>CM060364.1:199265563-200575129 GCA_030545235.1 Helianthus tuberosus | reverse complement strand
TTCCAATGATTGGGCACGGGGCGTGTTCAGCGGGCACGGCCCGTGCTGGGTTCTGCAGAAGCTGAAAAACTAAAAAAAAATCCTAAAAAAAATGAAAAACAAGAAAAACGATTAGGCCGTTGATTCCTAACTTTCTTAAAATCCTTGTGTCCCCGGCAGCGGCGCCAAAAACTTGATGCGTAGTCGAGTGTTATATATATTAGGTGTATATTTAAAGCCCCTTTAACACTTTTTAGTCAAGTTTTAAATTTATAAAACACGATATTTACTAACACTAGACGCACATATGGGCAAGTGCACCCATCGTGAGCGTAGTATAGTGGGTTGGTAAGATACCGAGGTCGTCCAAGGACACAAGAGCTTTTAGTACCGGTTTATCATCAACGTCTAATCAAATCAAAAAGTTTAGAAAAATGTTTTAAACTAAGAAAAATAAAAACTAACTAAAAATGCTGAAAATAAAAATAAAAAGAAAAACAGATAGACAAGATGAATCACTTGGTTCCGACTCGTATCTAGTGTAACCTTTGATTATTTCCGCACTTTTGCACTATTTTAAGAGATTATCTTAGTTATTGTAGTAGGCCCCTCTTTTGAAGGTGACGTTACCCTCACCCAAGTAGTTTGAGTCAGCAAGGATACAATCCTAAAAGGGTGGATTATTGGAAGATAATGAATTAAGTTATTAATGAAAATTATGGTAGGCCCCTCTTTTGGAGGTGACGTTACCCTTGACTAAGTAGTCTGAGTCAGCAGGGATACAGTCCTAAATAGCCGGGTTATAGTATTAATAGTAGTTAACTTATGAGGGGATCAAAGAGTTTGGACCCCCGCCATCCAATACCGTTAAGTATTGAAGGAGGTCCTACTAAATTTGACCCAGGCCCATTGCAGGACCTCTAAACGCTGAACAATGGCAAGACCTTTACCAAACTGTTCCCTTAACCCCCGACCAGGTAGACAACATACCTCCATATAGACCGTGGAGATATGAATGGTGAAAATCTTTTATTTTATATAGACAGTAAAATAATTTCAAGACACCACGGACAAACGATAAAGAAAGATCACCTTCAACATAAGCAACTAGTTATTAAAGTCATTAATACGAAACCAAATAAAAAGTGCGAAAAGATTAGAAATAAAAAGTATTACACTAGACACTTTGTCTTCACCAAGTGATGTAAGAGACTTAGGCAAACATGGCCTTGATTGTCAAGAACTCTTACGATCAATCTTGGATCCCGAGACGACTCACACACTCTACGATGGACAATGGATGATGGTGGTGGATGATGGTGTTATGGTGGTGGTGGGTGAAGTGTGAGAGAGGTGGTGTGCCAAAGGATGGTTTGAGCTTGAGCCAAGCACTTCTATTTATAGGCTGAACAGAAGCTCGGGCACGGCCCCGTGTCCAGTGGGCACGGCCCCATGTCCACATCCTTCTCTTTCTTCATTTAATGCAGTTTTGTCTTATTAGTTGACCACGCCCCCGTGTCCGCTGAGCACGACCACGTGTGCAGAAGAATCTTTGTACTATGAAGATTTGCCTGGATTGTGCGAATCTTATAGTTGACCACGGCCCCGTGTCCGCTGAGCACGGCCCCGTGGTGGGCAATAGAAGCTTCTACCACTTTGTCTTTTCTGCTGGCACTTGGGCACGCCCCCGTGCTGGCTGAGCACGGGGCGTGTTCAGTCTTCTGATGTCTTGTTTTGCTTGGGAAGATGCTGTCGTGGGGTCGGGCATGTCACGTCTTGTTCCTTTTCTTGTATTTATGTTAGATTTTGATGTCTTTTTGCTTCTTTTGTTAATTTGAGCTCATTTAATCCTGAAAATACAAAAGGAAGACAAAAGCACACTTTTTCCAACATTAGTACTAAAAAAGGGTTAGTTTTATGCCACAATTGATGAAATTTATATGTTGCATTTTGAACACATCAGTTGTTTAGCTAATTGATTTCATTTCAAAACATTGGCTATTAAAATTAGATATCGCGAAAGCTTCTAAAGTTTGTTCGGTTCTTCAAAACTTGCTTGACCGCCATCCGTAAGATCCACATCCTCACCTAAGGTCAAAACCACTAAAAACATTAGTTTTGACATTAATGTAATGCATAAAAACAGTTCTGACATCGAAATGTGAAAGAAAAATAAAAATTCAAGGTTTTCTGGGCTCTACCGTAACTTACGGTGTCTACCGTAAGTTACGGTAGATGCTGTATGATCCTGGTCGGCCGTAATACAGGAGTGAACCACCGTAACGTTTTTGTTTTCCACCGTAAGTTACGGTGGAGACCGTAACTTACGGTGGACCCTGTAACTTTGCTATTTGACTATTTTGTTAATTTCACCCTAATCCACATGTCGTTTTAGGCGATTATTTTCCTGTATGTCTGTAAATTTATAACGGACATGTTCATTACGACTATCATACCAAATTTTGACCCACCGATCATACGGCTAAAATCCACTTCACTATCGTTTGATCCGTTCTAACCTCACCCATTATTACCAGTTCGCTAGTAAGCCTATGGCGCCTCATACCCACCATCCGGGGTATATCATCACCTGCATTTTCTTACCAATACCATGGCTTAATGCTATTGTGATTGTTATCACCATTGCTAACTATTAAGAACACCAATACTATAATTTACACCATTGTTTGACCCGTTGGCTCATCTTGTGGAAATCCTCCAATGTGATGACTACCAAACGATTCCTTATCAATTCTAACTCTACTAATTCAAGTAGCGATCATGGTCACTAAATTCAACACAATTTCTATTCTAAATGTAGCTATGCATAATTTAACAACAATTCATTTAATGTAACGGGTCAAGTTACATACCTTTAGTGCACGCCCTTCAAACGCGAACCGCCACCGGCTTGTCCACTCAACGCTCCGGTATCTTTTCCTATAGAGTTCAATCACGACTTGTTTAGAACTCCTTTTCAACCATATATCGCATAATTTTGTTAAATCATCATAATCATACGTCTAACTTTAAATTTCAATTTCGAGCCTTCTTTGGGGCATTTTTACAAACACTTAACGGGCAGAATTTTATATCATTCATATTCAAGTTCATAGCTTGTTATTTAGCTAAACTTAACATCAATAAAGCTTTCATATAACATTTAAACATCATCATTTCAGAAATCACTTTCTATGACCCGTATTACACTAGAATAATCATTCTAAACCCTAGTGTTTACTAGTTTCCCACAAAACCCATGAATCACCTTCAATGTGTTCATGAGATTTTCAGGAATTAGCCATGATTTTGCATGTTATTGTCTAGGTTTTACTCCTAGACACTATATCAACCCTATTCTACCCAAATAGCAAACATGCAACATCAATTTTCAGATTTCCCAATTTCATGAGAATTTCAAACAGAGAATTAACACCAAATTTTACATACCTTGTAACCCCCTTGTGATGAGGATCACTAATCTATGCTCGATTTTCGATTTTGACTTGGTTTGAGCCCTCAATTTGTGAGTTTTGTGATGAACTAGGTTTTGATGGAGCTTGGGGTCGCACCCCCTGTTCTGGTCGATCTCCAGGAGATTCCAAAAGGAGTGTTTATGTTTTAATAAAATATTTTTATTAAAACTAGTTTCAAGTTAAACACTTTTGGTCCCTCTAGTTTCTCTTAGTTTATTTTTATATTTCTTTAACTACACACAAGTCATTATCTAACTAGGTTAGTGTCATTCCTAGTTAGTTTATTTTACCAATTTAATTGCAATTAAATTTGCAAATTTAAGAATCCATGTTTTCGGGATGTTACATTATCAGTTGTAGAGATAGAAAAAAATTGTAAAACATTATATATTTTCAAATGTGTTAAGCGCCTAGGAAATATGTTGGTAGAAATAAAATATTTATTTAATCAAGATTATGAGGGTAACTAACTAATACTTATTCTAAGTGGCTTGAGTAAAGAAACTTTTGGTTCATAGCATTATAAATTACAATTTGGTGGGTAATTTTAAGGTTTGGTAACGATACGTTGTTTGATAGGGGGGCACTGGCTTCCGTTTTTCCTTAGGAGCAAATTTAAAAGAGTAGAAGATGAATTACAAACTTGGTACATATGATAACATTTTTTATTTGACCTTTTTCAATAAAGTCACCAGCATTTTAGTTTTATAAAATTTAGAGGTTTAAGTAGATATTATTTTTATAAAACTGATCTATATAAAAATTAGAAATTAATTTTTGTCTTAGTTTATAAACATCCTTCGCATTAATAGAAAAATTAAATTAGTTAGTGGTTGTATGAAAATTTATAAAAATTATGTGAGAAAACTATTATTTTTTTAATTTAAAAATTGCATGTATATTCTTTTTTATTATATATGTAACAAAATTAATTAAATAAAAGAAATCTAAAAGAGTTTGAGTAAATTGCTAAAATCGTCCTTGTGGTTTTATATTTGCGAGTTTCATCAAAATATCCTTAAGTTAACAGAAAAAATAAACTAAGTTAGTGGTTTGGATGAAAATGACAAAAAGTTACAAACGTCGGGGGCAATTTGGTACAAAAGTGTCATTTTGGACGAAAATGGCAAACGTGCCCAAACCTCAGGGACGATTTTGGCAATTAACTCTTTTATAAATTTTCATCCAACCACTAACTAAGTTAATTATTCTATTAATGCGAAGGATGTTTATAAACTAAGACAAAAATTAATTTTCAATTTTTATATAGATCAGTTTTATAAAAATAAAATCTACTTAAACCTCTAAATTTTATAAAACTAAAATGCTGGTGACTTTATTGAAAAAAGGTCAAATAAAAAATGTTATCATATGTACCAAGTTTGTAATTCATCTTCTACTCTTTTAAATTCGCTCCTAACCCCCTATCAAACAACGTATCGTTACCAAACCTTAAAATTACCCACCAAATTGTAATTTATAATGCTATGAACCAAAAGTTTCTTTACTCAAGCCACTCAGAATAAGTATTAGTTAGTTACCCTCATAATCTTGATTAAATAAATAATTTATTTCTACCAACATATTTCCTAGGCGCTTAACACATTTAAAAATATATAACGTTTTACAAATTTTTTCTATTTCTACAACTGATAAATATACTAAAAGTTGTAATCGTTTGTTATGTGTTGCACACCAATGATGTTTTCTCTTTATAAAACTGATTTATATAAAGAAGTTGTAAATTAATTTCTGTCTTCATTTATAAAATTTAAAACATCCTTCATCTTAACAGAAAAAATAAATGAGTTAGCGATTTGGATGAAAATTTATAAAAATTATGTGTCAAAACTATAAAAAAATTTTCTTCTAAAAACTCCATGTATATTCTTTTTTATTATATATGTAACAAAAATAATTAAATAAAAGAAATTAAAAAGGGTTTGAGTAAATTGCCAAAATCGTCCATGTGGTTTTATATTTGCCAGTTTCATCCAAATATCCTCAACTTAACAGAAAAAATAAACTAAGTTAGTGGTTTGGATGAAAATGGAAAAAAGTTACAAACGTTAGGGGCAATTTGGTACAAAAGTGTCATTTTGGACGAAAATGGCAAACGTGCCCAAACCTCAAGGACGATTTTGGCAATTAACTCTTTATAAAAATTATGTGACAAAGCTATTATTTTTTTAATTTAAAAATTGCATGTATATTCTTTTTTATTATATATGTAACAAAATTAATTAAATAAAAGAAATCTAAAAGAGTTTTAGTAAATTGCTAAAATCGTCCTTGTGGTTTTATATTTGCCAGTTTCATCAAAATATCCTTAAGTTAACAGGAAAAATAAACTAAGTTTGTGGTTTGGATGAAAATGGCAAAAAGTTACAAACGTCAGGGGCAATTTGGTACAAAAGTGTCATTTTGGACGAAAATGGCAAACGTGCCCAAACCTCAGGGACGATTTTGGCAATTAACTCTAAATTATTAGACATGATACTTAATCTAGATACTTGACTCTTGATGCTTAATCTAGATACTTGATTCTTATGATTAAACTAGATACTTGAATTTTTATACTATGAAAGCTAGATTCTTATTGTTGATTCTTGATACTTGATACTTGGACTCTTGATTCTTGAAACATGAGAAACTATGATTCTTGACTCTTGAAACTTATTTGGTGCTTGACTCCTTAGACTCGTGAGACTTGATTCTTGGTTGAACGAGAGACTGGATCCTTGTCACTGGCGGAATCTATGAAACTTGGAAACTTTTGGTTTGTGATGTAATCTAGATACTTTCCTAAACTATACGCAACGCAACGCTTAATCTAACTCACAAAACGAATCAAAGACGGGAACGCGGAAAGGTTGGATTGGCAAGAGTGGCAATCCGATCGGATTGTCACCCGACCAGATTGCCACCCTATCGGATGACCACCTGATCGGATGGCCATCCGATCAGACTGCCACCCGGACCGTGCACACCTTCCATTCCTCTCACACTATAAATAGCAGCTGTCACATCAGTCCTTCACTGATGTGACAACCCTGCTCGACTCAGACGCACAAACGCCACTAATCTCCATTTTCTTGCTAATTTCGGTATGTTTTGCACTAGATCTTTGTACTTTCTCGCTCTACACATCATTCTCTACGTGATTCTCACTTAAAATCACACTTTTCACCGTGAAATCTCTCGGATCTGAGTTCTTGAGGGTGATGTCATCATGGGGGTTTGTACAAACTGCCATGTGATGTCATTCTGAGCATGATCTAGCTCAGATCTAAGATATTTCAGGCGTTTTCACACTAAATCTAGACTTTTCTTATGAAACTTAAGTTTTCTTCATCTTTTCTTCAACTTTTACTCTATTCGGTGGAAACCGGGTCTAAACTAACTGTAGATCTGATAAATAGTCTAGAGTTGGTGTTGATCCGAGTTCTTATGGAAAAGACTAGCAAGGCACGGATTCCGGCATAAACCCGTCAGAAGCATACGACTGATCGGACAGGGGTGGTTCCCACCCGATCAGAATGGCTGTGTGCTGATAGGTTTACCGTTGTCTCAATACGTGTCGTACCGTCACCGTCAAACTAGAACCTTAGAAATTTTACAAAATGGTAACAAGAACAAGGGTCGCCAGACCGAGCGGCAACCCGATCGGACAGCCACCCTATCAGGTGACACTTACCCTTTGGTTTTGAAACTTTAAACTATTCAACACTTAGAACTTTTTAGAAACTTGGAAACACGGGTAACCTTGACCAAGTGGCAACCCGATCAGACAGCCGCCCGATCGAGCTGCCACCCGATTAAGATAACCCCAACACTTAGCACTCGGATCTAGTGGCAACCCGATCGGACAGCCGCCGGATCGGGCAGCCACCCTATCCCCTCACTTGAGTCTTAAAGCAAGTGGCAACCCGACCGGATGGCCATCCGATCGGGAAACCGTCTGCCTCCTCACAACACTTGTGTCACCCGACCGACTGGCAATCCGATCGGACAATCATCCGATCCAGTGACTGATTGACACTTATGCAATCTCGTTACTCTGCCCGACTCTTATCCTATTGTAATCTAATCAGGTTAATTCTAAAAAGAGCACCCTTTGATCCAATAACAGTTACAACTGTTAAACAATCACTGTGAGTATACTCGATCCCCTTTTACTTTAAACTTTTGGGGTGCAACATGTATTCTATGAAACTTAAACTTGAATCTTTTGAAACTTAAACTCTATCCTATGTGTTCGTGAAACTTGTGATTCTTGATTCTTGATTCTTTGTGCTATGTGACGTTTAATCCAGAGTGTGTAGTTCCGCCTTAACAATAGTAGTGCTATACGAGATGCACCTCTCCCATTATTCTCGGGGGGTATTCTTAGGAGGATTCGAATTTACCTCATTGATTATTTGGTAAACCACTAAAGCATCGGGATACTTGGGCTATCACTGCGTGGACTGCGACACTAGCACGACTGAAACTATTTTTATTGCTTACACTGTGGATACGAGTTGTTTTAATCTATTATTCTATTATCAAACTTGTATACTCGCCAATACTTTTGTATTGATATTTTAATACATGTTGCAGGCTGATAGGTTGCTTGGAATGCATGGAAATCAAGCTAGGAGATGCCTAGAAAACGTCACCTAGTTAATTTAGTCTTTGAACAATTTGAACAATTCATGATTTGGCTGTAACTTGATATTTTATTATGTTTGATTTCAGGAAATGCATGAAATCTACTTAATTATTATCGAAATATTTAGTGTTATGGAATCTCATGAGCAATCTGAACGCTTAGTGCTCGCACCCCGATGTTTTCGCCATCGGTTGGGGTGTGACAGATTGGTATCAGAGCCATAACTATAGGGAATTAGGATGAGTAGGAATACTTGCCCTAGTCTATAGTTCTAGGAATCTTGATTCTTATTTGTTGTTTAAGACTTATGCATTCTACCGTATCTGCTTCCTAGCAGCACACGTTCCTATTAAACTTACATGCCTTTCCTAAGGCTGACACAATGTACACTTTATACTTTGAAAACACTGTTAATCAGTGTTTGTGTTTGCACGAAATTCATCTTCGAGACATGAGTGACATCCAAACCTTGAGGAGAATTTCCCCATATTATTATTCTAGTAGGTCTTATTTGCGGATAAGTACCAACGCTCTTGGGGTACGATGTTGTCAAGTTAGAGGTGAAACTCAGATCTTGATGACTAGTCCCATTCCTTGATGAATTTTTATATCTCGCCAAAGTCTCGTGACTACCAATCAATTGAGTACGTGAAATGACCAAAAGGAAGAATATCGTAGGCCTAACATCGATGACGTATTTGTCTAAGTAAGTCAAGACACGATACCTCAATTCGAAAGGGGTTCAAATCACTTTGGTTAGTCGTCGTTCCTCTGCCCGGAACAATCCTGTGTTTTATAAGCCTATCTTGCTTTTATGAATGTGGTTTTATTTATGTGGTTTTAAACTCGATACTTCGTTCATTTTGGTTCACTTTTTCACGAGTTACACTTTGTCCGCAATCTAAAACACTAATCTTAATCTCAGATCGAACTAAATTTATGGAGCCTTATTCTATGTGTAATCTATATGGTAATCTTGATCGACTATTATGTTGATGAATTGTTGTGGGTATGAAACACTAAGATGACATGGAAGTACGAGACAGAAGTGGCATGTCCGAAGCATGGTGGATACGCCGCTGGTACTTCCTATATATAAGTGCTTCCGGCATATTACCAACTTTCGTACCAAGTGCCATACAAGATTAGTGTTTGCAGACCAGTGTGGAAAGTCTATGTAATCTATGGAAACTTTACTCGTGAAATCTATGGGGAATCTATGTAATCCATGCAAACTCTGAAGCTATGCATGTAATCTATGAGAAATCTACATGTGAATTATATGTACTCTAGCAATGTTAATCTAGTGTGTTAATCTATTGAGTTAATCCATGTTAATCTATTGAGTTAGTCTATGTTAAACTATTGGGTTATTCTATGAGCTAATCTATGTCGATCTATCGAGTAAACTATGAATCAACTATGTGAAACTATTTGAGCAATCTATGAGTATATGATGATGATGATGAGTGAATTGTTATGTTTGGTGATTGCGACACGTAACATGACACCGAGTACAAGGCAAGGCGAGGTGTCCGAAGCGTGGTGGATACGCCGCTGGTACTTCCTATATATAAGCGTTTTTGGCATATCGACCAAACTTCATACAAAGTGCCATGTGAAGGTCATGAGTTTTGTGATAATTCAATCTAGATTCTTTAATCTATCATGTGTGTAATCTATATTGTGAGATCTCGTGAATCTAGACTCATACGATCCTCTTGTTGGATCTTTAGGATGTCTTCTCGAAAGCTATTCGACACTCTCAGGAAATCCAGGGAGAAGTCTCAGAAAAAGATGATGTCATTCATGGCCGACCAGATTGCTCGAGTCGTGCCAAAGATCGTCTCTGAGCTTCAAGGATCAAACACACCTCCATCCTCTGTCGACTCTAAGCCAGAGAAGCCGACATCTACCAAGTTCAACTACAAACACTTCATCTCCTGCAACCCCAAACCGTTTACGGGCAGTGATGGAGTGACAGCTATGCTTAAGTGGTTTGATAGCATAGAGTTCACTTTAATCAACAGTGAATGCCCCGAACATTTGAAAACCAGGAGTGCTACTGGAGTGTTTCAAGGTAGGGCTTTGGAATGGTGGGCTAATGAAAGGAACATCCGTACTAATGAAGTAGCCTATGCTCTTCCATGGGCTGAGGTACGAGAACTGATGATGCTCAAGTTCTGTCCTCCCCATGAACAACTCAAGCTCGAAGAAGAATTTTGGCATTTGAAACAAGTTGGTGATGACAACCTGGCCTATACTACCCGGTTTAAGCAGTTAAGTTTTATCGTTCCTCACTTGGTTTCAACTCCCAAGCAGATGATAACCAAGTATATCAACGGTCTACCTCCGGCGATGCGTGATTCCATCGAGGCAGCTCAGCTCGAAACCATTGAAGAAGTCTATCGTTTGGCAGCAAGTTTAAACAACAACCGTGTGCGTCATAAGCAGTTTGCTAACCATGCACCTTCAAAGTCTGCGAACCAAGTTACCCAGCAGCCTAGTGGCAGCAAGAACAAGAAACGGAAGTCTCAGGGTTCGGGATGTAATGCTATTGTCCCTGCTGCTAAACCTGCTCCTACTCCTGCTGCTGCTAACCCTGCTGCTCCTGAAGCAAAGAAGCAGTACACGGGTCCTCACCCGAAGTGTACCACCTGTAACTTTCATCATCCGGCAAACTCTGCTTTTCGTCTGTGCACCAACTGCAACTGCTATGGTCACACGACCCCTTATTGCCATCAAGCTAATCCTGCTCCAGTCCAGCAAGTCCCAGTTCAAGCAGCTCAATCAGCGCTCCCAGCTCCTCCGCAGAACCCAGGACCAGCCAATGCCGTTCGTGCATGCTTTCAGTGTGGGGATACTACCCATCTACGCAATCGTTGCTCCCAGCTGAACCAAGATAAACAGGCAGCCGCTCGGGGATGAGCGTTTAATCTCAATGCTATCCAGGCTCACAACAACAACGACGTGGTGAATGGTATGTTCCACATTAATAATCTCTATGCTTGGATTCTATTTGATACTGGTGCCGATAAGAGTTTTGTGTCCGTGGAATTTGAGTCTTTGATAAACTGTACACGCTCTAAGTTACCAGAGTTGTTCTCTATTGAGGTCGCTAATGGTAAGTCGATTCTTGTGAATTTTATCATGCGTGATTGTTCCTTGATTCTTAATGATCACGTATTCTCTATTGATCTTATCCCAATGCGGTTGGGTAGTTTTGATGTTATAATCGACATGGATTGGTTGCATAAGAACCATGCCGAAATTGTGTATCACGAGAAGCTTGTCCGTCTTCCTCTTCCCTCTGGTGATCTTTTACATATTATGGGGACCGACCTTCAAAGGGACTAAGGCTGATGTCATGCACACAAACGAGCAGAAGTTTACGTAAACAGAACCCTGCCTTCTTGGCCCACGTGGTGGAACAAAAGGGCAAGGGGAAGAACATAAACGGTGTTCCAATTGTGTGTGATTTCCCTGATGTCTTTCCCGAGGATCTACCCGGTCTTCCTCTTCCCAGATCCGTTGACTTTCGTATTGACCTCGTACCTGGTGCGACTCCTGTCGCCAGAGCTCCTTACCTTCTTGCACCTTCAAAGATGCAAGAATTATCCAGTCAGCTGCAGGAATTACTCGATAAGGGTTTTATTCGTCCAAGTACCTCTCTGTGGGGTGCTCCTATTTTATTTGTCAAGAAGAAAGATGGATCGTTTCGTATGTGTGTCGACTATCGTGAACTTAATAAGCTCACCGTGAAGAATCGTTACCCTTTACCCCGCATCGATGATCTATTCGACCAACTACAAGGCGAGTCGTGTTTTTTGAAGATTGACCTACGTTCTGGATATCATCAACTACGTGTCCTCAAAGATGATATTCCTAAAACGGCATTTCGTACTCGATATGGGCACAACGAGTTCGTCGTCATGCCTTTTGGCTTGACCAACGCACCAGCAGTGTTCATGGACCTTATGAACCGTGTTTGTAAACCTTATTTGGATCGTTTTGTTATAGTCTTTATAGATAATATTCTTATTTACTCTAAGTCTAAAACTGATCATGCTCGCCATCTACGTCTTATGCTGGAACTTCTACGTGGTGAACGTCTGTATGCTAAATTTTCGAAGTGCGAGTTTTGGATTGATGAAGTGCAGTTTCTGGGTCATATTGTGAGTAGTCAGGGTATTCATGTTGATCCTTCGAAAATCGAGGCAGTGAAGAATTGGTGTACGCCTAAATCCGTGTATGAGATTCGTTCTTTTCTAGGATTGGCGAGTTATTACCGCCGGTTCATCGCGGATTTTTCTAAAATTGTTGTTCCTCTTACTACTCTAACCCAAAAGGAGAAACCTTTTGTTTGGGGTCCCAAACAAGAGGAGTCCTTTCTGACTCTTAAGAATCTTTTGTGTAATGCTCCTGTGTTGACTCTACCTGATGGTAACGATGACTTTGTGGTATATTGTGATGCCTCAAACCGTGGATTGGGTTGTTGTAACACCTCGTAAAATCACGTCCAATGACGTTTGACACGTGTAATAAACCCTAATAAAGTCAAATGTTGAATTTGAGGGGCTAATTTTGTGAAAAATCAAAAACTTTGATTATGGAAGGACTGGAAGTGTTAACATACTTAAAATAAGTTTCTGAATAACCTCTTACAGTATTCATATTCACAAATGAGCCGCTTGATTGATCGAGAGTAGCCGTTTGCGTGATTAATTGAAAGTTTGCGCGATGAAGGGTTAATAGCGTCAACATGTTAATTCTTACCTCTGAGTGATCTTTTAACAAACCGGGATCTTCATGATATTTGATTATACTCTTGGGAATGCCAATTATTGGCCGTCTAAGGCTTTTATGCCTTTAAGTGACGTTACGCGCAACTTTGCAAGTTTAAGGGGTTAAAAGCGTCAATATGTTTAATCATACCTCTGAATGACCTTTTTACGAACCCGAAGCATCGTGATGTTTAATAATACTCTCAAGAATTCCTAATATGGATTAGATAAGGCTTCGATGCTATTAAACGATGATATGCGCAAGTTTGCGCACTAGAGGGACTATTTGCGTCAAATTGCAAAAGTCTGTCGATTCGTATGGTATCGAACCTTCTGGAATATGATCATAAGTTAAACATGCCCTAAATATCCTTTACATAGCTTAGAAATAGGCTTAGAGGTGTTTGGTGCGCAAAAATAAACTTATTTGATCAATAGGGACTAAAATCGTCAAAGAGTGCATAAGTTTGCATTTTCGCGCATATCTTATGTTCTGAATATATCCGGACATCCAAAAATTTATGTAATCATTAAAATATTTTATTTTAGTGATTGGCATGATAAAATTCCATTCGTCGTGTAATTTGGATCGTTTTTCGCGTCCGTTCGTGTTTCGTCGTAACCCGTGTTTTTGAGCATGTTTTATGTTCCCTATGTTTAGACATCATTTTAGAGCCTTGAGAATGGCTTAACGGGCTTTAAATGGGTCAAATATGAGCTTAAACACATACAGGGACCAAAACTGCAACTTCTGAAAGTTTGTTTGATCTGTGCAGGCCGTAGCCTACGCCCCCTGCAGCGTAGCCTACGCCCAAGTCTGGGCAGATTCTTATTTTCAGCATTCTGGTCGTTTTTCAAGGGCTTTTATGTAAAATTCTCAATACCATTAGTTGGTTTTTAACCCCCATTGTATTTAGAAACCATGGGCACACATGGAGGGCCAAGATTGAAGCACGGGTTACGAGAAACGATCCTAACGGTTCTTAAAATCCTATATAAACCCACTTGTTCTTGCTCTCATTTCACATTGATCTGAATTGTTCTAAGTTGGAGCTTCTATGCTTCATACCTGAGCATTCTAGATCAATTCCATCCTTGCTTGGACCCTTTGTAAGTGTCCTTTCGTGCTTAGTTTAATTGTTGCCGAAAAGTCAAGCGTTTGCGATAAAAGCTTTGACTTTTAAACGATCAAGCCATTGTTCACAACGAACATTGCTACGTGATCGTAATTAGTTAGGTATTAAACCCTCAAAAGGGCACCTCCTAATTACCACGTTTGCTTAGTTAATTGTCGGGTCAAAGTAATTAAAATAAAAGTCAAGCGAGTCGGTTTTTAAACAAAATTCATAACTAATGATGTAAAGGCAATAAAATCAGTTTTGTCACTTTAATAACTTGGTAAATATTAATTGAACATGTTTAGGCATGTTCAACCCGACAATCCTGAGTTTAGGCTCGGTTCGGAACCGAAAGTCGCAAAAGTAGACTTTTGCTTTGACTTTCAGTTCTGACCCGATTTAGTTTAGTTTAGATAAGCCTTAGGATTCCTTTAGGACTATGTTATAGGTTAGTATAACTCTCTGAGGTTATACAACTTGGTTCCTTAGAAATCCTAGTTTATTGCATGTTTCCGTTAATTGCCTAAAAGTTGACCATTATGCCCCTTTTGATGTAAAAACAAGATTTTTGAAAATGTGAGAGGATAAAAACCTTTATTACTGATTTATAAACATGTCCAAAAAATTTGACATCAGTTTGAGGTCTAAATTAAGAATTATGCGCGATAGCGTAAATTGAAAGCTTTTTATTAAGTAAACGACATTTTCGGCATAAAGCCTATTTAAACCCAAATTTCTACCCACTGATGTAATATAATATTTAGGGATTTTTGAAAATTTTTATTAAATTTTAAACTGATCATAACATAGGGTTCTTGCATTGATTCGGTAATTGAGGGTTTTGCCCTTTTTGGCTAATAAAATGAGTTTCACACATCCTTTACATATCAAACCTTTTTCTACTAATGTTATATATTAAATAAATTATTTTAAACAGTAGAGGTTGTTCAAAATCTCTAATTTACTTATTTAACCCGAATACCGTCAAATACCGACTTTTATGCGATTTAGGCGCATAGTATGGTTTAAAACCATATTAGGCACCTAAAGCTTGATACCTACTGATGTTATGAATAAATTTTTATACTTTAATAGTAAATAAAAGTTTTGAACTCAGATTTCCAAAATTAACCCTTAAAGCATATGTGAAATGACCAAAATTCCCCTACGGTGCATAGTTTGGCCATAAATGATAAATTTCACATATGTGAGATATCTTACTAATATAAGATGACAAAATAAATATTTTTACTGATTATTTTAGACCAGAACCTCAGATTACTATTTAACCTCTTTTATAATCTTTAAAATGACCAAAATACCCATTCGGGGCTTAAATTGATTTTAAATTCGTTTTGGGCATAATGGAAGGTATCCTACTGATATCACAACATATTTAAGGCATATTAACTTGTGGAACACGTTCATGACTCATTTTGTTACCCGTTATGCATTTTTCGCATTCGGTACGGTTTATGTAACTAGTTTGCATAAATTAACCGAAATGGGTCAAACCTTATCATTTTCACTTTAAAATTCATAATGTGATTAGTTTACCCATATTATACAAGTCTCCATACTTGTCAGGTATAAATCACATTCAAATCCGGTCTTCGCTTAATCTTGCGTTTTGAACCGTAAACCTTTCCTTAAAACTAACCGGTCTAAGTTTCAACTTAAATAAGACCCGTTAGTAATCTAATAGGTGAATAAAACATTCGTTCCAGATTAAGAGCCCCATTAGAGGTACTTGTGCTTACTGATTGATATACGGCTGAGGATAAAATTATATTTTTGCTCAGGTAAATACTTTTAACTTATTTTCCCTATACAGGCTTGGGATACGATATTATAATAATACCGCTTGGTCGGGTATTGAATGTTTAATCGGATTGTGATTAAATTATTGAGGTAACCCGTTTTAATCTGTCTTGTTTGAAATAAAAGCCTTTGGGGGTTAATGACCATGTCCCAGATATCCTTGGCATCATTATTAAGAAATGGCCACGTCTTATGCACGGGGTGTAGACATACACCTGACAGTTGCGTAAGGGAAACGGTATCTCACTCTCTTGTGGGCCTATACTTATGGTGTGTATGTTAATCTTGACTCGGTTTCTAACATCGGGCCCTGAATGTATAACGAACATATAAATCTGTATACAAGATTATTTTTAAAATAATTGTCCCAAGTTATAAAAGAATATTTGTGCCTTGTGCATTTAAATCAATTTTCATAAAGATTTTCAAAAGAGTCAGCTAATTGTATTTACCAGTGTAAACTGACGTATTTTCCAAAAAGATTAAGTGACAGGTACTGTACGTAATTGGCTGGGAGCTCAGGGCGTTAATAGGGAATCTTGCAAGTTCTAGACGTCTAAAGTCTGTTGAGCAGTGTTTATCTTTCTGTTTTAAGATCCGCCTGTGGATCCATCTTACAATCCGTTTGTAATATTGATGTTACTTTTGAATCGGTTTGTAATATATTTACATTAGACTTCCGCTGTGCATTGAACTGTGATTATTTCACTATGATGATATCAACTACGTCACGATACTCCCCACCGGGCCCACCGGTAATACGTGGAAATATCAGGGTGTGACAGGTTGGTATCAGAGCCAACATTGAGTGAATTAAACACTAGCCTTTTGTGTTTAATCTCAATGACACCGTAGCACATTCCTTAGACCTTCTGAGTCTAGACTTAACATAGGAATACTCTCATCCCTATTCGGTAATATATCATTTTCGATTCTATGTATTTTGAATATGTCGCCAAGCAAAGAAGCCATAATGGAAATTCTCCACATCTGAAGTCTAGAAATGCCGAGCTTCGTACCACGACTAGGATAAACGTGCAACCAAGGAGAAAACATTCAGAAATAAAATGAAGAAGAAGGAACTCCTTTTGCGGAATTTCGTTTCTTTAGTAGTCCTTATAAGGACATATTTATCCTTTAGTCCTTCGTGGACAATGCTATTTCCTTCAAGTCCTGTTTAGGGCAATTATGTACTCCTTTTAAAATTTCTTGAAGCATTTTATTTAAATTTCATTTTATCATTATATATGAATATAATATATGAATAAATCAAAATATCATTCCTTTTTGTAATTGATCTGCCAGTATATATATTAAAAAGGATCTTAAAGGGTATAACCTAGCTTGTATGTCATTAAAGACCTAGCTATGATGGTAAAACCTGTTCAAAAGAGATTCAGATCCTTGTTAACATCTGAAAACATGTTAACACTCCTTACAACAGTGATGCGATAAAATCACACTTGTCATCTTTATATTGGGAATTTCCAACCCCTTATTTAGCCTAATGATCTAGAATCATGGGTGCACTTCATCAATTAAGATGATCATATATTAAACATCCATTTGTGATAAAGTGCCTACGGGCCATGATTATTGTCCTCTGAGACAAAGAAGACAGTAGTAGTCCATGACTCTCTGTCAAGAGAAGGTATTGAACTATGTTCAAACCTTAATGCCTTGATTCTATAAAATCATGGCTTATGAATTAAAATTATCCTTGTGACTAGGCCTTTTGTATGCCACCCTATTATCCTTAATAGTTTGTAACTGGGATAAAAATATAATAAAAATTTAAATAAATCAAATTAACCAATATGGCTTAAGTTACCATGGTTAATGAATTGCCATAAAAGACAATTCCATAATAAACTCCTGAATAAATCCTTGTCAAAATTTGTGTAGCAATCAAGTTACATGGCTGGATCAGATGAGGTTAACAGCCACCTGAGGGAGAATAATGATGCTACCAGAGTTAATATAGCTGGTGCAGAACTGCAGGCGTTAATAGATAATGCCGTTACTCGAGCTCTGGACAGACGAGATAATGAATCAAGTGGTACCCGTAGCAGGACCCTATCTGTACAACATACAAAACCACCCTCCAAGACTCAAACAGCTCGCAAGAGAAAATCTCATCATTCTTCGAATCAGAGGAGTGTTCCGTCTAGGCAGGTTGTGCTCAATCAGGAGCCTCGGATTAAAACCTGTTCGTATAAATATTTTGTCTCCTGCAAACCCATAGATTTCACAGGGGAGAAAGGAGCCATCGATTGCATGACTTGGCTCGATGAGATGGACGCAGTGGTTGATATTAGTGGTTGTGCAGAACAGGACATTGTGAAATTTGTGTCACAATCGTTTAAAGGTGAAGCGTTAGCTTGGTGGAGGTCCCTAATCCAAGCTACAGGGAAGATCCCGTTGTATAATCTGACATGGGATCAGTTTGTTGCTCTCATCAAAGAAAATTACTGTCCTCAACATGAAGTTGAGAAAATTGAGACAGACTTCTTGACCTTGGTCATGAAGAACTTAGATTGTCAGGCGTATCTTACGAGCTTCAACACTATGTTTCGTTTAGTCCCTTATCTGGTTACACCAGAACCAAAATGCATAGCTCGTTTTATTGGAGGTTTAGCTCCGGAAATCAAAGCCAGTGTGAAGGCATCAAGACCTACCACCTTTAGGTCAGCGGCTGATCTGTCGTTATCTCTTACCCTTGATGCGGTTAGGCAGAGATCGCTAAAAAATTCTGAAGAAGGGAAAAGGAAACGTGAGGATGAGAACTCACGCAGTGCTGATAAGAAACAAAAGGGGAACTCTGAGAATAAGAAGAGTTCCGGGTTTAAGAAGGACAACCAGCAGTCGGGTGAAAAGACCAGGTGCAAAACCTATAGGAAATACCACCTCGGGAAATGCAGATTTGAATCTCAGCCTCTACCTTGTGGGATCTGCAAGTCTAAGGAACATAAAACCTTGGATTGCCAGAAGTTGAAAGATGCAACTTGTTATGGTTGCAACGAGAAGGGGCATATCAAGACTAACTGCCCTAGGAATCAAAAGAAGCCTGAAGAGGCCAAGAAAACAAACGCGTAAGTCTTCCAGATGAACACCCAGGAGGCAGTACAGAATGATAACATCATAACAGGTACCTTTCCCTATCAATGATGTTTATGCATAAATTTGTTTGATTGTAGCGCATAAAAATCTATTGTGGACAATAAATGTTGTAAGCCGTTGTATTCGCCTGTTAGGACTCTAGACATATAACGCGAGGTAGGATTGGCCGATGATACTTTAGAGTCTGCTTCAACAATCTTAGATGGGTACTTTATATCCATTAGGAATCACTCTTCTCAAACATCCTTATGACAAGCTTTCAAGCTATCCAAAATCATCAATATGATCAAGACAGATGTGACATTTGATCCCCTGTCAAAAGGGTGATGGACTAGATCCAAACCTTAAATGCCATTGATGGTCTTTTTATGGCCTAGGCTAAGTATAATTGGTATATATTTAAATAACATTCATTAAGAATGTTCGTACTATATTAGCCTGTATGGTTTAATGATACCATGGTCAGTATATGTTAGGTCATCAGGATGATGAATAGCGGTTGCTGGATTGCAACTAAGTAATTGTTTTATTGGTGTTAGGAACCAAGTCTCGAGTATGACAAACTCAGATAAGACAACCGTCAATCGCGCCATTGATGATGCGACACATGCTAATGATGCTACAATAGTGAACCTCAAAATTGACAAAGATGTTCTCCAAGCTATGATTGACGCAGCTGTTGGAAATGATGTGAGAAAGGTCATGAAAAAGTTTAAGGAACCCAATGCTACTTGCTCCAAATCTAATTTAAAACCACACTTCCTTACACACAAGAAGGATCTTGCTCATACCTCGAATGCGAAGAATGAACTAAAAAGGAAAAAGGAGAGATAACTCCCATACTTCCAAGAAAAAAGGTAGGCTTGAGCTTAAGGAGAACAAACAAAAGTCCAACAAGAAACCTGTATGCAAGACCTGCAAGAAGCGCCATCTAGGGAAGTGCAAGTACGAACCAAAATCCCAATCGCAGCCTAGGGCTTGTGGAATCTGCAAATCTAGTGAGCATAAAACATTAGAATGCAAGAAGATAAGAGATGCGACTTGTTACAACTGTAACAAGAAGGGGCTTATCAAGTCAAATTGCCCAAAATATGCAAAGAAGCTTGAAGAAGTTAAAAAGACCAACGCTAGGGTCTTTCAGATGGGTGAAAAAGAGGCCATACAAGATGACAATGTTATAAACGGTACGTCTCTTATTAATGATGTATATGCAAGGGTATTGTTTGATTCGGGTGCAGATAAGTCATTCGTGGATAATAAATTTTGTAAGTTATTAAATCTGCCTGTTAGAACCCTAAGCATAAAATATGAAGTAGAATAAATGCTAAAGAGTTCTATTTTGAATAGGACACCAATAAATCCTTCATGGATGGTAAGTATAACAAACTTTTTAAAATCTTCCATAAGAACCTCAGACATTAAGCGTAAGGTAAAACTTACAGATTAAGAACATAGGAACCATTTCTTCCGTTCCTGTCAGAAATCTTCAATTGTAAAATTCTAGAGAACCCTCTCTCCAGATGAAGTACGTCAACATATGTAGTTGACATCTCTTTGATCTCTATCCATTGCTAATACCAGGCGGTATGACAAAAGCGCCATATGAGGATTAATGTATCTTAATATGTTCCATAGATTGCTTCCATGCCTGATCAGTATGGAGGTTTAATGCATGGAACCACAAGGATATTCCAATGGTCATATGGTACTAAAGTCAGCTAACGGTATTCAAAGAAGATATACAGAACGGAATTGTCCAAGTAAATGTCTCTGATTAAGGAATCCGTGGACTCGTAAAGAAAATGTGTCACTTATCTGACACGGGCAATGATAAATGAACCAGAGCCAGAGATTTGGAAAATCTTTGTAATCTCCTTGTGTCTTGATTATCTTCTCCAAAGATTACCCTGTTTACCTCCTGAGACAAGTAGAGTTGAGATTAACATTCCGCTTAGGGCTGCAGTATCGTTAAATCTCCGTGACGATTAGTACCTCCAACTCGGGAATAATAGAAAACCCTAGTTAGATGAATTTTAAGATAAAGGTTCTTAAAGCCTGATTCGTAATTCTAAGAGTTTCAATATTATTAGTTAGGAAAGACGGTTCTCTTGCTTATGCATTAGTTACCGCAACCCTATTTAGACAACAATTAAGAATCGCCATCAGCTGCCCAGGATTGTCGATTTGTTCGACTAACTATAAGGATTAGTGATGACTGTCGTAAGAGTCAATCAAAAACCTAATTAAACTACGTAGATAGCGTAAGTAGGGTATCGTATCCACGGGGAATATGTGGTTAGTGTTTAACTACTACTAATCTAAAATTGGGGTTTTGATTCATCCAAAGAGTACTTTAAATTAATTAAAAAAAAAAGATATCAGATTTATAGAACGTAACTTCCTCCAAACTTTAGGTTCTAGGTTTAACAAAACTCAGTCTACTCAGTTAATTGGTCATCACATAGACATGATGTTGGAAAGTTGGTTAATTTAATATGGTAATAAAAAATAGGTCTTTGTCATCAGATCTTTTATAATTTGATTAACCCTATTTACTAGCGTGAGTCAACCTACTCTATGTTACCCAACAAGTTACTAGGTTTTGTCATCAACCGAACAAGTTGTAAAGCAAGAACTCAAAACACATGCAAATAGTTCAAATAAACCAACACATCAATGTATTCATACAACTTTGTCAAGGTCAAAAATACATCCAAACCTGAATATAAACTGAGAAACGTAAAAACCTAACTGAATCGTCCGCCTGGAGGAAGCCACAGAGAGCCTAGCCGCTCATGCTCGTCATTACCGCATCAGTTGTCATCCCGAGTTGGTTAAACTTCATGATCAGCTTTGAAAGATGAAGAGTAACGCTGAATTTTTTTCGTCCCTTGATATTCACAAAAGTCGGCTGATGTATTCCAATCCTCTCCAAAACTTGCGAACTGCAAACTTTTAATTCCACACTAACCGACCTCCTTTCTTCTTTGGGCCAAAGTCCAACTAAATTAATTAAAGTTTGTTTTGCAAACTTGTTCACGTGGTCTTATCAATTAGTAGAATTACCCAACAAAAGCCCACTTCCATATTGATGAATATATAATACATATCATTTAACTCCATAGCCCATCATCAATAATACATTGACCTGCTCATTAAATATAGCCATTATTAGTTTGATGATTAATTTAATTACTTCACTAATGTATCATCTCAATCCTAATCCCACGTAAGTATATTTTTAACCCAATTAATGACATTCATCACCTTTTAATACATGAGAGCTTAAACTTAAAACTAATTTAGGTGTAGGAAATTGACCAGGAGGTCTAAACCAATAACTCATATTTAATTACATCTTTTTAACTCATTTTCTCCATAACTTACTATATACAAAAACCAATGAAACTACTATACTTTCGCCTCAGATCGATGCATTTGTAACATATATAATGCTCATTAGCGTCCACCTAAAATACACCGATCAATTAGCTATTCCTTAAGATTGGTTTTAAGCTGTAGTTGGAATAACCATCTTACCTTAAATAAGCTCTTCTATTATAGTTATTATAAACGTATCAAGGCTGCTCCTTTGGAGACCTTGTTTAGATGAAATGTCAAAGGTCCGTTTGATGGACAGAAGTTTGGTAAATTCGAATTAGCAGGACCTGAAATTACCTTGGAAACAATGAATAAGATCATACGAATTCGTAATCATCTGAAAGTTTCCAGTAATTGGCGGAAAATCAAGGATTGATGACAGTCGCAACCTCTTTAAGTCCTTAATAAGGAATGAGGTTCAATTGAAGGTATCACCCTAAGAAGGGTGTGCTAAATTTTAATGGGCTAGTTAAGCTCTGGATGTATAGAATCATTCGAGGAAATCGAATATATCAAGTGGTAACCTATAAGCTAAAACTTACTTGAGGAGCTTGATGGAAATCAAGGTGTCCCACACTAGTGATTAAAGGATGTGTTTCGCCGATAAGTCGGGAGCATTGTCACATAATGATATGCAGGCTAATGAAAATTTATGGTTCGATGAGAAGCCCGTGTTGATTAAGGATCGACAGGTTAAGAAGCTCCGAAGGAAAGTATGTACCTATTGTATAAGTCAACTGGGATGCCCATAGAGGCCCAAATATGCTATGGAGGTTAATTCCATAATACCTCAGAAAGTACTTCCATTATTTTAGCAAATCTCAAGGCCGAGATTTCTTTTAAGGGGGTGAGGATGTAACACCACGTAAAATCACGTCCAATGATGTATTGACACGTGTAATAAACCCTAATAAAGTAAACCGTTGAATTTGAGGGGCTAATTTTGCGAAAAATCAAAAACTTTGATTATGGAAGGACTGGAAGTGTTAACATACTTAAAATAAGTTTCTGAATAACCTCTTACGGTATTCATATTCACAAATGAGCCGTTTGATTGATCGAGAGTAGCCGTTTGCGTGATTAATTGAAAGTTTGCGCGATGAAGGGTTAAAAGCGTGAACATGTTAATTCTTACCTCTGAGTAACCTTTTAATAAACCGGGAGCTTCATGATATTTGATTATACTCTCGGGAATGCCAATTATTGGCCGTCTAAGGATTTTATGCCTTTAAGTGACGTTACGCGCAACTTTGCAAGTTTAAGGGATTAAAAGCGTCAATATGTTTAATCATACCTCTGAATGGCCTTTTTACAAACCCAAAGCATTGTAATGTTTAATAATACTCTCAAGAATGCCTAATATGGATTAGATAAGGCTTCGATCCTATTAAACGATGATATGCGCAAGTTTGCGCATTAGAGGGACTATTTGCGTCAAGCTGCAAAATTCTGTCGATTCGTATGGTATCGAACCTTCCGGAATATGATCATAAGTTAAACATGCCCTAAATATCCTTTACATAGCTTAGAAATAGGCTTAGAGGTGTTTGGTGCGCAAAAATAAACTTATTTGATCAACAGGGACTAAAAGCGTCAAAGAGTGCATAAGTTTGCATTTTCGCGCACATCTTACGTTCTGAATATATCCGGACACCCAAAAATTCATGTAATCATTAAAATATTTTATTTTAGTGATTGGCATGATAAAATTCCATTCGTCGTGTAATTTGGATCGTTTTTCGCGTCCGTTCGTGTTTCGTCGTAATTAGCCGATCCACGCAACCGTACGATCAAACGAACCGACATCCGACATATTTTTGAGCATGTTTTATGTTCCCTATGTTTAGACATCATTTTAGAGCCTTGAGAATGGTTTAACAGGCTTTAAACGGGTCAAATATGAGCTTAAACACATACAGGGACCAAAACTGCAATTTCTGAAAGTTTGTTTGATCTGTGAAGGCCGTAGCCTACGCCCCCTGCAGCGTAGCCTACGCCTAGGTCTGGGCAGATTCTTATTTTCAACATTCTGGTCATTTTTCAAGGGCTTTTATGTAAAATTCTCAATACCATTAGCTGGTTTTTCAAGGGCCGTAGCCTAAAGTTTGACCTCAGATTACTATTAAACCTCTTTTATAACCTTTAAAATGACCAAAATACCCCTTCGGGGCTTAAATTGATTTTAAATTCGTTTTGGGCATAATGGAAGGTATCCTACTGATATCACAACATATTTAAGGCATATTAACTTGTGGAATATGTTCATGACTCATTTGGTTACCCGTTATGCATTTTTCGCATTCGGTACGGTTTATGTAACTAGTTTGCATAAATTAACCGAAATGGGTCAAACCTTATCATTTTCATTTCAAAATTTAGAATGTGATTAGTTTACCCATATTATACAAGTCTCCATACTTGTCGGGTCTAAATCACATTCAAATCCGGTCTTCGCATAATCTTGCGTTTTGAACCGTAAACCTTTCCTTAAAACTAACTGGTCTAAGTTTCAACTTAAATAAGACCCGTTAGGAATCGAATAGGTTAATAAAACCTTCGTTCCAGATTAAGAGCCCCAGTAGAGGTACTTGTGCTTACTGATTGATATACGGCTGAGGATAAAATTATATTTTTGCTCAGGTAAATACTTTTAACTTATTTTCCCTATACGGGCTTGGGATACGGTATTATAATAATACCGCTTGGTCGGGTATTGAATGTTTAATCGGATTGTGATTAAATTATTGAGGTAACCCGTTTTAATCTGTCTTGTTTGAAATAAAAGCCTTTGGGGGTTAATGACCATGCCCCGGATATCCTTGGCATCATTATTAAGAAATGGCCACGTCTTAAGAATGGGGTGTAGGCATACACCTGACAGTTGCGTAAGGGAAACGGTATCTCACTCTCTTGTGGGCCTATACTTGTGATGTGTCTGTTAATCTTGACTCGGTTTCTAACATCGGGACCTGAATGTATAACGAACATATAAATCTGTATACAAGATTATTTTTAAAATAATTGTCCCAAGTTATAAAAGAATATTTGTGCCTTGTGCATTTAAATCAATTTTCATAAAGATTTTTAAAAGAGTCAGTTAATTGTATTTACCAGTGTAAACTGACGTATTTTCCAAAAAGATTAAGTGACAGGTACTGTACGTAATTGGCTGGGAGCTCAGGGCGTTAATAGGGAATCTTGCAAGTTCTAGACGTCTAAAGTATGTTGAACAGTGTTTATCTTTCTGTTTTAAGATCCGCCTGTGATCCATCTTACAATCCGTTTGTAATATTGATGTTACTTTTGAATCGGTTTGTAATATATTTACTTTAGACTTCCGCTGTGCATTGAACTGTGATTATTTGACTATGATGATATCAACTACGTCACGATACTCCCCACCGGGCCCATCGGTAATACGTGGAAATATCGGGGTGTGACAGTTGTGTGCTCATGCAGCGGGACAAGGTCATTGCTTATGCCTTTCGTAAACTCAAAGTGCATGAGAAAAACTATTCTACTCACGATCTGAAGCTTGGTGCGGTTGTCTTTGCGTTAAAGATCTGGCGACAGTACCTTTATGGTACTAGGTGTGTGGTTTTCACCGACCATAGAAGCCTTCAGCATATCTTTGACCAAAAGGAACTGAACATGCGACAGAGGCGTTGGGTGGAATTGCTTAACGACTACGACTGCGAAATTCGCTACCATCCTGGTAAGGCGAACGTAGTAGCCGACGCTCTTAGTCGTAAGACTCATGTCAAGGCTATTCGTATATCTAGTGATCTGCATGCTTGTATTCCCGAAGCTCAGTATTCGTCTGCTAATGAAGGAAGTCTATCTGTGGAAGTTCTTGGCGCTAATGTTAATCAGCTCGAAACTAAGTCTGATGGTCTTCAATACCATCTAAATCGCATCTGGGTGCCAGATCGCGATAACCTCTGTGAGCTCATTATGAATGTGGCCCACAAATCTCGCTACTCTATTCACCCAGGCGCTGATAAGATGTACCAGGATTTGCGTATGACTTATTGGTGGCCTGGCATGAAGAGGGACATTACTGTATATGTTCCTAAATGCCTCACCTGTTTAAAGGTGAAAGCTGAACATCAACGTCCCTCTGGACTTATAGAGCAACCAAAAATCCCCATTTGGAAGTGGGATAGTCTTGCTATGGACTTTATTACAAAGTTGCCCTGTACACCTGCTGGTCATGACAGTATTTGGGTGATCATTGACCGTTTGACTAAATCCGCCCACTTTCTTCCTATTCGCGAAGATTATAAAGTGGAGAAACTTGCTAGAATCTATATCGATGAGATTATATGCCGTCATGGCATCCCTATCGACATAATCTCTGACCGTGATGGTCGCTTTACTTCACATCTTTGGCAAACATTTTAGTCCGCTATGGGTTCGCACTTGAATCTTAGCACGGCCTTTCATCCTCAGACGGATGGACAGACCGAGCGTACTATTCAGACCCTAGAGGACATGCTCCGTTCTTGTGTCATCGACTTTGGTGGTAACTGGGATGTACATTTACCATTGATAGAATTCTCGTACAACAATAGCTATCATTCCAGTATTCAGATGGCTCCTTTCGAAGCTTTGTATGGACGAAAATGCCGATCTCCTCTCAGCTGGCATGAGGTTGGGGAAAAGTAGTTCACTGGCCCTGAGATTATTCAAGAGACAACTGATAAGATTCTTCAGATCCGTGATAACTTGATCAAGGCTAGGAGCAGATAAAAGAGCTATGCTGATAAAAGGCGCAAGCCTCTGGAATTTGTTGTTGGTGAACGGGTTCTTCTCAAGGTGTCACCCTGGAAGGGAGTAGTTTGCTTTGGTAAAAAGGGAAAGCTCGCTCCTCGCTATGTGGGTCCTTTCGTGATACTTGAGAGGATTGGCAAGGTGGCGTACAAACTCGATTTGCCGCAGGAACTAAACAACGTACACCCAGTGTTCCACGTATCTAACCTACGAAAATGTCTAGCCGATGAGGAACTGCAAGTTCCCCTCAAAGACTTACAAATAAATGAAGCTGTTCAATTTGTGGAGAAACCGGTCGAGATCATGGATCAAGCTGTCAAGCGTCTGAGGCGTAGCAAAATTCCCATTGTTAAGGTTCGGTGGGAGGGAAAGCGTGGTGCCGAATTCACTTGGGAGTTGAAAAGTGATATGAAGGCCAAGTACCCGCATCTCTTCGAGCAGTCTTCTTCTAAGATTTCTGGGACGAAATCTCCTAAAGGAGGGGAGACTGTAACGCCCAGCGTCCCTAAACTTTAGACACTTGTCAAGATCAGTCCCTGAACTTCTATTAGTTGTCAATTTTGGTCCCTGTGTTTTATGATATTGATACTTTGACTCTTTTGGATTGATACTGATGCTTAACACTATGATACTTGATTCTTTATTCAAGATGCTTGATTCTTGATACTTAAATTATGAGACTTGATACTTAATCTAGATACTTGACTCTTGATGCTTGACTCTTGATGCTTAATCTAGATACTTGATTCTTATGATTAAACTAGATACTTGATTTTTTATACTATGAAAGATAGATTCTTATTCTTGATACTTGATACTTGATACTTGGACTCTTGATTCTTGAAACATGAGAAACTATGATTCTTGACTCTTGAAACTTATTTGGTGCTTGACTCCTTAGACTCGTGAGACTTGATTCTTGGTTGAACGAGAGACTGGAGCCTTGTCACTGGCAGAATCTATGAAACTTGGAAACTTTTGGTTTGTGATGTATTCTAGATACTTTACCTAAACTATACGCAACGCAACGAGTAATCTAACTCGCAAAACGAATCAAAGACGGGAACGCAGAAAGGTTGGATTGGCAACAGTGGTAATCCGATCGGATTGCCACACGACCGGATTGCCACCCTATTGGATGACCAACTGATCGGATTGCCATCTGATCAGACTGCCACCCGAACCGCGCACACCTTCCCTTCCTCTCACACTCTCACACTATAAATAGCAGCTGTCACATCAGTCCTTCACTGATGTGACAGCCCTGCTTGACTCAAACGCACAAACGCCACTATTCTCCATTTTCTTGCTGATTTCGGTACGTTTTGCACTAGATCTTTGTACTTTCTTGCTCTACACATCATTCTCTACGTGATTCTCACTTAAAATCACACTTTTCACCGTGAAATCTCTCGGATCTGAGTTCTTGAGGGTGATGTCATCATGGGGGTTTGTACAAACTGCCATGTGATGTCATTCTGAGCAAGATCTAGCTCAGATCTAAGATATTTCAGGCGTTTTCACACTAAATCTAAGCTAAATCTAGAGTTTTCTTATGAAACTTAAGTTTTCTTCATCTTTTCTTTAACTTTTACTTTATTCGGTGGAAACCGGGTCTAAACTAACTGTAGATCTGATAAATAGTCTAGAGTTGGTGTTGATCCGAGTTCTTACTGGAAAAGACGAGCAAGGCACGGGTTCCGAAACAAACCCGTCAGAAGCATACGACTGATCGGACAGGGGTGGTTCCTACCCGATCAGAACGGTTGTGTGGTGATAGGTTTACCCTTGTCTCAATACGTGTCATACCGTCACCGTCAAACTAGAACCTTAGAAATTTTACAAAATGGTAACAAGAACAAGGGTCGCCAAACCGAGCGGCAACCCGATCGGACAGCCGTCCGATCGGACAGCCACCTTACCCTATCAGGTGACACTTACCCTTTGGTCTTGAAACTTGAAACTATTCAACACTTAGAACTTTTCAGAAACTTGGAAACATGGGTAACCTTGACCAAGTGGTAACCCGATCGGATAGCTTCCCGATCGAGCTGCCACCCGATTAAGATAACCCCAACACTTAGCACTCGGATCTAGTGGCAACCCGATCGGACAGCCGCTCGATCGGGAAGCCACCCTATCCCCTCACTTAAGTCTTAAAGCAAGTGGCAACCCGACCGGATGGCCATCCGATCGGGCAGCCATCTGCCTCCTCACAACACTTGTGTCACTCGACCGACTGGCAATCCGATCGGACAGCCATTCGATCTAGTGACCGATTGACACTTATGCAATCTCGTTACTCTGCCCGAATCTTATCCTATTGTAATCTAATCAGGTTAATTCTAAAAAGAGCTCCCTTTGATCCAATAACAGTTGCGACTGTTAAACAATCACTGTGAGTATACTCGATCCCCTTTTACTTTAAACTTTTGGGGTGCAACATGTATTCTATGAAACTTAAACTTGAATATTTTGAAACTTAAACTCAATCCTATGTGTTCGTGAAACTTGTGATTCTTGATTCTTTGTGCTATGTGACGTTTAATCCAGAGTGTGTAGTTCCGCCTTAACAATAGTAGCGCTATAGGAGATGCACCTCTCCCATTATTCTCGGGGGGGTATTGTTAGGAGGATTTGAGTTTACCTCATTGATTCTTTGGTAAACCACTAAAGCATCGGGATACTTGGGCTATCACTGCGTGGACTGCGACACTAGCACGGCTGAAACTATTTTTATTGCTTACATTGTGGATACGAGTTGTTTTAATCTATTATTCTATTATCAAACTTGTATACTCGCCTATACTTTTGTATTGATATTTTAATACATTTTGCAGGCTGATAGGTTGCTTGGAATGCATGGAAATCAAGCTAGGAGATGCCTAGAAAACGTCACCTAGTTAATTTAGTCTTTGAACAATTTGAACAATTCATGATTTGGCTGTAACTTGATATTTTGTGATGTTTGATTTGAGGAAATGCATGAAATCTACTTAATTATTATTGAAATATTTAGTGTTATGGAATCTCATGAGCAATCTAAACGCTTAGTGCTCGCACCCCGATGTTTCCGCCATCGGTTCGGGTGGGACACGAACTGGTATAGACCAATTACGCATTGTATAGCACCAAAAAATGAGGAATATTTTGAATTTTTGAATCGATATGTGATGTTCGAAAAAAAAAATCCTGAAGGTCCAACCCGGTTCACCCCAAAATAAACTCAAATTCAACCTATTCTATGGTGGAAATACAAAATAAACGATGTGTTAATGAACGGGGAGTCGTATATCATAACGTATGTGTCTTGAATCTCGAATTAAAACCATATGAAATCCGTATAATCTCATAGTATGTGTGTGTATTTTGTGTGTTTTGAAGTTTGGGTCGTATTATGATCTTTACCCCCTGAAATCAGGGGGTTATTTGATTCGCAATCCTATACACATCGTATAGACCGATATGATGCGTATAAGGGTAGCGTATAATCAAAAGACATTCTTATTTTTTTTAAAAGCGCCCCATATTTTAACCGATATGATGCGTATAGGGCTGCTATACGATGGAGTTTTGACCTATACAATCCGTATAGAGGTAAAATAAAAAAAAGTTTCAATTTTAGGTTTTGTCTTTTCGATCCGTATGCTTGTCGTATTTTGTCATTACGTGTTGACGAGGTAAGGTACTTGACCCGGCCCAAATGGCTACACGTTATTTATCGCCTTGCATATTAATATTATTATTATTGCGTACTAACCCGCGAAGCCCAGCGCGTTGTAGTTTATATACTACACTAGGCTGTGGGCTTGTAGAGACAATCCCTAACTTGGCCTGGCCCATTAAGGTTAGGGTTTCCCATATCTCCTATATAAGGAGGTCTCCACCTCCTTATTAGGGCATCCAATATGGGGCAAATACTTTTGTAGCTGGAAACAGGGGATTCTTCCCCTACCGGTCGTCTCTACATCCCCGTTTTTCTCTCTTCTTCTTATTTGCAGTTCTAGAATGAGACGGAGAAGACGAGGTGTGGCCAGGTTCATATCCATCACCGTAGAAGCACCGACCCACTCGGGACATGCTTCTTCATTGGCGCCATCCGTGGGTCTCGAACCCAACCACGCCTCGTTTTTCTCAAGGTAATCTCTAGATTTTTCTTTTTATTCTTTGTCGGTTTGGAATCTCGAGGTTAACCAAGACGATTACTGCATCCAAACCCCCTTCAAATCGGGTACGCATTTTCTCATGCTAAAACTTCGAAGTAACACGTGTTGTTATGATGATTTTGTTAGGTCTATCCTAACCATCTGTATTGTCGATTTAAACCCTACGGTTTCTGGTATGAGAAACCATCGATTTGAAAAAAATTGTATCTATGCACATGTATCTGACTTTTTTAGCAAAAGTAAGAATAAAATAAAGCATAGATAAGATATACGAGATGCTAATGTACACATACTAAAGCATGGAAAATAACATAGAGTTGCTAAAAATTTTCATCTTATTAGTTTTGTCATATCTTGGTATAGTAAGTATGACATATGGAACTATATAGACTTTATGGAAGGACCAGTCTTCTTCTATATTCTTAAAGTTCTTAATATTCTATACCTTGTGCACCATCAATAAATTTCCTTAAAGTTTCACTCCAGTGCATGCATTATAAACTACTCCATTTCCAGTGGGCACGCCACCTCCGGCGGAAGACATCCTCGTTTGCGCCACTTACAGCGATTAGTTTCTTTACCACGTCGCCTCAGGCGGAAGGCTTTCTTGTTCACGCAGTCTCCGGCGGAGGACATCCTAAGTCGTGGCACTCCTGGCGTTCAATTTCTTTACCACACAGCCTCCAACGAAAAATTCTCTTGTACACGCCGCCTCGGGCGTTCGATTTCTTTACCTCGCCGCCAGTCGTCGCGCGTAATTTGCGTCGTCATTGAGAACCTTTTCATTAAGAACTCTTGGCTTTTGAGCACATGGGAGGTTACGCGTTGACAACCTTGTGGTCTTATCTCGATTGCTGCTTGTTATATAACGCACGAGTGGAACGGTCATGCTGTTTCCGGCGTACGATGTTCTTAGTCACACCACCCCCGGGGACCGCCATACGATGTTCTGGGTCGTGCCACATTCGTATATGACCCAACAGTTCATGCTACGTCTAGCGTAAGGTTAATTTGATACAAAATCGTCTAATCAAAAGTCGCTCCCCATGCCATTTGCAAACTTCCCAGAGCGGAAATCTTTCAACATGGCGGACTACTCCACGTGTTGTACGACGTCGTAGCGAAGCAAAAAACCCCCACAGAATAATCAAACTTGCGGGTTCGAGCTAGACGCACCGCCCTCTCTAAAAATAAACCAATCAAGAACTGGGTATGCTATTTTCTTCACAATACTCACACGTTTGATCATATATCTAAGATTAACCTTGTAACTAGAAGTGAAATATTAACATAGATTGTGCAATTTATGATGCATCTATGCATACACGATATCAGATGTAATCAAATGCTTTCTCAATCTAAGTGTTGAATGTTGGAAAAACATACACACATATATAATGTTGACTTCAAGGCATAACGCAAGTTTAATGCTAAAATATACTCATCCTTTTCGAGTTATTATAAAAAGCAAACTATGCTTGAAGGTCTCTCTACACACGTGTGTCCTCATGAACACAATTTAGACGGTTCCGTTACCACCTTACTCTAACACAGAGTATATTTACATGCGCGTTTGCGTATATGCATACACATGTGTTAGCGATTATTCACATTAACAAAATGTCATATAATTGTGTTCCTATGAATCACATTCTGATCGCTTAAAAATGAGGATGGCGATGAAGCGTGAAAACAACTTATGACCTTTCCGGAGATACATACCACATCGCAAGTATTCCGAAACCTCCAGAGCAAAATGACCAATCTTGCCACTTATAATCTCTAAAAAAAAGGCGTAAAGCTATGCGAAACTCATGTACGATGGCAAAAGCATCTTTGTCAGACTATTCCTTTCTCAAATAGGTGGACTACAAGTTTACAACAAAACGAACCCGCGAAACAAAAATGTTTTTGAAGAACAACTCCTGGGCTCGCCTCTGGCCCAGACTAATAGGACGAAAAAATTTCACCACCATATCCTAAATTCAAAGTTCAAGGTACGTGTATCTTTTCTATATTCAACTTATGAATATTTCATCCCTCTTACTGACATGCATGTATGCCATGACACCACAACTTTTAGCCATAGGCATGGCTAAAGCAAATTTACCTACAATCAGAAATATATAATTGAAACCCATGAATTAAGTGGACTTGCATGGTGTGAAACGATAGCATTACTATGCATTCGAACCAGACATTCAGGTTTACACACCATACATGGTAGACACCGTAATGCACCGAAACGTACGACGCTGCACCCAAGTAGGCGCAGTACCTGTATGGGCAATGCATTGAAATGAGGGACTATGGCGACATAATATCACTTTTATTGGACCACATTAAAAACGTTCATAAGATTGGGCGCCGCTTAATTATACACCAAACTACGCTTATCTAAGGATGATGCATGTTAAATGATCCTTATTTAAAGGCAAGAAAATGTCGAGATAACGGCTAGCCGAGCTTTTGTTTTTCAAATCGCTTATTGCTGGTCTATCTTATAAGGTGCCAGGCCAGAACACGGCGGTCGTTAGTCAACTTTATTCATCTCGCCACCCCCGACAGACACCTCTCTTGGTCGTGCCAACTCCGGCAATGACTCCCTTTGCTGCACCATTCTTAGCACACACTTCTTTTGCCATTTTTCGCCTGATAATCCCCTCTCAAGCATTGGTTGAAACTCGAAAAGCCTTACCATATGGCACTCTCAAGCGAGGTTCGCTGTTTAATCAGCACACTCTTAGACGCCTTACCGATTGGGCTACGAGGTCGTCCCAACCCGCCACTATCGGCGGAAGATTTTATTCAACCCGCCGTCACCGGGGGAAGCTTTTATTCACCGCGGAACGTTTCCAACGGTCGTTTTTATCAACATGCGTCGTTTCCGAACGATTACTTATCCACTCCGCCTATGGCGGAGGCTTCGGTTCACCACATTGCCCCTGGCGAACATTTTTATCCACTCCGCCACCTCCGGGGGATACTCCCGGTCCACCCGTGCCACCTTAGCGAATGTTTTTGTACACCCTCAACTCAGGCGGCCGCTTTTTTACCCACCCACGCCTATGGTGGGAGCTTTCATCTACCCGCCACTTAGGCGGACTTTTTCGTTCACTCCCACCATCTCCGGCGGATACCTTACTTGCTCGCGCCATCTCCGGTGAGCACCATCCTAAGTCACGACTTTGGTCACGCTTGTAAATTTATTTTACCATACAACAAAACGCGAGAGTACCTGTTAGAAATTCTCAGCTGTCATGTAGAAAGATATACTTTCCAACCTTCTGGCCTATTATTATAAATGGGGTTGTGCCGCATTTAGTCACGCCACCGCTATAGTGCCTACGTCGCCACTCATCCACCCGTGTATACACCGGCGTTACTAGAGCCTTTAACGGAACCAGATCACTTATAATGGTTCAATTCTCTCCTCTTTATACTACACAACATTTTACACGTACCGATGCTTTATAGCACGAGACCGTACAACCGTTGTTGCACTACTTTTAAACATATATGAGCATATATTCATGGGGTGTCAGGTAACCTCCCCAACATCCAAATCATCTCCCACATCATGGACATGCATTTACGTTAACTAACATGAGCCGGTACTTGAAATTTGGTGGCATAGATAACCTCTACCATTAAAAAGAGCATACGTAAATCATTTTCCTCAAAATGATCGAAACTACATGACTATTATCGTCACAGTATAATACCGCCATGGGCAAGATGTGTTAAAAAACAACCAAGCTCGATTATTTCGACTTGTACATAAAATAGTCCTTGTCTAAGTAGGACGTGTTTTGGAAAGCTTTCTGTATACGTACAAATAATGCAATTTTCTACTTTGTTATTTCAATGCTACTAATGTTTATTTAAGCAGCAATAAACTGGGAGACTAGCACAGCGGGCTAACCACTCAAGCCCCAACTACAACTAAGTTTTGAAAGCGGGCACTTAGTAAAACCGAGAGGCACGTCGGTAGGAATAGACATCCTCAAGCTAGACAGTCTTCCTGATAATGTTCTCGCCGTCTCCAACATGACACATCGAGCACATGACGCTCCTGCTAACATTATCTAAGCAACATTGAAACAAGGGAAAGAGACCGTGTAACGCTACAAGCACTACGGAACGTAGTCACCAAGACCAAAGACCTTGGTTCGAGCATCAATTTACACACCTGAAAACCCTTCTCCAACAACGTGATATCGGTTGGACAACTTCTTGTCAAGTCTTCTTACTTGTAGGTTGGTCCTTGTCGCCATTTACGCCCTCACCAAGCTATACTTTGGTAAGGATATACCTAAGCTGGAGTTCATTATGTTGAGCTACATATTTAGGAACGCAATTCCAGGTACAATTATTTTTTATTGTTTATTTAGTGGCGCAACGCACCTTCATTTGTTCAAATGCGCCTCGCATCTCTTTGCATGCCCTTGGTTCACTTGACAATATACATATATCTCTATATGATGGTCCGTATATACTGCATGTTTACTTGTCGATTTCTTTTTAGTACCTATCAAGTTCAAACCTACTAACATACTTTAGCAGCATTGAACTGGGGGACTAGCAGGGTATAGCGCCATTACGCCTTAAAAGTGATAATCTTTTCTTAGGCTGCCCATTAAGGTGATATCCATGGCACATTATCCCGCATCGGTTCTTATATAATGTGGGTGTTTCAATACGCCAGACGATATCTATAATTCTCACATCATTTGGCCTACAGCTATACCACTCGACACAACATATGCAATTTGGTAGTCAAGACAAACGCATGACGAAACCAATATACTTGATCATTCGAATAGGTATTCCACACGCTATGCGACAGGAAACATACTTATTCGGATATGTATTCTCCACACCAGTCTGCGACATGGATAAAAGAAAACCCTCACGCCACAGTCGGCGAGGTAAACAGACATGCCACCTACTATAAGCATTCCACACGCCAGTGTGCGTCCAGGAAAAGCACGTAGTAGCTTACATAAAGTGTTCATTCACGCCTAACGCGTATAAAGCATTTTATTATCTCAATGAGTGTTCACTCACGCCAAGCACGTAGAAAGCACTTTGTTGTTCAAGTGTTCATTAACGTCGCGCGGGTTATAAAGCACTTTATGATATCTACAAATGTTCATATAAACATTTGTAAACATATCATACCACCGCATTTAAACTGCATATTACGGTACAAAATATTACCACGCATTTGAACTGCATATCACGGTAAAAAACAACTCTGACATGAAATATTTTTCATAATAACAAAGTCAGATGATCAAATTATACAGAGCTAAGAGTGGGCATCTTGGTAATAGATGTATTCAACCACTACTACTCCAGTGGGTATCTTGGTAATAGATGCACACAACCACTGATGAAAAACCAAGTACTTGTCCCACAATTATAAAGACATTGTGGGGAACATAAATAACGCTCTAAGCACCCTTCCGAGGTCACTGAGCATAGCAATCACTTCTGCAGGGGTGCATTGTATATCATTCTTTCCGACTGCAATGATAATTGCTATAACCAGATCATCAATAACAACGACTGGTACCGCCACTAGCGGTTTCACATTCGCCTAAGCTGGCATAACACTCGCATATGCGTCTATGACCACCAATGGCTGCACATTACGATAACGGAGATCCCGGTGACATGGACGCGTGGTAGGGATCATCGTCACATTAACATCGACTCTTTCAATGGGTTGAACGCCGTTAGCGCACCATATGCTAATAGACAAAAGTCACATCAAAGGGTGAATATTTTACGGTGGCCCCCATGATTATGGGCGCACTGCTAAAGCAGGGCCACACCTGAAAAATCATCCAAAGGCGAGGCACTTAACTACCAAAACTTAGCCTGTTCCAAGGCTCATGCATGGGACCTAACCGCATATGGGCAACCTTAACAAGCTCGTGGTAATGCAAACGGCGGTTGTCTACAACCAATCAGGATACGCCAGGTTTGCCCAACCAATTTCCACGATTAACAATCGTGTACTCTTCATTGCTCCATTATCTCTACTCACAGCCAACGACAACCACAACAAACGTGGTTGGCGACTTACTCGCACCCGAACGACATGTAAGCCTAAAATTAGTGATCTTCACTCCCGAGCTCCTAATAAGTCTAAGTGCTCCTCCCACGCTTGCACGCGAGAGCAACACTAGACTGGGGGACATGACGAGGTAAGGTACTTGGCCCGGCCCAAATGGCTACACGTTATTTATCGCCTTGCGTATTAATATTATTATTATTGCGTACTAACCTGCGAAGCCCAGCACGTTGTAGTTTATATACTACACTAGGCTGTGGGCTTGTAGAGACAACCCCTAACTGGGCCTGGCCCATTGAGGTTAGGGTTTCCCATATCTCCTATATAAGAAGGTCTCCACCTCCTTATTAGGGTATCCAATATGGGGCAAATACTTTTGTAGCTGGAAACAGGGGATTCTTCCCCTACCGGTCGTCTCTACATCCCCGTTTTCTCTCTTCTTCTTATTTGCAGGTCTAGAATGAGACGGAGAAGACGAGGTGTGGCCAGGTTCGTATCCATCACCGTAGAAACACCGACCCGCTCGGGACATGCTTCTTCACGTGTCATTTTATGAAATATATGCTCTATAGGTGTCGTTCTGGTGACGTTCGGTTACGTGTGGTATAGTATTCTATGATTACATGTGATTTTGTTTTGAATCCACTTGTACTCTAACGTGTCGTGTTGTATGTATACGCGTCGTATCGTACAATTACTTGATGTATTGTGTCATTAAAGAGCGGTCCAACCTGACCGACGGTCGAGAGATCGAGTGTGTCGGCCATCGATTCTTCTGATAACGACACCTGAATTAATAAGATGACCTTCTGATCAACGGTGTTCTAGGTAGCGAGATCTGGGTTTGGCGTCTCTTTACCCTCGATAACGACTGTTGCAGCGGGTGGAGAAACAGTTGCGTCTACATGACCGAGGATATCGGCAAAAGAGAGAACAATGGTTATTTGGTTGCGCCACAACAAGTAATTTGTGGAGTTTAATCTGAGTGTTATTATGTGAAAGAGAGTTTGGAGGAGAGTGGTAGACATCAGGGGAGGAGGTCGACTTTATTGGAAGCTGGGGGAAAAATGAGAAAATGAATGCATATACATATATGTTACACATGCATACCAAAATGCATATACTTATGTAACTTTCTTTTGAATATACATAGTTACATATGTAATAAATCCTCATCCCACCACATGTGAATCTCACATGACATAACACATGTCCAGCGAGTGTGCCTACGGGCTCCAACGTAACACATTTTTTTTTTCAAATTTCACATGAGCTTAAGTGGGATCCTTTTTCCATGCCTACGTTAGAGTGAAGAGTGTGGTAGTGGGATCAGTTTCGGGCAATGTAGATATATAGATACGATTTTCTTTTTTTACTATGTAGTCTTCTTTTATTTTGTAACTAGGTTAGAACCCCATGTATTATACAGGTTGAATAAATATAATTTTATATATTAAGTAATAAAAAAGTTATATCTTTATGAACCCCGTATATTGTACGGGTTAAATAAATGTAATTTTATATATCAAATAATAAAAAAAGTTATATCTTTAAAAATATGTGTATTACATAGATTAAATAAATGTAATTTTGTATACCAAATACTAAAAACGTCGTATCTTTAAAATAGCCGTGTATAATCGGGTTGAATAAATCTACCAAATAATAAAAAATTACATCCTTAAAAACCACGTATTACACGTGTTGAATAGACCTAAAAAAGAGTTATATATTTAAAAACCATGTGTATTACACAGATTAAATAAATGTAATTTTGTATATTAAATACTAAAAACGTCATATCTTTAAAAAACCCGTGTATAGTTGGGTTGAAAAATCTATCAAATAATATAAAAAATCTATCATTAAAAACTCCGTTAATTATACGTGTTGAATAAATCTAATTTTACATAGCAAATGATAAAAAAGTTACATCTTTAAAAACTTCATGTATTACATGGGTTATATAATGTAACTTTGTATGGTAAATAAAAAAAAAAAATTATATTTCTAAAAACCTCGCGTTTTACATGAGTTGAATAAATATAATTTTGTATACCAAATAATAAACAAAGTTATATTTTTAATAAATTAGGATAACATTTAATATTAATTTATTATTTATATATTTAACATAAGATGAGTAGGGAAGAGATGTATTTGTTTTAAAAATATATTAAATTAACAATTTAGATTTGAGGATAATATTTTATTAAAGTATAATAACATTTAATATTAATTTATTAAATCTATTATATATAATAAATGAAAGTTATTTGGGCCACGTGTCACTTGATTAGGGCATCCTCAGTTCTCTTTTCCCGCCCAACAGTGTCATCCCCTTTTCCTTATATAATCTCTCTTCTCACTTCTAATCTTTGTTTACAAACCTTGGGTTCTTTCTCTCTCTATATTCAGCCGATTCAAATTCAAATTTCACAAACCCTGCAAATTATTGAGATAATTCTTTCCATCCAAACCTTAATCTTCTTCAGACGCCACCATAAAATCTTCTTTTGTTCATCGATTACTTCATCAAAAGGTTTGTTCTTTTTTTTAGTTGAAATACTTTCATGATTTCCTCTTATTTACACTAATCCTAATTTCTACTCGTAATCTAATCATATGGTTCCAGGGTTGTTGTCATCAAAGTTGAAATCCGCTTAGCTGCGGATAAGAGAACTGCCATAAGCTGGTATGTTTGAATATGTTTTGAAATTAGCGTTTTTTTCTAGATGGTGATGATATGAGTATAACATCTGTTGATTATTGATGTTTGAGTATGTTCAGCCATTATTCTTTCTGAAATTAGAGTTTCATTGGTATTATCTGTTTGTAACAGCAGTGGTTCAGCATCTCCAGTGGATTCAACATCAGGTGTTTGCTATTATTGTTTGATGTTGTTTGCTATTATTGACGGATGTTGTTTGCTATTGTTGTTTGATGTTGTTTGCTATTGTTGTTTGCAGTTGAAGATATCTTAATTAAGGTAATAATTTTATTACATCCTGTTGAAAATTAGAATTGATAAATTTAGGGAAAGTGAGGTTGAAAGTTAATAACCCAACAGTGGGGCATTTCATTCTACAGGTTCCATAAATTAAGGGTATTCTCATATAATGATGATGATTGTTCCAATGCTGTTTCCAGTATTATTGTTCCAACATCGTTTAAAGTATGTGTTTTTTGCTACTCTGATTTTCAATTTTGAGTTTTTTATTTTGAAGTGATATACTCTAATTCTCGGTTTATATTTCAGTCTAATCACAGTTGTTTGAAATTCATACAATCTGCTGCGGGTTATTATAGGTTTGTATTCAAAGAAGCATAAAGTTTAATTAAACACAAAGAAAGATTATTAAATTTATAGTTTACTTGCTTATGTCTAAATGATGATGATGATTATAATTCACTTGTGCAGAAGATGATGATGGAGAACCCACAGTAGTTCCTACTAAACGCAAGAAAGGATCTGCTATTGTTGTAAGATAAGATTTTATGTTACTAGAGAGTCTAGAGTAATGGTGTTTCCTACCTTTTTGTATTAAAAGAAGCATAAAGTTTGTTTTAAAGGAGCTCTTTATGAACAAAGACTGATGAGGCCTATCCACTGTTGAAGACAAGGTCCTGTTAAAGACAACCACTTTATGTACCTAGAGTTTGATTAATCAAAGGAAAACGACTGTTTAGTATCAGCAGTGGTTCAGCATTTACAACGGATTCAAATTTAGTATTTAATTATCTGTGGTTCTTGTGTAACTTTAGTATTTCATTATGAGTTTGTTTCATGTTGTAAGAATCAGTGAATTCTCAGATAATAGATTGCTTTGCCGGATTAGATTATGTGTTAAATTATAGTTCTTTAAGTGATTGTTTCGTTTTCTTGAATTCTATGTAATTTTGTAAAGAAGTGCAATAACAAACAGTGGTTTTATCATATGTTTGCAATTTGGTCAATAGTTAATGGAAACCCCTGTTAGGTTGAACAGTAGATGTTATTAACTTAAACATCTGTTCAGGAAAACGACTGTTTGCACTTTATGTACCTAGAGTTTGATTAATCAAAGGAAAACGACTGTTTAGTATCAGCAGTGGTTCAGCATCTACAACGGATTCAAATTTAGTATTTAATTATCAGTGGTTCTTATGTAACTTTAGTATTTCATTATGAGTTTGTTTCATGTTGTAAGGATCAGTGAATTCTCAGATAATAGATTGCTTTGCCGGATTAGATTATGTGTTAAATTATACTTCTTTAAGTGATTGTTTCGTTTTCTTGAATTCTATGTAATTTTGTAAAGAAGTACAATAACAAACAGTGGTTTTAACATCTGTTTGCAATTTGGTAAATAGTTAATGGAAACCCCTGTTAGGTTGAACAGTAGATGTTATTAACTTAAACATCTGTTCAGGAAAACGACTGTTTGCACTTTATGTACCTAGAGTTTGATTAATCAAAGGAAAACGACTGTTTAGTATCAGCAGTGGTTCAGCATCTACAACGGATTCAAATTTAGTATTTAATTATCAGTGGTTCTTATGTGACTTTAATATTTCATTATGAGTTTGTTTCATGTTGTAAGAATCAGTGAATTCTTAGATAATAGATTGCTTTGCCCGATTAGATTATGTGTTAAATTATAGTTCTTTAAGTGTTTGTTTCGTTTTCTTGAATTCTATGTAATTTTGTAAAGAAGTACAATAACAAACAGTGGTTTTAACATCTGTTTGCAGTTTGGTCAATAATTAATGGAAACCCCTGTTAGGTTGAACAGTAGATGTTATTAACTTAAACATCTGTTCAGGGTTAAACAGATGTTTGTGGTTTAACAGATGTTTGGCTCTAAACCAAACATCTGTTTAAGGTCAACATCTATTTGAGTATTGGTCCTGTTGTAAAATTTGTTTGACCCAACAGTGGTTTTCCTAAAAAACAGCCACTGCTCACTTTTTTGTTATTGATGGTGTTAATTAGTGATAGATTGCAATTATCAAATAAAAACTAGAATTACAATGATATTACCATTTTACCTCATCTTTACATACCAATGAGGTAAGATTTCCTCCAACATTGTTTTGATCATACAATTTAAAAAATTATTTATAACTATTTGTTGGAAATCAAATCAGTAATTAATGCTAATTTCTTGAGCTTTGGACATTTAAAACATGCAAAATGTGAATTTCAAACTCACGGTTTAAAAATTAGAAAAGTCATCATGACAATGACAGTTGCTTTCAAATCATCATCAGTAATTACTGATAATATCAGTAATTACAGAAAAGTCATAATGACAATTGACGTTCGGTATCTACTGATAGGAAAAAATAGCCACTGGTCACTTTTTTATTCTTGACATCCATTGATATTTACCATCCATGGTGTTAATTAGTGATATATTGAAATTATCAAATAAAAACTAGAATTAAAATGAAATTACCATTTTACCTAATCGTTACATTGCAATGAGATAAGAGTTCCTCCAATATTGTTTTCCTGATGAAATTTAATGTTAAATTAAAAAAAAATACTTGATGGGTATTTGTTGCAAATAAAATCACTAATTAATGGTAATTTCTTCAGCTTTGGACTTTTAAAATATGCAAAATATGAATTTCAAATTAAATTTATGCAAGATGGTAATTTAGAATTGACGTTCTCTCTTTTTTTTCCCCCTACTTTGCATATGATTAGTAATATTTTTTTACTTTAATAAGGAGGGATATAAAGATATACACTACTTACCTTTCAGTTCCCAATAAACATCAGTTCCCAATAAACATCATCACAATTGCGGTCAAATCAAATCAGTAATTACTAATAATATCAGTAATTTTGAAATTCAAAATTCAAACCATATATATTTTTATCCTTAATGTTAAATTAAAAAATAAAAAAAATACTTTTTGACTATTTGTTGCAAATCTAATCAATAATAATTAATTGTAATTTCTTGAGCTTTGGACTTTTAAAATATGCAAAACTAGAATTTCAAACTGACGGTTATTATCTCTCAGTAATTTTGAAATTTTGAAATAAAAAATATGTAAAAGGTAATTTAAAATTCACGTTCTCTTTTTTTTTCCTACTTCGCATATTTCAGTTCCCAAAAAAATCATAACAATTGCTTTCAAATCAAATCAGTAATTACTAATTAATATTAGTAATTTTGAAATTCAAATTTCAAACCATATATATTTTTATTATTCTATAAATAAGATACAATTATCTGGTTTCACATTCAAATCTCACTCGCTCATATATGTGACCGTATCTTTCGCTCTCAAATGCATCTTTCTTGTGATTTAGCAGCTAATTTCCCATTACACTTCTTTGTTCGAATGTTTGTTGATAATGTTTACATGTTATCGTTCCTGTATCATTGTTCCAACATCGTTGTTTCAATGTAAATTCGCATCCCACATCAACCTTTCAACATCGATGCTGCAGTATAATTGTTGCAACATCGTGAAAAGTTGCATGTGTTACCTTTTTTGATGGCAGTGATGCAACTTTAAAGTTACATGTGCCATTTTTTTTTATTTCCGTTAAATCCAAAGTCACGTTTTCTTGCTCCAGGAAGATTTTCTTCTTTTAAAGAAAGTATACATTCGTCCAAAGCTCGTGAAAACTCAGATGTGCAATAAAAATGAAAAAGACACGTTTGAATTTTAGATTAGTTTCTTATTCTTATTTGTGTTGTCAGTAATATGGAGTGTGGTGATAGAGACGTGCAGTTTATGGCGATGCTGAAGGACATACATCAAGAGGTTCAGCAATAGATGTAGTGGAAACTAAAGTTTATTAGTTCTTGCTGTTATTCTTAGATTTGAACTTGAATATTGTTCAGTATGTCATGTAATTGTTGGACTTTTAGTTTTAAGGTCCTGAATAAATGATTAAATATAATTTTATGAATCTTTGTTGTGTTTTATTTTTACGTATTATTTTTTGTTTCAGTAATATTTAGATTATGTTGATGTTGAATTGTGTCTTAAGATCTGTTTGGTAAGTCAACAGAGGATTAATAGTGTCAAGGATTTGTTTAATGGTCCAACTCTGAAAGGGTGGTGTGGTTATAACAGCTGATCATGCTAAGGACTGTTATAATTAATTCCTGCTCCATATAAAGACTGATGGGCTTATTGTCTCATGAGGGCTATGCACTGTTGAAGGCAAATTCCTGTTAAAGACTAGCACTTATGGTGTAGTTATAACAACTTCTACAGCGGATTCAACTTTAGTATTTATGTATTAGTTTTTCTTATGTAACAGTGTTTAGGACAAACATTGGTTCTCTATACTTTATCTCTCGAGACAAACCTATACAAACTCAAAGATTAACCATTGCCCAACAACAAAAGTGGTTCATCATCAGCAGTAGATATTCTATCTTTGTTTTTGTTAACAGTATTTATATGTCCAAACTATTAATATTATATCTCTGTTTATGTTAACAGTATTTATTTAATTTCAAACATCTGTTTATGTTCAAACAGATGTTTCAGGTCGAATATTTATTTAATTTCAAAATTTTGTTTATGTCCAGATTAGATGTTTAACAGTATTTAATTTAAAAAATGATAAAATGGCAAGTTAAATTACAAAATAAAAAATATTCTTGATGACTATTTGTTGCAAATTAAATCAATATCTATCCACTGTTAGATAAAAAACAACTACTGCTCACATTTTGGAGGTTGACATCCACTGAATAAAAGTGAAGTACACTTGGATGATTATTAAGCTCCTCATTTTGATTGTTTGGGTATAGTATTCTTCAAATTGGTCTTTTCTTGCAAACAGTTTTTAATGTCAAACATTTGTTTAAGCGCAAACATGTGATTGTTAAATGTTATCCACTGCTGAAGGCCATTCTCTGTTTCTTCATAAACAACTGTTGACCATTGACTGACCAAACATCTGTGTTACATTTTGTTGGGTATCCACTGATAGTTAAAAAATAGTCACTGCTCCCCTTTTATTGTTGACATGCACTGAAATTTACAATCATTGGTTTTTTTAAAAATCATCCACTGCTTACATTTTTATTCTTGATGTGGTTAATTAATTATAGAATGATATTATTAACTGAATACTAGAATTACAATGATAGGTTAACTATATTATCTAATCGTTACATTCCAAAGAGATAAGAGTTCCTCGAATATTGTTTTGGTGATAAAAATTAAAGTTAAAATAAAAAATAAAATAAACTGTTGTATAAAATCAGTGTTTTAACACACTGATGGCTATCCACTGCTAACAAAAACTTACTCACTGTTCTCATTTGTGACTGTTGCAAACCACTGTTATTGTTCCATCAGTGGTTTCCTACCAACTGTCCTCCATTATCATCAGAGGTTGGCACGTGGACAGTACATAGCGGTAAGATCTATTAGTAACCGATGCCACGTCAGCATTCACTATTTCACCAAAAAAAAATAAAAAAACCCTGATCAAAACCCCCAAACAGTGTTTTTACTGTCGAATCGAATTCTAAATTCTTTTCTAAAAGCAGTTATCATCCATTTCTCTCAAAATCACTCATCCTCTTCATCGTCTTCTTCCTCCTCTCGCAATCATAATCAAATCACGATGTCTCTCCCACGCAAATCCACACATAACTACTTAGGTCTACTTGAAAAACCCAGTCACACCAAAACCTTCAATTCCATCATTGATGTTCTGTCTTCTTCAAAGTACAGAACTTTGTTGACTTATGATGCTCCGATCTACATGGATACCCAGCAAGAATTCTGGAAAAATGCTAAGTTGGAAACTAAGGATAAAAAGCCCTTAGCCATCAATTCTTCTATAAAGGACGTTCCAGTCACAATAACACCTCAAACCATTTCGGAAGTTTTTGAACTCGATGATCTTAAAGGTAAAACATCTTTCCCTAAAGAAGATTATCAAACGTTTTTCATTCAAATGGGTTATGAAGAGGAAATAAAAAAAGACACTTTAGAAAAAGGCAGTTTTCCTCCTGCCACAAGGTTTTTGTTTCATACCCTACTGATGTGTGTCTCAAACAAGACCACTGCTTTCAATGAAATCCCATTGAAGATTCAATATCTAGGTTATGCTATATTACATGGTGAAAATTTTAACTATTCCCAGATAATCTTCAATTATCTTGTTAGAAATGTTAATAAAAAGGCGTTTTTGCTCTTTCCAAGGTTTTTAAGTTACTATTTTAAAAAGAAATTTTCAGAAGATAATGCCCATGTGCTTATCCAGGGTAATCCTTTTTCAATTAAGAGCCTCACTACTGAAACCTTTACAAGGATGTCAAAACTTTCCAAAACACAAGCAGAGGTTCCTGAGCAGACTTCAGCAGCTACCACTGCTCCTCAGGCACCTGCTGTTGAGCCCACTGCTCAAGGTGATGATAGCAATAAAACAACTGCTGTTAAACCCCCACCTAAACCACCAAAAGACCAAAACAGAAAAAATCACAAAAGCCCCCCAAACCCAAAACAAAGGTAACTCTGGAAGATGAAATCCCAGAGCAACTACCAGTGACAGCACAAAAGTCACCAATAACCACTGCTGCTACTACCTCACAGCAGTTGGAAGAAAGATCTCAACCTGAGCCTCAAACTCCTCCTGCTTCTTCTAAAAAAGAGCACGTTGTAATAATTGGGACACCAAATTATGATGCTCTGGAATCACTTGATTCCATCATCCACAGCCCACTGCCCGGGGCAAATTCTCTTTCTACATCTATCCTCACTTCTCAAATCCCCCCAGAAACAAAACTTTTGTTGGATGCAGTTGATTTAGCCCGGACACAAACCAGTTCTTCTCAAACACCTGTTAATGAGGATATACCTCAACAAGTGATTGGGTCTGGTGTCTCAATCATTGCTAACCCACCAACAACTGAGGAGGTTACACTGCAGGAAATACAAGTACTTCCTGTCAGTAGTTCAATTGGAGCAGCAACTACAGGTGTTGGATCCACTGATCTACACCTGGCCAGTTGTTTCATCAATAAGACTCCTCTGAAGGCAATTTCCTCTCCAGCAACTATGATATCCGATGCTGTCTTTGTTCCAACCCCTGGTTCTATTAAAAGGATCCCAATTGCTGAGGTAAGAAGTCCCCAGTACCAAGAAAAAGGGGCATCTGTGGATGACTTTTGGGAAACTTTCCCTAAGTCAACTGCTGATACAACCACTGCCAGTGGGAAATCAGATGATCCCATTAACTTGGGTGATGGTTTAATGTACAAGGAATTGAGGGAGAGGGTTAAGAAATTGGAAACTTCTGTTGCAGATATTAAGTCAATGCTCCAACAGTTGTTACAAGCCCAAAAGGCAACACCCACTGCAGCACCAGATACAACATCTGCTCCATCATCTGCTCCTACTCCCATTGAGCTTTGGAGTTTATTTCAACCTGTGCTTCACCAACAAAGGGCATATTCTGATCATCAACATGAAATACAGATTCAAAAGATCAGAAATATGATGGAAGCTAGATTTATGGATACACAAGCAGACATAAAGGCATTGAAGGCCCACTCGCTGAAAACCACTGGTTCTGCTCCTCCTACTATCATCTTTGTGGACAACCCACCACCAGCTGATGCCAAAAAGTGGGAGAAAATGAAGCAGCTAAAGAAAAAGGGATATGAAGATGGTTTGTACATTGCACCAGACAAATCCACTATGCTTGCAGAGATACCTAAGCCAGATGGTACTAAAAAGGTTGATGTAACCACAAATGCCATTTCTGATGCAAAAGGAACGGTAAAAAGGGATATGGAGGCAAAGGATAAAGCAAGGTGGGAACAGGAGAAAAGAGTTTGTATGGAGAAGGATGAGCAGGGTGTTTCTGAGGCCAAGAATGAAGAAAATCCTGAGCCTAAAAGAAAACAACCCACTAGAAAAGTGAAGGAACCCAAATCCACACCTCCCAAAAGCTCCACACATCAAACCTCAAAACGAGCAGATGTTAAAATATCTGTTGTATCGACAGCTGTAGATACTTCCGTTGTTTCAACATATGTTACACCAACAATTTGCACCACTTCAACACAAATTCAATCCACTGCCTTACCACAAATCCCATTACCATCAAAAACATCCTCGTTACTACCAACACCACCTGCCAAAAAGGAAAATACTTCAGGTGACACATCATCTGTTGTAATGGTAACAGTGGTTGAAACACCAGTTGTTTCAACAACTGTTAGTCAACCATCTACCACTCAAATCACTACCACTCAACGCACCAAAACACCACCAACCTCTCCAAAACATAAAAGGAGAAGGATAATTCTGAATGTTAATCCTTCAACACCGCAAACATCCACCCAACCATTGTCCCTTGTTACCATTCCCAATGCTGTCCCATTCTCTTCAGCACAAGTTTCAAATTCAAACACTGCCATTCTTCCTGCAGGAGTCCTGTATCCATTAGAACTGGAAGCAGTTAGAGAGGAGATCAGATCCTTCTACTCTGAAGATGACCCTGCTAAAAGGAACTTGCCATCTGTTCAAGGATATCCAAGGCCTAATAACATTAATGAATACTTGAAGTTAAAGGCTGAACAAGCAGAGGATATCTCCAAAAGAAATACACAAGGAAAATCTGACAGAGAGATTCAAACATTTTACCAACATTTGCTAACCCAAGTGAAAATTTTGGAGCAGTTTTCAAAAGATCTCTGTCAAAATTTATCAGAAAGAGCTGATGAAACTTTGAGGAAAGATTATATTGACTATATCATGACTTACAAAACATACAAGGGAGAAAAGTACAAGTATAAAGAATGGACCATCAGTGAGCTAGAAAGTGAAACAACCAGAATTCAAGATATGATCAAAAAGAAGGTGAAGCAGACTCCTCCTATCTGGGCAAAGTTTAAGAAAAATGTACCAGATAGGTCTCTGCAGCTAAAGAGAATGAAAGAAGAGTTAATAACAGCTAATTTTGGGTCAAAGAACCAAGTGTCAAGGTGGAAAGAGGATAAAGTGTTTTTCTCTTACAAAAAGCTGGAAGAATTAAGAAAGAAAGATCCTAATGTTCCCCAAAAGCCTATTTACCCTGAAGCAGTGGTTCCAGCTATGCCAAAAAAGCTACAAATCAGGAGATCCTAATACAGATTCGTTGGACTTTGAATTACAATTCAAAGGGCAAGTCAGGGAATTTTTGATGAGGCAATAAAGATTCACAATGGAAATGTGATATTTGGGTTTGTGTTTTACAGTTTATAGCAGAGTTAAGATTACTAGGTGTGGTAATGTTTGCAGTTATATAAGAAATTTTATGTATTTGTGAATTTGGTAAGTAACTGAATTGACTTTGAAAGTCAAATGTGAAAGAAACATGGTTGACTTCACTATTGGCATTGTTTGTTAATCCTGTTTTGTAGTAAAAATACTCTTTGAGCTTTTTTTTGAGCTGTTTAATTTGTTATCCTTTTAGTGAATTTTCTTTTTCAGTTGACCCATCTAATATAAAACACATGATTTAATCATATGGTCAAATTGTTAAGGGTCTTGATGATTTAAGTTGCTAATTGTGTGCCGTCTATTAGCTAATTATTTGTAATTTATGTTAACAGTGTTTATACTTTAACAGATGTTGACCAAAAGTCGAACAGATGTTGGCGAATAGTGAAACAGATGTTGACCTCAAGCAGATGTTTTGGTTTGTGGCCAAATATCTCTTTATGAGCAAACATCTGTTTAACTTCAAACATTTGTTTAAGGCCAAACATATCTTTATTGGCAAATTCTGTTTATGGCCAAACATCTGTTTAAATCCAAACATCTGTTTAAGTCCAAACAACTTATATAGAACGCCAAACATTTGTTTAAGCCCCAACATCTGTTTAGGTCTAAACAGATGTTTAAATATCTGTTCAAAACACTGTTCAATCTAACATGGGTTTCCATGCATCTGTTGACTAAAAGTCAAACAGATTTTCAAACCACTGATTGACTTATCCAAATTTCTGTTGAATACTAAATGAGATGTTGACCAAAACTCAAACAACGGTTGACCAAAAGTCAAACAGATGTTGACGAAAAAATGGGATTATCCGACCCGGTTACATGGGATATTTTTAAACTTCTAACATTTGAAAGATCCTCAGAAAATCTCGGTTCATTTCTCTCTCCACGTTTCTTTCTACACTTTCTCCAACAAAATCTGTCATCTTCTTCGATTTCTTCCGATCTTCATCAATATCATCTTGTATAATAATAAAGGTATTGTTAAATAATCTGATTTGTTTTGTATTTTTTATGTTTATTCTTTTAGTTATGAATTCTTTGGGCGATTATGGTTCTTGCTATTTAAATGAAGAAGTTGTAGTCGACGGTAGTGTATTCATGTATGTCCCTGTTTTTTTTTTCAATCCATTGTTGGTTATGATTGCGTTTATTGTTGCGGCTTATACTTGAACAATTTTTGATAGTCCTATTTTTTTTGAATATCCGATTAATATGTAGTTATTATGCATGAGACATATATGTTTCTAAAAAAAGTGATCTGCATTTCCTGTATCTACCATTTGTGTTATCTATTGTTGATTTTATTGGATTTCACTTTGCTCATGTATTTATCTTATTCTGATTTATGATATACCATCTGATGTATTCTCATGTGTATTTAAAAAAGTTGAATTTATTTTGATTAGTACTTGGTATACTGTTTTTAAGTTTTTCTTTTGAATAGACACAAGTCACTATCCTGTTTTTCTATACAATTTATACAGCTGTTGATCGTTCTTGTATATTTGTGATACTTAATCGGAAAAGTAGGTTTTAAGTTTTAATTATATGATTTGATGTAAAAATATATATATATTTCGATATGATAAGAAATTACATGTATTCTCACCTTTTTGATGTTGTCTATTGTTATTTTGATATATATTAGTTGTATCATCTTTTATTTAGATGTATTGCATACCTTAATGCATTGTATTCATTTGTTTCTTAATGTTATTGATTTTGATTATATATGATTGATACTGTTACAATTTTATGTGAGAATGATTTATGGATTTCCGTGTTACCTTCAAAGCAGTAAAAGGAAATGTTTGGTTAGTAGTTTTATCCGATCTTAGTTTAACACTTAATTTTAATTTTTTGGTATGATAATTAGCAATAAAAGTGTTTCTTTTATTTATGCTTAGATTTTGCCAAAACAGTATCAAAATTGGATTCAACAGTTTAATTATCCAATTGGAAATACAAATATCCAAACCACAGCTGGAAATGTTTTTAAAGTCAAGATCTATCCCCTAAGCAATGGCAGATATTATTTTTATAATGGTTGGTGTCAATTGGTAGACAGTTTGAAAATACCTTCAGATTCATGGTTGATATTTCATTATGAAGAAGCTTTACAAAGTTTCAGAATATTGTATTTTTATCAAGACATTGCTCTTTCTCCTTCTGAAGAGTTTTACTACAAACCATCTGGTAACGAAGATTTTGTGGTATGTAACTTCGAATATTATTCATCATGTAATTTTATTGGAGATACAATTGTTTCTTTGTTGTGTTTTATTTTTTTACTTAATTTTCTGATATATTTTTACTAATGTACTATATAATGTGTTTTATTCTGATTGTAGAGTATTAATCGTTCTTTTGTTCATCACAATATGTTAAACACTATTCCTTCATATCCGGTCGTTATTAAAGGATCTGAAAACAAGAACTGGTCTGTAGGGGTGGAAGATATCAACAATGAACTTTACATAATTACCGGATGGAAGGAGATAAAGAATGACTTGTCATTGCTGATCATCTCATTGTCTTTGAGATGATAGATCTTCAGACTTTTCATATCACGGTTTTCAATTGTGCTACCTGTGATTTAGTGCTTCCACCTGAGGTTTGTGCTGTTGTTAAACAAAAGGTGATAGAAGAGATTGTGTTGAGTTCAGATAGTGAAGCTGTACAGGACGTCGTTGATGTCAATAATAGTGGTATGGTTGTTGGGAATGAAGATGATCAGATCGTACCTCTCTCTTTCCGTGTGGACGGTCATTTTGTAAGTTTGTGATGATGAGTTTACTAATATATAATACTTTAGTCAGATTTTAAAGATGTGTTAATTCTTTGTTTATTGAATTGTTCGTTGTTTGTTATAGCACCTTTTTAAAAAACAGGCTGAAGATCTTGGACTGAATCGTAAGATGGGTTTGAAGATTGTGGACGTGGCAGGTGATGTTTGGAATATTTAAGCTGCTATAGGTTCATCTCGAGGTCAACCAAGATATTATCTGCAAGGAATGAGAAAGTTTGTGAGAGATAAAGGCATGGTTTCAGGTCAAGCATTTACACTTAACTTTGTGAAAGGTAAAAAGTTTTTTATGTTCGGATGAATGTTTGTGGTTTGAAGAAGGCAAATGCAGAAGCATACATTGAACTAAATTTTCGGGTTGTAGTTGTTTGCTTTTCGAAACTGACACTAGACTTGTTTGTTTAGTTTTGAAGTTGTGATTCTAAAACTATATATGTACATGTAAATTATTAGCTCCATGTCTAACGGAAACAATGTGGAGTTGTGAACTAAAAACAATATACTCCGTTTTACTTTTGGTCAACATCTGATTGACTTTTGGTCGTATTAATAACAGTATAAGATGGTTAATGTAATGCGGTCGTATTAATAACCAATGGTAATTAATTAATCTAAATAACTTTCCCGAGCCCGGGAAGCAATCCCGGGTAAAAACCTAGTTTAGTTAATATAAGATAACTATAAATTTGAGGATACCTTCAATGAATGACACGTGTCCAAAAATTGGTTTCTTTTTATTATAGTAGAATTTATTTAGTTAATATAAGATAACTGTAAATTTGAGTATACCTTCAATGAATAACACGTGTCCAAAAGTTGGTTTCTTTTATTATAGTAGATAGAAGATTCGGTTGGTATTTTGTTCGTAAAAACGAAGATGGATAGATATATAAAGTTTGGAAAAAGATAATAGTGAACATGCTTTTAAAATAAAAAAACCTCCATATTAATATTTGGAAAAATACATTTTATTTGGTTTATCGGAAAATTTATTAATATGATTCAACATATTACCTATGAAAATTATTTCTTGATAAACGGAAGATGGGAACATATTTTTAAAATATAATATTTGAAAAAAATACATTTTTTATTTTAAACGTAAATTTTTAAATTTATACTTATCATATTTATTTAAATTTTCAAATTAAATAGAGATAAATGAGAATAAATACATTTTAAGAGGAAAACTCTAATTTTATAATTATCTTTTAATTAATATTATTAATTATTTATAAAAAAATAGATGGCTTCAATGAATGACATGTGTCCTCCCATTGGTTTCTTTTATTATATAGTATAAACTAGGTTAGAACCCGCGTGTACACGCGGTTTGACAAATAAAAATACTTTAAATTTGTTCAAATTTAATGAGAATAAATTAGATATAAATAAAATAAACATAAAAATACATAGGACATTAATCAAAAGGTACGCTTTCTAATTTTTTTTATAATGGACTTTGTTAGTAATTGTTTTTTTAGTATGATCTAAAAACAAACTCCAATAACATCAAGTCTATTCTCTTTAACATACTAAAAAATTTCAAATCCTTCCATCAATTTTCAACCATACATTATTTCTCACTCTTCTATTTTCTTCTTTTTTTATCTTTCTTTCTTTTTCAAACTTGGTTTTTCATCTTCTTCATTGTCGGTTTAGCATGTTTTCTCTCATTGTTGGAACCCGAAGGTTTATTCATGTAGGTTAGCATAGTTTAAGGGTTAATTATGTACTTGTTTATTTCTTATGTTTTGGGTTGATAAATGTGGTTTGGGCTAGTCCTTTATGTGTCGCATGGGCTTAGGTTAGTGGCCAGTTGGTTTTGTATTTAAGCACACCATTACCTCATTGTTTGAGGTTGTTGTTTTGGTGAACAGTGGGGGCGACACAAAGGAGAAGGAACCGAGTTCCTATTCGAGTCTTGTATCAGTCTTTGCTAAGCCATTGAATGCAAGATATCGGTTTGTGTTTTGTTTATTATTTTCATCTTAGATATTATACATATTCTTGAATCACCTATTGATTGGATTCCGCACAATCAATAGGTTGTTTGATATCATTGAGAGATCCTCACGGGTTTTACAATTGGTATCAGAGCCATTGAAGCCATTCAAGGGCTCGGTTTTGATATCATTCGGATTCAAGAATCGTTTGTGCTACTGATCTATTTTGTTGCATGTTTTGCAGTGAAATACTTAAACTGTTCCTGACCGATTCATCAAAATTATACTGATTTTGGTTTGTTGATTTCTGAAAAAGGTGTTTGCTGATTTTACGGGAAGTTGGTGGTCAACAGATTCAAAGATTACGATATCTTTGAATTTTGGAAGTGCTGAAAAATCGGGATTGCGAGTAAACAGATCTTATCGTTTATTCTTTTGCAGGTTTCGACTCGCAACCATCTCTGTTGCGGTTCATCACGTTCTGGTTACGACTCGCAACCATCATTGTTGCGGTTCATCACGTTTTGGTTTCGACTCGCATTCACCACGGTTTCGGTTCATCCTGTTTCAGTTGCGACTCGCAACCAGTAGTCAGTCTCCACTCGCAACCAAAGCTGTTACGACTCGCAACCTTGGTTTCGGCTCATTCTGTTTTAGTTACGACTCGCAACCACAGCAGTTACGACTCGCAACCACAGCAGTTTCGACCCAGCTGTTACGACTCGCAACAACACCGATTTACGGACATTTGAACTGTTGACTTTTGGACTTAAAATAAAAATCAATTAATTAATTAACTAATTAATTAAACATGTCGTCAAACAACAGTGAATTGACTGCCCTTAATCAACAACAAGAATTGGATTCAAAGCTTGGTACCACAATACGCATTCCTAGGTTAACTGATGCTAATGATTTTCCCGAGTGGAAGTGGCGCTTTGAACAGCATCTGAAGGTTAAGGATTATAAGCTGTGGCGAAGCATTTTGCGAGGTCCTAGGGAAATCATGATGGAAAGCTCAACTGAACCAGGTCTTAAGGTAAAGAAACCTAGGGATCAGTACACTGAAGATGATTTGCTCATTGTTGAAGAAGATGATCGAGCTCTTTCCTACTTAACCATGGGTTTGGGTCCTGATATTGCTATTGGTTTTCGCACCTGCAAATCTGCCAAAGAATTGTGGGATTCTCTGATCGAAGTATATGAAGGAAACGAAGATATGAAAGAGAGCCGAAGAAATCTGCTGCAACAAAACTTCAACCATATTTATGGTGAAACGGTAGACAATCAGATTCAGAGGTTTGTGAAGCTGATCACCCAAATGCAAATGGAAGAAATTCATACAACAAATGCATCCACAAACCGACAACTTCTTAATGCACTACCAAAGAGTTGGGATCATCATGTTGCTATGATCAAGAAGACTAAAGATCTCGCTAGATGCACTCTGTCAGAGATGATCTCTCACATTAAGGCATGCGAACTGGATGATAAGCAAAGAGAAACAAATTACAAGAACAGTATGCTAGCTGCTGGTTTCTCCATTGCTCCCGCTTCCTCTAACAACAGCAACACATCATTATTGTCTCAAGGTGGTTTTCAGATGTTTCGCAATACTTCATCCGCTACTCCAACTTCAGCAAAGGTGCACTCATCTGGATCCTCTAATCAAGTCGTCTCTCCAGCTTCTCCTGCTTCAATTCCAAATTCTGGAAATATCTCTACTGCTGCTTCTGCTTCCGCTGCTAACAACGAAATGATAGCCTTCTTTGCTAAACAATCAAAGGAAAACTTGGATATCGCAGCTTCAGTGATCAACTGTTTGAATGCTTTTATTGCAGGAAAACTTGATCCACCAAAGTGGAGTCCTGATGATCTGACACAGATTCATCCAGATGATGTTGAAGAAATGGACATCACCTGGCAGATGGCAATGGCAGCTTTCAGAGCCCAAAAGTTTGTGAAAAGAACAGGTAAAAACAGGTGGGGAAATGCATGGAATGGAGCTGCTAAAGTGCCCTTTAACCTTCGTTGCTTCAACTGTCATGAGGAAGGACACTATGCTCGAAACTGCCCGAAGCCACTTATAAACAGAGATCAAACTCCTGCAACTCCTGCCCAACCTGCAACTCCTAATCGAGAAAGAGCTCTTGTGACCACTACAAGTATAGCAGATGCTGCTACTTCTGGAAGTCCACAGCCGCAAGGATTAGCACAAGCACTGGTGGTTCAGCCTAACCTCAACTTTGATTGGACTTCAGAAATTGAGCGTCTGAACATATCAGCTCCAGAGAATCAAACTGCTACATCCAACATTGCTTTCATGACTTCAAGCGAACATAGCCCAAAGCCAGAGGAAGAGACTGTAGCTGATGATTTTGCATTCATGACTCAAATTCTTTCAGCTCCTGTTAAAGGTCTCACCAAAGAAGAGGTAATTTCTGTTTTCTGTACTCCTGAGTGTAGGGAAAGGGTTGAGGCTTACAGAATACACAACGCTGAGCTCATTCAAGATTATAATGACATAAAAAATAAAAATTTTACTTTGTCTAAAAATGAGAAGCTTTATAAAGAAAAGATTGAAGCTCAGCGAAAAGACATCATCAAGCTAAAGGATGATGTGAGTGTAAAAACAGCCCATTTCCTAGAAGCTCAAGAAAAGGTATGCATTTTAACTAAGGAACCGGAAGATATTCAAAACAGATATCAAATTAATGAACTAAATATCAAGAAGTTTGATTCTTCCAGTAAATTGGTTAAAAATCTTTGTGATCAACAAATCGCTTTTAAAGAAAAGAAAGGGCGTGGCTTGGGTTACACTCAGACTTCTCCTCCGTACAATGATAATTATACTTATCTACCAATGACCGAGGATGAGATGATAAATGAGAGTAAAATGACGTATGGTTCGAAAAACCACAAATCGTCTGTTCAAGACAGACATGTTGAGCCACAAAAGTCTACTCCATTGAATTTTGTTCACAAAGGAACAATTGATCCTAATGTTTCATCTTCGTGTGCAGATGATAGCTCTGAAGTAAAGTGTGATGATGTTCATGGGAGTGAACCGGTTATTATTTCAAATGTTTCTGAACCATATTTTGAACATTATTCTGAACCAACTGAGTCGGACATTGCTTTTACTAGTTCTTTGTTTGCGTCGTTTTCAGCTTATGTTTCGTCTTGTGAGCCTGTTGTTTTGGGCAAAACTGATAATGTTTGTGTGGATGATTTGAACAATAAGTGTGGTGATGGTTGTTTTTCAACTAATGTTTGTGATCCTAACATCTCTAATGTTTCAGCTTGTGAAAATGTTACAGGTGAGGTCCCTCAGGATGCATTCAGTGAAACCACTGAAACGACTTCTCAAGAAAATCAAGAGTATCCTGATTCTTCTTCTGAATCTGTCTCAGTGGGTGTCCCTAATGTTGAATCTAGTGGGACCCCATTGGAGACTGTGTTAAACAATGAACCTGAATCTGTGTCACATGATAAATGCTCTGAGAAAATGCATATTGATGAAACTTCTTTAGGCTCAGAAAAAGAGCCTGAATCAGTTTCACATGACAAATGCATTGAGGAAGAGCATATTGTTGAGACTTCTTCTTGTTCGGGAAGTGAACCTGAATCGGTTTCAGATGATAAACGCCTTGATAAAACGCATTTGGATGAAACTCGTACATGTTCAAATTCGGAATCAAGATTAAGTAACAATGAAAGGGATGCTGATCTAAGAGAGAGATCATTAGAAGAAAAGTTGTCTAAAGAAAAACCACAAGTCAAACATGTTCAGAAAACTAAAACATCAAATCACACGAAATCAAGCAAACAGAGTCAAAATGTCAAGAATATTCAAAATGTGAAACGTCAAACATGTTTTAACTGTGGCATTGCTGGTCACATTGCTAGAAATTGTGGCAAACTCCCAAGGACACCGAACAAGAAAACATCAGAGCGAAATCAGAAGGTCACGTCTAATCGATATCACTGTTCGGAGTCCATGATGTCTGCAAAGACTAAGACAATGAAGAACAACTATCACAGGACTAGACCTTCTGATCAGGATTGGAATGCAGCCAAACGCTATAATCAATATCAGAATAGACAAACAAATTTTCAGCGTAATCGAAGTAATTCTTTTGGTAACGCTTATGAAAGTTTCAATTCTAACTGGTCAAGACAGTTTTGGAAACCTAAAGCTAATGGCATGCAATCCAATTCAATGAAATCATGTCATCAAAATGTCGCCAAAAGGGATGTTTCAAAATTTCTGAATAAAGATAATTTAGTGTGGCAGAGAGTGACGTATATTGATGCACAAGGAAAACCCAGATCCACTATGGGCTGGGTTCCTAAATCTAACTAATCCCGCTAATCGTGCAGGAACAGCTGTGGAGGACTACCGTGCGCCTCTGGTACATGGATAGTGGCTGTTCCAGGCACATGACAGGAGACTTATCCCAACTGGTAAATGTCAAAGAGTTTAATGGTGGATATGTCTCATTTGCGGGAGGAGAGTCAGGCAGAATCACGTTAAAAGGAACTGTTCGAAACGGCGTCTTAAGTTTTGAAAATGTTAATTATGTTCCAGAACTGAAACACAATCTGTTAAGTATTTCGCAGATCTGTGATCGAGGGAATTCAGTTCATTTCACGAAGAAGGGATGTCATGTTCTTAAGCCTGGGATTGTTATTCCAGAAGACTGGTTCTTGATGACAGCTGAAAGGAAAGGTAATGCTTACGTCATTGATATGAACAAGAAACCGTGTGAAGAGATCACTTGTCTATTTTCAAAAATTTCGGAGCATGATGGTCTGCTGTGGCATCGTCGACTTGGGCATGTGAATATGAAAAATCTGAACCGTCTAGCTAAAGGTCAACTGGTACGTGATCTTCCAATCAAGGACTTCATGTTGGTGGAGAAATGTGTTGCTTGTGCGAAAGGGAAAGCTCATCGAAAACCTCATAAGACTAAACCAGCACCTTCGACAAAAGCTGTACTCGAACTACTTCACATGGATCTTTTTGGTCCAGTGAATGTGCTGAGCATTGGGAAGAAAGCTTACTGTCTGGTAATCGTCGATGATTACTCTCGCTACACTTGGGTGTATTTTCTCAGCCACAAAAATGAAACTGCTGTCTTGGTAAAACAATTCATTACTTTGGCTGAAAATCAAGCGAGTACTAAGGTGAAGGTTATTCGATCAGACAATGGGACAGAATTCAAGAACGTTACTTTGGATACTTTCTGCATTGATAAGGGAATCGATCGTCAGTTCAGTGCGCCTCGAACTCCACAACAAAATGGAGTGGCTGAAAGAAGGAATCGTACTCTCATTGAAGCTGCGCGTACTATGCTGGTTGATTCAAAGCTTCCTAGCTTCTTTTGGGCCGAGGCAGTTAGCACGGCTTGTTATATCCAGAATCATGCTTTAGTAAACAAACGTCACATGAAAACCCCTTATGAGATTCTGGAAGGACATAAACCTTCGGTTTCACACTTTCGTATCTTTGGTTGTCCATGTGTATTATTACTAATGGACTCCAACGGAAAGTTTGAAGTCAAAGGTGACGAATGTTACTTTGTTGGATATGCTAAAGGCTCTGCTTATAGGGTATACAACAAAGTAACTAAAAAGGTCGTCGAGTCGTGCAACATTGAATGGCTTGAAGAGAATGCTACGGACGCTAGAGTTGGTCCAGAATGGTTATACGATTATTCTGCTCTGTTTAAATCATTTAACATTTTGTCAAGTGATGTTTCAGTTGCAGGTGTGTCTATTCCCAAACAACTATTGTCGTTTGAAGATACGGAAGACGAAGCACAGATGCAAGACAACGTGAGGCATCATACCATTGATCCACCGGGAATGGTGTTTACGCAACATCCTACACCAACTCCGACGGTCAATCGATCTCCTGAGGGTGCATCAACTAGTGACTCTGCTTTATTTCCTGAACCAATTCCTGAGGATTGTGTTGTCACTTCTCCTGTAGTTCACACTACTACAGCATCTAATGAGGGGGAGTCTAGCAACACCACCACTGAAGAGGAGATTGTACCTGATTTGGCCATACCTACGAGCGTTCAACGCAATCACCCAATCGAGAATGTGATTGGTCCTGTAAATGCAGGAATTTTGACCAGGAGTCAATCAGGAACCATTAACACTTGCTTATATTCTTGTTATCTTTCTCAAATCGAACCTAAAACTATTGATATAGCTTTGCAGGAACCTGGCTGGGTAGATGCTATGCACGAAGAGCTGAACCAGTTTGAAAAACTTGGAGTATGGAAGCTCGTCAAGTTGCCAACAGGAAAACGTAAGCTTGGAACTAGATGGGTATTTCGAAACAAGCAGGATTCTGCAGGAGTCATCGTTCGAAACAAAGCAAGGCTGGTGGTTCAGGGATTTAGACAAATTGAAGGACTGGATTATGATGAAGTATATGCTCCGGTTGCACGACTTGAAGCCATCCGGATCTTTTTGGCTTACGCGTCATACATGGGATTCACTGTTTATCAGATGGATGTCAAGACCGCGTTTCTCTATGGAGATGTGAAGGAGGAAATTTTTGTCGAGCAGCCACCAGGGTTTGTGCATCCAGACCATCCTGAATACGCTTACAAGCTAGACAAGGCGCTGTACGGGTTACACCAGGCTCCTCGAGCTTGGTATGCCACACTAACAGAGCATCTGTTGGCTCATGGGTATACGCGTGGCACCATAGACCAGACTCTGTTTATCAAGAAGGTAGGACGTGATCAAATCTTGGTTCAAATCTATGTTGATGATATCATTTTCGGATCTACAAGTGAGGATCTTTGCAAGGAATTCGAGAGAGTTATGAAGAAGAAGTTTGAAATGAGTGCTCTGGGGGAAATGACACTGTTTTTGGGTCTACAAGTCAAGCAGAGTTCACAAGGAATTCTTATTCATCAAGGGAAGTATGTGGATGATGTGCTGGCAAAATTCAAATTCACGGACGCAAAGCCTGCTGAAACACCTATGGCAGAGAGACCACTATTGACTGAAGATGAAGAAGGAGAGTCTGTCAATCAACGTCAATATAGGTCCATGATCGGGTCATTGATGTATCTCACAGCTAGCCGTCCGGACATTATGTTTGCTGTTTGCAACTGTGCACGCTATCAGGCTAATCCTAAAACTTCTCACCTTACTGCTGTTAAAAGGATCTTTCGGTATCTTAAAGGCCGACCTCGGTTTGGCCTGTGGTATCTGAGGGATTCCAATTTTGACTTGTTTGCTTTCTCTGACAGCAATTTTGGAGGTACTGACAGTGACAGGAAATCTACATCTGCGGGATGCCAATTTTTGGGTGATCGGCTCATTTCTTGGCAATGCAAGAAACAACAAACAGTGGCGATATCTACAGCTGAAGCCGAGTATGTTGCTGCTTCTGCTTCTTGCTCTCAAGTGGTGTGGATGCAACATCAATTGCAGGATTATGGTTTGACTTATCTTAACACTACTATTTACTGCGATAATGATGCTGCAATACAAATTGTTCGAAATCCTGTCTTTCACTCCAAAACCAAGCACATTGATATTAAAGTTCATTTTATCCGAGACTGTTTTGACAGAGGTCTTATTACTCTTGAACAAATCGACACAGACGCAAATGCTGCCGATTTGTTCACTAAACCTGTCAGCAGCTCGAAATTCAGAGTGCTTGTGGATTTTCTAAAAATGATCCGTTTTACTGATTGAGCATGTTTTTTTTTTTTCGTAGGTAAATTTGTTCATAAAGTTTTCTATTCTTAGGTAGTTTTTTATTTATGCTCAAATTTAGGGGGAGAAAAATGGAAAAAAAAAATTATTAAAAAAAAAAAATTTGAAAAATACAAAAAGAAGTGTGGCTGGACTGGGAAATGAAATGAATTTTCACATTATGGTCGAGGGCTGACTCATGTAAGACCAGTATCGAAATAGTTTGACTCTAGTATGATGTGTTGGTAGGCTCTATCCTTAAGACTGGAAACATTGGCTGTTTCTGTTCAGAACTAAAATTGTATATGACCTCAGGAAAGAAAGTCACTTGGAATTAGCTTATTTCTATTCGAATGTCTGTATGTTGTCCCGATACACACAATTTTGGTCTGACTCTGAAATCTTCTCTGAAAAAGTCGTGTACCTCCTCTGCTGCATCCAGATATATGCTGACCTGGAGGTGCTAGGCAACGTCAGCTTCTGCTGCATCCAGATACATGCTGACCTAGCTGTACGTTGTCGCTCTGTAGATCAATTAACACCCGAAAGAGGCCCTCAAGTGCCCAAAAGAAACCCGAGAAACCTATATCAAATTGAGAAAAACTCATTTGATCTGTATATTATACCATCTCTGCTTAAGATCTATTCTGTTCTTTTCTCAATCTATTCCCAGTTAAGATTTCAGAAATCTGGATTGGACTTGTGAAATATGTGGTAGGGAAGCTACTTGCATGATAGAGTGTGCTGTTTATATTTCCAGGATTTGATTAGTATTTATTTGGGTGTTCATTGTTAATAAATCAAAACATGATAAAACAGATTATATGCAGACCTAGACACAGTCAGGATATCTTAAAGGATGACATCAGTATACTCACCTGCTACGATGAATCGTTGTGCTTACCTTAATCGCGGGGGTATGCCTTGGAATGGGACACACGGGTATAATGGTATAATATTATCTTAAGCATATCACGAAGTTGAAAAATTGAAAGTAGAGCGTTAAAGTTTAGGTGGACAAACATATTGGCTATCGCATAGACCAGTTTGATTAGGCTCGTACTGAAAAGTGTTCCTTAGTCTGCCTGAGAACGAATTTTGATCCCATTGCGATTGTAATTGTATATTATGGTAATTGTTTATATTTTGAGTTCTTATTTGTTTTTAGTTCTTAAAAATTAAAAAAAAATTCAAAAATAGTGTCTTGCTTTTCTTTAAAACCAAAAATCCAAAAATAGAGTGTTTATTTGTTTTCTTAAAAATTAAAAATATAACCGTTCTTGAAGATTTGACTGATCATAAAAAGTTAAAAGAACTTAAATTGTGAAATCCGAGTACAAGTACTTGGATGTACCTGGTGTTCATATGGTACTCTCCCTGTTGCATAAGAAATGTTTGCTTATGAGTTTGTGAGTATGTGCAGAACTTGATTTCAATCAAGAACAGGGGTTGATGAAGACTAAGATGCTGTTAGTTGCTGAAAAAGCCTGAAGCAGCACAACAACAAGATGTACCTGAGTCAGAAGAACCGGATACGAAACGCCGTCTGACAGTGAAAGTACATCTGAAGAAGTACCATGAATCTGCTTGAAAGAAAAATACTGAAGAAGAAAAGAGCTGTTGAGAATCCTCCTCTCACATTCTTTTTGACAAGACTTCAAGCAAAGCTGATCGAGATCCTGATATGAAGCTAACCACAAGAGCTGAAGAAAGAGACCCAGTGCTGAGAGTTCAGAAGTCAATAACTTCCACAACATCTGCAGCATAGCTACAACCATAGATTTCGTTGAAGACGTTGCTGAATTCATGCTATGAAGACAATTTGATGGCATCAGCCTAGGGGGAGATTGTTAGGCCCTAAAGTGTGAGACTGACGCATCAAATTAAAACAACGGGTTATGGTTACGAACTGGGCCTTACCGGGTTAGTTTATATTAGGTTTTGGACCTTTATAGGTCACTTGGGCCAAGCTTTAGGCCATGTGGGCCAAGCAGGCCCAAGGGGAGCCCATGTAGGGAAGTGGGCTTGAGTTAGTATAAAAACAAGTTTCTAACTTGTTTTTAGGTTGGAACCTTTGGAGCCTCAGTTACAGAAATTCTAGAGTTACAGAGAGAGAGGCGATTTGGTTGAGAGCTTGTACCAGACGATTTTGATCCCTGAAACATGATAAATTGAGTTACAGGCAGTTATATGGAAAAGGTCTAGGGAGATGAGTTTAAGGGGACAAATATACTGACAATTGTCTAGATCATCCAGTAGTAGATCAGTGTTGATAAGTGAAGTCAAGCCCGAAACCTTGTGATTTGATCCCTGAGTATCTATGCAATTTTCCTAATTTTATTTTGTAAATAATATTTTATTATTTATTTTTGTTTTTAGGTTTTATTTGCAAACATTGCTCAAAAGGTTTAGTGGTTATTTTTTAAAATAAAATTTTCAGATTAATGGGTTTATATTAAGGTAAAATTGATAAAGCTGTTAAGTCAAGGGCCCAAATCTGTCAAGCCCAATCTGTTAAAGTTGTGACCCAAGAGTTAAAAGCTCATGATGGCCCGTGATCAGACTTGTGGTATAAAAGGGTGGTTGCGAGTCGAGACCTCATTTCTCACTCGCAACCAAGCCTTATTCTCTCTCAAAAGCTCCGGTGATCTGTTGAAGAATCCGTTTCATCTCCGGTTACGACTCGTAATCTCTGGTTGCGACTCATTGAAAAACAAGGTATGATGATGTCATTATTCAAGTTTTGCAGGAATTGCAGGAATTTATGAATGTTTGAAGCTGCTCCAATGAAGATTTGAAGATTCTGGTGAAGATGAAGAGCTTCCTCCTGAAGCTGAAGTTGATACTGCTGTTTCTGCTGTTCCACCCGTGATTACTGCTGAAAGTTTGGCTTTGTTATTAAAATCTGTAACTGATAAGATGGGAAATCCTCCTTCTGATCTTTCAGTGTTAAGTGAAAAGCCTAGTGAAGACCCAAAGGATTCTGATTCCATGCCCTTGAAGCGGAAAAGGAGGGATCCTCGGCTCGGAATGTAAGTTGAGCATCGCAAAGATCAACCTGTAATTACTGATGAAGATGATGAAGGTCTTTATGACTTCGATTTTGAGAAGAATGTCACCGATACCACCACTGCTACTACAGACATCTTTGATTTTGATGCTGACGCTCAAAGAACTGATATGGATATCACTACTGATGATGTTCAGGTTACTAGTATTGATGTTGATACCACTGTTGAGACAACGTTACCTAGTGCTACTGAAGCTGCAGGTTCTTCTAGAGTTGATCTTGATATGCCTAGCAGTTCAAGTGGTAAAAGACCTGAAGAGCCATTTAGAATGCCATTTGATAGTGATTCAAGTGATGAAGATGAATTTATCAGCATGAGAGATATGAAGAAACGAATGGTTGTGCTTGAGCAAGATTCGATTCATAAAGATGCAAAGATTATTCAACTTGAAGACACTATTGTAAAGAAAGATCAACAGATTGAACAACTTCAAGGAGACGTTAGCTTGTTGTTCAACATTGTTTATGATTTACGAGGAAAGTTGGAAAAGAAGTTTGGACAAGAATTTTCTGATCCAACTGATGTTGAAAACAGAAGAAAAGCTATTGCTAAAGATGATGCTGAAAGAAGTGCTGCAATGGAAAAATATTTCACAAGAGTTACAGATCCAGTTGCAGACAGAGAGAAGGCAGAGAGGATGAAAAAGAAAAGAGAGTTAGTGATCTTGAAGAACAAGAATGTGAATCCAGATGATGAAGATGCTCATACAACCCATCATTTAATGGATGTTGGTGAAACTATTTATGATAAAGTTGGAAATCGTTCTGGTGTAGTTAGCTGGGGATATGACCATGATCGTAAGAGATGGTGGATAAAAAGAAAAGTTGGACCTGTCGAGTGGTACAAACGTTCAGGACAGTTTCAATCTTTTACTAAGGTGGATTTGACAGACTTGTCTAATGCACCTTATGTGGATGATAAACCTGGTGGTCCTGGATATGCATTCTTTGAGAGGTTGAAGAGGGAGGTTGCTAGAGGTTTTCCTTCGATGCGTACGGCAGATTCCATTGTTAAACCAGCTAAAGGGATTAGAGATCCTTACACAAACAAACGTATGAAGATTGTGCATTGGCCAGCTACAGATAAAGAGAAGACAATTCCGTTAGTGAGAAAGATTTCCAAAGGAGCATTGAAAACATTACACTTTTGGGCATATGATGAACGTCTTGGGTAAGCGGTGATAGTTTGTGATGGAAATGTAAGTTATTGTTTGGTAGATCAGATTGACTTGTTGAATCTTGTGGTTGAAGATCTGGAAGTATTGGCAAGCAATCAAATCAGAGTTACAGAGAAATATGAAGAAATTGCTAAGGGTTGGACGTCTGCTGTAGTGTCTGTTCTGCATATTCAAAAGAAGGGATTCGGTGGATATAAAGATCGTATAAGTGGTGGTGATCAAGGCAATTGAAGTCAGAAGAACCTTCATGCATAAACCTAGGGGGAGATTGTTGGAACCCGAAGGTTTATTCATGTAGGTTAGCATAGTTTAAGGGTTAATTATGTACTTGTTTATTTCTTATGTTTTGGGTTGATAAATGTGGTTTGGGCTAGTCCTTTATGTGTCGCATGGGCTTAGGTTAGTGGCCAGTTGGTTTTGTATTTAAGCACACCATTACCTCATTGTTTGAGGTTGTTGTTTTGGTGAACAGTGGGGGCGACACAAAGGAGAAGGAACCGAGTTCCTATTCGAGTCTTGTATCAGTCTTTGCTAAGCCATTGAATGCAAGATATCGGTTTGTGTTTTGTTTATTATTTTCATCTTAGATATTATACATATTCTTGAATCACCTATTGATTGGATTCCGCACAATCAATAGGTTGTTTGATATCATTGAGAGATCCTCACGGGTTTTACACTCATTTTTCTTCTTCTTTGTATCTTTTTCAGCCTCTGTTTATATTTGCGCCCAAGAACCAAATATGTCGATGCATTGTATGACTGCAAAATAAATGACCCATATTGACCCTAAATTGTTTAGACCCGTCGCATAATTTGCCTGATCCGCTGACCGTAGTTACAGTAAGTAATGATGAAGAACTCTGAGCGGCCCGTATTTGTAACAACTCTCATCAAAAGTCATAATTATTAAATTAATTTGACCAATAGGAAACCTTAATTGAGAGACCCAAGTAATTCTGAACAAACCCTGAAATTTTCATAATTTTCAGAATCAGGATTAGGGCCCCTAAAACTCAAGGGGGATAAACCCTAGTGGACGATTATCCACTTAATTCGTTGTCAAGTAACTGAAATTCGAGTATGTCAACTCAGCAAAGCTAGTCCCAAACGTGGCTACCCTATAGCCTATTATGGAGCCTTACGGACCGCAACACTACCAAGCTTACGGTCCGTATGCTGCCTTACGGACCGCAACATCAGCAAGCTTACGGTCCGTAAGCTAGTCAATTTTCGTGTATAAATAGCAGACATTGGCATTCGAAATCTGGACAATTTACGACGAAAGAATTCTCAATTATACACCGAGTTTTATGCTGTATACTTCAATTAACACACACAGGTCTCTAATTGAAGCTGCAATCAGGGTATTAGCACAATCGCTGCTACGATTCATTTGATCTAAATATCTAATGAATGTTTAAGTGCCGCCCACATTAGGGTTATACTTTATCGTTCGTCATTAATTTGACGGATTGTCGTTAATTCGATAGGTAAAATATTATACTTTATCGTTCGTTGTTAATTCAACGGATCATCGTTAATTCGATGGGTAAAGTATTATACCTTGTCATTCGTTGTTAATTCAACGGATCATCGTTAATTCGATGGACAAAGTATTGCATTTTGACATTTATTGTGAGAATTTGATCTCCTGAGTTATCGTAAATGCTGGATTGATTACTAACCCCAAATTGTGTGCTTGTTATTGAAATTAGGAGAAAAGGCTAATCAGTAGGCTAGGCTCTGCCCGTATAAATCTGCAATGTGAGTCATTCTTCTTTTCTCACAGTTTGTGAGTTATATTTTTTTTATTTATCAAATTGCTTTATACAACTATTCTCACCGTTTGTGAGTTATTTTTATTAAATATTTTACAATACTCCAAATTATTTCAAGATTATAATTACAGGGACTAAGTCGTGGATATCTTGAATTACTGGTTAGTGGGGTATTGTGCACATTACTAATTGTCTCCCAGTTAGGTTCATTGACCTACTAGGGATAATCACTGTTGGGTTCATTGACCTACAGAGATAACCGTCACTATTTAGGTTCATTGATCTAAATAGTGGTATGACCATCGTCACCATTGTGACATGTCACCATTGTGACAGAATGCCAGATAAAAATAAGATAGAAGCCATTGTAATCGCTCTTATGCTGTAATTGATAACTATGCATCATTATGCAAAATAGAATGATTCACTCAGTATTTCCCGCTGACAAAACCTTTTTCAAACATGTTTCAGGTGATCTGTTGTAAATCAGGAAAAGTGCTGGGGAGCATTTCAAGCTTAAGATAGTGGCTCATTATAAAATAAAGCAATAAGTTTTGTAACATAACGATTTCCTAGAAAAATCATACTATTGTAAATTATCGGGGTTTTATCCCGAATTGTGAAATAAAATAATCAGGGAAAAATTTTAGCTTTAAGCGATCCTGTTTCCGCTGTAAAACTCAATTAAATAAATACCGCAGTATTTTCTGCCGCGGCTCCTGAAACGGGTCAAACCGGGTCGGGGGCCGTGACAGAAAAAGGTGGTATCAGAGCCACTGGGTTAAGCTGATTAAGTATTTAGAAATACTCAATTTTTCCTGATTACAGCCACTGGGTTAAGCTGATTAAGTATTTAGAAATACTCAATTTTTCCTGATTACAGCCACTGGGTTAAGCTAATTAAGTATTTAGAAATACTTAATTTTTCCTGATTACTATTATGTGATTATATGTTTATTATCTGACTAAATTTTAATAGTATGGGCAGATTTTTATATGATAACAATATTTTAATATTTATTGCTCTATTATCGTTAATCGAAAAACATTATATATAAATTTATTTGATTAATATATGGAATTACCTAATATAGTATTACTATATTGTGGTAAAGAAATTATATTTTTATGTTTGAAGTATACTCTTATTTAAAATTATTGTTTAGTTATTTATTATTAATAATTTTATTATTAATAATAATATATTAATAATAGTAGTATTAAGATGATTTTTTTTTTATATATATTATGGTTATTATCAAAGGCAGATATTGGATAACCTAGCCTTAGTTAGGCATGGACTGATCACCTATGCTTAAACAAGGCAGCACTAACCAATATCCACCATGATAATGACTAGTTAATATATATAAATTAAGTCATCATACTTATTTAGTATATAAAATTTGATATGTTAATCACTGTAATAGTAAATATAAATCTTTAAATATTCTGATTTAAAGTTTAGTATTTTTATTATTATTATCTACAGTCAAGAAAATTTATAAATAAATTACAAATAAAACCTAGTATGTTTTAATTTGTATTTGTTTTGGTAGTATGAAATACTATTTTTGTTCTATAAAATTTTGTTATGACTTAGTAATTGTATGTATGTTACTAAACAGCATGAGTGATTGTCGGAAGCCCTTCAGAATTTAAATCTCTATCCAGTAAGAATCGAAGTTTCCAGAGATTTTAATAGGTATATTCCAGACATAGAAGAACCTATAGAATTTAACGCTTTACCTTTCGAAAAACCTAAGCCTAAGAAAATGGAAATTAGGGAAAGTTCTAGGCAAATGGAGGGATTACCATCTCAAGAAGAACTAGATTTTATAATGGCAACTGATGATACTATTGAGCCTGTTAATGAAAATAATTTTATGAACTTAGAACCATTTATTCCAAACTCTTCTAATCATTGGAATATAGACGAATGGTTGGATAATGAAATACTGTTACAAAACCATCTCTATAAACTTTTTCCTAAGTACAATCCAGAACCTTTACCAAATTTACCAATAAGTAACAAGAATAGGACTGAACTCCATCATTTTGACAACATGGATGCTGGGAATCGGATCCAAGAGACTTTGGGACAGATTTCCTGGAAATACGACGAGAAGAAACGCCGTTACTAGAACATCATCTGACAAAGGATAGGGGATTATGAAACTGTGGTTGTATAATAGTAACAGTAAAATCAGTATGTGTAAAATAAATAAATAAAACGGGTATATATAGAAACATGATATAAGGAAATATTAGAAAAGTTACAATTTTGTTTGTATATTCGTTTATGTAATTATGTGCAACTAAATTGTGATATTGGATTATTTCCTTTATACTAATTATATATCTATAAAATAGATATTAGATGGAAAACGCTAATAATGAACCAGTTAATGAGGTTAATCAATCTGAGCAACAACCGGGGGACCAATTTATGACTAGGCAAGATATAGAAAATATCATTGCTCAAGAGATAGCCAACACTATTCCAGGAATAGTTGCTCAAGGGATAGCTAATGCTATACCAGCAATCATTGCTGCTGTTAAAAATCCAATCGAACCACAACAAGTTGTTCCTAGTAAACGCATTTCTGAAGATAATTTCAGTAATAGCGTAAATGGAGGTAGTAATCATGTTAATCATGATAATGAACCACGGCAAGCTTCGCTCCCTAAGAAAAGGAAAGTTGCAACGCCTGGTTGCACTTATAAGGAATTTCTTGCTTGTAAACCCACTGAGTTTGCAGGCAATGAAGGAGCGACTGCGACACTGCGTTGGTTAGAGAAAATCGAAGCAGTAATTGCCATAAGTAAATGTGTTCAGGATGATCAGGTTATGTATGTATCAAACCTTTTCAAAGAAGTGGCGTTAGAATGGTGGAATACGATGTTACAGGCAAAAGGAAGAAGGATGGCGTATGCTATAAACTGGGAAGAATTTAAGAGTCTTGTAGAAAGAAAATTCTGTCCTGAGTATGAAAAAGATCAAATGGCAAATAAGTTTCTAACCCACCGGATGGTGGATGTAGATTGTCGAGGGTATACTACGATATTCTTCGAGTATGCTAGAGTAGTACCAAGCTTGGCTTCGCCAGAACCGGTACTTATTTCTCGTTACATTTGGGGATTAATTGGTGAAATCCGTAATATCGTCAAAGCTGCGAAACCTCGCACGATTGATGATGCAGTAGAATTAGCCAATACTATGACTGACGAGCTAGTACGGACAAGAGAAGAAAATAGAAGGAAGGAAGTAGCCCAAAAGATTACCCAAGAATTCAGTTCGGGTAACCATAACAATTTCAAGAAAGGAGGGAATGGCCAATCTTCTACTAGTCCATTTTGCAATTTTTGCAAAAGGAAGCATTTTGGAAGATGCAAAGGATATTGCAATTTTTGCAAGATTCCAGGGCATCAAGAAGAAGATTGTAGGAGGAAGAAATTTTCAGTTTGTTACAACTGTAGAGAAACTGGACATCTTAGGCCAGATTGTCCAAAACTGAATAAACCATTTGACAATCAAGCCAAACCAGCAGAAGGAGCAAAAAGGAATGCGAGAGCCTTTCAGCTGACTACTCATGAAGCCGAGATGATTCCAGATGTGATAGCCGGTATGTTCTTAGCTTACAATGTTTACATGAAAGTATTATTCGACTCTGGTGCAAACCAAAGTTTTATAAATACTTTACTCTGCCAAACTCTTAACTTACCGTTAACCAGCATTAGATAAATTTCTATATATTAGAAACGGCAGATGGAAATTCAGTTAGAATAAATAAGGTTATGCAGAACATAGAAATAAGTTATAAGTTTTCTGCAACCCTATTATCTATGAAATTAGTTGAATTCAATGTTGTGATCATTATCTGTGATCAGAATTTCTTAGAAATTCAATCAACCATCGGAGAAGTAATTATGATTACAGGAGATAAACCATGTAAGCCTATGAAGTTCATATCAGTAATGGAAATTGCTAATTATGAACGAAAGCAAAGGAATAGTATATATGATTTTAGTAATCATTAATACTAAAGATACAGAATTTAAGGAAATTCTTGTAGTTTCAGAATAACCAGATGTAATTCCAGAAGATTTACCTGGATTACCACCAGATATAAAGATAGAATTTAGGATTTATCAAATTTCAGGAATTTTTACCGATAAAACCAGGAAACCTTATCGGTTAGTATAATATTGGTTGTTAAGAAAAAGAAAAGCTTTACGCCAAATTTTCGAAGAATAAATTTTGGCTGAAGTACAATTTTAGGTCATATAATGAATCATGAAGGTATTCACTTAGATCTTACTAAGATAGCAGTGATTACCAAATGGAAGATTCTGTAAACCTCAATGGGAATTAGGAATTTTGTAGGTTTAGTATTATAGACATTAAGGAATTGAAGATTTTTGGAGTATAAGGTAATACTTCAAAGCTAGGATTTGGATATTCCTTAATGCAACGCAAAAAGGTAATTGCGTATGCCTCAAGCCAATTGAAAAAGTCCGAAGAAAATTATACCACTCAAGAGTTAGAATTAGGAACCATAATTTTGCCTTAAGATTTGGAGATATTATCTGTATGGAAGTAAGGATACTATCTTTACAGATTATAAGAAGTTAAGATATATATAATTGGGCAAAAAGAATTTGAGGCAAAAGAGATGGATGAAAATCCTAAATGATTACAACTGTGATATTCAGTATCACAAAGGAAAAGCTGAAAACGGCAAGAGATAGTCATAAGAATTATGCAGATAATAGATAAAAGTCGTTGGAGTTCGAGTTGGAGACAAAATATAATTGGAAGTATCTCCTTGGAAAGGAGTGGTTAGATTTGGTAAGAAAGGAAATCTAAGACCAAAGTATGTAGGATCATTTCCAGTAATTCAACATATTGGATTAGTTGCTTATAGTTTACAACTACCAGGAAGGTTAGTTGGAATACATGATATATTTCATGAATTCAAGAAATGTCTATCAGATGAATTTTTGGTAGTACCTTTCTAAGATACAAAGATAAACAAATAGTGTTAAGTGAAGTAGGATTCAAAGACAGGATCCTAATATACTTGGAAACTGGAATCAAAAAGGAAGAGAAAGTATTCTCAATTATTCCAGTAAATCTCGAGGACGAGATTTTTATTAAGTTGGGGAGAATGTAACAACTCTCATCAAAAGTCATAATTATTAAATTAATTTGACCAATAGGAAACCTTAATTGAGAGACCCAAGTAATTCTGAACAAACCCTGAAATTTTCATAATTTTCAGAATCAGGATTAGGGCCCCTAAAACTCAAGGGGGGATAAACCCTAGTGGACGATTATCCACTTAATTCGTTGTCAAGTAACTGAAATTCGAGTATGTCAACTCAGCAAAGCTAGTCCCAAACGTGGCTACCCTATAGCCTATTATGGAGCCTTACGGACCGCAACACTACCAAGCTTACGGTCCGTATGCTGCCTTACGGACCGCAACATCAGCAAGCTTACGGTCCATAAGCTAGTCAATTTTCGTGTATAAATAGCAGACATTGGCATTCGAAATCTGGACAATTTACGACGAAAGAATTCTCAATTATACACCGAGTTTTATGCTGTATACTTCAATTAACACACACAGGTCTCTAATTGAAGCTGCAATCAGGGTATTAGCACAATCGCTGCTACGATTCATTTGATCTAAATATCTAATGAATGTTTAAGTGCCGCCCACATTAGGGTTATACTTTATCGTTCGTCATTAATTTGACGGATTGTCGTTAATTCGATAGGTAAAATATTATACTTTATCGTTCGTTGTTAATTCAACGGATCATCGTTAATTCGATGGGTAAAGTATTATACCTTGTCATTCGTTGTTAATTCAACGGATCATCGTTAATTCGATGGACAAAGTATTGCATTTTGACATTTATTGTGAGAATTTGATCTCCTGAGTTATCGTAAATGCTGGATTGATTACTAACCCCAAATTGTGTGCTTGTTATTGAAATTAGGAGAAAAGGCTAATCAGTAGGCTAGGCTCTGCCCGTATAAATCTGCAATGTGAGTCATTCTTCTTTTCTCACAGTTTGTGAGTTATATTTTTTTTTATTTATCAAATTGCTTTATACAACTATTCTCACCGTTTGTGAGTTATTTTTATTAAATATTTTACAATACTCCAAATTATTTCAAGATTATAATTACAGGGACTAAGTCGTGGATATCTTGAATTACTGGTTAGTGGGGTATTGTGCACATTACTAATTGTCTCCCAGTTAGGTTCATTGACCTACTAGGGATAATCACTGTTGGGTTCATTGACCTACAGAGATAACCGTCACTATTTAGGTTCATTGATCTAAATAGTGGTATGACCATCGTCACCATTGTGACATGTCACCATTGTGACAGAATGCCAGATAAAAATAAGATAGAAGCCATTGTAATCGCTCTTATGCTGTAATTGATAACTATGCATCATTATGCAAAATAGAATGATTCACTCAGTATTTCCCGCTGACAAAACCTTTTTCAAACATGTTTCAGGTGATCTGTTGTAAATCAGGAAAAGTGCTGGGGAGCATTTCAAGCTTAAGATAGTGGCTCATTATAAAATAAAGCAATAAGTTTTGTAACATAACGATTTCCTAGAAAAATCATACTATTGTAAATTATCGGGGTTTTATCCCGAATTGTGAAATAAAATAATCGGGGAAAAATTTTAGCTTTAAGCGATCCTGTTTCCGCTGTAAAACTCAATTAAATAAATACCGCAGTATTTTCTGCCGCGGCTCCTGAAACGGGTCAAACCGGGTCGGGGGCCGTGACAGTATTACATACACGTTAACAAAATAAACTGTGTATTACCTTTTACACTTAATGATGAAGAACTCTGAGCAGCCCGTATTTGATGTCCTAAAACTTCATTTTCTACCATCCACTCCTCAAATCTGTAATAAGAAAGTAAAAGAGGTAATAAGACAAAAAAAAAAGTCAAAAGACATCTTCCTGTTCTATTATACAGCTTGGATTTTGTGCTCCAGTACTCCAAAAATCTATGCTATGGATCGGAAGCCACAATTACCTGGATCAACTTTATTTAACAACAATATAAGTCAAATATAGATGTTTATCAAAATCAAGTGAGATGTTATTAAATTTTGTCGCAAAAGTTTATCATGTAGTCATGAGATTTAATCTGCATCACAAATGTAATTCCAAATAATATTTTAAGTTGTTACATCATATATAGATATTTTATGTAACAATTCATATACAACCCTATAGAAAACTAAATACCATTTATTTAGGGAGTGAGGTAGTACGTACAATTGTTCGGTATAGAAATGCAACTCTTCAAGTAATAAAATATCTAAATGCTTCATTGATATAACTGCTTTTTATTACATCTACTTGAGAGTTGAGATAATTTGATTAAAAGCTCGCCCAAAATCAACAAATAAACTTAAGTGACATTTATAATTTATAATTTATAATATAAAATAAATATACATCGGTACATCTTATGCACAGAACTACTAAATCCAAACAAGCATAGAAATTAAACCTGAGTCTTATCTTTCGAAGCACTGTTTGCAGCAACCGAAACCTCAAAACACAAGTAATCAAGATCAAACCACTGATCAAACTCAAAACACGAAAAAACCAATAAACTGAATCAAAATCTAACCTGTTTAACAGCAAGAATGTTACACCCCAAAACCGAATTTTTTATATTCGTTAAATGTTACGATATGGTACATCAAGAAATAAGTGACTAGGTTATTTAACCTAGTTAGGAATATGGTAAAAAGTAATTAAAGGATGATAGTTGTGCCAATATTATTTAGTGGCAAACTTGAGGGACTAAAATAGGGTAAAATGAAAGTTGAATATTATTTATGAAAAACACACACAAATACACACACATGTACGTGTGTTCTAGAAGAGCAGGAGCTCCATAAGAGCTCAAAACCCTAAACATGAAGGATCATCAAATTGAAGGGGCAAATCAAGGTCTAAATTCATGAATAAACACGGATTAATGATCACCTCTTCGTGGGGATCGCAAGGTATGTTTTAAAAGCTAGTTTGGTGATTATGCATGAAGCGGGTTATGATGTAAATCACGAATTTGTATGAAATTGAGTATGAGTATGTGTTAGAATCATCATTGGGAACATGGATTATGCATGAATTAGGTTAATTTGATGTTTAAGGGTGAAACCCGTTTGTTATGGTGAAGATGATGACATGGGTAAATCATCTATGTCTAAGTTCTTGCTTAATATTGATGTTTTTTGAGTTGTATGATGTATTCTTGTTAGAAGAATTGAAAGAAATGTGATACTAGTATGTTTGATGTTTATGCATGTATGAATCATGTTGATTAGGAGGAAGAAATTGATGAATTGTGTATGAGATTAGAATGATATGCATGAACTAGTTGTACACTATGCTTACAAGGTAGTACATATATCAAATGAATGATGAATTATGAAGAACTTAAGATTAGATCACTTGTAAGTGATTAACAAGTAGTTATGAAGTGGGTTTTAGATGATGTAATGTAAATTGATGATTCACGTATGTTAATAATGTTTGGAATCATACACGTGTGTGAATGTTTAAAGATATGGGATAAGAAATGATGAATTTAGAAGATTGTGTATGAATAAGTTGTACGTTATGCTTGAAAGGTAGTACGTACATCAAGTGAATGATAAAATGTATATAGTGTCGTCCGTATAGTCGATTATGATGTTACGGGAATATGTTGATAAGTCGATAGTTATGTATGGTTGGTAGTTGACTTTTGAAAGTCAACTAAGTATAAGAAACATGAGTTGACTCGTTGTCGTAAATGTAGGTTGATGAGAAGTCGTATGGTACATGTAATAGCAATCCGTGTTAAATGTAATGACATGATGAGTTACATGAGTTAAACGTATACGGACATGATTATATGAGTTATGTTTGTTAGAAATGGTTAATGAAAGTTAAGTGTGAAATATGGGATTGATACGATTGTTATCATGTACAAATGAGTATGCTAATGATAGCGTGATTTCGATGACATGGAAGTATAGGAGTCATGTCGAGACGGAATCAGGCACGGAAGGCTAACGGGTCAAGAAGTGGCAAGGAACGAATGGGAACACGGATGCATGAGGTAAGTGATTCCGTAATCACTTCTTAGTTGTTTATGTAAAGTTATATGCATTTTAACTAAATGTGATAATTGAGGTCAATTAGGAATGAATTGTATGATGTCAATGAGTATTAAACGGATCTTAGCTTTTATCCGAGCAAGGTATGTGTGATTAAGAATTTTAGCTAAATAGGAGGATTCGTTACTTATGTAAGGAATTCCTTTGTTGTTAAGGATAGAGCGAAATTGACAAAAACGCCCTTGATAAGTATATCGGGCAAACGACCTTGAATGTCTATTGGAAACAAGTGAACCGATTAGGGTAATGTGTTGGTCATGTGTGAAAGCGTAGAGTATGGTCTTGTTATGTCATAGACCATTTAATGCACAAATACCCATAACGGGTCAAAAATGAGCTTTTAAGCGAAAGTGGGTTAAGAGGATGCATGGCATCTGAGAATTTAATCTTTTATGATAGGCGTTAATGAAATTATTAAGTTTATATGAGATTGAGGTCAAATAAACAGATTATGTTGATAAATGCATGAACGGGTCAATTAATTAGAATATAATAATAAGCCGAATGCATGCAAGTTAAGAATTTCCTTAATCCGGATGTGGGATTTTAAGTTCGTATGATAGAATGTGAATTTACAAGCATGTAGGAAGAAACAGGAGGTTAAACGGGTAAACGGTTCGAAAGTTATGCGCGTTTTAGTGCGTACGTACGACGAAACGGATCTGCAGAAAAGTGGTGTTTCTGGAGGGCGTCGCCGACGGGTCCCACCCCCGTCGCCGACGGGTCCCACCCCCGTCGCCGACGGGCTCCCAAATGCTCAATTTTGGCCGACGGCTTATCTGACTGGTTACGGGTGATTTCAGGCGACGGGTGTTTTTAGAGGCCGTCGCCGACGGTCATGGAACCCGTCGGCGACGGGTTGTCTTTTCCCCTTCTCCGTTTTCTTTGTTTCGTACGTCCGATTGATTAGTAACGCATTCCGGTACATCGTTTTTCGACCCAATGGTTTATTAAGCTCCCGAAAAGCCCTTTTAGCACATTTGTAGATGGACATGTATGTATGTATATGCGTATGTATGTCTTAGGTATGTATGTAGGTGTGTGTATATAGGTAGGACATATATACACGAAAGCGAAAATGTATGAAGATATGCATGTACGTAGGTTGTGTGAAGGCATGTAATGAGTATGTATGTATGTATAACGATATAGACGAGTGTATGCATGCATGTAATGTTGTAGGAAAGATATGTACGAATGTAGATATGGATGTATGTTTGTGAGTACGTATGTAATGTAGATGTGTACGTATGTATGTATGTAAGCACGTATGTAATGTAGAGGTGTATGTATGTATGTGTGCATGTATGTACGTATACAAGTACGTAGGTAATTATGATTTGGAGACGTTGGGAGTTAAGATACTAATGGTGTACTTTGAGAATGAAAGTAATGCAGGAACATCATTGAAGCATCACCAGGAAGTGAATACGCAGATGATATGCTTAAAGCTTGAAAGATGACGAAATGTGTTGTATACGCGAATGAATCTTGTTTATTAATGTGTGCTAATGTTATGTATGAATGTGGTGAATACAGGTTGTACGGATAATGGGCGATTATCACAAGGATTAGAGATCGAAGACCGAGTAACAAGATAGATTGTACGGGGATAAAGGAGTGTGTACTTTTGGAAAACAGGACTTATGCTTTATCTTTGTAAAAGATATAACCTAAAACGAAATATTTAAGTCAGTCAAGACGTTTGTAAAGAGAAAATTTTTATGACATGAATTTCCGCTGCGACTTTTGTCAATACGAATTAGGGTGTTACAAGTTGGTCTCAGTGTGACAACTCGAAATTTAGAACCTTCCGTGCATCTTAGCACAACCTACTTGTAATGTTATGTGACTAGTTAACGTGATTGGTTTAATAAAATAAGTGAGCATCCTATGTGACTATGTGTTATATTTATGTGTCGTGCTTGTACGTATGTGTGTATTTATACGAACCGAAACAACAAGGACCCGACTCGAGACCATGTGGTCTCGAGTGAACAGTAACATGTGGGCCGGTTGGGCCGTGCACCTCATCCGAAACCCATTTGGGTGCACCATGTGGAACAAGTATATAAACCATAGTGATAGCCATGTTTGCCATTTCTTTGGACAACATACTCCTCTACACACACACTCCCCTACTCTCTCTCTAGAAAACCCTAAAAGACCAAGCAACATCATACTTCTTCTCCTTCTTCTCGGATCCAAACCGGTGACACTAGGACTAGCGGATCGGCTCACACACACACACTCGGAAGTTTCATACTCGCCTTTGAAACTCATCAACCGGTTAGTGTTTATGATACTTGTTGGCTAGTGATTCTTGTTATGTATTTCGGATGTTAATGATGATAATGTGTTTGCTTGCTAAAGATTCATGTATGATTAAGTGTTTGTTTGATCGATGAGTTCTTGTTTGATTAAATGATACATGCTTAGGAGAACATGACTATCATTTGAATATGACAAAGGTGTTGGTGGATTTAATGAATACATAGTGATGATACATGTTTAGTTACAACATTTGGTATGATAAAAGAATAATGATGACCATCCGATTCATGAGGATTATAGAATAGATGTTTTGTTGCGATATGAGCTTGATATCTAGTTTAGATAATATAACTCTTGTCCGAAAAATGCAAAATATGCTGAATAAGGGCTGTTTGTGTTTGATGATCATGATGAACATATGAAGAACAACTTGAATGTGATATGAACATGCTTGAATATTTGAAATCTGCTATGTTTGATCCATTTTGGTAAATTACTAGACAAATAAACATGTTTAAGTGGATAGTACATCAGGTTGCATGAAATCAGAATGTTATTGGATAGTACACTGTGCAGAATCAGCTCCTGTCCAACCGAAACCTCTAGTTGCGACTCGAAACCATGCATGATGAGTCGAAATCTCCCAGTTGCGACATCGGTTGCGAGTCGCAAACACCTGGTTGCGACTCGAAACCACAAGTGATCAGCACATAAACCGTTCGACTCGAAACCCCGGTTGCGAGTCCAGTTGCGACTCGTAACCAAAACAGCATGAACCGAGACCGTAGTTGCGACTCAAGTTGCGAGTCGCAAACGCCTAGTTGCGACTCGAGACAATACGCGGATACACACTGTTTGGACTTGTTTAATTATGGGCTTAGTGTTTGGGCCGGACCTTGGACTTTGTTTAATTCTGGGCATGTTACTGTTCGTTCAACTCGTATGCATTACTTGCTAACTGCCATGATCAAACGTGTATGCCATACGTGCACTACTTGAATACGAACCTGATTGTATGATACAACTATGATAGGACGTGAGTAGCCACAACATTGCTTGTTTGACTTTTCTGTGTTTCTACCGAGCAAACCAAGGTGAGTTCACACCCTCTACAAAGCATGGGATTCCCAGGGGTCGGGAATTGGGGTTAAGGAACTAGGGTTCCTCGTCCTCCTTGGGTAGGACAGCAAAGGTTCAGGAATGTAATTCCTCGTCCACACGGACAGATAACTCGTACTAGACCAAAACTCTATCACGAAGTCCCTCCTTTTTATATCGACTTAATCGCCGGGCCAATGGCGAGCGGGTCATTAGTTAGATAGCGCTATTTAGGTCTGACAAACCTCACACCGTGCCGCAGAGGACGGGCGTGAACTAATGGATCTGGGGCACGTCAATGATGATAGACATTGACAGTTTCAGGGCACATAAACATGACTACAGTCAGCAGTCGATATGGTAACGAGTCTAGTGTATACATGGGGTAGCCCCCACGGCCGAAATGCCAGATTACTAACATGGGGTAGCCCCCACGGCAGGATTGACAGAGTAACCGGGAACAACCAAGTCACGTTTTTAACTATGGGGTAACCCCCACGGCAGGATGCCAGCTAAAGGAAACTGTTTTCGAAACAACTTAAAACGAACACCCAACCGTGAACTCACTCAACTTGTTGTTGACTCGTTACTACATGCTTTGCAGGTCCTTAGGTTTCTTAGCTGGAGCTTGCATGGAGGAGGATCGTTGTGGGACATGGACGACTGTGTGCCATGTTAAACTATGAAACAATTATACTCATGCTTTGATTTAAGACTTACGCTTCCGCTTGCAACTTAACTATGTTTTGTTTGAACACCAATTGTATTGGGTGGATTTTTATAACTACTTATATGCTTGTTCAATATGATTGGTGGCTGGATCCTGGTCAGTCACGCCTCCAAGCGGTAGTACTCCGCAGGTGAATTTTGGGGGTGTGACAATCAGAGCCCTGGTTTGAGAGAATTAAGTACGAGAGTATAGGTACTTGAACTCAAACCTGTGTGCTCTTGAGATAAGGAACCCGTACAATCCATGACTCGGTCAAGATCTGAAGGTAGAAATGGAATGAAAACGTATATGTAAGCATTCATATGAAGAAACTAACGGTTATATTATGTGTAAGGTAAGCATAACTGCTTGGAAAGGATGATCCGGGAATGCGGTCTAGAACCGGCATCAAGGCAAGTGATAAGACAAATGAACCCCAGGTATGTAAATTCAACGTGTGGGAGTATGAAGTGGTATAATTAAGCAAGTGAAGGAAAATTTTAAATGAAAAATAATGATAAGAATGGTAATGAAGTTTTGGAAATGTTACACGTGCCGAAACCTAATTCTTCGGACATAAGGTGACAATTACACGAAGACACGAAACTAGTGTGTGAATTGTGTACCTGGCCAGTACACAAGAAACGCATGACTTTCGTGAGCCCGTGATAATTGTTACAGGTGTGTCCGTTAGAATTAAGTAGTAGGTGGACGTGAGGGTGAAGAGAAATGTAAGACTCTCAAGAATGAGAGTATGAAATGCTATGCTAGAATCCGCGAGACGGATTCGAAACATGAAATGCTATGCTAGAATCCGCGAGACGGATTCGAAACATGAAATGCTATGCTAGAATCCGCGAGACGGATTCGAAACATGAAATGCTATGCTAGAATCCGCGAGACGGATTCGAAACATGAAATGCTATGCTAGAATCCGCGAGACGGATTCGAAACATGAAATGCTATGCTAGAATCCGCGAGACGGATTCGAAACATGAAATGCTATGCTAGAATCCGCGAGACGGATTCGAAACATGAAATGCTATGCTAGAATCCGCGAGACGGATTCGAAACATGAAATGCTATGCTAGAATCCGCGAGACGGATTCGAAACATGAAAGAAGTTAAAGTATGAATGCAATGCTTGAATCCGCGAGACGGATTCAAAACAAAGAAGGTACGAAAGGTATGAGTAATGTGTTCGAATTCGCGAAACATATTTAAGATATAAAAGACGGAACTAGTCTACATAAGAAGAAGTCGATAGCTTGACCATGTGTGCGTCAAACAAGTCATATAAGTAAATGTAAAACAAATAAACCAAAGAATGATAGGAATGAAAATATCCGAATGTGCAAGTAATGCAAGGATATGTATGATACAAAAGACTATAGAAATGTAGAATGATGTTAGCTACGGAGTTAAGCACGTAGGTGTGACTATGAAATGGTAGTTTTGTTGTGATAACAAAACAAGGGTTAAATGTTATGCAATGCGTCTATAGAATGAAATCTTAAAGTATGAGATGAAGGTATTTAATCTGTTATAAAATGATCATATAAAGGTAAGCATTATTATAAGTTTAAATAAGTATGTATGTTGACCTGTTATTAACGGGTCAAAGGAAATGAGAATGTTACGTGAAAGTATGCCATGGAAAGTATAGACTAGTTAAGGAGAAGAGGTCAATTGTATGAATAATTATGAAATGAGATAGTATGATTACTTATAATTATGACGTGACTATGAAGTCAATCATAGAGGTGTGTGTGGGTAAAAGGAAATCAGAAAGGTTTCGGGGACGAAACCCTATTTAAGAGGGGTAGACTTGTTACATCCCAAAACCGAATTTTTTATATTCGTTAAATGTTACGATATGGTACATCAAGAAATAAGTGACTAGGTTATTTAACCTAGTTAGGAATATGGTAAAAAGTAATTAAAGGATGATAGTTGTGCCAATATTATTTAGTGGCAAACTTGAGGGACTAAAATAGGGTAAAATGAAAGTTGAATATTATTTATGAAAAACACACACAAATACACACACATGTACGTGTGTTCTAGAAGAGCAGGAGCTCCATAAGAGCTCAAAACCCTAAACATGAAGGATCATCAAATTGAAGGGGCAAATCAAGGTCTAAATTCATGAATAAACACGGATTAATGATCACCTCTTCGTGGGGATCGCAAGGTATGTTTTAAAAGCTAGTTTGGTGATTATGCATGAAGCGGGTTATGATGTAAATCACGAATTTGTATGAAATTGAGTATGAGTATGTGTTAGAATCATCATTGGGAACATGGATTATGCATGAATTAGGTTAATTTGATGTTTAAGGGTGAAACCCGTTTGTTATGGTGAAGATGATGACATGGGTAAATCATCTATGTCTAAGTTCTTGCTTAATATTGATGTTTTTTGAGTTGTATGATGTATTCTTGTTAGAAGAATTGAAAGAAATGTGATACTAGTATGTTTGATGTTTATGCATGTATGAATCATGTTGATTAGGAGGAAGAAATTGATGAATTGTGTATGAGATTAGAATGATATGCATGAACTAGTTGTACACTATGCTTACAAGGTAGTACATATATCAAATGAATGATGAATTATGAAGAACTTAAGATTAGATCACTTGTAAGTGATTAACAAGTAGTTATGAAGTGGGTTTTAGATGATGTAATGTAAATTGATGATTCACGTATGTTAATAATGTTTGGAATCATACACGTGTGTGAATGTTTAAAGATATGGGATAAGAAATGATGAATTTAGAAGATTGTGTATGAATAAGTTGTACGTTATGCTTGAAAGGTAGTACGTACATCAAGTGAATGATAAAATGTATATAGTGTCGTCCGTATAGTCGATTATGATGTTACGGGAATATGTTGATAAGTCGATAGTTATGTATGGTTGGTAGTTGACTCTTGAAAGTCAACTAAGTATAAGAAACATGAGTTGACTCGTTGTCGTAAATGTAGGTTGATGAGAAGTCGTATGGTACATGTAATAGCAATCCGTGTTAAATGTAATGACATGATGAGTTACATGAGTTAAACGTATACGGACATGATTATATGAGTTATGTTTGTTAGAAATGGTTAATGAAAGTTAAGTGTGAAATATGGGATTGATACGATTGTTATCATGTACAAATGAGTATGCTAATGATAGCGTGATTTCGATGACATGGAAGTATAGGAGTCATGTCGAGACGGAATCAGGCACGGAAGGCTAACGGGTCAAGAAGTGGCAAGGAACGAATGGGAACACGGATGCATGAGGTAAGTGATTCCGTAATCACTTCTTAGTTGTTTATGTAAAGTTATATGCATTTTAACTAAATGTGATAATTGAGGTCAATTAGGAATGAATTGTATGATGTCAATGAGTATTAAACGGATCTTAGCTTTTATCCGAGCAAGGTATGTGTGATTAAGAATTTTAGCTAAATAGGAGGATTCGTTACTTATGTAAGGAATTCCTTTGTTGTTAAGGATAGAGCGAAATTGACAAAAACGCCCTTGATAAGTATATCGGGCAAACGACCTTGAATGTCTATTGGAAACAAGTGAACCGATTAGGGTAATGTGTTGGTCATGTGTGAAAGCGTAGAGTATGGTCTTGTTATGTCATAGACCATTTAATGCACAAATACCCATAACGGGTCAAAAATGAGCTTTTAAGCGAAAGTGGGTTAAGAGGATGCATGGCATCCGAGAATTTAATCTTTTATGATAGGCGTTAATGAAAGTATTAAGTTTATATGAGATTGAGGTCAAATAAACAGATTATGTTGATAAATGCATGAACGGGTCAATTAATTAGAATATAATAATAAGCCGAATGCATGCAAGTTAAGAATTTCCTTAATCCGGATGTGGGATTTTAAGTTCGTATGATAGAATGTGAATTTACAAGCATGTAGGAAAAAACAGGAGGTTAAACGGGTAAACGGTTCGAAAGTTATGCGCGTTTTAGTGCGTACGTACGACGAAACGGATCTGCAGAAAAGTGGTGTTTCTGGAGGGCGTCGCCGACGGGTCCCACCCCCGTCGCCGACGGGTCCCACCCCCGTCGCCGACGGGCTCCCAAATGCTCAATTTTGGCCGACGGCTTATCTGACTGGTTGCGGGTGATTTCAGGCGACGGGTGTTTTTAGAGGCCGTCGCCGACGGTCATGGAACCCGTCGGCGACGGGTTGTCTTTTCCCCTTCTCCGTTTTCTTTGTTTCGTACGTCCGATTGATTAGTAACGCATTCCGGTACATCGTTTTTCGACCCAATGGTTTATTAAGCTCCCGAAAAGCCCTTTTAGCACATTTGTAGATGGACATGTATGTATGTATATGCGTATGTATGTCTTAGGTATGTATGTAGGTGTGTGTATATAGGTAGGACATATATACACGAAAGCGAAAATGTATGAAGATATGCATGTACGTAGGTTGTGTGAAGGCATGTAATGAGTATGTATGTATGTATAACGATATAGACGAGTGTATGCATGCATGTAATGTTGTAGGAAAGATATGTACGAATGTAGATATGGATGTATGTATGTGAGTACGTATGTAATGTAGATGTGTACGTATGTATGTATGTAAGCACGTATGTAATGTAGAGGTGTATGTATGTATGTGTGCATGTATGTACGTATACAAGTACGTAGGTAATTATGATTTGGAGACGTTGGGAGTTAAGATACTAATGGTGTACTTTGAGAATGAAAGTAATGCAGGAACATCATTGAAGCATCACCAGGAAGTGAATACGCAGATGATATGCTTAAAGCTTGAAAGATGACGAAATGTGTTGTATACGCGAATGAATCTTGTTTATTAATGTGTGCTAATGTTATGTATGAATGTGGTGAATACAGGTTGTACGGATAATGGGCGATTATCACAAGGATTAGAGATCGAAGACCGAGTAACAAGATAGATTGTACGGGGATAAAGGAGTGTGTACTTTTGGAAAACAGGACTTATGCTTTATCTTTGTAAAAGATATAACCTAAAACGAAATATTTAAGTCAGTCAAGACGTTTGTAAATAGAAAATTTTTATGACATGAATTTCCGCTGCGACTTTTGTCAATACGAATTAGGGTGTTACAAGTTGGTATCAGAGCCCTGGTTTGAGAGAATTAAGTACGAGAGTATAGGTACTTGAACTCAAACCTGTGTGCTCTTGAGATAAGGAACCCGTACAATCCATGACTCGGTCAAGATCTGAAGGTAGAAATGGAATGAAAACGTATATGTAAGCATTCATATGAAGAAACTAACGGTTATATTATGTGTAAGGTAAGCATAACTGCTTGGAAAGGATGATCCGGGAATGCGGTCTAGAACCGGCATCAAGGCAAGTGATAAGACAAATGAACCCCAGGTATGTAAATTCAACGTGTGGGAGTATGAAGTGGTATAATTAAGCAAGTGAAGGAAAATTTTAAATGAAAAATAATGATAAGAATGGTAATGAAGTTTTGTAAATGTTACACGTGCCGAAACCTAATTCTTCGGACATAAGGTGACAATTACACGAAGACACGAAACTAGTGTGTGAATTGTGTACCTGGCCAGTACACAAGAAACGCATGACTTTCGTGAGCCCGTGATAATTGTTACAGGTGTGTCCGTTAGAATTAAGTAGTAGGTGGACGTGAGGGTGAAGAGAAATGTAAGACTCTCAAGAATGAGAGTATGAAATGCTATGCTAGAATCCGCGAGACGGATTCGAAACATGAAATGCTATGCTAGAATCCGCGAGACGGATTCGAAACATGAAATGCTATGCTAGAATCCGCGAGACGGATTCGAAACATGAAATGCTATGCTAGAATCCGCGAGACGGATTCGAAACATGAAATGCTATGCTAGAATCCGCGAGACGGATTCGAAACATGAAATGCTATGCTAGAATCCGCGAGACGGATTCGAAACATGAAATGCTATGCTAGAATCCGTCTTCGAAACATGAAATGCTATGCTAGAATCCGCGAGACGGATTCGAAACATGAAATGCTATGCTAGAATCCGCGAGACGGATTCGAAACATGAAATGCTATGCTAGAATCCGCGAGACGGATTCGAAATATGAAATGCTATGCTAGAATCCGCGAGACGGATTCGAAACATGAAATGCTATGCTAGAATCCGCGAGACGGATTCGAAACATGAAATGCTATGCTAGAATCCGCGAGACGGATTCGAAACATGAAATGCTATGCTAGAATCCGCGAGACGGATTCGAAACATGAAATGCTATGCTAGAATCCGCGAGACGGATTCGAAACATGAAAGAAGTTAAAGTATGAATGCAATGCTTGAATCCGCGAGACGGATTCAAAACAAAGAAGGTACGAAAGGTATGAGTAATGTGTTCGAATTCGCGAAACATATTTAAGATATAAAAGACGGAACTAGTCGACATAAGAAGAAGTCGATAGCTTGACCATGTGTGCGTCAAACAAGTCATATAAGTAAATGTAAAACAAATAAACCAAAGAATGATAGGAATGAAAATATCCGAATGTGCAAGTAATGCAAGGATATGTATGATACAAAAGACTATAGAAATGTAGAATGATGTTAGCTACGGAGTTAAGCACGTAGGTGTGACTATGAAATGGTAGTTTTGTTGTGATAACAAAACAAGGGTTAAATGTTATGCAATGCGTCTATAGAATGAAATCTTAAAGTATGAGATGAAGGTATTTAATCTGTTATAAAATGATCATATAAAGGTAAGCATTATTATAAGTTTAAATAAGTATGTATGTTGACCTGTTATTAACGGGTCAAAGGAAATGAGAATGTTACGTGAAAGTATGCCATGGAAAGTATAGACTAGTTAAGGAGAAGAGGTCAATTGTATGAATAATTATGAAATGAGATAGTATGATTACTTATAATTATGACGTGACTATGAAGTCAATCATAGAGGTGTGTGTGGGTAAAAGGAAATCAGAAAGGTTTCGGGGACGAAACCCTATTTAAGAGGGGTAGACTTGTTACACCCCAAAACCGAATTTTTTATATTCGTTAAATGTTACGATATGGTACATCAAGAAATAAGTGACTAGGTTATTTAACCTAGTTAGGAATATGGTAAAAAGTAATTAAAGGATGATAGTTGTGCCAATATTATTTAGTGGCAAACTTGAGGGACTAAAATAGGGTAAAATGAAAGTTGAATATTATTTATGAAAAACACACACAAATACACACACATGTACGTGTGTTCTAGAAGAGCAGGAGCTCCATAAGAGCTCAAAACCCTAAACATGAAGGATCATCAAATTGAAGGGGCAAATCAAGGTCTAAATTCATGAATAAACACAGATTAATGATCACCTCTTCGTGGGGATCGCAAGGTATGTTTTAAAAGCTAGTTTGGTGATTATGCATGAAGCGGGTTATGATGTAAATCACGAATTTGTATGAAATTGAGTATGAGTATGTGTTAGAATCATCATTGGGAACATGGATTATGCATGAATTAGGTTAATTTGATGTTTAAGGGTGAAACCCGTTTGTTATGGTGAAGATGATGACATGGGTAAATCATCTATGTCTAAGTTCTTGCTTAATATTGATGTTTTTTGAGTTGTATGATGTATTCTTGTTAGAAGAATTGAAAGAAATGTGATACTAGTATGTTTGATGTTTATGCATGTATGAATCATGTTGATTAGGAGGAAGAAATTGATGAATTGTGTATGAGATTAGAATGATATGCATGAACTAGTTGTACACTATGCTTACAAGGTAGTACATATATCAAATGAATGATGAATTATGAAGAACTTAAGATTAGATCACTTGTAAGTGATTAACAAGTAGTTATGAAGTGGGTTTTAGATGATGTAATGTAAATTGATGATTCACGTATGTTAATAATGTTTGGAATCATACACGTGTGTGAATGTTTAAAGATATGGGATAAGAAATGATGAATTTAGAAGATTGTGTATGAATAAGTTGTACGCTATGCTTGAAAGGTAGTACGTACATCAAGTGAATGATAAAATGTATATAGTGTCGTCCGTATAGTCGATTATGATGTTACGGGAATATGTTGATAAGTCGATAGTTATGTATGGTTGGTAGTTGACTTTTGAAAGTCAACTAAGTATAAGAAACATGAGTTGACTCGTTGTCGTAAATGTAGGTTGATGAGAAGTCGTATGGTACATGTAATAGCAATCCGTGTTAAATGTAATGACATGATGAGTTACATGAGTTAAACATATACAGACATGATTATATGAGTTATGTTTGTTAGAAATGGTTAATGAAAGTTAAGTGTGAAATATGGGATTGATACGATTGTTATCATGTACAAATGAGTATGCTAATGATAGCGTGATTTCGATGACATGGAAGTATAGGAGTCATGTCGAGACGGAATCAGGCACGGAAGGCTAACGGGTCAAGAAGTGGCAAGGAACGAATGGGAACACGGATGCATGAGGTAAGTGATTCCGTAATCACTTCTTAGTTGTTTATGTAAAGTTATATGCATTTTAACTAAATGTGATAATTGAGGTCAATTAGGAATGAATTGTATGATGTCAATGAGTATTAAACGGATCTTAGCTTTTATCCGAGCAAGGTATGTGTGATTAAGAATTTTAGCTAAATAGGAGGATTCGTTACTTATGTAAGGAATTCCTTTGTTGTTAAGGATAGAGCGAAATTGACAAAAACGCCCTTGATAAGTATATCGGGCAAACGACCTTGAATGTCTATTGGAAACAAGTGAACCGATTAGGGTAATGTGTTGGTCATGTGTGAAAGCGTAGAGTATGGTCTTGTTATGTCATAGACCATTTAATGCACAAATACCCATAACGGGTCAAAAATGAGCTTTTAAGCGAAAGTGGGTTAAGAGGATGCATGGCATCCGAGAATTTAATCTTTTATGATAGGCGTTAATGAAATTATTAAGTTTATATGAGATTGAGGTCAAATAAACAGATTATGTTGATAAATGCATGAACGGGTCAATTAATTAGAATATAATAATAAGCCGAATGCATGCAAGTTAAGAATTTCCTTAATCCGGATGTGGGATTTTAAGTTCGTATGATAGAATGTGAATTTACAAGCATGTAGGAAGAAACGGGAGGTTAAACGGGTAAACGGTTCGAAAGTTATGCGCGTTTTAGTGCGTACGTACGACGAAACGGATCTGCAGAAAAGTGGTGTTTCTGGAGGGCGTCGCCGACGGGTCCCACCCCCGTCGCCGACGGGCTCCCAAATGCTCAATTTTGGCCGACGGCTTATCTGACTGGTTACGGGTGATTTCAGGCGACGGGTGTTTTTAGAGGCCGTCGCCGACGGTCATGGAACCCGTCGGCGACGGGTTGTCTTTTCCCCTTCTCCGTTTTCTTTGTTTCGTACGTCCGATTGATTAGTAACGCATTCCGGTACATCGTTTTTCGACCCAATGGTTTATTAAGCTCCCGAAAAGCCCTTTTAGCACATTTGTAGATGGACATGTATGTATGTATATGCGTATGTATGTCTTAGGTATGTATGTAGGTGTGTGTATATAGGTAGGACATATATACACGAAAGCGAAAATGTATGAAGATATGCATGTACGTAGGTTGTGTGAAGGCATGTAATGAGTATGTATGTATAACGATATAGACGAGTGTATGCATGCATGTAATGTAATGTTGTAGGAAAGATATGTACGGATGTAGATATGGATGTATGTATGTGAGTACGTATGTAATGTAGATGTGTACGTATGTATGTATGTAAGCACGTATGTAATGTAGAGGTGTATGTATGTATGTATGTGTGCATGTATGTACGTATACAAGTACGTAGGTAATTATGATTTGGAGACGTTGGGAGTTAAGATACTAGTGGTGTACTTTGAGAATGAAAGTAATGCAGGTACATCATTGAAGCATCACCAGGAAGTGAATACGCAGATGATATGCTTAAAGCTTGAAAGATGACGAAATGTGTTGTATACGCGTATGAATCTTGTTTATTAATGTGTGCTAATGTTATGTATGAATGTGGTGAATACAGGTTGTACGGATAATGGGCGATTATCACAAGGATTAGAGATCGAAGACCGAGTAACAAGATAGATTGTACGGGGATAAAGGAGTGTGTACTTTTGGAAAACAGGACTTATGCTTTATCTTTGTAAAAGATATAACCTAAAACGAAATATTTAAGTCAGTCAAGACGTTTGTAAAGAGAAAATTTTTATGACATGAATTTCCGCTGCGACTTTTGTCAATACGAATTAGGGTGTTACAAAGAAGCTCTCTAAAATTGAGATTCTTTCCATTATACAATTGACCAAATCCCCCGCACCCCGTCAATTCACCTTTTATCTTAAATCGGAATCATGCTCGATCTGTGGTCAGATTATGTTTGGTGTCTCCATTAGGGTTCCGTGAAGGAAAGATGGAATTGTAAGTGCAAAAATGAACACTCAGTCGCTATATTGCCAACATTACGATTAGATAAAATTCATTTTCCCTTTACTACAAGTTAAGGTCTATATTTTGTGCATTCCAACAATTAGATAATTTTGGTGCATATTTAAGTATTACAGACAACACAAAAAAATTGAGCACAGTATCACAGATAAAATGAGTGCACAACATGTAGCTAGCAATGAAACCCTCGAGTTACTTTTCCGAAGTGACCCTTTTGATTGTAGTTCAATTATGATGCTTTGTACAACTCGATAACAATAAAGAAAAATAACATCAAACCTACTCTACAAAATTGATTGAATCCTAAACTGGAAGATAAAAAAGACCTTCCAGAAAGTGTGAGATTCAGTAGAATCACATACCGACCACTCTTTATCAAAATCCTAAAAGTTCGATCTCAATCTTAGATGGAAGAGGGGCGCTATGGAAGCTGATTTGGCAGGGGCGCGAGACCACACCACCCAGCCTAAGTATCTAACCTTTTGATCAATTACATCAATCCAGCAACCCACGCAATGCAATGCAAAGTGAAATTGGCACTATCCGTGTAGCTAATTTTTGTAAAAAATATGTCAAAAATCAGCTATTATCTTCTTCACAGAATATCAATCTTTAAAAAATTAAACATTTATTATAAACAACATTTATTATACCTTTCTTTGTTGATCCTTTACAGCCAAGTATCTCTAATTGCCCATGGGAACACATGCAAAAATAATAAAAAGGGAAAACAAATAAAAAAATTAACAATTAAAACAATAGATAAACAAACATAACATTTGGTTAAATTAAAATAGGAAATGAACTTAAACAAAAAAATTATAGTTTTGCAGTCAAAGGTTTTCTTTAGATCTTGCATTTATATTAAATAATTGTTTCCAAACAAAACATTTCACTGCAGTTTCTTTCATTTGGTTCCTTCAAAATGATTTATTATGTGCAATAGGTGATAATAATGACATTATATATTCCAATAGCTTGATCGTTGTCTATGACTTTGAAGGCACTATAACATGTCAACCTTTTTGGGAGCCTAAGTGAAATGAAAATTCGGAAATCTGTCTAAATTTTACTATAATACTCCTTTATTGGAGCTTAAACATTTAACAGTTTCACCAAGTCATACAACCACAACCAAGTTTCACCAAGTCATATAATCACAAATCTGAGAATCGCTTATACATTTTCTGTAATTAATAAATAATAGTTTCACTGAATCACTTAAAACAATTGTTGTAACTAATGGATAATAAGTTCCAAATCAGAAAATTTATTAAGCAAAAGTCCGCTTAAATGCAAAATAGAAAATCATAGTGATAGTGGATTGCAATTTGCATAAGAGAAAATCATAGCTGATGGTTTCGTATGATACCTAAAGAATGAAGATGGAATAGCCGATTTTCAGATTGACGATAGAATAGCCGATCTCCCAATTAAATATTTAGTTCTCTCTTCTGAAATGACAACCTTGATTTTTCAGGTAGATAATATCTCTTGAGTTAATCTTGATTAATATACAAGTATGTAAATAATACACTTCTATAACGATTTTATTCATTTTACTGGATAATGTACTACACTTTCATCATATAATCCCAATACTTTACAGATTATTTTTCAAATCAGAAGGAACAGTATCATGTACTTTCTTTGGAAACAAACCTGGTCAAGAATCATGGTCGAATCCTTAAGATCCTGTGTGAGTGTGAATTGAAAAAATATTGTGGACAGAACCGTGTCTTCTGAAGATGCTTTGGAAGCAAGGTTTGTGATAGAATATAAAAGCCCTAATCTCCAAACATAAATGGTGAAGATGAATATTGAGAGCTCAAATAATAAAAAAATTGAAATACGAAACGTATACTAACCTTGATTGCGATTTGAGGCCACAATGAGAATAGGCAAGATTATAACCGGCCAACACTTTAACGATGAAGATGACATAGAGCAAATTAACGAAAAGAAAAGGCAAGATAGCCGATACAAATTCACCTTTATCTTCACAGAAGATTGAAAAAAGGATAATCACAGAAAAGAGGGGTTAGGGTTTGGGAAATTAGAATGTTGCGTATGAAAGAAGATGATAAAGATGAGTGTAATACGCAGGTCAGGAGGGGAGAAAAGTAATCCAAAACACAGAACCTTCCATATGCAAACTAAACTTGAAAACTGATATGTGTGAATCAAACTTCAGGGTTGAGTGGGGAGGGGAGCGGGCTATCGATTTAGGGTTTCGAGAGAATGAAGAGAGAGAAACAAGAGGGCTTTTCGGAGAGAGAAGAATGCAATTTGAAATCTGAATGAAGATTTTGAACCCCTAATTTGGCCCACCCAAACATTTCAGCAGGTTTGAAACAACTAATAATACATAAAAATTCAAAAATCTCACAAAATTACACCTAGGATAGGATGACGTGGACTGGCTAGAATTTTGACACATGGGATAGAAAAGTTTTGCTTTATTATAGTAGAGATTTTATTTATGTGTGAAATGCATTTTCTTTTTAAATCACATTTTTATTAAAGAAGTTTATTTTTATTATTTATTTAAACAAAAACTAGGGAAATTAGGGACTATATGAATGCTTTGGGTAAGGTAAATAGAAAAATCAGGGAAGGTATTTTCGAAAATAATAAGCAAGTTGATGTAACGATGATGTGGGAGAGAGAGAGGGGGTGTGGGGAGTGAGAGAAAGGTGGACAAACTGGTTTAAAAAAATGATTCGGCTTAAAAAAAACGATCCAGTTTGTTAACCGAGTTTGTTTTAATTTGGCCCTTAAAGTACCGGTTTGTGAACATTAAGGTCCGAACCGGTGAGACCCGGTTTGGATCGAGTTACAAACCGGGTTGGACAAAACCAGTTGAAAAAAAAAACCGTTTTTTTTTTAAATTGACACAACTACTTTAAAAATCTCTTTATTAATACTTAAAAACTTAAATTTTAACTTATACATTCAAGAAATATAAAAAAGAAAATACATAGTCTTTTTTCACTAATATATATTTTATTTTTAGTGAAACTAAATAAGTAAAATACTAAATCTTGAAATTCATCTTTTGACAATGACACCCCACCCTTATGGCAAAATCACAAAATCTCTCTACATGCTACCCATACATTTACGATGTATATGGACTATGCATATATTGACTTTATGGTAGGAGTGTTTATCGGGCTTAGGCTCTGTGAACATCCTAACGGGTTGTTCATGGTGCTTATAACCCCGTCCGGCTGTCCTAGCTTGAAAAGACGAGAAATAACGCGTCACCACTAAAACGACTTTGAACAAGACACGTCTCCCCTCACCTTGCTAAAGAGATTCTAAGCTCATCTTCGTAGACTTTTAGCAATATTATCCTTTAAAAACTTATAGTGTACATGTAAACATATTGTGGTTTGTAGTAAATTAATTTAGAAAATAACCAAGTCCAATTAGCTTTAGTTTGACATTGGTTAATAAAAGTGATATAATAGATCATTCATTTTAGTGACCTATTGGCCGGGTCGTTGGACATATTATATTGACCTGTTAATACAATTATCTATATACTATCAACCCAAATCAAGATCATGATCATCATTTAGACGTCGACCTCCATGCACTTGACCGGTTAAACACCAAATCTAACTTCATTTTTTATTAAAATTACCCATTCAAATACCTCGTTGATGGCACGGATCATGTCAATCCGTTGTAGCCTTAAATCAGGCCGACCGATTCAACCGGTTCCATTCACAATGTTGGCAAAAGTAGCTGGTGGCTGATGGCTGGAAGCTATTAGCTGGTGACTGTAGCTTTTTAGATATATTTAGGTGTTTGGCAGAGTAGCTGGAGCTTTTAATAAAATGTATAAAATGACCAAAATGGTCATAACCAAAAAAACATAACTAAAAAGTTTATTATCTTTAGAGGTTAAAATAGTCATTTTTTCACTAAAAACTTGTAGCTCCTTCTAAACGCTACTAGTAGGAGCGTTCAAGCAAAAACTTCAAGCTCCTAACCTAAAAACTTCAAGCTCCTTCAACCAAACAAGACTTTTTATCGAGTAGGAGTTTTTTTTCTTAAAAGCTTAAAACTAGAATCTCCTAAAAGCTCCATGCCCAAAAAAGCTTAAAACTAGAATCTCCTAAAAGCTCTATGCCAAACATACCCGTATACGGTATACTAACAGGGTATGTGTTTGGGATCGTTTTTTAAACTCTTTACATGTTTATTATACCATGTTTTTTAATAGGTTAATTGTTCGGATTTTCAAATTTCAATAGTAGAACAATTAATTCAGAACTGCTAACTCACATATGTTGTAACTCTTAAATCAACACTAAGGGGTAGGGGTGGTCATCACTCACCATTCATTTATCACTCACAACATCCAATCAAGTTCAGCCATGTCATCAACCATTATTCCATCACTCACAACCTTTTTTTAGTGGAAATGCTCATCACTCACCATCACACCTAACAATCCCCCCCCCCCCCCCCCAAACCAACAATTACCCTCACCACACTCAAATAATCACGCGTAAAAAATGCACGCATTATAAAAATGGTAGCGTGAAACTAGGAGGTGGCGATGGGGTTTTGTGATTTTGCACGCATGGAAAAGTTCCATCACGCACAAAAAGATTACCACCCCGGGTGGCCTAATATTCACCATGGTACTAGAATAGTCAGGCTGTCAGCCACTTAGAGAGGGACACCATTACTACGTCACACCTTGATAACGCTACGCCAGGCCCTATAATCAACGGTAGAATAGTTAAACCGAATGTTAAAAAAAAGATCTATAGTGACCCGTCATTCTATTGGAAAGTTTTAGTTCTGTCACGACTCATGAGTAATTATAAAATAGCCATATGTTGGTGTAAAAAAACAAAAACTAACAAGCGTTGAAAAAGTATTTAATTTGTCTGCTTATAAAATAACCAGACAAACAGAAGACTTTGAGCTACAAAACCATTTTTTTTTTAATGTAAAATGACTATTTCAAAGATGTAGAGGGCGACTCTTTCTTTCTTTTATTATATAAGTAACCTTGCATGCTTAACCACTTCGTTCATCACACACTTAACTCGACAATGGCTCGTATTTGCAGCTCGTTCTTGCTTCTTGTTCTTATTTCTTCGGTAGCTATGGCAACAGAACCTAGCCCGCTTCAAGATTTCTGTGTTGCGGACATGAACTCCCAAGGTAGAGTAATCGTTTAACTTGTATTTTTAGTTTGTGTAGATTTTGATTAGAGGTGGCGGTTTCTACACATTTAGTACCCAAGATCACCTTGCTGGAAACTCAAAACAAGCTCAAGCCTGAGTCTAAACTGGAGCTTTTTAATCAACAAGCTCCAGATTGTGCTTGACTAGGAATGTGAGCCTAAACGACTATTGCTTAAGTAAATATAACATTTTTTATGTTTTTATAAAAATAATATATAATACTATATGTAAACTATGATATAAATAAATAACTAAATAATATATACTTTTATTAAATGTATAAACTTATAATTTTAAATAAATATAAAAATATATATATTTATAAACGTTTAGTTAAAAGGTGTAGATTATTTTGTAGGTTTTAAGAGTTAGTTAAGTTAGAAGGTAAGCTTTAGAAGTTAGTAATTTTAGAAGGTAAGTTTACACTTCAACACATACAGTAATAAAGCTAGATACAGTTTTTTTTTTTTTTTTTTTTTTTTTTTTTTTTTTTTTTTATGGTAATATAGTTTCTGTTATTATTCAACACATTTTTAAATATATTTTTAGTACAGTGTTTACAGTATCTAAAAAATGATCAATTGGACTCATATACTACAAACTTAATTATAATCATCATTTTATATATGACAGTTTTGGTGAACGGGTTCGCTTGCAAAAACCCGAGTTTGGTTCAAGCCGACGACTTCTACTTTGATGGGTTACGCATGAGAGGAAACACCTCGAATGCAGTTGGGTCCAAGGTGAGCTTAGTTACCGTGAAACAGGTGCCAGGACTCAACACTTTAGGAATCTCAATGGCTCGTGTGGACTATGAACCAGGGGGGCTCAACCCGCCTCATGTTCATTCTCGGGCCACTGAGCTCTTCACCGTCTTGGAAGGCACAATTGAAGTCGGATTTGTCACATCAAACCCTGAAAACCGTTTTATCACTAAAGTGTTGCAAAAGGGTGACGTTTTTGTTTTTCCATTCAGACTCGTACATTTTCAAAGAAACATTGGAAACACGAATGCACTTGCTATTTCGACATTGAGCAGCCAGAACCCGGGTATTGTCACAATTGCAAATGCGGTTTTTGGTTCAAAACCGGATATATCCACTGACATTCTTGCCAAGGCCTTTCAAACTAGTAATGAAGTAATTGAGAATTTGCAGATCAAGTTTTAGACCCTTGGAGACCCAAAAGAGCTATAAACAAAAAATCAAATAAATGCTACCAAATAACACTTCTATTCCTAGTCAAGGAACAATATCTTTGGGTTTTTTTTTGTATTTTTATTATATCATTGTTGCATTTAGTTTATCATAAATATTTTTTTATAACTTTATAATTCATGTGTACCATTCTAATAGCATCTTTAATATTTTAAAACAAAAAGAAATATTCAAATATAATATCATCCAATTTTAAGTAGAATACTACAAAAAAAAAAAAAAAAAACCCGCATAAACACTTAGGGGCTGTTTGGTAGCCTCTTAATGACCATTCAGATGCTACATCTTAATGTTTTAAAACCTCTGAATGAATAAGAGGTAACCTCAAGTCTGAATGGTTAAGAGGTAACCTCTGAATGGTAAATCATCACATGTCACATTCTTCTACCTTCTCATTGGTAAAATTCTTAATGGTTCCATTAAGAGGTAGCCTCTTAATGACCATTCAGAGGCTACCAAACAGCCCCTTACGCATATTGTTTTAAGAGTGAATTGCAAGGATTGTCCTTTATCTTTATACTTATTTGCAGGTGCTGTCCTTTATGTTTAAAATTGACGAGTTTTGTTGTAACACCTCGAAAAAATCACGTTCTATAATGTGTTGACACGTGTCATATGTCTGAACGTGTGAAAGAATGTTCTTGAATGACTAAAGTTGACAAACCTGGAAAGTATGTGAATATACGGGTTCTAAATGTCAACAGTGAATAAATATATTGTACATTAACCCTACATGATGCTCATACCTTCAAACGAATAAATCATGAATCATACGAAGCTAATTATGAAAGAAAGTGAGAGATTACAAACCACAGGGGTTAAATGTGTCAACATGTTTAAGTTATACCTCTGAGTGACCTTTTGACAAACCCGAAGCTTTGTAACGGTTAATTATGCTCACTAGAATGCACGATATAAATTTCATAAAGTTTCGTTATCGTATGAGAAAGTTATGATCAAATTCGTATGCGAATGGTTAAAAGCGTCTACGTTGAAAGTTATGGCTTTTCGGGTAATAACAAGGTGACCAAGGACTTGGTAAAGTGGGTACAAGTCTTAAAGCCCTTGTAGGTAAATAAGAAGGGGTCAAAGTGCAAAAATATAAGCTAGTTGACCTTTCGAAGAGCCAAGGGACAAAGATGCGGAAACTAGAAAATGTGAAATCTGATTACTAGACTCAGGCGGGCCGCGCAAAAGACCTTAATGTCACGGAGTAACTTTCTTTACTCTCGTGCGGCACTTAGAATGCTCCTAAGTTAAGCCTTGTGGTTGGGTTTGGTTATGTATCGCAGCGGAAGTCTTTGTTTGAGTAAACACAAGAGCAAGTTTTGTAGTGCAATACTACAAGAAAGATAGAGTTTTGATTACTTGAACAAGGTTACAAGTGAGAGTGATTACAACAAGCTGGGTGATTACAAATGAGGCCACTTATGCCTATTTATACTAGTGCCTCAAGTCTAGATAGTTCCTAATCTAGATAGTTCCATACATAATATCTAGTTGCTGAATTCTAGAGACTTCTATGCAAATATCCAGCTTTGTGATGATTAAGGGCTGATCTAGAGTCTTCTTTGGCAGCCCTTATAACCAGTATTTTCTAGTGTCTTCTTTGATAATATCTTGGTGATTTCATGATGTTTCAAGAGTGATCTAGATCCTTCATAGCTGGATCTTATGGGGCTGATTTTCCAGCGTTTTCTAGAGAGTTCAGATGCCTTGTAAGTTGCTTTGTTGGTCCCGAATGTTGTAGCATTTTCTGGAGACTTCCAGCAGCCCTTGTCGCTTCTCGAATGGCCCGGAAAGTTCCGGAATCGCGGTGAAATGATCTTAATTTTAGGCGGGTCGTGACATTAAGGTCTTACGCGGGCCGCGTCAGACCATCAGATGCAGAATACGTAGACAGCAGCCTGTATTCGCGCTTAATCGACCCAAAACAGATATTTTCACATCATGGGCGACCCCTAAACAGTCCTAGACACTTAGAGACACTTGTGGATGAATTGTGGTCAGTTGTAGACTTGCATGTCAACAATCTATGGTGATTTGATCACTATATAAAGGACCCTTGTTGCAACAAGTTCTTCACACCTTCATTCTTGCATTCTTGATCATCTATGGAGCTCAAGACTTCTCTCAAGTGATCTCTGGTCGTTCATAGGACTCTTGTAAGTTTGCTTAACCTTCCTTAGTTAAGTTTTTGCTTAGTTTTAGCTTAAAAGTCAAACCGTCGTAATTAACGGTTGACTTCAAAATTAATCACTAATGGTCCAGTGATTAGTCGAATTGAAAGTAGTTATAAGTTGGTAATTATGTGGGTAATAAACCCTTAAAAGGGTTCCCCCTGATTCCCACTCTAACTAGGTCAAATGTCGGATCAAACTTGTTAATAAAAAGTCAACAGAATACTTAATTTCAAATTTATGCATAATTAGCAATGTAGAACACATACAACCTGTTTGATCATTAATATAACTTGGTAATTAGTGTAATAACATGTCTAAACATGTTCAACCCGACAATTTATTGTTTAGACCCGGTTCGGAACCGAAAGTCGCAAAGCTTTGACTTTTGCTTTGACTTCAGTTCTGACCCGTTTTGGTATGTTTTAGAAATACCTTAGAGCTTCATTTGGACCAGGTTACATGCTAGTATAACCCTCTGTGGTTATACACCATGGTTCATTAGTTAACCAATTAATACGCATGATTCCGTTAATTGCTCATATGTTGACCGTTATGCCCTTTTCACCTTAAAACGTGATTTTTGAAAATATAAAAGAGTAGAAACCTTAGTTACTGATATATAAACTTGTACCCAAAGTTTGACATCAGTTTGAGGTGTAGAATAAGAGTTATGCTCATTAGCGTAAATTGAAAGCTTTTTGTTAATTAAACAGCGTAATTAGCGCATGGCCTAGTTAATCCTACTTGTTGATATAAAACTTATTACCCACTGATGTAATATATTATTTTGGGATTTTTGAAGATTTTTAATTAATTTTAGGCTGAGCATAACTTATAGTCGTAGGCTTAATACGGTAATTGTCGGTTTTGCCCTTACGGGCTATAAATGAGTTTTACACATCTAAACGATTCCAAACCTTTTGCTACTGATCACATATGATAAATAAATTATTTTAAGCCTTCTGGAATAATAAAAATATCAGCTTTATGTATAGAACCCGGAAATGGCTTTTAATCGCCTTTTTAAGCGTTTTTAACGCATAGTATGTACTAGAACTATTTTAAACATACAAGGGTTGATACCTACTGATATTTTAGGCAAATTATAATATTTTAACAGTAAGCAAAGGTTGTTAAACTCAGACTTCAGTTTTGAGCTTTTCGGCTTATGTGAAATTACCAAAATGCCCCTACGGTGCATAGTTTGGTTATAATTGATAAATTTTACATATATACTTTACCCTACTGTTATAACTTATTAAATTGAGTATGTTTGCTAATTACATCAGACCTGTAACTCAGGTAAACACTTAAACTCTTTTATAACCTTAAAAATGACCAAACTTCCCCTACGGGGCATAGTTTGTGTTTAGATTCGTTGCGGGCATAATAAAAGACATCCTACTGACGTCACAACATATTTGAGGCATATTAACTTAGGAAACCTGTATATGGCTCTCATGAATTCCCGTTACGCTTATTACGCGTACGCTTCGGCGCATGTAACCAGTTTATATAAATTAGCCGAAACGGGTCAAACCTTATCGGTTTTACCTCAAAATCCAGAATGTGTATGAAATACCCATATTAAGAAAGTTTTCAAACTTGTCGGGTCTATATCACATTCTATCCGGCCTTCGCTTAATAATGCGTACGAACCGTATCTTTGAAACTAACCGGTCTAAGCTCAAGCTTAACTAAAGACCGTTAGAATTCTAATAGGTTATTATAAACCTTCGTTCCAGATTAGGAGGACCAGTAAAAGCTACTTGCATTTGCTTATTGTGATTATTACATTGCTCAGGTAAATACTTTTAACTTATTTTCTCTATACGGGCTTGGGTTACGGTATATAAAATACCGCTTGGTCGGGCATCAAATCTTCCATCGTTTGGTGGTTAATTGAATAATTTGATCGGCCCGTTTAAACAGATTTGTTTACTTAAAAGCCTTTGGGGGGTTAATGACCATGTCCCGGATATCCTTGGCATCATTTTACGAAATGGCCACGACCTAAGCGCGGAGTGTAGGCGTACACTCGTCAGTGCATAAATAGTTGATGTGGTGTGTCTATTGATCTTTAACCCGGTACGTCCGGGCTACTGAACGCATAAGGAACATGTAATTCGTTCACAAGATTATATATTTAAATAATTCTCCCAATTTATAAAATGTTTATGCCACGTACATCCAAATCAATTTTTAATCATTTTCCAAAATGAGCCAGTTGATTGTATTTACCAGTGTAAACTGACGTATTTTCCCAAAAAAATTAAATGCAGGTACTAAGCGAAATTGGCTGGGATTTCTCCTTAGCATCAATAGAAGTCTCGCAAGCTTAAGATGCCTAAAGTCTGTTGAACTACTGTTTCCTATTTATTTCGATCCGTCTGTGGATAAACAATCGACAGTTGTGATATTTGATATTACAATATTATATTCGGTTGAATTATATCTTTCAATTGCTTCCGCTGTGCATATTAAATATTGTGTTGTTTGACTATTACGTTGCCAACCACGTCACGATACTCCCCACCGGGCCCACCGGTGACACGTGGAATTAGGGGTGTGACATTTGTCCTTTATGTTTTCAAATCATACACGTTTTGTCCTTTAGCCCTAACCCAGTTAGTTTTTTTCTGTCAAATCTGATCATGTAAAATGCACATGAGGGTAAAATTGTCTTTTCACCCTATTCTTTAAAATTACATAAAAAAGAAAAAAAAATATTATCCTTTCTCTCACTAAACCTTCCTCATCTCTCTAACCAGATCTAACTTCCTGAACCACCATCATTTACCCCCAAATCCACACTCTTCCTTAAAGAGACAGGAACACAGACAGACATACCCACCACCACCCTCTTCCTCCTCCGCTTTTCTCTCACTCTAGAACCTTGTTCTCTCTCTAAAAACATCTGTCACAATTCCACCTTTTTCCTCTCTTGCCATGTTCCCATGAATCTAAACCCTCAAGAAATCGAAGCCCTCTGCTCAACTTTTTAAAGTTCTGAAGCCCTCTGCTCAACTTTTTGTGTGTTTTTAATTTAGGGTCTTGATTTACTTTTTGATTACAGGCTAGAAGCACTTAGATCTGAAGCCCTCTGCTCAACTTTTTAAAGTTCATCAGGTATTAATTTTTAATTAATAAATATTTTATTTTATTTTTATCACTTTTTTGTAGTTTTCTTTATATGTTTACAAGCTAGGGAAAAGATCAAATAGGAAGTTTATTTTGGCTAGGAAGTGTAGGAAGCAATATGATTAGGACATGTGGCAACATTTAAAATAAAGATGAAGGGTATTTTAGTCAATCCAACCCTTTCTTCTTGCTTTTCAAAACCCAGTAACTTCAAAACTCACCATTTTCAAAACCCACCATCTTCAACCATTTCTTCACTTTCTATCTCAATAATCACTACATTATAGTCCGATTTTCATCAAAAATCAATGATTCAAACACTCGATCAACGTGTTCTTCAGCTTTTTTGAAGAAAACCCAGTTTAATTTCATAAAAAATCTTGTTTTTTTTCGGGTGATTTTGGAGATAATCACTCGATTCGTTCGATTCGAGCGCTGATAAATGTTTATATCATTCAAACTTCGTCAATTGTTGAAGAAATCACTTCGATCCATGTAAGAAATTCTTTAATTTCATTTTTACGATCTGGGTTTTTGATTTAGTCATTGCGTTTTACGATCTTGGCGGGGGTCCGGGGGGAGTGCCCCTGGTAGCGGGGTCCTAGGGGCGGCAACCCCTGGCGGGGTCCAAGGGGCAGAGCCCCTAGCTGGGGTTGAGCTGCATTCGTAGACAATGTTCGTAGACAGCAAAATTAATTTTCTGTAAATTGCCTCCGGAAAACTGAATTCGTAGACAGTGTTTCTTGTTCTGTAAACAACAAGTTCTGGTCATTGCGTTTTAGTTAGATTCTAGTTCTGTGAACAACAGTTTCTGGTTCCGTGAACAACAGTTTCTGGTCATTGCGTTTTAGACAGTTTCTGGTTCTGTGAACAGCAGTTTCTGGTCATTGCGTTTTAGACAGTTTCTGGTTTTGTGAACAACAGTTTCTGGTCATTGCATTTTAGAAATAAAACATTTTTGAAGTGTTTTTACTCATTGCGTTTTAGGTAAACACATTTTTATGTGTATTCAGTTCATTGCGTTTTAGAGAGAACAGTTTCTTTTGTGTTTTTAGGCCATTGCGTTTTAGAAATAAGACATTTTATGTGTTTTCTAGGCATTGCGTTTTAGAAATAAGACATTTTTAAGTGTTTTCTGGTCATTGCGTTTTAGAAATAAGACATTTTTAAGTGTTTTCTGGCCATTGCGTTTTAGAAATAAGACATTTTTAAGTATTTTGGGTGCATTGCGTTTTAGGTAAAACACTTTTTTATGTGTTTTCAGTCCATTGCGTTTTAGAAAACAGACATTTTAAGTGTTTTCTGGCCATTGCGTTTTAGAAATAAGACATTTGTTTGTGTTTTTGGTGCATTGCGTTTTAGGTAAAACACATTTTTATGTGTTTTTAGTCAATTGCGTTTTAGAAAGTACATTTTCTTTTGAGTTTTTAGGATATTGCGTTTTAGAAATAAGACATTTCTTTGTGTTTTCTGGCCATTGCGTTTTACAAATAAGTCATTTCTTTGTGTTTTTGGTGCATTGCGTTTTAGAAAAATGTCATTTTTTAGGTTTTTTTTTTCATTGCGTTTTACGTAACTGGGGGTTTTTCTATTGCGTTTTACGCAACTGGGTTTTAAATTTTTTTTTTTTGAAAATATAGCAATAGTATACTCGTTTTAAAGATAAAAAAACGCTCGTTTTTTTGGTGCAATTTTTATAAAAAAATAATGTCGTATGAAAGAGTTATTAACGTTTAAAAAATGGGGGGAATTGGAGGAGAGAGAAACTATTGGCTGGATTGACTAAAATGCCCCTAAACAAACTAACGCGCCTCTTTTCTTCCTTTAAGTTTCCCTGATTTAATTTTAGCCCTTGATTAACTAAATGGATGGTCAAGATCACTTCCTAGCCAAATAAACTTTCTATTGTATCTCCACCCTTACAAGCTATACACTAGGATCTGAGTATAAAGTTGTAAACCTTGTTAGCTAATAGTTTCCATTAGTTTAGTAATGTAAGCCTTATTATTAGTTATTCAGTTTCATAGTTTGAATTTATAAAACTTTTGTTTTTTTACAGTTAAGATAGAATCAAGATGATGCACAGACCACCTCCAGATGATTTCTCCCTCAAGGAGACGAAACCGCATCTTGGCGGTGGAAAAATCACAAGGGATAAGCTCACTAGCACATATGACCTTGTGGAACAAATACAATACCTATACGTTCGTGTGGTGAAAGCGAGAGATTTACCCGCTAAGGATGTTACGGGTAGCTGTGACCCGTACGTAGAGGTTCGGTTAGGAAACTATAAGAGAACAACCCGGCATTTCGAGAAGAAGTCGAACCCGGAGTGGAACCAAGTGTTTGCTTTTTCTCGAGATAGGATCCAGTCGACGATGCTCGAGGTTGCCGTGAAGGATAAAGATCTTATGAAAGACGATTTCATGGGTTGGGTGTTGTTTGATCTGGTTAGAGGGTTTAGTGAGAGACGAGGAAGGTTTAGTGAGAGAAAGGATAATATTTTTTTTTCTTTTTTATGTATTTTTAAAGAATAGGGTGAAAAAACAATTTTACCCTCATGTGCATTGCACATGACCAGATTTGACAGAAAAAACTAACTGGGTTAGGGCTAAAGGAAAAAACGTGTATGATTTGAAAACATAAAGGACAAAACTCGTCAATTTTAAACATAAAGGACAGCGCCTGCAAATAAGTATAAAGATAAAGGACAATCCTTACAATTCACTCTTGTTTTAAATGTGGACTGGTTTTTAACAACCTCTCTTTTATATCTCACTACACGTAATTATCTTCCATGCACTATCTAGAAATGGTTATCGAATTCTAACAGTTGCATACTTAATATTGGTTTTGTATTAAACATGCCCCTATCAACTTAAAATAACCTTAGCAAAATCGATATCATCCGCATTTTGTAGTGATCACATATAGGAAGGCATGATTTTTATATTCATTTGATTACAATATATAAAGAAAAAAAGACAACAAATGAATGAATGGTAATCATTCAATGAATATAGTTCTTTTTCCTCTGTATGTATGTTTAATTATGTGTACCCTTCAAGAAAAAAAGTGTTAGCTCTTGTTGGCACGAGGTTGTTGGGGGGGTGGGGGGGGGGGGATACCCATGTTTTTATTGGTCTAAGCTTCAGGCCCATTTGTTCGGGTAAAGAAGCCTGGATCGATACAACACGATTCAAGTGGGCTTCTTGGACTATCACTAAATTGGCATGGTCTATACAATCCAAACCCAAAATATTCAAGGGGGGTCAACATTGCATGAGGTTGTTCTGTTGCCGGTAATTCCCGACTCATCACAAGTCGGTGATGTGAAAGGTAACAAAGGAGTTCAAGTCACAAGTCGGTGAACTTGAGGGATCAATGTTGACAAGTTGGTCATAATTGGTTAAGTTTCCTAATTACATTATAATTATATTTGGTAATGTCTTGGTCACCAAGATAGGGTTATATGGTAATGTCTTGGTCACCAAGTTAGGGGTAGCCTATATAAACCAAGGTAGGGTTAGACATTATTAAGAGTCAAGAGAAGATAAACCGAGGTATGGTTTATGTGTTATTGTAATCAAGTTTTTTGAGTTATATTTTCTTGGTTATAATAAAAGTTTTTGGAGAGTTATTCCATTCGTTATTGTTCTTGTGTTTGATTATTCGATTGGGACTTGAATTGGTATCAGAGCCAAGTTCAAGAACCCTAATCGAAGTCGTTGTCGTCGGAAGAAGCCGTCGTCACCGGAAGAAGACATCGCCGTTGCCGTTGTGTTTTCGGATTGAACTAAGCCAAGTTCAATCGTTATCACCTAAGCCATTCGAGTTATCAGTGCCTGCTCTTTCGTGATTGAACAAGGAGTTCAAACACTGTTGCCGTGTGGAGATCGAAAACTGTTGTTGACGTGCTGTCGTAGGTACACGCAAATTTAATCCCAATAACAACTATAGATAGTGGTAAGAGGGTATCGAACTCAGGGAGTATGTGGAAAGTGTGTTGATTTTATAGCTTTGCACTTAAACTAATATTAAACTAAAATTGCAGAAATTAAAATTCAAGAGTTGATTGTTTGGTTTTAAGAACTAATATTAACTAATTAAATTGCAAATCAAAGATTAGTTGTAAAACAGATTAGGAGAGAATAATGACCATCTTAAGATTCAGTTTCTTTAAACAATTGTGTGAAATTCCAACTAGAAAGAGTTACATAGACATAACTCGTGCATAAATAATCGAAGTGATAAAAGGGAACAAAGTACTCAGATTTATAAACGCGAGGTTGTTTCCCGATGATCAATTAATCAATAACCAACCCTAACCCTTCCCGTGATATCTCGATTGCCAACGGCACCAAGAACGTACGATTGAGACTAGAAACTGCACTATCGATTAACAAGCTACAAACAATTATGCATACACCATGATATTCAAGCAACGCAAGTTATCATTCTAGAAATTCAGAAATAAACACACAAAAGTTCAAGAGAAACCTTCACCTAAGATGATCACCGAAAGTTTTAGCCACACATAGCTTGGTGAATCATCCTAGCAATCAATTCAATGTTCATCCAAATCGAAAACACAAACCGAATGTTAGAAATTGTCTAGAACCAAGCAAGATAGCCCAAAATCGCCCCTAGTGTCTCCAATAATCGGCCAATCATGAGAATAGGTGAAAAGACACCATAAAACTGAATAAATGAGGCAGTTACACCTTTTCACGCAGACTCCACCGTAACTTACGGCTCCACCATAAGTTACGATGACCTTCTAGATGTTACAGCAGCATAAGTCTGAGTTACGGTGGAATTTAAGTGGAATTCAGGTCCACCGTAATTTACGGTGGAACCGTAAATTACGATATCAACCTGAATTTTCCACTTTGTTTCATCTTTCGTTTCTTGCGCGACCCGTTCAACTTCCAAACTTCCAACGCTGCATTTTTCTTCACTTTAAACCGCTAAACCGCACCTGAGACATACACAACAGTAGTTATCTAATTCAAGATAATTACACACTTAAATGAGGGATAAACTTGTCTTTTAACATGATTAAGGGTTGTCCTATGGACCACCCGTCACGCCGCAAAAAGTCTGTCGTGTTTTCTTGCAAGGTTCGCTTAAAACAAAAGTTCTGCTGTGCTTGCAAGCTCGCAAATCAAGAAGGAATAATAGAGATTGGTTCACGGAATTCACGTAACCAGTGATTAAAGAAAGCTTTTGTTTTGCGGCAGCTAAAAAAACACAAAGCAACAGGTGTGGTATTTTTTATATTATTTTCTTTAGGTGCTACTTCGAAACTCAAAAGAAAGGAATCTTAGTTTGACTTTGGTGGTGTCTCAAAATTAAACAGTGGTTTGATTATTTAGTTGGTGACCTGGATTGAGTGGATTCAAAAGGAAAACTAAATAAGTTGATTTTTTTTTCCTTTAGTTCAACAAACTTGGTTAATTATTTTTTGTTGGTTTAAACTAAGTTTGGGTTTAAACATTAAACGTTGTTTGAGTTAGACAAGTGGTTTAATTCGAGGTTTGATTGTTATTCGGTTTTCGAGAGGTATTCGTGACTGGGTTTCTGTCAGCAAGCGGATTCGGTTCTGAAAAGTTGTTCAGAAATCAATGACGGACGGGAACAGACCACCACCGGTTGTGGTTAAGGATCAGAGTACCACAACTTTACAATGTCCAATGTTAACCGAAACAAATTACAACATCTGGGCGATTCGTATCAAGGCAGTATTCAAGGTTCATGGAATACAACAAGCTTTAGAACCAGGCGAAAAGGAGGTAGAGACAAAAAAAGGATGACATGGCAGTTGCACTTCTACTTCAGGCAATACCCGAAGAGCTCGTGTTTCATGTAGCTCAGTTTCAGACTGCAAAGGAAATCTGTGAAGCGTTAAAGGCACGGTATGTTGGGGTTGAACGGGTTCGAGAGGCAAAGCTTGAGCAACTGGAAAATGAGTTCGAATCTTTAAAGATGAAAGAAACAGAGACGATTGATTCTTTCGCAGGGAGGATTAGTCAGTTGGTTACCAAAGCAGCCAGTTTGGGAACCACTTATGAAAACAAAAAGCTAACCAGAAAGTTATTAGGCTCTGTTCCAGCAAAGTATGTTCCAATTGTAGCTTCAATTGAACATTTCGCAGATTTGAAGGCCATGACGTTTCAGGAAGCGACCGGTAGACTGAAGACGTTCGAAGACAGGATTAAGGGTATCGAGTCTTTAGCAGAAAAACAAGGTAATCTAATGTTTGCCAATGGTGAGTCATCCTCGAAATCCAAATCCTATGAAAATAGGCGTGGGCGTGGACGAGGCGGTTCAAGTTACCGAAGTAGACGTCAAGACTGGAATGATGAGGACCAAGATGGAAGTCAAAGTCGAGACGGTCAAGATCATGGATCAAAGCAAACTGGTCAAAGAAGAACCAATGATCGCCAAAAAGGAAGGAAAGATAGATCACAGGTTCAGTGTTACCGTTGTGATAAATTTGGTCACTTCGCGTCAGGATGTCCGGATCGTATGAAGAAACAAGATGAAGCTAACTTAGCTAAAAATGATGATTTTGATCCATCATTATTCATGATGAGATGTGATCAAGAGAAGGTTTTTTCTAAACGAAGAATGGGTGATTCCAAAGCGTTTCGAGACCGAGCCAATGGAGAAAGACACTTGTATCTCGACAATGGAGCATCGAATCACATGACGGGTAATCGAGCTTATTTCTTTGAACTTAATGAGCGTGTCAAGGGAAAGGTGAAGTTTGGAGATGGATCTTGTATTGACATACGGGGAAAGGGATCGGTATTACTTGAAGGGAAAACAGGGGACACGCGCCTGTTAACCGATGTTTAATATATACCGAGTTTGCAAAGCAATATCATAAGTCTTGGTCAAGCAACGGAAGGTGGATGCGACATTCACATGAAACGTGATTTGCTAACCATTCATGATGATACAGGAAAACTTATGATGAAGGTGACAAGGACCAAGAACCGTTTGTACAAGATCAACCTCAAGATAGCAAGTTTCGGTACACAAGATAACATGACTAGAATAAAGAATTTTGCGGGTAGGGATCTACAAAGATGTGAACTGAAAGATGATATGGAAAGTACGAGTCAGAATCTTCTCAAAGATCCAAGTTTAATGAAGAAACCCAAAATTCAAAGTCCAAAGAAAAAAAATGATCAAGAATTCAAAGAAAAGGTTAAGCAAGAGATTCAAACCCAAGGAGGTACATTTAATGATCGAAGAAAGCGGGTGTTTGCTCAAGATCACAGCCGAGTCAATGGTGATGCGAGTTCTTATGACCAAAGGACGAGTTGTGGAAGGACTAGTCGAGTACAAGGTCGCAAGAATGTTCGAGCTAGGAAAGAGCCGAAAAACACAGCTAGAGATCAAGATGTGTTCTATGAGAATCAAGACAAAGAAGACATGTTAGATCCTACCTGTTTCGAGTCGGAAATTAAGGGGGTGATTGTTGGCGGTAATTCCCGACTCATCACAAGTCGGTGATGTGAAAGGTAACAAAGGAGTTCAAGTCACAAGTCGGTGAACTTGAGGGATCAATGTTGACAAGTTGGTCATAATTGGTTAAGTTTCCTAATTACATTATAATTATATTTGGTAATGTCTTGGTCACCAAGATAGGGTTATATGGTAATGTCTTGGTCACCAAGTTAGGGGTAGCCTATATAAACCAAGGTAGGGTTAGACATTATTAAAAGTCAAGAGAAGATAAACCGAGTTATGGTTTATGTGTTATTGTAATCAAGTTTTTTGAGTTATATTTTCTTGGTTATAATAAAAGTTCTTGGAGAGTTATTCCATTCGTTATTGTTCTTGTGTTTGATTATTCGATTGGGACTTGATGTTCTTCTGTCACCGTTGATCCACAAAGGTAAATAAAATAATGTCCCATCCGTTCAAAAGAGGTGTTCACTAGACAAAAGTCACCCAATATTAAGTAGATAACCATGGGAACACATTGTATGTAGTGTTTGACAAATGTTATAAAAGTTTAAAAGATAGTGGCGTAGCCAGTTACATAATTGTCTTACATGTTGCATTTAAGCGTAGAGTTCTCTACTTCAAGCTGATTAGGTAATGAACGTGCCCCTAAACACCCTGTTCACCCCTAATGAAATACTGGATAATACTAGACTATCACACTAGGTCGTTTCGTATACTTAGGGTCAACCTCTATCCTTCATTCGTCGAATGACTGATTCTTCAAAGATGCCCTGCAAAACGAACAACACCGGTGACTCACTATAAGAAGGAAAAGATGAGGGTTCTCCTTGTAACCACCCTCCGGCGTGAGAATAAATAATCGGTTTGGAGATAAGTGTGTGTATAGAGTAAGAAGTAAGAAATCGAATCATTAAATCTGGAGGTTGAGTCTTCTATTTATAGACGGAGAATTGTGAAGGAAGGAGATTGCCAGCTAGCCGTTGTTTGACAGTTGTCCGACCAGGAGGAATATCCCTTCTGTCCCTTCTGCCATGACCAGGCCTTGAGGTGACGTGGCGCGGGATTATTCGCTCCAGCTCAGCGTCCTTTTATACTGGTTGTCGGCCTGCCCCTTGAAGATCTTGCGATCCGTGCTGGCGCGTTGCCACTGGTGCCACCTGTCGTCCTTTTTGTCTCCTGGGAGCATCTCTTATCGTCGGATGTTTCCTTCCAGAACCTTCTGGAATCTTCTGGATACGCTCTCGTGTGGCAAGACTGTTAGCTTGGAGTGGTATGGTCCCTCTGACACTGGCGCAGCTTTGAAGGGGCTGCGCGCGCGCGCGTGCGCGGGGGGGGGGGACCCCGAACTTTTCGCTAAGTAGTGTTATATATGTAGTTTTCATATAGAAATTTTTGGGTATATACGGTTTCGACCCACCGGTTCTATAGAAATTTTTGGGTATATACGTTTTCGATCCCCCGTAAAAAACGTCAAACTTCGCCACTGCATGTGCATCTGTGATTCGGGATCATACCTCTTCAACCCCTCAAAGTACACATAGTTTTAAGGATAGGCAATTAAACTGTTTGATGATTAAGAGTGGACTGAGAAACTTGATAAAGTACACTAGTTTGATATTGTCGACTAATAAAGTGATATAATATATGCCGTTCATTTCATTGACTTATTGGCCAGGTCGTTGGGTAAATTATGTTGACCTGTTAATCCAACAAATTAATTATATAAGATCAAACCAAATACACAGATCATGCATGCATGATGCCATGATCGTTATTTAGACGTCAATCTCCATGCAGTTGATCGGTTAAACATCATATCGCGATCTAACATCATATTTATTTAAATAACCCATTCAAACACCTCGTTGATGGCACCCGATCCTTTCAATCCGTCGCATCCTAAGATCAAACCGATTCCAATATTTTTAAAGTTATATGTTTATTGTTTATGTAAGTTATTACAGAGAAATAAATCCTTGTAAATTATCGTGTTATGAATTTACATCGAGAGATAGATGGTAAACGGGCAACAAGCTGCGCCGCTACTCCTTTTTTGTTTATTAACCAAACAAAATTAATGGAATAATATGAGCAACTTAAAACGTGTTATCTAAAAGCCTGTTATGAATATTGGATTATTAAACTTAATTATTTATGTTTATTATGTAATTAGGATGATTATACTTATTATTTAGTTTTTTATATATGTATTAAGTTAGTAAAAGGTTACGACGGTTGATGAAGGCATCAATGAACTGTCATTGACAGTTATTCCCGCCACAAAACCTTAACCGTCGCTAACTGACATGTGTGTAAAATGTATATATAGTGATTCGTTGATAACATGAATGATCACCAAGATATTGTAATATATCCATATCCAGTTCTCTTGTGTTCCATATATATTTCAACTGTTATCACACAAAATCAAAACTCGTTCATGGAGTTCAACGATGTTCCCTGTAAATCCGCTGCAGATATCACTAACAATCTAACATGTGGTATCAGAGCCAAGGTTAAGAAAGATAGTGTTATGCAACCAACATCAACGATGATGCCATGTGAACACTGCCCCGATGAGAAGATGGAAATGCGAAGGAAGGAGCCACTCAATAAACGATGTTATTACTGTCATGAACCCGGACACCGAATCATTTCGTGCAAATTAAAAGAAAATCATGAAGTAACGCAATTAATCTGACAAGCCATTAACACCGGAATTTAGCGACAAAAGGCAGAGGGTGATTTCCCTGCGGAACTGATTGTCACCGCTACCGAAGGTGGATTATGGGCAGATATGTGGTATGTAAGTTCGGTATTTAAACATCATTATGCGGGAAATTTGAATGTTTTCAAACGAATTAAACATTTGGTTGGGATAGAAGCTAAAACAGGAGAAGATAACTTCTTATTCATCACGGGTTTAGGGGCTGTAGAAGTTAAGTCAGTGAAGAAACACTGGTTTAATTGACCGGAATCAACTGAACCAGGGGGTTTGAATATGCATAAAAGGGGTTAAATCTCCTCGTTCGACTAGTGGGTGAATGATCTTATTCCTCTAACAATCACTGCAAAACAACAACCGTTAGACTCGCCACGGGGAGAATGGAGGTTCTCTCCGTGACCACCCTCCGGCGTGAGAATAAGTACAGGTTTTGATAAAGAAGAAGAAGTGAAAGTGAAGTGAATGTAACTTGAGAATTATACCTGAATTATCCTTCTATTTATAGCCGAAGTTTGGGCGGGAAAACCTGTTGGTGAAATGTCACACCCCAACCGATGGCGGAATCATCGGGGAGTGCCACTGAGCGAAACAGATTGCCCAGAAGTTTCCATAACAACTATCATTAACATTTAATTAAAGCAATACGTCCCATACCGTATCTTAAATAGTCAAACAAGTTATTACAGATAACATCAAAACAAATGTTCTGTTCCGACAACTCAGATTTAAACATAGCAATTTATTCGTTGGTTTCTAGGACTCCAGTTCCTAGCTTCAAGTTCATCACAGCACAAAGAGCATAAAAGCAACCTAAGCACCTGTCACATACGTTAAAATAAAGTCAATACATAAAATGTAAAGGTGAGCATACAAGTTTGATAATAGCATATAGAGTTCGAATTCGTTTACGCATAACCAGCACGTACACATAGTGAGATGAAGCACGTTAGTTATCGAAATAGATCCATCGATACCAATGACTGCGGGTTGACTGCCCGAGGCAGTTCGCAATACATGATTACCACCGTAATCCATGCAAGTAAAAGATCCTTAACAACCCCCGTGTGAACGGGCGCTAAGTCCAAACTATAGTACTATCGTTGCTAAGGCAGGTAGACAGCATTCCATGTGTAAACATAACAAACAAGCATTCATAAGCCACGTATAACATGCGTAAATGGTTTAGCGTTAAAATAGCTTGAGTAGTGTGATTGTTGTAGTTTGAATATTCGTAACGTATGTAACACCCAAAAGTGCTAAAAGCAAAAAGGGTTCGAGTATACTCACAGCGATTATGGATTGAAGGGAGCGCTTTTCAGTGAGTACGGTTAGCCTGAATAGATTCGATAACGTAAGGATAAGTGGCACGCAAAACAGTACAAAGTGAGAGTGGCTAGGATAACTGATCGTGCGGATCAACTATCCGTGAGAGGAAGTCATCCGTGCGAGTGAACTATCCGTACGGATGGTAATCCGTGCGGGTGGTGACCCATCCGGATAAACTATCCGTGCGTGCGAGCTGTGCGTGCGGATGGTAATCCGTGCGGATTAGTCGCTCGTGCGGATTGCTTATTCGTACGGACAAGTTGTTCGTGCGGATAAACGTTCGAGTGGATTGTTTCTTCCTAAGTGTGAGATGTGTTTGTGTATGATGGCATGTGCTTTGAAGTTTTCGTTTTAGCATTTAGAAAACACCTAAGTACCTCTACCCTTCAAGCCGGTCGCGCGGACGACAATCCGGATGGCAGTCCGTGCGGACAACGTCTTTAAGGCTGAGTCGCTAAGGGGATTAGGTAATCCGCCCGGATGGTAATCCGTGCGGATAGAGACAATCCGTCCGGATAGCTTACTCGTGCGGACAGTGACAATCCGTCCGGATAGTCTGTCCGTGCGGATGAACATGTAGGAATTTGTTTTAAGGCCTTAGTATCTCATGATCCGAAGAGTAATCCATTCAGAGGTCCTCCGTCCGGATTGCTCATTCGTCGATACTCAAACCTTGTTTGGAAAGTAGGTCCCAAGGGTAGCTCGTCCGGGTGACAACCCGCCCGGACAGCTGGTCCGTGCTGATCCGTGCGGACAGTCTCTCGTCTGGTTGTTCCGTTCGCCTACTCTTGGTTTCTGTTGTCGTTTATCGAGACGTTCTGGTTACGTGGCAACCACTTGGAATTGTATTCTCACCTGCGTGACTGGACCGGTCAGGAACCACCCTAACTTGGCCTGTCGGCGACTCAGAACGGTCATTCCGGTTGACCCCGAAATCAGGTGTCTGGTGGGTAGAATCCAGATCGGGGACTAGTGCTTCACTATTTACGAGTAGAATACTAGAACCGATCAGATTCGTACCGATCTTAAGGGTAAAAGAAGGAGAGAACTCATGTTTATTTCTTTCAACTCTTTTATCCTTAGAAAAGTTTAGACTTAGGTGAAGTTGTTGTGAAATCTTGTGGAAACCGTTCAGATCTGAGTTATTCTTGGTGGAATGACGTCAAGCTTGAAGTTCATGAGAACTTCATGATGACGTCACCCGAGAATACCTCAAATCTTGATGATTTCATGGTTGGAAGTTGAGATTTGAAAGGTGGAAAGGTGTAGAATTGTGTAGTGATCAAGAATGTACAAGAATTAGTGCAAGATCTTACCTGGATTGAGAGAAATCTGGGAAAAGGTGAAGAATGCGTGCGGTTCGGACGTCACTTTCCAAAAGTGGAAAAGTTGGAGAGTGACCCGTGTATTTATAGGATGCCAAAACGGGAAAGGGTGAGCCGTGCGGATGGCACGTAACCCGGATAGGCTATCCGTCCGGATTGGTCATCCGTGCGGATTGGCAATCCGTGCGGATTGGCAATCCGTGCGGATTGACCATCCGTGCGGATGTCGCCTGATTTGGTGCGTTCGGGCGATGACGTTTCGGCTTCGGTTTTCGAGCGATTCGATTGGGTTTCCTAGTCAAATTACTTTCAGTCCCAACTACTTCTTATATGGTTCGACTCGGGATTCGGGTTCGGGTTCGTTTACCTTCGAGTTAGACTTCGAGTTCGATTGAGTTCGCTTGATTATCACAACCATTCTTAAATAAACATGCACAGGTAACACGTAAGGCACACACACACGTATAAGAAACAAGTAAAATACACAGTTCGAGTTACGATTTGATGTCGATTTGATTAGCATAGCTTGATTAACTTTATCGCATTGTTACTTCCTATCATTCACAGTCGTAGGTCGATCGAGATACGGTCAGCATTATTCGATTATTGCAATGAACGACACTTACTCCACATAATATAATAAAAATAAAAACTTTTCTACGAGTCAAGTCGCGCGAAATCGGTCATTGACTTTGACCTTGACTTTGACTTTCACTCGTGAAAACACGGGGTGTTACAGCCTCCCCTTGTTTAGGGAATTTCGTCCCGAAATTAAGCTGAAAGCTGTAACAAGGTCGTGAATCACGTGTGAGAGTTCTTCGTTTGGACCGATTTTGACTTGTAACGTGCGGAATCCGTGCACGATCTTGACCAAACATAATCGCAACGGAGTCAAATCAAGACCTACATGTGGTATCTGAGCAGGTGCTCGATTGCGATGATCAAGCACACTCAGATTTGTCGAATTCTCTTTACTTCTTTTATCTTTTCACGTTTCTAACTGAAAATCACCAAATTAAACGACTTTTTACGGATAGAAATTGCTAAAATTTGGATATGTTGTGCGAAAACACTTGATCTATAATCCTACAAATTTTCTTAATTAAACAACTGTGGGTACTTTGCCTTCATGTCGCTTTCGAGTTCCCAAGTGAACTCCGCGCCTCGTTTGCCTTCCCATCTGACCTTCACGATAGGAATGTTTGAGCGCCTGAGTTGCTTGGTTTGGTGATCCATGATTTCGACAGGCTTTTCCACGAAGTGTAATGTTTCGTTCACTTGTAGATCATCTAGAGAAACATGTAAGTCGTGGTCGGCGATGCACTTTCGGAGGTTTGACACGTGGAAAGTCGGATGGACATTGCTAAGTTCCTCCGGTAATTCGAGTCTGTAGGCGACTTTTCCGATCCTTTCCAGAATCTTAAAAGGTCCAACATATCGAGGCGCGAGTTTTCCCTTTTTGCCGAATCGGACTACACCCTTCCAAGGTGATACCTTTAGGAGTACGTAGTCACCAACGCCATATTCACGGGGCTTGCGCTTTTTATCGGCGTAAACTTTCTGTTGATCCCGAGCTTTCGCTAGGTTGTCTCGAATTTGGAAAATTTTGTCTGTCGTTTCTTGTAGCAGCTCCGGACCGGTTAGTTGCGAGTGACCGATCTCGTGCCACACAATAGGCGATCGACATCTTCTTCCGTATAAGGCCTCGAAAGGTGCCATCTGGATGCTAGCCTGGTAGCTGTTGTTATACGAGAATTCGACTAACGGAAGGTGTCTATCCCAATTACCACCGAAGTCTAGAACACACGAACGGAGCATGTCTTCAAGAGTACGAATCGTTCTTTCAGTCTGACCGTCGGTTTGTGGGTGGAACGCAGTACTTAGATTAAGCGTTGTACCGAGTGCCATTTGGAATGTTTCCCACAATCGTGAAGTAAACCGAGCATCACGATCAGAGATGATATCACCCGGCGTCCCATGTCGACAAATGATCTCGTCGGTGTAGATTCGGGCTAATCGTTCTACCTTGTAGTCTTCTCGTATTGGCAGAAAGTGAGCTGATTTAGTCAAACGGTCAATAACAACCCAAATGCAGTCGTGACCTAATGACGTGGTTGGAAGCTTGGTTACGAAATCCATAGCTATACTCTCCCACTTCCACATGGGAATCAGTGGTTGTTCGAGCAAGCCAGAGGTTCTTTGATGTTCAGCCTTGATCCTAGCACAGGTTAGGCATTTTCCGACGTAGAGAGCGATATCCCGTTTCATACCCGGCCACCAGTACCTATAGCGAAGATCATGGTACATTTTGTCAGCACCGGGATGAATAGAGTATCAGGATTTGTGGGCTTCGTCCATGATAATCTGTCGCAAATTGGTTTGCTTGGGAATCCAAATTCGGTCTAAGAAGTGGAATATCCCGTTGGATTTGCTCACAAGTTGGGCTCCATCGTGGTAGATTCTTTCTTTTTTCAAGGTGCGTTCGTTGAAACATGCATGCTGGGCGTCGCGAATGAGAGCTTCGAGGTTGTGCTGGGCTTGAACATTACGAGTGCTAAGCAGATAGCTCCGTCTGCTAAGTGCGTCGGCAACAACATTTGCCTTGCCTGGGTGATAACGAATCTCACAGTCGTAATCGTTGAGAAGTTCTACCCATCGGCGTTGACGCATATTTAGTTCCCTCTGATTAAAGATGTGTTGTAGGCTCTTATGATCGGTGAATATCGTACACCTTGTACCATACAGGTAGTGTCGCCAAATCTTTAATGCAAAGACAACTGCGCCTAGCTCGAGATCTTGGGTTGTATAGTTCTTCTCGTGGACTTTGAGCTGACGAGATGCGTAAGCTATGACCTTGTCTCGTTGCATTAAGACACAACCGAGACCAAGGTTGGAAGCATCACAGTAGACAATGAAATTATCGTTTCCATCGGGTAGTGTGAGAACAGGAGCATTGCAAAGCATGTGTTTGAGGGTTCGAAAGGCAGACTCTTGTTTGGTCCCCCAGACAAAAGGCTGGTCCTTATGCGTGAGAGTGGTAAGCGGTACAGCAATCTTCGAGAATCCTTCGATAAATCGTCGATAATAGCCCGCTAGCCCGAGAAAGGAGCGGACTTCAGTCGGGTTCTTAGGCGTAACCCAGCTTTTAACAGCTTCAATCTTCGCAGGGTCGACGTGAATACCCTGACTATTCACAATGTGACCCAGAAACTGAACCTCCCCCAACCAAAATTCGCACTTGGAGAATTTGGCGTAGAGTTGGTTTCCCTGGAGTAACTCGAGTACCAAACGTAGATGTTGCGCGTGTTCGGCTCTCGTCTTGGAATAGATCAAAACATCGTCGATGAACACGATGACGAAACGGTCGAGATATGGTTTACACACTCGATTCATCAGATCCATGAAAACCGCTGGTGCGTTGGTTAGGCCAAAAGGCATGACAACGAATTCGTAATGGCCGTAACGAGTACGAAACGCGGTTTTGGGTATATCCTCCTCCTGTATACACAGCTGATGATATCCTGAACGTAGGTCGATCTTTGAGAAACACGTAGCGCCTTGTAGCTGATCAAAAAAATCGTCGATTCGAGGCAGAGGATAGCGGTTCTTGATAGTCAACTTATTCAATTCCCGGTAGTCGATGCACATCCGGAACGACCCGTCCTTCTTTTTGACGAAAAGGACTGGTGCGCCCCAAGGAGAGGTGCTCGGGCGAATAAAGCCTTTCTCAAGTAATTCCTGGAGTTGGGTTGAGAGTTCGCGCATTTCGGACGGCACGAGTCGGTAAGGAGCTCTGGCGGTAGGATTAGCTCCAGGAATGAGATCAATTCGAAAATCAATATCGCGCTTTGGAGGTAGTCCGGGAAGGTCCTCAGGAAAAACTTGAGGGAATTCCCGAACCACAAGAACGTCTTTTACTTCCTTCTTCTCTTTCTTTTCCTTCTCCGCTGCTACGACGTTAGCCAAGAAAGCCCTGTATTCCTTGCGGAGATACTTGCTAGCTTGTAGGCATGACATAAGCTTGAGACCCTTCGAAGTAGTATCACCATAAACACACAACGAATCACCGTTTGCGAGCGAAAAACGAATCATCTTATCGAAGCACACAACTTCGGCATGGTTTTCGCGAAGGAAGTCCATGCCTACTATGACGTCGAAACTTCCGAGTTGCATCGGAATGAGATCGATTGAGAAGATGTGATTGTTGAGCTCGAGAGTGCAATCACGAATAACAGAGTTTACAGTGATGGTTCTTCCGGTAGCGACCTCAACATCGAATGCAGAGGAGAGTCAAGAACGTTTACGACTAAGGAGTTTCTCAAATTCGAGCGACACAGAGCAATTATCGGCTCCAGTATCAAACAAACATGAAGCATAAATACCATTCACAAGGAACGTACCATTGACCACGTTGTTGTCGGCCTGGGCTTGACGCACATTGAGATTGAAAGTTCTGGCACGTGCGGCCTGTTGTTGCTGCTGCTGTTGTTGCTGTGGTTGCTGCTGTTGCGGTTCTTGTTTCACTATCCTGTTCGGGCACATGCTGGAGAAATGATTCGGGTCGCCACACGTGAAGCATGCTCTGGCTTTGACTGCGGGTGCCGGAGGAGCTTGTTGACCCTGTGGGGCAGCGAGTAGAGCTTGATTGGCAGGAGCTTGGTGAATACGGCAGTTAGCAGTAAAGTGGCCGTACACATTGCAGTGAGCACAAAAGCGACATTGAATAGCAGTCGGGTGATGATAGGTGCAAGTAGGGCAGAGCGGGTGTGGTCCAGTATATGCGCGCTTCGCAGGCGGTGCATTGGCCACAGGCGCCGCTACTTGACGCTGTTGGGCAGGTACAGCTTGGATCGGTGCAGCAGTAATCGCACAGTTCTTGTTGGTGGAGTTGTTCTTCCTCTTGTTCTTTCTCTTGTTGCTTGACGAGGTAGGCTCAACAGTTGGTGCGGTAGCAGTAGCTTGATGCAGATGCTTGGAGGTTTTATCCCACACCCCAGCCTTTAACCCTTTTGTCATTGATTTCAGCGGCTAGCAGATAGGTTTCCTCGATCGTGGTAGTCTTAGCCGCTTGCACGAAATCAGCAACGCAGTCGGGCAAAGCTCGGATGTACTTCTTGATGGTCATCTCAGGAGTCTTGACCTGGTCGGGACAGATAATGCTGAGCTGTTTGAAGCGAGCAGTTAGGCCAGCATTGTCTCCATCCTTCTGATGTATGTGCCAAAATTCATCTTCAAGCTTTTGACGCTCGTGAGGAGGGAAGAATTCCGCTAGCATGACTTCCTTGAGCTCGTCCCACGACAGACCGTAGGCTGCATCATTCCCTCGCTTGTTCCTCTCGGCCATCCACCAGTCTAGAGCACGGGACTGGAAGACGCCGGTAGCGTTCAGAGTTCGAAGGTCATCAGGGCAACCACTTTGTCGCAGAGTAACCTCGATAGCGTCAAACCAGTGGAATAGTGCAGTAGGACCTCCCTCGCCTGTGAATTCTTTCGGCCCACATGACTTGAATTGTTTGAAGCTGAAAGGTCTTGCGACAGCTTTAGGACCTTCAGTCCTCGATTCCTCGGATGATTTGCTAGCATTCTCGTAGGCATCGCTCACAGCTTTTGCCACACTTTTCGCGATAATAGAGGCAAGACGTCTGTCCCTCTTTTCCTGACGAGTGAGTGTATGACGAGATCCAGACGACATTGTCTGCAATTGACATCGCCACGGAACTCATCACATGTATTCGAATCTTACCTCACACGTCTACTACTACTAAAGCTCAGTAACACGTACCATGTAAACGCAGATAGTCACAAATTCACATAATTACACGAACCACGTAAACACATAGAGCACATAACTACAACACTCCTAAACACGTAAGCACAATAGCAAGAAACACATATACCTTAGTCACTAGGGATATATACGAGCATACAAAGCATTCTGGATGCCCCTATTGTCGATTTGTTAGCGATGTGTTGTGTGGGTTTTGTGCTTTAGCAGAAGCAATAGTGTCGGGTCGAAACCAATAGTACCTCAAAACGTTAACAAATAAGCAGAAAATACATAAAATCTTCATAAAGATCGATAAATCAAAGGTAGATTGTCTGCGGCTAATAGACTTCGACTAACCAAAGTGGTTCGACTATTCGCAAGGATCCTGTGTGCACAATTACCTCCAGGACTATGCCTTTGCCTCGATTCTTGGGCGTTGGCGCAATTCCCATTGGTTATATTGTGTCTTTAGATCGTTGGAGTCCATCGAAACTTTAGTGGGAGTTTTTGTATAAAAGCAGGACGAGTCGTCAAGGTTAGGGTTTCACCCCTATCTTGCAACTTATGTCCTGGTTTTTTTTGATAAAATTTGAGGAGATTATTCATCAAAATATGGATTTCACTCCTAATTTGGTTTGATTCTCCTCGTTTGTAGCTAAAATGCAAGCTGATTAGGCAACTTTAGTCGAGAGTTTGCGGTTTTCACACCTATTCTCGGCCTCATTACCTGTTCATAACTTGAAAATTCGAGTGCAGTGATAGAAAAGAGCGAGTGATAGTGGCGAGTGTATGCATACGCGTGAGTTGGTCTGTTGGTTCTTAACTATAGACTAGGTCTCTAAGACTTCGACCCGGACTAGGTCGAGTCTTGCCTAATTCCCTATAGTTATGGCTCTGATACGAATCTGTCACACCCCAACCGATGGCGGAATCATCGGGGCGTGGCACTGAGCGAAACAGATTGTCCAGAAGTTTCCATAACAACTATCATTACCATTTAATTAAAGCAATACGTCCCATACCGTATCTTAAATAGTCAAACAAGTTATTACAGATAACATCAAAACAAATGTTCTGTTCCGACAACTCAGATTTAAACATAGCAATTTATTCGTTGGTTTCTAGGACTCCAGTTCCTAGCTTCAAGTTCATCACAGCACAAAGAGCATAAAAGCAACCTAAGCACCTGTCACATACGTTAAAATAAAGTCAATACATAAAATGTAAAGGTGAGCATACAAGTTTGATAATAGCATATAGAGTTCGAATTCGTTTACGCATAACCAGCACGTACACATAGTGAAATGAAGCACGTTAGTTATCGACATAGATCCATCGATACCAATGACTGCGGGTTGACTGCCCGAGGCAGTTCGCAATACATGATTACCACCGTAATCCATGCAAGTAAAAGATCCTTAACAACCCCCGTGTGAACGGGCGCTGAGTGCAAACTATAGTACTATCGTTGCTAAGGCAGGTAGACAGCATTCCATGTGTAAACATAACAAACAAGCATTCATAAGCCATGTATAACATGCGTAAATGGTTTAGCGTTAAAATAGCTTGAGTAGTGTGATTGTTGTAGTTTGAATATTCGTAACGTATGTAACACCCAAAAGTGCTAAAAGCAAAAAGGGTTCGAGTATACTCACAGCGATTATGGATTGAAGGGAGCGCTTTTCAGTGAGTACGGTTAGCCTGAATAGATTCGATAACGTAAGGATAAGTGGCACGCAAAACAGTACAAAGTGAGAGTGGCTAGGATAACTGATCGTGCGGATCAACTATCCGTGAGAGGAAGTCATCCTTGCGAGTGAACTATCCGTACGGATGGTAATCCGTGCGGGTGGTGACCCATCCGGATAAACTATCCGTGCGTGCGAGCTGTGTGTGCGGATGGTAATCCGTGCGGATTAGTCGCTCGTGCGGATTGCTTATTCGTACGGACAAGTTGTTCGTGCAGATAAACGTTCGAGTGGATTGTTTCTTCCTAAGTGTGAGATGTGTTTGTGTATGATGGCATGTGCTTTGAAGTTTTCGTTGTAGCATTTAGAAAACACCTAAGTACCTCTACCCTTCAAGCCGGTCGTGCAGACGACAATCCGTCCGGATGGCAGTCCGTGCGGACAACGTCTTTAAGGCTGAGTCACTAAGGGGATTAGGTAATCCGCCCGGATGGTAATCCGTGCGGATAGAGACAATCCGTCCGGATAGCTTACTCGTGCGGACAGTGACAATCCGTCCGGATAGTCTGTCCGTACGGGCAACCTGTCCGTGCGGATGAACATGTAGGAATTTGTTTTAAGGCCTTAGTATCTCATGATCCGAAGAGTAATCCATTCAGAGGTCGTCCGTCCGGATTGCTCATTCGTCGATACTCAAACCTTGTTTGGAAAGTGGGTCCCAAGGGTAGCTCGTCCGGGTGGCCTGTCCGTGCGGACAGTCTCTCGTCTGGTTGTTCCGTTCGCCTACTCTTGGTTTCTGTTGTCGTTTATCGAGACGTTCTGGTTACGTGGCAACCACTTGGAATTGTATTCTCACCCGCGTGACTGGACCGGTCAGGAACCACCCTAACTTGGCCTGTCAGCGACTCAGAACGGTCATTCCGGTTGACCCCGAAATCAGGTGTCTGGTGGGTAGAATCCAGATCGGGGACTAGTGCTTCACTATTTACGAGTAGAATACTAGAACCGATCAGATTCGTACCGATCTTAAGGGTAAAAGAAGGAGAGAACTCAGGTTTATTTCTTTCAACTCTTTTATCCTTAGAAAAGTTTAGATTTAGGTGAAGTTGTTGTGAAATCTTGTGGAAACCGTTCAGATCTGAGTTATTCTTGGTGGAATGAGGTCAAGCTTGAAGTTCATGAGAACTTCATGATGACATCACCCGAGAATACCTCAAATCTTGATGATTTCATGGTTGGAAGTTGAGATTTGAAAGGTGGAAAGGTGTAGAATTGTGTAGTGATCAAGAATGTACAAGAATTAGTGCAAGATCTTACCTGGATTGAGAGAAATCTGGGAAAAGGTGAAGAATGCGTGCGGTTCAGACGTCACTTGCCAAAAGTGGAAAAGTTGGAGAGTGACCCGTGTATTTATAGGATGCCAAAAAGGGAAAGGGTGAGCCGTGCGGATGGCACGTAACCCGGATAGGCTATCCGTCCGGATTGGCAATCCGTGCGGATTGGCAATCCGTGCGGATGTCGCCTGATTTGGTGTGTTCGGGCGATGACGTTTCGGCTTCGGTTTTTGAGCGATTCGATAGGGTTTCCTAGTCAAATTACTTTCAGTCCCAACTACTTCTTATATGGTTCGACTCGGGATTCGGGTTCGGGTTCGTTTACCTTCGAGTTAGACTTCGAGTTCGATTGAGTTCGCTTGATTATCACAACCATTCTTAAATAAACATGCACAGGTAACACGTAAGGCACACACACACGTATAAGCAACAAGTAAAATACACAGTTCGAGTTACGATTTGATGTCGATTTGATTAGCATAGCTTGATTAACTTTATCGCAGCCAGGATTCAAGACATGATCAAAAATAAGGTCAAGCAGACTCCTCCTGAGAAGTTTAAACAATTTGAAGCTGAGAAGATGTTAGAGTTGAGGAGAATGAAAGAGGAGCTGATTGCAGCTGATTATGGGTCAAAGAATTCAGTGTCAAAGTGGGGAGAAGATAGAGTCAGGGCAACCTATAAAAGCTTAGAGGAACTTAGAAAGAAAGATCCAAGAGTTCCACAAAATCCTGACTACTCCAAAGCAGAGGTCTCAAAAAGACCACCAAAGCTGCAAATCAAAAGAACCACTGCTCCAGCTGGTGCTGCCATCTACAAAAGAAGGAGCAAAAACCAGTTGAGTATTGAAACAATTCAAGATCTATTAGCTGGAGATGCTATTGTAAAAGCAGGCACGAAAGTAATGATAAAAGAAGATCTTGAATTGGAACAATCTGCAAGTGCTGCTCAGCCAGTTATGAATAGGCCAGCCTCACCAAATACTTCTGCAAATAAACATCTCCCAAGAAACCCACCAGGCTCAAAAATACAAAAGTGGGAAACTGACAAACAGACCTGCGTATTGACTTTGCTCAGGTCTGGTGGAGAAGTGGAGAAAATATCAAGGGAACAAGCTCTTGGCCTGAGTCTTGAAGATTTGCAGGATCTCCTTGATCTTCCACTTAGCAGGGATGATGAAGATACAGATGCCCTAGACTTTGAATTACAATTTAAAGGTCAGATAAGGGAACTGTTGATGAGGCAATAAAGATTTCCACAATAATGAAGAGTTTTGGCATTATCTGTTCCAGGGGGAGATTGTTGGGATTGAACCCTATCAGAGGAACAGATAATTAAAGCCAAAACTGGATCAGAGCAGTGGATCCAGAAAAGCAGATGTTTACATTCAAATCTCTCCCCTTGAAAGTGGTTTCTTATCTGCTGACCTCCTATCTGCTGATCTTACTAAGTGCTGACCCACAACTGCTGCCTTGCATCTACTGCCCAATGTCAAAGACTGATGGAAGACCAAAGCTCTGCTGATTCAATCTACTGTCTTGAGTCTAGTACTGCTGATCCGGACAAGCACTGCTGGGTTCACAGCAGTGGAAGGATGCAGCAGCTGTTTAAGTGTCTCTTATGTAATAAAATGTAATAGCAGTAGTTAGTACATCTGTGTTTGTATAGATCAGAGGTTAGAGTTTGTTAGGAGGTTAGATGTCATTTTCCTGGTGACGTCAGCTAAGATGCTCAGTGGTTTGCTAGTGCCTATAAATAGTTCAGTACTTTGTACTGTTCTATTAGCTCTTGCAATACCGTCTTCTTTGCACGAACAAACGCTGAGCTCTGGCTGAGGGGGAGTTTGTATTCAAGCATTACTTGTGATCGTTGTTGAAAGTTAATTCAATCATTCGGTTCCTTGTTGAAAATGTCTTGATCAAAGCAATACTCTCGTTTGATTGTATGCAAAGTTTGTTTTCATATTAATTCCGCTGCACAACTCTTTCATTTCCATCTTAATTTCAAATGAAAATACAATCAGAAACAAACTCAGATCCAACAAATGGTATCAGAGCTTGGACAGTCAAATTTGATTTAACAATCATTTTGACATAAACAGTTCGGCTCATAATAGTTGATACTGATCGTTTGTTCGTCCGTTGAAAAACAGAGCAAGGATTAATCACCATTAAAGTTGATTTCTCAGTGTCTGTAAAACAACAAGAATGACGTCACAATCTCAAGATAATAAAAACAACATCGGCTCACTTTTTAAACCACCTATGCTAAAAAGAAATGAGTACAACATCTGGCAGAGGAGGATGGGTCACATCCTTGCTCAACAAAGCACAGGTTGTTGGAGGTCTGTCATTTATGGTCCCCATGTTCCTTCAGTGCCAAGCGCTGAAGATGCTAAAAAGTTCGTTGCAAAACCAGTTGAAAATTATACCGAAACCGACTTTCAAAAGATCGAACTGGATGCTAAAGCGTTTAGCATCATAGCATCAGCGCTGCCCAATGAGATATATGCTAGACTGTTACACTGTAACAGTGCCAAAGAGTTATGGGACGCACTTAAGGAACAGTTTGGGAGAATCGAAGAAGTCATAGAAAATAATAGGGAAATCCTGAACCAACAGTATGAAACATTTTGCTACGTTAAAGGTGAATCACTAACGCAACAATTTGAGCGTTTCAGTTGTCTCATCAGTGAACTGAGGCTTGTTAACACCACTTTTACAAACTCAACTCAAAATAGCAGGTTTCTCAGGTCACTGCCAGAAAAATGGGACACCATAGCTTTTGTCACCCGAAACTCACCTGATTTCAAGGATCTGACCTTGACCCAACTCCACGGTTGACTCCTGACCTACGAAAGGGAGTTGAACCAGAAAAGGAGGTTACAAGAGTCAAAAGTTACTGATGATTACACTTTCGGTAACACTGCTCTTTTGGGTCAAGAAGAATCTGGGAGCAGTGGTAAGGATCAGGGTTATGATCACTTCATTGACATAACTGCTGGTGCAAATTTTAACAACCCTGATCCTCACTCTGCAAGTTATGCATTCACTGCTAACGAAAACCAGATGTCAGATAATCTAAGCTTTGAACTCAATGATTTACAACATTTCGATCCCACTGACTTAGAGGAAATGGACATCCTGCACCAACTGGCTTTGCTAAGTGTTAGAACTAGCAAATTTTACAAAAGAACAGGGCGAAAATTCCCAGGTTTGCATGGGAATCTAAGGGTTGGGTTGGATAAATCGAAAATCAAGTGCTACAAGTGTAATAGGTTGGGACATTTCGCTAGGGAATGTAGGAGTCAAACTACTGGTCCCATAATTACTCATCCTAGCACAAATCCTAGACCTCAAAACCAAAGCACTGTGCACTATGCCCAGTATGCCCCAGCAGCTCAAGTGAACACTGCTCACTATGCTGCTGCCCCTGTGCCAGTACACTATGTCCAAACTATTGTTCCACAAATCCAATATGTTCAAACCCCTGTCCCCCAGGCACAAGTGCAGCCTGCACCTCAAACCACTGCTCCAGCAGCAGTACAACCAGATCAACAAAGTTTTTTTCACACAAGGGTTTGTTGACTGGAGCAGTATGCCTGAAGATCTTAGTGATGAAAATTTTGCACTCTATGCTTCTAATGATTCTTCTAATAATGAATTTTGTTTGATGGCATTAGAGTCAATACAGGAGGGGGTTGAAACTGAGGAGGAACAGCTGAGCATTGAAACAGTGGATGAGGTGACTGAAGCAGTGGTTACTGCTGTGGCTGGTGAACTACTGTTGGGAGAAAGTTCAGCTACCCTGATTGAACCAATGACAGATCCATGGTCCGAAGAGGACAAAGAAGAAGAGAAGGAATAAAAGGCTGGTGAAAAGAAGGTGAAAGCTGATGATGAGGAAGATCATAAATGTGATTGTGCAATGATGGCAGCTGCCAAGGTATCTCCTCAAGTTCTTGAAAAACTGTGTTCTGACAATTGCATAATTGATTTTGCAAACATCAAAGAGGTGAATGAAAACCTTCGGGATAAAATCTTATCTGATGAAGTTAAATTTGAAAAGTCTCTAAAAGAACTTAAAAACAAATTGACTGAAAAAGAAAAAGAGATCAGCTGTCTGAAAGAAGAGCAAAGCGTAACCAAAACCCAACTTCAAACTATGGTAGAAAAATACCAAGTTTGCAAAAAGGAGTTGGATTCCACCCAATTACTTGTGAAAAATGGGTGGAATCCTGCAGAGGATATGAGGTGATGCTTGCTAAACAGATTGAAAGTAATGTGAAATTTGGGGTTGGGTATAGAAAATATGATGATGAATGCATTACTTGTGAAAAATCTGTTCAAAACACTGGTGAAAACACTGATGTAACCACTGAGTTCATCCCCACAAACAAGAATGGTCAAGAAGTGAAAATCACTGACAAACTTGGTAACAAAATCACACTTGGCAGAACAAGGAGTTCCTCTACTTTTGAAGAACTTGAAAAATATCAGTTTAAACCCACTTGGTCTGACGAGTGTGATATTCTTGAAAATTTCAAGCCAATGGACTTTACATCAACTGATGGTGTTAAAGCTCCAAAAGCTAAAGTCATACCTCTCAAGGACATCCCAGCAGTGGTTAAAACCTCTGCTGCAAAGGAGTCTAAAAAGAGAAAGAAGAAAGAAAAAATAGACAACTTGTTTTGTGAATTCTGTGAGAAAAGGAATCATCTAACAAAAGACTGTTTCCACTTGAAAGCTTATGATTTAAACAGAACAAGTGTCATTGTTTCAGCAGAAAGTTGCATTGTTTGTGGTAAAACAAACCACAAAACTCAAGCATGTGTGTATCTCAAAAACTTTGATGTGAAAAAGAATGAGTACATGGCTAAAACATCCTTGAGTCCATCATCATCATCATCATCTGTCAAGTTCACCAAGAAACAACCACTGTTTGTGCCAGTTCAAACAGCTGTCACAAAACAGCTGAACCAAACATCTGTCAAAAGAGATGTTCAGGTTACTGATGCACCCCCTACTAATCAATTCAGAAAAGGCAAGGAAAAACAGTCTTACCAAAGGATTCCACACGTTTATGAGGCCTACAAAAGGCCCTCTAAACCCAGAGTGAACAGGCATCCTTTTGGGTACCAGCAGGTGATAGGTCAGGACCCACAACAGTGGTTAGAGAAACACTGTCCCAAAACAGTCCAAACCCCTGACCTAACCACTGTCCATCATTCTGCATCCATCCCAGACACCGTTGAGACCCCATCCAAAGCCTTGTTGGCTTTGGAGACCTTAATGAACTAATCCTTTTACTTCATGTGCAGGGAGCTTCTGCATGCTTTGATAGTCTTTGGTATGTAGATAGTGGAGGCTCCAGGCACATGACAGGATGTAAAGCCCTCCTCAAAGACTTTAAAATCCATGGAGGGGGTGATATATCCTTTGGGAATAATAGTAAAGGAAAAGTTATGGGGTCTGGTACAGTACAATCTGGAAATATTAAATTTGAAAATGTCAATCTAATAGACAATCTAAAATTCAACCTTCTGAGTGTGTCCCAAATGAGTGACAAGGGATTTGGGTCATTCTTCACAAAAGACTGTTGTAGGATTGTTGGACCAGAAATGGTCAAAAAGATTGAAGCAATAATCAAAACTGGTCAAACTATACTTGTTGCTCAAAGAAGTGGCAATGTTTATGTTGTTGACATGTCAAAAGAGTGTCCCAGAGCTGATGCCTGTCTGTTCTCAGCTGCCTCTAACAAAGAGACAGAACTTTGGCACAGAAGGCTGGGACACACAAATCTTAAGACAATCACAGAAATTTCAAAAAATGGTTTGGTGAGAGGCCTACCACAAAAATTGTTTTCATGTCCTGAACATTGCATTTCCTGTTTAAAAGGAAAACAGCATAAAAGTTCTCACAAGTCCATTGAAGAGTCCAAAACAACCCAGTGTTTTCAAATGCTACACATGGATTTGTTTGGCCCAGTTCAAGTCATGAGTCTCAAAAAGAAAAAATATTGTTTGGTTATTGTTGATGACTTTTCTAGGTTTACATGGACTTTCTTTCTGCACTCAAAAGATGAAACTACAGGCATTTTGCAAGACTTTGTAACACAGGTTGAAAAGCAATTTGACCTTCCAGTGAAAAGCTTCAGGAGTGACAATGGCACAGAATTCAAAAATAGGGAGTTAGATGCCTTCTGTGTGAAGAAAGGGATTGTAAGGCAGTACAACATCCCTAGAACACCAGAGCAAAATGGGGTAGTAGAAAGGAAGAACAGAACTTTGATTGAGGCTGCCAGAACCATGCTTGCAGATTCAGGTTTACCATTAACTTTCTGGGCTGAGGCAGTAAACACTGCTTGCTATGTTCAGAACAGAGTTTTAATAAACCCCAGGCACAAAAAGACTGCCTATGAAATTCTGTATAAAATTAAACCACTGATCTCATACTTCAAGGTGTTTGGCTGCCCATGCTTTATTTTGAACTTAAAAGATTCCATTTCAAAATTTGCAGCCAAAATTGATTGTGGTTATCATTTGGGATACTCAACCACTGCCAAGGCCTACAAAGTGTTCAATACACGGACCAAGGCAGTGGAGGAGACTTTGAATGTAAAGTTCAATGAACTTTCATCAATGAAAATCCCAGCAAATCCTGCTGATCTGTTTGATCTTGAAAAATTTACTTTTGAAAATACTGCCGTCAAGACTAACAGTGCAGGTCCATCAGAGGATACAACACCAGACTATGGGTATGAAATCATCATCCCTCAAAGGTCTGCCACAAAGGGAAAAGCACCAGCTGTTCAAAACAGTTGTCAAAGCTCAACCACTGCTACCTCAACAGTTGTTGACCAAAGTAGCCCATCAACCATTGCTTCCACATCCTCAAACACTGCTGACAAAAGTCCTCAAACAGTGGATAAAAGTCAGCAGTTGTCCACTTCATTCCCCCCTATTCCACCACCTTTTGAAGCCACTGCTGGATCATCAAAGTCCCCAGCAGTGGTTAGCTCAGATGATACACATTTGCAGCCTTCACCAACCAATGCAATGATACCATACCAAGGAGATTTAATCTTCTTGAGATCTCATCCACCTGATCAAATCATTGGCAACATAAATGAAGGGGTGCTCACAAGAAGCCAAACCCAAAACATTTGTCTTTTTGCTGGTTTTCTATCACTCCATCAGCCAGTCAAGTACCAAGAGGCACTGAAAGACAACAGCTGGGTAGAAGCCATGCAAGAGGAGCTCCAACAGTTTAAAAGACAACAAGTATGGGAGCTTGTACCATTGCCAGAAGAGGTTAGTCCCATTGGCACAAAGTGGGTCTTCAAGAACAAAACTGATGAAAGGGGTATTGTTGTCAAGAATAAAGCCAGGCTTGTGGTTCAAGGTTACAGACAGGAAGAGGGGATTGATTATGATGAAACATTTGCCCCTGTTGCAAGATTGGAAGCCATTAGACTGTTCCTGGCCTTTGCTGTCAACCACAATATGAAGGTGTTTCAAATGGATATCAAAAGTGCTTTCCTCTATGGTACAATTCAAGAAGAGGTGTATGTTTGTCAACCTCCAGGTTTTGAGGATCCATTTTATCCAGATCATGTCTACAGGCTAAACAAAGCCTTGTATGGCCTGAAACAAGCACCAAGGGCCTGGTATGAAACTCTTTCCAACTTCCTACTCTCAAATGGTTTCAAAAGAGGTACCATTGATAAAACATTGTTTTTAAAATGGAGAGGGAAGGATTTAATGATTGTCCAGATTTATGTGGATGACATTATTTTTGGAAGCACATGTAACTCAATGTGTGAAGAGTTTAGAGAACTTATGACAGCTGAGTTTGAAATGAGTGCAATGGGTGAGCTGCAATGCTTTCTTGGTCTCCAAGTACAGCAATTGCAAAATGGAACTTTCATTCATCAAAGCAAATATGCTAAAGAACTTTTAACCAAATTTGATATGAATGATTGTAAACCATGCAGCACACCCATGGCAACAAATAAGCTGGTCATGTCTGATGAAAAGGATGAGCTGATTGACCAAACACTTTATAGAAGCATGATTGGGTCTTTATTGTACCTAACTGCATCTAGACTAGACATCATGTTTGCAACATGTGTCTGTGTAAGAAGTCAATCGGCTCCCAGAAAATCACATCTCATTGCTGTAAAAAGGATCTTCAGATACATAAAAGGTGCTCCCACACTTGGTATCTGGTATCCAGCTAATGGGAACATCAAGCTTTCAGGTTTTTCAGACAGTGACTTTGCTGGATGTCACACAACAAGGAAGTCCACATCAGGAGGGTGCCAGTTTCTAGGTAATTGCTTAGTTTCATGGCAAAGCAAAAAGCAAGCAGCTGTTTCAACATCCACTGCTGAAGCTGAATACATTGCTGTTGCAAGCTGTACAGCCCAACTCCTGTGGCTTCAAAATCAGTTGCTGGATTTTGGTATCACTGCCTTAAAAACACCACTCATGTTGGACAGCCAGGCAGCATAAAATATCATCAAAAATCCAGTTTCCCATTCAACCACCAAACACATCGACATCAGACATCACTTTGTGAGGGATTGCTATGAAAAATGTTTGATTTCTCTGCATCATGTCCCAACTAAAGACCAGCTGGCTGATGTGCTCACAAAAGCACTTGATACAGCCACTTTTGAAAGCTTGGTCTCTAGAATTGGGATGCTGAACATGGAATAACAAGCAACATCTTGTTTTTCTATGAATAAAAGCAACAAAATGTTTTCAGAAAATCAAAACTCCATCCTTAAAAATAGCTAAAAATGAAATTTTTCATTAAAATCCTTAAAAGTCTGCCATTAACCACTGATTATTCAAAAGTCTGCTATACTTAAAAAGTTTGTCCACTGCTGAAAGTCAACCCCTGTTCTCTCATTCCATTTGATAAACCCTGTTGTTCAAAAGCAGTGTCGTATCCACTGATATACTATCCACTGATAGTAAAAATCATCCACTGCTCTACTACCACTGCCTTCATTAGTCACTTTCATAAAAGTACTGTCCTTCACTTTCACCAGGGGTTTGTCACGTGGGCAGTACATATTGGTCAGACCTTTTGTAATGGCTGCCACGTCAGCATTCACTTCCTTCCCTATAAAATCCCCCACTCACCACCAAAACAGGGCTTTACTGTCGAATTGAATTCTTAAAAATTCTCTTCTCAAAGCAGTTTTTCATCTCATTTTTCACAAAATTTCTTCGATCATTCTCTTCAAAAATGACAAAATCGAAGTCATCTGCAAAATCCTCATCCAAATCCTCATCAAAAACAGCCTCTCAAAAGGCAATCTCCACTGAAATTCCACATAAACCATCTCACAATCTCCTGGGTCTTCTCACAAAACCAGGAACCACCAATGTTTTCGATTCCATCATTGATACCATGGCAAAATCAAAGTACAAAACTTTGTTCACCGCCGATGCACCAATCTATTTGGCGACCCAAAGAGAGTTCTGGAAGAATGCAACCCTTGAAAAACAAGGAGACACTGCAACCACAATAAACTCTTCTATAAAGGGTAAAGCTGTCCAAATCACGCCACAATCCATTTCAGAGGTCTTTCAACTCGGTGATCAGGAAGGTAAAATTTCTTTCACTAAAAACGAGTTACAAACTGACTTCATTGAGAGAGGGTATGAAGCCACCATGATGAAGAAACTTACCTTACAAAAAGGTTATTTTCCTTCTGCAACCAGATTTTTATTTCATACCCTCCTACTATGTGTTTCAAACAAAACCACTTCTTTCAATGAAATCCCTTTAAAGATTCAAAATCTGGGATATGCAATTCTTCAAGGAGAAAATTTTAACTATTCTCGGGAAATTTTTAAAGATTTTGTTAATAATGTTGAAACAAAATCATTCTTACTGTTTCCAAGGTTTTTAAGTTACTATTTTGCAAAGAAATTCAGTAATGATGATTTAGCTGTAATAAACCAAGGTGATTCTACTCAAATAAACAGTTTAACAACTGAAACTTTTTCAAGAATGCTAGCACCTTGTAAAACACAAGCAGAGGTGCCTGAGCAAATTTTAGCAGTTACAACTGCTCCTCAGGTATCTGCTGCTGAGCCCACTGCTCAAGGTGATCAAAGCAGCAGCACCACTTCTTTGAAACCCACACCTATAATCTCCAAAAAGCCAAAAAGAAAAACTCAAAAACCCCCAAAACCCATCAAAAAGGCAACTCTGGAGGATGAGATACCAGAGCCCCTGCCTGTGACAACACAAATGTCACAAGAAACCACTGCTGCTACTTCCTCACAGCAGTTGGTATAAATATCTCAACCCATAACCGAAACTCCTCCTGCTTCTTCACAAAAAGAACAGGTTGTACAAATAGGGTCTCCACATCATGATGCTCTGGAAACACTCGTTTCTATCATCCACAGCTCAATACCCGGGGCAAATCCACTTTCTACACCACACTTCACATCCACAATTCCCCCCACCAACTAAACTACTGTTGGATGCAATTGATTTGAACCAGGCATTAACCAGTCCTTCTCAATCACCTATCAATGAGAATATACCTCAACAACTGACTGGGTCTGATGTATCAATCTTTGCTAACCCACCAACACAACCTGAGGAGGTTAGACCCCTTGAGTTACAAGTAACTCTTGGTGGTAGTCCAAGTGAAGCAGCCACTACAACTGTTGAACCCATTGGTTTACAGTTGGACAGTGGTTACACCAATAAGACTTCCTTGGAGGCAATTCCTTTTATAGCACCTCTGCCAACCACCAGTGGATTTATTTATCCTACTGGCAACATCAAAAGGTTGTCAAGTGTTGAAGGAAGAAGACCCCAGTACCAAGAAAAAGGGGCATCAGTGGTTAATGTTTGGAGTATACTCCCTACATCTACCACTGATAAAACCACTGCTTGTGGGAAATCAGATGATCCCATTAACTTGGGTGATGGTTTAAAGTACCAGAAATTGACGGATCGTATTGACAAGCTTGATAACTCTGTTGCAGAACTCAAAGATATGTTACAACAGGTGTTACAAGTACAAAAGGTACAATCAACTGCAATTCCATCTCAAGCACCTGCTCCACAAAGGGCACCTGCTACAAATGAGCTCTGGAATTTGTTTCGATCTTTTCTCCATCAACAAGCACAATTAGCAGATCAGCAACATGAAAAACATGTTCAACAGCTGAGAAATGCAATGGAGTCAAGGTTCAAGAACACTCAGGCTGATCTAAAGGCTCTCAAAACTTAGATCCTGCACACCACTGGCACTGCTCCTCCAACAGTACTCTTCATTGATCAACTCCCTGAAGATAATGCCAAAAAGGGGGAGAAAATTCAGGAGTGGAAGAAGAAAGGAATAGATGATGGTCTTTACATTGAACCTGAAAAGGATGCTATGACCAGAAAAATTCCTGTGTCAGATGGTAGTAAAAAGGTTGATGCAACTCAAGAAGCACTTGATGAAGGAGTAGCAAGTGTTAAAAGAGATAGAATGGCAAAGGATATCTCAAGATGGAATGAGGAGAAAAGAGCTTTCATGGAACTGTATGAGCAAGGTTGTTCTGGATCAAAGGATTCCAAAAATCCAAAGACAAAAAGGAAACCTAAGTCCATCCCATCCAGATTTCCAAAGCCTCCAAAACCACCTTCCAAAAGCCATCAGCATCAAACCTCCACCCAAACAGCTGCTGAAACGCCTGTTGTATCAACTACTGCTGGTACTTCAGTGGTTTCAACATCTGCTCCCACTTCAACACACACCACTTCATCACACACCAAATCCACTGCCTTACCACCATCACCACCAAAAACACTTTCACCTGCTTACAAAAGGCAGAAGACAACAGATGTTATAACATATGTTGTAATGACAACAGTGGTTGAAGCACCAGTTGTTTCAACAGCTGTTAGTCAAACACAAACCACTGCCATACAATCTACCACCACTGATCCACCCAAAACATCATCTGCTTCTTCTAAAACAAAAAGGAGAAGGATCTATATATCAGATGATGATTCACTTTCACCACCACCAACATCTTCAAAATCCCTATCACTTGTCACTATTCCAAAACCCATACCTCTCTCTTCAGCTCAAATTTTAAAACCACTACCTCCTGCTGGTGTCACATTTCCTCTAGAACTCATTGCAGTTAGGGAAGAAATAAAATCCTTTTATTATGAGGATGACCCAGCCAAAAGGAGTTTGCCATCAGTTGCAGGATATCCCAGGCCTAACAATATTGAAGAATACTTGAAACTCAAGGCCAAGCAAGCAGAGGATATTGCACTAAAAAACAGAAGAGGGAAATCTGATAGAGAATTTCAACAAAACTATCAGTTTCTACTCTCACAGGTCAATACTATGGAGCGATTTGCTAAAAATGTATGTCAGCAAATTTCAGAAAGGGCAGATGAGTCCTTGAGAAAAGACTACATTGGGAGTATCATGACCTACAAGAAATACAAGGGGGAGAAATACATGTACAAAAACTGGACCATTCCTGAGCTTGAAAAGGAAGCAGCCAGGATTCAAGACATGATCAAAAATAAGGTCAAGCAGACTCCTCCTGAGAAGTTTAAACAATTTGAAGCTGAGAAGATGTTAGAGTTGAGGAGAATGAAAGAGGAGCTGATTGCAGTTGATTATGGGTCAAAGAATTCAGTGTCAAAGTGGGGAGAAGATAGAGTCAGGGCAACCTATAAAAGCTTAGAGGAACTTAGAAAGAAAGATCCAAGAGTTCCACAAAAGCCTGACTACTCCAAAGCAGAGGTCTCAAAAAGACCACCAAAGCTGCAAATCAAAAGAACCACTGCTCCAGCTGGTGCTGCCATCTACAAAAGAAGGAGCAAAAACCAGTTGAGTATTGAAACAATTCAAGATCTATTAGCTGGAGATGCTATTGTAAAAGCAGGCACGAAAGTAATGATAAAATAAGATCTTGAATTGGAACAATCTGCAAGTGCTGCTCAGCCAGTTATGAATAGGCCAGCCTCACCAAATACTTCTGCAAATAAACATCTCCCAATAAACCCACCAGGCTCAAAAATACAAAAGTGGGAAACTGACAAACAGACCTGCGTATTGACTTTGCTCAGGTCTGGTGGAGAAGTGGAGAAAATATCAAGGGAACAAGCTCTTGGCCTGAGTCTTGAAGATTTGCAGGATCTCCTTGATCTTCCACTTAGCAGGGATGATGAAGATACAGATGCCCTAGACTTTGAATTACAATTTAAAGGTCAGATAAGGGAACTGTTGATGAGGCAATAAAGATTTCCACAATAATGAAGAGTTTTGGCATTATCTGTTCCAGGGGGAGATTGTTGGGATTGAACCCTATCAGAGGAACAGATAATTAAAGCCAAAACTGGATCAGAGCAGTGGATCCAGAATAAGCAGATGTTTACATTCAAATCTCTCCCCTTGAAAGTGGTTTCTTATCTGCTGACCTCCTATCTGCTGATCTTACTAAGTGCTGACCTACAACTGCTGCCTTGCATCTACTGCCCAATGTCAAAGACTGATGGAAGACCAAAGCTCTGCTGATTCAATCTACTGTCTTGAGTCTAGTACTGCTGATCCGGACAAGCACTGCTGGGTTCAAAACAGTGGAAGGATGCAGCAGCTGTTTAAGTGTCTCTTATGTAATAAAATGTAATAGCAGTAGTTAGTACATCAGTGTTTGTATAGATCAGAGGTTAGAGTTTGTTAGGAGGTTAGATGTCACTTTCCTGGTGACGTCAGCTAAGATGCTCAGTGGTTTGCTAGTGCCTATAAATAGTTCAGTACTTTGTACTGTTCTATTAGCTCTTGCAATACCATCTTCTTTGCACGAACAAACGCTGAGCTCTGGCTGAGGGGGAGTTTGTATTCAAGCATTACTTGTAATCGTTGTTGAAAGTTAATTCAATCATTCGGTTCCTTGTTGAAAATGTCTTGATCAAAGCAATACTCTCGTTTGATTGTATGCAAAGTTTGTTTTCATATTAATTCCGCTGCACAACTCTTTCATTTCCATCTTAATTTCAAACGAAAATACAATCAGAAACAAACTCAGATCCAACAATTGACGAGGTTGTGGTATGGTCCCAAATACTTGAAGCAAGGTTTTTGGGACCTTACCCCTTCAAGTCCCCCCAGTCTAGTGTTGATCTTATGCAAATAAGTGGAGCACTGGACTATGAGAGATGGGTGCTTTTGCTGTATGGTTTTTGGCGTGAAAGTGAAAGGTCTTTTCTAGGGAAGATTCTTTGTTCATGATTTTGATTTTGAAAAAAATGGAAATCTTCTTGAAGAAGATTTTTGCATTTTTTATTTTATTCTGAACTGTTCCCTTGGTGAAAAGCTTGTTAATCATGATCTGACTTTTGTTACGTCACCCAAATAATGAAAATGTATTTTGTATTACCTCTTCGCCTGCCTACTGAACTGTAGCTTTGGGAATACGTGCGGATTTTTGTCAGAGAGTATTTAATATGATATGACGATTGCAGTGGCAGCGCCGTTTCTAAGGGAAGTGATTTGACACTTAATCATCACGAGCTTTCCTTTTAATGCTGACGTTAACCTTTCCCGGTTTATATATTTATGCTGAGTGTGTGGATATTTTTCCTAATTTTGGGGAAAAAAATGAAGACTAGGCGACGATTCCGATGTCGGAGGATTTCCAAAATCCTCAAGGTTTTTGATGCTGCTGATGGTTTGCTTCTTCTTTACGGCTTGTCAACTGGAACTGTTGCCGGAGACGGAGGTGTTCATGGAGCAGTTCTTCCTGAGCCGTCAAGGAATCTTGCCCTCTCTCATTCTGCAGATGATAACAATGAGGGAGTTACCAGGCTGTCGGCATATGTCGTAACCCGAGCATTTTCGGCTGGCTGGAGAGGCCGTTGGGCGATCGTGTATCGACGGTGTCGTCGTGGTTCCTATTCAGCCCCACCAGCCAAGATTCCGACCGGTGTTCCTGTGGTTGCTCCTGCTATGGATGATGGGGAGAATGTAAACCCTTGGATTGTTGATCCTCATCCTATTACCTGGTATGGTGAAGTACTGCACACCCCGTTGGGTGTTTTAGATATGTTCCCTGATGTGTAGTTTATTTATTTTGTACCTAATGTTTTGATACACTGCCGTGTTTTGTAAATTTTGTTAATGTGCTTTGTTGCACAAGTAACTTTTTGATGCACTGTTGTGCATATATGTTTTTATTGTGCGTGGCGCACCAGTGGCTAAATATAAGTTATGTTTGAATTACAGTATGTTGCATGTGTATAATTACTTTGTTTAGGTAAAGAGAATGAGGATGGTATTGCGCTCATGTGTGAACGTAGGTCTGGACTGTGCGCGGGATTTGTGTCCGTTAGACCGTTCATGAGACTTACAATGTTTTACCATAGCATTTTTGCACGTACCAAAAGGAATTACATGCATTTTGTAATAAACAATAAATGATATAAGGATAAGATTTGTATTGATAAGGCGCGGGGCAGATGGATACAAAGTGAATAATTAGAATAATTACGTTGCTTGCGCAAGTGGCTGGCTTTTTGCGCCGGATGGCATGATTGGTCACATGTAACACCTGCGCAGCTGCTGCGCGTTCCAGGTGCGAGGCACGTCTGTTCCGTCAAGCCTTTTTAACGTATACGCTCCTTTTCCCAGGACTTCATGGATAATGTACGGTCCTTCCCATTTGGGTGCTAATTTCCCTGGATTTTCTGCATTAGACGCTTCGTTGTCGCGCAGGACGAAATCTCCTGGAACGAAAGTGCATACGCGGACGCGTGCGTTGTAATATTTCTCTAATTTTGATTTATACCTGGCTTCTGCGATGGCTGCATTCTCGCGCCTTTCCTTGAGAAGGTCCAGATCAATTCTTCGCTCCCGTTCGTTATCCTGTTTTTCCATGGCGATCATGCGTGGTGATGGGAGACCGATTTCCGCCGGTATTACTGCCTCTGAACCATATACAAGGCTGAACGGGGTTTCGCTTGTACTGGTTTTTGGCATGGTGCGATGGGCCCATAGGATGCTAGGAAGTTCGTCCACCCATCCCCTACGTGCGGTCCTTAGCCTTGCCTTGATGCCATCCACTATTTGTTTATTCACGATTTCAACCTATCCGTTCGCTTGTGGGTGTGCCACAGAGGCGAAGCTGTGCTCGATGTTCATTTCCTTAAACCATTTCTGGAGGTCTTCCGATGCGAAGTTCGTGCCGTTATCGGAAATGATGCGTAATGGCAACCCGAATCGACAGATAATATGTTCTCATATGAACTTGCGGATTACCATTGCTGTAGTTGATGCTAACGCCTTAGCCTCCACCCACTTGGTGAAGTAGTCCACTGCTACTACGATGAATTTGACTGCGCCTGGCGCGTCGGGGAATGGTCCGACAAGGTCGATACCCCACTGTTGAAATGGCCAGGCCGAGGTGACCGGAACTAGAGGATATTTTCGGACGGAGAGTCTTTGGCACGTGGTGCTGACATGTTGCGCACTTGCATAATAGGTCTACTGCGTCCACATGCATTCCCGACCAATAATAGCCTGCATTCATGATCTTCGCCACTACCATGCGTGGTCCGGTGTGAATCCCACATAATCCTTCGTGAATTTCTCTGACTAAATATAGCGCATCCGTCTTATCGACACATCGTAGAAGTGGACCCATAAATGATTTCCGGAATAAGATACTGATGTGTTCAAAATGCAACATATAAAATTCATCAACTGTGGCATAAAACTAACCCTTTTTTAGTACTAATGTTGGAAAAAGTGTGCTTTTGTCTTCCTTTTGTATTCTCAGGATTAAATGAGCTCAAATTAACAAAAGAAGCAAAAAGACATCAAAATCTAACATAAATATAAGAAAAGGAACAAACGTGGCATGCCCGACCCCCATCGACAACAACTCCCAAAGCAAAAACAAGAAGAAAGCTGAGCATGGGGCTGTGCCCAGCCCGACACGGGGCGTGCCCAGCTCGACACGGGGCGTGCCCAGCTCAGCACGGGGCCGTGTCCAGGAAGATCAGCCCTGGCACAAAAGACAAACCTGTAGAAGCTTCTATTGCCCACCACGGGGCCGTGCCCAGCGGACACGGGGGCGTGGCGAAAGTACAGCAGGCGCATTAATTGTAATTGCGAATTACAATTAATGAAGAGAGAGAGTGTCAGACGGACACGGGGGCGTGCCCAGCGGACACGAGGGCGTGTGGAGCTAATAAAGACAAACTGTATTAATGAAGAAAGAGAAAAGGGTGGACACGGGGCCGTGTCCAGCGGACACGGGGCCGTGTCCAGGCTTCTGTACAGGCTATAAATAGGAGTGCTTGGCTCAAGCTCAAACCATCCCTTGGCACACCACCTCTCTCACACTTCATCCACCACCCACCACCATCACAACACCATCATCCACCACCATCATCCATTGTCCATCATAGAGTGTGTGAGTCGTCTCGGGATCCAAGATTGATCGTAAGAGTTCTTGACAATCAAGGCCATGTTTGCCTAAGTCTCTTACATCACTTGGTGAAGACAAAGTGTCTAGTATAATACTTTTTATTTCTAATCTTTTGCACTTTTTATTTGGTTTTGTATTAATGACTTTAATAACTAGTTACTTATGTTGAAGGTGATCTTTCCTTATCGTTTGTCCGTGGTGTCTTGGCATTATTTTACTGTCTATATAAAATAAAGGATTTTCACCATTCATGTCTCCACGGTCTATATGGAGATATGTTGGCTACCTGGTAGGGGGTTAAGGGAACGGTTTGGTAAAGGTCTTTCCATTGTTCAGCGTTTAGAGGTCCTGCAATGGACCTGGGTCAAATTTAGTAGGACCTCCTTCAATACTTCACGGTATTGGATGGCGGGGGTCCAAACTCTTTGATCCCCTCATAAGTTAACTACTATTAATACTATAACCCGGCTATTTAGGACTGTATCCCTGCTGACTCAGACTACTTAGCCGAGGGTAACGTCACCGCCAAAAGCGGGGCCTACCACAATACTGCATTAATAACTTAATTCATTATCTTCCAATAATCCACCCCTTTAGGATTGTATCCCTGCTGACTCAAACTACTAGGGTGAGGGTAACGTCACCTTCAAAAGAGGGGCCTACTACAATAACTAAGATAATCTCTTAATTATGTGCAAACGTGCGGAAATAATCAAAGGTTATACTAGATACGAGTCGGAACCAAGTGATTCATCTTGTCTATCTGTTTTTCTTTTATTTTTATTTTCAGCATTTTAGTTAGCTTTTAATTTTCTTAGTTTAAATTTTTTTTCTAAACTTTTATTTTGGTTAGACGTTGAGGATAAACCGGTACTAAAAGCTCTTGTGTCCTTGGACGACCTCGGTATCTTACCAACGCTATACTACACTCAACGATGGGTGCACTTGCCCATATGTGTGTTTAGTGTTAGTGAAATATCGTGTTTTATAAATTTAAAACTTGGCTAAAATAAGTGTTAAAAAGGGCTTAAAATATACACCTAAAATAAGTAACACTTCGCACGCATCAAGTTTTTGGCGCCGTTGCCGGGGACACAGGGATTTTAGGAAAGCTTAAAATCGACGGCCTAATCAGTTTTTCAAAACCTTTTCAAAACGGGCCCACATTTTTCTGCATTTTAGTTTAGTTTTGCATTTACAGTAGGTTGAACACGGGCCGTGCTCGCTGAACACGGGGCCGTGCTGCATATTTTTCATAAAACACCCAGTAACAGAAGCTTGAACACGGGCCGTGCTCACTGAACACGCCCCGTGCTCAACGAAATCAGTAAATTTAATTAAAACGCCCAGATACAGATCCTGAACACGGGGCCGTGTCCACTGAACACGGGGCCGTGTCCAGCCTCTGTTTCCGTTTTTATTTTTATTTTCTGATCTCGAGACTCAGTTGTGGTCTGCTGATGGATTCTTATGGATCAATACTCAGGAGGTTACAACTACACCTATGAGGAGGATGATTATAGGGGTAATTATTGCACTAATTGTCGTAACGCACGATCGGTTCAAAATAATCGCTCATATCAACCATCCAATTCATACACCTACTATGAGGAACCCAGGTACGAGCCATCAACTTCATACACATCCTATGAAGACCAAAGGTATGAACCTCCTCCCTCATACTCATATTTTGATGAACCAAGGTATGAGCCTTCATACTCATACTTTGAGGAACCAAGATATGAGCCACCACCTTCGTATGCTTACTATGAGGAACCTTGGCGTGAACAACCCACCTCATATGAGTATTATGAACAACAAAATTACGAACCTTATCCATCATATGCTTACAATGAAGAACAATGGTGCGAACCATCTACTTCATATGGGTATTATGAGGAACAAAGGGTCGAACAACCGGATTCAAGCTTAGAAAATACCGATTCTTTTTCTATAACCGAAGTAACCGATAGGATATTAGAACACATAAGAGTTATCGATCGCTGTATAAGAAAATCTCGCGCAAGGGAAGAGGAGTCCCGCGCAAGAGAAGAATTAAAAAAGGAAGAGATAACCGAAAGTGTAAAAATGGAAGAACAAATAAGTGAAAAACCGACACATGAGTTAAACAACGAAAAAGGTGAGTCCGACAACGTTAACATTCAAGAAGAGTCTAATTTTGAAGAAATTAATCTCTTGTCACCTTCTTTTGAAAATCATTGTTTAGTACCCACTCATGCTAAGTTTTTAAAAGAGTTAAACACTAACACTAAAATTAACGAAACGGTAAGTGTTAAGTTAACTGATGATCAAACCTCACTAATAAAAGAAGACCCATTTGAAATTAACATTACACCGGTTCCATGTTTCTTTCAAAATTCGTTTATTAGTAATGTCACAATCGATAAAGATCTTTGTGTTAACATAATGCCTAACTACATTTTCGAAAAATTAAGTATTAGTGATTTTTCTCCACTTCAAATACCCATTTTTCTATCCAATCGGAAAGTAATAAAATCAATCGGTATAGTTGAGGATGTATTGGTTCAAACAAATCAAATGGTAATCCCGACCGATTTTGTCATCCTCGATGACGCTCCTCTAGTGTTGGGACGACAATTTGTAAAAACTCACGAAGCTTTGAAAAACCGGAAGTTCAACAATCTACCTCTTCAATTAGGGGCATTTAAAAGAAGTGTCGATCTTGAGCGATCAATGAAATATCCATTCGGCAATGACGACCCCCTAATTGAAGATGAGCCAGAACCACCTGATAAAGTGGGTCTAGCCAAGGACCCTTATAAACGTGGCGCACCACGGAGGCATTCCGCGGAACTATCCCTAGTTTTAGATTACTTTAACTTTTATATTTTCTAGTTTAGTTTTTAATTTTCAGGAATAAAACACACTCAGGATGGTGAAGGATGATAAGGGAAGCTTGAACCAGCACCCCATACACAAAAACAGAGCCTCCCGACGATTTTTCTTCATTACAGCAAGTTCAGCACGTGGCCGTGCTCACCCCAACACGCCCCGTGCCCATGGTTCTGTAGAAAATGCCCAGTTCAGGTACCTGGACACGGGGCCGTGCTCACTGGACACGCCCCCGTGCCCAGCCTTCTGTTTACTTTTGGTACTGGCAGTCTGAACACTGGGCCGTGTTCAGCCAACACCACCCCGTGTTCAGCTACCCAGTACCATAAAATCTTGTTTTTAACCCACTTTTACACATTTTAATCAACCGAAAAACTTATTTTTGGGACACATTGAGGACAATGTGTAATTTAAGTGTGGGGGGGATGCTAAAACCTTGAATCTTGCAAGTCCTAAATACAAGCCTTACACAAAACTCTATTGGAACCGCTAATCACCCCAAATTTTTTCAAAAATTTTCATTTTTACTTGTCTAGGTTTAACTTGGGAATTTCAAAATTCTAAAAAGGTTATATTTTTACGAATTTACAACCGATAGCGTCGTGATAAAAAGAACCAACATAAGAAATTATGAAAAGGCATGACAAGCTTAGTTAAAATTTGATTATATATACTTGATCACATAAAAACCCATTCCCACAAAAGTGAGTTTTGAGCCTTTATTGAGCATACAATTACATATCATTAGACTAAATGCTCATTTTTCGTTTCTTGTGTGAATAGCCGCTTGGTTCTTACGAATCTAGAACTTGCCATGACGATACATTCCCGATCCTTACCAACTTAAACCTGAGTAAGTAAATGATGGAGGCATTAGGACTAACCCTTTTTATTTCTACACCATTATTTTTCTTTTTTTTACCACCTACCCAAAATCCCCCTAGTTAGCCCCTTTGAGCCTAAACCTTTTCATTTCTTAACCCAAACCAAAATCCTTTTACCCACCAAAACCTTTTTATTTTTAACCCTTTGTTTTAGTAACAAGTTCGGTTTTTCGTATGATCATTCAAAAAAAAAATGTGTTGATGATGAAGCGAAAAGAAAATAAACAAACAAGTTCATCAAAAATAACTTTGTTTGAATAAAGGCTTCATCAAAATAAAAATTAAAAAAAAAAATAGAAAGTCCTACGAAAACCGACACTTGTTACGCTTTTCGCCCTTTTTCTACTAACCACTAACCACTATCCCAACCACCTACCTTTAACCCAATCCTAACCCTTCACCCAAATAGTCCTCTTGATGTTTACAAAGGTATATAGTTAAAAAGGAGGAGGATTGATTGCTTGGCAAGCCTATGGTAGGAGTAAGTTTCATGCCGCTCTCGAGTGATTCACTAAAATACATCTTCGGCCGAGTGTTGAGTGATCCCCGTGAGGTATGTGAACTCGTATATAAATAGAATTTTACAAAGGCATGTTATGCCCCAATAAGTAATTTATCTTATGAAAAGTTTTAAATAAATCATGACGAATATGATTGTAAATAAATAAAAATAAAACTGAATAAAGAATCTTGGAAATCCCGACACTCTATGACAAGCCCAAAAACCTTCTCTTCTACCCATTCCATTTGGGAGTGTAAAGCCACATTATAAAGAGTTTTGCTTGAGGATAAGCAAAGATTCAAGTGTGGGGGTATTTGATGTGTTCAAAATGCAACATATAAAATTCATCAACTGTGGCATAAAACTAACCCTTTTTTAGTACTAATGTTGGAAAAAGTGTGCTTTTGTCTTCCTTTTGTATTCTCAGGATTAAATGAGCTCAAATTAACAAAAGAAGCAAAAAGACATCAAAATCTAACATAAATATAAGAAAAGGAACAAACGTGGCATGCCCGACCCCCATCGACAACAACTCCCAAAGCAAAAACAAGAAGAAAGCTGAGCATGGGGCTGTGCCCAGCTGAGCATGGGGCTATGCCCAGCCCGACACGGGGCGTGCCCAGCTCGACACGGGGCGTGCCCAGCTCAGCACGGGGCCGTGTACAGGAAGATCAGCCCTGGCACAAAAGACAAACCTGTAGAAGCTTATATTGCCCACCACGGGGCCGTGCCCAGCGGACACTGGTGCGTGGCGAAACTACAGCAGGCGCATTAATTGTAATTGCGAATTACAATTAATGAAGAGAGAGAGTGTCAGACGGACACGGGGGCGTGCCCAGCGGACACGGGGGCGTGTGGAGCTAATAAAGACAAACTGTATTAATGAAGAAAGAGAAAAGGGTGGACACGGGGCCGTGTCCAGGCTTCTGTACGGCTATAAATAGGAGTGCTTGGCTCAAGCTCAAACCATCCCTTGGCACACCACCTCTCTCACACTTCATCCACCACCCACCACCATCACAACACCATCATCCACCACCATCATCCATTGTCCATCATAGAGTGTGTGAGTCGTCTCGGGATCCAAGATTGATCGTAAGAGTTCTTGACAATCAAGGCCATGTTTGCCTAAGTCTCTTACATCACTTGGTGAAGACAAAGTGTCTAGTATAATACTTTTTATTTCTAATCTTTTGCATTTTTTATTTGGTTTTGTATTAATGACTTTAATAACTAGTTACTTATGTTGAAGGTGATCTTTCCTTATCGTTTGTCCGTGGTGTCTTGGCATTATTTTACTGTCTATATAAAATAAAGGATTTTCACCATTCATGTCTCCACGGTCTATATGGAGATATGTTGGCTACCTGGTAGGGGGTTAAGGGAACGGTTTGGTAAAGGTCTTGCCATTGTTCAGCGTTTAGAGGTCCTGCAATGGACCTGGGTCAAATTTAGTAGGACCTCCTTCAATACTTCACGGTATTGGATGGCGGGGGTCCAAACTCTTTGATCCCCTCATAAGTTAACTACTATTAATACTATAACCCGGCTATTTAGGACTGTATCCCTGCTGACTCAGACTACTTAGCCGAGGGTAACGTCACCGCCAAAAGCGGGGCCTACCACAATACTGCATTAATAACTTAATTCATTATCTTCCAATAATCCACCCCTTTAGGATTGTATCCCTGCTGACTCAAACTACTGGGGTGAGGGTAACGTCACCTTCAAAAGAGGGGCCTACTACAATAACTAAGATAATCTCTTAATTATGTGCAAATGTGCGGAAATAATCAAAGGTTATACTAGATACGAGTCGGAACCAAGTGATTCATCTTGTCTATCTGTTTTTCTTTTATTTTTATTTTCAGCATTTTAGTTAGCTTTTAATTTTCTTAGTTTAAAATTTTTTTCTAAACTTTTATTTTGGTTAGACGTTGAGGATAAACCGGTACTAAAAGCTCTTGTGTCCTTGGACGACCTCGGTATCTTACCAACGCTATACTACACTCAACGATGGGTGCACTTGCCCATATGTGTGTTTAGTGTTAGTGAAATATCGTGTTTTATAAATTTAAAACTTGGCTAAAATAAGTGTTAAAAAGGGCTTAAAATATACACCTAAAATAAGTAACACTTCACACGCATCAGATACCGTCTGCCATTTCGTAGTTCAGCGCTTTGTGCTGGATTTTTCTAGCCTCCGCTTTTCCTTCTGGCAGTTTGCCATGTTGCAAGTATGTAATAATCGGGGACATCCAGGATGGATCCCCAATCTCGATGATGTTCACTTGCCTTAGGGGGACGGATGGGTTAGATAATACCTCAATGCAGACTTCCTTTGCGAGATGTTTGAACTGGTGGCGGCCAGTTTGCTCAATGCGTCTGCATGTTTATTTTCACTTCTATTGATATGGACCATCTTGAATGTTTGGAACTGGTTGATAAGCATTCGTGCTTACTCCAAATATAAAGCCATTGCTTCGCCTTTAGCGTCGTAGTGACCATTAACTTGCTCCGCCACTAGCTTGGAATCGACGTGTGGTTCGAGGTTCTTTGCACCCATTTTAAGTGCCAGACGGAGGCCCGCAAGAAATACTTCATAATATGCCTCATTGTTTGTACTTTTGAAATCTAAGTGTATCGCGTTTGTGAGCTCGTAGTTGTCCGGGCTAACCAGTCGAAGGCCTGCACCTGCACCGTCATCGTTGGAGGCATCGTCGGTGTGTAGCGTCCAAACCCTATCGTCGAAGACTGGAGTAGGGCTTTGGATTGCCTCGCATTCTTGTATTTTGTCGACAGGAACTTCGGTGGCGAAGTCTGCCAATACTTGTCCTTTAATTGCTGGTCGGGGTCTGTATAGGATGTTGTATCCTCCTAGCTCGATGGCCCATTTGGCCAAACGCCCCGCGACATCGGGTTTAGACAGGATTTGACCCAGATGATAATTAGTGAGTACTGTAATAATATGGCCAGAGAAATACCAACGCAGTCTTCGTGACTCGTGTACCAGTGCGAGGACGAGTTTTTCTATCATAGAGTAGCGTGTCTCTGGGCCAGTTAGCATCTTACTAATGTAGTATATCGGAGTTTGAATGCCATCTCTTTCTACCATTAATACCGCGCCAACTGCTACTTCCGCTGCGGACAGATATAGGATTAGCGGTTCTTCCTCTCGTGGCGCTGTTAAAGTTGGTAACTGGATCAGACATTCCTTCATTTTTTTGAAGGCTTTCTCAGCCTCTGGTGTCCATTGAAAATGGCTCTTCTGGCGCAATTGCGCAACGTGCTAATGAACGGATAAGATTTCGCAGCGTGGTTTGCCAAGAATCTGTTTAGTGCCGCTAATCGACCCGCGAGTCGCTGCATTTCTTTAACTGTTGCTGGCGATGGCATTAGTTGGATGGCCTCTACTTTCTCTGGATTGACCTTGAAACCATCTCTGGTTACTATGAACCCTAGAAATTTGCCCTCCTCCATTCCGAAGGAGCACTTTATTGGGTTCAGTTTTAGATTGACGTTGCGCAAAGAGTTGAACGTGCACTGAATGTTTGCGAGCATGGTTTCTTCTTCTTGGCTCATGATGACGAGGTCATCCATGTACACTTCCACTGTTTTTCCAATGTCTTCTCCGAAAACTCTATCCATCAGGCGTTGGTAAGTAGCCCCTGCATTGCGGAGACCAAAAGGCATTTTTGTATAGCAAAAGATACCTTTATCTGTACGGAAAGCCGTTTTGTCTTCATCTTCCTCTTTCATATGTACTTGATGGTAGCCTTTATAACAGTCTAGAAAACACTTCCAGCGGAAGGATGCTAGAGAGTCGACTTTCTTGTCTATTTCCGGGAGTGCATAACAGTCTTTCGGGCAAGCTTTGTTGAGGTCTTTGAAGTCGACACACATGCGCCACCCGCCATTGTGTTTTTGTACCATTACTGGGTTAGCTACCCAGGTTTGGTACTGTACTTCGCGTAGGATCCCAGCGTTAAGCAATTCTGTTACTTGTTCATTCATTGCTTCTGCGTTTTCTGTGCTGTGACTGCGCCTTCCTTGCGCGACGGGTTCTGCTAAAGATCGGACATTTAAACAGTGTTGCGTTATGTCTCGTGGTACTCCAGTCATGTCCGATGGGGACCAAGCGAAGATGTCCATGTTGTTGGAGAGTAATTCCTTAAACTTTATCCGGATTGCCGAGGAGATGGCATACCCTAATAAGATGGTTTGTTCCGGATGCTCCTCGTTGAGAACCCATTTTTCCGGTTCATTTGTTGTTGAAGGTTTGGCAACCTTTGCTGGTGGTTCATCGTCCACATACATAACCTCCTTGCTGGAATACAAAATTGCTACCCCAGTTTCCGTTGGAAAACCGCAAGCAGCGTGTGGTATGGAGGTAATCATGCTGAATTCTCTCTGAGATCGCTCCCCAGTAGTACATCATGACGCGACGTTGCCGGCAAAACCATGAAATTAACTTTGACAGTGTGCGAGTGTTTGCCATCTGAGAGAGTCACAGGAAAAGCGATTTGACCCAGCGGAAAAACAGCTTCGTTGCAGAAACCAGTGAGAGGAAAATCGACTGGTTTTAAGCGTGCCTTATCTTCTGGGTCAAGTTGTTTGAAACATTGTTCATAGATTATATCCATTGAACTTCCTGGATCTATGAACATATAATCAGTTCGGTAATGGCCGAAAATTCCGGTGATAATTACTGGACGTTCTTCCTGAGGACCTCCGGGGACAACAAAGAAGACTACTTGTTGCTCTCGCCAATGCTGATTATGGCTTCGTTTGTTTGGCCTTCGTGAAGGACCTCATTGTACCATATTTATCTGCCTTGGTTTGATTTCCTGGTGATTGGTATCTTCTGATTTTCGTACCATGTCTTCTTGGCTACTGAGTTGGATGTCCCACTGACAAGCTGACTGTGGGTCCAACGTTGTAATGCCAAATTTTCCCTTGCTTACTTCTTGAGTATCAGATCTGTTGTTTAATAACTCAGATCTGACGCTTGGTGCAAAAATTTGGTTCATAGCGTTCTGGAACCTGGTGAACCAGTATTCTGGGGTTTCCTCTAGGAGTAGATCTGGACGATTACGAACTCCCATTTGTACCACGGGGCCCTTTTCTTCCAGATAACTTCTATTGCTATTTACGTTGCCCATGATTCCGTCGATCTGGATACCTTGGGTTTCCGTACCCCTTATTTCAGATCGAAGACTTGATGGGTGAATTGCCGAATTCTCTGCCATATGAAACAGAGAATGAAGAGAAAATGAATTGAAACGAGAAGAAATGAATAGAACTGAGAAATCGGTGGGCGCCAATGAAGAAACACTGGTTTAATTGACAGGAATCAATTGAACCAGGGGGTTTGAATCTGCATAAAAGGGGTTAAATCTCCTTGTTCGACTCGTGGGTGAATGATCTTCTTCCTCTAACAATCACTGCAAAACAACAGCCGTTAGACTCGCCACAGGGAGAATGGAGGTTCTCTCCATGACCACCCTCTGGCGTGAGAATAAGTATAGGCTTTGATGAAGAAGAAGAAGAAGTGAAAGTGAAGTGAATGTAACTTGAGAATTATACCTGAACTATCCTTCTATTTATAGCCGAAGTTTGGGCGGGAAAACCTGTTGGTGAAAAGTTGACGGAAAGTGCTTCTTCCGTAAGCGGTTATTTTTTCCCTTCGTTAATCGTTAACGAGTGTGTGAGCACACGGGTCGTGATCTCGATCAACGGCTGGGGTGTTGCCACGTGGAAAGTGGGCAAGTGCAGATTTCTCTTCAATTCCGTGCCATCATCGTGGCTTTGAGAGAGCCTGGGATGATGCCACGTGGCCATTCGGTTATAACCGACTGGTGGTGCACGATGGAGCCTTCTAGAATAATACAGCTGTAATCCTATGTGGCTCTTTTTATGTCCATCGTATGGTATCAGAAAAGTTATTTTTATCCGAGTCTGGATTTTATCTATGCGGAAGTTTTTGCTAGGATTTCAATCCTGTTTGCTATGGAGATCGGCGCAAGGATTTGTTAGTCTCCGTTTAGCGTGCAGGTGTTTGACCATCGTTTTCTTTCTAAGTTCCCTTTGTAGGACTAGTGTGCGGCCGCGCAAGGTGTCCCAAATACTTGAAGCAAGGTTTTTGGGACCTTACCCCTTCAGTTAGGGAATGAGTCATTGCGAATCCAAAGTGTATTTTATACCCCTGAATTAGATCGTAATATTTTAAGCATGGATCAGTTAGTGTTACAAGATACACGATTAAGGTAAATGGGGGAAAATGTAAGATCTAACCTATGTTTAGTACCCCTGGTTCGGACACTAAGAATGAAATTATTGGGTTAACAAAGGAAGAAGAATTAGGAGAAAAAGAAAAACGAAACGTGACTAGTCATGGTTCCATACATGAAGAATACAAGGCAGATTATTTAAATACTTATTTCGAAAATTTGCATTTATCATCATTAGAACCAGATTGGAATGTCATGATCATTCGTGCAATGGAATTTCTCCAACTGTAAGTCCCTGTTAGACATGTTAGAGGATGTGGAATTCGTTTTTAAGTATAAACATGAATTAGAAATAAAGTTCGAAGAAATGTTAGAATGGTTTTTAAGAATCAAACTGGGAATCTCTACTAGACCAGTTCCACCATACTCAGCGGACAATAGAAAAATCGATTTACTCGGTTTGTATATTGTAGTGAAACGAGACGGTGGGTATAAAAACGTGACATCCAACAACATTTGGGCAGTGGTGGCTAAAGATATGGGTTATGACTACAATGACGGTGAACTAATGAGAATTATATTTGCTATGTATCTGGATGTTTTGGTATATTACTACAAATTCAAAACAATACAAGAGAATGTAATGGAAAAAAATGTGATGAGTAGTGATGAAGGACCATCCACTAACAGGCGAGAAAGATGTACAAGCGATGGTGATGCACCAGACGAAGAAGCAACAACCCACCATTATGCTTTGTTTGTAGGAATTGACTGTCATGGAATGAAGAAACTACAGAAAATGCGACGTTTCGATTACATTCTCTTGTATTGTTTTGAATTTGTAGTAATATACCAAAACATCCAGATACATAGCAAATATAATTCTCATTAGTTCACCGTGATTGTAGTCATAACCCATATCTTTAGCCACCACTGCCCAAATGTTGTTGGATGTCACGTTTTTATACCCACCGTCTCGTTTCACTACCATGTACAAACTGATTAAATCGGTTTTTTTTAGTGTCCGCTGTGTATGGTGAGACTGGTCTAGTAGATATTCCCAGTTTGATTCTTAAAATATTTTTAAAGCTATATGTTTATTGTTTATGTAAGTTATTACAAAGAAATAAATCCTTGTAAATTATCGTGTTATGAATTTACATCGAGGTAGATGGTAAACGGGCAACAAGCTGCGCCGCTACTCCCTTATGTTTATTAACTAAACAAAATTAATGGAATAACATGAGAAACTTAAAACGTGTTATCTAAAAGCCTGTTATGAAGTAGAAAGGTTCTAATATAGGTATCAAACGTTGTTGTTTTCTTATAATTTAACTGCTTAAGTTTTTCCCCATAGAATTATTGAAGCAACAGTCAAAAAATGTGTTTTCAGTTTGTGATCCCAGTTGAAAAGTTCTAGTTTGCCACCAGTGCTTAGTCATTGTTGAAGCTTTTTGTTGTATAAAAAAATCCAATAAACACATCACCATTATTTCTTTTAATATTAACAAACGTTGAAAAAGTATTTAAATGTGTCTGCTTAATTAATTATAAACTAACCCCGACAAATAGAATATTTGGCACGAATCGGTTTAGCTCGTCACATCCTAAAATCAAACAGACCGATTCAAATCCGTTTGGTTTCAAAATCTCTTTATCTTTTTATTGTTTAATGAACAAACTAAATGGAATAACTAACTTAAAACATGTTATCTAAAAGCATGTGCAGAAAACAGAAAATAGGTGTTGTTTTATTATAAGTTTAGTCCCTCAAATTTTCCCTCATAGAATAGTTGAATAGTTGAAGTAGGGGTGTTCATCGAATCGAATATCGAATTTTCGAATTATTCAAATATTTTTTATTTTCCCTTGAGTTCGTATTCTATTCGAATTCGATTAAAACTTACCGAATTCGATTCGAATTCATATTCGAATAAAAAACCCAATTCGTATTTGATTAAAAATTCGAATTCAAATCGAATTCGAATAAATTCGATTTAATTCAGATTCTTTAAAAACATGTAAAACCTATCAAAATAAAACATAAATTTTAAAGTAGCCATAAAGCACGATATCACATTAAAAAGTTCTAAATAAAGTACCATAAGTCTAAAATTCAACACGAGAAGTCGGGAATAACCACGCCACATAAAAAGTTAATATTTATAGAGTTATAAATCTATTGATAGATTTGTTACTTAGGTTTTAGTTATTGGCCATGTAGTGGGTTTGATAATAGGTAATTTTAATACTTGGAAAATTTTTTGAAAATGATTTATAGTATAGCTTAATAAAAGTTATATATGCATTATATATAAAAATAATAAATAAAAATGTATAATTTTTATTCGAATTTCGAATCGAATTTAAAATTATAAATTCGTATTCGATTTACTTGACTCGAATTGAATCTAATTCGAAATCATTTATTCAAAACGAATTCTTGATAATCAAATCGAATTTAAACGAATTTCGAATTTTTCGAATTCGAAACGAATTCTGAACACCCCTAAGTTGAAGCGAATGTGTAGAAAATGCTTTTCAATCACCCATGTTTAAAACTAGTTGATGCCCCGCCCGTGTTGCGGGGCGATGGCCGAATAATGAGCGAGTGTTAGGCAGCTCATTGACACGAAAAACAATTAAATTGAGTCAACCATTTAAAACAAAACACTTTTATAGTTTAAACTAAAACAGTGGCAATATTTTAATTTTTAATTGAGGGAAAGTTGTATTTTTTATTGGGGTAAAATCGTAATTTGTCAAAAGCTAAAGTGATGGCAGCACTGTAAATTTGAACCAGGGGCAAAATTGTAAATTTTCACAGGGGCAAATTCGTAATTTTGAACTTGGAGTAACAGCGTAATATAAATTTGAACTAAGTTCACAATCGTAATTTTAAGCTGGAGGCAAAACCACAATTTTATTTTGAACCGAGGGCAAAATCGTAATTTTGAGTTGGAGGCAAAAGCATAATTTTATTTTGAACTGGGGAAAAAGCGTTATTTTGAACTGAGGGCGAAATCATAATTTTTTAAACGGGGAAAAATCACATTTTTGCACAGAGGGCAAAATCATAATTTTTAGCTGGGAGCAAAAAATATAATTTTATTTTGAACTGGGGGCGAAAAGGTAATTCTGAGCTGAGGGCAAAACCACAATTTTATTTTGAATCGAAGGAAAAATCGTAATTTTGAGTTGGGGACAAAAGCGTAATTTTATTTTGATCTGGGGGCAAAGCCGTAATTTTAAAGAGGGGCAAAAACATAATTTTAAAAGGCTCAAACTATCCAGACACCTTATCTGCCTATTTAGACACCCTTTGCCTCGTATAGGCCTCGTATAGGCCTATACGAGGCGTATAGGGTTACATCAAAATCAGTGTCTGACTCATGTCACTTCTGGTTTGACTGCTTCAATACGCCTCGTATAGGCCTATACTGGGCGTATAGGACCCTTCGTATAGGCCTCATATATGACCCTTTGCCCCTTATATGCCTCATATAGGCCTATACTGGGCGTCTTGAAGGGTTTTTTTTTTTTTTTTTTTTATAACAAACATTTTATACAATATTAATCGTTTTAGCAAACTTTTATACAAAAACAAGTTTTTTTTATTTTAAATAATTAATATTAGGACCCCTCGTTGGTTTTTTTTTATAGGTTTATTTTTTATAAAAATATTTTACCGAATGTAATATTTCTACGATCGAATATTTTTAAAGGCCGATCTTGAAAACGGTAAAATATTTAAAAAAAAATAAATATTTTTCTTAAAAAACAACTCAAATTACCCCACCAAAACACCCATTTTTTTACTCAACGAGGGGTCCTAATATTAATTATTTAAAATAAAAAAACTTGTTTTTGTATAAAAGTTTGCTAAAACGATTAATATTGTATAAAATGTTTGTTAAAAAAAAAACCCTTATATACGCTTAATATAGGCCTATACTAGGCATATAAGAGAGGCAAAAAAGACCAATTTACCCCCAGTATAGGCCTAAATCAGGGGCTAAATGGTCTTTTTTCGCCTAGACGCCCAGTATAGGCCTATACGAGGCAAATAAGACAAAATATGACATCATCAGAGATTTTCTTGGAAATTGAAAAAGGCTATACGCCTCGTATAGGTCTATACGAGGCGTCTTGAAGGGTGTCCAAATAGGCAATAAGGTGTGTAAATATATAGACCCTTTTAAAATGGATTTAAAATAATAAACTGGTTGGTCCAATGGGGGAGTGCCAGGCAAAAGCGTAATTTAGAATTGAGGGCAAAATCGTAATTTTGAGACGAGGACAAAAGCGTAATTTTATTTTGAGCTGGGGGCAAAACGGTAATTTTTAACATGAGCAAAAACGTAATTTAAAAATGGATATAAAATAATAAACTGATTGGTCCAATAGAGAAGTGTCAGGCAGCTGCCTGACACTATTCCCCCATTTGACAAATGTATGTATAGTAAATTGGCCTTGTAAATGAACCTGAACGAATGAACATGTGCACATGTCTCGTTTGTTCATTTATGATCGTGAACGTTTGTTCATTTAAATTTGTTTATTAATAAACGGATCAAATGAACAAAACTTTTGTTAATTTTTATATATTAATAAACGAATTTCTATATATCTATATATTAATAAACGAATTGAAATGAATAGTGATTTTAATATTATAATAATGTATAGTTTTTTTAATACTTTTATTATTTTAATATTACTATCATAGTTATTTCCTTACTTTTTAACTTTAATCCTTTTGTTAATATCAAGGGTTGGGATAAGCTTGGTGTCGACCGGTATCGAACCAGTACTAGTATCAAAAATATCAGTACGGTCTTGTTCGGTATCAGTACATAAAGGTAAAAACCAGCACTAATACAGAAAACGCCAAAAGTTGGTGTCGAATTGATTTTGGAAATCTTTTGGTTCTGGAAATTCAGTGCTGCTACCCGGTACCATTTGCTCATCCCTGATCACGGTTACCGTACGAACAACGTTATCGTACAACTTTTTTTTGTTGATTTTCTTCAACTTTTAATTTTTTTTTCTTTTTTTAGTTTCAGGGGTAGGGATGAGCTCGGTGTCAACCGATACAGAATCGGTACTGATACCGAAAATACCGGTTACGGTACCGGTATATGAATGTAAAAAACGGTAGTGAACCGGTACCAGGAACGCCAAAAGTCGGTACCGAATTGGTACTTAAGATCTTTCAGTTCGGAAAATTTGGTACCGTTACCCAGAACAATTTGCTCATCTCTGACCACAGGTTTCATACGTACAACATCGTTATCATACAACTTTTTTGGTTGATTTTCTTTCGGTTATCTTTTAGTGTTTTTTCTACATTTTCTTTTTATTTTTATCAGCAGTTCCGTTCGCAACACGCTCGTAGTAATTTCAAAACACATGTAAACACAGACTAAATAACAAAAGAAATTCGCCGCAACACGGCGAACTTCTTTAAACCTAGTTTAGTTAAAAGAAACAAACGTATACATGTGCCTCATTCATTCATCAATTATGCGCGTGAACTTCCGTTCATATAAATTAGTTTACGTTTGTTGATTTATGTTTGTTTAAGTTTGTTTATTTATGTTAATTTACATATCCATTCAAAATTTTTAGACCACTACAATTTAGTCTAATTTTTTTTCAAATTAAAATAACACCTAATACAATTTAGTATATTTTTATTAAATTTTGGCCCAATAGTAGGGATGAAAAAAAAACCCTAGTCGGCAGGACTACCTGAAACATTCGGAATGGGTATTGGAATAAGTATGAGATTGAAAAACAAAATTCGTGTGTAATAGACGGGCATTGGATTAGGTGATACCTAACCCGTTCACATGAGCAATAATATACTAGTTGTTTAGTAATATTTCATTCTAGCAAATTCATTAATTGGAAAATAAACTTTTTTATATGCATTTTGATTTTACTAGTTATACTTGTATGATATGGAATACGAAAATATCTTTTGAGATTTATATCATCATCATTTCTTTTTATTTATTGTAGATTCTAAAAGCATAAAACTATTAATGAAAGAAAAAAAAAATACTTGAAGTTCCCAACAAGTTTTTTTTTAGCTAATGTGTATGCCTAATAACCAATAGGTAATTACCAACAAGTAAGGGCCGGATATGGGACATTGTTTTATAACCGTATATGAGATTGTGATTAGCCATATCCGGCTCTCTACTTAAGAGATTCTTCTCCGCGCTTACTTTTTATTGGTGTTTGCTATATTATGTTCGTTTTATCGGTTCATCTATGTTCATTAATCATGCTCGTTTGTTTATGACCTTGTGTTCATCATTTATGTTCGTGAACCATCTGTTTATATCATAAATGAGCGAACATAAACAAACACAAATAAGAAAACGGGTGCATTCATTTAATTGACTGTGTTCGATCATTTATTCAGTCAAAGTTAAATAAACGAACACGAACATACCCCATTTCATATTCGTTCGATTCATGTACGAGCCTAGTTTAAAACATAGTTTTTTCATCATCACATCATCACATCATCATCATCATCATCATCACCATACTCAGTAAATCCCACCAATAGCAAAGCTACGTTAGGGTCTGAGGAGGGTAAGATGTAGACAGCCTTACCTCTACCCCGTAGGAATAGAGAGGCTGCTTCCAGTGAGACCCCTGTTGTATAAAAATTGCAAATAACACATCACCATTATTTTTTTAATGTTAACAAACGTTGAAAAGGTATTTATTTAACTTGTCTGCTGAATAAAATAACCTGATCTTTTTGTGTGCCTATTAAAAATGACTATTTCAATGATTTACAGGCGACTCTTTCTTTCTTCTATAGGTATATAAGTAACCTTGCATGCTCAACCATTTGATCATCCACAACGTATGTTGTTTGGTATAGAGAAAATCTCTGATTTGGGTTTGAATTGTATTGAGAAAATGTTTGTACTGAAGTTGTTTCAGAAATTAGGGTTACAAGAATGGTGTTTATATAGGACACCACTTTACACACTAGCCCCTACACTATCTATTATTCTCATTTCCGACACTCCCCCTCAAGTTGAGTAGTGGGGTCACCGATACTCAACTTGCTCAAACAGCTACTAAACGCGTTTCCATTGACTGCCTTTGTGAGTATATCTGCGAGTTGATCTTTTGACGAAACATGAGGGAGTTCTATGATCCTTGCTTCCAACTTTTCTTTGATGAAATGCCGATCTACCTCCACGTGTTTTGTTCGATCATGTTGAACTGGGTTTTCTGAGATTTGTATTGCAGCTGTATTGTCACACATGACTTTACTAGGAGCCTTTTGGGAAAAACCAATGTCTTCTAGCAGCTTCCTGATCCACATAACTTCGCTTAACCCTCGAGCTATACCTCTAAATTCTGCTTCTGCGCTCGATAGAGCGACTACTTTCTGTTTCTTACTCCTCCAGGTAACGAGGTTCCCACCAACCAAGGAAAAATATCCTGATGTTGATCTTCGGTTTCCCTTATCCCCTGCCCAGTCTGCGTCAGTGTAGAGTTCAACATTTAAATGTCCATTTGTTTTGAACAACACTCCATGGCCTGCCGTTCCCTTGAGATATCTTAAAATTCTCTGAGCAGCTTCCATGTGGGCAACTTGAGGTTGATGCATGAACTGACTCACCACTCCAACAGCATAAGCTATATCAGGGCGAGTGTGAGAGAGATAAATTAACTTGCCCACAAGCCGTTGATACCTTTCTTTGTCTGCAAGTTCTCCATTGAGTTCCATGTGAAGATTGTGATTCACCACCATTGGAGTATCTGCTGGTTTACAATCAATCAACCCAGTTTCTGCTAGGAGATCAAGGACATACTTCTTTTGGCAGATGAAAATCCCCTGCTTAGACCTGAGAACTTCTATCCCGAGGAAATACTTAAGATTCCCCAGGTCTTTCATTTCAAACTTTGAAAACAGATTCCTTTTCAGCCGTGCTATTTCTTCTGTATCATCTCCGGTAATAATCATGTCGTCTACATATATGATCAAGCAAGTTACAAGGCCGTTTCTTCTCTTGAGGAACAGAGTATGATCAGCGTTACTTTGGTGATACCCATACTCTTTCATGGCCAAAGTGAACTTCCCAAACCATGCCCGAGGAGACTGCTTTAGCCCATAAAGGGATTTTTTCAACCGACAAACTTCCCCTTCTTTAAAACCCCCTGAAAAACCTGGAGGTGCTTCCATGTAGACTTCTTCTGTTAGGTCTCCATGGAGAAAGGCATTTGTAACATCAAACTGGTGAAGAGGCCACTCCTTATTGGCTGCTACGGAGAAGAGAACTCTAATGGTATCCATTTTTGCAACCGGAGAAAAAGTCTCAGAGTAATCGATCCCATACGTCTGAGTGTAACCCTTGGCTACAAGCCGAGCTTTGTATCGCCCAATGGAACCATCTGGTTTATATTTAATCGAATACACCCACCTGCATCCAACTGTTTTCTTTCCTTTAGGAAGAACGCACTTCTCCCACGTGTTGTTTTTCATGAGAGCACGCATCTCCACTTCCATTGCTTCTTCCCAGTTCTTCTTACCTTGAGCTTCCTTTACGGAATTAGGTATTTGTTCAGTGTATAGAGAAGTAACAAACGCTTTCGCACTGTTAGATAAGTTCCCGTTGACCATATTAGCTACAGGATATCTTGAATTTCTAGTCTCCCTCTCTGGGGAATACCGTTTTGGAGGAACCCCTCTATTGGCTCTAGGAGGAAGAGAGTATCTTCCGGTTGTCTCTGCTGCACCTGGTGGTTCAACATGTTCAACCACTACTGGCTCATTTTCAACCTGATTTTCAACCTGTTCAACATTTGGATCAACGTGTTCTGTATTTGTCGGTTCTATGTTTTCCCCTGTTGTCTCATAGTTATAAGACGTAGAACATTCAGGGTTCTTAGTATTTCTTACCTCAGGCATCATGTTGGATGGACTTTCTTCAGTGGTACTGTGCTCCGCGGATTGTGTGTCTGTGTTTGAAGGACTCGCAGTACTGTGATAGTTTTCTGTTGTGACTTCTTCAGATGAGGGAATTTGGGTTAACCAGCTCAGAGTGTCTATACTGTTATTCTCCCCCTGACCACTGAGTTGGGTGTTATAAAAGTATTTTGTTTCAAGAAAGTCAACATTCATTGTGGTGAACATTTGACGAGTTGTTGGATTATAACACCGGTAACCTATTTGATCGATCCCATAGCCGACAAATACACATTTTTCAGCACATGGGCCAAGCTTGTTTCGATTGGTTTTGGGTATATGAACAAATGCGGTACACCCGAAGATTCGGGGTTCAAGGGTAAGAGGATGAGGAATACTGGCAGACTTAGACAAACAATCTAAGGGAGTCTTAAATTTAAGAGCTTTTGTGGGAAGCCGATTCAGCAGATACACAGAGGTTGCAACTGCCTCCGGCCAGAAGGATTTAGGGACCTGAGATTCGATCAAAAGGGCTCGAGTCATTTCAAGAATAATACGGTTTTTTCGTTCGGAAACACCATTTTGTTCGGGGTATGGGCACAAGAGGTTTGATGAATTAATCCTTTGGTTTTAAAGAATTGTTTCATAGATGTATTGACAAATTCCCCCCCATTGTCGGATCGAAGGATTTGGATTTGAGTTTGAAATTGGGTTTGAATCATAGCATAAAATGTGACAAATTTTTCGTAAACTTCGGCTTTGGTTTTTAAAAAATATACCCATGTCATGCGAGTGCAATCATCCACGAATAGTATAAAGTACCGAAGACCCTGCCCCCCATCACAGGAGCAGGACCCCACACATCAGAATGGATTAGTGAAAAAGGTGAAGCGACTTTTGTATTGCTAGGTTTGAACGGTTGTCGATGGCTTTTAGCGCGAAGACAGGTTTCACAATCTGTTTTTCCATTCGAAGGGAAAAGTTTTGGAAACAAAAGGTGCGAATAACACTACGCCAAAAAAGGCTTACGGCCACACAAAAAAAGAGTGACCATACGCCTTTTGTCACACTTTTTTTTTTCAACTCAAGTGTGACCAAAGGTCCAGTCATCATAGGTATCATACGGCCACATTCACGTTTAGTGGCCGTAGCAACTTTAAAGTGTGGCTAAAGGGTACCACTATCTCTTGCTGGAAATCAGACATTATGTACAATAAGTGTGGCTAAAGGGTAACAACAGCCACATGAATTTATTGTAAATGTGGTTGTTTCTATTATATTGTCACTTAAAAGTTTGTTTTAGCCACATCAATTAAAAAAAATGTGGCAAAAAGAGTTGTTGTAATTAAGCATTCCATTTATTAAGTAAGACTAAATGTTTGGAACGGCCACATGAACTCAGTGTAAGTGTGACCGTTTTATTATTTAGTCACATCTGTTTACTATAACTGTGGCTAAAAAATATTTCTAGACACTAAAAACAACTTTGTAATTTTATATGTGACTATTGTCTAACCTTTAGTCACACATAAAATTTTGTAATTTTAAGTGTGACTATTGTTTAACCTTTGGTCACACATTTTTTTTTTCACATGACATATGTTATTATTCCGTCACACAAAAGTAATAAAGTGATGATAGCGTGGCTAATGTTTATGTAAAGCTACATGAAGTTTTGTGGTTTTAAGTGTGGCAATGGCTAACATTTGGTCACTTATAATTTACTTTCTCATGACATTTGCTATCATTTCGTCACATAAAGTAAGGATAATGTGGCTAATGATTATGTAAAGCCACATAAAACTTTATGATTTTATGTGTGGCTATCATCTAACCTTTGGCCACACAAATTCATTTTATGCATTACAGATGCTATCATTCTGTCACATAAAAAAATCAAAATAAGGATGGTGTGGCTAAAAGTTATGTAAAGCCACATGAAATTTTTTTTTCTTTCTAAGTGTGGCTATTGTGTAATCTTTAGTCACACATAATATTTTTTACCTATGGCGTTTGCTAATATTTCGTCACACCAAAATAAACACAATGGCGATGGTGTGACTAATGATCAAGTAAAGCCACATGAAATTTTGTAATTTTAAATGTGACTATTGTCTAACATTTGGTCACACATAATCTTTTTTACCCATGACAACTGCTAACATTTCGTCACGGCAAAATAAACAAAGTGACGATGATGTGACTAGTAATTATGTAAAGCTACATGAAAATTTGTAATTTTACTATGTGACTATTGTTTAATCTTTGGTCACACATAATTTGTTTTTACATAACGTTTACTATGATTTTGTGACACAAAAAGATAAAATGACAATGGTGTGGCTAATGTTTATGTAAAGCCACATGAACTTTTGTGCTTTTAAGTGTGGCTTATTATGAATATCCAAATAATAAAAAACAATAATAAACATGAGAAAACCTAAAACCAAATAATATTAAAATTAATAAACCAAAATCTGTGCACGATAATACCAAAAACTAAACTTCTAATCAAAAACTATCTACAAATGTTGCAAAAGGAAATGATTGTAAACATAAAATAAGTACTAGTTTAAAGTGTTTTTCTTGTTCTTCTTGCTCCCTGTTTTTTGATGCCATCTAGCGTTGTAAAACATATCTTTTGCTTTTTAGCGACTTGAGTTGTAGAGTTTTGTGTTTGAATGCTTGATAGATTTGGTATCTGAAGCAAAAAAGATGAAAACAAATATCAATAGCTTGAGTAATTAATCATATATTAATAAAGAACAAACCTTTTGGCTAGTTTTGACAAGGTATTTTGGCCAAGCAACAAAAGTATTTAGTGCATCCCCAACTGTTTTGACCTCACATGATTCTACCGGTAAAAATGTTGCTTCTTTTACAACTTTATCAATAGAAACTCTATAGCAATTATCTTGTAGTGGAACTCCATGAATGCTTTGTTTTCCCGTTGACAAATGAATTGTACCATAAGCCACACAGTTGTTCATATTTATAGTATATAGAGTACACTTGATCTACAAAAAAAATATTTTATATTAACATCTTAAGGTTAAAATCAATATAATAATGTATTTCGTAACACATACCTCTAGGACATTTGTTGAATGTGTATTATGTATATTTTCTTGTGATTCCAACTGCGATGATGTCCCAAGAAGCGAAGTCTCTTGCGTAGACAAAGCATCTTTTTTTCTAGTTTTCACATTTTCCTAAAAACATTGAATTAATTAAGTTATAGAAAATCAACAATCACACAAAAACTATAAAAAAATACGAAATTGTCAAACACTTACCGTTATCATTTCTTTTTGCACCATTTTAGAAGTGTTAGCATGAGAAGTGACTTCTGTTTGCACTACTTTACTTGATATGTTAGATGTGGTAACATTAGTATTGTCCTTTGATCCAGTACTATTGTTCATAGATTTTACCTACAATTCAAATAAATGTGTTATGAAATATCAATAATTACATGGGAAATTATAAAAAAAAATAATGAAATTATCATACTTACCGTTGGTGCCATTTCTTTTTGCACTTTTACATCAACATTCTTGTATTCTCCGTTTTTGTTTTCCCTTGCTTTCCTCCACATTAAAGCACGAGAGGGGATCTCATCAACTGAAAGTTCGTTATTTTGTACCTTGTAATATATACAACAAAAAAAACGGACACACACATCAGACATACAAACAAAAAATCATTATAAGCACAAAAAAAAAACAAACTTTAATTGAAGAAATGAAGTTACCAGTTTGTCTCTTAGATAAGCATACCCTCCTCGTCCCAAGTGATGATCATAAACGTATTTTGATCGTGCTGTTTTTCTCTTATTTGACACATCCTTACAACAAAATTTGTAATTATTTCATTAGAGTTTAAAATTATATTTAAAATAAAATAATGATGAACATTAGAATAAAAGATTAAAACCTTAAACTCGTCTGATTGTGTATATGTTACAAACTTGTCCCAGTCTGTTTGCTCAACCATTGAACGATACCACTTAGGAATTCGTGCAAGTTTCTTTGGTTTACCTAAGTTAGGTACTATGTATCCCGCATACACTTTTCTTCTAAAATTTCGAAGCAGGTCACCAAGCCGAGTCATTACAAAACGCCTACGACATGCATCAATGTCATAAAAACGCTGCAATATATAATACAAGTTGTATGTTAGTCACATGAAAATGTAAAAATACATTTATAATTAAGAGAAAAGAATTAACCGTTATTTCCTCCCACAATTTATCCTTTACTTCTGTTGGCACTGTTTTCCATGCTAAAAACCTAAATCCGACATATTCTCTTACTAGGTCTCCCAAAAAACTAGAAAATTCTGATCTATATTCCCCAGAAAACTTCTCCAATTCATCAAATGTAACTTTGTGTTTTTTTCCACCCGAGTTTGTAAATGCTGTTCGCATTTTTGGTAACCTGGTCAACCCCCTCTTCGGTGTTTTTGTTTTGTGTGCTGTCAAATCCATATCCGAGAAATCGCTTTCAGATTCACCTGTCAAATCCCTATCCGAGAAATCGCTTTCTTCTTCAACTTCCATGATTTCTTCTTCAACTTCCATGATGCTAGAAATGAGTTTGACAAAAGTTGTTATTATATACAATAAAGAGAATGAATAAATTTTCCAGAAATGAGAACTGGAACCGGACCGTTTAAAACTGGCTTGGAACCGGGTTAAATGGTTCTTGTTAGAACGGGTTGTCAACTAAATCCCTCAAAACCCAAAAAAAAAAAAAAAAGAAACAGAAAATATACTCTACTGATGTTCGCACTCAAATAAAAAACAAACAAATAAGTAACCCGGATAGATAATTAGATGGCATGCTTAAAAACAACGTATATCACCATTACTATCCAAAACAAACCAAAGCCATAGCATAGGGTTACTCTTCTAAAATTGCCCCTCATCTAGGGCTGTTCAAAAAACTCACGGCTCGCAGTTCGCTCGAAGTTCGCTCGAAAAAAGTTCGAAAAAAGCTCGGCTCGAAAAAAGCTCGACTCGAAATTGGCTCGGCTCGAAGTTGGCTCGATCTAAACGAGTCGAGCCCGAGCCAAGGTAGGTTCGGTTCGTGACTCGCTCGAGAGTTGGCTCGTTGGCTCGCTCGTTTGGCTCGTTATCATTATTATATATATAGAGAAAGGTTAACGTACAAAACTGGTTAACGTACATTACGTACGCGACGAATTACAACGTGCGTGATTACCTTTCCAACGTGCGTGATTATATTTTGAACGATATTGCCATGCGTGATTATACACATTTGTGCGTGATTATATTTTGAACGATATTGCCATACGAATTACAACGTGCGTGATTACCCAGTTTTGACCCATGCTGAAATAAGTTGTTCTTAACGATGATAAAGTTATTTGCTTGTCGACTTTTTGGTTAAATTCTTATTGTACGGGGAACCAATAATATTCTAGTGTTATGCACAACTGAAATTTATGAAGTATAAATGTATAATAGTAATCCTGTTGTTATGGGAATCAAAGCTGGCATGTTCAATCCCCAAGGAACAAAACGTTTACGAGTACACAAGCTGCGAACCAGTTGTTCATTTTTGTTAGAATAGCCATTAGTACAAGGATGTTTTAAAGACGTCTTGAGAACAGTTTCTCTTTCACTAATAGAAAGAGCTCGCGGAAGTAGCGACTGCCTTTTCACAAAAAAGGAGGTTTGCGTTCGTGTTTGTGTTCGTGTTCGGTCAAAAGTTAAATTAACAAACACACATGCCCTTTTCGTTTTCATTTGGTCCATTTACATGCCTAATGGTTTTTATGATAATCCTAGCCTCTTCGAAAAGCAAATTATGATCAATACCAGGCAACAAACATGACACATATAACTAAAATAAAATATTCTGGTCAATTTTCAGCTAAAACACACACAAATTCCTGTAAATTCTATCAAATTGCATCAAAGTTATGTAACCACAATTGCTAAAATAAATAACTAATTGTATCCCCTTAAACTATAGAGCAACATTGTACCTCAAAAGAGCATTACGTTCTGCGAGTTTTGCTCACACACAACAGCTAGAAGGTCGTGCGATGCCGTTTTCGTTGCAGTACTCATCACTGTCAGATCTCCAAAAGTCTATGACCACCACCCTCCTGCAGATGGGGTAAAGGCATACATGTGTATCCTAACTAACAAAATGAAAGCACTTTTGCCTAATATCCAACACTAATAGCATACATGTGACAAACAAACATGATTCCAGGTCACCCTACTCATCCAATCAGCGTTCAACCAATAAAATGTAAGCTAATAGATTAAATTCAACACCAATAAGCAGCAATCATGTATCTTGTTTACCGCAAAACTAATTCCAAAATTATACAAAATGCTAAAAAACAACAAATTACTTGATATTTGTGGCTTTGGATAGGAATGCACCATCAACCATTAACAACAACGTAATGTATATATGTTCATTTAGGCCAACCAGCAAATAATTAGAATATAGAAAGAGCATGAAAAACCTTGTTTGAGAAGTCTTTGCTAAAAAACATCAAAAAATGTGAATCAAACAAAGAGCGTCTAACGCGGCGTAAGTAGTTTGGTCTTGTGTAAGAGGACTTAAGAGACCAGTCGCTGCATCGAAAATTCCTGAAAGAAAGAAAGAAAGTTAAAAGTGTTAGAAATGTGTGGGTGGGATCAGCTGAATATTCAATTAACATCTTAGAGTTATAATCAATAAGTTCATAACAAAATCACTCATATTTAACCTAATTAACCTACAAACAACCAAAACTGGTTTAAATAACCACAACCAAGGGCTCACTAACCTCCAATTCAAACTCACAATCCATATATGACCAACAATAATCCCAAATATCAAGTCCAATTAACATATTAGGGCTTTAATCATAACAATATCACTCATGTTTAACATAATTTACATCAAATTGTAAACTAAAACTACAATACTCCTTCTAAGTAAAAAATAAAATACCATTTGACTTTCGATCTCTCTGAGTCTCCACTAAAGATGTTTCCGAATTACCTCGCCTGCATCCCGAGGAGGATGAAAGTGAAAATCGATCTAAGTAATCTCATTCTAGCTTGCTTCAAATTGAATCATACGCTTAATTTTGGCAGTGGAGGAGAACAGATGGGAGGAGAGCGTTGATGGTAAGTGGTAACTAAAACTAGTTAGGGTTTTGTGGAAGTTGTGGTTGTTGTGGAGACACGATGTATATCTCCTGAACTTGGTGGGGGTTAATTAGGTTTTGTGGAGGTGGGGATTTTTGGGAGTTTTGAGGAAGAAGGAAATGACTGGTCATACAAGTTTTACTGTGTCCATTTACCCAGTGTAGCCACACAAACACGTTTTTCTTTTTAAATATTATGACAGTTGGTCACATTTAGTCACATAAATTTATATGTGACTATGTGTATTATCTTTTAGCCACAATATTAAAAATTAATTGTGTCAGATAGTTACAAATGGCCACACTTTTCTACTATGGTTAGTGATTGTCACATTTTTATTAAACCTGTGACTAAAGATTTTGAAGAGATGTTTTTCGTCACATGAATCAAGAAATCAAACAGAAAAAAGTGGCAATAGGTTACATTTAGCCACACTTTTCTAGTTGTGGCTAGTAAATGTCACAGTTTTTTCTGAAAGTGTGGCTAAAAGTTTTGATTTGTTATGCAATGGTCATATTAATAATCAACTGTGTGGCTAAATGTTTTGACTTGTTATTCATTTGTCACACTAATAATAATATATGTGGTTAAAAGTGTTTTAAAATATTACAAATGACCTTTAGCCACACATATAATCAAAACTGTGGCAGGCCTGTTTTTGAAAAAGTGTGGCTAAAGACCAGTTTTGACGTAGTGTAACCACTGGATGGGTGTCCCAAACGTCTATGCCATAGCCAGGCTTCTCGGTTTTCTGTTCCATGTGCCAACATCACAGTACCCTGTTGAGCCACTTCATCCACATAGTATAATCCGTGGCGCTCAGTACCACGTCCGATAATCACACCCGTCCTGATATCCTGTAGGAGGCAGAAAGTAGGGTGCATTAGTACTGTGCAATTTAATTCTTTGGTAATATGACTGATTGATAGCAATTTGTGTGATAATGACGGAACATATAGGCAATTTGATAATTTCATAGTTGGTGAAATTTCAATTACTCCTCCTCCTTTCACCTGCATCGTTCCGTTGTTTGCTGTATGGATTTGAGTTTTTTGAGGATGGCTCATTGAACGTATGTCCAACGGTTCAAACGTCATCGTGTCAGTAGCACCAGAATCAAATATCCAAGCACTATTTTTTCCATGATTGATTTCCATTTTTCCAATTTTTTTTTTTTTAACTTTGCTGGAATCCCTTTGAACTCGCGTTCAAGACTAATCAAATTCGCCGGTAACCAAACAGACCGACTTAAATCCGCCAACAAAACGACGCCAGAAAATGACGTTCGCTTACCGGCGTATTTATTAAATATGCCGGGCGACTTGAACTCGCGTTCAAGATTTGAGATGAAATGTCGAAAGAATTGTTACAGCGAATTTAGGTAAATAAGTAAATTTAAGACACAAGTGGGGGCAGCGAATTTGTTGGCTACTGTTGGGCGTATTTATCCAAAAATAAACAAAAAGGATATTTATCAAATGTGGAAAGAATTGGCTAGGTTTTAGCGTATTCATCAAAGAGTCTCTACAACCCTAAAAACGGTTCCCGTACAGAACTGCTGGCCAAATCAACTGGAGGGAAAAAAACAACTGGCGACAAAAAACACTTGGAAATCGGCACCAGAGGAGAAACAGATTTAACGATCTGAATAGCAATTTGAAGAGCGATTTGAACAGATCTGAAGATATATTCCAGAGGACAACAGTGATTTTGAAGGTTGAAACAGAGTTGGGATCTGATTAATTTCGAAGAAATTTACTGGTGTATTGAAAGGATTGATTGCGGCTGGGATAGAGAACACAAACAATGACCGGAATTGCTGGATTTCTGAATGATTGCGGCTGTGCGACGGAAGAGGTTGGATTTCTGTTTTTTTTATTTCGATTTTCTGGTTTTTTCAGTCTGAGTTTGATTGTTGATGACGAGCAATGTGGTTTCAAGAATCAGAACACTGCTCTGATACCATGTTGTTTGGTATAGAGAAAATCTCTGATTTGGGTTTGAATTGTATTGAGAAAATGTTTGTACTGAAGTTGTTTCAGAAATTAGGGTTACAAGAATGGTGTTTATATAGGACACCACTTTACACACTAGCCCCTACACTATCTATTATTCTCATTTCCGACAACGTACAACATATTAACTGTCAATGGCTCGTGTTTGCGGCTCGTTCTTGCTTCTTGTTTTTGCTCTTGTCTTTTCTGTGGCCATGGCATCTGAACCTAGTCCACTTCAGGATTTCTGTGTTGCAGACATGAAGAATGCCCAAGGTACTCTAATTGTTTTATTTGTATTTCCAATTTGTTTGCTTAGAGGTAGCAGCTTTTAAACATTTAAGACGTGTAAACGAGTTGCTAACATTTGAGCGTACTCAAGTCTAAATTTGAGCTTATATTTTAATATATGTGCTCGAGCATGAGCTGAAACTTGCAAGTTCGACTAGGCTAAACGAGCTAACTATTTATATATAAGGATATTTATATAATATATCGATATATTGTTACATATAAAAAGAATTATTGTGTATAAAGATATGATAATAAAAGGTTATTTATATAGCATATATATTATGTGGAGAGTTCAAATGAGAAAAAAATTTTGTAAGAATAAAAAAGAAGAAATTTCAACCAATAAGAATGATTCATTTTACTTCATTTAATTTTTGTATTTAATATTAGTGTAAGGGTATATTGGTAAACTTAGATGGATCATTGATTGGTAGTCTTCTAACTATTAAATTTGTAACTTATTTTCAAAATAACATATGTTTTCAAAAAAAATATATATATATATATATATAATTAAAGTGTAGCATAAATTACGAGGTGTGTAGGATGAATTACGAGCTGTGTAGGATAAATTTTGATATGTATAAGCAAAAATTTGAGTGTAGAGGATGATTGTGTTTATAACTAATTAATTAGTCAAATATAATAATAAATGAATTGATAAAAAAACTATTTAATGTTTACATTTGTACGTTCTTTTTCTTCTTAATTTAATTTTCTTCTTAAATGAACATCTATATATTATTTCTAGTAGTTCGTCTAACTTTATATTCTATAATTATATTCAACATATTCTATAATTTTATTCAACACATTAGCCGTTAAAACAAATATATATAACGTATCATATTAGATTAGAGTATTAACAATTTGATTGTAAGGGTACACAAACAATTTGATTGTAAGGAAATAGTAACTCTTCCACTCATTTACATGTTAACTCTGAAAAGTTACAATTTTGACTGTTATCAAATTGATATCAATATTAATTTTTCTGATTTTTCAATCAATGTAAAACATATATTTATATCCTTTTGAGCATATCACGACTTTATTTTTTTTTATTACATGAGATTTTATGTAATTAAAAAATTGTAAATAAACTTTGTTTAATTTTTAATTAACATTATTTTCTAACGAACTGATACTACCCGAACAACATAGGTACCAATAGCAGTATTCACTTTTATTGTTTTTTTTTATTTCTATAAGAATTGGTTTCAGTATCATTTCATACCACTACCGAAGTGGTATCATATACCGCAATGTAAGGCCATGTGTAGTCATAACGCCCTTTTGGGGGCGTTATGCGACACGTGGCGCGACACGTCGCAAGGGGCTTTATGGGGCGTTATGCAATTTGAGGCCGTAGTCATAAAGCCCCTTTGTCATCATTACTCAATTATGTTAATATTCATTTTTTTAATTAATTTATACGTTTTATAAAATTAAAAAACATTCCATTAAATAAAAACAATACATTAAAATAAAAAAAAAAGTTAAAGAAAAAAAAAATTACACCTAAAAAATAAAGGTCGTATGACGCAACAGCTTGTAATACCAAAGTTGACCCTTTTTGATCACCCCGTGTATGTTGACCTCGCCATGCGGTTGGACAATTATACCAACGCCATTGACGACAATCCAAGCTACCAATCATGCCGGGTATTCCATGCTTTTCTAGATGCACCTCATATATTTGTTGAAGATCGTTCCAAGTGGGGTGTCTCAAATAACATTTTCCATATAACTGGCATATACCTAAAATATAATTTAATATACAAAAGTCTTACTAGTAAGCTACAAAAAAATAAATATATAAAAGTAAATAAATAAAAGACAATAAAAATTACCATAGCAAAAATGTTCCAAGCAATCTCGGGTTGTTTTCTCCGCCATCTTCAAGTACTCGTCGTTGATGTCGTACGTGTTTCCGTATGACAATACGCGTAAGGCGGATGTGACCTTTTGAATTGAGGTGAAGCCTAGATATCCTCGCGCGTCCATTCTTTGTTTAAAGAAATCATACTTATTTTCCAAATCATTAGAAATGCGCAAAAATAACCTTTGGCTCATACGAAAACGCCGTCTAAAAACATTGGGTCCGTGAACCGGTGTCGCATCAAAATAGTCTCTCATCAAACGCTCGTTCGCGGCTTCACGATCTCGCAAGATATAGGTGCGCCGCAAGATGGGTCGTGGAGGGGGAGTAGGCCGAACGTGCTCAAGTGCTTGTATCATAAAAGTACACACACTCGTAACCGCTTCTTCCTCCTCCGCGTCTTCTTCGGGCGAAAAAAATCTTCGGTAAATATCGGTGAACGAGTCTTCCGACGGGGAACCCATTTTTTTGAATAAGGTGAGAGTAGCTTCAACACTTTTTAAAAAATATAGAGAGAATGAGAGTTGGAATGTATTGATTTGTAAAAAAAATGGTAGAGTTGGAATGTATTTATAGTGTGAAAATAAAAAAAAATTGAATTTTTTTTTTTTAAACATGACCGTTTGACAACGGTCAAAAGTCATAAACATTCATCGAATAGCGCCGCGAAAATTATAGCGCTTTGAATTTTTTTTTGGGCATAGCGCCCTCCGTGTTGGTGTGGCCGGCGCCATCTCGGCGCTATGGGGGCATTTCGCGCCCCAGTACGCATGCTCTAACTATGTAACTGGCAACATTACGTTTGTAAGTTTTAGGTCTGGTATTTATTATTTTATATTATGTGCATATACTTCCTGCCACGTTGCACGAGAGAATTCCACTAGTTATTATTAAAATGGATCAAATGTGCTCAAGAGCTGACCCTACCCATTAATTTTTTCTTTATTTTAAACGACGAACACACACTTTAGTTCTATTTCTAAGTCTATACTTTTGTTTATTAAATCTGTATTTTTGTTTACATAGTACTCGAACTTTCAACCGAATGAAGAGGGGTATATTTTCAATCACCTTAATACCACTAGGCTAAAATTGGACTCCCACTTAACACTTATCCACTTTTGGAGTCACCTAATTAGCATGTTATGCACTTTTAGTTTCAATGTTATAATCATCATTTTTTATGATAGTTATGGTGAACGGTTTCGCTTGCAAAAACCCGAGTTTGGTTCAAGCCAACGACTTCTACTTTGATGGGTTACGCATGAGAGGAAACACCTCGAATGGAGTTGGGTCCAAGGTGAGCTTGGTTACCGTGGAACAGGTGCCAGGACTCAACACTTTAGGAATCTCAATGGCTCGCGTGGACTATGAACCATGGGGGCTCAACCCGCCCCATGTTCATGCCCGGGCCACTGAGCTCTTCACCGTCTTGGAAGGCACAATTGAAGTCGGATTTGTCACATCAAACCCTGAGAACCGTTTTATCACTAAAGTGTTGCATAAGGGTGACGTTTTTGTTTTCCCATTCAGACTCGTACATTTTCAAAGAAACATTGGAAACACGAATGCACTTGCGATTTCGACATTGAGCAGCCAGAACCCGGGTATTGTCACAATTGCGAATGCGGTTTTTGGTTCGAAACCGGATATACCTACTGACATTCTTGCCAAGGCCTTTCAAACTAGTAATGAAGTAATCGAGAATCTACAGTACAAGTTCTAGACCGTTGTATTTTTCATATATAATTCGCGGATCAACATTTTCAGTTTTTATTTTATTGTATTTTAGTTACATCATTGTTTCATTTAGTTATAAGGTTAATTCTTTCATTTTTATCTTTATAGAACTTTATAGTTGCATGTATATCATTCTAATATTATATTTGTAATTTTAAAATAAAAGCAAAAAAAAAAAGAGTATTTACTCTATATCTAATTCTAATAAAATAATACAAATAATGTCATATGGTATTTTCTCTTTCAATTCGTTATCTAAATAATGTCACATGACATTTTCTCTTTCAATGCATTAATGATATTATTAATTAACTAGGTTGTAGATCACGTGTGTTACACGAATTGAATAAAGAAAATATATCACGTAAATAAATCACTACTAGAAAACTACATTTTTTTCTACAAAAGTTTCCTACAAATTTCACACAACTCATTTTTTGCTACAACTTTTCTACAGTTTTCCGACAAAAAAGAAAAACCAAAAAAACCCTAAACTTTTCCACAATTTTTAGACAAAATTTCCACACAATAATAAGTATTTGTAGTAATTTTGTCGAAAATTTTATTACCTTTGCGACAAAATTCCTACAAAATAAATTAAAATTTCATATTGTTTGTTAATACAACAAAATAAATAATTTAAAAAATAAAACTCCTAAATTTGCCAGAAATTTGTAGCAACTAGCTACAAATTTGCGACAATTGTTAGTTATTTTATTTTTGACTTATGAATTTTAATAAAATAAACAACCTAAAATATAAAACGTTAAATTTGTCAGAAAGAAAATTTGTAGCAAATGACCTTGTTCGCTACAGTTTTCCCACAAAAAAAAATAATTTTATTTGTTGTTTCTTAGTTTTAGTAAAGTAAGTAATTTAAAAAAAGTAAAATGTTTTGTTTGTCGAAAATTTGTAGCAAACTGACCATGTTTGCTACAGTTTTCCGGCAAAAAAAAGTTATTTTATTTGTTGTGTCTTTATTTTAGTAAAGTAAATATTTAAAAAAAGAAAAATGCTTCGTTTGTAGAAAATTTGTAGCAAATTAATCCTATTTGCTACAATTCTCCGAAAAAAAATTATTTTATTTGTTATTTCTTAATTTTAGTAAAGTAAATATTTTGAAAAAAAAATGTTTCATCTGCGGAAGTTTGTAGCAAATTGACCTTGTTTGCTATAGCTTTCCAACAAAAAAAAAGTTATTTTATTTTTTCTACCTTAATTTTAGTAAAGTAAATAATTTAAAATTGATTTTGCAGTTATAATAGATTTATTACTTGGTCTTTAATTTATAATAATTAGGTTGTATAATAAATATTAATTTTAATTAGTCTTTTTCTATTATCGTTGATAAATAAAAAAACGTTTTCAGTTGTATATGTGTGTGTGGGTATGTTTGGGTATATGTGTATGTGTATCATTATGTATTAAAAAAACGCTTCTTTCGTCACATAAACTTTGGATCCCCTCGGACGATGTGTAACACCTCGTAAATTCGTACCTAATAAAATAAAGACACGTGTCATGTATGCAAACGTGTTATTAATCCGGATCGAATCAAAAGATGTATGATAGGTTTAAAATGTCGACATGTTAAATTTGATACCTCTGAACGACTTAATTATAAATCCCAAACCATGATGTATTTTGTAAACATCTGATTTGTATAAACTTCAAATCCGGTTGCCCTTAATATTAATTAACTAAAACCCCAAAGAAATGAATGTTATGAGGGTCTACGACAAATCTTGCATTCATGACCTTCCCACAAGAGTCCAAGATGGAATGGTGCATGGCAACACATGCAGAGACATGTTCAACCCGGCAATTTTCAGTTTAGACTCGGTTCGGAACCGAAAGGCGCATAATTTGACTTTTGCATTGACTTTCGATTCTGACCCATTGTAGCATGTTTTAGAAATGCCTTAGAGCCATATTAGGTCCAAGTTACCTATAAGTATAACCCTCTGAGATTATACAACTTGGTTCAATAGTTATCCGATTCATATGCATGTTTTCGTTAATTGCTCATATGTTGACTATTATGCCCATGTGACCTTAAAACGTGATTTTTTGAAAATCTAAAAGAGTAGAAACCTTAGTTACTGATTTATAAACTTGCACCAAAAATTTGACATCAGTTTGAGGTTTAGATTAAGAGTTATGCTCAATATCGTAATTAGAAAGCTTTTGTTAATTAAACGGCATAATTAGCATATAGCCTAGTTTAACCCACTTTTTGATATCAAACTTTTTACCCACTAATGTAATATAATATTTTGGGATTTTTGAATATTTTTAATTAATTTTAGGCTGAGCATAACATAGGGTTGTAGCTTTAATTCGGTTGTTGCCGGTTTTGCCCTTCTGAGCTATAAAATGAGTTTTACAAATATTTTTGACTCCAAACCTTTTGCTACTGATTTTATATGATAAATAAATTATTTTAAACCTTCTGGAATAAACAAAATATCAGCTTTCTATATAGAACTCGGAAATGGCTCCAAATCGCCTTTTTAAGCATTTTTAACGCATAGTATGTATTAAAACCATTTTAAACATATAAGGTTTGATACCTACTGATATTTTAAGTATATTTTTATACTTTAACAGTAAGCTAAAGTTTTAAACTCAGGTTTCCAGTTTTGTCCTTTTAGGCTTAGGTGAAATTACCAAAATGCCCTTCCGGTGCATAGTATGGTTAGAAATGATAAATTTCACATATAGGTTCTACCCTACTGATATAACTTAGTAAATTAAGTATTTTTACTATTTATATCAGACCTGTAACTCAGAATCATATTAACACTATGTTTGGCATAGAGCTTTTATGAGCTTTTAGGAGCTTCTAGCTTTAAGCTTTTAAGAAAAAGCTCCTACTCAATAAAAAGTCTTGTTTGGTTGAAGGAGCTTTAAGCTTTTAGGTTAGGAGCTTGAAGCTTTTGGTTGAACGCTACTACTAGTAGCGTTTAGAAGAAGCTACAAGCTTTTAGGGAAAAATGACTATTTTAACCTCTAAAAATAGGAAACTTTTTAATGCATCAACTTTCTAAATTTTTAGTTATGTCCATTTCGGTCATTTGATACATTTTATTAAAAGCTCCAGCTACTCTACCAAACACCAAATATATATAAAAAACTACACCTACTAACTACCAGCTACAGCTACCAGCTTCCAGCCACCAGCTACCAGCTTACAGCTTCCAGCTAGCAGCCACCAGCTACTTTTGCCAAACATACCCTAAATCTCTTTTATAACCTTTAAAATAACCAAAATGCCCCTACGGGGCATAGTTTGAGTTTAAATCCATTTCGGGCATAATGGAAGATATCTTACTGATGTCACAACATATTTAAGGCATATTAACTTAGGAAACCTGTATATGACTCATATGGTTACTCGTAACGCACTTTTCGCGTTCGGATCGGCTTATGTAACTAGTTTGCATATATTAGCCGAAACGGGTCAAACCTTATCATTTTAATCTAAAAATCCAGAATGTGTTTAGTTTACCCATATTATACAATTATTCAAACTTTTCGGGTCTAAATCACATCCTATTCCGGTCTTCGCTTATTCATGCGTTTGAACTATGTTTTCCTTTTGAAAACTAACCGGTCTAAGTCTAAACTTAATTAAAAAGACCCGTTAGGATTCTAATAGGTTATTATAAACCTTCGTTCCAGAATAGGAGGCCCGGTAAAAGCTACGTGCACTTGCTTGTTGTGATTAGTACTTGCAAAGGTAAATACATTTAACTTATTTTCCCTATACGGGCTTGGGGTATGGTATATAAAAGACCGCTTGGTCGGGCATTGAATCTTTAATTGTATGAAGGTTAAATCATTGAAATGTCCGGTTTGAAAATGTTTGTTTGCTTAAAGCCTTTGGGGGGTTAATGACCATGTCCCGGATATCCTTAGCATCATTCAAGAAATGGCCACGACCTTAGCACACGGGTGTAGGCGTACACCCGTTAGTGTATTTATAAATAATGAGGTATAACCGCCGGTTTCGAGAATAACCCGCCGCGGGACTATATCATGTGGTGTGTCAATTAATCTTTTACCCGGTATTCAAACCGGGCTACTGAACGTATAAGAAACATGTAATTCTTTTACAAGATTATGTATATAAATAATTATCCCAAGTTATAAAAGTTTTGTGCCACGTGCATTCAAATCAATTTTATTAAACCATTTTCAAAATGAGTCAGTTAATTGTATTTACCAGTGTAAACTGACGTATTTTCCCAAAAAGGTTAAGTGCAGGTACTACTCGAAATAGGCTGGCTTTCTCCTAGCATCCACAATAAGTCTCGCAAGCTTAGATGTCATAAAACTGTTGAACAATGTTTCCATTTTATTTCGATCCGCCTGTGGATCCGTTTCAACTATTTTGTGATACTTAATATTACAATTTATTTAGTTGGAATGAATCTATCTTTTGCTTCCGCTGTGCATTTAAATATTGTGTTGTTTGACTATGATGATATCAACTACGTCACGATACTCCCCACCGGGCCCACCGGTAATACGTGGAAATATCGGGGTGTGACAGGTTGGTATCAGAGCCAACACTGAGTGAATTAAACACTAACCTTTTGTGTTTAATCTCAGTTACACAGTTGCACATTTCTCAATTTTCGAGTCTAGACAAAGAACATAGGACAAATCCTGATTTTGTTTTATTTTTGTCTGTTATATTTTTCCTTGTTGTTATCTTTAATTATGTTGACAGGTTCGAATATGCCGCCAAGATTCCTTAGGAGAAAGGGAAAGACACCTGTAGCAGGCCACGACTAGGAGGCCGGGCCTTCTCAAAGAAGAACCTCACCCATCAACATGCGTACAAGTCCCAGGGGGACTGGAGGACGCATCTGCAGCCAGCGAGACGATCTGTCTCGTTAGCTTCGTCACCTTCTTACCTACACTCTTTTGGACCCCATTCAGAAAATGAGCCCGAAAATCCACAGCTGTCATTTATCCCTCTCCAGAGGTCCAACTCTCGTCACTCCTTTGATAACCCGTCATAAATCTTCCGAAGCCGGTTCAACCCGGCCAACTACCTCGAAGAACCAGTGGGTGTTAACCCATTGGGACCCGAAGATCACTTTTCTGAAGATCATGCCATGGATATGGATGAGGACTCAGACCCTACTGAACCACAGGCCGGTACCCCCACACATCCCATAGAAATTTCTGATGGGTCATCTTTTCATGGATCACCCTACCGTGGTCCTGACAGTTACCAAGCAAGGTTCAACTAGTTTGAGTGGTATTTCACACGCTCTTACCATTCAACGCCTCATCAGCAGCAGCAGGATCCTTCCGGGGATACACGTTTCGTGGCAGTTACCCCGCCACCACCACCACCTCAGCTGCAGCCTCCTGAGCCACCAAGGCGAAGGAGATCGAATGCACGGATGTCCGTGCGAGGAGGAGTGCATATCGGCACCACTCAACCATCGAGTGGCAGCCACTACCCGCCACTCCAACAAGACCAGCAGATGGGGGGGCCTTCAAACCCCGTCCGGGAAGTGAACTCTGCACCTGTCATGCCGCCACCGATGGGCTTTGACAACCCAATTCCCACGTATGCTGGCCCAGCAGCGTGTAATCCCTTTGAGCAGCCGGCTCACACCAGCTTCAATTATGTTGAGATCGACCCATACCTAGCGGCGTGGAACTACAATGCTCTTAACCCCGAAGGGCCCTACGGAACTCCTTGGGGAGTTGGATACCCAGCATATGGATACCAACAACAGTCGTCTCTTCGACCTCCACATCAGCCGCAACCACAGCCACAGGTACCACGGTTTTCCCCGCCAGAACAGGAGGAAATCCTCCAAAGATTGGACCAAGTTGAGCGGGAAGTTCACAGAGATCGCAGGGAACGACAAGGCTTCTTTAAGGGGTTGGCAAGTTTAATAAAAGGGAAGAGCAAGAAGGACCATTGAATCCTTCAATTGTTGGCAGTATTTCCTTGTTTTCAGTTGAGCCCCTGCGTGGGCCTGTTTTTCTGTTTTGACCCTTGTGTGGGTATGTTTGTTTGTTTAAGCCCCTGCGTGGGCATTTTATTTAGTAGAAGTCCCGTTTAGGGCAACATTGTACTTGTTAAATTTTATGGAATGGTTAATTTAAATTTTCATTTATTTAATTATGTGCATAAACATAAAATATGAAATAAATAAAATAACTTTCCACTAAAAAGATCTACCATTATAATGGCAAAATCTAAAAAGAACAAGACCTAGCCATATGTCACCTTAAGACAGGGCCAAGATGGTAGTTCCTCAATTAGATTCAGATCCTTATTAACCTCTCAATTTAGGGTTGTTCTGCGTTAGATATATAAAAGAATCTTAAAGGTAAAACCTAGCCTAAATTTCGTTGCAGACATGGCCAAGATGGTAAAAACCGATTCAAAAGATTCAAAACCTTAACTCCTGAAAGAATATTAACATGCTTGACAAATGTAATTCGACAAAATCACATAAGTCATTCTTAAATTGGGTAATTCTATATTCCCTCATTTATATAATCATCCCTTAAAGGATGAAGTGCCCACGGGCTATAATTTACGTCCTCTGAGACTAAAGACAGTGGTAGCCTACAACTCCCTGTAAAAAAAAAGGTAATGAACTTTGATTCAAACCTTAATGCCTCGATTCCATAAAATCTGGGCTTATAAATTAAACTTGTCTACGTGACTAGGCCTTTTGTGCCATTACTAATTTATAATTTAGGATTATGATAAAGATCCTGAATAATTATATATTTAACAAATTAACTAAAATGGCTATTAAAAACCATGGTTAATAAATCGTCAAGAACGATAGTATTGTTTAGGCTTCTGAATAAACCTTGTCCTTATTTTCTTTATGTAGCAATTAAAGCTACATGACTAGGTCAGATGAGGTAAACAGTCATCCGGTGGAAAACCATGAAAATGCTAAGATACATGTGAGCTGCAAACATTAGTAGATAATGCTGTTACAAGAGCTATAGAACGGCAATATAATGAATCTAGCGGGACTCGAAGTAGGACCCTATCCACACCGCACTCCAAACCTAAGACTCAATCGGAGGCTCATAGCAAGCCACCCTCTAAGAAAGAGGAAACAAAGAAAGATGATGATCGACATTCATCTAATCAAAACAATGTTCCATCAAAAAGGATAGTGTTTGATGATAAACCACGTACCAAGTCCTGTACCTATAAGTACTTTGTTTTCTGCAAACCCAAGGATTTCACTAGGGAGAAAGGGGCAATTGATTGTATGACCTGGTTGGATGAGATGGACACGGTAGTTGACATCAGCGGTTGTGCTGAAAAGGATGTAGTGAAGTATGTATCCCAATCGTTCAAGGGAGAGGCACTAGCATGGTGGAAGTCTCTCATTCAAGCTGCTGGAAAGATTCCGCTCTACAATCTGTCATGGGATCAATTCGTTGCTCTCATTAAGGAGAATTATTGCCCGCAACATAAGGTTGAAAGAATTGAATCAGATTTCTTATCGTTGGTGATGAAGAATTTAGATTGTCAAGCTTACCTCACCAGTTTCAATACCCTGTCTAGACTGGTTCCGTATCTCGTAACCCCGGAACCCAAAAGGATTGCTCGCTTCATTGGGGGTTTAGCCCCAGAAATCAAAGCCAGTGTTAAGGCGTCCAGACCTGCTACTCTTAGGTCAGCAACTGATCTATCTCTGTCTCTTACCTTGGACGCGGTCAGGCTAAGATCACTAAGAAACACTGATGCTGAGAAAAGGAAGCGTGAGGATGATAACTCACGGCGATCAGATAAGAGACATAGGGGAAACAATGACCACAAGAAGGGTTCTGGAACCAAGAAAGATGGCCATCAGTCGGGAGATAAGCCCAAATGTAAAATATGCAAGAAACAACATTTCAGGAAGTGCAGATATGAGTCGAAATCCCAGTCACAGCCAAGGGCATGTGGGATTTGCAAGTCTTCTGAGCACAAGACCTTAGAGTGTAAGAAAATCAAGGATGCTACGTGCTATAGCTGCAATGAGAAAGGGCATATCAGATCCAACTGCCCAAAACTTGCAAAGAAGACTGAGGATGGGAAGAAGACCAGTGCAAGGGTCTTCCGTATGGATGCAAAGGAAGCTGTTCAGGATGACAATGTGATCACAGGTACCTTCCTCATAAATGATGTCTATGCAAGAGTACTTTTTGATTCAGGAGCTGATAAGTCATTTGTAGATAATAAGTTTTGCAAATTGCTGAATTTACCTGTTAAAACCCTAAGTGTGAAATATGAGGTAGAATTAGCTGATGGTACCTTAGAAACCGCGTCAACCGTGTTAGATGGATGTTGCATATCCATTAGGAACCACTCTTTCCCATTGTCCCTACTTCCTTTGAAGTTAGCCGGTTTTGACATAGTTATAGGTATGGATTGGTTATCTCATAACCAAGCCCAGATAGTGTGCAACAAGAAGCAAGTGGTGATCAAGACTCCGTCTGGTGAGCTACTCACCATTCAGGGAGACACCCAGTATGGACTGCCTGAGCAAATGTCTATGCTCAAGGCATCTAGATGTTTGAAGAAGGGTTGTGTCATTTATATGGCACAGGTAACTATTGATGAGCAGAAAACCATGATTGAAGATATTCCAGTCATTTCTGAATATCCTGAAGTATTCCCTGAAGAACTACCTGGTTTGCCACCAGATAGGCAAGTAGAGTTCAGAATTAACATCATCCCTGGAGCAGCACCTGTTGCGAGAGCACCTTATAGGTTGGCACCAACAGAGATGAAGGAATTGAGGACACAACTAGATGAATTGCTAACCAAAGGTTTCATTAGACCTAGTTCGTCTCCTTGGGGAGCGCCAATCCTATTTGTCAAGAAGAAGGATGGATCGATGCGTCTGTGCATCGATTACCATGAGCTTAATAAGGTCACTATCAATAATAGGTATCCTTTGCCCAGGATCGACGATCTGTTCGATCAATTGCAAGGGGCAAGCTACTTTTCTAAGATCGATTTGAGGTCAGGCAATCATCAATTGAAGGTTAAGGAAGAAGATGTACACAAGACTGCATTTAGGACTGGTTATGGTCATTACGAGTTCCTAGTGATGCCTTTTGGGCTCACTAATGCACCTGCCGCATTCATGGATCTCATGAATCGCGTCTGCAAGCCTTACTTGGATAAATTTGTCATCGTTTTCATCGACGACATTCTCATTTACTCGAAAAGCCAAACTGACCATGAGAAACATCTCCGTTGCATTCTTAAGCTGCTTCAACAAGAAAAGCTCTATGCCAAATTTTCAAAATGTGAATTTTGGCTTCGAGAAGTCCAATTCCTTGGACATGTTGTTAGTGAGCGTGGTATCCAAGTGGATCCCGCTAAGATTGAAGCTATTATGAACTGGCAAGAGCCAAAGACGCCTACGGATATTCGCAGCTTTCTAGGACTGGCAGGATACTATAGGCGATTTATTGAAAACTTCTCAAGAATTGCAGCACCCCTAACTCTACTCACCCTCAAGAATAGCAAGTTTGATTGGGGGCCTAAGCAGCAAGAATCTTTTGATATTTTGAAGCAGAAGTTGAGCAACGCTCCTGTATTGACGTTGCCTGATGGAATCGAAGAATTTGTGGTATATTGTTGTAACATCCCGAAAATGCGAGTTCTTAAATTTGCAATATGGTTGCGAATAAAATAGTGAAATAAACCGACTAAGAGTGGCACTAACCAAGTTAGTTGGTCAATTATAAGTATTTAGGAGCTAAAACAAATAAAGTATGAAAAGTGAGGGACTAAAAGTGTCTAAATGAGAACTATTTTTAATAAAATAACTAAATTAAAACACAAACACATTTGTCTGTGTTGTGGAGATCGACCAGGAGTCAGGGGCGACCCCAAGCTCCATCAAAACCCTAGTTCATCACAAATTGAGGGTCCAAATCTGATCAAAAACAAAAATCGAGCATAGATTATTGATCCTCATCACAAGAGGATTACAAGGTATGTAAAATTTGATGAAAACTCTCAACTTGAAATTCTCATGAAATTGGGAAAATCTGAAATTTATGGTTGCATGTTTGTTTTATGATGAATTAGGAACAATAAAGTGTCTAGGGACAAACCCTAGACAAATACAAGTTGAAATCATGTGAAATTTTAGTAAAATCCATGAACACCATTGTAGGTGATTAGTGGGTTATGTAGAACTTGATAAACACTAGGAAATTGGGTGTTGTTCTAGTGTAATTTGACAATTGTGAAGTGACTTCAGAATTTTAGAAGCTTACAATTGTGTAAAATGGGTTGATTTATGTGAAATTCGGGCTAGATGATAAGCTAGGGATTTACTAAATAATCATGTAAAATTCTGCCTTTAAAGTGTTTGTTGAAATGCCTCAAAGAAGGCTCGAAACTAGAATTTTGAAGTTAAAACACCTAATTGTGATGTTTTGGCTATTATGCGATATGTGATTAAAAAGAGTTCTAAACATGATGTAAATGAACTCTATAGGAAGGGATACCGGAACGTCGAGTGGACAAGCCGGTGGTGAATTGCGGTTGAAGGGCGTGCACTAAAGGTATGTAACTTGACCCGTTACATTAAACAAATTGTTGTTAAGTTTTGCGAAGTCTCATTGTAGGATAAATATGGTGTCAATTGTAGCGACCATGATCGTTACTTGGATTAATAGTCTAAGAGTGACAAGGAATCGTTTGGTAGTCATCATAATTGGAGGATTCCATAAGATGAGCCAAACGGGTCGATTAGTTGTGTAAATTATTGTTCTAGTGTTTTTAGAAAGTTAAAATGGCGATGACAATCACAAGAGCATTAAGCCATGAGATTGGTAAAGAAATGCGAACGATGATAAGCCCTGGATGTTGGGTAGAAAGTGTCATAAGTTTACTAGCTAAATGGTAGTAAATTGTGTGAAGTTGAAGCGGGTTGAATAATCAATTTAATGCGTGGCCAAGGCTTCGTAATATAGTTAATGGATTTTTTTCGTTGTTGTTGATAAAAAAGACATGTTAGAATACCAGGATTTAGCATGTTAATTCGTGAGAATGAGAAATTTGAGAGTTCGGGTTTGGGCAAAATAATTAAATCAACCAAAATATAGAGTTGCAGGGGCTACCGTAAATTACGGTACCCACCGTAATTTACGGTAGAGTCCAAAAGTTTACGGTGGTTCACTCCTGAGTTACGGTGGACCAGAAACATAAAATGACTACCGTAACTTATGGTAGATACCGTAAGTTACGGTAGAGTCTGGAAATTTGGCTAAGTTTTTGTATATTGTAGTTAATTGAATCCGTTTCCAAACGTAGTTTCGATTAAGCAATAATTCCAAGAAACCCAATACTAATAATTGTCAAAATTTCAGTTTGTAGGTGTTGCAAATATGTGGACGACAATCAAGCATGTTTTGAAGAACCGAACATGAACTTTTGAAGCTTCCGCTATAAATTAACTCTGTTTAGACAATGTCAACGATGTAACTAATTTGCTAAATAACTTTTGAATGTTTGAATTAGTCGGTAGTTGACTAATGTTAGTTACCTTAAAACTTTACTTTTGGAACTTATATTTTAAATGGGTCATATTTTATATAAATCCCGTTTTTACATTAAATTCTTATAAATTCAAGACGGGTGTTACAATTGTGATGCATCACACACCGGTATGGGATGTGTGCTTATGCAGAAAGCCAAAGTCATTGCCTATGCTTCACGACAGTTAAAGGTGCACGAGAAGAATTACACCACCCATGACTTGGAGTTGGGTGCTGTTGTATTTGCACTAAAACTGTGGAGGCATTATTTGTATGGAACCAAATGTGTGATCTATTCAGATCACAAGAGCCTTCAACATATGTTCAATCATAAGGACTTAAACATGAGGCAACGACGTTGGATGGAAACTTTGAATGATTATGACTGTGAAATAAGATACCATCCAGGCAAGGCAAATGTGGTTGCTGATGCCTTAAGAAGGAAGGAAAGAGTGAAACCTATAAGAATCAATGCCAAGAGCATTGAGATAAAGAATAGTTTGAACGAAAGGTTGTTAGCTGCACAGAAGGAAGCTGTGTTGGAAGCTAACTATCCTGATGAAAAGCTAGGAGTAACTGAAGAGCAATTATCTTATGGCAAGGACAGAATTTTGAGACTAAATGGGCGAATTTGGGTTCCAGTTTATGGAGGACTTCGGGATGTTATCCTCCAAGAAGCCCACAGTTCCAAATATTCTGTTCATCCTGGAGCTGATAAGATGTATCAGGATCTAAAGGCAAACTATTGATGGATAGGCTTGAAGAAGTCTATAGCTGCCTATGTAGCTAAATGTTTGACGTGCGCGCAAGTCAAAGCTGAACACCAAAAGCCATCAGGTCTGCTACAACAGCCTGAACTTCCCACATGGAAATGGGAAATGGTAACAATGGATTTCATCACCAAGTTGCCAAGGACAAGGAAAGGAAATGATACTATATGGGTGATAGTAGATAGACTGACTAAGTCAGCACATTTCCTACCCATTAAGGAGACTTATAGCTCCGACATGTTAGCCCAATTGTACGTAGATAAGATTGTATCTCTGCATGGCGTACCAGTGTCAATTATCTCTGACAGAGATACCAGATACACATCACATTTTTGGAAAAGTTTCCAACAATCTTTGGGCACGCGCTTAAATTTTAGTATGGCTTACCATCCTCAGACGGACGGACACAGTGAGCGTACCATCCAAACCTTGGAAGACATGCTTCGTGCATGTGTGATTGATTTAGGTGGTAGTTGGGATAACCACCTGCCATTGATCGAGTTCTCCTATAACAATAGCTACCATGCGAGCATTAAGGTTGCGCCTTTTGACGCATTATATGGTAGAAAGTGCAGAACGCCTATTTGTTGGGCAGAAGTAGGGGAAACTCAATTATCAGGACCAGAAATAGTCTTTGAAACGACGGACAAGATTTTCCAGATTCGCGACCGCCTGAAAGCTGCCAGGGATAGGCAGAAAAGTTATGTTGATGAAAGGCGAAAACCTCTAAAGTTTGAGGTTGGTGATAAAGTTTTGCTTAAAGTATCACCCTGGAAGGGAGTGATGCGATTTGGTAAGAAAGGCAAGTTGAGCCCAAGGTATATAGGACCATTCGAGATTATTGAATGTGTAGGGTCAGTGGCTTATAAGTTGAACTTGCCGAAGAGCTCAGTGGTATTCACAATGTATTCCACATCTGCAATCTGAAGAAATGTCTAGCAGATGAATCGCTAGTCATACCACATACAGATGTGCACATAGATGAGAGCTTGAAATTTGTAGAAAAACCTTTGTCGATTTGAGGATCGACGGGTTAAGAAGCTTCGGAGGAATCATGTACCTATTGTAAAGGTCAAATGGGATGCCCGCAGAGGTCCCGAGTACACGTGGGAGGTAGAGTCCACAATGAAAGAAAAATACCCTCAATTGTTTCAGTAAATCTCGAGGTCGAGATTTCTTTTAAGGGGGTGAGGATGTAACACCTCGTAAATTCGTACCTAATAAAATAAAGACATGTGTCATGTATGCAAACGTGTTATTAATCCGGATCGAATCAAAAGATGTATGGTAGGTTTAAAATGTCGACATGTTAAATTTGATACCTTTGAACGACTTAATTATAAATCCCAAACCATGATGTATTTTGTAAACATCTGATTTGTATAAACTTCAAATCCGGTTGCCCTTAATATTAATTAACTAAAACCCCAAAGAAATGAATGTTATGAGGGTCTGCGACAAATCTTGCATTCATGACCTTCCCACAAGAGTCCAAGATGGAATGGTGCATGGCAACACATGCAGAGACATGCAAAGCCTGACTTCATGGTCCCTACAGTAAAAGAAAAGCATGAGATTCGGAATTTCAAAGTTGCATGGTCAAAACTTCAAAATTTACAAATTTTTGTCTTCTGGTAAAGGCTTACGGACCGCAAAGATAGACCCTTACGGTCCACAAGAGTCCAAGTCGGTTACGGACCGCAAAGCCTAAGGCTTACGGTCCGTAAGGCATGTATCTGGGCAGAATTTTGGACAGATGTCTGTTAAACAAGTTACACCGCCTTATAAGAGTGGTATTCGAAAATCAGGGGCCCTATAACTGGTTTTTAGCATCATAGGGACACCTGGGAACATCTTACAACAATTGTAGACTGATTTGGAGTGATCTTGATGCATCAAAGTTACTATATAAGGGGACCTCTTGTTGCAACATTCCTTTGTTCATTTGCAACTCACTTCAAGTTGGTTTCTGGAGCTCCTCTGATCAGTAACAAGCCTTCTTAAGTTCCCTAATCATACTTAGGACTATTGTAAGTTTTCTTAACCCTTCCTAATTCAGTTTAGCTTAGTTAATTAGCTTAAAGTCAAACCGTCGTAATTAAGGTTTGACTTCGAGATTAATCATTAATTGTTCAGACAAATCTCGAATTAAAAGTACCTATAAGTAGGTAATTATGTGGGTAATAAACCCTTAAAAGAGTACTCTCTGATTCCCACTCTAAGTAGGTCAAATGTCGGGTCAAACCTAAACTTAAAAAGTCAACAGAAAGCTTATTTTCAAATTAATGCATAATTAACAATGTAGAAGCTATGCAACCTGTTTAATCATTAATATAACTTGGTAATTAATGTAAGAACATGTCTAAACATGTTCAACCCGACAATTTTCAGTTTAGACTCAGTTCGGAACCGAAAGGCGCATAATTTGACTTTTGCATTGACTTTCGATTCTGACCCATTGTAGCATGTTTTATAAATGCCTTAGAGCCATATTAGGACCAAGTTACCTATAAGTAAAACCTTCTGAGATTATACAACTTGGTTCAATAGTTATCCGATTCATATGCATGTTTTCGTTAATTGCTCATATGTTGACTATTATGCCCATGTGACCTTAAAACGTGATTTTTTGAAAATCTAAAAGAGTAGAAACCTTAGTTACTGATTTATAAACTTGCACCAAAAATTTGACATCAGTTTGAGGTTTAGATTAAGAGTTATGCTCAATATCGTAATTAGAAAGCTTTTGTTAATTAAACGGCATAATTAGCATATAGCCTAGTTTAACCCACTTTTTGATATCAAACTTTTTACCCACTGATGTAATATAATATTTTGGGATTTTTGAAGATTTTTAATTAATTTTAGGCTGAGCATAACATAGGGTTGTAGCTTTAATTCGGTTGTTGCCGGTTTTGCCCTTCTGAGCTATAAAATGAGTTTTACAAATATTTTTGACTCCAAACCTTTTGCTACTGATTTTATATGATAAATAAATTATTTTAAACCTTCTGGAATAAACAAAATATCAGCTTTCTATATAGAACCCGGAAATGGCTCCAAATCGCCTTTTTAAGCATTTTTAACGCATAGTATGTTTTAAAACCATTTTAAACATATAAGGTTTGATACCTACTGATATTTTAAGTATATTTTTATACTTTAACAGTAAGCTAAAGTTTTAAACTCAGCTTTCCAGTTTTGTCCTTTTAGGCTTAGGTGAAATTACCAAAATGCCCTTCCGGTGCATAGTATGGTTAGAAATGATAAATTTCATATATAGGTTCTACCCTACTGATATAACTTAGTAAATTAAGTATTTTTACTATTTATATCAGACCTGTAACTCAGAATCATATTAAATCTCTTTTATAACCTTTAAAATAACCAAAATGCCTCGACGGGGCATAGTTTGAGTTTAAATCCATTTCGGGCATAATGGAAGATATCTTACTGATGTCACAACATATTTAAGGCATATTAACTTAGGAAACCTATATATGACTCATATGGTTACTCGTAACGCACTTTTCGCGTTCGGATAAGCTTATGTAACTAGTTTGCATATATTAGCCGAAACGGGTCAAACCTTATCATTTTAATCTAAAAATCCAGAATGTGTTTAGTTTACCCATATTATACAAGTCTTCAAACTTTTCGGGTCTAAATCACATCCTATTCCGGTCTTCGCTTATTCATGCGTTTGAACCGTGTTTTCCTTTTGAAAACTAACCGGTCTAAGTCTAAACTTAATTAAAAGGACCCGTTAGGATTCTAATAGGTTATTATAAACCTTCGTTCCAGAATAGGAGGCCCGGTAAAAGCTACGTGCACTTGCTTGTTGTGATTAGTACTTGCAAAGGTAAATACTTTTAACTTATTTTCCCTATACGGGCTTGGGGTATGGTATATAAAATACCGCTTGGTCGGGCATTGAATCTTTAATTGTATGAAGGTTAAATCATTAAAATGTCCCGTTTAAAAATGTTTGTTTGCTTAAAGCCTTTGGGGGGTTAATGACCATGTCCCGGATATCCTTGGCATCATTCAAGAAATGGCCACGACCTTAGCACACGGGTGTAGGTGTACACCCGTTAGTGTATTTATAAATAATGAGGTATAACCGCCGGTTTCGGGAATAACCCGCCGCGGGACTATATCATGTGGTGTGTCAATTAATCTTTAACCCGGTATTCAAACCGGGCTACTGAACGTATAAGAAACATGTAATTCTTTTACAAGATTATGTATATAAATAATTATCCCAAGTTATAAAAGTTTTGTGCCACGTGCATTCAAATCAATTTTATTAAACCATTTTCAAAATGAGTCAGTTAATTGTATTTACCAGTGTAAACTGACGTATTTTCCCAAAAAGGTTAAGTGCAGGTACTACTCGAAATAGGCTGGCTTTCTCCTAGCATCCACAATAAGTCTCGCAAGCTTGGATGTCATAAAACTGTTGAACAATGTTTCCATTTTATTTCGATCCACCTGTGGATCAGTTTCAACTATTTTGTGATACTTAATATTACAATTTATTTAGTTGGAATGAATCTATCTTTGTGTTGTTTGACTATGATGATATCAACTACGTCACGATACTCCCCACCGGGCCCACCGGTAATACGTGGAAATATCGGGGTGTGACACGATGATAGACTCAACATCCGCCAGATTGCTTGGTTTGGCCATCAAAGACTGTCTTTGATTAGTTGATTGCTTGTTGACCCATTTAACCACCGTTTTGTTTGCCGGAACAAACAAATCTACCACCAAAGACCATCACAACCTCGATTCTTTTACCACAGCCGTGAAACCACAACTAGTGACCGGCCAAACGCTTCTACCGGTGTCTGATCCGTAACCTTCTCAACATTGTATGCATTTAATAAAAAAAAGAGGCGGGCGACTATTCCATTCAAAGTAACACGGATTCGATGTTACACCATTTTCGGGGTAATGATTACGTGTCCGTATTGTATATTTTTACGTGGATTGAACACACACATGAAAGCAGTAACACGAAGATTTAAGGTGGTTCGGTCGGCAGACCTACGTCCACTGTGATGCAACTAGGGCTTATTTATTATATGGGTGCTACACGGAATTATAAGCACAATTATATCAGTATATCAATCAATCAATCAATCATACCCAGTAAAATCCCACAAATAGCAAAGCTACTTATAGGGTCTGGGGAGGGTGGGATGTAGACAGACCTTGCCTCTATCCATAGGGATAGAGAGGCTGCTTCCAGAGAGACCCTCGGCTCGAAAACGAACAGCATGCCAACACACCAGTCAAAAAATATAGAAATAAGAAGTCATCCTTACCAGCACAATACAATGTAAATCATGAATAATAGCATACAACATCATTTGGGCATAAACACAATAAGACAATCACTGGAAAAGTCCCTTAAAGAATAAGAAAAACATACGTCCCTGAAATACACCTAAAACCTTAATGCAATATCCTCTAGAAGTCGTTAACCCTAATCCTACGCCTCCACGAAGTCCTATCTTGGACCATGTCCTCAGAAAGATGCAACTCTAGTAAATCATGCCTAATATGCTCATCCCATGTCAGTTTGGGTCTGCCTCTTCCTCCCCTCCCCTCCACAGTAAGAGTTTCCACTACTCTAACTGGTGCCGTTGTTTCTCTCCGTTTCACATGCCCAAACCATCTCAATCTCCCTTCCTTGATCTTCTCCGATATACTAGCCACTCCTAATCTTTCCCTAAAAACCTCGTTTCTTATCCGATCTAGCCTCGTGTGTCCACACATCCACCTCAGCATCCTCATCTCTGCTACCTCCATCTTACGCGCTTGTGTCTTCTTGATAGCCCAACAGTCTGTTCCATATAGCATAGCTGGCCTAACTGCTACTCTGTAAAATTTCCCCTTTAGTTTAGTTGGGAACCTCCTATCGCACAATACCCCACTGGCTGCCCTCCATCTACACCAGCCAGCCTGAATGCGATGGGTTACATCACTATCTAAGTCACCATCTCTCTGTACAAACGACCCCAGATACTTAAATCTAGTTACCTGCGGAACCAATTGATCCTCAATGGTGATTTGGGTGTCATCGTCAACGGCCACACCACTGAAATCACATTGTAGATACTCCGTCTTAAATTGACTAATCCTTAGGCCGTTGCCCTCTAAAGCTTCTCGCCACTCCTCTACCCTCGCGTTCAGGCACTGTTTAGTCTCTGCAATCAACACAATATCGTCTGCAAAAAGCATGCACCATGGAACTGTCTCCTGAATCAACTTGGACAACTCATCCAAGACAACCGCAAAAAGAAAAGGGCTCAACGCAGACCCCTGATGGAGCCCTACCTCCACAGGAAAGAAGTTTGTATCTCCTAAGGGCGTGCGGACACTAGTTTCCGTTCTAACGTACGTATCCTTAATTATGTCTATATACTTCCCCGGTAGCCTTCGACCCTCCAAACTATCCCAAATCAGTTGCCGTGGGACAGTGTCATATGCTTTTTCCAGGTCGATGAACACCATATGTAAATCTTTCTTCTTCGCTCTATATTTTTCCATCAGCCTCCTTAGAATATGTATCAATATATATATGGACTAATTTAGGGTTAGAAAACTTAATCCCCAAGTTAGGCCCAAGCTTACATTGTAACTGAAACATGCCATGTGATCCCCCTGTCACGATGTCCCCCGACTGGTTTGACCTTCCAAACTCGTTCATCCAGAATCTTCCCTGTGACTTTAGGTTTTTCTTTTGTAAAGGAAACCTTTTTATGTCCCCGAGATTCTATGGACCCGACTTTGTTTTGTTTTAAAACTTGAACGTCACTTGCACATATACACTTAATTTTTTATTATTTTTTAATATTTATAATAGTTTTTACAAATATATTGTTCTTCTCTAATAACTTTTAAGATACAACATTTTGTACATTCCAAACTTGGTTAACATTCGGGTCTTGTCGAAAGCTGGTTAATACGTGTGGTATTAAACGAGACTATAGATGTGTAGTGTGGTTAAGATCTTTGGACAATTGATGGATAAATAGCGAGGTTAAGATTTTTGGAGTTGGGTTTTGGCAGCCTTTTGGAGTGAGGTTAAGACTAAATCGATATTTTATAATTTCCCTGTATATAAACGGTATGGCATTCTATAGAATACAATATTTTGAATTGATCTATAACTAAAATTATATTTTTTGTTTTGTTTTCGAGAAATTAAAATAAAAAAATATATAATTTTTTTAGTTATAGAGTAAATTACAAATTTGGCCACTGTGGTTATATAACTTTTACCCTTTTAGTCAAAAAATAAATTTTTAACATCTGAGCCCCAACGTCTTTTTTTCTAACCCTTTTGGTCCCTAAAGTTTCTCTTTCTAACCCTTTTGGCCCCTAACATTTAATGGATGAGATTAGTTTTAGGGCCAAAAGGGTTAGAAAAAAAAAACACGTTGGAGGCTCAGATGTTAAAAAATTCCTTTTTTGGCTAAAAGGGTAAAAATGATATAATCACATGGACCAAAATCGTAATTTACTCTTAATTATATAACTAAAATTTATATGGATAGATGCTTCATGTTTGCCAATGATCTCTAAATCAAGTGGTGGAAGACTTGCATTTATCTTGAGAGATGCAAGTTCAACTCCCACTTGGTGCAGAGTGAGGCATTGGTGGGCAATGATAGGAGACCCAGGAAACCTGGGTTCGATCCTTGAGCTAAACGGGTTTTACCGATAATTTCACCATCGTGCCTATGCGTGGGTGGGTTACCGGGTTTTCCCCGGAATTGGTGGTAGACTCGGAATACTCCGTTTAGTTTATTGGGTGCCTCAAGAGTGCTCGGGATTGATTCTGTTGGCCGTAAAAAAAAAGCACCATGCTTTGAGTTTTACCGAATATAACTAACTCACGTTTTATACGAAACTTCGCCCTTCAAAGTTCAATCCGTGTCCAGCCTTTAAAACAGATCATTGGCCGTTCGATCATCACTCAATCCGACGGTTGAACTTATAGTAAAGCATAAAGGTTATCAAAACCTTTGGCGGGCTAGACACTTCTTCGTTCCCCCCCAAATCACACACCACCAGTTGCCTCCCCAAATCCTCGATTGACGCCGCCTCCTCTCTGCCAGTCGCCGGACCAGCTCTTCAGAAACGCCGAACCACTAGGTAATTTCTTCTTCCTCTTTAGTCTTGAGACGGTACGTACCCTCTGAGTTTCTTTGTAATTTGAGTGGATATGTTGATAATTGGGTAGATATGTGTCGTTGAAACCCTAGAATAGTTTGACTTGAAAGAAGAAAATAGCCATATTAGGTAGATGGGAGATTGAGTATGCATAGAATCGAAAGATGAGTTGTTGTAGTATAGGTTCTTTATCAAAAATACATGTCAACTGGGTGGTTTAAAGTATATCCAGATGTTTTATAATCTCCAATATTGCTTTATCAAAAATACATTTGGATTGTTTTTGTAATCCTATTTAGCACATCATTTAGTATAATAATTTTAAAAAAAAAACTTGATGAAGTGTGTGTGTGGCAACATTGCCTATAACTCAAACGTTAATAGTGGGTCAAATAGGTCACAAATACATTTGGATTGTTCCGCCTTGTTTTGACTCGTTACCCAACCTGTCCCGACCTTTGTTTTACCTCTATCCCTTCAAACTGTATTATGGTGAGACCTGTTTGCCCTTGTTTTCTATCCCATAAATCATGAGTTTCCTGTTTCTTTGCTAACTTTTGATCACTTTACCGAAAGTTAAAATGTTCTGGAACCCACGACAGGAAAATAATTTTCTTACAGCACAGGAAAATGTTTGCCCTTGTTTTCTTACAGGAGATAGAGATGGAGAGCTTGGCACCAGTTTTAAAAATGGCAGGTTAATAATTTTTAATAGAAATTATGTTCTGTATACTTTCGATTTTGAATTTTAGCGAAAACTAGGTAAATTATTGAAGATATTTGGCTGGAGTTGGGAAGTTTCTGGCTTCTTCAGTTCTTTGGCAGCCATGTCAATAGGGTCAGGATGTATTTTAATTAGGTTTTTATGCATTTCATTTATTTCTTTTAAAATATGTATGGAAATGTAATACTTCATATCATCCCCAAAAGCGTTCCTTTCTCGCTGACCGCCTTTTTTTTCCGGTTACTGTCGTAGGACGGAAGAACGATGGTTTTAGGCGGCGCATCAAACCGGTAAGCAGCTCGGAGGGCTGCTACTGGTGGTTTCAGACGAAGCTCTAAATTGGTAAGTAATTCTGTATTTCATGTAGCAGAGCCATTGGCTCTGCTTTATGTGTATGCAAATTATATGTTTCTGTGTTGCCTGCTAATAGTTAGGGCTTTTGAATTTCAGGTCATGGAAAGTTATTGTTAGGGCATTCGGTTATTATAATATATTATGAAAGTGATTATCAGTTCATTTGCTTTACTTTTGAACTTTCTTACATTACTTGACGAATTAGTAGACGTTTTCTTTGATTTTGAATCTGGAATTTGAGCTCTTCTTTTACTGAAATTACTTAATGGAATGGTAAAAGTTTTCTTTGAATTTTGAATTAGTAGGGCTTCTTTAATATGTATTAACACTTAATCTGAGTCATTGCTGCTTTTTTTTAATGCCAGTTACATGTTACATTAACTACTGTTGATGTTGTTATTAGTTACATTAATCAAATGCTTCTTCGTTGGATTGTTTCATGTTATTTTCGATAATTGTACTTGAAACATAAGAACCGAACAGTAACGCTTAGATAGCATGCCAGGACGTGAAGCGATATGCTTAAGATTAGATTGAACGGTATCAACTAGGTCATATCGAGAACCGAACCTTTTCCCATAGTAATGGACCAAGGACCAAACCGGGCATAACCAATCCAGTGAGTTGACTTGAGTTTTGCACACCTCTAATATTAGAATTGGAATGGACTTTGTGGGCTGTTAAGAGTTAGTAGAGTGGTAAGTAACTAATTATCAAACCAATCACTTTGCTTGTACTCATATACCACAGTTAAAGAAATGCTACAGTGATTAGTTGTATAAAGTGTCATATGATTGTGAGATTGATTGACAACCAAATCTTCAGATCATTGCAGTTGTAATCCCACAATCACTGTTCTTAAAAACACCCCCTAAATTACATCTCCATCATTATTTCTAAGCTTAGAAAATCACGAAAATAATCATTCTTTATCATATGTTATACCTGCATAATAGCCGTGTCGAACACAAAATACCGGTGTACTAGACTTTTCCTCATCAATAATCACTTACAATAATCTGATACACGACACCATATTGATACCGGTTTGGTACTTGGTCCATTACTATGGGAAAAGGTTCGGTTCTTCATATGACCTAGTTGATACTGTTCAATCTAATCTTAAGCATATCGCTTCACGTCCTCGCATGCTATCTAAGCGTTACTCTTCGGTTCTTATGTTTCAAGTACAATTATCGAAAATAACATGAAACGATTAGATGTAACAATTATCGATAATTGACTGATATACTAATCAGTCAAATCTTGATTATGTTTCATATCTTATAAAAGGTACCCCAATACGTAAAACGATTAGATGGCCTAAACCGTTAGTAATTTACAACAGATGGGGTCGGCTCGACTCGACTCACTTTTTGTTTAGAAGTTTTAGTTTTTTTAATAATAGTTAACGTGCCAAGTATGAACACCAACTGACCCGACCCGAAACCCGTTCTGACCCGACCTGAAACCCGTTCTGACCCGAACCAAAAACCCTTTTTGATAATTGACCCGTTTTGACCCGAACCCGTTTTGACCAATGACCCGACCCGTTTGCCAGGTCTAGTTGGTATGGTGCTTTAATTTGGTGTACAATGCTAGGATCTTTTGTCTAGGTGGGTTTTAAATAAGTTTTTTTTATTTTCAATTACGCTTTCACGATACACCTAAAGGAATAAAGCTTGTTGTTGAATAAGTGTTTCCAGTTAGATAGAAATTTGTCAACATCTTGAGGACACAATGGGATATGGGCTTGGGTTGAACCTAATATATTTAGCGTTAGATGGAATAGGTTGAGTTCGATTGAGTATCATTACTTTTTTAACCGAATCCTGAATAACCCAAACGCAACTAATCGAATAAAGTTATGGGTTGGCATTCAGCTTTGTCATGAAATTTTTGAAAATGAACACTGATCGTAGCATTAGGTGGTTATTTGGGTTTGGGTTTCGGTCTAAATGAATACCATAATCAGTAACACTCACTGGCATGTGTGTGTATATATGTGATTTATGCATGGATGCGGATCATGGCCATCTGTGTATTTATATGATTTATGCATCGGTGTGAACAAATAGCATTTCAATATGATAGATTTCTATAGGTTCTTTTAGATATCGCAAAGAATTTTTAGATCGACCCGTTAAGTTAACATGTGTTCATTAATAGGTTACATTTTTATGTTAATGTGTATTAATTATTCTTTTTTTAGCTCCAAAAACTTCAAGTGGGATCCGAAAAAGAAAAAGAACGAGAGGCTCGACTAAACATAGAAGCCAAATTGAAACAATTTGAAAAAGATCGGGTCAAATGAGAACGGGAGCGAGAGCGGGCCTGCTGAAACAATGGTTAACCGAGGTGGTTAACTCCCTGGTCTCGTCAAGTAGGGTTAATCCCTTCTTTCCGAGGATCGTTGGCTGGATCGTCCGCTGGTCGATATCCTGCACAAGGAAACAAACCGTGACTTGTAACAAGGAGGACGGGGTGGGGGTGCTCCTTGTTACCACTCTCCGGCGTGAGAATCAGTAATTTGCTTGGAAAGCAAAGTATGATAGTAGTAGTAGTGAGAGAGTTGTGAAGAGATACCTCAAACCTGGTTTGGGATGGGTATTTATAGCCGCGGAGTGAAGGAGGGTAGTTAAGTGGCTAGTCTGACATCGCACAGCCTCCTGCAAGTGTGTCAGGCCTGTCGATTACGGTGGTGAGGCCACGTCCTGCTGTGGTGTCAGTCTGTTGCTTACATGTGGGCTGTCAGGTGACTGTCCTCAGTGCCACTTGCACTGTGGTGTCAGACCCACTTGCCTCGTAGGCAGGATGCGGTGCCGGGCCGCATTGCTGCTTGCGGTAACTAATGTTGTTCCCGCGTTCTTGTTCTGGCCAAGATGCATGCGGGATGCGGTACCGTGCCGCATCACTGCTTGGTGACTGTTACTGTTGTCCAGATCCCTTGTCGTGACGAAAATATTCATAGGATGCGGTGCCAGGCTGCATCGCTATGCGTATCATCCATTTTCGTACTTAAGGTAAGTCTTCTCATCCCTTGACAGAATGGTTTCGACCGCTGTGTTCGCACGTGCCCGTATGGACACAGAAAAGTTGTTGCTGGTGGGGGTTTTTGATAAGGGTAATGGTCACTCGCGGTCGTGCTGACGCGAGATCTGGGACCATACCCCTTCAAGTCCCTCCAGTGTAGTGTTGCTTCCTTATGCAAGTTGCATGTGGGAGGAATACTGGACTATGGTGTCTAGAAGGTAGAATATGGGCCATGCAAATGGCTCCTGCTTCAAGTAAATCAAGCTGGGGGTCCGGTAGAGTCGTGTGACGTCTCTTCCGTACCGGTGAGCAAGTTTCGTTTGGTGCGGAATTCTTAGCCAAGGATTTTGATCCGGTAATATGGTCTATCTTTTTCTGATGTCATCAGCCACCTGTTGGTGTTTCAAACCAACCTTTGAGATAGTGCCTGAAGATGTTAGCAGGGTTTGAACCAACCTTTGAGGCGGTGACGGAAGACCGATTCAACAACAACCACAAATGCCACAATACCAATTTCAACCACCTTTTGCACCTCAAGGGTCGATGCAAGGGCAAATGGGTCAACCAAGAGCACCATTGGGTGCCCCTCAAAGACATCATCGGGAAGTAGTACGGGGAATTGAAGCTCACTTTCGGCCTATTATCACTAACAATCCTTCGCCGGTAGTGATTCCTCATCATGCGTATGGAAGAACTTTTAAAGTTAGAACAACCGCCCTCCAAAGTCTACCAAAGTTCAAGGGATTAGCAACGGAAGAACCCTGTTTTCATTTGGAGACATACGACTCCATTTGCAAAACCATTGGAGGTCAAGGGTTTTCTTCGGATGATGTCAAGTTGGTTCTCTTCCAATTTTCTTTGGAAGACAAGGCAAAGAGATGGTTTCACACTCTACCCTCTGCATCGATCTTTACATGGGCCGATATGCAACAAATATTTTTGGATGAATATTACACCTCTCAAAAGACTAATGATGTAAGGAGAGGTTTGAGAAGCTTCCAACAACAATCGGGGGAGATGTTTCATGAAGCTTTCGAAAGGTTTAATATGATGTTACGGAATTGCCCTCATCATGGGATCCAACTATGGGAGTTGTTGAACGCATTTCACGAAGGTTTGAGTTCGGAGGATGCACGTGATTTAATGTCGATCACTAATGGTACATTCGGTACGAATTATGAACATGTTGATTGGGCATTTTTAGAACAAATGGCGGTGAATTCCAAGAGGAAGGCCCAATCTTCAAGACGGGCAAGGCATGTGATACAAAGGCCGCAAGTGCATGGAGTAGAGAGTGGCAACGTGCAAACTACAAATCAAGTGTACAACGTGTGCACTAATTGCAACGAAATAGGCCATACGGCGGAAGTTTGTGTAGTGGGGGTGGTTGATGAGCAAGTAGAGGAAGTGAATGCAATTCAAGGGGGTGGTCGAAATTTCAATATGAACTCCAACACCTACCACCCTGGGTTACGAAACCACCCTAATTTCCGTTACGGGAACGCGGCGAAACAAGCTAACCCAAACTTTCAAGGAGCTCAAGGTAACTTTGCACCTCGCCAACAATACAATCAAGGCAACTATAGGGGTGGAAACAATTATGGGTACCAAGGGCAATTTCAACAAACGGGTCAAAGTTCGTCAAGCGGGAATGAAGTCATGGGTATGCTTCGGGCTATGCAACAAGACATGCAAAAACGGAATCAACTCGATGAAGTTCGAATGCAAAAGGATGAGGTTCGTGACAAGAGCATCCAATCACTAACAACCCAAATGGGTCAATTGGCAACCGATGTGGCGGAGTTGAAGAAAAGCAAAGGTCAACTTCCTAGCGACACTAAGGTAAATCCTTCCCATGGTTCGTCACGAGGTAACAACGTTAATATTAGTCATGTTAGTGTATTGAGAAGTGGCAAAGAATTTAAGGCAAATTTGTCACCGGGTTTGGTTGAGGGGGTAGTTGAGGACATCACGGGTAATGAAAGTGACGATGAATTTTCACCGGTTAAACCTAAAGAATCAAATGTTAAAAAAACCGAATTTGGGTGAAAATGAAAAAAGTTTAAAAGATGAAGGTGAACCGAGTCAAGTCCCGTTTCCATCGGCTTTACTTGACCCGGGTAGGAAAAATTTTATTGCATCAAGAGGTCCCCAAAAAGAAGAGTTGTGGGACATGTTTAAACAAGTAAAAATCAATCTTCCACTACTTGATGCAATAAAACAAGTAACCGCATAGGCCAAATTTCTAAAGGAATTATGTACATAAAAAAGGCAACAAAAGAAGAAAATGCCTAAGCGGGTGGATTTAACCGGGCAAGTAAGTGCGGTTTTGAATGGGGAGCTTCCTCCTAAGCTCCAAGATCCGGGCACGCCATTAATTAACATTCAAGTTGGTAATTTTCAAATGGCAAAGGCGTTACTAGATCTTGGAGCCGGGGTGAGCATTTTACCGGGGGGGGGGGGGCTTATATGACCAATATGACTTTGGTCCGTTAGCAAGGGTGGAGACAACGGTTGTTTTGGCCGATTTGTCTCATAAGCTACCTCGGGGGATGGTTCAAAATGTGATTGTGAAAATTGATGAGTTCTATTACCCGGTTGACTTTTTGGTATTGGACTACTCATCCGCGGACCCAAAACAACAACAAAATGTCATTTTGGGTCGGCCATTTTTGAGCACCGCGCATGCTGTTATCGATTGTAGATTTGGTACAGTCGATATGACTTTTGGGAATAGAAAAATGCGCTTGAATGTTTTTACTAATAATTCTAATGCTGTTGGTGTTGATGAGTGTTTCATGGCAGATTTAGTCGACGGATACAACCCGCACGAGTACGAGGAGGATAGTATGGATGTTTGTCTTTGTGATTTTTCTGAACAGGTACTTGCTTGTGCATTAAGGTTTGAAGAGGAAAAACAGGATGCTATGGCTTTGAAGGAAGGTCGACCGCAATGAACTCATCAATTTGAAAGCTTGCCGGTGGAAATAAACTCGGGTACTAGGCCATCGCTAGAAGAACCACCAAAGTTGGAGCTCAAAGACTTGCCAAGCCATTTGAAGTATGCTTTCCTAGGGGATAAGGACACTCTACCGGTCATTATTGCCTCTAATTTAGAGATGACACAAGAGCAAGCTTTGTTGGAGGTTTTGAAAGAGAATAAAGGAGCTATTGGATGGACGATTGCTGATCTCAAAGGAATTAGTCCATCAATCGTCATGCACAAGATAATCACCACTGAAGATGTAAAACCGACAAGAGAAGCTCAAAGACGATTGAATCCAAACCTAAGGGAGGTAGTAAAGAAAGAGGTAATTAAATGGTTGGATGCGGGAATTATCTATCCGATTTCGGATAGTGCTTGGGTAAGTCCTACCCAAGTTGTGCCTAAGATGGCTGGCATTCAAGTAGTCAAGGATAAAAACGGTGAACAAGTTACCACCCGACCGGTCACCGGGTGCCGTGTATGTATTGACTATCGAAAATTGAACGCCGCCACTTCTAAGGACCATTTTCCGCTACCTTTTATTGACCAAATCATTGAAAAACTGTCGGGTCAAAAGTATTACTGTTTTTTTGGACGGGTATTCGGGTTACAATCAAATAGCAATACACCCGGATGACCAACACAAGACCACCTTCACTTGTACATATGGTACCTTTGCCTTTCGGCGAATGCCATTTGGCTTGTGCAATGCACCGACAACTTTCCAACGATGTATGATGAGTATCTTCTCGGACATGGTTGGAGAGTCGCTTGAAGTGTTTATGGATGACTTCTTGTTTTTTGGCACTAGTTTTGAATCGTGTCTCAATGAATTACAAAAAGTTTTAAAATGTTGTGTTGAGAAAAATTTAGTGCTTAGTTGGGAGAAAAGTCATTTTATGGTGCAAGAGGGCATTGTGTTGGGTCATGTAATATCAGAAAAGGGGAATGGAGGTGGATAAGGCAAAAATAAGGGTAATATCATCTTTGCCACCACCGAAAAATGTTAAGGGTGTAAGGTCGTTTTTGGGACATGTGGGCTTCTATAGACGTTTCATTAAAGGTTTTAGTGTTATCACGAAACCTTTATGTAATTTGTTGTTAAAAGATGTTCCATTTAACTTTACTGACGAATGTTTGCAAGCATTTACTGTTTTGAAGGAACATTTGGTGAAAGCTCCTATTTTGCAACCGCCGGATTGGTCAAAGCCTTTCGAGATCATGTGTGATGCAAGCGACACTACAATTGGTGCAGTTTTGGGTCAACGGGTTGACAAAAAGTCGGTGGTAATTTACTATGCAAGCAAGACTTTATCCGAAGCGCAACTGAATTACACCACAACCGAAAAGGAGTTATTAGCGATGGTGTATGCTTTGGATAAGTTTCGTTCGTATATTTGGGGGAGCAAAGTGGTTGTATATTCGGATCATAGTGCGGTCCGGTATTTGATGGAGAAGAAAGATGCGAAGCCCCGTTTAATTCGATGGGTGTTGTTGTTACAAGAGTTTGACTTAGAGATCCGAGACAAAAAGGGGAGTGAGAACGTAGTGGCGAATCACTTGTCTCGGATCCCGGTGGAAGGGATTGACGATTTGAGTGAAATAAATGAAAGGTTTCCCGACGAGCAACTCCTAGCCGTATCTACCTTTGTTGCACCGTGGTATGCTCACTACGTAAACTACTTAGCCACGGGTGCCATCACAAATCATTGGACCAAGAAGCGTAGACAACAATTTATGGTCCAAGTGAAGCAATACATTTGGGATGAACCGGATCTTTTTAAGATCGGGCCAGATCAAGTTATTCGGAGGTGTGTGCCCGAAACGGAGGTAATGGAAATTTTGACTCACGCCCACTCATCCGCATGTGGGGGTCATTTTAGCGGGCATAAAACTGGTTATCGGGTTCTCTCATGTGGGTTTTATTGGCCCACAATTTTCAAGGATGCGTGTGCGTTTGCAAGGAATTTTGTGAATTGTCAAAGGATGGGAAGCATTTCGAAGAAGGACGAGATGCCATTACAACCAATCTTGGTTGTCTAAATATTCGATGTATGGGGCATTGACTTTATGGGTCCCTTCCCAAATTCCAACGGGTTTTTATATATTTTGGTGGCGGTAGACTACGTCTCTAAGTGGATTGAGGCTATTGCAACAAGAACAAATGACAACTCGGTTGTTTTGTAAATTCGTTCAATCCAACATCTTCTCCCGCTTTGGCATTTCAAGAACTTTAATTTCGAGAAATTATTGAAGAAGTATAGCGTGAATCACCGGATTGCCACCCCTTACCATCCGCAAACTAGTGGACAAGTCGAAGTGTCCAACCGTCAAATTAATAAAATTCTCATGAAGACGGTTCGTACGGATAGGAAGGATTGGTCGAGCAAGTTAGATGATGCGTTGTGGGCGTACCGAACTGCCTACAAGACTCCGATTGGGACAACACCTTACCGGATGGTGTATGGAAAGGGTTGTCACTTGCCAATGGAGTTAGCTCATCGGGCACATTGGGCAATTAAGACGGTAAATGCGCATTATGATGAGGCGGGGAAGATGAGGAAGTTGCAATTGAGTGAGATCGAAGAAATTAGAGATGAAACATATGAGTGTGCATCGGCTTACAAAGACAAGTTAAAAAAAAGTACACGATGCAAAGTTGAGGAAGAAAACCTTTGAAGTGGGTCAAAAGGTTTGGTTGTACAATTCAAGGCTCAAGATGTTTGCGGGCAAACTTAAAAGCAAATGGATGGGCCCATATGTCGTTCGGCGGGTCGGGAGGTTTGGTGATGTAGACATCCAAGATGAGCAAACCAACAAACAACAAACGGTGAATGGCCATCGGTTAAAGCCATACTTGGAAGGGAACGACATCAACAACTTGGTGCTAGACAAAGCGGGCTACATTTTACGCCCGGTCGATGAGGAACAACCATGAGAGGCCCAGGTTTGGTAGTGTAAATAGTTAGTTTTTTGTTTTGTTTGTTTTGTATAGTTTGCACATTTACCGGACTCGGTTGAAGCTTATGTTTGAAACAAGTGTGAGGACATTCGGGTTACGAATAGTTCTAGCATTGTGTTGAGGACAACACGGGACTTTCGAGGGGGTAGGGTATTTTTTACATGTTTTTGAAAAAATTTAAAAACACAAAAAAATTGAAAAAACTGAAAAAATATAAAAAACGACACTTAAAATCACATTTTTTTGGCGAAGAAGGGATGCCCAGGTACCACCGTAATTTACGGTGGAGGTTAAAAAAGTTTGGGCTTTACGGTATAAACCTACTGTGTTACGGTAGGATTTTGTTCACCAGGCCACCGTAAATTACGGTGTCTACCGTAATTTACGGTAGACCTGACGAACTGATGGGTCGTTCCAGCAACAACAGTTATATAAAAAAAATAATAACATAATCACGTGACATAACCCCTGGCCACTCGTTCTCTTTCACCTTTCTCCTCCATTCATTCTTATCTATCACTTTCAATTACCCCACAAGATCTTCTACAAACTCCATAACCCTACAACCTTCAATCCTTCATATCTCTCTCAATTCTTGGTCAAATCAAGTGAAATTTAGGTCTATCTTGACTAATTTTTCACGTACTTGCTGATTTTGCGAAGAGATTTGTGAGAGAACGTTGTTTTCTGGTCCGAATCACAAACCCTAGGTCCGAAAATTTTGGGGGTTTTTGAAGTTCTTGTTTCATTTGTGTTCTAGCATCTTCAAATCAAGGTATGTGATGTTTGTTTGTTACTTTTGATGATGCATTGTGAGAAGGAAGGTTATGTTTGTTACTTGTTCATACCCACTTGCATGTCCTTAGATTTTGTCATGAAAATGGTTACTTGAACATTGTTATGGGTTATAGATGTAGGTTTAAAGTAGTGAACTTTTGGAATCTCTACATTGTAGAGACACCATGGCCAATTTTTGAGAAAATAATTATAAAATTTTTGGTTCACCAACATCTACAACCATTGTAACAAGCAAGTGTGGGGATGTTTTGGAGAAAAGGGCCTAACTTTTTGTATTTGGTTGTGTTGTTTGTCTTGCAATGTGTGTAGGAAAATGGTAAGAACGAAGGAAAGAGCGGGAGCTAGTTCGTCTTCTTCGTCTAAAGGCAAAGGCAAACAGCCGGAACAACAACCAAATTAGAGTAAATACTTGGGTAGAGTTAGTGAGAGTGAAAGAGAGGATGAAGAGATGGTAGAGTTGGACCCGGCTGAAAAGCCAAGATGAGAATCGGGTCCATTGGATGAGCAGCCGGATGAGTGGCAGCCGACGCTATTTCATGACAGTATAAACCGGTTAAAAAATAAGGCTGTTGCGTTCATCTGTGAGAGGGAAGTTCGAGAGGTTGAATTTGGGCCGTTTAATGTGTTTGCCCAATTCCGCGCCTTAGGATGGGAGGTGGCGCTAAGTTGTTACGATAAGGACAACAAGAATCTGTTTATGGATGAGATTCAAGAATTGATGGCAACCCTCAAATGCAACAAGTATGATAGGCCATCGCAGATGAAGTTGACGGTCGAGGTTAATGGGATCAAGGTAGAAATGTCATTCGATACACTACGGAAGTTGGCAAAATACGATAGTCTATCCGTTCGTGATTACATGATCCCTAGTCTTGATGATCTGTTGATAAAACCGGAGAAGCATCCGAGATGGAATGATCTATTAGCGGCTTTTTCTTGCCCGGTACTTACAGTGGAATCTTGTACCGGAAGAACTTGAAGATTGAAGCAAAATTGCTGCTGTCGATTTGCATTTTGAATGTCATTCCAAGAAGAGGAGATAAGGAACAAGTAAGGTACCCGGAAGTGCCAGTCCTTTATTCGTTGCTCAATGGGTCTCCTCGGTTTCCAATTCGGTATTTGATTATGAACCATCTTTGGATTTGCCGGAACAAATTGGGGAGGAGCATTATCCCGTATTGCCGAATTATCACGGGATTGATGAAGCAGTTTAAAGCGATCACATCGGAGGATAGAGGACATCCGAAAAGGCATAATGCTTTTAGTCTAAACAAGATGGGTATTGAATGGACCTACACGCAATCGAAAAGGTGTCACAAGCTCAAATCGAAGGGTCAAAGATGGAGGGCGTTGAAAGTTGATGCAAGGGATCTTCTACCGGGTGAAGAGGATGAACCGGAGAGTGAAGCGGAAGCCCCGAATAATGCACCGGCAACCCTTAATACCCTTTATTCTTAGTGAGAGTTGAAGCTACGCATGTAAATAAATAATACTTATCTTTGATGAGAGTGGCAACGGGTTGGGGTGCATTAGAACTTGTGCCTTGATACGGTTTGAGTCCTTAGTTGGATATGAATGCGAAAAGGATAAGGGCATTTAGGTAGCCTCGTCATTAGTGTGTGCGCGTGTGGGATTTAGGGGGTTGGACCTCATTAATTATATATATGAGCATGGTTGCGAGAGGGGCGGGGGTTTGGACATTTAGTTGCCCAATTTTGTGCCTAAAAGTCTATCGTTTGTTACCCCTTAGCTAGTTCCTAAAAAAAATTACCCGACTTGATCCGGTTTTATATTGTTAGTGGTTGTTTTAGTAGTATGTAGATATATTTGATGTTATATTGTATGTTTGCTTTAAGTTGAAAAAAAAATGGAAAAAGCAATGAAAAAGAAAAAAGTGATGTTGAGTTATCTTGTATATAGTAGTTAAAGTTGGTAGTTTGTTTATTTTATTGTGTAATAAAAAGACCGGGTTAAGTTTTCGCTACTACATATATATTCCATTTCCTACCCGTACACCTAGTCACGTTACAACCTTTAAGCCCCTTTGATTTGCATTCATGTTTGGCACTTGTTAGGAGAAGGGCCAATTTAGGTACAAGCCTATAGTTGTGCAACCGCCCGTTTGCCTTTTGTGTGTCTAGCTCATAGTTGCTAGTGCTTGCTTGTGCCGAGAGGAGAGATATAGAGAAGGGTGCGTTATTTTGGGTGTTAAGAAAGGGTTAGTAAAAGGACTACATGTTTATGTTTGATTTATATTGATCGCTTGTTTTGAAAATGGTTTGATGAGTTGCTTGGGACAAGCAACGGTTAAGTGTGGGGATGTGACGGGTGGTCCATAGGACAACCCTTAATGATGTTAAAAGACGAGTTTATCCCTCACTTGATCGTGTAATTATCTTGAATTAGATAACTACAGTTGCTTATGTTTCAGGTACGTTTTGGGAGCTAAAAATGGATAAAATGCTGCTTTGGAAGGATTTGAGTGGAACGGGTCGTGCATGGAAGGAAAGAAGAGAACAAAACCCAAGTTTCAGAGGTCCACCGTAACATGCAATTCTCCACCGTACCACAGTAGCAAGTCACCGTAACAATTTGATGTCCACCGTAACTTACGGTGGGTACCGTAAGTTACTGTAATTCTCCACCGTACCACAGTAGCAAGTCACCGTAACAATTTGATGTCCACCGTAACTTACGGTGGGTACCGTAAGTTACGGTGTAGGCGACGGAAAACATGTAACTGCCTCCATTAAACCGTTTTGGGGTTGTCTTTTCACATTATCTCATCATTGGACGTTTTCTCTGCATATTGGGGGCGATTTTGGCTGGTTTTTCTTGGTTCCAAACATTTCTAAACAATTGGTTTGTGTTTTCGATTCGTATGAACATTAATCGTTGTGTGATGATGATGTACCAAGTCATGCGTGGCTAAACTTTTGGTGATCATCCTAGATGTAAGGTTTACTTTTGAAACACTATGTTTGTGCTTGAATTTCTAGAATAATAACTTTGAATGTTTGTTTGAGTTATTATGGTGTTTGAATGTTTGTTTGTAAAGTGTTGATTTTTGTTTGTTGTTAATCTAAACCATACGTTCTTGGTGCCGTCGGCAATCGAGATATCATGGGAGGGATCAGGGTTGGATAATTGTCAATTGATCATCGAGTAACAACCTCGCATTTTATAATCCGAGTACTTAGTTCTCCTTCATCACAAACAAATAATCAAACATGAGCCATGTCTATGTGGTTCTTTCTAGTAAGCATAAACATTAGTGTGGATTAAAACCTGAAATCTAGGATGGTTGCTTGTTCCTAATATGTTTAAAAAAACAATTTTTGATTTGCAATTTAATTAGTTACTATTAGTTCTTAAAACCAAAACAATCAACTCTTGAATTTTAATTTCTGCAATTGTAGTTTAATTTTAGTTAAAGTGCAAAGCTATAGAATCAACACATTTTCCACATACTCCCTGAGTTCGTTACCCATTTACCACTATCTATTAGTTGTTATTTGGATTAAATTTGCGTGTACTACGACAACACGTCAGCGGCTCGCGAGGGGACCTAGTCTATGTGTAGGCTTCATGTGTCACGAGTAGGTTTGCCAGGTGGACAACACGTGGTCCGGAAAGCTTATCCGGTCAAACTTAAGTTGACGCGGCTCGCGTAAACATATGCTTATGTTTTACGCGGCCCGCCTGTGAACCAAAAATCTGATTTTCTTATTTTTGTTATGGTTTAAGGTTTCAGGGGTCCGGGTTTTTACTTATGGGTCGTTTTGGGACATTTTTGCAAGTCCTTACATCCTCCCCACCTTAATTAAAATCTCGTCCTCGAGATTTACTGAAATAAGTGAGGATATTTTCGCTTCATTTCCGATTCCAGCTCCCAGGTGTATTCTGGTCCTCTTTTTGAATCCCACTTGACTTTGACAAGTACAAATCTTTTGTGCTTGAGAACTTGACCTTTCTATCTTCTATTTGAAGTGGTTTCTCCACGAACTTCAACTTTTCATTCACCTGGATGTATTGAAGAGGTACTACCAAAGATTCGCCAGTTAGACATTTCTTGAGGTTGGATACATGAAATACGTCATGTACCCCAGCTAACTCTTCTGGTAGCTGTAAGCGATAAGCGACTGGTCCTATAAGTTGGATTACTGGGAATGGTCCTACCTATCTTGGACTTAATTTTCCTTTCTTACCGAACCGAACTACTCCTTTCCAAGGAGAAACTTTCAAGAGTACCTTGTCTCCAACTTGAAATTCTAGTGGCTTGCGTCGATTATCGGCATAACTCTTCTGGCGATCTCGAGCCGTTTTCAGTCTTTCCTTGATTTGAGTGATCATGTCGGTGGTCTCTTGTACGATTTTAGGACCTGATAATTGACTTTCTCCTATTTCTACCCAGTAAACTGGAGTTCTGCATTTTCGTCCATACAGTGCTTCGAATGGGGCAGCTTCAATGCTTGCATGATAACTGTTATTATAGGACAATTCAATCAAGGGTAGGTGGTCATCCCAGTTTCTGCCAAAATCTATTACACATGCCCTAAGCATGTCTTCCAGGGTTTGGATCGTCCTTTCACTTTGTCCGTCTGTTTGAGGATGGTATGCAGTGCGTAAATTTAGTCGAGTTCCCATTGTTTCTTGGAAACTTGTCCAGAAATGGGAAGTGAAACGACTATCCCTATCCGATACAATGGAGAGTGGGACTCCATGTAAGGATACTACTTCATCTACTTACAATTTTGCCAACCTTTCCATACTAAAGGTTTATTTCATGGGTAGAAAATGAGCTGAATTGGTTAATCGATTCACAATTACCCAAATCGCGTCGTTACCTTTTCTGGTTTTGGGCAACTTAGTAACAAAGTCCATTGTTATGAGTTCCCATTTCCATACAGGCATTTCTAATTGTTGGAGTAAACCTGAGGGTTTCTGGTGTTCTGCCTTAACTTGTGAACAAGTTAGACACTTAGATACATATCTAGCTATGTTCTTTTTCATTCCTATCCACCAGAAATTATTTCTTAAATCTTGGTACATCTTATTATTTCCCGGGTGCATGGTATACCTAGATTTATGGGCTTCCTCTAAAATCTTATTTCTTAAATTTCCGTGCTTAGGTACCCAAATTCTTCTTTTATGGAATCTCCAAATTCCATCTGGTCCTTGCTCTAATTCCTTTATTCTTCCTTTCATTCCTTCAGCATCATCCTTGATTGCTGTGGCTTGAACATTCTTCAATTGTTCCATTAAGCCTAATTGTAAACTTAATCTAAGCACGAACTCGCTTTTGCTTTTCGTGATACTTACGACTTAAGGCATCTGCAACTACGTTTGCTTTTCCTTCGTGATATTGAATATCACAGTCGTAGTCACTTAGAATTTCCATCCATCTCCTTTGCCTCATGTTTAATTCTTTTTGCCCAAATATGTATCTTAAGCTTTTATGATCTGTATAGACAGTAAACTTACTTTCATACAGATAGTGTCTCCAAATCTTAAGGGCAATAATTATTGACCCTAATTCTAAGTCATGCGTTGTATAGTTTTCCTCGTGTTTTTCAATTGCCTTGAAGCGTACGCAATTACCTTCTTGCATTGCATTAGCACACATCCCAATCCTAGCTTAGAAGCATCTCAGTAAACTTCAAAATTCTCTGTTCCTTCTGGTAAGGCTAGAATTGGAGCGTTTGTTAATTTCTGTTTTAAGATCTTAAATGCTTCTTCTTGTTTAGGTCCCCATTCAAACTTAACTGATTTACAGGTTAGCTTAGTTAATGGTACAACTATCTTGGAAAAATTCTTAATAAACCGTCTATAGTATCCGGCTAACCCTATAAAACTTCTAATTTCCATCGCTAACTGCGGGACTTTCCATTTGGTGATTGCTTCTATTTTGGAGGGATCTACGTGAATGCCTTCGTGATTCACCATGTGTCGTAAAAATTGTACTTCTTGTAGCCAAAATTCACACTTAGAGAATTTGGAGTAAAGCTTTTCCTTTCTTAACAAAGTTAAGAGTGCATGCAGGTGCTGACAATGCTCGTCCTGACTTTTGGAATAAATGAGTATATCGTCGATGAAGACAATTACAAATTTATCCAAGTACGGTTTACAGATCCTATTCATCATGTCCATAAATGTTGCTGGAGCATTTGTTAGTCCGAAGGGCATGACTGTAAACTCGTAATGACCATACCTAGTTCTGAAAGCAGTTTTAGGTATGTCTTCTTCTTGTACTTTCAACTAATGGTATCCGGAGCGTAAATCTATCTTAGAAAAATATCTAGCTCCCTGAAGTTGATCAAAAAGATCATCAATCCTAGGTAATGGGTATCGATTCTTAATTATAACCTTATTCAATTCTCTATAATCGATACACATTCGCATCGAACAGTCTTTCTTTTTCACAAACAACACTGGAGCTCCCCACTGGGATGAACTAGGTTGTATAAATCCTTTGCTTAGTAATTCATCTAATTGCTTTTTCAATTCTAACATTTCGGTGGGTGCTAACCGATAAGGTGCCTTGGCTATCGGTGTAGTTCCAGGAATTAGATGAATTCTAAATTCTACTTCCCTATCGGGTGGTAATCCAGGTAGTTCTTCTGGAAATACATCCGGGTATTCTGATACCACTGGAATTTCCTTAAGTTCCTTACCCTTAGTGTTAATGATTACTGAAATCATGTACACTATTCCTTGTTTTCCTGAATAACTGGCCACTTTCATTACTGAAATGAATTTCATTGGCTTACGTGTCTTATCTCCTATAATCACCACTACTTCTCCTGTGGTTGTTTGTATTTCTATGGAATTCTTATCACATAGGATTCGAGCATGGTTGGCTACTAACCAATCCATTCCTAACACGACATCGAATCCAGCTAAATTCATAGGTAACAGGTTTGCAGAAAATTTATGACCTAAGAGTTCTATCTTTCCTTCTTGCAAAACCTTATCTATGTTAACAGAATTTCCATCTGCCGTTTCTACCGTAAAAATTTGCCTAAGTTTGGTTAAAGGTAGGTTAAGAGCTTGGCAGAATAAAGTATTTATAAAACTTTGGTTTGCACCAGAGTCAAATAATACTTTTTCATAAACGTCGTGAACTAGGAACCTACCAGGTATCACGTCAGGAATCAGTTCGGCTTCCTGCGTGGTCAATTGGAAGGCCCTTGCGTTTTTCTTGGTAGTTCCTTCTACAGGTTTAGCCTTGTTATCCGCTGGTTTGACCAATTAGGGCATTCTGGTCTGAAATGCCCAGCTTCTCCACAGTTGTAGCAGACCTTTGTTTTCTTCCTGCATTCCTCCTCTCGGTGCCCTACAACTTTGCAGAAATTGCAGACTTCGTTACATTTTCCGAAATGTTTCTTTTTGCAGTTCCTGCAGAACAGCGGAGTGGAAGATGATCCAGTTCCCTTTCTCTTGAAGTTGCTATTATTACCCACACGAAATCCTTGGGTAATCTTCTGAGCCAATTCCTTCTTCATATTTTCTTCTCGCGTACGCACCAGTCCGTCATTCAAACTGTTGGCTAGTTCCACCGCATCATCGATTTTGCGGGGTCTCGCAGCTTTGACAATATCACGGATCTCGCTAATTAAACCCCAAATTTGTGGATAACGTCAGTTTTCCACAGATTTGCTACAAATTTTCCTGTCACAAAGGTGACTGTTTTCTAGTAGTGAATGATAAATACCATAAAAGTTGCTTAAGATCACCCATAATCAGAAAAATGCTAACTTCATTGAAATTTGAAGAAAATTAAAATAAATTAACACAATTTAAGATGCTAATATATCATAGATGATTATTGCTATTTATCAATATATACATAAGTTAAAACTTACAATTTAGAAAACTTAAATAATGACTAATTTGAAATGGAAAGCTACATATTTATCAATATATACATATGTTAAATCTTAATATTAGCTAGAGCACATATTTCATTAATGAGTTTCTCTTAAATATAATGTTTTGTTTTTTGTGCAAAGAATAGTATAATTTATATTTTTAAGTTACAACAATATTTTTATACTAATGTTTAAGGATTATTGTTTGTAATATGCACATACTCGGTATTGTAAGTTTGGTTGAAGTAATTGACATAATCATATTTTTGGGTTATGTATTATGTTGTATAGCGCTTACTCTTAGCGAGACATAGTGCAGGGGTCGAAACCTAGTTAATGATTAAAATGCTCCAATATATTGTCAAAATGGATGGGATCATGGGACGGTTCGGTGATTACTAAATTATCCTCCTTTAGACATTTAAACTTTCAAGATGTTGTAATCGTTTCACTTAGAAATTACGGTGGGGGCTAACATGAATAGAATAAGTAACTGAACTCCTATTATCGAGGTTTTTGATAAAAGATTATCGATTTGGAAAGCTAAATCTATTTCGATAGGGGGGAGACTTACTCTTATTAATTCAGTGTTGGAAAGCCTCCCTATCTATTACTTGTCGCTCTATAAAGTCCCAGCTGGGGTCATCAAGATGTTGGAATCCAAAATGTGAAAATTTCTTTGGGCGGGATCAAATGATAATAACAAAATGAACTGGGTGGCTTGGTAGTGGGTAACGTGGCCTAAATCTAATGGTGGGTTGGGTATCAGTCGTCTCAAAGAGGTCAATGAGGCCATGTTGGTTAAATGGGGATGAAGATTCAAGGTTGAAAAACATAATTTATGGAGGAAAGTGGTCGAAGCCTGTCATGGTAAAATAAATCAGAGATGTTTTCTTCCCCTTAATGGTAATGTGGGAGGGTGTTGGAAAAACATTGTTAAAACGATTTTCAATTTTAAAATCAAATGGAAGGGTTTTAATCAACTGGTTGTCGGTAAGATTGGAAATGGGGTTGATATTAGGTTTTGGATCGACTTGTGGGAAGGAGAAATCCCTTTTATGGTTAGATGGCCACATTTGTTTCGGCTGGAAATATTTAAAACTTGCAGGGTTGCAGATAAAATGGAGATGAACAGGGGAAACGTTGGGTTAACATGGAATATGTCTAGATTGCCGGAGTCGGACGCGGAGTTAAAGGAGTGGCAGGAATGTAGAGAGATAATTAATAAGGTGACTCTCAACAACTCTGAGGATAGATGGGTTTGGAATGATGATATAGCCAAGATGGGTTTTCGGTGAAGGCGGTTAAAAAGGCCTTAATTACCGGAAAGGGGAAATAGCCAGCTTCCTGCTTTTGAGTGGTGTAAATGGGTGCCTATTAAATGCAACATTGTGGCTTGGAGAGGTAACCTAGATAGACTTGCTGCGAGAGTGAACTTAAAAAGAAGGAATGTGAACATCAATTCTGTTTTGTGTCCTTTTTGTAATGAGTTTGACGAAACAGTGGAGCACCTTTTTACTGCTTGTTCTGTGGCGATTCGGGTGTGGTCAGAGTTAAGTGTTTGGTGTAAGATCCCCCCAATTTTTGCTTTCAACTTCAAAGACATTCTGGATTCACACAATTTTTCTCAAGCTGGAAAGAAGGAAAAAAAATCATCCAAGGTTTAGTGAATATCTCGTGTTGGTGCATATGGAAAGGAAGGAACGACCAGGGCCGGCTCAACTATTTTGGTGGCCTAAGGCGAAGTAAAAGCTTGTGGCCTTTTCCCAAAAAAACGTATGTAATTGAAAGTTAAACTTGAAGGGCCCAAGTGTAATTATTTGAAAGATTGTGTTAAAATTTAAAAACAAAAAAAATGGTGAACCAGGGATACGAACCCGGGTCTCACCAACATCCATACATACACAAAACCACTACACTACCAACAATCAATCTGTTGATAACCAACACCCTAAAGCTTTTATAAATGGACTGTGGTTTCATCAAGATACGTGGAGGCCCTATTGTTTTGGTGGCCCAAAGCCCAAGCCTCATTTAACTTGGGCTTGGGCCGGCCCTGGGAACGACATGGTCTTCAATCAAACCAGGCGTAGCCCGCAGGAGATTGTGAGGGAGATTAAGTCGTGAAGTTATAGTTGGATCAGGAATAGAACGTCATGTAATTATATTAGTTGGGGTGATTGGTGTAAATACCCTATGTATATGTTGTAATTGTCTGCCCTTTGCCCGTTTGGGTCGGGGGTGCTTGTTGTTGTTTGGCCTTTTGCCCGTTTGGGTCGGAGATTGTTTTTTTTTTTTATGAAGTTCTCTTTTCAAAAAAAAAAAGATATTACACAGCCACCCCATATTAAACATTCTTAACAGCACAACCGTCATCAAAGACAGTCTTAATCACATTAGATAGAAGCTAGGGCAGACAACATGGTTTTTTAACATTATTTGTTAGGGATAACCAAGACGGAGATACGGTAAATCACCGATATGATTCGTACTATCATATACATGGGGAAATGACGATGTGTTGCGCTTTGTTTGATTGAATTCCAAATGAGCACCCATGTTTAAGATTAAAAAAATCCGTAAGCAAGTTGCAAGTGAAGGGAACATCTCCTTGTTCCACCATATATCATTGTATTTCTACTTACGCATTTTTCATCTTACCAAATAGCTAGGGGGAGATTGTTGTGTTTTGAGTTTTGACCATGAAGGGGTATGGTCCCAAAAAAGCCGCGCAAACCTCCGTCAAGGTCGCGCTCGGGACCATACTCCTTATTCAACAAACTTCTTATCATGATCCTCGCACGAGCTACATCATATTCTATTTTACGCGGCGCGAGGCCTGGCCAATAAGAAGCTCCAATAACAACACTTAGCATACTGAGAGCACTCAGTCATCCAAACCCCGCGCGAGGTAGTTACGTGCTCAGCAACACCCGCGTAGGGAAGCAGCGCAAGGCTGTTCTAGATAGTACACAGGGTACAGGTGGTAGAAGAAAAGAGCCAATCAACGTCCTTCTGGCCCTGCTCAATCGTGCTCCACGATCATCTGACATGCAGGAGACAAAAAGTACTTAAGGACGCCTACATGGCACCAATCATAAGGCAGAGACAACTGCCCCACGATCTCCACTTACCTGCTGATGGCAGAAGGGCGGCCAGGCCGACAACAGTGACACGTGGCTCCAATCACATTGCGCCAGCTCCAGAAAGCTGCTAGAAGCCACTAACGGTCGACACCAGTGAGACAAGGAGCGTATCCTCCATGTTGTCGCCTTCCGGCCCAAGGCCCATCAGCCCATATCCTCTTAAACCTCTCCGGCTATAAATAGGGACCTCACCTCATAGGTTAAACATTCCATTCCCTCTACTCTCTCTCTTAATACACACTTATCTCTCAAAAAACAGTCACTTATTCTCACGCCGGAGCCCGGTTAAGAGGGAAACCCCCACATTCCCCTCTTAACGAGTAACGGTGTTCTGTTTTGCAGGGCTTAGACGATCGTTACGAAGCTCAGAAAGTCATTAGAAGATTAACCACTATGGTAGGAACATAAACCAAACTGATTAGCCCCTTAATTAGTTCTGTGTTTCTTCATTGGCGCCCACCGGTTTTCTACAAATCACTTTCATCTTCTTTTTCTGAGTTTTCGTGGTTTTTCTTCCTTCGATCATGGCTGATCAAGGAATCATTTCTGAGTTTGTTGGTTTTGGAGCAAACTCTAATGCAGCGTTGGGGGTGGATAATCAAAACGTCTAACCCCAACACATTGAAGAAATTGGCGAAATCGAAGTAACCAACACTGGGGGACCGCGCGGGAGCATCACCCGCATCACTGAGACGGTAACCCCAGGAAGCAACGGCGCTGGGCCTTCAAACCCAGCTCCACCCCAGAATGTTTCGGCGCTATTAGGGCTACCAGAGGGCGAAACTCTGGCCTCGTGGTACGCCAAGAATATTGCCACCATTAACGCGGTGTATCAATCCCTGATCGCACAGCAAGCAGTCTTAACGGCAGAACCGTCCTGGGTTACTCCTCAGGGACAGAGTCAGGGGGTGCGCCAGATACCCCCACAGCAAAACATCCAAGGCAGAATTAATAGACCTCCCCCTACCAGAAGATTGAGCGTGCATGACACGCGCGATACACGGGGGGAAACAGAAAGCTATTATGACTATCCGTCAAACGTCCAAAGAGGCCCAGTTCATAGCCGGCTCACGCCGCGCAACATGAACAATGAATGGGAAGATACTGACCCGAATGATCCAACTTGGCAAGACGATGAAGGATCTTCAGTCTTCAATCGTTTACAGAGAAACCATGAATACTACAAACCAAGACAACACGTTGGGTATACCGAAGAGGCAGAGCAAGACTTTCGCCTCGCCTATCGACCAACTGAAGACGTAGAACATTCAAAGTTCATTCCAAAGATCGTGCTAGCGCCGCTTAAAAGAGAGAAGTTACCTCCGACAGTTGGAAAGTTTAACGGATTGACTGATCCAGATGATCACGTCAGAGTTTTCACAAGCGTGGGTTGCATGGGAGGATGGAATATGCCCATGTGGTGCCATCTGTTTATTCAAACGCTTACAGGGGCTGCTCGCGCCTGGTTTGACAGCCTTCCTCCGGGAAAGATCAAGTCATGGGTGGATTTCAGGACACAGTTTTTAAGCCACTTCAGTCAACAGAGACGTTACCAGCGTGACACAGCCGAGGTAGAAGACATCTGGCGCAGAGATAATGAGGGTTTGGAGGATTTCATCACTCGCTTTAACAAAGAGTGCTTGGAAATCGGTGGCGTAAGTGAACAACTCATGTGTTGCCACTTCAAGAAAGCCATTCGCTGTGATAGTCTCATCAGAACTATCGCGGGGAAAGATGGAATACCCAAAGAGTGGGATAAGCTCATGGAAGCCGCGAAGATAGTTGCACAAACTGAAGAGTCACTCGCCACAAACAAGAATCATTATGCTGAAGATCAATTTTCAAAAGGGGGCCATTCGCGCGACAACAACAGACGAAACAAAGGAAAAAACCCTGGGTGGAAAACCAACCACTCCAGCGGTTATGGCGAACGATCTCGTTATGAAGAGCGGTCTCGCTACAGAGAAGACGCGCGAGACACTATCGATCGCATTGGTTATCGGAAAGCAGTCAGGGATGACAACCGAGAAAAGCACTGGACTCCGCTCATAAAAACACCGAAAGAGGTGCTGATGACGAAGAATCATGATTTCAAGGCTCCAAGGCCTATGAAAAACAAGAAGGGGCAAGGCCCCAACCTGTACTGCGACTTCCATAAAGATACGGGACACCTGACAGACGACTGTTACAGTTTACGTCAGTAGATCGAAAGAGCGCTAAAAAGCGGGAAACTAAGCCACCTGGTGAAAAACGTGCGCAAAGAAACTCGACAGCTCCAACGCCATGATGAGGGAAATCACAAGAAAGTCAGACGCCTAGAAACCCATATGGTCAACGGACCAAGATACAGCGCAAAAGAGAAAGGCAAGCGCCCTTATGAACCCTCATGGCAAGAGCAACAGGTCATTTTCCCGGTAGTGCGCGGCGGCCCTCGTGCCACTCGACCCGTCGTCATTACCGGCATTATCGGCCATTATGAAAAGGAGTATGTCTTCATTGACCCAGGGAGTACGGCTGATATCATCTATGAGCAGTGTTTTAACCAGCTTGATGAGGATGACAAAGCGAGACTTGAGCCAGTTGATTATCCACTGTCTGGATTTTGCAACGAAATGGTCTTCCCGCTAGGCCAAATCAGCTTCCCCGTCACGCTCTCTGACGGGAAGCATACGAGAACAACAAATGTAAACTTCATGGTGATGCCTGTCAAATCGAGGCATGATGTGTTGATTGGGAGAGAAACCCAAGGCGAATTGAACATGGTAACCTCCACGCCCCACTCAGCGAGAGGGTTTCCAACCAAGACGGGGGTGGCGATTATCTATGCCAAGAAAGAAGTAATGTCGACAGAAGAGATGTGCCCAACAAAAGTGGCGTAGGTTTCAACAACCGAGCCTGAAAAATGGGTTTTAAACTGCAAGTACCCGTAGCAAACGGTGACGATTGGCCACGCAATCTCACCAAACATCAGAACTCATCTCAAGCAGGTCCTGTTCAAGAACATGGATATCTTCGCCTGGACCCCGGCCGACATGACCGGTGTCCCGCGTGACATTACCGAACATTGTTTAAACACCTACCCCTCTGTTGAGCCGAAAGTCCAAAGGAGGCGCAGCTTAGGGGCAGACAAAACCAAGGCAATGAATGAGCAAGTATGCGAACTACTCAAAGCGGGAATCTTGCGGGAGGTCCGTTATCAAAGTTGGGTTGCGAACCCCGTGATGGTAGAGAAGTCTAGTGGAGGATGGCGAATGTGTGTTGACTATACCGATCTCAACAAGGCATGCCCTAAAGATTGCTACTCTTTGCCTGAGATCGACAAAAAGATAGACTCTCTCGCGCCATACCGATGGAAATGCTTCTTAGATTGCTATAAAGGGTACCATTAGGTTCAAATGAAGCTAGAAGACGAAGACAAGACAACTTTTCAAACCGATCTAGGGATCTTCTGCTACACAAAGATGCCTTTCGGCCTAAAAAATGCTGGCGCAACGTATCAACGCCGGATGGATAAGACCTTCGCTGGAGATATCAGGAAGCATATCGAGGTTTACATCGATGATCTGGTGATCAAAAGTCCCGAAGAGGACCAAATGTTGAAGGACATCGAAAAAACATTCAATTCATTGCGCAGCGTGAATATGAAGTTGAATACAGCCAAGTGTTCTTTTGGCATGGAAGAAGGGAAATTCTTAGGCTTCATAGTCACAAATGGCGGCTTTAAAGTGAATCCAGAAAAGGTCCAGGAAATAGAGCGAATGCCGTCACCTCGAACAATCAAAGAGATGCAAAGGTTGGCCGGCCGCCTAGCCGCGCTTAACCGCTTTCTATCAAATCACGCCGCGAAGTCATACCAGCACTCTGCGCAACTGTGTGAAGAAACAAGAGTTCAGGTGGACCCCTGAAGCAGAGAAGGCTTTTTAGCAAATGAAGGAGTGTTTGATCGAACTCCCTACCCTGACTGCACCGTTCGAAAAGAAGCCGCTCATCTTGTACTTGTCATCATCGGACAAGGCAGTGGGATCGGTATTGCTTGTAGAAAGAAACGGAGTTCAGATTCCTATCTATTATGTCAGTAGAGTGCTAACGGATCCAGAAACGAGATATTCCACGATGGAGAAATTGGTACTTGCGCTGCTACACGCCTCCCGGAGGCTGCGCAGATACTTTACAGGGCATGTGATCACCGTACTTACCAATTTCCACATTGGCACGATATTGCAAAAGCCGGAAACATCTGGGCGGTTAGCAAAATGGGAGATCGAGCTGGGGGGCCACAACATCTTGTACAGGCCGCGCCCAGCCATCAAGGGTCAGGTTCTCGCCGACTTTATCACGGAAGTCCCAACAGAAAAAATCAAGGATTGCGAGATTGTTGAAACTCCTTTGAAAGATATATCTGATGAGTTGTGGTTACTGTACACAGATGGGGCCTCAAACGAGGACGGCGCAGGAGCAGGCTTGCGCCTCGTGAGCCCTGAAAGACATGAATTTACGTACGCCATCATGTTGGATTTTAAGAATACCAATAACGAGGCAGAGTACGAGGCATTTCTGGCAGGCCTACGCCTCGCCATAAAAATGGGAGCTAAAAATCTACAAGCACACGTTGATTCACTCTTGATAGCCAGCCAAATTAACGGTATATACGATGCAAGGGGCGAAGTTATTTGCAAGAAGGAATACTCCCTGAGAGCAAGGCAGAGGCAAGAAAGATTCAGAACAAAGCTCTGCATTATGAGATGAATGGTGGTATCTTATACCGTAAATCCTTCTTGGGACCACTGTTGCGCTGCGTGGACCCCCAAGATGCGAATTACTTGATCAGGGAGATCCACGAAGGGATCTGCGGCATCCATGCAGGACCACGCATGGTTGTCGCGAAGATTATGAATGCTGGATATTATTGGCCAGGGATGCACGTCGACGCCCTGAAGGAGTTGCGCAAATGCGACTCCTGTAAGCGACATTCTCCAAAAAACTTGCGCCCCAAAAAACGATCTTATTCATGTATCCACTGCTTGGCCTTTCCAACTGTGGGGAATAGATATGGTGGGACCCTTCCCAGAAGCTCCTGGCGCCGTCAAGTTCATAATTGTGGCCGTTGATTATTTTACTAAGTGGGTGGAGGCCAAAGCTCTCGCCTCAACCACTGCAATGATGGTGCGCAAGTTTATTTGGGAACACATCATTTGCAGGTTTGGTCTCCCACTCAAAATCATCACAGACAACGGTGCCAATTTTGCTTCTGAGAACCTTCAAAATTGGATGAAGGAAATGAAAATCGAGCATACCTTCTCCTCCGTTGCGCACCCTCAAGGCAACGGTTGTGACAACCCTCACCAAACCAGGTATCCATACGAATTAATTAATATTTAATTACTGCTTAATTACTGTGCTTGCTTACAGTTGTGATTAAACTGCTACTTGAATTCTGATATATACATGTTCATGCATCATACTTTATTACTGTCACTCTATTAGTTACACACAAACCTTAGTGACAACCTTGATGCACAAAAGCACAGTGAGCACACTATACGGGATACCCAGTAAACATGCTGACATAGCCAGCATCAGACAGTTACTGTCTCTGAGGCCAGTATGAGCCGGGAATAGATTACTACACTAGTAGGGAGTGTAGGGAGGTGAGGAATGTAAAAATGCGTCACTAGGTGATAGTTATAGTGACCGGATGTGCCAAAAATATGTTTTAAACACAAAATTCTGCACTTTAATACAAAAATCCAGCTTTTAAGCTAACTAGTAAAGTGCAAAAAATTGGCAAAATAGTCCTAGACACTTTCCAAAGTGTTGGTGAATTAATGGGTCACTAAAAATAATATTAACGACACTTTAAATACTTATTTAACACTTTAACGGAGTAATATCCAACCGTACAACGGGACTTAACCCGGGACATAAAAATATTGTCATTGACATTGTTTTCTTTTTCTAAGCTAGTTAGGGTACCCGAACACCCTAACACCCGTTATAAATTACTACACACTAGTAACTTAACTATTTCTCCTAATTAAACTAACTAGTTACTAACATCTAACTAACTAGTTAAGGTCTAACCATATGAAAAAAAAAACCCCCAACGATTGTTTCCCCCTAGGGGACACCACCCTTACACTTTGATTATTTTAATTAAATTGCTTAATATCATGGTAACACATTATATATGGGATAATGGATTTGCATGGACTATAAATAAGTATATGGACTAAGACTATCATTTCATCCATAACCCACTCAACAAAAATTCATTTCTCCCTCCCTTTTCTTTACTTACGGCCGAGACCAAGAAGCAACATCCACCCAATTTCAACATTTGAGCAAGCCATTTTTCATACTTACTAGTGTATTAGAGTTCATTCAAGGAGACCCGGTGCCTACGGAATCGCGAGGACCTCACCACAACGCTATTAACCACTCATTGTTCGTCTAGTTTCTTCTCTAGCCTCGAGCTAGTAGTAAGTGACTCTAAACGCCTTCTTAAGCTTGTTTAAAGTGGTTAATAAGATATTTGTCGGGTGAAAATTATAAACACTAGATCACAAACTAAAAGTCTACTAAAAAGGATGAACATGTTGGTTAATGAATGAATGTTAGTGTAAAACTTTTGAAACTAGTTTTGTTATGATTATTTATTGTTGTTGATTGCTAGTGTTGGAATGGATCGTCACCAAACCACGCTAGATCATGTTCATGGAACATGAACTAGCCTTATGATAAGTCGTAAAGTTATTAGATGACGAACCCTTTCAAACATAAACATGAACTTGTGTAAAAACAATTTTTCTTATGAAATGGAGTTCTAAACTAGTAGATCTAAAGATCTACAAGTGGTATTTTCGAAGAACCAACTCTAAGACGAAACCATGTTTTAAAACCGGATCTTTCCTAAACTAAAGGTGTTTTTGTGAACAAACAAGTGTGTAGACACTTGTGTAACGAAAGGTTTTAACAAAGAATTATTTTTGAGATTTTTGACAAGAAGTTGTAAACTTACACTTTCTTTAAAAATAAGATTTTTAAGAAACCGATTTCATTTATAAAAATAGAAAGATCTACTAAAAACACCGGAAGGTTACTACACGCTTTTACATAACCCACAAGTTCATGTGTTTGCGACTTACGTATATTTTTTACTAGTTTAGTGTTGAAATATTGTTTGTTGATGTTGGGAACATTGTTGGTTGAATTTATAAAAGAAAATGATACGCTTGAAAGCGTGGCCACCTCCAGTTACAGAGGAAACTCTGGCGAAATTTTTCCAGAAATATGACACTTGGAAATATTTTTACAACAAGTGTTATGAGTATATTTTTAACTTAGTTTTCCAAACAAAGTTCGCCATGAATTTTTATTACAAAATCTCCAAGTGTCGGAGGTGGGATTTTCATAAATAAAACTTGTTAAAATATATATTTAGAATATATATTTTCCATAGTAACACTTGTGTAATTTTTATGATTTTTTTGTGAACTATACAAATATTATTTTTAGGGTAAAAATAATATAACTCGTATACACTGAATATTCACGGCTCCAAAATAATACGAACGCCTTCACAATAAATATTTAAGTTACACCGGTATTATTTATACCACCCCAAACCTTACAACGTAACTTACGTATTTTCAGAAAATACTCATAAGTGTGTATTTTGACACGGATATTATTTTGGAGAATTATATGGAAGAAAATATAATATTTTTGAGAAAAATAAATATATTTTGGAAGTAAAGTATTTTGGTCAAATGAAATAAAATATATTACATTAAGTGAGACTTAATAATATATTTCGAAGTTATACGAACGCACATGTATTAAAACCCCCATCCTTGGGAAGGAATATATTTACAAAATAATTACGAAGTGTAATTACAAAATAGTTGCCTAACTATGTCCCAAAGACGTTAAACCTTAAGCTATGGCACGACCATCCGTCTAATAGAAGTTAGTACGTGTAGGTCGTCGCACAGCAGGTTGACCAGGAGATTTCTTGTTAGAGACGCATTTCGGTGAGTTCATGTCCCCCTTTTCTCTTAACTGTTTTCAGTTTTTATACTACGGGGGTGAAATACATGTTACTATGATTACGAATACTTTTTTTACATGGTATGGTTAGCTTAAGGAGGGTTAGGAGGTACAGATCATGTGAGTGAGTAGGCCCAACTTGAGGCCATTAATCCTCATTGTAGGACCGAGGGTCGTAAGCGGTAGATCTATCTGGGTGTAGCGAGCCCAACCCCTGAGCCCGCCTAATGGACCAGGTGGTGACTTCGTACCTGAAGCAAAATCTGCTAGGTTTGAGTCTTCCTACGGCACTTCACACATATCATTGGCTTTGCAACCCAATGGTGATCTCTTTTTTTTTCCTTATTGCTACATACCAAGGACATTTTTACATCAGGACGTACTTAAACCTTTTTACATTGGGACGTACTTTAAAGGTTTTACATACTCACATTCACATGAACTCGGTCAACTTTATGTTGATTTTTCAACTTACATGTATTTCAGGGAACTAAGGATCTGGCACGGTATGCTACGTTTTCACGCTGCGTTAGAGTTATGGGATCATCCAAGTTTAGGGGTTGTGGCTTTTACCTGGACGAGTCACAGTTCTTAAACTACGTCTATTTTAAGTTTGTGGTTGCATCTTAAGAACAATGTTTTATTTGGTAGTATTGTAAACTCGAAGCATGTGTCAGCGTTTCAAACAATATTGTGGTATTTTGTTTTTAAGACTTTAATTAATGGATGATTCTGCATGGTTTTACTTTCATATAGCTTTGTTGTGATTAAGCTATGGTATTAAGAAGTCACACCAAATAAACCCACGCTTCTGCAAAGCCAGGGTGTGACAGCTTGGTATCAGAGCTCTGATCATAGCGAACTAGGATTCCTTCTCGAGTCTAGACTATGATCACTAGGGCTCTCACGAAAACATTTTTACATTGCATACCACTTAAGTCCAGATCCAGGTCTTAAAACATTTTTACAAACAAAAGTTGAGCACATTTTATTTGTTAGTTATGGCCCAGTCTGGGAGGCTGAGAGAATTATCTAGTGGAACTACGGAGTCGGTCTGAGAGGCTGAGAGAATTGTCTAGTGGGAATAGAGAGTCAGTCTGAGAGGCTGGGAGGCTAGTGGGACTAGGAGAACTATTTGATTGCTTATTGGTGACTAATATGTTTATATGACTATATGATTGATTATTTGTGCATATGTGTGTTTGTGTTACAGACGATATGCCTTCATCCGGCACAGGAGAGTCAGACACCACTGACCCTATGCCCATAGTATCGGACGACATGGTGTCATCAGAGCGTGAGGTGTACACGTCAGACACCACCAGCACGGATGAGGACGATTTTCAGCCATTCGCGCTGCCCGATGTCGTTGCTGAGCCCGCTGATGGCCCTATCGCTGGGGATTTGCCGCTTGCGGTGATCCCTGCTCCTATACCTCTTGCAGCTTATCCTGTTATCGACATGCCCCTTGACGTAGTCGCTGACGACGACGTCGACTTGTTTGACGAGGATCCACTAGAGGACGACTTTGAGGGCGAGGCCCACATAGCTGCTGACGATCTCTTACTTCTCGCGGATGCTCCTGCAGAGGAGGCACCTATCCATTCACCTGTCCCAGACTCTTTCGAGTCTGTGGCATCTGCACCATCACACGCGCAGGGAGCGCAGCACTATTCGCATGATGCAGACCCTGATAGAGCATCGTCCGCTGCACCTGCCCCTAGTTTTGCTATCGATCATGACATTGATGATGATTCAGACCCCGTTTTCCCACCTAGTTTTGATCCAGACCAGGAGATTGAGTTTATCCACCTAGATCAGCCCATGGAGGACCCTGTTGCCCCTGTTGATCCTGTGTTTGCTGATCCCGCTGATTTCGAGATGGAGTTTGACGATCCGGAGCCTGCTGTGGCCCCCGGGCCAGTAGTTGCTCTAGACCCCGCATTCGTGCATGACCCTATTCATGCTGATGTACCCGCTGTTGATCCTTTGATTGCTGATTTGCCTGTTGACGATCATCCTATTATTGGTCCACTGTTGGAGGGTGATCTTGTTGTTGCTGATGCTCATGTTGACGTTCCAGTTATGTTAGGGGATCCTGTTGTTGCTCCACCGTTAGTGGACGATCAGGTTGCTGAGGTTCCCGCTGTCGCCCCTCTTCTTGACCCAGTGCCTGTAGAGCCTAATCATGCACCCTTTGCGACCCATGTTGACCCTCGGTATGCGCACACCCGAAATGGGTGGATAGACGAGGATGATGACTACCCGCCTTTTGTGGTACCCGTTACCCCTGCTTCAGCACCTGCTTCAGTTCCTACTGATGTTCCTTTGCATCCCGTTCATCCTACCGGTGTTCACCACACCGACTTACCTGTTATGTTCCGTCAGTTTACACCGCCATCGTGCCCGGGAGAGGGTTCCTCGACTCATCCCTTTGGTCATGTGCCGACATCTGTCCCGGTCATACCACAGTTTTCTCCTCTTGTTCCCCCTGTTGCATCGTTTGCGGTACCATCCTTTGCTCCATCTAGTGAGCCTTTTCTTTGGACTTCACCACCCATCATGCCACCGACGGATCCATATCACCCATATTATGTCGGCCCTTCTACCGAGGATGTCCTTGTTTCTTTTATGATCCAGCAGGAGGCACTGACTCGTCGCGTGCAGTAGCTTGAGAGAGCACATCGACCACCATGCCAGTGCCAGGCCAGACTCACCCTGCGATATCACACCCTCCTCGTCCGTTATCTCCCGACTCTGCTGCTCGTTTTTGGACTCAGGAGCAGCAGCTAGCGTATCTGTTGCGTTCTCATCGAGCCATGGAGGAGGATTGGCTTCACATACGCCGATTGCTCTTTTCTCATTTTCCCCCTCCTCCACCGCCATCAGCGTAGGGCTATTTTGTACGACACGAGTAGACTTTTGTTGAGAAGATGGCGATTGCACAGATTGCACAGCTTTTGGGAGACTGCATATTGATCCTGACTTTTGTTGTTGTGTATATTGGATATTGTTGACATTGATTTGATATTTTAGACTGGGGTGATGTAGCCCTTAGTCATTGATGTTGTATGATACAGTTGTGTACTTGTAAAATTTTACATTGTGGTCTCGATTTATGGCAATGCAATCGCAGTATTCTCATCATTTGTGATGTTTGATTGATTGTTTATGTTCTATAACATGAGATGTTATGTGTTTGGTTTATTTTAACATGAGATGTTATGTATTATTACTATCGTTATATACGCACACTTTACCTACCATGACCTGACTTACCTGAACACATCTTTTAGAAGATGCCACCGAAACGCGATTCGCGCATGCCTGCCAACGAGGCAGAACTTCAACAAATCATCGATGCCGCCATAGCGCAGTACGCAGCCTCACAAGGAGGACCCAGCGGGAGCAGTTCGAACAATAACGGCCAGAACAATCCACCACATGGTAATGTTAAGACGTTTGAGACGTATTACAACACGTTTGGATGTTTATACCACGTCTGCTAATACCATTTGTTTATTCCAACATATGTGCAGGGTGCACATACAAGCAGTTTCTTGACTGCAAGCCTGTAAACTTTGACGGCACCGGAGGTGCTGTTGCTTTTGTCCGATGGGCCGAGAAGACAGAATCAGTTCTCCGAATGAGCAAGTGCGCTCCAGACCAGCAAGTGACTTACATTTCTGGGCTATTTTTGGATGGAGCCCTGTCCTGGTGGAACTTACAAGTGCAAACTCTTGGTGAAGCTGCTACTTACGCGTTGACCTAGGCTGAGTTAAAAGAGTTAACTCAAAGGTTGGAGACTGAGTTTTGGCATTTGAGGATGGACGGTCCGAAAATCGCAGAATACGTTCAGAGGTTTCACGACTTATCTCATGTGGTACCTTATATGGTTACACCGGAATTCAAGCGAATTGAGCGCTTCATTTGGGGTTTAGCTCCTCAAATCATAAGTATGGTGACCTCTTCAAAGCTGGCAACAATCACTGAGGCGATCGATCTGAGCGTGGCTCTCACTGAGGAGGCTATCCGCTTAAACAAGTTTTCCGAGGTTGAGCAAAAGAAGAAGGAGACTCACGTAGAGTCGTCCGGGGGTAATAAAAGAAAATTCTCGAATTTCAAACAAGGCACAAGCGGTGATGGCAGGAAAGGAGAACCAAGCGCACCGGTTCAAGCTACAACCGATGCTGGAAGGAAAGGTAAATGGTATATGGGTACACACCCCAAGTGTAACACCTGCCAACGTCACCATTCAGGCCGGTGTGGTTCAAGGGTATGCGAAGCTTATGGAAAAACCGGACATTTGAAGGATAACTGCTGGGCTAACGCTGGCCGGGGAGGCCAAGGAGGTTTTGGAAATAGAAACAATAATCGTGGTGGTAATGGAAATCGTGCTCAAGGAAATAATGGAGGAAATGGGAATCGAGGCAACAACGCGAATCAAGCTGGTGCTGTGAATCGTAACCAAAACAACAATCAAGTTGGGAATGGAGGTGGAAATGGTCAAAGACTTGGTTGTTTTAACTGTGGTGACATTGGGCACTATAAGAGGAACTGCCCAGAATTGAACCAAGCACGGGGAAGGGTTTTCAATATCGAAGCGAGGGAAGCGCGCCAGGATCCCAATGTTGTTACTGGTACGTTCCCTATAAACCAACGCTTTGCATCCGTTTTATTTGATACTGGTGCCGATTATAGCTTCGTATCGTTAGAGTTTAAGAATATGCTTGGTTTAGCCGCTAGTAAACTAGATATCCCGTACTCAATCGAATTGGCGAATGGAAAGTTAGTAGAAGTTAATGAAGTGGTCAGAGGTTGTGTAATCAAATTGGGAGAGCGTGAGTTTGCTTTGGATCTACTACCAGTCAAGTTGGGAAGCTTCGACGTGGTAGTAGGAATGGATTGGTTATCAAGTAACAAGGCAGAAATTGTCTGCCACGAGAAGATCATTCGCATCCCAACCGAAGATGGTGAAACGATTGTGGTTCATGGTGAAAAGCGTGATACGCCTTTAAGAATCATCAGCTGCCTGAAAGCGCGAAAGTGTTTACAGAAGGGATGTGCGGCCTTCCTGGCACACATCGTGGATAAGAAAGCTGTTGAGCCGAAAATCGAAGACATCCCTGTCGTAAGGGAGTATCCTGAAGTCTTCCCTGAGGACTTGCCCGGATTGCCACCCCAGAGGCAAGTGGAGTTCCGTATAGACTTAGTTCCAGGCGTCGCGCCTGTAGCTAGGGCACCTTATAGACTTGCACCGTCAGAGATGTAGGAATTGTTGACACAACTTCAAGAGTTGCTAGACAAAGGATTCATCAGACCAAGCTTCTCACCTTGGGGAGCTCCGGTCCTGTTTGTCAAGAAGAAGGACGGTAGTTTTCGTATGTGCATCGACTACCGGGAGTTGAACAAGTTGACTATCAAGAATAGGTATCCCCTGCCAAGGATCGATGACTTATTCGATCAGCTCCAAGGTTCAAGCTTTTACTCTAAGATCGATCTTCGATCTGGGTACCATCAGCTAAGGATACAAGAGGAGAGTATCCCGAAGACAGCCTTCAGAACTCGTTATGGACACTACGAGTTCCTAGTTATGCCGTTTGGGTTGACAAACGCGTCTGCTGTTTTTATGGATTTAATGAACCGAGTCTGCAAGCCGTATCTCGACAAGTTCGTAATTGTGTTCATCGATGACATCTTAATTTACTCAAAGATGAAGGACGAGCATGAACAGCACCTAAGAGCTATTTTGGAGTTGCTGAAAAAGGAAAAATTATACGCCAAGTTCTCGAAGTGCGAGTTTTGGCTACGCGAAGTCCAGTTTCTTGGACACGTGGTTAATGGAAATGGAATCCATGTTGATCCCACAAAGATCGAGGCGATAAAGAGTTGGGAGACCCCAAAGACGCCAACCGAGATTCGACAATTCTTAGGTTTGGCTGGCTACTATCGAAGATTCATTGAGGATTTTTCAAAAATCGCTCAACCTCTTACCGCGCTCACACAGAAGGATAAGAAGTTTTATTGGGGAATCAAACAAGAAGAAGCATTTCAATGGTTGAAGAACAAGCTTTGTGATGCGCCAATCTTAGCGCTACCCGAAGGAACTGATGATTTCATGGTATACTGTGATGCCTCACGACAAGGATTGGGTTGCGTGCTGATGCAACGCCAGAAAGTTATAGCTTACGCGTCACGTCAGTTGAAAGTTCATGAAAAGAACTATACCACGCATGATTTGGAGCTAGGCGCAGTGGTATTTGCGCTGAAAATTTGGAGACATTATTTGTACGGTACGAAGTGTACAATCTTCACAGATCATAAGAGCCTATAACACATATTCGACCAGAAAGAGCTGAATATGAGACAAAGACGTTGGGTCGAATTGTTGAACGATTACGACTGCGAGATAAAGTACCATCCAGGGAAGGCGAATGTGGTCGCCGATGCCCTGAGTCGTAAAGAAAGGATCAAGCCCATAAGGGTTAGGGCTTTAGAAATGATTATCCAAACAGATCTTTCCCTGCGCATTCGTGCCGCACAAAGAGAAGCCTTGAAAGAAAGGAATATTGAAGATGAGTATCTCTGTGGGATGGAGAAGTAGTTGGTGCCAAACGAGGAAGGAACTTTATGTTTCATGAAACGAATTTGGGTTCCTCTGTTTGGTGGTTTAAGGAAGGTTATTTTTTATGAAGCACACAAGTCGCGGTACTCAATTCATCCCGGAGCGGACAAAATGTACCAAGATATTAAGGATTATTATTGGTGGCCTAGAATGAAAGGCAATGTTGCTGTTTATGTTAGCAAGTGCTTAAGATGCGCCAAGGTTAAAGCTGAATACCAGAAGCCTTCAGGACTTCTGCAACAACCTGAAATTTCCAAGTGGAAATGGGAACAGATTTCAATGGACTTCATAACTAAGTTGCCAAAGACGCCCAGAGGTCATGACACTATTTGGGTAATAGTGGACCGATTAACGAAATCTGTGCACTTCCTACCTATCAGGGAGAAAGATAACACGAGCAAATTAGCCGAAATTTACATGAGAGAAATCGTTGCACGTCATGGAGTGCCACTCTCAATCATCTCTGATAGAGACGGGAGGTTTGTGTCAAGGATTTGGCAATCCTTCCAAGAAGCTTTTGGCTCGCAATTGAATCTGAGCACTGCGTTTCATCCGCAAACTGATGGCCAAAGTGAAAGAACTATTCAGACATTGGAGGATATGCTGAGAGCATGTGTAACGGATCTTGGTGGTAGCTGGGATAAACATTTACCATTGGCCGAATTTTCATACAACAACAGCTACCACACCAGCATTGGAGTCGCGCCATTCGAAGCTCTTTACGGACGCAAGTGTCGATCACCACTATGCTGGGCTGATGCAGGTGATAGACAGCTTGTTGGTCCTGAAATAGTCCAAGAGACAACAGACAAGATTGCGCAGTCGAAAACGCATCGAGGCGGCTCGCGAAAGACAGAAAGCCTACGCGGATCCAAAACGAAAACCTTTGGAATTCCAAGTTGGGGATATGGTGTTATTGAAAGTTTCACCCTGGAAGGGTGTGGCACGCTTCGGAAAGCGTGGGAAGTTGAATCCGTGTTACATTGGCCCTTTCAGAATCCTGCAAAGGATTGGACTTGTAGCCTACAAACTGGACCTACCTGCTGAATTCAATGGTGTTCACGATACATTCCATGTATCAAATCTAAGGAAGAGTCCAACACAAGAAACAGTGATCATTCCTGCTGACGAAGTACATATCGACGACACGCTCCACTTCACCGAAGAACCCGTCGAGGTTACGGATTGGAAAGTTAATAAAACTCGCAGGAGCAGTGTCAAACTCGTCAAAGTTCGATGGAATGCAAGGCATGGACCTGAATTCACGTGGGAACGTGAGGATCGAATGAAGGAGAAATACCCCCATTTATTTCCTAAGAACCCTGCATCTAGTAGCAGAGCCTAAATTTCGGAACGAAATTTATTTAACGAGGGGAGAATGTGACAACCCTCACCAAACCAGGTATCCGTACGAATTAATTAATATTTAATTACTGCTTAATTATTGTGCTTGCTTATAGTTGTGATTAAACTGCTACTTGAATTCTGATATATACATGTTCATGCATCATACTTTATTACTGTCACTCTATTAGTTACACACAAACCTTAGTGACAACCTTGATGCACAAAAGCACAGTGAGCACACTATACGGGATACCCAGTAAACATGCTGACATAGCCAGCATCAGACATGTAAGTCCCAAATAACCGGATCTTTCAATGATATCAAACAATCACCAAGTTTGTGCGGAATCCAAACTTGGTGAGATTCAAGATAAACTGAAAAGCAATTGAAAAACGAAGAACACAATACCGAATCACTTTGAAACTTGCACACGATTCTATTACTATCAACTAGCAAAACCGTCTGGTACAAGTTCCTACACCACCAAAATCGCCTCCCTCTGTAACTCTAGAATTTCTGTAACTGAGGCTCTAAGAAGTTCAAACCTAAAAACAAGTTAGAAACTTGTTTTTATACTAACTCAAGCCCAAGTCCCTACATGGGCTCCCCTTGGGCCTGCTTGGCCCACATGGCCTAAAGCTTGGCCCAAGTGACCTATAAAGGTCCACAACCTAATATAAACTAACCCAGTAAAGCCCAGTTGGTAACCATGACTCGTTGTGTTAATTTGATGCGTCAGTCTCACACTTTAGGACCTAACAATCTCCCCCTAGACTGATGCCATCAAATTGTCTTCATAGCATGAATTCAGCAATGTCTTCAACGAAGTCTATGGTTGGTGCTATGCTGCAGATGTTGTGGAAGTTATTGACTTCTGAACTCTCAGCACTGGGTCTCTTTCTTCAGCTCTTGTGGTTAGCTTCATATCAGGATCTTGATCAGCTTTGCTTGAAACATCTTTGTCGGAAAGAATGTGAGAGGAGGATTCTCAACAGCTCTTTTCTTCTTCAGTCCTTTTTCTTTTAAGCAGGTTCATGGTACTTCTTCAAATGCACTTTCATTGTCAGACGTCGTTTCGTATCTGGTTCTTCTGACTCAGGTACATCTTGTTGTAGTGATGCTCCATGCTTCTTCAGCAACTAACAGCATCCCAATCTTCATCAACCCCTGTTCTTGATAAAAAACAAGTTCTGCACATGCTCGTAAACTCATAAGCAAACATTTCTTATGCAACAGGGAGAGTACCATATGAACACTAGGTACATCAAATTTCACAATTTAAATTCTTTTAACTTTTGATGATCAGTCAAATCTTCAAGAACGGTTACATTTTTAATTTTAAGAAAAAAACAAATAAGCACTCTATTTTTGAATTTTTTTTTTTTTTAATAGAAAAGCAAGACACTATTTTTGTAATTTTTGAATTTTTCCAATTTTTTTTTTTTTAATATTGAGAACTAAAAAACAAATAAAAACTCAAAATATAAACAACTACCATAATATACAATTACAATTGCAATGGGATCAAAATTCGTTCTCAGGCAGACTAAGGAACACTTTTCAGTACGAGCCTAATCAAACTGGTCTATGCGATTGCCAATATGTTTGTCCACTTAAACTTTAACGCTCAACTTTCAATTTTTCAACTTCGTGATATGCTTTAAGGAATATTATACTATTATACCCGTGTGTCCCATTCCAAGGCATACCCCCGCGATCAACCAAATAAATACTAATCAAATCCTGACTGTATACTGATGTAGCAGGTGAGTATACTGATGTCATCCTTTAAGATATCCTGACTGTATCTAGGTCTGCATATAATCTGTTTTATCATGTTTTGATTTCTTAACAATGAACAACCAAATAAATACTAATCAAATCCTGGAAATATAAACAGCACACTCTATCATGCAAGTAGCTTCCCTACCACATATTTCACAAGTCCAATCCAGATTTCTGAAATCTTAACTGGGAATAGATTGAGAAGAGAACAGAATAGATCTTAAGCAAAGATGGTATAACGTACAAGATCAAATGAGTTTTTCTCAATTTGATATAGGTTTCTTGGGTTTCTTTTGGGCACTTGAGGGCCTCTTTCGGGTGTATAATTGATCTACAGAGCGACAACGTACAGCTAGGTCAGCATGTATCTGGATGCAGCAGAAGCTGTCGTTGCCTAGCACCTCCAGGTCAGCATATATCTGGATGCAGCAGAGGAGGTACACGCCTTTTTCAGAGAAGATTTCAGAATCAGATCAAAATTGTGTGTATCGGGACAACATACAGACATTCAAATAGAAATGAGCTAATTCCAAGTGACTTTCTTTCCTGGGGTCATATACAATTTTAGTTCTGAACAGAAAGACAGCCAAGATATCCCCGGATGATTCAACAATATAAAGACCCGAAACCTCAGATGTTGGCTATCTATCAACGCAAGATTTAAGACCATAAAATCATACACCGTTGGTATGTTACCCACATGGTACATAGTTCGTTGTGTTTATATCACTTAGTATCTTTTATCATGTTGAGCGTCAAGCCTATCGACATATCGCAGTAGATCCTAGTCTTTTCAGCTATGGCACCTTACATGTGTTAGTCAAACCCTTTAACACGAACATTTATTTCACTTCCCATATCATGCAATCTTTCTTTTTGGCTTTTTCATTTTTCTAATGTTTTTGTATTTTTCTCATTTTCTCCCCCTAAAACAATGCATATATATACCGCAAACTCTTTTTGTGTTTTTCTTTTTCCGAGTTTTCTCCTCCTAAACTCTATATCTATCTTTTTGTGTTTTTCTTTTTGAAATTTGTGTAGGTTTTAAAGCTTGTTTTCTTTTCGCTTTAGCAGCATTCCAATCCCCATCAGAAGGTTTAACCTTGGGATTCACATTCTTCATTGCCTTAGGTGAAGATACCTTCATTGGCTTAGAATGGTAGTTGTCCTTTGGTGTAACCCTCCGATTTAGCATATAATATGGTACGTAGGGACGATGTGTGCAGTTCCGAGCTATGTGACCAGCAATGCCGCAATTGAAGCATGTTTGTCTCTTTATGTAGAAAGCATTCTGATTAGCTGGATTTGCTCTTGCAGACCCTGAAGGACAAACCGGTCCTCTTCGTGTTGGATGCGCCTGCACATGACTTTCAGACGAAAACAAATTTGGGTGCTTATATTTGCTGTTTGCAGAACTCTTGTTGCTATGAGCACCATTCTTCATCTTTTCTTCCTGATTGGATCTTTCATTCACCTTGTCACGAGCCTTATGAGATCGTGATTGCCCTTGATGAGCAGACTTCTTATATACTCGACTTTGATCTGCTCTTTTTGGCTCCTTTTGCGTGTTGTGAACCGGCTCACAAACACCAGCACAAGAGTGAATATTAGCATTTTGTTGCACCTTTTGACGACAAACACAATTTCTAGCAATGTGTCCAGGAATTCCACAGTTGAAACATGTTTGTCGCTTCAATGTATGGAGATTCGAAGAGCTAGCAGCAGTAGCTGATCTGATTGGTTTAGGTGAACGAGCTTGCTTTGATTGCTTTGCATGTGTTCCATGTGCCTTTTCTGAGTTCTTATGTACCTGTTGATCAGAACTAGCACAAGCATGAGATTCAGACGGATGATGTTTTTCGTCTTTTACAATTTTATCATGATCATTTTGAATAGACGATTTAGTTTCTGTTTTAACTTTAATTTCAGAAACATTTATCGGTGACTGCTCATTTATTTCAACACCTTTTTCTTCTTTTACAAAATCAGGTTCAGTTTTAATTTCAGAAGAAGATGAAGTTTCATCAACACATGTTTCGTCAACACATGTATCATGTGAATCCGATTTAGGTTTGCTTTCATCTACAGTTTCCAATGGGGTCCCACTAGATTCAACATTAGGGACACCCACTGAGACAGATTCAGAAGAAGAATCAGGATACTCTTGATTTTCTTGAGAAGAAGTTTCAGTGGTTTCACTGAATGCGTCCTGAGGGACCTCACCTGTAACATTTTCATTAACTGAAATGTTAGAAACATTAGGATCACACACATTAGCTGAAAAACAATCATCACCACACTTATTGTTCAAACTATCAACACAAACATCATCAGTTTTGCCCAATACAACAGGCTCACAAGACGAAACATAAGCAGAAAACGACGCAAATAAAGAACGACTAAAAGCCATGTCAGATTCAGTTGGTTCAGAATAAGGTTCAAAATAAGGTTCAGAAATATTTGAAATAACGACTGGTTCACTCCCATGAACATCTCCACACTTTACTTCAGAAATATCATCTGCACATGAATATGAAACGTTAGGATCAATTGAGCCTTTGGAAACAAAATTTAATGGAGTAGACTTCTGTTTCTCAACTTGTCTGTCATGAGAAGACGACTTGTTGGTTTTGGAACCATAAGTCATGTTGCTCTCATTTATCATCTCCTCCTCAGTCATTGGCATATAAGTATAATTATCATTATATGGAGGAGGAGTCTGATTATAACCCAAACCACGCCCTTTCTTTTCTTTGTACGCAAGTTGTTGATCACACAAATTTTTTACTAGTTTGCTGGAAGAATCAAATTTCTTGATATTGAGCTCATTAATTTGATATTTGTCTCTGATATCTTCCAGTTCCTTAGTCACTGCGCACAGTTTTTCCTGAACGTATAAGAGTTGAGATGATTTTACACTTACATCATCCTTGAGTTTGATGATGTCTTTTCGCTGAGCTTCGATCTTTTCTTTATAAAGTTTTTCATTTTTCGATAATGTGAAATTTTTATTTTTTATATCTTGATAATCTTGAATTAGCTCAGCATTGTGTATATGATAAGCCTCAACCCTTTCTCTACATTCAGGAGTGCAAAAGACAGAAAATATCTCTTCTCTAGTAATTTCTTGAGCCACTGGTTTGTGAAACACGAATGCCATAATTTCAGTGGGAGGTTGATACTTTTGTTCTTCTCCTCAAAACACAAACCAAATGAGAACTCGTGCACTCGCTAACTCAAACACTCAGCAGTCGAATGAACCCGCTTTCTGAACCGCACCTCAAAACCTGTCAAAACCGTTATCACAAAACAAACAAACCTTTTTTTTTATTATTATTACAAGAAAACCTAATTATAATTATTATTATTACTATTATTATTATTAACCTAGTAATTATGTAATGATAATCTTATGATTATTATTATAATAATTATAATTATTATCAAAACCTAATTGTTACACGTGTTGTTACAACCACAGTCGTCTTCTTCTTCGTTTAACAAGCTAAACCCTAAATTTGAATTCAGCCGCAACGATGATGATGAATGGTGGATGTACCCTAGAACGGTAATCGTGGTTGAACGGAGAAGAACAGTGGACGTCGTCGGAGAAGAAGGTTTCTAGTGATGGATGTCGGAACAGTGATGTAGCAACGGAGATGATGAGTTTTAGAACGGAGTGCAGGTTTTTAATGGTGTCGACCAGAGATTGCAACTTGAAACCGATGATGAATGTAATGGCAGGAGATGATGTTTGCGGAGACGGTGGTCGGAGAAGATGATGAACGTGACGGCGGTTTATGAACGGAGAAGATGAAGGTGATTCAATGTTGGTGATGACAGTTGATGACGATGATGAGACAGCACCGATCTCGTTACGACTCGAACCGTTATGAGTCGAGACTGTGAAGGCGGTTGCGAGTCGGAACCGAGGTTGCGACTCGAGACTGTTTGGAAATAATATGACTCGAGACCAGTGAGGGTTGATAAAGAGTCGAGACAATGGATGTTTGAAGAAGATGATTGCGACTCGAGACAGTGGATGTTGATGACTCGAGATCTCGGTTGCGACTCCGAATCTAGGTTGCGACTCGAGATCTTGAAATCAATAACTCGAGACCAGTGGATGAAGCTATGGTGATGAATGTGTCGAGACCATGACTTGAAACCAGAGAATGTATAACTCGAAACCTGATGTTGATGATATGACTCGAAACCAATGAAGATGGTGGTTGCTGGTTGCGACTCGAGACTATGAAGATGATACTATGAAGACAATGACTCGAGACCGTTTGTTGTGTTTTAGATGATGACCACGTGATGAAGATTGGTTTTGTCGAGACCTCAGAATCAGCAAAGTACTCCGAAATATTATCAAAATCATAAAAGTTATTAAAATAGAATATGGAAGCTTTCAATCAAGTCAACAACTTTCCTCCGAAAACTTTGTAAATTTTAAAAATCAAGATATTTTCAGAAAAGTAAAAAGATTATGTTTAATCTTTTAACAACCTTTTCAAAAATCAAAGTACCAAAATATGTTGATTTTTTATAAAACTTCGATGAATGCAACCAAGAACACGAAGAACTCGAAGAACACCAAACCAAAAATTACGAAAATCTTGAATCTTTGATATCACACCGAGCCTAGAAACAGGTTCTTTGGCTCTGATACCTCTTGTAAGTCCCAAATAACCGGATCTTTCAATGATATCAAACAATCACCAAGTTTGTGCGGAATCCAAACTTGGTGAGATTCAAGATAAACTGAAAAGCAATTGAAAAACGAAGAACACAATACCGAATCACTTTGAAACTTGCACACGATTCTATTACTATCAACTAGCAAAACCGTCTGGTACAAGTTCCTACACCACCAAAATCGCCTCCCTCTGTAACTCTAGAATTTCTGTAACTGAGGCTCTAAGAAGTTCAAACCTAAAAACAAGTTAGAAACTTGTTTTTATACTAACTCAAGCCCAAGTCCCTACATGGGCTCCCCTTGGGCCTGCTTGGCCCACATGGCCTAAAGCTTGGCCCAAGTGATCTATAAAGGTCCACAACCTAATATAAACTAACCCAGTAAAGCCCAGTTGGTAACCATGACTCGTTGTGTTAATTTGATGCGTCAGTCTCACACTTTAGGACCTAACAAGACAGTTACTGTCTCTGAGGCCAGTATGAGCCGGGAATAGATTACTACACTAGTAGGGAGTGTAGGGAGGTGAGGAATGTAAAACTGCGTCACTAGGTGATAGTTATAGTGACCGGATGTGCCAAAAATATGTTTTAAACACAAAATTCTGCACTTTAATACAAAAATCCAGCTTTTAAGCTAACTAGTAAAGTGCAAAAAGTTGGCAAAATAGTCCTAGACACTTTCCAAAGTGTTGGTGAATTAATGGGTCACTAAAAATAATATTAACGACGCTTTAAATACTTATTTAACACTTTAACGGAGTAATATCCAACCGTACAACGGGACTTAACCCGGGACATAAAAATATTGTCATTGACATTGTTTTCTTTTTCTGAGCTAGTTAGGGTACCCGAACACCCTAACACCCGTTATAAATTACTACACACTAGTAACTTAACTATTTCTCCTAATTAAACTATCTAGTTACTAACATCTAACTAACTAGTTAAGGTCTAACCATATGAAAAAAAAAACCCCCAACGATTGTTTCCCCCTAGGGGACACCACCCTTACACTTTGATTATTTTAATTAAATTGCTTAATATCATGGTAACACATTATATATGGGATAATGGATTTGCATGGACTATAAATAAGTATATGGACTAAGACTATCATTTCATCCATAACCCACTCAACAAAAATTCATTTCTCCCTCCCTTTTCTTTACTTACGGCCGAGACCAAGAAACAACATCCACCCACTTTCAACATTTGAGCAAGCCATTTTTCATACTTACTAGTGTTTTAGAGTTCATTCAAGGAGACCCGGTGCCTACGGAATCGCGAGGACCTCACCACAACGCTATTAACCACTCATTGTTCGTCTAGTTTCTTCCCTAGCCTCGAGCTAGTAGTAAGTGACTCTAAACGCCTTCTTAAGCTTGTTTAAAGTGGTTAATAAGATATTTGTCGGGTGAAAATTATAAACACTAGATCACAAACTAAAAGTCTACTAAAAAGGATGAACATGTTGGTTAATGAATGAATGTTAGTGTAAAACTTTTGAAACTAGTTTTGTTATGATTATTTATTGTTGTTGATTGCTAGTGTTGGAATGGATCGTCACCAAACCACGTTAGATCATGTTCATGTAACATGAACTAGCCTTATGATAAGTCGTAAAGTTATTAGATGACGAACCCTTTCAAACATAAACATGAACTTGTGTAAAAACAATTTTTCTTATGAAATGGAGTTCTAAACTAGTAGATCTAAAGATCTACAAGTGGTATTTTCGAAAAACCAACTGTAAGACGAAACCATGTTTTAAAACCGGATCTTTTCTAAACTAAAGGTGTTTTTGTGAACAAACAAGTGTGTAGACACTTGTGTAACGAAAGGTTTTAACAAAGAATTATTTTTGAGATTTTTGACAAGAAGTTGTAAACTTACACTTTCTTTAAAAATAAGATTTTTAAGAAATCGATTTCATTTATAAAAATAGAAAGATCTACTAAAAACACCGGAAGGTTACTACAAGCTTTTACATAACCCACAAGTTCATGTGTTTGCGACTTACGTATATTTTTGACTAGTTTAGTGTTGAAATATTGTTTGTTGATTTTGGGAACATTGTTGGTTGAATTTATAAAAGAAAATGATACGCTTGAAAGCGTGGCCACCTCCAGTTACAGAGGAAACTCTGGCGAAATTTTTCCAGAAATATGACACTTGGAAATATTTTTACAACAAGTGTTATGAGTATATTTTTAACTTAGTTTTCCAAACAAAGTTCGCCATGAATTTTTATTACAAAATCTCCAAATGTCGGAGGTGGTATTTTCATAAATAAAACTTGTTAAAATATATATTTAGAATATATATTTTTCATAGTAACACTTGTGTAATTTTTATGATTTTTTTGTGAACTATACAAATATTATTTTTAGGGTAAAAATAATATAACTCGTATACACTGAATATTCACGGCTCCAAAATAATACTAACGCCTTCACAATAAATATTTAAGTTACACCGGTATTATTTATACCACCCCAAACCTTACAACGTAACTTACGTATTTTCAGAAAATACTCATAAGTGTGTATTTTGACACGGATATTATTTTGGAGAATTATATGGAATAAAATATAATATTTTTGAGAAAAATAATTATATTTTGGAAGTAAAAGTATTTTGGTCAAATGAAATAAAATATATTACATTAAGTGAGACTTAATAATATATTTCGAAGTTATACGAACGCACATGTATTAAAACCCCCATCCTTGGGAAGGAATATATTTACAAAATAATTACGAAGTGTAATTACGAAATAGTTGCCTAACTATTTCCCAAAGACATTAACCCTTAAGCTAAGGCACGACCGTCCGTCTAATAGAAGTTAGTACGTGTAGGTCGTCGCACAGCAGGTTGACCAGGAGATTTTTTGTTAGAGACGCATTTCGGTGAGTTCATGTCCCCCTTTTCTCTTAACTGTTTTCAGTTTTTATACTACGGGGGTGAAATACATGTTACTATGATTACGAATACTTTTTTTACATGGTATGGTTAGCTTAAGGAGGGTTAGGAGGTACAGATCATGTGAGTGAGTAGGCGCAACTTGAGGCCATTAATCCTCATTGTAGGACCGAGGGTCGTAAGCGGTAGATCTATCTGGGTGTAGCGAGCCCAACCCCTGAGCCCGCCTAATGGACCAGGTGGTGACTTCGTACCTGAAGCAAAATCTGCTAGGTTTGAGTCATCCTACGGCACTTCACACATATCATTGGCTTTGCAACCCAATGGTGATCTCTTTTTTTTTCCTTATTGCTACATACCAAGGACATTTTTACATCAGGACGTACTTAAACCTTTTTACATTGGGACGTACTTTAAAGGTTTTACATACTCACATTCACATGAACTCGCTCAACTTTATGTTGATTTTTCAACTTACATGTATTTCAGGGAACTAAGGATCTGGCACGGTATGCTACGTTTTCACGCTGCGTTAGAGTTATAGGATCATCCAAGTTTAGGGGTTGTGGCTTTTACCTGGACGAGTCACAGTTCTTAAACTACGTCTATTTTAAGTTTGTGGTTGCATCTTAAGAACAATGTTTTATTTGGTAGTATTGTAAACTCGAAGCATGTGTCAGCGTTTCAAACAATATTGTGGTATTTTGTTTTTAAGACTTTAATTAATGGATGATTCTGCATGGTTTTACTTTCATATAGCTTTGTTGTGATTAAGCTATGGTATTAAGAAGTCACACCAAATAAACCCACGCTTCCGCAAAGCCAGGGTGTGACAACGGTCAAGTGGAAAGCGTTAACAAAAGTATCGTCGAGGGGATAAAAGCCCGACTGGGCACAAAGAGAAGAGGCTGGGTAGATGAGCTCCCAAGTATCCTGTGGGCTCATTGAACCATGCCGAAGACAAGCACCGGTGAAACTCCTTTCAGCCTAGTATACGGCTCGGAAGCAGTTATCCCGGCGAAGGTTGGACTCCCCTCACCGCGCTTGACAGCAGTCAGCACGGTTGATAATGAAGCAAAGCGTCGTCTCGATTTAGATCTCTTGGAAGAAAGACGCGAGAATGTGCGTATTAAAGAAGCGAAATACAAGACACAATTGGAAAGGTACTACAATGTGAGAGTCCGCATCTGTACCTTCACTCCAGGAGAATACGTCTTCCGAGACAACGAAGCTTCAAATGCCGAACGCCCAGGAAAACTAGCACCCAAATGGGAAGGCCCTTACTTGGTTCACGAAGTGCTAGGAAAAGGGGCATACAAATTGCGCACCCTGGATGGACACATCATCCCGCGCACGTGGAATGCGCAACAACTGCGCAAGTGCTATATGTAACTATTCTAGGCCTTGCGCCTTTACTCACTCATGTTGGCCACGCGCCTTTTTAATTACCTATGTTGGCTAAACGCCCCTTTTGCTACTTATGCGATGTATGTTGGCCTAAGCGCCTGTTTCCCAAGTAATGAAAGCATACGACATGTTTTCTTTTACGATGACTCCTTTCGTTACAAATGCATGTTAAACTTTTGATTAGCACGAAAACACTCCAGTAAATTACGAGCTCTTGAGCTATGCCTCCAAGGTCCTCCGCGAACATAGCGCGAGACCGGGCAGTTACACTCACACAAAACCCACTCTTACATTTATTCGCGCTAACTTAACCAAAGTTTCTAACAACAGTGCAATAATTGTAACGGGAAAGGATAAACAAGCATCATATTTAAACAAGCGCGACCGCGCAACAGTTACATAAAAACAAAATGTCATTCATTCGACCCAAAACAAGCGCAACCGCTAACATCGCAAAGATAAAAGAAATTACAAGGCAAAAAGCCTGTCAATACTACCTACTCAAAACCATCACCAGCATCATCATCATCATCGTGCTTGTCGCCACCATCACCGCCTTCATCACCACCATCATTGCCCGCTGTTTCCTCTTCGTCAGATAGTTCAACATGCTCTGGTGGGTCGAGAATGCCCTTTAGACGTTTGCACCAATCATCATGTTCTAGAGCCTTCGCAACCAAGTCCATTACAGGCAAGGCTAGATGATTGTAAGCATTTTCAGCACGAGCCAACTCGGCATCAGCTCCATTGGTCACCGAACAATGACTAGTATCAAACTCTTGACCAAACACTTCTTCGATATGCTGCGCACACTCCATATAACCTCCGCAATGACCAACCGCGTGGGAAGCATCTATGAGAGCAGCAACTGTCCCATCCAGTTCTCCAGCGTTCAAAATCGAGTTGGCCATCTACACCAAAACAGACGAATCAAAAACTGAATCAAGTAAATAAAAACCAAGTTAAAAAGGAAACAATACCATAACTATTCCCCTACTGCGCAGCCATTCAGTATCCGAGGACAACGTGTCCACAATACCCTGCACCTCGGCAAAATTATTTTGCGCTACGTTTAAAGCGGAAGAACTTATGGCACGTACCTCCTCGGCTTTCTGTCTGGCCTCCTCCGCAGTGGCGAGCTTACCCTTCTCAGCTTCGAGATCAATTTCTAACGATTCACTTTTATCAACCTGCTCTTGCAGGCGACGCTTAAGCTCCGCGATCTCCACGTCCTTAGCTGTCAGGTCTTTATCCTTGCTAGAAACCTGCGCTGCAAACTCAGCCTATACAAGGAAAAAATAAGACTTAGAATCTTCAAGAAATAAAAAGTAAAAGGGAGAAGAAGAGTTCAAATCTTAAAACCTCAGTATGCTCCTTCTCAGCGGTAAGATCCTCGATCTTCTTCGACAATGCCGCGTTTTTTTCCTCAAGGTCAACAATCTTGTTACGAGCCGCAAACGCGCGCTCATTATCCTTCTCACATATGCGCTTAAATTCCGCCTTCTCCTTTGATAGCTGCTCTTCAGCAGCTTTAAGCTTACTCCTAAGGCCCTCACGGCCCCACTCTTCAGACTTCCTATCAGCCTCAAATTTGGCCTTCTCCTCAGCAAGGGCAGCATTAGCTTGCTCGAAGTCTTTAGCCTCCTTCACAAGGCATTCGCGATATTTCTCCCACTCCTTCCGCTCCCTAACCATTGTCCGCCACTCTCGAACGATTTGATGGTTCGCAGCGCGAGTATTGGCCTCTCCAATCACATAAGTACGATACAACCCATCATGAGTCTTCGCCCTCTGCCGATTAACCTCACCAGGAGGAAAGGAGTTTAAAAACCAATCGCGGCAAGGGCCGAACTCTTGAAAAGTGTCTTTTTGCTTCAATCCCCAGGGAGCTTGGTGGGAAGCATTACCACGTTCCTCTTCAGTATAAGTCTTGTAATAGATGTCACCAAGGGTATCCTTCGCCCCGATAACTTGTGGGTTATACCCTCCAGCACCACCAGAGCTCGCGCCACCAGTAATATATGGTCCTGACCCCCCAGTAGTTCCCTTGAAGCGACGGGAGGCATCAGGCCGCGCAGGATGGGTAGGCTTATCCAGTTCAGGTTCTTTCCTCTTCTCTTGATGGAGCTGGTCAGGCGTCGTGGTTCTCACAACCTCCGGACCCTGCGTCTTTTCTTGAGTAGCGATAACAGTGGCACCGGTATATTGCAAGGCTTCATCAATAGGCTTTTCAGCCGCCGTTCTTTTCTCTCTCTCCTCTCTTTCAGCAGCTTTTTTCTTCTCTTTCTCCTTCTCTTTATCAGAGGCTTTCTTCCTTTTCGCCTCCTCAGCCTTCTTCTTCTGCTCTTCCTCAGCAATCTTCTCCTTCTCAGCAGCTACCTCTCTCTCCTTCTCAGCAGCCTGCTTATCCTTCTCAGACTCTACCCCGGCAGACTTGAAAGGTTTCACAGTAACCTTGATTTTCTTCGGCGCAGGCCCTGAAGGATCGGTAAACACGACACCCTTCTCAGGGGTCTTCTTCTTGGCCTCTGCAGGAGCTAAGTGTTAAAAAGGAAAAAATCAGCAAAGAAACAAAGGAAAACTAACCAGGAGAAAATCTGTAAAGAGAGCGAAGATTGCTCTGTTTCCCGAGCACAGGAGCCCCTCCAGCTTTTAGCGCAATAGACGCACCAGCGGTGGTCTCACTCCTACTCCTCTTCCGATTAATCAACTTCGCAGCAGCCTCCTCCTCTTCTTCCTCCTCTTCGCTGTGCGCAGCAGAAGACGGAGTCGCCACAGCATCCGGGTTGCGAGAACCTGCGCTACCTGAACTTTTCGAACCAGCTGCTCCAGCTTTCTCGCCTGTACGTGATAAACCTTCATACGAATCACTGATAATAACATAATCCTCCATGTTAGTTTGACGAAGGCGGAGGGTACCTTTGTCAGCAGCACTAGCGGTTGCGCGACTACTCCCAGCCCCCTTGCTGGTCACCTCAGGATCCAAGTTGATAACCTTCTTCCTCTTCACCGGTTTTTTCTTCTTATCCTCAGGGTCAATCCCCAAGTCGCGCAACACACCAGCAAAGATGTTAGACCACGAACTTAGCTCTCCATTGGATGATCCCACAGACTCCTCGCTGGAAAGATAGACAATCGCTTTCCCAGCAGAAGTCACAGAGCGCAAGGGTCGAGGGTTAGGTATAGGCACACCTTCTGTTATAGTAGGTGGATCGGCGAACGCATCAGCAACCGGGTACATAAATTGAACCTTAATCCGTTCATACCAGTACTCTTCACCAGCCTTGAGCGGGCGCACACCCATAGACCCACCAAAGGTGGGGAAAGCCGCTTGATAAAGGCGCACCTCTACATTTAAATGAAACAATTTGAGCAATACAAGACAGATACAAACAATTAATGAAACAACTAACCTCTATCCTGGAACTTCAATATGGGAACTTCCTCGTTCTTAGGCGGCCATTGATCACTCATTTGCGCCGCAACAAGGACATTCTCTCCAAAAACGCGATTAGGGGTTGCAGTAAGCTGCTGATACCAAGCTTCATTCTTGGGGATCGCCAAATCTTCCTTCGCAATTGGTTCAGACCATGCGTGGAAAGTCATAGCGATCGGGATCACCTCCTCGCGGATATAAAAGAATTTTGGTTTCCAATCATGGAAACTCTTAGGAGGATTTAAGAGTATCTTCTTCGCAGCCCCTCGACTGGCGAACGAGAAAAAGCCCATATTCCGGATAAGCTGATAGAATGCCCTAAACCTCTCAACCATCGGCTCAATACCATGAGATCGGCATAAAAACTCGAAATGTCGAACTCTCACCATACCCGGTGGACTCATCTGTGAAATATGGAACCCATAAAACTGAAGAATGTGGGCCATGAAGTTCGTCGCCGGCAATCGGAAATTGCCTTGATGAAATGTCACACCCCGATTTCCACGTGTCACCGGTGGGCCCGGTGGGGGAGTATCGTGACGTGGTTGGCAACATAATAGTCAAACAACACAATATTTAATATGCACAGCGGAAGCAAATTTAAAAATATAATACAACCGAATTTAATTATTGTAATATCAAGTATTACAACGTTCGGATGTTTATCCACAGAACGGATCGGAATAAAATATGAAACAATAGTTCAACAGACTTCAGGCATCCTAAGCTTGCGAGACTTTTTATTGATGCTAAGGAGACAATCCAGCCAATTTCGTTTAGTGCCTGCATTCAGTCTTTTTGGGAAAATACGTCAGTTTACACTGGTAAATACAATCAACTGACTCATTTTAAAAAAAATGATTTAAAATTGGTTTGGATGCACATGGCATAAACATTTTTATAACTTGGGAGAATTATTTAATATTATAATCTTGTGAACGAATTACATGTTCCTTGTGCGTTTAGTAGCCCGGATCTTGTCCGGGTTAAAGATCAATAGACACACCACATTACAGAGTTATACACTGACGGGTGTACGCCTACACCCCGTGCTCAGGTCGTGGCCATCTCGTAAGATGATGCCAAGGATATCCGGGACATGGTCATTAACCCCCCAAAGGCTTTAAGTAACAAGACTGTTTAAACGAGCCGATCAAATTATTCAACTACCCACTTTAACGGTGGAGATTTGATGCCCGATCAAGCGGTATGCTATATACCGTAACCCAAGCCCGTATAGGGAAAATAAGTTAAAAGTATTTACCTGAGTAAGTATTAATCACAATAAGCAAAATGCACGTAGCTTTTACTGGTCCTCCTAATCTGGAACGAAGGTTTAATATAACCTATTAGAATCCTAACGGGTCTTTAATTAAGCTTAAGCTTAGACCGGCTAGTTTCAAAGATACGGTTCGTACGCACAATTAAGCGAAGACCGGATAGAATGTGATTTAGACCCGAAAAGTTCAGAGACTTGTTTAATATGGGTCCTTCATGCACATTCTGGATTTTAAGATTAAACCGATAAGGTTTGACCCGTTTCGGCTAATTTATGTAAATTTGTTACATAAGCCGAACCGTACGCGTAATAAGCGTGACGGGTATTCATGAGAGCTATATGCAGGTTTCCTAAGTTAATCATGTCTCAAATATGTTGTGACATCAGTAAGGTGTCTTTCATTATGCCCGAAACGTGTTTAAACACAAACTAGGCCCCGTAGGGGTAGTTTGGTCATTTAAAAGTTTATAAAAGAGTTTAAGTAACAACCTGAGTTACAGGTCTGATGTAATCAGCAAATATACTCAATTTGCTAAGTTATATCAGTAGGTTAAAGCATGTATGTGAAATTTATCATTTTTAACCAAACTATGCCCCGTAGGGGTATTTTGGTAATTTCACATAAGCCGAAAAGCTCAAAACTGAAGTCTGAGTTTATCAACCTTTGCTTACTATTAAAATATTATAATTTGCCTCATATATCAGTAGGTATCAACCCGGGTATGTTCAATATGATTTTAATACATACTATGCGTTAAAAACGCTAAATAAGGCGGTTAAAGGCCATTTCCGGGTTCGATACTTAAATCTGATATTTTTATCTTTCCAGAAGGCTTAAAATAATTTATTTATCATATGTGATCAGTAGCAAAAGGTTTGGAGTCGTTTAGATATGTAAAACTCATTTTATGGCCCGTAAGGGCAAAACCGACATTTACCGGGTTAAGCCTACGACTATGAGTTATGCTCAGTCTAAAATTAATTAAAAATCTTTAAAAATCCCAAAATAATATATTACATCAGTGGGTATTAAGTTTGATACCAAAAAGTAGGCTTAACTAGGCTATACGCTAATTACGCCGTTTTATTAACATAAAACATTAATTTTGCGATAATGAGCATAACTCTTAATCTATAAGTCAAACTGATGTCAAACTTTGCATACAAGTTTATATATCAGTAAATAAGGTTTCTACACTTTTACATTTTCATAAATCACGTTTTAAGGTAATAAGGGCATAATGGTCAACATATGAGCAATTAACGGAAATATGCATATTAATTGGATATCTAATGAACCAAGGTGTATAATCACAGAGGGTTGTTCTAACATGTAACCTAATCCAATTAAAGCTCTGAGGCATTTCCAAAACATGCCTAAACGGGTCAGAACTGAAAGTCAAAGTGAAAGTCAAACTATGTGACTTTCGGTTCCGAACCGGGTCTAAACAGGAAATTGTCGGGTTGAACATGTTTAGACATGTTCTTAAACTTATTACCAAGTTATAACAATGATCAAACAGGTTGTATATGGTCTATAATGTTAATTATGCATAAATGACATTTTAAGCTTCCTGTTGACTTTTTAAATCCAAGTTTGACCCGACTTTTGACCTGGTTAGAGTGGTGATCAGGGGAAACCCTTTTGAGGTTTTATTACCCACATAAATACCAACTTATAACCACTTTTGATTCGAGATATGATTGATCCATTGTTGACTAATCTCGAAGTCAAACCGTAATTATGACGGTTTGACTTTTAGCTAATTAAACAAGCTAAACTCAATTTAGAAAGGACTAGCAGACTTACAAGAGTCCTATGAACGAAATATGATGCTTAGAGAATGATCCTTAGCTCCAGAGATGCTCCAAGAATGCAGATGAAGGCGTGAGCTCTATGGTTGCAACTAAGGCCTTATATAGTGGTTTAATCCACCATAGGAAGTTGACAAGTAAGTCTAGCACTGACCACAAGCTTCCAACATGTGTCTCTAGTGTCTAGGACTGTTTAGGGGTCGCCCACAATGCAATAATATCGAATAAGGGTCGGTTCTCCGCGTTTACAGGCTGCTGTCCACGTTTTCTGCTTCTGATGTCCTGACGCGGCCCGCATGAGTTTTAACTCATCCTTACGCGGGCCGCATGGCCCTTAAATATCAGATTTTTCATTTTCTTTGTTTTGCAACTTGACCTTTGGCTTCACGAAGGGGCAACTAAGGTTATTTCTTGCATTTTGACCCCCTTATATTTACCCACAAGGGCTTTAGGACTTATACCCACTTTGCCAAGTCCCTGGACACTTCCGGTTAACCCGAAAAGTCATAACTTTCAACGTTAACTCTTTAACCCCTCGCACACGAATTTGATCATAACTTTCTCATACGATTTCGAAACTTTATGAAATTTATATCGTGCATTCTAGTGATCATAATTAACATTTACAAAGCTTCAGGTTTGTCATAAGGTCACTCAGAGGTATATCTTTAACATGTTGACACATTTAACCCCTGTAGTTTGAAATCTCTCATTTTTGCTTCGTATGATCCATGATTTATTCGTTTGAAGGTATGAGCACCTTGTAGGGCTAATGTACATTATATTTATTCACAGTTGACACTTAGAATACGTATATTCACATACTTTCCACGTTTGTCAACTTTAGTCCTTCTATAATATTTCTTTCACACGTTTAAACATTTAACACGTGTCTACACATTATAGGACGTGAATTTTCGAGGTGTTACATCCTCACCCCCTTAAAATAAATCTCGACCCGAGATTTACTGAAATAAGTAAGAGTAATTTTCTTTCATCGTGGATTCAACCTCCCACGTGTATTCGGGACCTCTACGGGCATCCCATTTGACCTTTACAATAGGTACATGCTTCCTCCGAAGCTTCTTTACCTGTCGATCTTCAATCGACAAAGGTTTTTCCACAAATTTTAAGCTCTCATCTATATGCACATCTGTATGTGGTATAACCAGTGATTCGTCAGCGAAGCACTTCTTCAGATTGCAGATGTGGAACACATTGTGAATTCCACTGAGCTCTTCTAGTAATTTTAATTTATAGGCAACTGACCCGACACGTTCGATAACCTCAAAAGGTCCTATGTATCTCGGGCTTAGCTTGCCTTTCTTACCAAACCGCATCACCCCTTTCCAGGGTGACACTTTAAGTAGGACTTTGTCACCTACTTCGAAGTGAAAATCCTTACGCTTAGGATTAGCGTAACTCTTCTGCCTATCTCGGGCAGCTTTGAGACGGTCACGAATCTGGACAATCTTGTCCGTCGTTTCGAACACGATCTCTGGTCCTGATAACTGGACATCTCCAACTTCCGCCCAACAAATAGGCGATCTACACTTTCTACCGTATAATGCCTCAAAAGGCGCAGCCTTAATGCTGGTATGGTAGCTATTGTTGTAGGAGAATTCGATTAATGGCAGGTTCTTATCCCAACTACCACCCAAATCGATCGCACATGCACGTAGCATGTCTTCCAACGTTTGAATAGTACGCTCACTTTGACCGTCAGTCTGAGGATGATAAGCCGTACTAAAATTCAAACGTGTGCCCAAAGATTGTTGGAAACTCTTCCAAAAATGAGACGTGTACCTAGTATCTCTATCAGAGATAATAGCCACAGGTATGCCATGTAAGGCTACAATCTTATCAACGTATAACTGGGCTAACATGTCGGAGCTATAAGTCTCCTTGATGGGTAGGAAATGTGCTGACTTAGTCAGTCTGTCAACTATAACCCATATCGTATCATTTCCTTTCCTTGTCTTGGGTAACTTGGTAATAAAATCCATAGTTACCATTTCCCATTTCCACGTAGGGAGTTCAGGCTGTTGTAGCAAGCCTGACGGCTTTTGATGCTCGGCTTTGACTTGCGCACATGTCAAGCATTTAGCTACATGGGTGGCTACAGACTTTTTCAAGCCTATCCACCAATAATTTGCCTTTAGATCCTGGTACATCTTATCAGCTCCAGGATGAACGGAGTATTTGGAACTATGGGCTTCCTGGAGGATGACATCTCGAAGACCTCCATAAATTGGAACCCATATTCGTCCATTTAATCGTAAAATTCCGTCCTTGCTAAGAGTTAACTGCTCCTCAGTTACTCCTAGTTTTTCATTAGGATAGTTAGCTTCCAACACAGCTTCCTTCTGTGCAGCTAACAACCTTTCCATCAAATTATTCTTTATCTCCATGCGCTTGGCATTGATTCGGATGGGTTTCACCCTCTCCTTTCGACTCAAGGCATCGGCAACTACATTTTCCTTGCCGGGATGGTACTTGATTTCACAATCATAATCGTTCAAAGTTTCCATCCAACGGTGTTGCCTCATATTTAATTCCTTCTGATTAAACAGATGTTGGAGGCTCTTGTGATCAGAATAAATCACACACTTGATCCCATATAGATAATGCCTCCACAGTTTTAGTGCGAATACAACGGCACCCAATTCCAAGTCGTGGGTGGTGTAATTCTTTTCATGCACCTTTAACTGTCGTGAAGCATAGGCAATAACCTTGCCTTTTTGCATAAGCACACACCCCATGCCGGTGTGTGAAGCATCGCAGTAAACTACGAATTCTTCAGTGCCTTCAGGTAATGTCAGTACAGGAGCGTTGCTCAACTTCTGTTTCAAAATATCAAAGGACTCTTGCTGCTTAGGGCCCCAAACGAACTTTACTTTCTTCTTGGTTAAGGAAGTCAGGCGTGCAGCAATCCTTGAAAAATTTTCAATGAAACGCCTGTAATATCCTGCCAATCCCAGGAAGCTACGAATCTCCGTAGGCGTCTTTGGCTCTTGCCAATTCATAACAGCTTCAACCTTAGCGGGATCCACCTGGATACCACGCTCACTGACCACATGTCCAAGAAATTGGACTTCTCGTAGCCAAAATTCACACTTGGAGAATTTGGCATAGAGCTTCTCCTGATGTAGGAGTTTGAGAATACAGCGAAGGTGTTTCTCGTGGTCGGATTGATTCTTCGAATAGATAAGAATGTCGTCAATGAAGACGATGACGAATTTATCTAAGTGCGGCTTGCAAACGCGATTCATGAGATCCATGAATGCGGCCGGTGCATTAGTGAGCCCAAAAGGCATCACTAGGAACTCGTAATGACCATAACGAGTCCTAAATGCAGTTTTATGTACGTCTTCATCTCTAACCTTCAGTTGATGGTATCCTGACCTCAAATCAATCTTCGAGAAATAACTGGCCCCTTGTAACTGATCGAACAAATCGTCGATCCTAGGCAAAGGATATCTATTCTTTATCGTGACCTTATTAAGGTCACGATAGTCGATGCACAGACGCATCGATCCATCCTTCTTCTTGACAAATAGGATTGGCGCTCCCCAAGGAGACGAACTAGGTTTAATGAAACCCTTGGCTAGTAATTCATCTAGCCGTGTCCTCAATTCTTTCATCTCTGTGGGCGCCAACCTATAAGGTGCTCTAGCAACTGGTGCTGCTCCGGGGATGATATCGATCCTGAATTCCACTTGCCTATCTGGTGGCAAACCAGGTAGTTCTTCCGGAAAAACTTCTGGGAATTCAGAGATGACAGGGATGTCTTATATCTTCGGTTTGGGCTCATCGATAATCACTTGTGCCATGTAGATGACACAACCCTTCTTTAAACATTTTGAAGCCTTGAGCATAGTCACTTGCTCGGGCAGCCCATACTGGGTATCTCCCCGAATGGTAAGTGGTTCACCAGACGGAGTCTTTATTACTACCTGCTTCATGTTACAGACAATTTGGGCCTGGTTTTGAGATAACCAGTCCATACCCAGAACTATGTCAAAACCGGCCAACTTAAACGGAAGTAGAGACAGAGGAAAAGAATGGTTCTTAATGGATATAACACATCCATCTAACACAGTTGAGACGGTTTCTATTGTACCATCTGCTAACTCTACCTCATAGTTTACGCTTAAGGTTTTGACAGGTAAATTCAACAACTTACAAAATTTATGATCTACGAAAGATTTATCAGCGCCTGAATCAAATAGTACTCTAGCATAGACGTCATTTACAAGGAAAGTACCTGTAATAACGTTGTCGTCTAGAACTGCTTCTTTGGCGTCCATTCTGAAGACTCTAGCATTAGTCTTCTTAGCCTCTTCAGGCTTCTTGTTGTACTTAGGGCAGTTGGTCTTAATGTGCCCCTTTTCATTGCAACGGTAGCACGTTGCGTCTTTTATCTTCTTGCAATCCAAGGTTTTGTGATCCGTGGACTTGCAAATACCACAAGCATAAGATTTTGACTGAGTCTGTGAGTTCGACTCAAGTCTGCACTTTCCATAGTGCTGTTTCTTGCAAATTTTGCATTTGGGCTTCTCACCAGAATTATGCCCATCTTTCCTCGACTCCGATCCTTTCTTGTTGTCACCGCTCCCACGGTGCTTCTTGCTCAACTTTCGTGAACCATCATCTTCACATTTTCTCTTCTCAGCCTCCTTATTCCTCAGCGATCTCTGCCTGACCGCATCCAGAGTGAGGGATAAGGAAATGTCAGCCACGGATCTAAAAGTAGCTGGCCGAGAAGCTTTAACGCTTTCCTTGATCTCGGGGGCTAAACCACCGATAAAACGAGCTATTCGTTTTGGTTCCGGGGTTACCAAATATGGAACCAACCGAGACATAGTGTTGAAGCTCGTCAGGTAAGCTTGACAGTCGAGGTTTGTCATCACCAAGGATAGGAAGTCAGACTCTATCTTCTCCACCTCGTGTTGAGGGCAGAAATTTTCCTTAATAAGGGCAACAAATTGCTCCCATGACATATTGTACAATGGGATTTTCCCGGTGGCCTGAACCAGAGATCTCCACCATGCTAACGCTTCACCCTTAAAAGACTGCGACACAAACTTGACCACGTCTCTCTCAGCACATCCGCTGATGTCTACAACCGTATCCATCTCATCCATCCATGTCATACAGTCAATGGCTCCTTTCTCCCCAGTGAAATCCCGGGGTTTGCAGGAAACGAAATATTTATATGAGCAACCCTTTTCACGAGGTCCTTGATTAAGTATAACCTGCTGAGATGGAGCACTGTGGTTCGAGGAGCGTCGGTCATCATCTTTCTTTGGGTCGTCCTTCTTGGACGGTGGCTTTGAAGGCTGTGTAGATTGGGTCCTACTACGAGTCCCACTGTACTCTTCATACTGCCTTTCCAAAGCCTGTGTAACAGCGCCGTCTATGATCGCTTTCAATTCCGCACCCGTTAGATTAATTCGGGCGTCATTATTAACCTCCAATGGATGACTATTACCCTCGTCCGAGTTAGCCATTTTAATTGAACTGTTGCAGAAAACAAGGACAATAGTTTATTTGGGAGTTTATTATGGAATTGCCCCTTAGGGAAATTTATTAACCATGGTAAACAGAGACCATATTTGGTTAATTTATTAATCATATTTATTTAGGATTTCTATAATAATTTATCCTTATTATAAAACAATAACAGTTTTATTTGTGGCACAAAAGGCCTAGTCACGTGGACATTTTATAAATTATATGCTAGGATTTCAGAGAATCAAAGCATTTGAGGTTTGAACCTGGTTCATTACTTTTATTTGACAGGGAGTTATAGCTACCACTGTCTTTTGGCTCATTTAGAAATGAGCAGGGCCCGTAGGCGCTATATTACCACATATGGTAAAAATATGATCATTTTAATTGATGATGTAAACCCAGGATTCGGAGATCATTAAACTGGGTTAGGAAATCTTCTAAAGAATTCCTTTATAAAAATGACGTATGTGATTTTTAATAAATCACGTCTGCCAGGAGTGTTAACATATTTTCAGATGTTAACAGTGATACGAATCTTTTAAACAGGTCTTACCATCTTGGCCAGGTCTTTATAATGACACTCAGGCTAGGTTTCACTCTTTAAGATTCTTAATTAATAATTACATAGGCAGATTATTTCAAAAAGGAATGATTTTAATTTATTTATTTCATTTATAATTTATATATGCACATAATGGCAAACATGAAATTTATAAAACATACATTCCATTAATTTATTATAATATTACACACTGCCATAAACGGGTCTTTTCAACAAACAATTACCCACGCAGGGGTCAATCAACATGCTAGTCCACGCAGGGACTCTAAACAAACATCATACCCACGCAGGGGTTAACGGAAAATAGACCCACGCAGGGGTCAAACAAACACACATACATACCCACGCAGGGGCTTATACAAATACAGGCCCACGCAGGGGCTCAATCAACAATTGGAAGGACTCAATGATCCTTCTTGTTCTTCCCTTTGATCAAACTTGCTAATCCCTGGAAGAAGCTCTGTCTCTCCTGGCGGTCGCGGCGATTTTCTTGCTCAACCTGCTCTAGCCTCTGAAGAATTTCCTCCCGTTCTGGGGGAGAAAACCGAGGCGGTTGCGATTGCGTCCGTATAATAGGCCTAGGAGGTATCTGGTACCCATGTGTTGGGTACCCTACTCCCCATGGATCTCCATAGGGTCCTTGGGTGTTGTAGTTCGCCGCTACCATGTAAGGGTCGGCCTCCGCGTAACCATAATTGTGGTGATTTGGCGGTTCAAACGGGTTGTATGCCATGGAACCCGTATACGCTGGAATTGGGTTGTCAAAACCCATTGGCGGTGGCTGTGGTACAGCTGGTTGTGAAGGCCCCCCCCATTTGTGGGTCCTCCTGATGTGGCGGATAGTGGCTGCCACTGGATTGACGTGGGGAACTGAAATGGAAGTCCCCTGCTCGTGACGACATTCGGGCACCGGTTCTCCTACGCCTTGGCGGTTGAGGAGGTGCCGGCTGTACTGGTGGCGGTGGAGGTGGTGGCGTAACTGCCACAAATCGGTGATCCTCAGAGGAATCTTCATGCTGCTGCTGTTGCGGCTGCTGCTGATGAGGCGGTGAATGGCGAGGAGGTGTATAGTACCATTCATGCCTGGTGAACATGGCTTGGAAGCTGTCTGGACCAACATAGGGTGATCCATGGAATGACGATCCGTCGGAGATCTCGATCGGATGGTTTGGAGTGCCACTTGCAGGTTCGACGGGGTCGGTATCCTCGTCCATGTCGTCAGCGTGATCGCCAGAGAAATGGTCATCTGGACCTAGTGGGTTAAAACCCACGGGTTCTTGGATATAGTTGGTCGGATCAAACCGACCCCTGAACACTGGTGTTAGATCTCCGTACGAATGATGAGACAGAGATCGTTGTAACGGTATAAAGGACGGTTGAGGGTTGTTGGGCTCATAATCTGGCTGTGGCCCATAAGGGTTTTGGATCGGAGGTGTCGAGCTATGTGAGACCGACCGTCTAGCCGGCTCAAATAGATTTCTTCTGTTTTGGCGTGGATCGTCACTCTCCGTGGTAGACGAAGCTCGGACATTTGAGGGTCCTGCCTCGTTATCATTGGGGGCGGTGATCGGCCCCTTTCCTCGTCCTCTTCTACGGAAAAATCTTGGACGCATCTTTGTTAAGCCTGTCAAAATAGCATAAGATAACAATAACAAAATATAAAATTTAAAGGACAAAACAAAAACCGAAAAGGTGGAATTTGTCCTATGTTATATGTCTAGACTCGAAGGTTTAGATATGTGCAATTGTGTAACTGAGATTAAACACAAAAGGCTAGCGTTTAATTCACTCAGAGTTGGCTCTGATACCAACCTGTCACACCCCGATTTCCACGTGTCACCGGTGGGCCTGGTGGGGGAGTATCGTGACGTGGTTGGCAACATAATAGTCAAACAACACAATATTTAATATGCACAGCGGAAGCAAATTTAAAAATATAATACAACCGAATTTAATTATTGTAATATCAAGTATCACAGCGTTCGTATGTTTATCCACAAAACGGATCGAAATAAAATATGAAACAATAGTTCAACAGACTTCAGGCATCCTAAGCTTGCGAGACTTTTTATTGATGCTAAGGAGACAATCCAGCCAATTTCGTTTAGTACCTGCATTCAGTCTTTTTGGGAAAATACGTCAGTTTACATTGGTAAATACAATCAACTGACTCATTTTAAAAAAAATGATTTAAAATTGGTTTGGATGCACATGGCATAAACATTTTTATAACTTGGGAGAATTATTTAATATTATAATCTTGTGAACGAATTACATGTTCCTTGTGCGTTCAGTAGCCCGGATCTTGTCCGGGTTAAAGATCAATAGACACACCACATTACAGAGTTATACACTGACGGGTGTACGCCTACACCCCGTGCTCAGGTCGTGGCCATCTCGTAAGATGATGCCAAGGATATCCGGGACATGGTCATTAACCCCCCAAAGGCTTTAAGTAACAAGACTGTTTAAACGAGCCGATCAAATTATTTAACTACCCACTTTAACGGTGGAGATTTGATGCCCGATCAAGAGGTATGCTATATACCGTAACCCAAGCCCGTATAGGGAAAATAAGTTAAAAGTATTTACATGAGTAAGTATTAATCACAATAAGCAAAATGCACGTAGCTTTTACTGGTCCTCCTAATCTGGAACGAAGGTTTAATATAACCTATTAGAATCCTAACGGGTCTTTAATTAAGCTTAAGATTAGACCGGCTAGTTTCAAAGATACGGTTCGTACGCATAATTAAGCGAAGACCGGATAGAATGTGATTTAGACCCGACAAGTTCAGAGACTTGTTTAATATGGGTCCTTCATGCACATTCTGGATTTTAAGATTAAACCGATAAGGTTTGACCCGTTTCGGCTAATTTATGTAAATTTGTTACATAAGCCGAACCGTACGCGTAATAAGCGTGACGGGTATTCATGAGAGCTATATGCAGGTTTCCTAAGTTAATCATGTCTCAAATATGTTGTGACATCAGTAAGGTGTCTTTCATTATGCCCGAAACGTGTTTAAACACAAACTAGGCCCCGTAGGGGTAGTTTGGTCATTTAAAAGTTTATAAAAGAGTTTAAGTAACAACCTGAGTTACAGGTCTGATGTAATCAGAAAATATACTCAATTTGCTAAGTTATATCAGTAGGTTAAAGCATGTATGTGAAATTTATCATTTTTAACCAAACTATGCCCCGTAGGGGTATTTTGGTAATTTCACATAAGCCGAAAAGCTCAAAACTGAAGTCTGAGTTTATCAACCTTTGCTTACTGTTAAAATATTATAATTTGCCTCATATATCAGTAGGTATCAACCCGGGTATGTTCAATATGATTTTAATACATACTATGCGTTAAAAACGCTAAATAAGGCGGTTAAAGGCCATTTCCGGGTTCGATACTTAAATCTGATATTTTTATCTTTCCAGAAGGCTTAAAATAATTTATTTATCATATGTGATCAGTAGCAAAAGGTTTGGAGTCGTTTAGATATGTAAAACTCATTTTATGGCCCGTAAGGGCAAAACCGACATTTACCGGGTTAAGCCTACGACTATGAGTTATGCTCAGTCTAAAATTAATTAAAACTCTTTAAAAATCTCAAAATAATATATTACATCAGTGGGTATTAAGTTTGATACTAAAAAGTAGGCTTAACTAGGCTATACGCTAATTACGCCGTTTTATTAACAAAAAGCATTAATTTTGCGATAATGAGCATAACTCTTAATCTATAAGTCAAACTGATGTCAAACTTTGCATACAAGTTTATATATCAGTAAATAAGGTTTCTACACTTTTACATTTTCATAAATCACGTTTTAAGGTAATAAGGGCATAATGGTCAACATATGAGCAATTAACAGAAATATGCATATTAATTGGATATCTAATGAACCAAGGTGTATAATCACAGAGGGTTGTTCTAACATGTAACCTAATCCAATTAAAGCTCTGAGGCATTTCCAAAACATGCCTAAACGAGTCAGAACTGAAAGTCAAAGTGAAAGTCAAACTATGTGACTTTCGGTTCCGAACCGGGTCTAAACAGGAAATTGTCGGGTTGAACATGTTTAGACATGTTCTTAAACTTATTACCAAGTTATAACAATGATCAAACAGGTTGTATATGGTCTATAATGTTAATTATGCATAAATGACATTTTAAGCTTCCTGTTGACTTTTTAAATCCAAGTTTGACCCGACTTTTGACCTGGTTAGAGTGGTGATCAGGGGAAACCCTTTTGAGGTTTTATTACCCACATAAATACCAACTTATAACCACTTTTGATTCGAGATATGATTGAGCCATTGTTGACTAATCTCGAAGTCAAACCGTAATTACGACGGTTTGACTTTTAGCTAATTAAACAAGCTAAACTCAATTTAGAAAGGACTAGCAGACTTATAAGAGTCCTATGAACGAAATATGATGCTTAGAGAATGATCCTTAGCTCCAGAGATGCTCCAAGAATGCAGATGAAGGTGTGAGCTCTATGGTTGCAACTAAGGCCTTATATAGTGGTTTAATCCACCATAGGAAGTTGACAAGTAAATCTAGCACTGACCACAAGCTTCAAACATGTGTCTCTAGTGTCTAGGACTGTTTAGGGGTCGCCCACAATGCAATAATATCGAATAAGGGTCGGTTCTCCGCGTTTACAGGCTGTTGTCCACGTTTTCTGTTTCTGATGTCCTGACGCGGCCCTCATGAGTTTTAACTCATCCTTACGCGGGCCGCATGGCCCTTAAATATCAGATTTTTCATTTTCTTTGTTTTGCAACTTGACCTTTGGCTTCACGAAGGGGCAACTAAGGTTATTTCTTGCATTTTGACCCCCTTATATTTACCCACAAGGGCTTTAGGACTTATACCCACTTTGCCAAGTCCCTGGACACTTCCGGTTAACCCGAAAAGTCATAACTTTCAACGTTAACACTTTAACCCCTCGCACACGAATTTGATCATAACTTTCTCATACGATATCGAAACTTTATGAAATTTATATCGTGCATTCTAGTGATCATAATTAACATTTACACAGCTTCAGGTTTGTCATAAGGTCACTCAGAGGTATATCTTTAACATGTTGACACATTTAACCCCTGTAGTTTGAAATCTCTCACTTTTTGCTTCGTATGATCCTTGATTTATTCATTTGAAGGTATGAGCACCTTGTAGGGCTAATGTACATTATATTTATTCACAGTTGACACTTAGAATACGTATATTCACATACTTTCCATGTTTGTCAACTTTAGTCCTTCTATAATATTTCTTTCACACGTTTAAACATTTGACACGTGTCTACACATTATACGACGTGAATTTTCGAGGTGTTACATGAAAGAAGTCTTCAAACAACGTGATGTACCCCGGCGGTGCGTCGGCAGCCGTCTGATTCTGGCTGGGGTACCTGGCATCCCACTCCGGTGGAAACCGGAAACCCCGTACTATCTGTTCAAAGAGACCTAAATCCCACCGGAGAACGGGAACAGGACCTTCTTCACCAGGGTTCTCTTCTGGACGTTCTTCAGCCATGGAAGGAAATAAGATTTTTCTTCAAAGATTCTGGGTAGAACTTGAAGATATGGTGAAGAAACTTGAAGATCTGCTACTATGTTCTTCAAAAGTTGAAGATCCAAAGCAAATTAGAGAGCAAAATAAGAGAGAATGCAACAGAAGACGAAAAGTGATTTCTTCTCTCTTATCTCATCGGATATATATACCCATCGCATTTAATGCGATGGGTAAACGTGCCGAGATCGCCGCGCACGTGACCAATCAGAAGACGACACGTAAGGCGAGAATCCCGGAGTGACGGTTACCACGCGCGCGTGGAGCTCACTCTCCTGACGGAATGACCAACCGTCAGAGACAACTTGATGACAGCCGTGTAAGTGGTCAACTCAAACGTCACCATCAACGACGTTTCTCACCAACTTGTCAGAATTCAAATTTCGAAGGTTTTCCCGCCAAAAAATTACTACAAACTTCATGCAGAGGCTACTAGGGTCGCGCAGTGTTAACAATGACTTGACAACCATGCGCGCTTACACCCAAAGGCAGTGACCCACCTGGAACCAAACCTGGTAGCCGCGCGTAGTAACCAATAAGAGTTTACACACGCCCCATCTACCAACGGCAAGAAAACACTTTCTACAACCTTTATTTTTCTAAGTCCAGAGCTCCAACCACTTGCCATGCGCATGGTGCAGCACTGAACTGGGGGGACTTGAAGGGGTATGGTCCCAAAAAAGCCGCGCAAACCTCCGTCAAGGTCGCGCTCGGGACCATACTCCTTATTCAACAAACTTCTTATCATGATCCTCGCGCGAGCTACATCATATTCTATTTTACGCGGCGCGAGGCCTGGCCAATAAGAAGCTCCAATAACAACACTTAGCATACTGAGAGCACTCAGTCATCCAAACCTCGCGCGAGGTAGTTACGTGCTCAGCAACACCCGCGCAGGGAAGCAACGCAAGGCTGTTCTAGATAGTACACAGGGTACAGGTGGTAGAAGAAAAGAGCCAATCAACGTCCTTCTGGCCCTGCTCAATCGTGCTCCACGATCATCTGACATGCATGAGACAAAAAGTACTTAAGGACGCCTACATGGCACCAATCATAAGGCAGAGACAACTGCCCCACGATCTCCACTTACCTGCTGATGGCAGAAGGGCGGCCAGGCCGACAACAGTGACACGTGGCTCCAATCATATTGCGCCAGCTCCAGAAAGCTCCTAGAAGCCGCTAACGGTCGACACTAGTGAGACAAGGAGCGTATCCTCCATGTTGTCGCCTTCCGGCCCAAGGCCCATCAGCCCATATCCTCTTAAACCTCTCCGGCTATAAATAGGGACCTCACCTCACAGGTTAAACATTCCATTCCCTCTACTCTCTCTTAATACACACTTATCTCTCAAAAAACAGTCACTTATTCTCACGCCGGAGCCCGGTTAAGAGGGAAACCCCCACATTCCCCTCTTAACGAGTAACGGTGTTCTGTTTTGCAGGGCTTAGACGATCGTTACGAAGCTCAGAAAGTCATTAGAAGATTAACCACTATGGTAGGAACATAAACCAAACTGATTAGCCCCTTAATTAGTTGTGTGTTTCTTCAGACCAAAAGTGTCAAGATTTGGAAAAATGAAAATGTTTCTAAATTGTTGAAGAAACACAATGAATCCACTGTAACAAGTCACCACTATTAAAACCATGAAGAAGTAAAGACTCGAAGACCCGGACCAGATTGCAATTTATGGAGAGCATTTAGTAAAATATTTGTATTTTCCTAGTGGCGGACCCATGAATTTTCCATGGGGGTGCGGAACATTTTTAAAAATTTTAGGCCCCTAGGTATATAAGTAAAAAATCGGTTCGTATCGGGTTGGGTCATGTAAAACAAACGAACATCAAACTAAATTTATATAATCATCAAAAACATGTCAAATCTTGTTACAAAAATAATTAAAACGTCGACGCCCTGCAGGTTTTCATTTTTTAAAATCTATCCAAAACATCATCTAAAGCTAATTTCTTAAGCAATTCTTTCTCTATATAACACAAGTTCATCGCTCCATAACATAATGTTTCAATTTTAATTTTCAACTATTCAAGCCCTAGAAATCATAACGTAAGTTGTAATCACCAAAAAAATATATAAACAACATAATCACCCTAAAAATCATATAAACAACCATAAACAACGTCAAAACACACAAAATTTTAAACCTATTTAACAACTTTATTACCTTTTTTTCTCCTATAATATCAACCAAAATCATCAAAATAACAAAGAAACTTACCTGTGTTCGGATTCCGGTTAGATTTGGTGTCAAACGACGGTGATATGGTGGCTGATTACGGTGGTCGCCGGCTGCTGGACTGTTGTCGCTAGATGATGTTGTTCGTTGGCAGTGCAGGGACGCAAGAGAGAGAGAGAGAGAGAGCGGGATTGAATTTCTAAAGGTTTTGGGCTTTAATTATTTTATTATAGTTTGAAATATTGTTGGGTTTGGTTAATGGGCTAAGACTTAGTGGGCTATCTAGTTAGGAATTATAAGTGGGTAAAGGTATGTGTATTTGGGTTTAGTTGGTTAGGTATTAAAAGTTATATAATTTAGGTAGTATATTTATTTTTTAAAATAAGAGTTTACTAAAAAAAATTTAAAATATAAATTGATAACACTTTTTACCTAAGGAGTGCGGACGAAAAATTTCAAAGGGTGCGGTCGAAAATTCCAAGGGGTGCGGACAAAAAATTCTAAGGGGTGCGGACGGGATTTTCGACGGAATTTAGCCCTATTTTTTTTTCCTCGGGGGTGCGCCCGCCCACCTTGGGGTGGGCTTGGGTCCGCCCTGTTTCCATTTGTTGTATTTTTCTATAAACTAGGTTTTACCTAGCGCGCGCTTTGCGGCACGCAAGTGGTTTGTATCCCATTTTATGCAAAACATGAACCATAAGCCCTAAACCAAACATAAAAAAAAAATATTTCTATACTATACAAAAACACATCTTCTGTGTTAAAAAAAAAAAAAAAAAAAAACCATTCGTGCCATATAACCAACCAAAACCATCCACCATGTCAAATTTTTAGTCTTTTTTAGTCTTGGAATACCCTCCAGCAGAAGACCACGTGAATAGATCTTTATTATGTATATATTCAAGTTAATCAAATATATTTGTGACCATGGAAGATCAATTCATATCTGTGATAATTCAAGATTTGTGTTTATCAATAGAACCCATCAAAATAAAGATACATTATATATAAATATATATGTTCCGTGGACTTCCGTAGTCCACATGGATTAGCAGCGGACTTGAGTCTTCCATCAACATCATTTCCCTGTGATCGACTGCATCGAAATAGTCCAGAACTGAAGCCCACCATCAACATCAGCGAACTTCCAGCATGCCCAACGTCTCATCCAGCGGATTTCTGAAGTCCATAAACTGATAAACTCCATTAGCGGGCTTTTACAGATCTGCAATTAACTCTCCCTGATGTCCGATTTCGACACCCCTACCTCTCCCTTAAGTCCATTTCCGACACCCCTACCTCTCCCTCAAGGCCGCTATATCAATCGGTGAACTACCTACCTAATCTCACTTTGAAAACAGACCCCAATCTAGAAACACTTCTTCTACATACATGTATTCCAACCTGCATGTGAACTAACCCGTTGTTGACATCATCTCCAAAACCTGCATCAAACTGTTATGCAGGTGGACTTCATCCAAACAAACTTCACAAAAACATTTTTTCAACAATCATGAACAAAACTTTTAACATCCTGTTAATAAAAAATAAACTTTTTAAAGAATGGATATTAACCTGCTTCTTTGTCCACAGCTCCTTCAATGTGGTTATAGCCACTTCACTTGTACCCTCTTTTTTTAGAAATATGACCAATACACATACTAATGTGCGTTATAGCCATAAGCTTGATCTTACTTGTATCATCATATATATATAATACAAAAAATTGCAATTGAATTATCAAACTTGGATCCTAAAGCAATGGAAAAAAATAAACATATTACAAATAGCATCATACTAAATAAAGTGTTTTGTTTACACAATATCCTAAAATGTGTATAAAGCCAGACGTTGCACGATCACAATGTCGTTTAATGCGACATTCGTACCATATCCACCAAAGATCTACAGTATAAACTGGTTCAGATTTTGTCATCACAACCATGTTGAAGCATGTTTAAAAAAAGTACATCAAAACTACGTGGCTCAGATCTACCAGAAATCATGGCTGCAAGGTGGGTTGCAGGTCAAAACCTACCATCCGCTATCCTTGCCACACCATCATCACCAAAAAAGACTTTTGAGATCATCATAGCCTTGCGGCAGAACCCATTACCACAGCCAACCAACAAAACTGTAGCAAAATACCAGGAGGCTCACATATAGATCACAGACAAGCAACCAAAAGCCCTAAAAAGAAGATGCCCTTTTTTTACTATTCATTAAACATATAGTATAATCATGTCGATGAAATAGGCTCACAAAAAGATCATAGCCAATAAACCAGAACTCAAAAGAAAATTAATGACAAAGTGGTAAAAAAACTTGAGTGATATACACACCCAAAACAATCATCACCGTCCGCCACCAGGAGCGGTGGTTGGCAACCAGACCACAATTCATGTGGACTTTTAAGGTGTCAGCAAATGACCCACAACATGATATAATGAACACAGACTTCTACCGTTCCGTAACAAACCACTGTTAACAACCGGAGGAAGACCAGTGGTCGGAAATACCCACCTCACCTCAAATAGGTTAATTGGAACAAAGGTGTAAGGATGGAAGACACGCGTCTTATAAGGGGATGACCGCCCAAATAGATCAATCAGAGCAAACGACGAAAACAAACACCTATATTGTAATGAAAATCTTTCTCATCAAACTCATACCCATCTCGCAAAACACCAAATCCAATCAAGAATATAAAAACCCATGTACAATATCGGTTCCACATTCTCAAATCTTGCACCTCAGACTGTGATTTATGATGTGTACCAAGTAATATTGTTTTTCACTTAAGAATTAAAATGTGTAAGGTTTTGATTGTGAAAACCTTTTTACCTTACCAACAGATATCAGAATCTATGTTAAGTGGGTGAGGCCAATGCCTTTTAATCTGCCGTGGCTTCGCCACCAGGGACGGCGTCGGTCACCCGTACACTCTATGAGATTTAAAGAAACCGGCCACCGTGGTGGCTCCGCCACCAGGGGCGGCCCCGCTTCTGCCAGCCCTCACTCTCTTTGAGGTTTAAAGAAACCGGCCACCGTCATGGCGCCGCCATGGCTCCGCCACCAGGGGCGGCCCCCGCTTCTGCTAACCCTTGTTCTCTCTTTTTGAGGCTGATTAGAACAAAGATGTAAAGGTGGAAGATGTAAAGGTGAAAGACACGCGTCTAAATGGGGGATGACCGCCCAAATAGGTCAATGAGAAGAAACCAGGCAAACAAAAGACTATTCATTCACTTCATCTATTAATAGATATAAATGTTAGGGTTTTGGGTCTAGTACCATAGATAAATAGTGACCTCCACCAAATGGAGGTGTGCGTGTTTGTACTATCTTCATGGGTATATGATGTAAAAACTCCATGAATATGCGATGATAAAATTGCTTTTGACTCTTATCTTGTTTATCTTCTTAAATATATGATTGTTCTTCATTGATTATCAAACACCCATTTCCTACACACAAAAGTGTATATAAATTGATTCCACACAAAACAGGTAAATCTGAGATCCAACATAAACACAGTCGCGTACTCAACTTTAAAAAAAAGATAATGGACGCAAGTTTTGAAGAAAAATCACGTTAAATAAAAACTAAATGGGTAAAAAATGTATATTATTTAACGTGTAAGCAGGGGCGGACCTACATTGAACGGATCGGGGTCCCCGGACCCCAATGTTTTTAAAAAAATTAGTAGATCTGGTATATTAAATTTTATAAGGACCCTATAAATACAATTAGGTGGACACCATAAAAAGAAAAGGAAAGATGGTGTAGAGGTAAACCCCCCTCTTTACCAACAAGAGGTCATGGGTTCAATCCATGTATACTCGTTTTTTCTGTTTTTTAAACCTAATTCAAACCTAGCTCTGGCCCGACCTGAACGAGGACCGATCTGAAAATTTTAACGTTTTGTTATGAAAATTTTTGAACACCGAAAAAATGGACCCCATTGAAAAAAAAATTCTAGATCCGCCACTGCGTGTAAGGGTGAAATTCGAAGTTAAAAAATTAATATAGTATAATAAAAAGAATTATGTGAGAGATCATTAAAAGCAACAATGTTTGAGTTTCTTTCATGATCATGATACTATCACAAAATTTGATATAATAACATAAAAAAATAAGTTACTACTCATCAATCATCAAAGTTAATACGATTCCAGGATGAACAATTCTAACAACTAAAGCTTCATGCCTCCATGGTTATTATGTATTAAACCATTAACACTCCTTCAAACACAAAACTAGACCAGATCCCACATGTCTAAAAGTTCGATTATTTGTCTCCGAACATCCTGAAGCTACATATATAGAGCCCCCTGCTCCCAAATCACTTAAGTATTGTAGAAATCATGTCTAAGAAATTCATAAAATAACCAATTCAACGTCATTCATTCATTAGTTCAATAGCAAATATCAACAAAAACTTAACCAAAATGCACATAAAACCCTAACCCATTCTTGTCGGAACAGAAACAAAAGCATTTGTAATGACCAGAAAACCGAGCATCAATCATCTCCATGATCACCGATCTCAAATCGTATGCGGTAAGTGTTGGTTACAAGCCCCAAACTCTACACACTCAAACTCTCACGAATGTATGTGTATAATATGCAAAGATGAGAAAGTGAACAAGCTTCTGTTGTATTCGATAATCAAATAAGGGTACCTACAATACAACTATTCTATCCTATTTATACTAAAAAACTAAATAGCACATGCTAAAATAGATAACAAAATATCAGCAACAAACTTCACAATTCCCTCCATGATCTCCACCAATTTACTCTCTCAAACTTGACCATTTCTTATTAATAACGTCCAGATTTGAGATCATGGGTATAATTCCATTATTCTAATAAGATAATTAAGTCAAACAACTCTTGACCCGTAACGAACCCATGACCCGATAACGTGCCAACCCGTGACCCGCAAACAAACCCGAATAATCCAACAGTAAGTGCCGTAGTACGAGTTTCATCCGATCTAACAGACCTTTCATATGTACTTACAAACAGCCAACCAAACCCTAAATATGGAACTTGAACTATGAGAAAACAAAATTGGGTCTTTGATGATGCTATTAGTGAGCAACGGGATGATGAATCACATCAATTTTGATAGATTCGATCGATTTGGTAACCTAATTTTCTTGAAATTTGATCCCAAATGGCAAGCAAAAGACCACCTCTCATTAATTATTAATTATTAATTATTTATATATATATATATATACACACACTGGGTGGGGTTCTAGAGTGAACACTAGTGTATTTGCGAATTGAGTGAACAAATCCTGGCCATTGATCTACACACGTGTATGGCCAGGATTAGTTCACTCAGTTCGCAAGCTACACTAGTGTTCACTCTTGAACCTAATCCCACGCTTCATATCATAAGTATTCGTTAACAATAGGAATATGTAAAGTAAAAAAGATATATTTAATATTTTTAGGGTAAATTACTTTTTGAGTCCCTGTGTTTTATGCGTTTTAACTAGTTGAGTCCAAAATCAAAAAGTTTAACGACCTGAGTCCCTATAAGCATTTTCTTTAACCATTTGAGTCCAAATTTCAACCTCAGTTAGATAATCTCAGTTAACTTTTTTTAAAATGACCAAAACACCCTTTTATATTAAAAAAGCCATTTTATTATTAAATATAGGGTAAATCTCTGGCCCTCTTTATATCCCTGTTAATCTCTTTCTCTTTCAAAATTCTCACCATCTCTCCCTCTCATCTTTCTTTCTCTCTCTATTCTCTCTCTCTAGACCACCATTAACGTCCACCGAACCCCTCACCGTCCCAACAGTTAACAACCATCGTACGACCACATCTGGTCACCACCACAGTTCAACCTAACAACCATCGCACCACCACCGCCACACCACTACCACCACCGCACCATCAAATCTGCAGTCCACCACCACTACAAGTCCTCCACCATCAAGTTGCACCACGTGTCTTCTTCTTCTCGTTCTCTCAATTTCTGCTGTAAATTTCGAATTTTGAAATTAGGGTTTTGTTCAAAACAAGAAAAAAAAATTGGGGGTTTTTGGTGAATCTTGAATCGGGAATAAGTTGGCCAGAAGAAGATAAGTTGTTGATGAAAAGTATACAAGACCTCAGGGGCTGTACCAACACAAAGATGTAGATCATAAGAAGCTTAGAAAGCTTATTCTTGACTCAAAGCTTGCTCCTTGTTATCCTGGAGATGATGATTGCAGTTGTGATCTTGAAGAATGCCCTATTTGTTTCTTGGTTTGTGATTTCTTGTTCTGCAAGTTTTTGTTTTGATTGGTTGTAGATAAGTTTATGTTCTGCAGTGGTGGTGGTGGTGGTGGTGCGGTTGAAGTCTAGGTTTTGGCGGATAGATCAGGAACGGTTTAACTCGTTTACACCAACCTACACATACTTTGAGTCATAAGATGGTGATTAAAAATCAATTATGCTAAGAAAATTTACCGTAAGGATGCTCTGTTTTCTTCGAACACAACAATGGGATTTAATTCGCAAAAGGAAAAGTTCATTTATACCTGTTGAATCTCTATTACTTCGTATCGGAGTAACTCAATCGGAACTTACAGGCGGTGACTGGTGGTTGACGGTCAACGAAAGGCGGTGATAGTGGTGGAGGAGCGGTGGGGGTGGTGGTGGTGCAATGGTGGTGCGGTGGTGTATAACAATATATATATTTATATATAATATTAAAATATTTATGCATTAAATACTTGTTCCTTATACTCTTGTGCATATAAGACTTGTACTTTGTGTGCAAATGACCAAATTACCCTTGTAGTTAACAAACTTGGTGGATGGAGTTAGAAATTTGGACTCAAATGGTTAAAGAAAATGCTTATGGGGACTCAGGTCGTTAAACTTTTTGCTTTTGGACTCAACTAGTTAAAACCCATAAAACACAGGGACTCAAAAAGTAATTTACCCTAATCTTTATTATATGTATAGTCTTTAATAATATCAGTTACAATTATATCTTACAACAACTTTTCACTTTTTTACACTCATATTCACATATGTACGGATAATCATAGTATTTACCGCAACAAATATGCGCGTTAGCATCTTGTGATAGTTTACAACGTGGAACACAATCTTTTGGAGTTGGAACCCCAAATGCTCCCATATGACTAAGTTCATTTCTTGCACCTATAGATCCCGAAATGAAATATTAATTAGGTTGTTTATATAAAAAAGTAATACTATTTAAGGGTTATAGGTTTAGAACTTACACCGATGAGCCACAAACAACAACACAAAACTTGTACTCACAACCATCATGACATGTGATTCCATGAACCTCGTCATTATACCGGGTTTCAATTGTATTACTCCTATGAGATACAGGATGAAAGAACATAATTTATATAATTTTAGAGGAGGCAATATATAAGCACAATTAGATATCATCTATTATGCATGTTTACAACTAACACTAAGTGTAGGTCTTTTAAGTCTCTCTCCTTCTCTCTCCCCCTATCCCCCTCTCTCTCTAAATATATATATATATATATATATATATATATATATATATAGGGTGGGCTTCTAGAGTGAACATTAGTGTATTTGTGAACTGAGTGAACAAATCCGGACCATCGATTTACATCATCAAATCGTAAAATACACTACTGTATTTTCATCATCAAATCCTAGCCATTGATTTACATTTGTGTATACACTTGTGTATTGATAATCAAGGGCTAGGATTAGTTCACTAGTGTTCACAATCAAGGGGGTTGTTCACTAATGAACCTAAGCCTATATATATATATATATATATATATATAGGGACTAGTGGGAATGCCCGCGCGTTGCGGCGGGTGTCCCGCCTCTTATCAGATTCAATTACAATGGGCACAATTTTTATTTGTGAGTAGCAACGTAATTAGACTTTGGTGTTGTAAAATATAGGATAGCGATTAACAAAATGCCACTACACCACAGCTATAGCTTTTAAAAGAATACTATTACAAAACAATATATATGTAAAATATACAATTTTCTTTATGCTTATAAGATTTCTATGTTATTGTGAAAACTAACCAATTTAGTTTGATTACTCAACATAAACGAACGAATGTAATGTGCTATTTCTTTTACTTAGATGTTGACACATTTATCATTTATGTAATTAAACCATATATATGGGAAACATTTTATTTTAGTTTTTATAATATGCATGTGCCCCAAACTACGTGGATAAATTAAGAGTTATTATTTACTTATATGAAGCCTAGAAAGCAAAGGGGTGGCAACAATCAAAACAGAACAATGAAAATGGAAAGGTCGTTCACTTTGATGACATTTGATGGTAATATTTTCATTTCATGGCTGAAGTAAAAAATTGTTGAATATTGATTCATAGAGGTACTTATAATCTTCAGAAATGAATGTTTTAATAAACATATATGAAGAGATGACATCAGAAACAAAAACAATGGAGGAATGTAAGAACACATTGTTGATCACATTGTTGTTGACCAGAAAAGTCAAGTGATGTAAAAAGCCCCCAAGCTCGCGTTAGTTGAGAACAGAAAACCTTCAGAAGAAAGACCTGCTACTGCCAGGTTTGTTTTCCAACCTTCCATTTGAGTCTCACAAGAAGCTACATCATCTTCAAGTCCTGCAAGTGTTGTACATATAAATATTATGAAGTTATAACTGGTCATTTTTGTAAAAATATACTTGGCAAACAGGGGGGTTGCGGTGTGTTGGGGCACGGGTCAAAACGGGTCATTTTTGTGTATAGTATTAATTCTTTCTAAATCATGGATTGTGAGCCAAATCATGGCTTGAAAATTTAAGATTCAAGTCACGTGTTAACAACAAGAGTAAATTATAAGTTTTGTCCTTTATCTTTACACCAAATTGCAGGCGCTGTCCTTTAGCGCAAAAATTGACAAGTTATGTACTTAATGTTCCAAAATCTTGCACGTTATGTCCTTTAGCCCTAACCCAGTTAGATTTTTTAGTTAAATAGGGTCATGTGCCTTGCACATGAGGGTATTATTGTCATTTTATTTTTCAAAAGACTATGTGTAAAATATAAAAAATAAAAACATTTAATCTCTCTCTCTAAACACATCTATCTTCTTGTTCTCTCACTCTCTTCACCGGCACCCCAAACTTCACTGCCACCACCGGTCGATCGGTCTATCTTTTTCTCACATTTGTTCCACTCTAACCCATCCCCAAACCGACGAAACTTTTACACCAACACAAACACAAACAAACCCATTTCATTATTATTATACATATTAAACTAAACTTTGCATGAACAGTAAACAAATATTTTTATAATATGATTTATATTTTTATTATTTCATTATTTTATTACTTAATTGATTTTTGATTATTTTATTGTTTTATTATTTAATTGATTTCATTATTAATTAATTCTATAACATTTATGAATTTGGTAAAGAGTAGTTCACCTGCTTTAGGCCAAATCAAATTATGATTTTCTCCCCGCTTTAAAATTACGATTTTGCCATCAGTTTAAAATTACGCTTTTACCTCCAGTTCAAAATAAAATTATGATTTTGCCTCACTTAAAAATTACAATTTTGCCCTCGGTTCAAAATTACGATTTTGCCCCCTTTAAATTTATAGTTTCACCATTAGTTTTGTTTTGTTCCTCCCAGCTAAATTACCATTTTGCACTCAATTTAAATTTACATTTTTCTCATCGTTTTTGTTTGCTTTCCCAGTAAAATTACGATTTAGCCCCCAGTGTATAACTACAGACGATGAGGGAATAGTCTTAGGAAGCTGCCTGACACTCACTTATTGGCCCAACCAATTTACGATTTTATACCCGCTTTAAAATTACGATTTTGCCATCAGTTCAAAATTACGTTTTTACCCTCCGTTCAAAATAAAATTATGCTTTCGCCCCCCAACTAAAAATTATTGTTTTCCTCTCGATTCAAAATTACGATTTTGACCCATTTAAATTTACAGTTTTGACATTAGTTTTGTTTTTTCCCCACCCAGCCAAATTACAATTTTGTCCTCAATCTAAATTTACATTTTTGCCATCGTTTTCCTTTGCTTTCCCAGTCAAATTACGATTTTAACCCCAGTGTAAAATTACATTCATGTCATCGTTTTTTTTACAAAACTATAGTAGTGCTTTTTTTCATTGTTTGACTCGGTGTAGTTTTTATTTTTCCCGCTGTTTAAAATTATTGTTTTTCTATCTTTTTGTTTCTCTTAAGCAAAAGTATGATAGTGTTTTAAGTTAATTGGTTGACTCAATGTAATTTTTTTTGAGATCGTGTTATGAGTAGTATGTACAAGTAATCGAAACACATACGAACATGTTATGAGAGAGAAATATTCGGCTTAGGGCCCCGCAACGCGGGCGGGGAAAAATCTAGTTAATATTAATAACAATTCTCTCCCTGCAGAAGAAAACCCTAACCTTTATTCTCATCACTCAAATTAGGGTTTCAAACAACCTCTGGGGACTGTTCCATTTGCACATCGACAGAAACATCAGGTGCTACCCCTGAATTATCCATCAACAGAAACATCAGGGTCCCCTGAACCAAATTTTGTACCCTGTTTTCGGAGATTTCTAGATTCTCTCTTAGGTGATCTTGATTTTGGCTTAGGGGAAGCACACATACCTGGTTCCACATCACACTCCTGGTTAATACCCAGGTCTTCATCAAGACGAGTAGGGGCTTGAACCTCAGTCGGAGACCTAATTGAAGTTTCAATCGTGCCGAAACGGTTTGATTACACCCCAAATCAGGGTGTTGGGTTACCGATTTCTCTTGATTGGAGAACAGGACTTTTAGTATCATATTTGTCTATAGAGGACTTTTAAAAGGAAATTGTATGTCCGTATAGGGGCTATATAAAAATATCATAAGTCAATATAGGGACTATATTAAAACAGTTTGCCCATGAAGGGACTATAATAAAGTATCAGGTATACGAAGGGGTTACCAGGAGATATCATACCCACTAAAGGACTTATAATGAAATCTCATGGCCATGGAAGGATTATTTAGAAATAACATATCCCCGAAAGGATTTTAACGAAATAATATGTCCATAAAAGGACTATATTGAAATATAATGCCCTCGAAGGGACTATGATAAACATACGTATATACCAAGTCTTATCAGGAGACGTAGGTCCACAAGGACTATGATGGAATACTATGTCCACAAAGGACTACAATAATCAAATGCCCAAACAGGGATTTAAATGAAAAGAAGTATGATGAAAGGAAGGTCTTCTAATGTCTTCCTCTCTTTATTCTGATTGTTTCTTCATCTCTATATATCGTACGCAGTAGCGATTTTGAAGATTTTAATGAATAAAGTAATATTTCAAATCAGGATCCATTGCAGAAGTAGAATCCAAGAATTCAATGATTAAAGAAACGACATGGATCACGGGTTAGGTTTTGACTGGTATATTCTAAGTCTGAAATTTGGAAACTCGGAGGTAAGAAATAGGGATTAATATCATCCACATGTATCATCTTCAATGTGGGAGCCTCAGGGACCTTCTGGTATGGACTCCGTAATCTGGATAAGGGTTTAAACAAGTTTGGTTTTGGAAATAGGTCCATAAAGGTCTTTCCTCCAACCGGTTGTACGCTTATCCTAGTCGTGGTAGGAAGCTTAGCATTTCTTGGCTTCTGGCGGGAAGAATCTCCATCCACGGCTTCTTTGCTTGACGACATATTCAAAAATACATAAAATTGAAAACAATATTTTTTCAAAATAGGGATGAGAGTATTCCTATGTTAAGTCTAGACTCAGAAGGTCAAGGAATGTGCTATTGTGTCACTGAGATTAAACACAAAAGCCTAGTGTTTAATTCACTCAATGTTGGCTCTGATACCAACCTGTTACACCCCGATATTTCCACGTATTACCGGTGGGCCCGGTGGGGAGTATCGTGACGTAGTTGATATCATCATAGTCAAATTATCACAGTTTAATGCACAGCGGAAGCTAAAGATAATTTCATTACAAACCGATGAAAAGTAATATCAATTATTACAAATGGTTGTAAAAGGGATCCACAGGCGGATCAAAGATAAAAGCACATTGTTCAACAGATTCTTAAACATCTAAGCTTGCAAGACTCTTTATTGATGCTAGGAGTAGCCAGCCTTTTAGCGTATTATACGATTTGATGATGCAGGATTTGTTAACTCAATTCACAAATATACTAGCATTCACTCTAGAACCCCACCCTATATATACATATGGGATATTGGCCTCTAATAATCCATACTAGACGTCATTGGCCATTGACAGTCCACATTTTTTATTCCCCTTGACAGTCCCACCTTTTAACTATTTTTCCTCCACCGGTCCTCAGCTAAAAAAACTTAACGGAATTAAGTTTTTCCCGAATTACAAACTGACATTTTAGGGCTTTTGATCTGAACGAGGATACGAGTCGAATGATGTAAAACTTACCTTGAAATTGTACTCCAAACGACGAAAAGGGTGCTTCAGTTCGGGTGTTTAAACTTCCAATTAACAAAAATTAAGTTGTTTGGAGTACCGTTTCGAGGTAAGTTTTACATGAATAGACTCGTATCCTCATTCTGATCAAAAGCCCTAAAACGTAAGTTTGTAATTTGGAAAAAAAAAAAAAAAAAAAACTTAACAGAGTTAAGTTTTTTTAACTGATGACCGGTGGAGGAAAAATAGATGAAAAGTGGGACTGTCAGGGGGAATAAAAAAAGTGGGACTGTCAATGGCCAATGACGTCTTGTAGGGATTATTAGAGGCCAATATCTATAATACTATATTAAGAGAACTGGGTTTTCTATTCTTTTCGTAATTTTTCCATATGTACAAATCTTGAAGCACCATGTACAAATAAAGCAAGCCATTTTACAGGGGTTAAACTTGGACATTGTCCAAGGTTTTAAGACACTTTGAGGGTGATGATGGGGGTAGCTCAAACCTTAATAAACTGATTAGAGACACAACAGCTTAAAAGGTTGAAAGGTTAAAAGGTTCGAAAATGGTCAGTTGTCATGAACAGTAAAAAGGACAAGTCAGAGCCTTGTCACATCACCCTCTGCGTGTCCAACACTCTCACAGTCGTAAAAGAGAATATGTGCACAGAGAACAACCTTTTATCCGCAGGTCCAAAGGGTTCAACCCCTAAACGGGTAATTCCTCCACTGTAGCCTTGGATCCATGGTCACGAGCTTCCTCTTATAGAATACATCTTATCTATAAGTACCAGCTCCAACAGCCAAATCAGACACTCTAGATCTGCTGAGTTCTTACCTACTCACAGATCTTCTCTTCCTCCTTGAGAACAAGTTTCGTGCTTGCTTCTCTTCTTCACTTCAAACATCATTGCTTCACAAACAACTTAATTCTGGCTTGAATTCCCTTCAATCCAGAATTGAAAGTGAACAATAAACAAGTGATCCAACCCCACGTGCTACAAACGTGGGAGGACCCCACGACATGCGTTAGGCTAATCGAAACCTTGAACCCTTTTACCCCGGAGATATCACTATTAAAACCATGAAGAAGTATAGACTCGAAGACCCGGACCAGATTGCAATTTATGGAGAGCATTTAGTAAAATATTTGTATTTTCCATTTGTTGTATTTTTCTATAAACTAGTGTTTTTCAATGACGCGCGTTGCGCGAAAGGCATTGGTGTTTTCAACCGACATCATTCTTCAAACGATTCGAGATAAACGATGCGTAACCAGCCATATCCGGCATCGTGGAGTGTATTAAAAAGGGAGCAATTGGACGATTGGATGCTAGGCTAGGTGTTTCTTGGAATGCCCACGGATTGTTCGGGTTAAAACCACGATTATGAGGATTCATTTTTCGTATTGTGGTTGGATGATAATTTTTTTTAAAAATAAGATAGAGATGATTATAGAAGAGGTGGAGTAGTTGTGGTAAAAAAATGAATAGAAGTGTGAGTATTTATAGTGAATAAATTTTTTTTTAAACATATAGCCGTTGGCCAACGGCTACTTGTCTTGGCCAATGAGATCCCGTCATGTCATCTTGATAGCCCCGTACAACGTCTTGGGCTGAAACCCCCGCCCAAGGGGCCACGCCGAAACCCACGCCACAACCCCCGCCCCCGGGCTGAAACCCCCGCCTAAGGGGCCACGTCGAAACCCAAGCCCACCCGGGGTGGTGACTTGGGCATTTGTACCCAACCCATGCCACAACCCCCGCCCCATATTCTAATATACCCCAAACGGCTACTTGTCTTGGCCAATGAGATCCCGTCATGTCATCTTGATAGCCCCGTCCAACGCCCGGGCTGAATTCTATAAATGTTAGGGTTTTGGGTCTAGTACCATAGATAAATAGTGACCTCCACCAAATGGAGGTGTGCCTGTTTGTACTATCTTCATGGGTATATGATGTAAAAACTCCATGAATATAAAATCCATGGTGGTTGAATGAATATGCGATGATGAAATTGCTTTTGACTCTTATCTTGTTTATCTTCTTAAATATATGATTGTTCTTCATTGATTATCAAACACCCATTTCCTACACACCAAAGTGTATATAAATTGATTCCACACAAAACAGGTAAATCAGAGATCCAACATAAACACAGTCGTGTACTCAGCTTTAAAAAAAAAGATAATGAACGCAAGTTATTGAAGAAAAATCACGTTAAATAAAAACTAAATGGGTAAAAAATGTATAATATTTAACGTGTAAGCATGGGCGGACCTACATTGAACGGATCGGGGTCCCGGACCCCAATGTTTTTTAAAAAATTAGTAGATCCGGTATATTAAATTTTATAAGGACCCCATAAATACAATTAGGTGGACATCATAAAAAGAAAAGGAAAGATGGTGTAGAGGTAAACCCCCTCTCTTTACCAACAAGAGGTCATGAGTTCAATCTATGTATACTCGTTTTTTCTGTTTTTTAAACCTAATTCAAACCTAGCTCTGGCCCGACCTGAACAAGGACCGATCCGAAAATTTTAACGTTTTGTTATGAAAATTTTGAACACCGAAAAAATGGACCCCATTGAAAAAAAATTCTGGATCTGCCACTGCGTGGAAGGGTGAAATTCAAAGTTAAAAAATTAATATAGTATAATAAAAAGATATGTGAGAGATCATTAAAAGCAACAATGTTTGAGTTTCTTTCATGATCATGATACGATCACAAAATTTGATATAATAACATAAAAAATTAAGTTACTACTCATCAATCAACAGGGGCAGACCCAGGTTGTACCTTGGGTGGACGGCCGCACCAATTTGAAAAAAAAAAATTAGTGTATTTTTTAGGCAAAAAACCCGACTGCGCCTTTTGAAAATATGCTTGAACCACTCATTCGCACCCACAGCAAATAATTCCTGGGTCCGCCACTGCTCATCAAAGTTAATACGATTCCAGGATGAACAATTCTAACAACTAAAGCTTCATGCCTCCATGGTTATTATGTATTAAACCATTAACACTCCTTCAAACACAAAACTAGACCAGATCCCACATGTCTAAAAGTTCGATTATTTGTCTCCGAACATCCTGAAGCTACATATATAGAGCCCCCTGCTCCTAAATCACTTAAGTATTGTAAAAATCATGCCTAATAAATTCATAAAATAACCAATTCAACGTCATTCATTCATTAGTTCAATAGCAAATATCAACAAAAACTTAACCAAAATGCACATAAAACCCTAACCCATTCTTGTTGGAACAGAAACAAAAGCATTTGTAATGACCAGAAAACCGAGCATCAATCATCTCCATGATCACCGATCTCAAATCGTATGTGGTAAGTGTTGGTTACAGGCCCCAAACTCTACACACTCAAGCTCTCACGAATGTATGTGTATAATATGCAAAGATGAGAAAGTGAACAAGCTTCTGTTGTATTCGATAATCAAATAAGGGTACCTACAATACAACTATTCTATCCTATTTATACTAAAAAACTAAATAGCACATGCTAAATAGATAACAAAATATCAGCAACAAACTTCACAATTCCCTCCATGATCTCCACCAATTTACTCTCTCAAACTTGACCATTTCTTAATAACGTCCAGATTTGAGATCATGGGTATAATTCCATTATTCTAATAAGATAATTAAGTCAAACAACCCATGACCCGATAACGTACCGACCCGTGACCCGCAAACAAACCCGAATAATCCAACAGTAAGTGCCGTAGTACGAGTTTCATCCGATCTAACAGACCTTTCATATGTACTTACAAACAGCCAACCAAACCCTAAATATGGAACTTGAACTATGAGAAAACAAAATTGGGTCTTTGATGATGCTATTAGTGAGCAACGGGATGATGAATCACATCCATTTTGATAGATTCGATCGATTTGGTAACCTAATTTTCTTGAATTTGATCCCAAATGGCAAGCAAAAGACCACCTCTCATTAATTATTTATATATATATATGTATACAAGTTGACGCCACCCGCGCGTTGCAGCGGGATGTTAATTAAGAATATTTTAGTATCACTTTCCTTAAGTTTATTCAAAACGTTATTTTCCTGTTGCTTTGTCCCTAGCCTAGAAAACAATGACAATAACAAAATCTTATGCTACTGTCAGGTTTTATATAATTCCCTGAACAAAAATTATCAATGAATAGCGTAAATAAAGGATGTAAAACCCACACTATGCAGTAAGGTTTAGATTGGCATAAATTCGGTTCAAAACAACTCATGTATTCGGTATAGTCATTAAAAGAAAATTGCTTAAGAGGATCCGTTTAGAATAAAAATTATCAATGAATAGCGTAAATAAAACAATAAACGGCATTTAAAAATGATATACAATATGTGTTATATAATTTGTCAAAATAACTATTTTGATCTTTCTTTGGGAAAAAAGAAATTAAAATCAAAGCTGATAATATCAAGTCATAACAATTACCGAAAACACAAACCAAAAAGTGGAAAAATATAATCACCATGAATTTTCTTAAACAATGTTGATTTAAGGCAAATTTAACCGCGTAACAAAAAGGAAATTATATTGTAGAAATTTACCCCAGGATTACCCATAGTTTGATTTATTACTTTGAAATTCGTGGTGACTGGTTTATACACAATGCTCTCTGTCCTCAAAATTGACTGTTTCGCTAGATCTAAGGCGACCGATTGTATTCTCTAGCGTACGGATACGAAGAAAAACACACTGGCTGTGGTATTCCGATCACTGCGGAGGCGTCGCAAGTTCTTTGTCCAGCAAAGAACGCCCAATTTTTTAAGAAAAAAGCTTTAAGTGGTCAACAGGATAAAAGTGAACAAAAGAAACAATATCGATTTCTAACCGGCATTTTTTGGATAAAAAAAATATAATTGGATGAATAAAGTATTATCAATGGAAAACAACATGCAAATTTGCAAGGCAACACAATGGAAATAAGGAGTACATGATGCGGTTTAAGTGAATAATAAATTAGTATATATTGATGCATTTTCAATGAATCTACCAAAGAGAAATGACGTATCCCTTGCCCCTTGGAACGGTTATCAATGTACACACACCTTTATATCATAATTTCAATCTAACAAAGAGAAATGGCGTACCCTTGGGAACGGTTATGAAGGTACACACCATTATTTATTTCAGAATTTCAATCCACCAAGGAGAAATGGCGTACCCTTGGGAGCGGACACATCAATTTACCAACGAATACATGGTTCCGTTATATGGCTTGTTGATAGGAAAAGGGGTTGAAAAATGAACAGTCATGACCCTCTACTCAAACATTGTGTCCCAAGTTACTTTTTGTAGGTATACAAGTTGGCGATACCCGCGCGTTGCGGCGGTGAATGTGATATTATTTAATGCACTTACCAAGTATTTTAAGGGTGAAGAAAAAATTATAAAAATAAAGTAAAACATAAACTTTGTGTCATAACATCTAAAAAGATGATATGTAGTATCATTTACGCCTACACACCATACGTATTAGCCCATCGGTCAATTTTAGGGTGTAAGGAGTGGTTAAACACTTGAGAGTGGCAAACTAAAAAATCAACCAATGAGAGTGTGCCATGTCAAAGTGGTAAACTATGCTCAAAAGTGTTGGCAATGGTTTAAACACTTGGTGAAGTGGTAAACTATTTAAAAAAAAGGAAAAATGTGTGATTGGTTGAGATTGGAATGGACCCCACCCCACACTACCCCCTCTCTCTCACATGCACTCTTCCCTGCATCGGCGAGCCCTCCCCGCGTGACCAAACAAACCGCTTCGGCAAAGGGTTGGCGGCGGTGTTTGCCGCGCGACAATGGGGTTTGCCGAACCCTTTGCCGAGCCCACTCCGGACACCCTTACTAAAATGTTCAAAGTTCATCAACTTTTTGTTGACTAAAATGGTCTTGACTTTCAGCCTACATGTTCATGGTCATCCAGTCGTTAGGATAACGTCATAGCCTACGTTTTTCACATAGTATTTGGGACGGCGACTTTCTTCGGAAAGTATCCCTTCACTTTTGCTCAACAATCGGCATAGGGGAATTAACTGAAAGATTGGATTGGATTGTAGTTGTAGTTATTCAACCATGGTTGATATATAAGAATTTTTTTTATTCCTTGCTTAAGTCGATACTTTTTTAATCAAAGTGTTTTTTTCTTCTTTTTTTTGCCAAAATCTAATCGAAACTTCCGTTCTTTCAATTTTGTACTTCGTTCTTTAGTTAAGGTATTTATCCACTGTGTAAGGCCGCCGGGAACACTGGTTTCCTTTGGATTATTGGTTTCTTGGTATTTATTTTTTCTCAAGTTCAAATATATATATATAAGATTAAAAAATAATTAGAAACTTGCGACCACGATCTTAATAGAAATACCACAAATTCAAAGTGAATCACAAAACACGTAGAGATCAAAACATAAAATGGTATCAAACGGATGAATGCGAATAATTTATATAAGATCAAAACCTACAAAATTAAAGAATAGTAAAATAGTTCATTTAAACCATCGCGGACGCTCGCACAATTGCCGTTGTCCGTTATTGTTGTTTGTTACTGTTGTCGCGCTAAGTTCTTTAACGCCGTAACCTTATTATTCCGCGGTTGGCCGGATGTAATCCCTTCGTTGCTCAGAAGAGGGCACTGATTTTCAAAATCAAACAAAAAAAAAACCTGGGTAACAAAAATCATTATCTAGAATCCCACAAAAAGTACATCTGGTGGTTCAATAATAGACAAAACTAATACCTGATTTCGATTTCATCCCCTTATTTGATTGTTCATCATCGCCATCAATAGTCTTGCTTTGATTCTCGTTCAAATCGCATCTTAAGTAAGCGAAGCGGCAGCGTTTCTTAAGAGTGTTTAGATTCGTCGATTTTGATAAAAAGAAACCCAGTTCTTTTTGTTTGATGTCGACGCCATTGTTAAACTCATTCATTGTGCAGAACACATAAATCCATCTTGATTCTGGGTAATATAATAGTGACAAATGAACCCACTGATTTTCAAAATTCCTTCAAAATCAAACAAAAAAGTAAACCTAGGTAATATTTTGAATTTGTTTTTAGTTTTGACGAATCCACTGATTTCATCACCATCAAACCTGGATCAAAAATAAATAATATCAAATCATTTACACACCTTCGATAAACTCGCAATTTTGGTTTTTCATGTGGCATATGTAAAAAAAGAGATCCGCAATTGGGTTTTTCTAGCGGCATATTTAAAAGAAAAGGTGAATTGGGAATTGAGGGGGTTTAGAAAGGGATTCGCAATTTATGCTTGTGTGTTATGCCGTTTCTTCAATTTTTATATAACAACGTGTTGATGTTGCTGATCGTCGCACCATTTCGTAAATAGAATTTTATTAATTAAAAATGTCAGTTTCCTAAAAGGTGCGTTCAAATGGGTGTCAATGAAAAGCTATGAATGTATGTAGAGGCAACCCAATATAATATAATATATACACACACTTCATATCATAAGTATTCGTTAACAATATGAATATGTAAAGTAAAGATATATTTAATCTTTATTATATGTATAGTCTTTAATAATATCAGTTATAATTATATCTAACAACAACTTTTCTTTTTTTTACACTCATATTCGCAGGTTTGCGGACGATCATAGTATTTATCGCAACAAATATGCGATTTAGTATCTTGTGATAGTTTACAATGTGGAACACAATCTTTTGGAGTTGGAACCCCAAATGCTACCATATGACTAAGTTCATTTCTTGCACCTATAGATCCCGAAATGAAATATTAATTAGGTTGTTTATATAAAAAAGTAATACTATTTAAGGGTTATAGGTTTAGAACTTACACCGATGAGCCACAAACAACAACACAAAACTTATACTCACAACCATCATGACATGTGATTCCATGAACCTCGTCATTATACCGGGTTTCAATTGTATTACTCCTATGAGATACAGGATGAAAGAACGTAATTTATATAATTTTAGATGAGGCAATATATAAGCACAATTAGATATCATCAATTATGCATGTTTACAACTAACACTAAGTGTAGGTCTTTTAAGTCTCTCTCATTCCCCCCCCCCCCCCCCCTCTCTCTAAATATATATATAGGGATATTGGCCTCTAATAATCCCTACAAGACGTCATTGGCCATTGGCAGTTCCACTTTTTTTATTCCCCCCGACAGTCCCACCTTTCATCTATTTTTCTTCAACCGGTCATCAGTTAAAAAAACTTAACAGAATTACAAACTTACGTTTTAGGGTTTTTTATCAGAACGAGGATACGAGTCTATTCATGTAAAACTTACCTCGAAACGGTGCTCCAAACGACTTGATTTTTGTTAATTGGAAGTTTAAACACCCGAATTGAAGCACCCTTTTCGTCGTTTGGAGTACAATTTCAAGGTAAGTTTTATATCATTCGACTCGTATCCTTGTTCAGATCAAAAGCCCTAAAACGTCATATTGTAATTCGGGAAAAACTTAACTCCGTTAAGTTTTTTTTAGCTGAGGACCAGTGGAGGAAAAATAGTTGAAAGGTGGGACTGTCAAGGGGAATAAAAAAGGTGGACTGTCAATGACCAATGACGTCTAGTAGGGATTATTAGATGCCAATATCCCATATGTATATATAGGGTGGGGTTCTATAGTGAACGCTAGTGTATTTGTGAATTGAGTGAACAAATCCTGCATCATCAAATCGTATAATACGCTAGTGTATCTTCATCATCAAATCATGGCCATTGATTTACACTTGTGTTTACACTTTTGTATTAATAATCAAGGGCTAGGATTAGTTCACTAGTGTTCACAATCAAGAGAGTTGTTCACAAATGAACCTAACAATATATATATAGCGAGAGTTATCTTAAGAACTCATATATGTTGTGTGTGAAGCGAGAACTTATCTCAAGACAATCTAAATTCAAAAAAAATTACACTTATCATTATTTATAATTAGGATATTAAATAATAAATACACATGTATTCGTAAATAAAAACAATCACATGTGTAATTTTTTTTTATTTGGGGAATTGGCATGTAATAATCTCACCTAGACCTTATTGGCCATTAATAATCCCACCTCAGAATATTCCCCCACTAGTCCCACCTTTCACCTATTTTTCCTACAATGGTCCCCCGTTAAAAAAACTTAACGGAGTTAAGCTTTTTTCCAAATCACAAACTGAATATTTAGGGCTTTTGATCAAAACGATGATACGAGTCCATTAATGTAAAACTTACTTCGAAATGGTGCTCCAAGTTACTTGATTATGGTTAATTGGAAATTTAAACACCCGAATTGAAGCGTCGTTTTCATCGTTTGGAGCACCGTTTCGAGGCAAGTTTTAAATCAATGGACTCGTATCGTCGTTCTAATCAAAAGCCCTAAAAAATCTGTTTGTAATTTGGAAAAAAGCTTAACTCCGTTAAGTTTTTTAACGGGGGACCATTGTAGGAAAAATAGGTGAAATGTGAGACTGGTGGGGGGAATATTCTGAGGTGGGATTATTAATGGCCAATAAGTTCTAGGTGGGATTATTACAGGTCAATTTCCCTTTTTATTTACACATGAGTAAATTATATTAAGAGTAATTCCAAGAGAATCGATGAATTATTTAAAGAGTAAATTCTTATTTTAATATTGTATTTTAGTAATAATAATAACTAGTGAACTTTCCCCGCGCGTTGCGGCGGAAAGTTAGTTGGTAGCGGGTCGATTCAATAAAGTACCGGTACCATAATCGAATTTTGTATAGCGACCGAAAGATAAACCCCAAACAATAAAGTCATGATATGTCCAAAAACAAATAGACACATGTTTTACATCGATCAAAAAAATATAAAAATAAATATCGATAAAGGTTCTAAAAGTATAATTATTGGTACTTATGTTCATTTAAAATTGACGTGGTACCAATGTTGTTCGGACGGTATCAGTTTTGTTCGTCACCGACACTCGTTATAGCTTATGATATAAAAGGTACTCTATACTGCCACCAAAGGCGTTGAGATAGTTTCAATTCGGTTTGTCACAGTGATAAACAACATAATCAATTATAATTGACTGGATCAATTTTGAACAAAGCTTTTATCAAAACACAGATAAAATAAGCATCTTGCAACGGTATATTCATGGAATTATAAAGCATTATACTATATTATTAGAATAACGAAAGAAGGTAAACGGCATTAATTTATAAAATATCGTATCTTAAAGGTTATAAAAATATATATAAAATTAGAATTAAAAAAAACTTAATAAATATATATCAAATAAACATAGTCGTGAAGTTAGATTTTTAAAACAAGTTAACAAACACAACTTATTTAAAAAAGTCAAATTAAATAATGAATAAAATTTCATTAAAAGGGATTACTAAAAATATAGAAAAAATAAAATAAAAAATAAATATATGCTCAAATTTAGAATAAAAATTAAATAACTACTTAAAAACCCTATATTATTGTTCATGATAACTTTTTATTAATATATATATTGCCGGTACCGAAACGAACCGAACCCCTACCAACTGGTTATATATATATATATAACCAGTTGGTAGGGGTTCGGTTCGTTTCGGTACCGGCAATCCCTATAGTAGCTGAAAGAGAAAACTAAAAAAATAAGGTTGTGATATGCACAAAAAGATATATATTAATATCAATCAAAAAATATAAAAAAAATACCGGTTCCGATACTACCGATGTTGGTACCAAGGTTGTTCAACTAAAATTAGTTCGTTAGTCACGTATCAATACTCAAATACAAAAATATAAGTTTTTTATATTTTTATCGGCACATGTATAGTTTACAATAATAAAAATAAATTACTATTTATATCAATATAAATCAAATCAAAATATAATATAATACAATAATTAGCTATAATAAATATAATTAAATTAAATATAATATTAAAATTTAGATTTACTGTTCATCAACAGTTTATATTCATATTAAATCAAATCAAAATATAATATTAAAATTTAGATTTACTGTTCATCAACAGTTTATATTCATATATACAATAATAATAATAATAATAATGGTAGGAGAGAGCAAACTAATTTTGATTAATTTTTTTCATAAGTTCTCACAATTCTCGCAATATATACAATTCTCAAAATAACTCTCCCCATCATACACATGCGTGCGCGCACACACACACATGTATGTATATGTGTGTATATATATATATATGGGACCGCTAAAATGAGAACCACCTCCAGTTGTAAGAACCGTGAGAACTACACCGTACGGGGCGAGGTGGACCAAAATTTTTTTTCATAAACGTAGATGCTTGTATTATAAACACATTTGTAAAAAAAATTCAAAAAAAAAATGTCGTGTGTGTAGTTTTGAACACCACAAGTTTGCGTTTACGGGTACCGTAAATTTTAAAATTTACGGTACCCGTAAACGCAAACTTGTGGTGTTGGTACCCGTAAACGCAAACTTGTGGTGTTCAAAACTACACACACGACATTTTTTTTTTGAATTTTTTTTACAAATGTGTTTATAATACAAGCATCTACGTTTATGAAAAAAAAAATTGGTCCAACTCGCCCCGGATCAAAAAGTTCTCATGGTTCTTACAACTGGAGGTGGTTCTCATTTTAGCGGTCCCCTGTATATATATATACATATATTCAACAGATTAAATTGCCAAAATCGTTCCTGAGTTTTGGGCATGTTTGCCAGTTTAATCCTAAACAACTTTTTTTGTACCATATTGCCCTTCACTATAGGGATTTTTTTTGCCATATTCATCAAAACGTCTAATTTGTTTTATTTTTTCTATCAAACATTTGGATGAAAATGACAAAAATCCCAAATCTCAGGGACGATTTTGGCAACAAAAAAAAAGTTAGACGTTTGGATGAAAAGGACAAAAAATCTCAAAAGTGAAAGGCAATATGCGGCAATTTACTCTATTCAATAAGAACAATAACTTTTTCTAATACATTTAGATGGAACTGAAACAAAAGTTGGAGCCTAGGATGGTGCGGATTCGAGAATCCCCCAACCATGGGCGGAGGATAATGGAGGCCCGGGGTGCCCTGGCCTGTAACATTTCCATTTTTATATAGATTAAAATAAAGTATATAAAATTTATATTATTAAACGGGTAGATTACGAGTAACTTGACTGTTAGAAATATGATGTATCTAGACAAACATAGGAACCGTTTAATAATTAAAATAATAAAATACATTACAATTGACCTTACTCCGTTTTTAACGAAACTTAGGCCAAAATGTAGATAAAATATGCTCGTTCTAATGATATATTCATCGTTTTATAACACGTCATATTTTAAAAGTTATAAACGATAAATGAGTGAAGTAGCTGAATTAATTATAATAATAAAATAAGAATAAAATTTAAACTTACAAAGAATTGAATTGTAGTGTATACGTGTATCACTCTAGGAAGATCAGAAGGAATCAAGTTTTACGTGCTTGAAAAGTTTCAATTTTAACTATAAATAGAGAAGTGTGAAACATTCTAAAATTTGCTCACATTTTCCTTTCTCTCTCGCCTCTCTGCTCTTATATATATATATATATATCCATTTTCTTTAGTATTACACAGATAAATCCTACAAAGCTCTGCCCCATTGTAAGTGTTTTAACCCTTGATTACTGATTCAATACCCTGTCCGATCGATCCTGAACCAAAAAACGGATGTCAAGGTGCTGCTTGTATAAGGCTACACTTTGTTAACTACGTTGGGGTTTTGATCTCGTGATGTATCGATAAAAGTAAGTTGGGTTATTACACTAACACTTGTGCATTGTATATTTTATTAGGAACTCAGGAATTATACCAGGAAATATTGCGATGAGGCTTTTAGTTAAACCCTAAAGTTACAAAGTAAGCCATTCTCCTTTTCCTCACATTATTGTGAGACATTCTTTTTACTTAAAATGCTTTACAAAATCCTAAATGTTTTCAGTTATAATTACACTGATTAAGTCTTTGTATTTGTATTCTGAAAACTATATGACAAAAGAAAGTTATTATTATATATATATATGGTTAGGTTAACGTACAATATCCCTTATCGTACAATATGTGCGCACTCATCTCAGCCGTCAGATCTTCATCCCACATTGAAATCGCATGTTGGTTTTTTGTAACAATTTCGCATGTTGGTTTTTTAACATCCGAATTCATCAAAATTACCACATGCGAAATTGTTACAAACAACCAACAAGCGATTTCATCAAAATTATCACATGCGAAATTGTTACAAAAACCAACATGCGATTTCATCAAAATTATCACATGCGAAATTATTACAAAAACCAACATGCGATTTCATCAAAAATTATCACATGCGATTTCATACATGCTATTTTATAACCTGCGATTTCACATCGCGTACGTAGCGTACGTTAAGGGATATTGTACAGTACACTTTCACTATATATATATTTTTTAAATCTTAGTCACATTAATATATTAAATAATAGTATCACAATTATTTAATTAATATATTACATTTAATAAAATTATAACGACTAGTTTGACAGAAAATGATATATTTCATTTTCTAGGCTAATTTGTTTTGTGTCATAGAATATATATTTGAAAAATTGATATCATGGGTTTTATAGTGTAAACTTTATATATAAATGTATACACTACTAGTTCAGCGTCACTAGTTGAAAGAACGATCAACAGTAATATGACCACGGTCACTAGTTGAAAGAATGATCAACAGTGATATAACCACAGTCACTAGTTGAAAGAATGATCAACAATGATAAGACCACAGTCACTAGTTGAAAGAACGATCAACAGTAATATGATCACAGTCACTAGTTGAAAGAATGATCAACAGTGATAGGACCACAGTCACTAGTTGAAACAATGATCAACAGTGATACGACCACAGTCACGAGTTGAAAGAACGATCAACAATGATATGATCACCGTCACAGGAATCGCCTAGTGACAAATACCTTTGAATAATAGTAAGATGTAAACAAATGTAAAAAACTCTTAATATTGTAAATATAAGAAGATGTGTCATTTTGAACCAAATGAATGAACTCACCAGTATTTCCTGCTGATCAAATGTTTTTAAACATGTTTCAGGTAATTACTGTAGATCTGTGATACGACACCAAAAGACTTCAAGAAGTGGCTTATTTTTCAAATTAAATTAAGAAACATTGTTTATGAATTCAGGTTTATCCCCTAGTAAAAGCTACCTTTGTAAAACATGGGTTTTATTCCAATTTGTTATAAATATAATCCGGTGTTTCTAAACTCTGATATTTTCCTAACTACGATCCTGATGAATTTTTCAGCTGCAATGTTTCCAAAATAACCACCGATACCACTTGACTGGTTCACGGCTCCCGCTCCCAGGGTGGGGTTGGAGTTGGGGGCTGTGACAGAAAGTGGTATTAGAGCCACAGTGTTAAGCCATTTTAATTGTCACACCCTGCTGGTATCGGAAGCGTATTGTGTGTGACGTAAAAAAAGGTAATCATTGCATCCAAATGTGTAAACAACATAAATAAAAAATGATGTCATAGATATATTGATTTCAACAAAAGTTTACAAGTTTTCCAACATAGTTTTTAAGTTTCAACAACGTTCACAAATGTTAACTATAACATAGATATTAAGTTATTTCACACATCACAAAAGATTGTTTTTGACATAAAACATAGTCAGGTTTTGTCCCCTATATACATACAAAGTTGGGATATAGAAGACAATCCTCCAAAAGCGGCAATCGTTGTCATTTTCATTCCTGTTCCCGCAGTGAATCACCGGCTCAAGACTTGCTTCCTGAAATACATGTAGTTTTAAAAAGTCAAAAAAAGTTGAGCGAGTTCATGCAGTTAATGTTATCATATGAAATCTCATGTTTGTAATCTTGTAATGAATTTATGGTATGTATTAGCATTTATAGATTTTAAGGATCTATCAGTGTGCCGCGAACACACTAACATTATGTACCAAAAGTAAGTAACCAAACCGAGACAACTTTGACATCATTGGGATCACAGAAGCACTCCTATGGCACCAACCAGGAGTAGAACGCGTCTCAAGCTCTATAGATCTACACCTTTTGCACCTTGGTCACTAAGTGATTAATGGTTACTAATGTCATCATCCTACTTATGTACATTGATCATGTTATCATCTAAACCCATAGCTAACATACTGTTTGCTTAACATGTATTTCCCCTCGATGTTTTAAAAACAAAACATTGAAATCAGTGAAAGGAGGGGCATGAACTCACAAGTTTGTGCTCCGTGTATGGTAATACCGTAAGTGAGCGTCCATACGCGTGAGTAACCTACATGTGTACTAACTTTATTAGACACTGAGTCTTATCGGACCTCGTACACGTTGTTCATCTTGAATTCTTATTATGTTTTCACTTGTCATTTTTGGAACAACTTTGTGTTTTAGAGTGTTGGTAGTTTGTTCGTTCGTTCGATTTTTATATGTATAATTATTACACAAGTATATATATACTTTGTGTGTATTAAATCGTGTGTGAACGGGCTTCGCCCTTCACATGTCCTCGTGCTTTGCACACGTGTCATTGGGTCGAGCCCATGTCATTGGGCCTAGCCATGTCATTGGGCCTAGCCCATGCCTATGGGCCTAGCCCACGTTATGTGTGTGTCATTGGGCCTAACCCATGTTTTATGTCATTGGGCCTAGCCCATGTCTTTTATGTTATTGGGCCTAACCCATGTTTTAATGTTATTGGGCCTTGTCCATGTTTTAATGTTATTGGGCCCTTGCCCATGTTTTATTGTTATTGGGCCCTCACCCATGAATTATTGTTATTGGGCCCTTGCCCATGTATTTTGTCATTGGGCCATGCCCATGTATTCAAGTATTTTGGGCCTAGCCTAACTTGAGTTTTATGAGTCCATTAAATAATCTTGCATTTTTGTTTCAAAATTTACTAAGTAAAGGTTTTGTAAATGTTTTCACCTCTTTATAATATACTTAGTAACTTTTATAGATTTTCAACTTTTCGAATTTTGTTATCGGTAATATATATATGTATTCGTTAAGCGTCTAAAAATATGTTATTTTTAGACTCATCGTCGTAGCAGTTTACTCGCGATGACGATACGCCCATTTTGTTGTCGACGGATGTTATGTATTCCTTGATCGGTCGCCAAAAGTCACCGGTCGCCGGAGTTGGTGAAGAGATTAGGTTGTTAAGCTGGCCCCACATATTTATTAGTTAATTAGTTTTTAATAGTAAAGGTAATTTAGTCATTTTATATGGACTTAACGGGATAAACTAACCTCCATCCAGTCAGGGGACTATCCGAGTAACAAACGATTAAACCACAGGGAGCACACATGTAACTTTAAAAAGTTGAGGGCTAAACGTGAAAAAATAACAAACCACAGGGACCATCCACACAATTAACTCTAATAATAATAATAATAGTAATAATAATAATAATAATAATAATAATAATAATAATAATAATAATAATAATAATAACAATAAGGATAACGATAACAAAATTACTTTTAAATAAATTAAAAGTAAAATTGTAAGGTAGAATGAGAGATTGCCATGTGCCATTATTTGGAATCTTTTATTAATATTTAGATTATTATCTAATTCTAATTTATGATTAAAAAATATATAAATTATCTATAATTTTGAAAACCTATGATTTTATTACTTTTTAAAATGGATAAGCATATAGTTTGATTTTTTTTGCGTAAATCAAGTATAAATATAATTAAATGGTGTATTTACCTTTGAAAAATGATAATTGTTATTCTAAGAAACATGGTGTTATATTATTAAAATGTTATTTTTGTAATTATATGTATTAATATTTCATATCAACACCATAAAAAATATGTAAAATAATAAAACTCAAATTTGAGTTTATATATTAGAAATAGTGAAGTGAAGTCATTATTTCAACTAAATAGTTTTAATTGATCTATTAAATCTATTAATTCGGATAAAATTTAATTAATTAATAATAATATTAATGAATTGAAAGAGAGAATATTATATGATTAAAATATTATACTAGAATTAGATATATCCACCACAATCCATCTCCATCACCACCAATTTCAGCCGTCAACTCTATCTCAATTAAGATTTAAAAGTCTTCTCATTATTACCTTAAAATTTTAGAGAAAACTTTATGTATTCATTAGTTTTTTTTTTTACTTCGTCTGATTCCCCAAGATAAGGATGAGATTTAAGAAGTTACTTTACATTTTTTTACGTATCATAACATAATATATAAATTTATATATTATATAAATATATTTTTATGTATATCTAATTATTATTACTATAATAACAAATAAATATAAATTATTGTTGAATATAGTTACCGAAGGTTGGAGAAGTAACAAATATATACTATTAAAATTAAATTAAATTAAATTAGTTTTTATATAATTATTAAATTATGTTTTACTTTATAGTTGTAGTTTAAGATCAATAACAGTTAAGTTATTTCTTATTATTGTAGAAGATATTTAATTAGCTCTTTAAGTTTACATTTGAGCATTGCTTAACTCCTTCGTGCGATGTGGTGAGAACTCGGTTTCGATTGGTATCAATTGTTACGGTACTGATACAGGCATTCAATATAGCAAGTGAAAGGAAAAAATAAAGAAATAAAGTCGTTAAACTTTAAAATATAAAAATTGTATGATCATTTAAAAAAATTAAAACATTACTATAAACAAAATATGATATTAAAGTAAAAAGCCATTAATAAAATCTGTGCACAAGATAATGTTTAAGTTTTAGTAGTATTAGAAGATTTTTCATGTTTAGCTTTCTATTTCAAATTATTTATAATTATATAATTCATGTTTTGTAAATCGTAAATTTTAACTTATGTATTTAATTACAATTAGCAATAATTATCTTATATTGGCCTCTTATATTTGTAAATTTATTTTCAGAATTATTCTCTTGTTCTTTAAATTTCAAAAAATGAAATTAACATTTTACTTATATGGATGGCTTTAGAAATTTTTATATGGTGTTCATCATCTTTTACTAACGTGATATATTTTTTTTTATTTAATTCGTGTAATATAAGTGTTTATAAACTAGTTAATTAACAAAATTTTATCCTCTCACAGAAACACTATTCTTTCTTCTTTTCTTTTAATCCTTTTACTCTTTATCTTTTACACTTTAAACCCTTTACTATTTTTTACAGCTTAACAAATCCCTCAAAACTTGCAGGTTTTAAGCCGACTTAGTTGTTCTTTTCTATGTTTTACTTTTTCGGTCTAATTTTTGCGAGTTAACACGTTGAAGGGGTATGGTCCCAGATCTCGCACCAGCATGGCCGCGAGTGACCATCACCCTTATAAAAAACCCTCACCGGTAAGAAATTACCTGTGTCCGTGCGGGCATGTGCGAACACAGCAGTCGAATCCAATCAGTCAAGGGATGAGAAGACTTACCTTGTGTATGAAAATGGGTGTACACATAGCGATGCGGCTTGGCACCGCATCCTATGAACATTTTCGTCACGACAAGGATCTGAACAACAGCAACAATCACCATAAGTGGCGATGCGGCCCAGCACCGCATCCCGCACATGTCTTGACCAGAGCGAGAACGCGGAAACAACAGGAGCTACCGCGAGCAGCGATGCGGCGCGGCACCGCATCCTGCCCACGAGGCAAGTGGGACTGACGCCACAGAGCAAGTGGCACCAATGACAGTCGCCTGTCAGCTCATACGTAAGCAACAGACTGACACCGCAGTAGGACGTGGCTTCACCTCCACAACCAACAAGCCTGACACACCTGCATAAGGGCAGCGCGTTGTCAGTCTAGCAACTCAATTACCCTCCTTCACTCCTCGGCTATAAACACACATCTCGGACCAGGTTTGAGGTATCGCTTATCAACTCCCTCACTACTACTACTATCACACACTTTGCTTCCAAAGCAAATTACTGATTCTCAAGCCGGAAAGTGGTAACAAGGAGCACCCCCCACCCCTTCCTCCTTGTTACGAGTCACGATGTGTTTTCCTTGTGCAGGAGACAGATCAGCGGACGATCCAGCCACCGATCCTCGGAAAGAAGGGATTAACCCTACTTGACGAGACCAGTGAATTAACCCTTCTTGGCTAACCGCTGTTTCATCATTGTCGCCCACTGCTACTCTTAGCACTTTTTTCACATCCTTTTCTTTCTTGAAGATCATGTCTGATCGCCAAAACAATCCTAACGGGGAAAACCTCAACCCCTCAAACTTGGTACCTACGGGGAATACCACCCCAGCACAACCAATCGGCCACATAGGCACATCCGCACAGGGAGGCTCTCCCCCAGTGTTCATGCCAGATTTTTCACAGTACGGTTCTGTGATACCCCCAGGAATGGATCTCCATACCTGGTTCCACCAACAACAGACTGCCCTTGCGGCAGCCTACAACAAAGCTTGCGCAGAAGCGCAAATACCTGGAGGATCCACCCCCGTACCATACACACCTGCGGCTCGTACCTTGCAATACGAGGGTAGGGCACCCGCAAACCCGGCCTCCCGGAATAGGGTAGAGGAACGCAGATCCTCCTACTGTAGCGTCCGCGCGCTCGAAGAGGACAACTCCACATATGGGTCCCGCCGTAGGGGTCCAATACAAAGCCGCCTGGGCCCACATGGCGAAAATCAACAGCCCACCACGGCTCCGGCATCCATAGCCGTCTGGGACCACAACCCCACAATGAGGGGTATGATCGCACCGACCCGGACGACCGTACGTATTGCGGGGAATCCCTTTCGGCCAATAGCCGACTAGGAGGGTACAATTATATTCCCCCCACTGAACCCCGCACTACATACCTCCGCGCTGCAAAACGTAACCAAACCCAACCCTACAGGCCGAGATCCGCGGCTGAAAACTTTAAATTCGTACCGGAGATCGCCCACGCCGAAGTCACTACAACCAAACTCCCACTGACGATTGGGAAATACAGTGGTTCGTCCAATCCAGATGACCACATGAATGTTTTTACCGGCGCTGGGTGCATGGGCAAGTGGGATGAGGCCACATGGTGCCATTTTTCCCCCAGACCCTCACTGGATTAGCAAGGGCCTGGTTCGATTCTTTGCCAGTTGGATCGCTGGCTTTATTTGGACAACTGCAAGCAAAATTTCTTGCACATTTCAGCCAGCAGCGACGTCACAAACGCAATTCAATGGACGTCATGAACATCTGGCACGGAGACAACAAAAGCCTGGAGTCTTTCGTCATCCGCTACAATAAAGAATTCCTCGAGATCGGCGGGATAGCAGATCAAATGGCCCGCAACCATTTCATCCGAGCCGTCAAGGACGTTGAAATGGTTATGACCATCTCAGGAAAGGAAGGCTTGCCAGAAAAATGGGACGACGTCATGGCCGCGGTTAAGACGTACGCCCAAACCCAGCGGTCTCTTAAACCGCACACTAGCAAGACGCAACCCCAGGCGGAAGGTCAATCCTCCCGCCAAGACACCAAGAGCAACAACAAGCGCAACCAGGAAACATGGAATCGCGGCAACGATTCCAAACCATACGACCCGTGCAGTTACCAGCCCGACGCAAGGGCAACGATCAATGCCCAACGTGACCAGCGGGCATCCAAGAAGGAATCTCTGGACCGCAATTGAACCGAGATCAACAAGTCGCCAAGAGACGTCCTCCTCACGGACGCACAACTCTTGCGACCGGCCCAGCCAATAAAGTCTAAAAAGAACCAAGACCTCACTCTTTACTGTGAGTATCATAAGGACACGGGCCACTCAACCAACAACTGCATCAGTCTCCGGTTAGAGATTGAGCGAGCCCTGAAAGAGAGGAAGCTACAACATCTGTTGACAGCCGCGCAGAAACAAACCAAGCGCATCACCACTAAAGACGAGGGCACTTCCACAGGCAAAAATATCATGTATGTGGCCTCAACCCACATGATCCATGGGGGTCGTGGAAGGCCGCGCAAAGCGGCAAGAAGAGGGGATAACGACTGGAAAGACGAACAAGTCGTTTCCCCCAAAGTCCGAGGCGGACCGCACGATAGGCGTGCCGTCGTTATCACTGGCTACCTAGCTCATTACTACACGGAGCAGTTGTTTATCGACCCGGTTAGTACTTCTGACATTATCTATGAGCAGTGCTTCAACCAATTCGATCAGGAAGATAAAGATCGATTGCAACCGGTAGACTACCCTTTGGCCGAATTTGCGGGGGAAACAGTGTTCCCCATAGGCCAAATTACTTTCCCCGTGTGCCTTACCAACGGTAAGCACACGCGGACCGAGGAGGTAAACTTCATGGTTTTACCCCACACCTCCTGATACGACGTACTCCTCGGGCGGGAATCCCAGGGTGATTTCAACATGATTACATCCGTCCCCCACTCTGCCATCGGTTTCCCAACCGAGCCGGGGGTCGCGATAATTTATGCCCGCAGAGAGGTTATGTCTACGGACGAACTGCGTCCGACCAAGACGGCAAGGCTTACCCCCAAGACCCAACCAGAAAAATGGGTACTTAACGCAAGGTACCCCGAACAGACGGTGGCATTGGGTCATGCCTTGTCTAACAGCACAAGAGCGCGCCTGAAGCAACTCCTCTTCAGGAATCAAGACATCTACGCATGGACACCCGCAGACATGACAGGTGTACCACGTGAAGTCGCGCAACATTTCTTGAATACCTTACCAGGTGTCAAGCCGGTGATCCAAGGCCAACGCCACCTTGGATCCGTAAAGAACGAGGCGATGAACGAGCAGGTCAAAGAACTGCTCTCCGCAGGTATCCGGCGGGAGGTTAAATACCAGACTTGGTTGTCCAACCCAGTCATGGTAGAAAAAGCGACCGGGAGCTGGCGCATGTGCGTAGACTACAAAGATCTCAACAAAGCCTACCCCAAAGATTGTTACGCACTTCCATAGATTGACGAGAAAGTCGATAACCTAGCCCCATTTCGATGGAAGTGTTTCCTCGATTGTTATAAAGGCTATCACCAAGTGCAGATGGCAATCGAGGACGAAGACAAAATGTCACGGCCCCCGTCCCGGTGTTACCCGGTCCAGGAGCCGCGGGACAGAAAAATCCGTGGTATTTATTATTTGAGTTGACAGCGGAAGTTTAACAGGATCTTTTAAAACTTGAAAATGCCCGATTATTTTATTTCATAATTTGGCACAAACCCCGCAATTTACAGTGAAGGAAATTTCACGAGGAAATCCCTTGTTTTACAAAACATGTTTATTTATTTTATTGAGCCACCACTTCAAGCTTGTTAGTGCTCCGTAGCACTTTTTCCTTGATTCACAGTAAGTCACCTAAAACGTGTTTAAAAATATTTTATCAGCGGGGAAATACTGGCGAGTCATTCAGGTTAAATAAAACGACACATTAGTTATAAATTACAACATAAGAGCGATTACAATGGCTACTATCTTATTTTTATCTCTCGCCGTGTCACACCCTGGTGACGATGGTCATACCACTATTGGGTCATTTCACCCAAATAGTGATGATTATCACTGTTAGGTTGGTGAACCTAACCGTGAGAGATTAGTAATGTGCACAATACCCCACTTGCCAGTGATTCAAGATAACCAAGACTTAATCCCTGTAATTATAACTTTTTTGAAAACAATTTAGGTATAGTAAAACATTGTTGATAAAAGAGAATGACTCACCTTGCAAGTTTAGACGGGCAGAGTTTAGCCTACTGATAAGCCTGATAACCAAATTTAAATAACAATGCACATGAAACTAGGTCAATAACTTAATACAACTCTTTCACGATAAACTCACGAAATCAAAACCCTCACGACGAATAACAAAGTATAGCCCAAATACGGGCAGCGCTTAAACATCCATCGGATCGGTTTCAATCGATCGGACATTGTATCGTAGCAGTGATCGAGTTAATACCCTGTATTCATAGCAGCGTTTCCCTATTTGGAAATTCGAATTTGAGCAGTATATGGACGTTTTGAAACTGAAATTTCGAACACAGAAGCAAGTCCCATACACATGCAATTTATAGCAAACTTTTAGGTTTTACGCGGCCCGCGTAAACCTTAACATTACTTTTACGCGGCCCGCGAGGGCCCTAGTCTACGTGTAGGGCTTGTGTGTCACGAGTAGGGTTGCCATGTGTGCGACACGTGGCTTGAATGCTTATCCGGAGACTTTTTAAGTTGACGCGGCCCGCGTAGCCTTACCTTATGGCTTACGCGGCCCGCGTGAAAACTAGATTTCATGTTTTCTTGGTTTTTCATGCGTATTAGGGTTTCAGGGGTCCGGGTTTTCACTTACGGGTCGTTTATGGACAATTTTGCAGGTCCTTACATCCTCCCCACCTTAATTAAGATCTCGTCCTCGAGATTTATTGAAATAAGTGAGGATATTTTTGCTTCATCTCCGATTCCAGCTCCCAGGTGTATTCGGGCCCTCTTTTTGAATCCCACTTGACTTTGACTAGTACCAATCTTTTGTGTTTGAGAAACTTAATCTTTCTGTCTTCTACTTGAAGCGGTTTTTCCACGAACTTCAACTTTTCATTCACCTGTATGTCTTGAAGAGGGACTACTAGTGATTCGTCCGATAGACATTTCTTGAGGTTAGATACATCAAATACATCATGTACTCCGGCTAGCTCTTCTGGTAGTTGTAAGCGATAGGCGACCGGTCCTGTTCGCTGGATTACTGGGAATGGTCCTATGTACCTTGGACTTAGCTTTCCTTTCTTACCGAACCGAACTACTCCTTTCCAAGGAGAAACTTTCAAGAGTACCCTGTCTCCAACTTGAAATTCTAGTGGCTTGCGTCGATTGTCTGCATAACTCTTCTGGCGATCTCGAGCCGTTTTTAGTCTTTCCTTGATTTGAGTGATCTTGTCGGTGGTTTCTTGTACGATTTCAGGACCTGATAATTGGCTTTCTCCTACTTCTGCCCAGCAAACTGGAGTTCTACACTTTCGTCCATACAGTGCTTCGAACGGGGCAGCTTCGATGCTTGAATGATAACTATTGTTATAGGAGAATTCAATTAAAGGTAAATGGTTGTCCCAGTTTCCTCCAAAATCTCTCACACATGCCCTGAGCATGTCTTCCATGGTTTGGATCGTCCTTTCACTTTGTCCGTCTGTTTGGGGATGGTATGCAGTACTTAAATTCAAGCGTGTCCCCATTGCTTCTTGGAAACTTGTCCAGAAATGTGAGGTGAAACGACTATCTCTATCTGATACAATAGAGAGTAGTACTCCATGTAAGGATACTACCTCATCTACGTATAACTTGGCTAATCTTTCCATACTAAAAGTTTCCTTCATGGGCAGGAAACGAGCTGATTTGGTTAATCGATCCACAATTACCCAAATTGCGTCGTTACCTTTTCTGGTTTTGGGCAACTTAGTAACAAAATCCATGGTTATTAGTTCCCATTTCCATACAGGCATTTCTAATTGTTGAAGTAGACCTGAGGGTTTCTGGTGTTCCGCCTTAACTTGTGAACAAGTTAGGCACCTAGAGACGTATCTAGCTATGTCCTTTTTCATTCCTATCCACCAGAAATTATTTCTTAAATCTTGGTACATCTTATTATTACCAGGATGCATGGTATACCTAGATTTATGGGCCTCCTCTAAAATTTTATCTCTTAAGTTTCCTTGTTTAGGTACCCAAATCCTTTTCTTGTGGAATCTTCAAATTCCATCACTTCCTTGCTCTAATTCCTTTATTCGTCCTTCCATTCCTTCAGCATCATCCTTGATTGCTGTTTCCCGGACATTCTTCAGTTGTTCCATTAGATCTAATTGTAAACTTAATCTAAGAGCACGAACTCGTCGTTGTTTCTCATGATACTTACGACTTAGGGCATCTGCTACTACATTCGCCTTTCCTTCGTGATCTTGAATATCACAGTCATAGTCACTTAGAATTTCCATCCATCTTCTTTGCCTCATGTTTAATTCTTTTTGCCCAAATATGTATCTTAAACTCTTATGATCTGTATAGACTGTAAACTTACTGCCATACAGATAGTGTCTCCAAACTTAAGGGCAAAAATTATTGCTCCCAATTCTAAGTCATGTGTCATATAATTTTCCTCATGCTTCTTCAATTGCCTTGAGGTGTACGCAATTACCTTCTTGCGTTGCATTAGCACACATCCTAATCCTAGCTTAGAAGCATCACAGTAAACTTCAAAATCTTCTGTCCCTTCTGGTAAGGCAAGAATTGGGGTGTTTGTTAATCTTTGCTTTAAAATCTTAAAAGCCTCTTCTTGTTTAGATCCCCATTCAAACTTCACTGCTTTACAGGTTAGCTTAGTTAATGGTATAGCTATTTTGGAAAAATCCTTAATGAACCGTCTATAGTATCCGGCTAACCCTAGAAACCTTCTAACTTCCATAGCTGATTGCGGGACCTTCCATTTGGTGATCGCTTCTATTTTGGTAGGATCTACGTGAATATCTTCGTGATTCACCATGTGTCCTAAAAATTGCACCTGTTGTAGCCAAAATTCACACTTCGAGAATTTGGCATAAAGTTTCTCTTTTCTTAACAAAGTTAAGAGTGCACGTAGGTGCTCGCAACGTTCGTCCTGACTTTTGGAATAAATGAGTATATCGTCGATAAAAAAATTACAAATTTATCCAAGTACGGTTTACAGATCCTATTCATCATGTCCATGAATGCTGCGGGAGGATTTGTTAACCCAAAGGGCATGACTGTAAACTCGTAATGACCATACCTAGTTCTGAAGGCAGTTTTAGGTATGTCTTCTTCTTGTACTTTCAACTGATGGTATCCTTAGCGTAAATCTATCTTAGAAAAATATCTAGCTCCCTGAAGTTGATCGAAAAGATCATCAATCCTAGGTAATGGGTATCGATTCTTAATTGTAATCTTATTTAATTCCCGGTAATCGATACACATTCGCATCGAACCATCTTTCTTGTTCACAAACAATACTGGTGCTCCCCATGGGGATGAACTAGGTTGTATGAATCCTTTGCTTAATAATTCATCTAACTGCTTTTTCAATTCTAGCAATTTGGTGGGTGCTAATCGATAAGGTGCCTTGGCTATAGGGGTAGTCCTAGGAATTAGATGAATTCTAAATTATACTTCCCTATCGGGTGGTAATCCAGGTAGTTCTTCTGGAAATACATCCGGGTATTCTGATACTACTGGAATTTCTCTAAGTTCCTTACCTTTAGTGTTGATGATTGCCGAAATCATATACACTATTCCTTGTTTTCTTGAATAACTAGTCACTTTCATTACTGAAATGAATTTCAGTGGCTTACGTGGCTTATCTCCTGTAATCACCACTACTTCTCCTGTGGGTGTATGTATTTCTATGGAATTCTTATCACAGAGGATTCGAGCATGGTTGTCTACTAACCAATCCATTCCTAACACAACATCGAATCCGGGTAAATTCATAGGTAATAGGTTTGCAGAAAATCTATGGCCTAAGAGTTCTATCTTTTCTTCTCGCAAGACCTTATCTATGTTAACAGAATTCCCATCTGTCGTTTCTACCGTAAAAATTTGTCTAAGTTTGGTTAAGGGTAAGTTAAGAGCTTGGCAGAATGAAGTATTTATGAAACTTTGGTTTGCACCAGAGTCAAATAATGCTTTCACATAAACGTTCTGAACTAGGAACGTACCAGCTATCACATCTGGGATGAGTTCTGCTTCTTGGGTAGTCAACTGGAATGCTCTTGCATTCTTTTTGGTAGTTCCTTCTGCAGGTTTGGCTTTGTTATCAGCTGGTTTGACCAATTTGGGCAGTCTGGTCTAAAATGTCTAGCTTCTCCACAGTTGAAGCAGATTGTTGATTTCTTCCTCCTGCAATCTTCTTCTTGATGCCCCGGAATTTTGCAGAAATTACAATACCCTTTGCATTTTCCAAAATGCTTTCTTTTACAAGTACTGCAAAACGGAGCAGTGGAAGATTAACTGGTTCCCTTTTTCTTGAAATTACTACTATTACCCACACGGAATCCTTGGGTAATCTTTTCGTCCACTTCCTTTTTCCGGTTTTCTTCTCTTGTGCGTACCAGCCCGTCGGTCAGAGTGTTGGCTAATTCCACTGCATCGTCAATTGTGCGGGGTCTCGCAGCTTTGACGATATCACGAATCTCACTAATTAAACCCCAAATATAGCGAGAAATAAGTACCGGTTCTGGCGAAGCCAGGGTAGGTACAATTCTAGCATACTCGAAGAATGTCGAAGTATACCCTCGACAATCAACATCCACCATCCGGTGGTTTAGGAACTTATTTTTCATTTGTTCCTTTTCGTATTCGGGACAGAATTTTCCTTCTACTAGTCTCTTAAATTCTTCCCAATTCATGGCATAAGCCACATCGCTTCCCTTGGCTTGTAGTACCGTGTTCCACCATTCTAGTGCCCCTTCTTTAAAAAGATGCGACGCGTACATGACCTTGTCTTCCTCGGCACATTTACTTATTTTAATTACTGCTTCGGTTTTCTCTAACCAACGCAGTGTTGCAGTTGCCCCTTCATTGCCTGCAAATTCGATTGGTTTACATGCAAGAAATTCCTTGTAAGTGCAACCAGGCGTTGCAGCTTTCATTTTCTTAAGGAATGGGGCTTGCATCACATCATCGTTATTATTGTTACCGCCTCCATTTACACTATTACTGAAGTTGTCATCATGAGTACGTTTGTTGGGAGTAGGTGGTGGAGGTTCAACTGGATTTCGGGCAGCAGCAAGGATTGCTGGAATCGCATTGGCTATTCCTTGAGCAACAATATTTTCTATATCTTGCCTATTAAGAAAGTGATCCTCATTGTTTTGCTCAGATTGGTTAACTTCGTTAACTGGCTCATTGACGGCGGGTTCCATCTGATAATTTGCAATATATAAATGTATAAATTATTGGCACAAAATAAATAATAACCAGTCACAATAAAACAATCACACATAATCATGTTAACACGTATAGCCAAAATTGTCGACTTTGCGACGTTGATATTTTAATATATTAGTATGCATCCATACACGCTAGTTATATTACAAAAGTTTTGTTTCAAGTTATTTTACATGATTATATTTTTATTAATATTTATTATTATTTTATTATTATTAAACACGTAATCACACAACCACATACGATCCCCGTCAGCTGGTACTTCAGAAACGACGTTCCCTCTCGTCGTATTTCCATGATATCCTTTCCCCTACTTCCTGAATTCTGTTTCCTGTGTCCACCAGCTCCTCGCCATAGTGGCGGAGTTCAACCAAGTTCTCGGTGCTCATTGGTGGGTTTGGTGCAGGCTCAGGGTCAAATTGGGGAAAATAGGTGTTAGGGTTATTCAAGAGATTCTGAAATTGCCAATCACTTATCCACCATTCCTCCAGCTCTCCGGGTAGAAGTTGGTGGTTGACAATGGGATCTGGGATAGCAGGTGCTAAGTTAACTGGAAGTTGTGATTCAGCGAGGTAATTGAAGAGGTTTTCATTGGCAGGTCCAATGAGGTCACAATTCGCCAGTTTGCGATCAAGCTCCTCCCAGGGTGGCATTTCCTGGGCTTGCCCTGTACTTTCCCCGATCTCTTTTCCTTTCCTTTTATCATTTGGGTCCTCAGTCTTTTTAACCCTCTGTGCGGCTGGCTTCTTCCTTCGTGGGCGTCTCCAGCCTATGATTCTCCTTCTCTTTTTCGACTTGGGTTTCTCCTGAGGTTGGGCATGGAATTCCATAGGTTTTTCAGTTTCGGCCCAATAACCGGAAAAGCCCCCGGAAACTTCCATGTCAGTAGGATAGATAGTGAGATTCTGAAGAGCTTCAGGTAACTCATTCATGCTATCAGAATATAAGGAAACACAAAATCCTAGTTAGAACAGAATCACAGAATGGCAATCAATTAAATTAAGTATTTTTAAATACTTAATTGGCTTAAATCAGTGGCTCTGATACCACCTTTTTCTCTGTCACGGCCCCCGTCCCGGTGTTACCTGGTCCAGGAGCCGCGGGACAGAAAAACATGTGGTATTTATTATTTGAGTTGACAGCGGAAGTTTAACAGGATCTTTTAAAACTTGAAAATGCCCGATTATTTTATTTTATAATTTGGCACAAACCCGATAATTTACAGTGAAGGAAATTTCACGAGGAAATCCCTTGTTTTACAAAACATGTTTATTTATTTTATTGAGCCACCACTTCAAACTTGTTAGTGCTCCGTAGCACTTTTTCCTTGATTCACAGTAAGTCACCTGAAACGTGTTTAAAAATATTTTATCAGCGGGGAAATACTGGCGAGTCATTCAGGTTAAATAAAACGACACATTAGTTATAAATTACAGCATAAGAGCGATTACAATGGCTACTATCTTATTTTTATCTGGCGCCGTGTCACACCCTGGTGACGATGGTCATACCACTATTGGGTCCTTTCACCCAAATAGTGATGATTATCACCGTTAGGTTGGTGAACCTAACCGTGAGAGATTAGTAATGTGCACAATACCCCACTTGCCAGTGATTCAAGATAACCAAGACTTAATCCCTGTAATTATAACTTTTTGAAAACAATTTAGGTATAGTAAAACATTGTTGATAAAAGAGAATGACTCACCTTGCAAGTTTAGACGGGCAGAGTTTAGCCTACTGATAAGCCTGATAACCTAATTTAAATAACAATGCACATGAAACTAGGTCAATAACTTAATACAACTCTTTTACGATAAACTCACGAAATCAAAACCCTCACGACGAATGACAAAGTATAGCCCAAATACGGGCAGCACTTAAACATCCATCGGATCAGTTTCAATCGATCGGACATTGTATCATAGCAGTGATTGAGTTAATACCCTGTATTCGTAGCAGCGTTTCCCTATTTGGAAATTGGAATTTGAGCAGTATATGGACGTTTTGAAACTGAAATTTCGAACACAGAAGCAAGTCCCATGCACAGGCAATTTATAGCAAACTTTTAGGTTTTACGCGGCCCACGTAAACCTTAACATTATTTTTACGCGGCCCGCGAGGGCCCCTAGTCTACGTGTAGGGCTTGTGTGTCACGAGTAGGGTTGCCACGTGTGCGACACGTGGCTTGAATGCTTATCCGGAGACTTTTTAAGTTGACGCGGCCCACGTAGCCGTACCTTATGGCTTACGCGGCCCGCGTGAAAACCAGATTTCATGTTTTCTTGGTTTTTCATGCGTATTAGGGTTTCAGGGGTCCGGGTTTTCACTTACGGGTCGTTTGTGGACAATTTTGCAAGTCCTTACACAAAACGGCAATCCGCACCCCTACGGGGAATTACTGTTACACAAAAATGCCATTCGGGTTGCGCAACGCGGGTGCAACCTATCAAAAACTGATGAACGACACTTTTGGCAATCAAATCAGCAAGAGTATCGAAATCTACATGGACAACTTAGTCGTCATGAGAACGGAGGAGGATACCATGCTCACAGATATCGAAAGAAAATTCCAAACTCTGCGAAGCGTCAACATGAAGCTCAATCCAGGGAAATGCTCGTTTGGAATGGAAGAAGGCAAGTTCCTTGGATTCATCGTCACAAAAGATGGATTCAAGGTCAACCCGGAAAAAGTCCAGGCGATCGAGCGCATGCCATCGCCTTCTAGGATGAAGGAAATGCAACGACTAGCCGGCCGGCTAGCCGCGTTAAACAGATTCTTAGCTAATCACGCAGCTAAATCTTACCCCTTTATCAGTACTCTGTAGAACTGCTTAAAAAAGGAACAGTTCCAATGGACCGTAGAGGTAGAAAATCTTTCCGGGAGATGAAAGAGTGTTTGATCCAACTCCCAACTCTCACCGCACCACGCAAGAAAGAACCGCTCATCCTATACCTGTCTGCCGCAGACAACGCGGTAGGTGCGGTACTCATAGTGGAACGAGAAGAAGTTCAAACACCGATCTATTATGTCAGCAAAATGCTCAATGATCCAGAGACAAGATACTCCATCATGGAGAAGTTGGTACTCGCACTAGTACACGCATCCAGACGGTTACGCCGTTACTTTGCAAATCATGTCATCACCGTGTTAACCAACTACAGGATCGGGCAAATCCTCTCCAAGCCCGAAATCTCTGTAAGACTCGCAAAATGGGCCATTGAACTGGGCGCACACACATTGATTTACAAACCGCGTCCAGCAATCAAAGGCCAAGTTTTAGCTGACTTCCCCGCAGAAGTACCGGCGAATCGCATTCAAGAATGCGAAGACGAACAAAACCCTACACCTCCACCATCCTCGTCGGACATCTGGGCACTGTACTCCGATGGTGCGTCCAACAAAGACGGTGCAGGCACAGGTCTGCGACTCATAAGCCTTGATGGTCAAGAGCTTACTTACGCGATCCGCCTCGACTTCAAAAGTACAAACAATGAGGCAGAGTACGAGGCTCTACTAGCATGGCAGCGCTTGGCAATCAAGCTCGGCATCCAACACTTGGAAGCACACGTAGACTAATTACTAGTTGTAGGGCAAGTCCGCGGCGACTATGCCACGAAAGAGGATATCATGATCCTCTATCTTGAGCAAGCCAAGCAACTAAAATCACGATTCACCTCCTTTAATATTCGACATATCAATAGGAGTGAAAACAAACCCGCGGATGCACTTTCAAAACTCGCATCCACCAGCTTCCAGCATCTGGCAAAGGAGATACGTATTGAGATCCTATAAAATCCCTCAGTACCCCTGCGCCAATTCAACGTCATCCAGTACGGCACAACGTCCTGGATGACGCCAATTATTGCATACTTGCAATTAGGTATTACCCCCGAGAGCAAACCAGAGGCACACAAACTACAGTACAAGGCGTGTCACTATCAGATGGGGGATGGTATTTTGTACCGCAAATCATACCTGGGGCCACTCCTCCGATGCGTCAACCCTCAAGATGCCACGTATCTCATCAGAGAGATACACGACGGAATATGTGGCATACATGCAGGCCCGCGCATGGAAGTGGCCAAAATCATGAACGCTGGGTATTACTGGCCCGGCATGCTGTCACACCCCGATTTTCCACGTGTCACCGGTGGGCCCGGTGGGGAGTATCGTGACGTCATGGTTGGCAACATAATAGTCAAACAACACAATATTATTAAGCACAGCGGAAGCAATTGAAAATATAATACAACCGAATTTATTATTGTAATATCAACTGTCACAATATTCGGAAGTTTATCCACAGAAGGATCGAACATAAAATGGAAACAATAGTTCAACAGACTTCAGGCATCTTAAGCTTGCGAGACTCTTTATTGATGCTAAGGAGACAATCCAGCCAATTACGTTTAGTACCTGCATTTAGTCTTTTTGGGAAAATACGTCAGTTTACACTGGTAAATACAATCAACCGACTCATTTTGGAAAATGGTTTAAAAATTGGTTTGGATGCACATGGCATAAATGTTTTATACTTTGATTAAAATGCACAGAGGCAAGATTAATCTTTTTAACTTGGGAGAATTATTTAATATTATAATCTTGTGAACGAATTACATGTTACTTATGCGTTCAGTAGCCCGGATCTAGTCCGGGTTAAAGATCAATAGACACACCACGTTATTGAGTTATACACTGACAGGTGTACGCCTACACCCCGTGCTCAGGTCGTGGCCAATCTCGTAAGATGATGCCAAGGATATCCGGGACATGGTCATTAACCCCCCAAAGGCTGTAAAGTAAACAAGACTGTTTAAACGAGCCGATCAAATTATTCAACTACCCACTTAATGTGGAGATTTGATGCTCGATCAAGCGGTATACTATATACTGTAACCCAAGCCCGTATAGGGAAAATAAGTTAAAAGTATTTACCTGATGCAAAGTATAAATCACAATAAGCAAAATGCACGTAGCTTTTACTGGTTCTCCTAATCTGGAACGAAGGTTTAATATAACCTATTAGAATACTAACGGGTCTTTTGTTAAGCTTAAGCTTAGACCGGCTAGTTTCAAAGATACGGTTCGTACGCACGATTAAGCGAAGACTGGATAGAATGTGATTTAGACCCGACAAGTTCAGACACTTGTTTAATATGGGTCCTTCATGCACATTCTGGATTTTGAGATTAAACCGATAAGGTTTGACCCGTTTCGGCTAATTTATGTAAACTTGTTACATAAACCGAACCGAACGCGAAATAAACGTAACGGGTATCCGTAAGAGCCATATACAGGTTTCCTAGGTTAATATGCTTCAAATATGTTGTGACATCAGTAGGATGTCTTTCATTATGCCCGAAATGAAATTAAACACAAACTATGCCCCGTAGGGGTAGTTTGGTCATTTTTAAAGGTTGTAAAAGAGTTTAGATGTTTAACTGAGTTACAGGTCTGATGTAAACAACAAACATACTCAATTTGATATGTTATATCAATAAGCTAAAGCATATATGTGAAATTTATCATTTATAACCAAACTATGCACCGAATGGGCATTTTGGTAATTTCACATAAGCCGAAAAGCTCAAAACTGAGGTCTGAGTTTATCAACCTTTGCTTACTGTTAAAATATCATAATTTGCCTCATATATCAGTAGGTATCATGTCACGGCCCACGACCCGGTTTGACCCGTTTCAAGAGCCGCGGCAGAAAATACTGCGGTATTTATTTAATTGAGTTTTACAGCGGAAACAGGATCGCTTAAAGCTAAAAATTTTTTCCCCGATTATTTTATTTCACAATCCGGGATAAAATCCCGATAATTTACAATAGTAGGTTTTTACTATAAAAGCGTGATATTACAAAATCATTTCTTTATTTTATATTGAGCCACTATCTTAAGCTTGAAATGCTCCCCAGCACTTTTCCTGAATTACAACAGATCACCTGAAACATGTTTGAAAAAGGTTTTGTCAGCGGGAAATACTGAGTGAATCATTCTATTTTGCATAATGATGCATAGTTATCAATTACAGCATAAGAGCGATTACAATGGCTTTTATCTTATTTTTATCTGGCATTCTGTCACAATGGTGACATGTCACAATGGTGACGATGGTCATACCACTATTTAGATCAATGAACCTAAATAGTGACGATTATCCCTGTAGGTCAATGAACCCAACAGTGATTATCCCGAGTAGGTCAATGAATCTAACTGGGAGAAATTAGTAATGTGCACAATACCCCACTAACCAGTAATTCAAGATATCCACGACTTAGTCCCTGTAATTATAATCTTGAAATAATTTGGAGTATTGTGAAATATTTAATAAAAATAACTCACAAACGGTGAGAATAGTTGTATAAAGCAATTTGATAAAAAGAGAGAATAACTCACAAACTGTGAGAAAAGAAGAATGACTCACATTGCAGATTTATACGGGCAGAGCCTAGCCTACTGATTAGCCTTTTATCCTAATTTCAATAACAAGCACACAATTTGGAATTAGTAATTAATCCAGCATTTACGATAACTTACGAGATCAAATTCTCACAACGAATGACAAATGCAATACTTTGTCCATCGAATTAACGATGATCCGTTGATTTAACAACGAATCGACAAGGTATAATACTTTACCCATCGAATTAACGATGATCCGTTGAATTAACAACGAACGATAAAGTATAATACTTTACCTATCGAATTAACGACAATCCGTCAAATTAATGACGAACGATAAAGTATAACCCTAATGTGGGTGGCACTTAATCATTTATTGGATATATTGATCGTCGGAAAATGAATCGTAGCAGCGATTGTGCTAATACCCTGTTTCGTAGCAGCACCCCCCCTCTAAATAGTGTTTTGTGTGTGTTAATTGTGATAAACAGATGATATATCGGAGCCTGAAGCGTATTTCTTCGTCGAACGAATTCCAGAATTCAAGTGCCAATGTCCTCTATTTATACACAATTTTTGCTAAGCTTACGGACCGTAAGCTTGATGACCTTACGGTCCGTAAGGTATACAAAATGCCTATTTTGTTGCCACGTGTGGGACTAGCTCTGATGAGTCGACAGAATTCGAATTTGAAACTTTGTCAGCACGTAATTTGGATAATCGTTAACTAGGAAATACCCCCCTGAGTTTTAGGGGCCCTAATCCTGATTCTGAAAATTATGAAAATCTTAGGGTTTGCGCAGAATCACTTGGGTGTCTTAATTAGGGTTTCCTATTGGTCCAATTAATTTAATAATTATGACTTTTGATGAGAGTCGTTACATTCTCCCCAACTTAATAAAAATCTCGTCCTCGAGATTTACTGGAATAATTGAGAATACTTTCTCTTTCTTTTTTTTTTTTTTTTTTGATTCCAGTTCCTAAGTATATTAGGATCCTGTCTTTGAATCCTACATTACTTAACACTATTTGTTTACCTTTATATCTTGGAAAGGTATTACCAAAGATTCATCTTATAGACATTTCTTGAGATTAGATATATAAAATATATCATGTATTCCAACTAACCTTCCTGGTAGTTGTAAATTATAAGTAACTAATCCAATACGTTGAATTTACTGGAAATGATCCTACATAATTTGGTCTTAGATTTCCTTTCTTACCAAATCTAACCACTCCTTTCCAAGGAGATACTTTTAATAGTATTTTGTCTCCAACTCGAACTTCAACGACTTTTATCTATTATCTGCATAATTCTTATGACTATCTCTTGCTGTTTTCAGCTTTTCCTTTATGATACTGAATATCACAATTGTAGTTACTTAGGATTTTCATCCATCTCCTTTCGCCTCAAATTCTTTTTGCCCAAAATATATATCTTAAATTCTTATAATCCGTATAGATAGTATCCTTACTTCCATACAGATAATATCTCCAAATCTTAAGGCAAAATTATGGTTCTAATTCTAACTTATGAGTGGTATAGTTCCTTCGTACCTTTTTCAATTGTCTTGAGGCATACGCAATTTCCTTTTTGCGTTGCATTAAGGAATATCCAAATCCTAGCTTTGAAGCATTACCGTATACTTCAAAATCTTCTGTTCCTTCTGGTAAGGCTAGGATTTATGTTTTTAATTAACTTAGTTAATGGTATAGCTATTTTGAAAAATTCTTAATAAACTGTCTATAATACTTAAAGCCACAAAATTCCTAATTTCTATTGCTGATTGCAAAATCTTCCATTTGGTAATTACTGCTATGTTAGCAAGATCTAAGTGAATACCTTCATGATTCACTATATGACCTAAAAATTGCACTTTAGCTAAAATTTATTCTTCAAAAATTTTGGGAGTAAAGCTTTTCTTTTTCTTAATAACCAATATTGTGCTAACCGATAAGGTTCCCTGGCTTATCGGTAAAATTCCTGGAATTAGATAAATCCTAAATTCTATCTTCATATCTGGTGGTAATCCAGGTAAATCTTCTGGAAATATATCTGGTTATTCTAAATTTACAGAAATTTCCTTAAATTCTGTATCTTTAGTATTAATGATTACTGAAATCATATATACTATTTCTGGCTTTCGTTCATAATTAGCAATATCCATTACTGATATGAACTTCATAAACTTACCTGGTTTATCTCCGGTAATTCTAATTACTTCTCTGATGGTTGATTGAATTTCTAAGAAATTCTGATCACAGATAATGATCACAACATCAAATTCAACTAATTTCATAGATAATAGGGTTGCAGAAAACTTATAACTTATTTCTAGGTTCTGCATAACCTTATTTATTTTAACTGAATTCCCATCTGCCGTTTCTAATATATAGAAATTTATCTAATGCTGGTTAACGGTAAGTTAAGAGTTTGGCAGAGTAAAGTATTTATAAAACTTTGGTTTGCACCAGAGTCGAATAATACTTTCATGTAAACATTGTAAGCTAAGAACATACCGGCTATCACATCTGGAATCATCTCGGCTTCATGAGTAGTCAGCTGAAAGGCTCTCGCATTCCTTTTTGCTCCTTCTGCTGGTTTGACTTGATTGTCAAATGATTTATTCAGTTTTGGACAATCTGGCCTAAGATGTCCAGTTTCTCTACAGTTGTAGCAAACTGAAAATTTCTTTCTCCTACAGTCTTCTTCTTGATGCCCTGGAATCTTGCAAAAATTGCAATATCCTTTGCATCTTCCAAAATGCTTCCTTTTGCAAAAATTGCAAAATGGACTAATAGAAGATTGCCCATTCTCTCCTTTCTTGAAATTGTTATGGTTACCCGAACGAAATTCTTGGGTAATCTTTTGGGCTACTTCCTTCCTTCTATTTTCTTCTCTTGTCCGTACTAGCTCGTCAGTCATAGTATTGGCTAATTCTACTGCATCATCAATCGTGCGAGATTTCGCAGCCTTGACGATATTACGAATTTCGGAAATTAATCCCCAAATATAACGAGAAATAAGTACCGGTTCTGGCGAAGCCAGGGTTGGTACTACTCTAGCATACTCGAAGAATATCGTAGTATACCCTCGACAATCTACATCCACCATCCGGTGGGTTAGAAACTTGTTTGCCATTTGATCTTTTTCATACTCAGGACAGAATTTTCTTTCTACAACGCTCTTAAATTCTTCCCAGTCCATAGCATACGCCATCCTTCTTCCTTTTGCTTGTAACATCGTATTCCACCATTCTAGCGCCACTTCTTTGAAAAGGTTTGATGCGTACATGACCTGATCATCCTGAGCACATTTACTTATGGCAATTACTGCCTCGGTTTTCTCTAACCAACGCAGTGCCGCAGTCGCTCCTTCATTGCCTGCAAACTCAGTGGGTTTACAAGCAAGAAATTCCTTATAAGTGCAACCAGGCGTTACAACTTTCCTTTTCTTAGGGAGCGGAGCTTGCCGTGGTTCATTATCATGATTAACATGATTACTACCTCCATTTATGCTATTACTGAAATTATCTTCAGAAATGCGTTTACTAGGAATAACTTGTTGAGGTTCAATTGGATTTTTAACAGCAGCAATAATTGCTGGAATAGCATTGGCTATCCCTTGAGCAACTATTCCTGGAATAGTGTTGGCTATCCCTTGAGCAATGATATTTTCTATATCTTGCCTAGTCACATATTGGTTCCCCGATTGTTGCTCAGATTGATTACCCTCATTAACTGGTTCATTATTAGCGTTTTCCATCTGATATCTATTTTATAGATACATAATTAGTATAAAGGAAATAATTCTATGTCACAATTTAATTGCACATAATCACATAAACGAATATACAAACAAAATTGTAACTTTTCTAATATTTCCTTATATCATGTTTCTATATACACCTGTTTTATTATTTATTTTACATATACTGATTTTACTATTACTTTTACACAACCACCGTTTCATAATCCCCTATCCTTCATCAGATGATGTTCTAATAACGGCGTTTCTTCTCGTCGTATTTCCAGGAGATTTGTCCCAAAGTCTCTTGGATTCTATTCCCAGCATCCATTTTGTCAAAATGATGAAGTTCAGTCCTATTCTTGTTACTTATTGGTAAATTTGGTAAAGGTTCTGGATGGTACTTAGGAAAAAGCCTATAGGGATGGTTTTGTAACAGTATTTCATTATCCAACCATTCGTCTATATTCCAGTTATTTGAAGAATTTGGAATAGATGGTTCTAAGTTCATAAAATTATTTTCATTAACAGGTTCAATAGTATCATCGTTTGCCATTATAAAATCTAGTTCTTCTTGAGATGGTAACTCTTCAATTTGCCTAGAGCTTTCCCCAATTTCCATTTTCTTAGGCTTAGGTTTCTCGAGAGGCAAAGCGTTAAATTCTATAGGTCCTTCTATGTCTGGAATATACCTATTAAAATCTCTGGAAACTTCTATTCTTACTGGATAGAGATTTAAATTCTGAAGGGCTTCCGACAAATCACTCATGCTATTTAACAAAATACACATAATTATTAAATCATACTAAAATTTTATAGAACAACTTTTTAAATAGTATTTCATATTACCAAAACAACTAAAAATTAAAACATACTAGGTTTTTATTTGTAATTTATTTATAAATTTTCTAGACTGTAGATAATAAAAATACTAAACTTTAAATCAGGATATTTAAAGATTTATATTTACTATTACAGCAGTTAACATATAAAAATCTATATATTAAATAAGTATAATGACTTAATTTTATTACTATTATCATGGTGAATATTGGTTAGTGCTGCCTTGTTTAAGCATAGGTGATCAGTCCATGCATAACTAAGGCTAGGTTATCCAATATCTGCCTTTGATAATAACCGTATATTTTTTTTTTTCGATTAACGATGATAGAGCAACAAATATTACAATATATATAAAAATATGCCCATATTAAAATTAACAAATAGCCAGTTAATAAAACACATAATCATATAATAGTAATCAGGAAAAATTAAGTATTTCTAAATACTTAATTAGCTTAACCCAGTGGCTCTGATACCACCTTTTTCTGTCACGGCCCACGACCCGGTTTGACCCGTTTCAAGAGCCGCGGCAGAAAATACTGCGGTATTTATTTAATTGAGTTTTACAGCGGAAACAGGATCGCTTAAAGCTAAAAAAAATTTCCTCGATTATTTTATTTCACAATTCGGGATAAAATCCCGATAATTTACAATAGTAGGTTTTTACTATAAAAGCGTGATATTACAAAATCATTTCTTTATTTTATATTGAGCCACTATCTTAAGCTTGAAATGCTCCCCAGCACTTTTCCTGAATTACAACAGATCACCTGAAACATGTTTGAAAAAGGTTTTGTCAGCGGGAAATACTGAGTGAATCATTCTATTTTGCATAATGATGCATAGTTATCAATTACAGCATAAGAGCGATTACAATGGCTTTTATCTTATTTTTATCTGGCATTCTGTCACAATGGTGACATGTCACAATGGTGACGATGGTCATACCACTATTTAGATCAATGAACCTAAATAGTGACGATTATCCCTGTAGGTCAATGAACCCAACAGTGATTATCCCGAGTAGGTCAATGAACCTAACTGGGAGAAATTAGTAATGTGCACAATACCCCACTAACCAGTAATTCAAGATATCCACGACTTAGTCCCTGTAATTATAATCTTGAAATAATTTGGAGTATTGTGAAATATTTAATAAAAATAACTCACAAACGGTGAGAATAGTTGTATAAAGCAATTTGATAAAAAGAGAGAATAACTCACAAACTGTGAGAAAAGAAGAATGACTCACATTGCAGATTTATACGGGCAGAGCCTAGCCTACTGATTAGCCTTTTATCCTAATTTCAATAACAAGCACACAATTTGGAATTAGTAATTAATCCAGCATTTACGATAACTTACGAGATCAAATTCTCACAACGAATGACAAATGCAATACTTTGTCCATCGAATTAACGATGATCCGTTGATTTAACAACGAATCGACAAGGTATAATACTTTACCCATCGAATTAACGATGATCCGTTGAATTAACAACGAACGATAAAGTATAATACTTTACCTATCGAATTAACGACAATCCGTCAAATTAATGACGAACAATAAAGTATAACCCTAATGTGGGCGGCACTTAATCATTTATTGGATATATTGATCGTCGGAAAATGAATCGTAGCAGCGATTGTGCTAATACCCTGTTTCGTAGCAGCACCCCCCTCTAAATAGTGTTTTGTGTGTGTTAATTGTGATAAACAGATGATATATCGGAGCCTGAAGCGTATTTCTTCGTCGAACGAATTCCAGAATTCAAGTGCCAATGTCCTCTATTTATACACAATTTTTGCTAAGCTTACGGACCGTAAGCTTGATGACCTTACGGTCCGTAAGGTATACAAAATGCCTATTTTGTTGCCACGTGTGGGACTAGCTCTGATGAGTCGACAGAATTCGAATTTGAAACTTTGTCAGCACGTAATTTGGATAATCGTTAACTAGGAAATACCCCCCCTGAGTTTTAGGGGCCCTAATCCTGATTCTGAAAATTATGAAAATCTTAGGGTTTGCGTAGAATCACTTGGGTGTCTTAATTAGGGTTTCCTATTGGTCCAATTAATTTAATAATTATGACTTTTGATGAGAGTCGTTACATATCAACCCGGGTATGTCTAATATAATTTTAATACATACTATGCGTTAAAAACGCTAAATAAGGCGATTAAAGGCCATTTCCGGGTCTGATACTTAAATCTGATATTTTTATATTTCCAGAAGGCTTAAAATAATTTATTTATCAAATGTGATCAGTAGCAAAAGGTTTGGAGTCGTTTAGATGAGTAAAACTCATTTTATGGCCCGTAAGGGCAAAACCGACAATTACCGGATTTAGTCTGCGACTACTAGTTATGCTCAGCCTAAATTAATTAAAAATCTTTAAAAATCCCAAAATAATATATTACATCACTGGGTATTAAGTTTGATACCAAAAAGTAGGCTTAACTAGGCTATACGCTAATTATGCCGTTTAATTAACATAAAGCTTTAAATTTGCGATATTGAGCATAACTCTTAATCTACAAGTCAAACTGATGTCAAACTTTGCATACAAGTTTATATATCAGTAATTAAGGTTTCTACACTTTTACATTTTTATAAATCACGTTTTAAGGTAATAAGGGCATAACGGTCAACATATGAGCAATTAACGGAAACATGCATATTAATTGGATAACTAATGAACCAAGGTGTGTAATCACAGAGGGTTGTTCTAACATGTAACCTAATCCAATTTAAGCTCTGAGGCATTTCTAAAACATGCCTAAACGGGTCAGAACTGAAAGTCAAAGTGAAAGTCAAACTATGCGACTTTCGGTTCCGAACCGGGTCTAAACAGGAAATAGTCGGGTTGAACATGTTCGGACATGTTCTTACACTTATTACTAAGTTATAAAAATGATCAAACAGGTTATATATGTTCTAGATAGCTAATTATGCATAAATGGCATTTTAAGCATCCTGTTGACTTTTTACTTAAAAGTTTGACCCGACTTTTGACTTGGTTAGAGTGGTGATCAGGGGAAACCCTTTTGAGGTTTTATTACCCACATAAATACCAACTCATAACTACTTTTAATTCGAGATATTCCTGAGCCATTATTGACTAATCTCGAAGTCAAACCGTATTTACGACGGTTTGACTTTTAGCTAATTAAACAAGCTAAACTCAAATAAAGAACGACTAGCAAACTTACAAGAGTCCTATGCATGAGATATGATCACTTGGAAGCAGGTTTGAGCTCCAGAAATGATCCAAGAATGCAGGAGAAGGTGTGAGGAAAGATGTTGCAACAAGGTGCTTTATATAGTGTATTTAGGCACCATAATTAGTTGACAACTAAGTCTAGAGCTGACCACAACCTTCCAACATGTGTCCTAGTACTCTAGGATAGTTTAGGGGTCGTCCATGAGTGAGAAAAACCAATGAAATCGGTCATAATCGCGAAAGAACAGGCTGCAGCCGGTTTTTGGGTTCTGGGCGTCCCACGCGGCCCGCCTCAAAATTCATTAAGGCCCAAGCGGGCCGCTTGGCCATGCGAAATCAGATTTTTGATTTTATTTGTTTTCCAAGTTGACCTTTGGCTTCACGAAGGGGTAATTAGGGTTATTTCTTGCATTTTGACCCCCTTATATTTACCCACAAGGGCTTTAGGACTTATACCCACTTTGCCAAGTCCCTGAACACTTCCGGTTAACCCGAAAAGCCTTAACTTTCAACGTTAACACTTTAATCCCTCGCACACGAATTTGATCATAACTTTCTCATATGATAACGAAACTTTATGAAATTTTAATCGTGCATTCTAGTGAGCATAATTTATATTTACAAAGCTTCGGGTTTGTCAAAAGATCACTCAGAGGTATATCTTTAACATGTTGACACATTTGATCCCTGTAGTTTGTAATCTCTCACTTTTAGCTTTGTATAATCCATGATTTATTCGTTTGATATTATGAACATCATGTAGGGTTATTATGAAGTATATTTATTCACTGTTGACACTTAGAATCCGTATAATCACATACTTTCCATGTTTGTCAACTTTAGTCTTTTTATAACATTCTTTCACACGTTCAAACTTTATGACACGTGTCAACACATTATAGGACGTGAATTTTCGAGGTGTTACATCCTCACCCCCTTAAAATAAATCTCGGCCTGAGATTTACTGAAATAAGTAAGGGTACTTTTCTTTCATCGTGGATTCAACCTCCCACGTGAATTCGGGACCTCTACGGGCATCCCATTTGACCTTAACAATAGGTACATGCTTCCTTCGAAGTTTCTTAACCCGTCGATCCTCAATCGACAAGGGTTTTTCCACAAACTTCAAGCTCTCATCTATATGCACATCTGTATGCGGTATAACCAGTGATTCATCAGCGAAGCACTTTTTCAGATTGCAGATGTGGAACACATTGTGAATTCCACTGAGCTCTTCAGGTAAGTTTAACATATAGGCAACTGACCCAACACGTTCGATAACCTCGAAAGGTCCTATGTATCTCGGACTTAGCTTGCCTTTCTTACCTAACCGCATCACTCATTTCCAGGGTGACACTTTAAGTAGGACTTTGTCACCTACTTCGAAGTGAAAATCCTTACGCTTAGGATCAGCGTAACTCTTCTGCCTATCCCGGGCAGCTTTGAGACGGTCTCGAATCTGGACCATCTTGTCCGTTGTTTCGAACACTCTCTCTGGTCCTGATAACTGGACATCCCCAACTTCCGCCCAACAAACGGGCGATCTACACTTTCTGCCGTATAATGTCTTGAAAGGCGCAGCCTTAATGCTGGTATGGTAGCTATTGTTGTAGGAGAATTCGATTAATGGGAGGTTCTTATCCCAACTACCACCCAAATCGATCGCACATGCACGTAGCATGTCTTCCAACGTTTGAATAGTACGCTCACTCTGACCGTCTGTCTGAGGATGGTAAGCCGTACTAAAGTTCAAACGTGTGCCCAAAGATTGTTGGAAACTCTTCCAAAATTGTGACGTGTATCTAGTATCTCTGTCAGAGATAATAGCTACAGGTATGCCATGTAGGGCTACAATCTTATCAACGTATAACTGGGCTATCATATCGGAGCTATAAGTCTCCTTGATGGGTAGGAAATGTGCGGACTTAGTCAGTCTGTCAACTATAACTCGTATCTTATCATTTCCTTTCCTTGTCTTGGGTAACTTGGTAATAAAATCCATAGTTACCATTTCCCACTTCCACGTAGGAAGTTCAGGCTGTTGTAGCAAGCCTGACGACTTTTGATGCTCGGCTTTGACTTGCGCACATGTCAAGCATTTAGCTACATGGGTGGCTACGGACTTTTTCAAGCCTATCCACCAATAATTTGCCCTTAGATCCTGGGTAGCTGATGGCAATTTCTTAATCGTTGCCTAATTAGGGTTGCGGCATTTAATACGTAAGTAGTATGAACCGTCTTTCTTATTTAACAATATCAAACCCTCAGAAGATTGAGTCAGGCTTTATGTGCCTATGTTTTAAAACCTACTAAATCAAGGTTTCGATTTTTCCATAATCAATATGGAGTTTTCATAATACTCCAGCCCACAGCGGGATGTTAATCTTAGTTCTACCTGTCTTCCAGGAGGTAAGCAGGGGAAACTTTTGAGAAGATAATTAAGATACAAGGAGGCTATAGAGATTTTCCATATCTCAGGCTCCAGTTCAACCATCATTGTTCGTGTCAAATGAGTGACACCTTTATGTTATAAGTCCACGAATTCCTTAATCGGGAACATTTACTTGGAAAAAAAATTCCATTTTTGGATATCTTCTTTGAATACTACTAGTCGACTTTAGTACAATATGATCATTGGGATATCTTAGGGGTTCCATGTATTAAACCTCCATGCTGATCAGACATGGAAATAATCTATGGGACACACTAGGATACGCCAATCCTCATATGACACTTTTATCAAACATAGTTTGGCATTCGCAGGCGATAGAAAAACAATGAGAAAAATAATTAAAATAACATATGTTGTCGTACTCTATGCAAAGAAAGAGTGCTCTTAGATTTTCGGAAGGATTCCTTGCCGATCTATAAGAATCGGTTACTATGGTTTCCTTGGTAGTTATTAGGGGTGTTCAAGATCGGATAATCCGGTTTTTGGATATCCGAAAATCGGATATCCGAAATTTCGGATAGTGAAATATTGACATCCGAACCCGAATCCGAAATTTCGGATATCCGATTTTCGGATTCGGGTTCGGATATCTAATCGGATATCCGAATATCCAATTTTTATTTAATTTTTATTTTTTTTATTATTTTTTAATATTTGGAACCAAATTTTTCGGATAGTTTCGGATATCCGAATATAAATTTTGGATATTTTTTCAGATATTTCGGATATTTTTCGGATACTTCGGATATTTTTAGGTTACTTCGGATATTTTTTCGGATATTTTTCGGATACTTCGGATATTTTTCGGATACTTCGGATATTTTCGGATATTCGGATATCCGAAAAAAATAAAAATTAAATTTTCGGATATTTTCGGATAATCCGATTATCCGAAAATTCTCAAAATCACTATCCGAATCCGAATCCGAATTTTCGGATTATCCGATTTTCGGATATCCGAAAATTCGGATATTTCGGATACGGGTTTTCGAATATTTCGGATTCGGTTTCGGATTCGGATTTTTTTGAACACCCCTAGTAGTTATACCTTGTGGATGATAATAAAAATTTTGCTAAGTTTCTGGTTCAAGAAGATTTATTATTGCCTGTATTTAAAAAAACAGGGCACTTAGCAGAAATTATCATTGATAAATGATAAGGAAGTTTATTGTACAAGTGCTTATATTTAATCAATAATGGAAGTTTCACAAACTAGGCACCTAGCTCAGTTGGCTAGGCGCGCGAAAGGGTGCGGCCTAGACCCAGGTTCGATTCTGGGGACGGCCAATTCCACCATTTTTTATGTTTAATTTTAATTAATCGTACGGATACGTGTAATTATGAGAGTTGTCTCATAAGGAGTCTTGATAATTAATTGCTTCTTATCACCCACGATATGGGCTTGATTTTTCGAGGCAACCAATCGATTTTTATCACCTTATTGAGTCCTTATATTTAACAGAACTAGGACATCGGAAAAATGATTCCTTATGGATATAAAACATCCATCTAATAATGCTGAAGCAGTCTCAGAGGTATACAGGCTTCTTACTGAACTTTCTTTGCTTTTTATTAAGCCTGTACTCGCTCTCTTTCTCAGATTTCTGGGAGTTATCCTCCTTCTTTGGTTCATCCTTCATATTTGAAGTGCGAACATAGCTCTCCTCATGAGTAATTTAACATGGTTTTGAATGAGATTTAGAGCGAGAAGTATTCAGCTCTTTGTATTGTCTCATGACCTTTTCCATGGTCCTTTCAATTGCTGCGTCAACCATAGCCCGAAGATTAACTCCATTAATATTGAGGTTTACGTTTGTAGTTTTATCAACTTTCGTCGCCTTAATAGTGTTGCGACTTTCGTCTACCTCACCCGAGTTTTCCATACTCGAAACTTGGTACCAATCACCAAGATTTGCCCATTATTAGTCATCATCCTGATGACCTGACTTACATTAGCCACGGCATTCATAAACCGTATGGGCTATTATGTTCCGAACATTCATAGCGAATGTTATTTTGAACGTAATTCCATTATATTTAGTCTAGGTCACAACTGGACCATCAATGGCATTCAAAGTTTGGAGCGAGTCCAATACTTGCTTGACATGGGACCATAATGTCACAACTGTCTTTGTCACAAGTACGATTATAAATAGCTCAAAGGCTAGCCTTTCATGACTTCGGTTATATATTTTTATACATATATGGTATAGAAGCCTGTCGCGAGGGACGTAGAAAATATGGCATAAAGCCCAGTCATGTAGGACATAAATGATTATACTGCATGAAGGCCTTGTCACAAAGGACATTTAGATATGGCACAAACGGCCTTGTTATAAGGACATTCATCAAATCTGGTACAAAGGCATGTCACCAGGAATGTTAACATTTAATATGTTAACTTGTCACGAATGACCAATTATAGCACATAGACTTGTCCTGAATGACTTTAAAACATAACTCGATGGTCTATATTCAAGGACCTTAATTTATTAGCTGCAATCTTATTAGATTAGGGCTTCCAGGTATGAACGTGGTTCTTCACCTTTGGACAGGGAGTCATAGACTACAACTGTCATCGTCTTGAAAGACGATTCTTTTGGCAGAAAAATAAGCCAATCAACATCACTAATGGATGTTTATATATAACCATCGTATCTAATGATATTAGTCATGATCACATCGATCATATTGACTATTAGGTTTGGGTATAATCACACCATTTTGCACAGGGGATCATAAAGATCACTACTATCTTTGTCTTACCGACACTAGAATAAAGTATAGCCCGTAGGCATTTCATCACGAGGGATGTTAATATTATGATCATCATACTGAGGATACTAGTCAGGATCGCACTGATAGTATAGACTATGGGGTTTGAGCATAGCTCACCCCCTTGGGCAAAGAATCACAAAAGATTACAATTACCTCGTCTCAATTGGACAACAAAACATAGCCCTTAGGCAAAACATCATTAAGGATGTTGAAAATGTTTTAATCATCGTATTGATGATTTTTGTCACGTTCGCATTGATCATATAGACTATTAGGCTTGAGCATAGCTCACTACCTTGGACAGGGAATCGTAAAGATCACCATGTCTTTGTCACACATGGACAATATAATATGGCCCATAGGCGAAACATCACTAATGGATGTTTATAATAGGTTCATCATATTAGAAGATATAAGTCATGATTGCATTAATCATATTGACTATTTTGGCTTGAGCATAGCTCACAACCTCAGACAAGGAATCATAAAGATAACAATGTCACTGTCTTAAATGGACAACATATTATAGCCCATAGGCAAAACATCACTAAAGGATGTTAAATAATATTATCATCGTATTAGATGATATTAGTCATTATCGCATTGATCATATAGACTATTATGTTTGGACATAGTCCAATATTCTAGACAGGAGGTCAAAGACCATCACAGTCGTTGTCTTATCGGACAACAAGTTTAGCCCGTAGGCACTTAATCACTAACGGATGTTTATAATATGATCATCTTATGGGATGATATAAGCCATGATTCCTAAATCACTAGGCTAGATAAAGGAATTGGAAGAATCCAATATAAGGATGACTGTTGTGATTTTCTCGAATCATATTTGTCAAGAGTGCTAACACGTTCCTAAGTGTTAACAAGGATCTGAATCCCTTGAGTAGGTTTCACCATCTTGGTCGCGTGGGCTAGGTTTCACCTTTAAGATTTCCTTTTAAACTGCATACTTACAGGGAAGGAAGGATATTTATTTTATTCAGGATTTTTATCATAAATCCTAATTCATAAGTTAATCATAGCACAGATGGCCTAGTCGCGTAGACGAGTTAAATTTATAAGCCATGATTTCAGAGAATCGCGGCATTAAGGTTTGAATCAAAGTTCATTACCTTTTCCTGACAGGGAGTTGTAGGCTACCACTGTCTTTAGTCTCAGAGGACATTAATTATAGCCCGTAGGCACTTCCCTCTAAGGGATGTTTATTACAGAATTGTCCTTAGGGAAATTCATTAACCATGGTAAACAGAGACCATATTTGGTTAATTTATTAATCATATATTTATTTAGGATTTCTATTATAATTTATCCTAATTATAAAACATTAACAGTTTTATCAGTGGCACCCAATGGCCTGGTCACATGGACATTTATAAATTATAAGCTTATGATTTCAGAGAATCAAAGTATGACAGTATCTTGGCACAATAGGCCTAGTCACAAGGACATTTATAAATTTTTAAGCTATGATTTCAGAGAATCAAAGCATGAAAGTATATTGGCATTATAGGCCTAGTCACAAGGACAATTATAAATTATATGCTAGGATTTCAGAGAATCAGAGCATTTGAGGTTTGAACCTAGTTCATTACCTTTATCTGACAGGGAGTCATCGCTACCACTGTCTTTTGGCTCATATGGAAATGAGCAGGGCCCGTAGGCATTATGTTACCACGTATGGTTTAAAATATGATCATCTTTAATTAATGATGTAAACCCAGGATTCAGAGATCATTAAACTGGGTTAGGAGTCTTTTGAAGAATCCTATTTCTACATGACGTGTGTGATTTTTAATGAATCACATCTGCCAGGAGTGTTAACATATTTTAAGATGTTAACAGAGATTTGAATCTTTTAAACAGGTCTTACCATCTTGGCCTGGTCTTAAAATTGACCCGTAGGCTAGGTTCCACACTTAAGATTCTTAATTAATGATTTGAATCTTTTTAACAGGTCTTACCATCTTGGCCCGGTCTTATTATTGACCCATAGGCTAGGTTTCACACTTAAGATTCTTAATTAATAATTAACGCAGAACAATTTTAAATTGAGATGTTAATATGGATCTAAATCTAATTATAGAACTACCATCTTGGCCCGGCCTTAAAATGACACGTGGCTAGGTCTTGTCCTTTTTAGACTTTGCCATTTTATTATAATGGTAGATTTTGAAAAAGGAAATGTTATTTTCCATTTATTTAATATTCTTGTTTAGAATGAAAGTTTAAACTTAATCATTCCACTATATAAAAATAAAAGTATAAAGTTGCCCTAAGCGGGACTTGAAAGGAATAGCGTTGTCCTCGAAGGGACTAAAAGATAAATATGTCCTTCTAAGGACTATTGAGGAAATGATTTTCAGCAAAGGAGTTTCTTCTTCATTCAATTCCTGAATGCTTTCTCCTTGGTTGCACGTCTCATCTTGGTCGATGTACGAAGCTCAGCCTTTCAAGGCTTCGGGTGTGGAGAATCCCTAGTTCAGTTTCCTCGCTTGGCGACGTATCCAATAATAATAATAATAAAAATTGAAAGCAAAATTTTCCATATTAGGATTAAGATTATTCCTATGTTAAGTCTAGACTCGAAGGTTTAGAATGTGCTATTGTGTACTGAGATTAAACACAGAAGGCTAGTGTTTAATTCACTCAGAGTTGGCTCTGATACCAACCAGTCACACCCCGATTTTCCACGTGTCACCGGTGGGCCCGGTGGGGAGTATCGTGACGTCATGGTTGGCAACATAATAGTCAAACAACACAATATTATTAAGCACAGCAGAAGCAATTGAAAATATAATACAACCGAATTTATTATTGTAATATCAACTGTCACAATATTCGGAAGTTTATCCACAGAAGGATCGAACATAAAATGGAAACAATAGTTCAACAGACTTCAGGCATCTTAAGCTTGCGAGACTCTTTATTGATGCTAAGGAGAAAATCCAGCCAATTACGTTTAGTACCTGCATTTAGTCTTTTTGGGAAAATACGTCAGTTTACACTGGTAAATACAATCACCCGACTCATTTTGGAAAATGGTTTAAAAATTGGTTTGGATGCACATGGCATAAATGTTTTATACTTTGATTAAAATGCACAGAGGCAAGATTAATCTTTTTAACTTGGGAGAATTATTTAATATTATAATCTTGTGAACGAATTACATGTTACTTATGCGTTCAGTAGCCCGGATCTAGTCCGGGTTAAAGATCAATAGACACACCACGTTATTGAGTTATACACTGACAGGTGTACGCCTACACCCCGTGCTCAGGTCGTGGCCAATCTCGTAAGATGATGCCAAGGATATCCGGGACATGGTCATTAACCCCCCAAAGGCTGTAAAGTAAACAAGACTGTTTAAACGAGCCGATCAAATTATTCAACTACCCACTTAATGTGGAGATTTGATGCTCGATCAAGCGGTATACTATATACTGTAACCCAAGCCCGTATAGGGAAAATAAGTTAAAAGTATTTACCTGATGCAAAGTATAAATCACAATAAGCAAAATGCACGTAGCTTTTACTGGTTCTCCTAATCTGGAACGAAGGTTTAATATAACCTATTAGAATACTAACGGGTCTTTTGTTAAGCTTAAGCTTAGACCGGCTAGTTTCAAAGATACGGTTCGTACGCACGATTAAGCGAAGACCGGACAGAATGTGATTTAGACCCGACAAGTTCAGAGACTTGTTTAATATGGGTCCTTCATGCACATTCTGGATTTTGAGATTAAACCGATAAGGTTTGACCCGTTTCGGTTAATTTATGTAAACTTGTTACATAAACCGAACCGAACGCGAAATAAGCGTAACGGGTATCCGTAAGAGCCATATACAGGTTTCCTAGGTTAATATGCTTCAAATATGTTGTGACATCAGTAGGATGTCTTTCATTATGCCCGAAATGAAATTAAACACAAACTATGCCCCGTAGGGGTAGTTTGGTCATTTTTAAAGGTTGTAAAAGAGTTTAGATGTTTAACTGAGTTACAGGTCTGATGTAAACAGCAAACATACTCAATTTGATATGTTATATCAATAAGCTAAAGCATATATGTGAAATTTATCATTTATAACCAAACTATGCACCGAAGGGGCATTTTGGTAATTTCACATAAGCCGAAAAGCTCAAAACTGAGGTCTGAGTTTATCAACCTTTGCTTACTGTTAAAATATCATAATTTGCCTCATATATCAGTAGGTATCAACCCGGGTATGTCTAATATAATTTTAATACATACTATGCGTTAAAAACGCTAAATAAGGCGATTAAAGGCCATTTCCGGGTCTGATACTTAAATCTGATATTTTTATATTTCCAGAAGGATTAAAATAATTTATTTATCAAATGTGATCAGTAGCAAAAGGTTTGGAGTCGTTTAGATGAGTAAAACTCATTTTATGGCCCGTAAGGGCAAAACCGACAATTACCGGATTTAGTCTGCGACTACTAGTTATGCTCAGCCTAAATTAATTAAAAATCTTTAAAAATCCCAAAATAATATATTACATCACTGGGTATTAAGTTTGATACCAAAAAGTAGGCTTAACTAGGCTATACGCTAATTATGCCGTTTAATTAACATAAAGCTTTAAATTTGCGATATTGAGCATAACTCTTAATCTACAAGTCAAACTGATGTCAAACTTTGCATACAAGTTTATATATCAGTAATTAAGGTTTCTACACTTTTACATTTTTATAAATCACGTTTTAAGGTAATAAGGGCATAACGGTCAACATATGAGCAATTAACGGAAACATGCATATTAATTGGATAACTAATGAACCAAGGTGTGTAATCACAGAGGGTTGTTCTAACATGTAACCTAATCCAATTTAAGCTCTGAGGCATTTCTAAAACATGCCTAAACGGGTCAGAACTGAAAGTCAAAGTGAAAGTCAAACTATGCGACTTTCGGTTCCGAACCGGGTCTAAACAGGAAATAGTCGGGTTGAACATGTTCGGACATGTTCTTACACTTATTACTAAGTTATAAAAATGATCAAACAGGTTATATATGTTCTAGATAGCTAATTATGCATAAATGGCATTTTAAGCATCCTGTTGACTTTTTACTTAAAAGTTTGACCCGACTTTTGACTTGGTTAGAGTGGTGATCAGGGGAAACCCTTTTGAGGTTTTATTACCCACATAAATACCAACTCATAACTACTTTTAATTCGAGATATGCCTGAGCCATTATTGACTAATCTCGAAGTCAAACCGTATTTACGACGGTTTGACTTTTAGCTAATTAAACAAGCTAAACTCAAATAAAGAACGACTAGCAGACTTACAAGAGTCCTATGCACGAGATATGATCACTTGGAAGCAGGTTTGAGCTCCAGAAATGATCCAAGAATGCAGGAGAAGGTGTGAGGAAAGATGTTGCAACAAGGTGCTTTATATAGTGTATTTAGGCACCATAATTAGTTGACAACTAAGTCTAGAGCTGACCACAACCTTCCAACATGTGTCCTAGTACTCTAGGATAGTTTAGGGGTCGTCCATGAGTGAGAAAAACCAATGAAATCGGTCATAATCGCGAAAGAACAGGCTGCAGCCGGTTTTTGGGTTCTGGGCGTCCCACGCGGCCCGCCTCAAAATTCATTAAGGCCCAAGCGGGCCGCTTGGCCATGCGAAATCAGATTTTTGATTTTATTTTTTTTCCAAGTTGACCTTTGGCTTCACGAAGGGGTAATTAGGGTTATTTCTTGCATTTTGACCCCCTTATATTTACCCACAAGGGCTTTAGGACTTATACCCACTTTGCCAAGTCCCTGAACACTTCCAGTTAACCCGAAAAGCCTTAACTTTCAACGTTAACACTTTAATCCCTCGCACACGAATTTGATCATAACTTTCTCATATGATAACGAAACTTTATGAAATTTTAATCGTGCATTCTAGTGAGCATAATTTATATTTACAAAGCTTCGGGTTTGTCAAAAGATCACTCAGAGGTATATCTTTAACATGTTGACACATTTGACCCCTGTAGTTTGTAATCTCTCACTTTTAGCTTCGTATGATCCATGATTTATTCGTTTGATGTTATGAACATCATGTAGGGTTATTATGAAGTATATTTATTCACTGTTGACACTTAGAATCCGTATAATCACATACTTTCCATGTTTGTCAACTTTAGTCTTTTTATAACATTCTTTCACACGTTCAAACTTTATGACACGTGTCAACACATTATAGGACGTGAATTTTCGAGGTGTTACACATGCACCTGGACGCGGTTAAAGTCTTGCACAAATGTTTTAATTGTCAACGACACGCACCAAAGACATTGCGCCCAAAGAACAACCTCATCCCCGTCACCACCGCATGGCCTTTTCAAAAATGGACAATCGACGTGGTGGGACCATTTCCAGACGCACCAGGTGCGGTAAAGTTTATAATAGTAGCTGTCGACTATTTCACCAAATGGGTAGAAGCAAAACCGCTAGCCTCTACCACCGCTATGATAACAAAGAAGTTTGTCTGGGAACACATCATCTGCCGTTTCGGTCTTCCAATGAGCATCGTAACCGATAACGGCACCAACTTCGCTGCCGAGGATTTTCAAAACTGGATAAAAGAACTAAACACTGAACACGTCTTCTCCTCAGTGGCGCATCCGCAAGGGAATGGCCAGGTTGACAGCATCAATAAAAGTTTAGTCAAAGGCATAAAGGCACGGTTGGGGACAGCCAACCGCGGCCAAGTCGATGAACTCCCAAGCATCCTATGGGCCCATAGGACTAACCCGAAGACAAGTCACGGGGAGACACCCTTCAGCCTAGTCTATGGCTCTGAGGCGGTGATCCCCGCTGAGATAGGTCTCCCTTCACCTCGAATGTTAGCTGTCAACAAAATTGACAACAGTGACGAGCGCAGGTTTGACTTGGACCTCTTGGAAGAACGACGTGAAAACGCAGCAATCAACGAGGCCAAGTACAAAACAAAACTGGAAAAATACTACAACGCGCGCGTCCGCATCTGCACATTCAACCCGGGAGACTATGTCCTTCGCGACAATGAGGCCCCTAACGCAGAACGCCCAGGGAAACTTTCCCCCAAATTGGAAGGACCCTACCTCATCCAAGAGGTTTTGGGCAAAGGCGCGTACAAACTACAAACGTTAGAAAGAGAACCTATCGCAAGAACATGGAACGCACAACAACTTCGACGCTGTTACATGTAAGCTATGTTTACATTTTCTATGTAACCTACTGGCCCGCAGGCCATTTGTAAATAAATAAATGAACAATTCAAGGCAATATTGTTTATCCTTTCTATTACAAATGCGTGTTCCACTTTGCGGTATCTGCAAAAACAGATTGCCAAAATTTTCATTCGCGATACCCACACAAAGTGGTAACCACACACAAATATTGTAATAGGCCAGAAAAGGCAAAACATCAATGTCTATCCAGCCGGATACGCACATACGGTTTTTACTAAGCCTACACAATTCCTAAACCATAACGGGATAAAAACGGGAATTGACTACTACTCGCACGACAAAGGTGCAGAGTATACTCAACCGCGCTCTACAGCCAACAGAGTCATTCATATACTTGCATGTCACCTAGACATGCAAATGGCAAATATTGACTTAGTATTATTTACATGCGCCTAAAACATTGGCCTTAAATAAACACTATTTCACCCGCGCTCACACAAAGACAAAGTAAGATCTTTACTTACAAACTTTGAGCCGCGCGTACTTGCATATCACCTAGACATGCAAATGGCAAATTCGGACTTAATGTTATTTACAAAGGCCTTAAACATTGGCCTTACAAAACATTAACTCGCACATGTTCAAAAAAGCAAGAAGTAAAAACACTTGTACAAATTGAGCAAAAGGATAAAACTTTATATATTCCAAAAGATTTCTACACTGAAGCGGTGCATAAGAAATTTTACATAAGTTTTTTCCTCTAAACATTTACATCAAAAAAGAAGTCAAAAAGGGCACGCAGGCCAACCTAGTCTTCTTTTGTACCACTGGTGCCCGCATCCTCCTTTGCACCACCAGCGGCTTCCTCCTCGTCAGGACGTTCATACAACAACCACAAACGGTCCACGTAATCTTCTGCCTCCAAGCATTTCTCAATATCTTCAATGGCGGAAAGGGACAAGTTGGTGTACGCGTCAATAGCTGCGACATACAAACCTTCAGTATCTATGCCATGGAACCCAGATCTTTCATCAGTAAATCTGCTCTGGAAAAAAGGGGTTCACATGGGCAATGCACTCGTTGTAACCAGCCTTAAACCCAGCCTGTCATGCACATTCCTTAAGCTCATTAACGGCAGCTGCGTTCTCAGGCGCATCAAGAATGGTTCCAACAATCTGCAAAAATACAAGTGACAAGTTTAACAGAAGCAAATCTAAGGATGGGAAAGACACCAGGTACTTACATGCCCAATACCGTGATCACGCATCCAATCACGATCTGCCTTAACCTGATTTAGAGAGGTGGTCAACCCATCTCTAGCCTCTTCGGCCTGCCTAGCCCACATTTCAACCTCAGTAACACGGGCAGTCACCTCCTCAAGGATGGCCGCACGGCTTTGCACATTTGCTTGTTGACAATCGGCAGAAACAAGAATAAACAGGCAACATCTTACATACAAGAAACAAAGTAACAACTCGCGTGTAACCAGAGTTCATACCTGGAGTTCCTCAACAGCTTTGTTCAACTTACTGCGGTCGGCATCCGCCTCTTCAAGCGCCTTGGCACCGCGTGCCTCCGCCTCCTTTGCCTCTTTTGCAGCCGCTTCGGCTTCAGCCTTTTCCTTCAACAAAACAGCATTTGCGGCCTTGAGATTATTCAACTCCTGGCGAACACGGAAAAGTTTTTCATTCTCTCGAGCACAAGCTTCCCTCCAACCCTTGCGCTCATCAGAGAGTAATTTGGCAAGAGTACGAACCTGTTTAAGGCCAGCAGTTGCAGCCCAACTCTCAGTCTGCTTCAGCTTCTCAAAAGCAGTCTTATCTTTTTCTAGCTGCTCTGCACCTTCCCGAGCAGCCTTCACCAATGCCTCAGCTTCAGCCCGCAGGCAAACGGTTTCCTCCTTCTTGCGACCCAACACCTTATAGTCTTCCATAATTGCATTCGCAATTATAGAACTTACAACAAGCATGGAGGAGAGCTGGTTTATCCGGTTCTCACGAGGCAAACCACTGGCACGAAGAACCTCAAAAGGAGTGCCCAAACCGCTTAAGATATCCCTGCAAGCGGAGGGATCGTTGGAAACATCATCCCCTTCCATAACAGTCCAAGGAGGGCGATGATAATCCAAACCCCAGTCTACCGTATAAGAACGGTAATAAAACTCCAATTCAGTCTCACCAGGCTGAATGGAAGGTTGATCTTCAAAGCCAGTACCCGCGGCAGTCGAACCAGAAACCTTCTTGGCAACGGGGGATTTTGGTTTCTCAGTAACAGGGGACTTCGGCTTCTCGCCCCCCTGATCTTCAGCGTCGTTGGGATAAATCAAGTTGTTGGACGAATCCAACGTATCAGCAATAGATACACCCGAAACTTCTTCGCGGTATCCTCTACATAAACAGGTGGTGGACTAACCCGCTCAATAGAAGGACTCCTCCTATCCTCCTTCTGGACTTCCACGTCCACCGCTTTCAGGGGAGACGGAGGGGTGGAAAACAAAGACTCCAGTTCTCCCCGGGATTCTACAACAAAACACAAAACATCCATCAGTTACAACTGTCACAACACTTATACTATGTATACTACCAACTTACCAGTTGTGACCGAAGGTGTTGGCTTCGAGATCGCAACCCCCCAGGTTCTTCTCAACTTAGGACCTTTTTTCCCACCAGCAGCATGGGCATCTCCTTTCCTTTTCTTATCATCAGCGGGTCTAGAACCCGCAGATGATCCACCCGCAGCCGCAGCACCACCTATAACACCCAAACCCTCAAGGGTGTCAGACACTACCACGTAATCGTTGTATTTGCGTAAACGAACATGAGAGATACCTGTGACCTCCGGCACCAAAGGAGGAACAACAACCGGCTCATGCGGTTTCTTCGGTCTGTGAAACCGTTTATCAACATGTTTCTCCACGTGCTGTTTGGAAACACCCGTGGCATCACGGTCTCCCAAGGCCCCAAGATCCCCTGCGTTTTGTCCATAAACAAATAATCAGCAAGGCCAACTTGTTTACACTAAAGGAAGAATGCACTATTGTACCTTTGCCTTGCGGCAACACTGCCTCCATTGCGTCCCGTTCAGGCAACTGGAAATTGTCACGAATGGTGTAGTTGAACCCTACCTCACCATCCTCACAAGCCAATACCTCAACTTTGCCTTTGAAATCCGGGAAAAACATTCTCCAAAGTTGAGCATCCTCTGACATCACATTTATAAAAACTCAGTAACAAAAACAAGGAAGCAAGAAACCGCACAGAGAGAAAGGACACTTACCACCACTTTTTTCCCGCACCACGGGCCTTGCCTATAACAACCTTAAAAATAAACTGACACCCTCGAAATATTTTTCGATACCCTAAAAATATATTAAAATATCCCAATATGTCTTAAAATATACCTCGTATGTGAAAACCGAGCCTAAAATGCGTTAAAATATCAAAAAATAAATAAAAACAAAAATAATTAGGCTGTCGCGGGGCGGGGCGGGGCGCGACGCCCCTAGCCAAACACGTTCGCGGGCCGCGACGACCCTTGCCACCCGCCCTCCTCCGGAAGCCGCCACGTGGCAACACGTGGCAAGGCTAGAGTGGTGACGCAGCGAAGCTAGGCCCTACGCAGCCTAGTCGCAGGCCACGAAGGCCCCTGCTTTCCTCGTCGCGGGGTGCGACGGACCAGTCGACCAGAACTATAAATAGGGGCTGTTGGTTTTTAGTTTCCGACGCTCACACACACTTCTTTCTCTCAAATTTCTGAGTAGTATAAGCTATACTCGGGTTTAATAACCCTCTAATTAACGAAGTTCTGCTCCGTTGTAAGTATCATAACCCCTGGATATGTATTAGATACTCTGCCCAATTGATCTAGGGTTCCGTAATGGCTGTCGTGGTTCTGTCCGACGTAGTCGTTGGAATGTCGTCTCGGGGAGAGTATTACTAATGTTAAAATGGGTTATTATACTAACACGTGTGTATTTATGTAAATTATAGATTGTCACCAGGAAACCCTAAAGGATAATCTAAGACAGCAATGTGAGTAATCTCCTTTTTGTAAATTGTTTTTACAAAACCTCACTTAATTAATTATATATTAAACAGTGATTGAGTATTTGTAAGAATACAATTATCGTCGGCATGTTGGGGTTTTGTATACAAAGTTATGTTATTACCTTGCGAGGGGTAACATTTCCACAAGTCGAGTCTGACAGTACCACGGATGTTAATTGATATAACTTGGAAACAAATGTAATTGCGAGATCGCCCACAATACTGTACAATGGTTTTTATTAAAACTTGATTGAACTGGGATTCACTCACCAGTATTTCCCACTGACAAAATGTTTTTAAACGTGTTTCAGGTAACAAAATGTGAAAGCCAAATAGAAGGCAGCTGGACAGCACTGAAGGCTTGGAAAACTGGCAATAAAGTTACCTAAAATAAAATAGATGTTTTTATTAAATAAAAATAGGATTTATTCCTATGAAAATGCGTGTACTGCAAACTTGGGTTTTGTCCTATGTGTTTAATATTATGAAATTGTGGTATTTCAGTCTGATTAAATATTTCCTAACTACGGTCCTGATGAAATTTCCGCTGCCAAATTAGACAAAAACAGGATACCACTGAAACTGGTCGTGGCCGCCCGTTCCCGTGTTTGTACAAGGGGATGGGGGTTGCGACAGAAGGTGGTATCAGAGCTAAGCCACTGATTCAGCCACAGAAGCGTTCTGCTGACATCAAAATTTAAATTGTTAGGAAATAAATTACAGGAATACGTGCATAAATGTATTTCTTGTTATGTGTTATTTGACTATTTGTTAGTTTGCAGTATGAGCGACCAAGGACCATCTGACGCGTACCGTCAATTGTCTGGTTCGCCTAGAAGCGAAGGTGCCTCTTCTCAGCCTGCCCTCTCAGGGTACTCTGCTGATACGGAAGAAGGAATATTCGTGTTTAAGGCTCAGTCTGAAGAGCCATTCCCTCAGAAAAAGAGAGGATGGTTCAGTCGAGTGGCACATGAGCGTAGGAAGCGTATGAAAAAGTTACAAGACCAGAGAGCACTAGCAGCAGCTAAAAGAGAAACCGATTCCTATGCCCAGGATATGCTTAATAGGGGTATAGCCAATATCCAAATCCTAGCAACCTCTGCAGCTGACCCTAACCTGGAACAAATGATAGCACCCCAACCACAACCACCAATTCCTGACCAACCAATGGAAATAGAAAACCCTGAAAATCAAGTAGAAATGCATGATTTCAACCCATAGGAAATACCTAGGGTACCAGCACCAAATCCCTTAGACCCAAATTATGACCCCTGGTGGGATGACGTTAGGGACTATGTGCAACGCTACCCGATACACGAAGACAAGCATATGCTAAACCTAGGAGCCTACCCAGGGTTGGACCCTCTAGATCCCTATTATGATAATCATGTATTCATTAGGGAGATTCTAGAAAATCCTTACCCATACCAGGCCCCTATACCTCCATACCAGGAACCCGCACCCCAGATTCCGAACATAGTCCTAGAACCTGCACCCCCAATGAGTGCAGACAATGTACAAGAACTTAGGACATTTGGTGAGGAAATTTTAGAGAGTAGTGAAAGAATGCGACAGGTGGGAGAGCGACTCGTCTGGAAGTACGACGAGCGCAATATGGATTTCTGGATGAATCCATATCCATGAATGTGATGGTGGAAACGGTAGTAATAATAATAATTATAATAAAATAATATAATATGTGTGTATGTGTAAAAAAAAACTATGGATGCCTATTACTAGTAGTGTAACTTTAAATTTCAGTCGGTATTGTAATTTTAATTTCAGTACTGGTGTGTAATAGATGCATATTATATGAATAGAGTAAAGTCGCAATGATCGACGCTTTTGACCAAAGTGTGTGTCATGTGATTGACTATATTAAATATTATTTTGTGATATTAATACGTGGTAACTGTTTAAAATTCAGATGTCCGACGAAGGAAATCAAGAAAATCTTAATAATGATAACCAGAGTAACATTAACTTCGTTAATGAGAATCCGAGCATCAATAACAATGGAAACCAAATGGATAATAGTGCCATCCAACACATAGTGGCACAAGGAATTATAGATGCAATGCCATATATTCTTCAAACTGTTAAGGATGCGGAAAATAAAAGTAAGCATAGCATTAAGTGACCAACTGAACCAGAACACAGTGTAAACAATAGACCTGTACTTCAAGTGCCCATTCCCAAAAGAAGAAGAACCATGCCTTATGGTTGTTCTTATAAAGAATTCTGGTCCTGCAAACCAATAGAATTCTCGGGCAATGAAGGACCCATTGCAGCTCTACGCTGGATAGAAAAGACTGAGGCTGTTCTGAAAATAAGCAAGTGTGCTGAAGAAGACAAGATAATGTTTGCTTCTAATCTATTTAAAAACTTAGCCTTAGAATGGTGGAACACTATCCTCCAGTCAAGAGGAAGTGATAGGATATACAACATGGAATGGGAGGAATTTAAGAATATGGTAGAAAGGAAATTTTGCCCTCCCAATGAAAAGGAACAGATAGCGAATAAGTTTCTGAACCTTAGAATGACTGGGGTAGATAGTAAGGGTTATACTACCACATTCTTTGAATATGCCAGAATAGTACCAACCCTTGCATCACCTGAACCGGTATTAATCTCCCTTTACATCTGGGGATTAATTGGAGAGATTAGACATGTAGTCAAGGCAGCTAGACCCCAAACTATAAAAGAAGCTGTAGAACTAGCAAATACCTTGACTGATGAGTTAATCCGTACTAGAGAATAAGACCAGAGGAGAAACCTAGCTCAAAGGCTTACCCAAGAATTCCATTCTGGGAATTCTAACCGTTGGAATGTAGGTTCTACCTCTGCACCATACTACAAGGCCTGCAAGAAGAAGCATCCGGGAAAATGCTCCACTCACTGCAATTTCTGTAAGTTGCTAGTACACAAGGAAGGAGATTGCAGGAGGAAATCTAGTAATGGACTATGCTTCAACTGTGGAGAAAAAGGTCATATTAAGCCAAATTGTCCAAAATTGGCTCCAGCTACGAACAACAAGAACACTAAAAATGCTAGAGCATTTGTTCTGACAGCAGATGAAGCCAAAATGATTCCGGACACGATAGCCGGTACGTTTTTAGTTAATGATGTTTTTGCTAAAGTGTTATTTGACTCTGGTGCAAACCAAAGTTTTATTAATACTTCATTTTGCAAACTTCTTAATCAACCATTAACTAAACTCTCACAAGAATGTCTAGTCGAGACAGCGAATGGAGAAACGGTTAGGATTTCTGAAATCTTGCAGGGAGCAAGAATATAATTTTTAAACCAAAGGTATTTTGTAAATCTTTACCTAATGAATCTGGCAGGATTTGATATCGTTTTAGGAATGGATTGGTTAATAGCCAATAAAGCCAGTATTTTATGTGATCAAAAGTCAATCCAAGTAAATTCACCAAGAGGTGAAAAGATCACAATTAAAGGAGATAAGCCCTCTAGTTCCACAAAATTCATCTCTGTGATGAAAACTGCAAGCTATATAAGAAAAGGATCTATAGTGTATTTGATTTCTATAATCACTAACACTAAAGAAAAAGAATTAAAAGACATTCCAGTAGTATCTCAGTTTTCAGATGTATTTCCAGATGAATTGCCAGGGCTACCACCAGACCGAGAAGTCGAATTCAGAATCCATCTGCTACCAGGAACAGCACCAATTGCCAAGGCACCCTACCGTTTGGCACCCGCCGAAATGCAGGAACTGAAGAAACAGTTAGATGAATTATTAGAGAAGGGATTCATGCAGCCAAGCCCATCACCTTGGGGAGCACCGATTTTATTCGTTAAAAAGAAGGACGGATCAATGCGTATGTGCATTGACTACCGTGAATTAAACAAGGTCACGATTAAGAATCGGTACCCATTACCAAGGATTGATGATCTGTTCGATCAACTTCAAGGAGCTCGATTTTTCTCTAAAATCGATTTAAGATCAGGATATCATCAATTAAAGGTACAGGAAGAGGACATTCCTAAAACCGCATTTAGAACAAGTTATGGCCATTATGAATTTACTCTCATGCCATTTGGTTTAACCAATGCCCCAGCCTCATTTATGGACATGATGAACCGAATATGTAAACCATATTTGGATAAATTCATAATTGTCTTTATAGATGATATTCTTATCTATTCTAAAAGTAAGGAAGATCATGCAAAGCATTTGCACGCTCTTTTAAGTCTATTAAGAAAGGAAAAACTTTATGCTAAATTTTCAAAGTGCGAATTTTGGTTAGAACAGGTACAGTTTCTTGGACACTTAGTTAACCATGAAGGAATTCATGTAGATCCAACCAAGATCGAGGCAATAACCAAGTGGAAGACCCCTGAATCACCAACCGAGGTTAGAAGTTCCTTAGGATTGGCCGGGTATTATAGGAGATTTATTCGAGATTTTTCTAGAATAGTCATTCCTTTAACTAAGTTAACCTGTAAATCCATTAAGTTTGAATGGGGACCAAAACAAGAAGAAGCGTTTAGAATTCTTAAGCAAAGATTAACCCATGCACCCATACTAGCATTACCAGAAGGAACTGAAGACTTTGTAGTCTATTGTGACGCTTCTAAGTTAGCCTATGGATGTGTGTTGATGCAACGCCAAAAGGTTATAGCTTACGCATCTAGACAACTTAAGAATCATGAAGAGAATTATTCAACCCATGATCTAGAGTTAGGAGCTATAATTTTGGCCCTTAAGATTTGGAGACATTACCTTTATGGTAGTAAGTTTACCATATTCACTGATCATAAAAGTTTAAGGTATGTTTTCGGGCAAAAGGAGTTGAATATGAGACAAAGACGCTAGATGGAGATGCTTAGTGATTATGATTGTGATATCCAGTATCATGAAGGAAAAGCAAATGTAGTGGCTGATGCTTTAAGCCGAAAGTATCATGAAAAGCCAAAAAGGATACGTTCTCTTAAATTAAATCTACAAGTAGATTTAAATGATCAAATTAGAAAAGCACAAGAATCAGTAATCAAGGAGGATACTGAAAAATTAAAAGGAATGATTAAGGAATTAGAACAAGGAACATATGGAATTTGGAGATTCCATAAGAAAAGAATGTGGATACCTAAATTAGGAAACCTACGTCATCGTATATTAAAAGAAACCCATAAGTCTAAGTATACGATGCATCCAGGAAATGATAAGATGTACCAGGATTTAAGGAAAAATTTCTGGTAGATAGGAATGAAGAAGGATATAGCAGCTTATCTTTCTAAGTGTTTACCCTATTCACAAGTTAAAGCTGAACATCAGACACCCTCAGGATTACTGCAACAATTGGAGATGCCAGTGTGGAAATGGGAATTGATAACAATGGATTTTGTTACCAAATTACCCAAAACAAGAAAAGGTAATGATACAATCTAGGTGATTGTAGATAGGCTAACCAAGTCAGCTCATTTCTTACCAATGAAAGAAACTTTCAGTATGGAACAATTAGCCAAATTATACGTAAATGAAATCATTTCGTTACATGGAATTCCTTTATCAATTGTTTCTGATAGGGATAGCCGTTTTACCTCTCATTTTTGGGCAAGTTTCCAAAAGGCAATGGGAACCAAGCTAAATCTAAGCACTGCTTATCATCCTCAAACGGACGGACAAAGCGAAAGGACAATTCAGACAATGGAAGACATGCTTAGAGCTTGTGTAATTGATTTCGGAGGTAATTGGGACGATCATTTACCATTAATAGAATTTTCTTATAATAACAGTTATCACACAAGCATCAATGCTGCACCATTCGAAGCACTTTATGGACGAAAGTGTCGAACCCCAGTCTGTTGGGTAGAAATTTGGGAAAAGCAACTATCTGGACCTGAGATAGTGCAAGAAACAACAGACACGATTATTCAAGTCAAGGAATGACTAAAATCAGCACGTGATCGACAGAAAAGCTATGCTGACAACAGACGAAAACCATTGGAATTTCAAGTAGGAGATAAAGTATTATTAAAAGTCTCTCCTTGGAAAGGAGTGGTAAGATTCACCAAAAGGGGAAAGCTAAGTCCCAGGTATGTTGGACCTTTTAAGATTATTAGAAGAATAGGACCTGTAGCCTATCAGCTACAACTGCCAGAGGAAATGGCAGGAATACATGATGTATTTCATGTATCTAATCTCAAGAAATGCTTAGCTGATGAATCACTGATGGTACCTCTTAAGGATATAGAGGTAAATGAACAACTTAAATTTATAGAGAGGCCTCTACAAATTGAAGACAGGAAAGTTAAGAATCTCAAACACAAGAGATTAGTTATGGTCAAAGTGAAGTGGGACTCCAAAACAGGACCAGAATACACATGGGAGCTTGAATCGGAAATGCAAAGGAAATATCCACACCTGTTCCAGTAGACCTCGAGGACGAGCTCTAAAAAAAGGTGGGGAGGATATAACAACCCTAAAAATAAACCGACACCCTCGAAATATTTTTCGATACCCTAAAAATATATTAAAATATCTCAATATGTCTTAAAATATACCCCGTATGTGAAAACCGAGCCTAAAATGCGTTAAAACATCGAAAAATAAAAAAAACAAAAATAATTAGGCTGTCACGGGGTGCGACGCCCCTAGCCAAATACGGTCGCGGGCCGCGACGACCCTTGCCACCCGCCTCCTTCGGAAGCCGCCACGTGGCAACACGTGGCAAGGCTAGAGTGGTGACGTAGCGAAGCTAGGCCATACGCAGCCTAGTCGCGGGCCGCGAAGGCCCCTGCCTTCCTTCGTCGCGGGGCGCGACGGACCAGTCGACCAGAACTATAAATAGGGGCTGTTGGTTTTCTGTTTCCGACGCTCACACACACTTCTTTCTCTCAAATTTCTGAGTAGTATAAGCTATACTCGGGTATAATACCCCCCTAATTAACGAAGTTCTGCTCCGTTGTAAGTATCATAACCCCTGGATACGTATTAGATACTCTGCCCGATTGATCTAGGGTTCCGTAACGGCTGTCGTGGTTCTGCCCGACGTAGTCGTTGGAATACCGTCTCGGGGAGAGTATTACTAATGTTAAAATGGTTTATTATACTAACACGTGTGTATTTGTGTAAATTATAGATTGTCACCAGGAAACCCTAAAGGATAATTTAAGACAGCAATGTGAGTAATCTCCTTTTTGTAAATTGTTTTTACAAAACCTCACTTAATTAATTATATATTAAACAGTGATTGAGTATTTGTAAGAATACAATTATCGTCGGTATGTTGGGGTTTTGTATACAAAGTTATGTTATTACCTTGCGAGGGGTAACATTTCCAGAAGTCGGGTCTGACAGTACCACGGATGTTAATTGATATAACTTAGAAACAAATGTAATTGCGAGATCGCCCTCAATACTGTACAATGGTTTTTATTAAAACTTGATTGAACTGGGATTCACTCACCAGTATTTCCCACTGACAAAATGTTTTTAAACGCGTTTCAGGTAACCAAATGTGAAAGCCAAATAGAAGCCAGCTGGAGAGCACTGAAGGCTTGGAAAAGTGGCAATAAAGTTACCTAAAATAAAATAGATGTTTTTATTAAATAAAAATAGGATTTATTCCTATGAAAATGCGTGTACTGCAAACTTGGGTTTTATCCCATGTGTTTAATATTATGAAAATGTGGTATTTCACTCTGATTAAATATTTCCTAACTACGGTCCTGATGAAAATTCCGCTGCCAAATTAGACAAAAACAGGAAACCACCGAAACTGGCTGCGGCCGCCCATTCCCGTGTTTGTACAAGGGGATGGGGGTTGCGACATTGCCTTCCTGCTCATCCTCCCTAACATCATCCGCAGCACCCACAACTGCGCGTTACTCAACCTCACCCAACCAATGATCCGCAGGTTCGGGAACCAATCCACCGTATCTGCCTTGGGGATGCTAATGTTCTCCGTTATGATCGGGTCCGTCACGTTCCTAAAGGTCAACCTTGCAGTAATAGCAGCAGCTTTAATGTAGAAGAACTTTGTCTTCCACTTCGTTAGACCCTTCGGAGGGACCATCAACTTAGGGCTACCGTCTCGTTGACGGAAAGAGAAGAAACCCATCGACACAGTCATCTGATAAACCGTCGGAAATCTCCGACGGTGGGTTCTATACCAAGAGCACGAAACGTGTACTCGAAGTTTCGAACCCGAATCATCCCAAAAGGACTCAGTTGAGAAATGTGGAGTTTGTACCACTCCAAAACTTCAGCGACAAACACTGATGTGTGTAAAATGCAACATATAAATTACATCAAATGAGGCATAAAACTAACCCTTTTTTAGTACTAATATTGGAAAAAGAGTGTTTTTGTCTTCCTTTTGTATTTTCAGGATTAAATGAGCTCAAAAACGCAAAAGAAGCAAAAAGACAGCTAAATCCAACATAAATACAAGAAAAGGAACAATAGTGGACTGCCCGAACCCTCAACGGCACCTTCCAAAGCAAAATAGAGAAAACAGAAGGCTGAACACGCCCCGTGCTCAGCCAGCACGGGGCCGTGCCCAAGAAGCAGCAGAAAAGACAAACCTATAGAAGCTTCTATTGCCCATCACGGGGCCGTGCTCAGCGGACACGGGGGCGTGTCGAAAGTACAGCAGGCGCATTTATTGTAATTGCGAATTACAATTAATGAGGAGAGAGAGTGTCAGACGGACACGGGGCCGTGCCCAGCGGACACGGGGCCGTGTCCAGCTCTCTGTTCAGCCTATAAATAGGAGTGCTTGGATTCATTTCATCTCATCCCTTGGCACACCACCTCTCTCACACTTCATCCACCACCCACCACCATCACAACACCATCATCCACCACCATCATCCATTGTCCATCGTAGAGTGTGTGAGTCGTCTCGGGATCCAAGATTGATCGTAAGAGTTCTTGACAATCAAGGCCATGTTTGCCTAAGTCTCTTACATCACTTGGTGAAGACAAAGTGTCTAGTATAATACTTTTTATTTCTAATCTTTTGCACTTTTTATTTGGTTTTGTATTAATGACTTTAATAACTAGTTACTTATGTTGAAGGTGATCTTTCCTTATCGTTTGTCCGTGGTGTCTTGGCATTATTTTACTGTCTATATAAAATAAAGGATTTTCACCATTCATATCTCCACGGTCTATATGGAGGTATGTTGGCTACCTGGTAGGGGGTTAAGGGAACGGTTTGGTAAAGGTCTTGCCATTGTTCAGCGTTTAGAGGTCCTGCAATGGACCTGGGTCAAATTTAGTAGGACCTCCTTCAATACTTCACGGTATTGGATGGCGGGGGTCCAAACTCTTTGATCCCCTCATAAGTTAACTACTATTAATACTATAACCCGGCTACTTAGGACTGTATCCCTGCTGACTCATACTACTTAGCCGAGGGTAACGTCACCGCCAAAAGCGGGGCCTACCACAATACTGCATTAATAACTTAATTCATTATCTTCCAATAATCCACCCTTTTAGGATTGTATCCCTGCTAACTCAAACTACTGGGGTGAGGGTAACGTCGCCTTCAAAAGAGGGGCCTACTACAATAACTAAGATAATCTCTTAATTATGTGCAAAAGTGCGGAAACAATCAAAGGTTATACTAGATACGAGTCGGAACCAAGTGATTCATCTTGTCTATCTGTTTTTATTTTTATTTTTATTTTCAGCATTTTAGTTAGTTTTATTTTTCTTAGTTTAAAACATTTTTCTAAACTTTTGTTTTGGTTAGACGTTGAGGATAAACCGGTATTAAAAGCTCTTGTGTCCTTGGACGACCTCGGTATCTTACCAACGCTATACTACACTCAACGATGGGTGCACTTGCCCATATGTGTGTTTAGTGTTAGTGAAATATCGTGTTTTATAAATTTAAAACTTGGCTAAAATAAGTGTTAAAAAGGGCTTAAAATATACACCTAAAATAAGTAACACTTTATCGCACATCAAGTTTTTGGCGCCGTTGCCGGGGACACAAGGATTTTAAGAAAGTTAGGAATCAACGGCCTAATCATCTTTTATTTTTCTTTTTTTTTTTTTTTTTTAGGATTTTCTTAGTTTTGCAGCTTCTGCAGCGCTCAGCACGGGCCGTGCCCGGTCAGACACGGGCCGTGCCCAGCAATCATCACTGGCAGTTTTTATTTTCTGAGTTACAGAGAGCTGAACACGGGGCCGTGTCGGTGCAACACGGGGTCGTGTCCAACTCCCAGTAACAGGGATCCAGAAATCAATTACTGCGCCTTTGAACACGGGCCGTGTTCATTGAGCACGGGGCCGTGGTGAACATTCTGACCAGCGTTCTTTTCTGTTTTTGTTACAGGACTTGGAACCCAGGCGCCACATTTGAACCTCCTACGTAGTGCATGAGCTCCAGTTCTAGTAGAGACATAAAAGAACCCCTAGAAGAACCCGAGCGCTTTCTCAGAAAAAGACTAAAAGCTAAAAATCAAGAGAAAGTTTCGGGGGACCCACTTCCAATGGCGGACCAGCGTACCCTCATGGATTACCTACGGCCTACCGTAGGCAATCTTGGCGCCGCTATCAATGCCCCGAATGTCGAGGCCAACAACTTCGAACTTCGGCCGCATTTGATACAAATGCTCCAAAACTCCGCAACCTTCCACGGGCTTGCGGACGAGGATCCCCATCTACATATTACTAACTTCTTAGAAATATGTGATACCTTTCGGATCAATGGAGCATCAAATGACGCCATCCGCCTTCGAATGTTTCCTTTTTCACTAAAAGACCGAGCTAAGGCTTGGCTTAACACCCTCCCAGCTGGGTCGGTAAACACCTGGGATGAACTCGCCCAAAAGTTTTTGTATAAGTATTTCCCTCCTGCTAAAATGGCTAAATTAATGACTGAAATTAATACATACTCACAAGAGGATGGGGAATCCTTATATGAAACTTGGGAAAGGTTCAAGGAGCTTCTAAGAAAGTGTCCTCACCATGGTCTAGCGATATGGCAACAAGTATCCACTTTCTACAATGGATTGTTGCCACACACAAGACAAACACTTGATTCAAGCTCCGAGGGACTCTTAGGTAATCGTCGCCCAAATAAAATATATAACCAAATTGAGGAAATTGCTCAAACCAATTTTCAATGGCACACTCCCCGAGGTAATAAATCTATTGCCCCGGGCGCCCATAAGGTTGATGAAAGCACCTCTTTACAAGCCTAAATCGAGGCCCTCTCTTCAAAAATCAAAAGGCTAGAAATGACAAAAACGGCCTCGGTTATGGCTTGTGAAGGGTGTGGTGGGTCACATGAAAATTGGAGTTGTATGAAAGAATTAGATGAACAAACTGAAACGGTAAACTACATGGATAATAGACCTAGGCCGTCGGGTCCTCCAACGGGTACCTACAACCAAGGATGGCGTAACCACCCAAATCTTGGTTGGAGAGATCCCGGAAATAGTAGTAACCAACAAAACCAACGAACTAATTTTCAACAACCGCAAAATTTTCCTCAACAACAAGGTGGAAGAGAAAGGCTTGAAGATACCATATCTCGCCTCATCTCTGACACTGAAAAGAAGAACTCGGATCGATTTCAACAATTGGAATCGAATTTCAGAAACCAACAAGCTAGCATTCAAAACGTTGAAAAACAATTAAATCAACTAGCTCAAAATTTCTCCGAGAGACCACAAGGCGCATTACCCAGTAATACCGAACCAAACCCAAAGGCACAAGTCCATCTCATCACATTAAGAAATCGAACCGTGGGTCCCGAGGATGCTCCATTGCCGCCAAATGAAAGAAGTCATTCTAGCCAGCCTGTGACTCCTCCTGCGCCAGAAAAGGCTTCTACACCAAATCAAGAGCCCACCAAGACTCCTCCAATCCCGTACCCCGGTAGGTTAAATCGTCAAAAGACCAATGAGCAATTCGCAAAGTTCGAAAGTTTACTAAAACAATTGCATGTTAATATTCCTTTTATTGAGGTCCTAACCCAAATGCCTAAATATGCAAAATTCATGAGGGATTTCCTCACTCACAAAAGGAAAATTGAATCATTGCAATTAGTTAACCTAGGCGAAGAATGCTCAGCTCTAGTACTCAACAAACTTCCACAAAAGAAAATCGACCCCGGGAGCTTCACAATCCCTTGTTCGATTGGGAAGTCCCCCGTCCGAAATGCTTTAGCCGATCTTGGGGCTAGCATCAACCTCATGCCCACCTCAATGTTCAAACGACTCGGCCTAGGAACAACAAGCCCTACAAAGATGAGCATACAACTCGCCGACAGGTCCGTCAAATTCCCACATGGGGTCGCCGAAAATCTGCTAGTCAAGGTCGACAAATTCGTCTTTCCAACCGACTTTGTTATCCTAGACATGGAAGAAGACACCGAGGTCCCTCTCATCCTCGGGAGGCCATTCCTAGCCACCGCTCAAGCATTGGTGGATATGAATGACGGAACTCTAACATTGAAGTTTGGGGATGAGGAAGTGAAATTTGAATGTGGAAAGCGAGTAGAGGAAGAAGATCCGGTCAACTACATGAAGGTCATAGACTCAAGCTTGGATGACGCTCTCCGACGGTGTAAAATGGGATGCAACACATCCCACTTGGGTAACATATGACCAGGCATTGGGTCTAGCCAAGGACCCTTATAAACGTGGCGCACCATGGAGGCATTCCACGGAACTATCCTTAGTTTAATTTAGATTAGTTTTTATGTTTTCTAGTTAGTTTAATTTTCAGGAATAAAACACACTCATGGCGGTAAAGGATGAAAAGGGGAACGAGAAAAATGATCCCATGCACAAGAACGAGGCAACCCGACAATTCTCTCCATTTCAGAGGGTTCAACACGGGCCGTGCTCAACCAACACGGCCCCGTGTCGAACCACCTGCACAAAAAACGCCCAGTACAGGTACTTGGACACGGGCCGTGTTCACCCAACACGCCCCCGTGTCCAGACTTCTGTTTCTCTTACTTCAATTTTGTTACTGGCACTTGAACACGGGGCCGTGCCCGGATAACACGGGGCCGTGTTCAGTGCCCAGTAACACAAATTTTTGCTTTCTAAACACTATTTTACACATCTAATCAACCTAAAAATTTATTTTTGGGACACATTGAGGACAATGTGTAATTTAAGTGTGGGGGGGATGCTAAAACCTTGAATTTTGCAAGTCCTAAATACAAGCCTTACACAAAACTCTATTGGAACCGCTAATCACCCCAAATTTTTTTCAAAAATCTCATTTTTTTTACTTGTCTAGGTTTAACTCGGGAAATTCAAGTTCTCAAAAAGGTTATATTTTTACAAATTTACAACCAATAGCGTAGTGATAAAAAGAACCAACATAAGAAAATTATGAAAAGGCATGACAAACTTATTTAAAATTTGATTATATATACTTGATCACATAAAAACCCATTCCCACAAAAGTGAGTTTTGAGCCTTTATTGAGCACACAATTTCATATCATTTGACTAAATGCTCATTTTTCGTTTCTTGTGTGAATAGCCGCTTGGTTCTTACGACTCTAGAACTTGCCATGACAATACATTCCCGGTCCTTATCAACTTAAACCCGAGTAAGTACATGATGGAGGCATTAGGACTAACCTTTTTCATTTTTACACCATTATTTTTCTTTTTCTTTTACCGCCTACCCAAAAATCCCCCTAGTTAGCCCCTTTGAGCCTAAACCTTTTCGTTTCATCACCCAAACAAAAACCCTTTCATCCACCAAAACCTTTTTCATTTTTAACCCTTTATTTTAGTAACAAGTTCGGTTCTTCGTAAAAAAAAAATGATAATAATGAAGCAAAAAGAAAATAAACAAACAAAGTAATCAAAAATAACTTTGTTTGAATAAAAGCTTCATTAAAAATAAAAATAAAAAATTGCAAAAATACGAAAACCGACATTTGTTACGCTTTTAGCCTTTTTACTAACCACTAACCCAACCACCTACCTTTAACCCTAGCCAACCCTTAACCCACAAAGTCCTCTTGATATCTACAAAGGTATAAAAGTTAAAAAGGAGGAGGATTGATTTCTTGGCAAGCCTATGGTAGGAATAAGTTCTGTGCCGCTCTCGAGTGATTCACTAAAAATACACCTTCGGCCGAGTGTGAGTGATTTCCCCGCGAGGTATGTGAACTTGTATATAAATAGAATTTTAAAAAAGGCATGTTATGCCCAAATAAGTAATTTCTTTTATGAACAGTTCTAAATAAATCATTACGAATAGGAGTGTAAATAAATAAAAATAAAACCCAAAAAAATCTTGGAAATCCCGACACTCTACGACAAGCCCAAAACCTTCTCTTCTACCTATTCCATTTGGGAGTGTAAGCCACATATTAAAGAGTTTTGCTTGAGGACAAGCAAAAGTTCAAGTGTGGGGGTATTTGATGTGTGTAAAATGCAACATATAAATTACATCAAATGAGGCATAAAACTAACCCTTTTTTAGTACTAATATTGGAAAAAGAGTGTTTTTGTCTTCCTTTTGTATTTTCAGGATTAAATGAGCTCAAAAACGCAAAAGAAGCAAAAAGACAGCTAAATCCAACATAAATACAAGAAAAGGAACAATAGTGGACTGCCCGAACCCTCAACGGCACCTTCCAAAGCAAAATAGAGAAAACAGAAGGCTGAACACGCCCCGTGCTCAGCCAGCACGGGGCCGTGCCCAAGAAGCAGCAGAAAAGACAAACCTATAGAAGCTTCTATTGCCCATCACGGGGCCGTGCTCAGCGGACACGGGGGCGTGTCGAAAGTACAGCAGGCGCATTTATTGTAATTGCGAATTACAATTAATGAGGAGAGAGAGTGTCAGACGGACACGGGGCCGTGCCCAGCGGACACGGGGCCGTGTCCAGCTCTCTGTTCAGCCTATAAATAGGAGTGCTTGGATTCATTTCATCTCATCCCTTGGCACACCACCTCTCTCACACTTCATCCACCACCCACCACCATCACAACACCATCATCCACCACCATCATCCATTGTCCATCGTAGAGTGTGTGAGTCGTCTCGGGATCCAAGATTGATCGTAAGAGTTCTTGACAATCAAGGCCATGTTTGCCTAAGTCTCTTACATCACTTGGTGAAGACAAAGTGTCTAGTATAATACTTTTTATTTCTAATCTTTTGCACTTTTTATTTGGTTTTGTATTAATGACTTTAATAACTAGTTACTTATGTTGAAGGTGATCTTTCCTTATCGTTTGTCCGTGGTGTCTTGGCATTATTTTACTGTCTATATAAAATAAAGGATTTTCACCATTCATATCTCCACGGTCTATATGGAGGTATGTTGGCTACCTGGTAGGGGGTTAAGGGAACGGTTTGGTAAAGGTCTTGCCATTGTTCAGCGTTTAGAGGTCCTGCAATGGACCTGGGTCAAATTTAGTAGGACCTCCTTCAATACTTCACGGTATTGGATGGCGGGGGTCCAAACTCTTTGATCCCCTCATAAGTTAACTACTATTAATACTATAACCCGGCTACTTAGGACTGTATCCCTGCTGACTCATACTACTTAGCCGAGGGTAACGTCACCGCCAAAAGCGGGGCCTACCACAATACTGCATTAATAACTTAATTCATTATCTTCCAATAATCCACCCTTTTAGGATTTTATCCCTGCTGACTCAAACTACTGGGGTGAGGGTAACGTCGCCTTCAAAAGAGGGGCCTACTACAATAACTAAGATAATCTCTTAATTATGTGCAAAAGTGCGGAAACAATCAAAGGTTATACTAGATACGAGTCGGAACCAAGTGATTCATCTTGTCTATCTGTTTTTATTTTTATTTTTATTTTCAGCATTTTAGTTAGTTTTATTTTTCTTAGTTTAAAACATTTTTCTAAACTTTTGTTTTGGTTAGACGTTGAGGATAAACCGGTATTAAAAGCTCTTGTGTCCTTGGACGACCTCGGTATCTTACCAACGCTATACTACACTCAACGATGGGTGCACTTGCCCATATGTGTGTTTAGTGTTAGTGAAATATCGTGTTTTATAAATTTAAAACTTGGCTAAAATAAGTGTTAAAAAGGGCTTAAAATATACACCTAAAATAAGTAACACTTTATCGCACATCAAACACCGTCAACAGCAAACGGATGTTACAGACGCTGAAAAAATCAGACCACATGGTGACATACCCCGCCGGAGCATCGGCGGTGGTGTCACCCTCTTGTGGGTAGATAGCCCCATACTCCGGTGGCATCTGAATATCGCTCAAAAGATTATCGAACAACGATTTCGACCACCTCAAAACCGGCAACTTCTCTCCAGGAGCATCACCTTCAGCCTCCTCCTCCACCGCCACCGGTGACGAAGGTTCAGGGTTTTCACCCGGAGTAGAATGTGGATTAGATGGATCAGCCATTTAAGAAGAAGAAAGAAATGACAGTGAGTTCAGAAACTCAAAAACCTCACCGGAAAAACAAACGGTTAATCGGAGAAGACGAAGGTTTTCACTTTCTCTTGCCGGAAAATTTTTTGAATTTTCGATGAAGTGAGGGGAAACCCCAAACGGTTTCACTTTTTATACTCATCGCAATTAATGCATTACAATAACCGAAACGTCATGCAAGAAAAGAACGAATTATGCATCGCCACGTGTACAGCGACGGTTCCACTGACGGTTACCACGAGCGTGTGGCCGCCCACGCGCCTGATAAAAGAGACTTTTGCACTTCTGCTACAGTGCATTAATTACCTTGGGCAGTGCAAACGTCCTTTCGTTTCAGCACATACCAGGTAAATCCCACCAACTTCTACCAACTCACATGTGCGGTCTGCCACGTCTACAAAAAGAGTGAAGACAACTCTCATGTACGCGGCATGTGGTTTTTTATGATTTCTCAAACCATAACCCGAACCGCATGTCGTTTTTTACATACCCCTCAAAAAAGGAAAAAATATATATACACTATGTAAAGAGGGATAAACAATATCCTCATATATCCACGAGCACACGTGGAATATGCGGAGATGACACACACGAGCCCGCACAGGTGTGTCAGATACTCAGAACCAGCGTTGTTCTTTGGACTGCGAAAACCGCTTCTCAGGAAGATGCAAACCGCATTCCCTAAAAGCTTCTTCAAGCTTCAAATCCCTCGTGTCCGGTTCACAACCACAGAGGGAACGCAAACAGCTTCTCCATAGGGAAAAGGATAAGTATGATGAGCGACCGCACATCAGCAACCCTGACTCCTGATCCTTCAAGAGCTACATTCAAGCGTAACACTCTTTTAAAGCGAGTCTTCTGTTACAAACCGCAGACACTCATGAGTCGATGCGGCGAAACGTAACTACGCGAACGGTAGCTACGGAAGAGCCACAACTAAGTCATCACACGGATGAGCAAAGCTACTTCCAGAAAAACTGCTTTCCAACTAAGCGTGAAGGAAAGTGGCTACAGAACGAATGCGGACGAGTTTCACCCAGATTCCTAACCACCCAAGGTGATCTCCTTGAGCAACAAGCCAAGCAATAGTGATAACAAGTTTGCTTATGACCTTGTTTGCCCACCTATGGACTGCATAGAATAAACAATGGTGGGCACTACCATGCCTATGACCATGTTTATTTGCCCATAGTTCAAGTGAACGATTCACATTGTTCGACCAAACACGGCCAACAATGACGCAAATCCCCCACATTGTTCGACCAAACATGGCCAACAATGTAAGGGAACGAGGTAACCGCAAAGGACGTGCGGTTACTTGAGAGCTAAACTGGAAGAACACGAATATCTCACAAAATAGAGATCATCGTTCCATATCCAGTTGATAAACATAAAGCGATAGCAAGGCACTTACAGCATTGCATCCGCAACCGCAGAGGTTACAACTAGAGTTGCGGCCACTGACATCTTCAGTCACCGTCTCAAAGGTTGGTTCGGCACACCAACAGGTGGCAACCAGGTGACATCAGAAAAAGGTAGACCATACTACCGGATCAAACTTCTCGACTGAGAATTCCGCATCAGACGGAACTTACTCACCGGTACGGAAGAGACGTCACACGACTCTACCAGATCCCCAGCTTGATTTACTTGAAGCAGGAGCCATCGGTCTGGCCTAGAATCTTCTCCAACTTATAAACTACCCACTCGACCCCATAGTCCAGTATTCCTCCCACATGCAACTTGCATGAGGAAACAACACTAGACTGGTGGGACTTGAAAGGGTATAGTCCCAGATCTCGCACCAGCATGGCCGCGAGTGACCATCACCCTTATCAAAAACCCCCACCGGCAAGAACTTATCTGTGTCCGTGCGGGCACGCGCGAACACAAAGTCGAATCCAATCGGTCAAGGGATGAGAAGACTTACCTTGTGTATGAAAATGGATGTACACATAGCGATGCGGCCTGGCACCGCATCCTATGAACATTTTCGTCACGACAAGGATCTGAACAACAGCAACAGTCACCATAAGTGGCGATGCGGCCCAGCACCGCATCCCGCACATGTCTTGACCAGAGCGAGAACGCGGAAACAACAGCAGTTACCGCGAGCAGCGATGCGGCGCGGCAGCGCATCCTGCCCACGAGGCAAGTGGGACTGACGCCACAGAGCAAGTGGCACCAATGACAGTCGCCTGTCAGCCCATACGTAAGCAACAGACTGACACCGCAGTAGGACGTGGCTTCACCTCCACAACCGACAAGCCTGACACACCTGCATAAGGGCAGCGCGTTGTCAGTCTAGCCACTCAATTACCCTCCTTCACTCCTCGGCTATAAATACCCATCCCGGACCAGGTTTGAGGTATCGCTTATCAACTCTCTCACTACTACTACTATCACACGCTTTGCTTCCCAAGCAAATTACTGATTCTCACGCCGGAGAGTGGTAACAAGGAGCACCCCCCACCCCTTCCTCCTTGTTACGAGTCACGGTGTATTTTCCTTGTGCAGGAGACAGATCAGCGGACGATCCAGCCACCGATCCTCGGAAAGAAGGGATTAACCCTACTTGACGAAACCAGTGAATTAACCCCTCTTGGTTAACCACTGTTTCATCACACGTCGTAACGTGCGTGCGTATTTTTGCGTTTACTTTTTGTTCGGCTTAACGGCCCCGCTACAATACTAGTTAAAATATAAAATCCTCTTTGAGTGACATTATATACATAATCAAATTTTAGAGATGTGGAAAATCGCATAAACGCTTATACCTATTCTCCCTTTCTATGTTGCACTACATATAATTAACCTCATGCCCTACGTATAAATACCTATGTGATCTTCACAATTCTCCGTTAAAACTGGTTTTGTATAAAAGATACACATAACATCTTTTTATAACCTTCAAGCAAAATCCATATCAACATTTGGTAATGATACAGGAAGGCATGATTTATTATTTTCATTTTTACAAAATACAAAGAAAAAAGATTCATAAAAGAGACTACAATGGTAATCATTCAAAGAACATATTTCCTTTTCCTCTGTATGTATGCATATATATGTATATATATGTCTACCCTTCCATATAAAGTAAGTGTTAGCTGTGTTTGGCGCGAGGTTGGGGAGGAGATACCCGTGTTTTAATCGGTCTAAGCTTCAGGCCCATTTGTTTGGGGTAAAGAAGACTGGGATCGATGCAACACGAGTCAAGTGGGCTCCTTGGGCTATCATTAAACTGGCATGGTCTATAAAATCCAAACCCCTTTAGAAATAATTCAAGCGGGATCAACATTGCATGAGGTTGTTCTTCTGTCACCATTGATCCACATGGATGTACCTCAACAAATGCAGAACATCTTTTTCCCAATATCGTCTTCATATGGAGGGCGTCATCAAGAAACGGAGACTTGTCGCCAACAAAAATAATAGTTTTGCATTCTAGAGTCTCTAATTCTTTACTGATGTCATGTCTCCTACACATCATAAATAAAAGAAATATATATAAAGTATTAAGTTAGGATTTTAGCCATTCAACCATAAAGACTCTTAAATAGTTATAAATAGAGGTGACAAAATGGGTGAGTCAAACGGGTCGTACAGTGGTAAATTTTGGTACGGGTCTGCCACTGGTTGGGCTAACCCGATATATTTTTTATCCAAAAAGACGTATTAATAATTTGTGTTATGATCAAAAGATATAAAAAGGAGATTTGGCACGTAACATGTTGTATGTATTAAAGATACAGTTTAGAAGACTTTCGACCCATTTGACCCATTACGGATAAAACATAATCTAAATCGACTTCTTCATAGATAAACGGGGATGCATACCTATCAAGTGCTTGAAGATACCGCCGCACGTTAATGCTGTCTCTCTCGTCCAACAACTATAAGAAGATAAAACAAAGCATTTTGGTTAACATTTTAAAAACGTTTCATGTTTAAGAAATTACCTATTAGATGTCCGAGGGCAATTAAGGTAATATCGCAAATTCGCAACTAACCTTCCTGCATGCTCGAACGATTTCTGATTCTGGGACTTCACAGACCGCCTGATTTAACCCATAGAGATTTTGTGATCAAAATTATATAGTGAATTAGGTAGGCCAATTAGAGTATGGGAAAGTATTATAAAGGTAAGAAGTTGGAATAATATATACCTTACTGAAGTATCTGTGAATCAATAACTCCTTTAACATGTCACACATACCGCAGTATTGAAGCAATTTCGACATGAACTATGAATAAAAACTTTGGTTAGATCATTGTGACCGTTCATTAACCAGATCAAGAATATGTTTACAAAATCATAGATTTGTTTCAACATTTTCTAAATGCTCAAAAAATGAAAGAACTAACCTTATTGTAAAACCATTCATTCCAAGAAGCTGCTCTGCATATAGGGGAAACAAGTATCAAACCACTTACTCTTTCACTATATTTTATCTGCAAAAAAAAAATGTTTAATAGTCGGTCAAACATGATGAAGCAAATCAGTCAAAAGTTTATAACGACTGGCGGAAGTTTATACCGAAAATAGTGTAAGAATGTAGGCACCCGCCATTGCTCCCATACACATCACTGAACCAAGCCTGAAAAAACACAAAATACACACCATCACATAAGTTTCGCCAACTTTCAGCAACACGTAACCGAGATTTAGTGTTTTCATTACCTAAAATGATTGAGGATCACGAGAATTTGATTACAAAGGTCAACAACAGAAAGCACAGGTTCATCATTAGAAATCGTTGCAGCTCCTGACTGCAATAACTCGTGCAAATCCCACATGAGAATTTATATTGATAATACAAATAAGCGTAATGTGAAACCTATGAAGCACATAAACGGTGCAACATGTGTGTGTGTGTGGGGGGGGGGGGGGGGGGGGATTAGTGCACGGTCCTCCCAACCGCCGGAGTGATCCCACTCCGGGAGCCGCTACCCGACCAAGCTAGCTCCGCGGTGAATTCCCCTTACCGAGTTCTTATCCTGGGCAACATATGCCACTCCCAAGACTCGAACCCGGGACCTCTGGGAAGAGGTGGGTGTCGGTGGCCAACTGGGCTACCCTAGTTGGTTAACGGTGCAACATGTACTCTCCTCACAGTTCGGCTCATTTACTTATGTTTTAGAGTAAAATGTCATTTTCGTCTCTGAGGTTTGGCCAGTTTTGCAGCTTTCGTCCAAAGGTTTGTTTTTCCCCATCTGGATCCAAAAGGTTTGAAATCTTGTCATTTTCATCCGGCTCGTTAACTCCACCCATTTTTCTCTGTTAAGTCAGGGGTATTTTCATCCTTTTGTGTTAACTTAAAGGGCAATTTGGTCTTTTTCAGGGGTATCCGGCCTTTTTACTTTTAAGTTAACAAAAAAGACGAATATACCCTTGACTTAACGGAGAAAATGGATGGAGTTAACGAGCCTGATGAAAATGGCAAGATTTCAAACTTTTTGGATCCAGATGCGGAAAAGCAAACCTTTGGATAAAAATCGCAAAGAAAGTCTCAAAACTGGCTAAACCTCAGGGACAAAGATCACATTTTACCCTATGATTTATTTCCAAATGAGACAAATCAAATAATTAGTTAAAGTATAAACGGTTCAAACAGGTCAAAAGCTATCAATAATGTATACAACCTCCTAATCGCTATATGCACGAATTGATCTTTTAATACTATAGTAATACGACTTTCGTGATCAAAGCGGCCCCCCCTACCCATTTTGACCCGTATCAGAAAGTATTTGGTGCTTCATAGTCTGACACAAGAATTGAGAAACTAACAGACCTCGTGACCGGGTGGAGTAATGTGATAAATGCAGAAGTTGTTGAGTAGCAAGGAAGCTGATTCGGGAGAGATGAAGAGTCCTTCGAAACAAGACGTGTCTGCAAATCATTTGCATACAGAAAAAAAAAATATGTTACTATAAAACTGATATGAAAATAGCAGAACATTGTTCTAAAAGAAAAGATTTAGAGTTGTTTACGGTCTAGGCCTAAATCGGGATAAGTGATCAATGGTGGCTTTTGTTGATCTCCATACACAGTAACAGACACAGAACCGCAGCCAGTCTGAATGATATGTTCCTGCATTAAGATTCCACAATACATAAAATATTCCAAGAATACATAACAGGTTATAAAATGGGCAATGTGCGCATGTTTGTGTCCGAATAATATGAAATTTCTGCAGAACTTGTATAATTGCAAAATGCATATCAAAATCACGTCGTATTAGGCATAAGACACGCACGCAACAAATGAAATCTCCAACATAATGTCCAAGAACACAAAAATGAAGTTTGATGATGGATCCGCTTCGAAGGTGAGTATTGAGATTTGAAGTCATGATATTGATTTTCTAAGTTGAGATATGTTGTCCCTATTTGTATGCCACCTTTGTGACACGTACATTTGTACGGTTGTCATGTACAACATCCATAGTTGTTAATGGTGAATAGCGACAGGGTACCTATATGCTAGCTACATAGCGAATAGCGATAAATAGCGGGCGGCTATTTTTTAAATAACGATACACTAGAAAAAAAATTTAAAAATTTTATATGTATATTATATCAAAATACCGTGGTATATATCCTATTGTACATGTATATTAAACAAAAACCTAAAATCCAGCTATTTTATAGCTACATTTAATCGCTATTTATATTAAAAAAAAAATTAAAGTGTCGCTATCCATCGCTACATCCCTAATAGCGACATTAGACCTATACGCTACATAGTGCGCTATAGTGATCGCTATGATCGCTATTGACAACTATGACAACATCATAATCCACGTAGGGCAAACAAACGTTGTTGTAAACTAATAAAATTTAAAGTCTCGTAAACTAGCTTTTAACTAGTTTTTTGAGTAAATTGCCATTTTAGTCCCTGAGTTTTGTCCAAATTTGCCAGTTTAGTCCAAATAGTTTTTTTTGTGCATCTGGGTCCCTGACTTTTACATTTTGTTGCCATTTTGATCATTTTGTCTAACTCCATCCAAAAACCCAGTTTGTAACAGTTTGTACTTAATCACTAATGTTTTCAGTTGCCATTTTGATCCAATTCCAAAAAATCAAAAAAATTCCAAAAAATTCCAAAAAATCTAAAAATAAAAAAATTCTAAAAAATCCAAAAATAATTAAATGTTTCGGCACGAACCGTTTCGACCCGTACCGTTTCGAACCGAACCGTTTCGACCCGTATCGTATCGAACCGAACCGTTTCGACGCGAACCGTTTCGAACCCGTACCGTATCGAACCGTACCGTTTCGACCCGTACCGTTTAGAACCCGAACCGTTTCGAGCCGAACCGTTTCGACGCGAAGCGTTTCGAACCGTATCGAACCGAACCGTAGCGAACCAAACCGTTTCGACGCGAACCGTTTCGAGCCGAACCGTTTCGACGCGAACCGTTTCGACCCGTACCGTTTCGACCCGTACCGTTTCGAACCGAACCGTTTCGACCCGTACCATATCGAACCGAACCGTTTCAACGCGAACCGTTTCGAACCCGTACCGTATCGAACCGTACCGTTTCGACCCGTACCGTTTCGAACCTGAACCGTTTCGAGCCGAACCGTTTCGACGCGAAGCGTTTCGAACCGTACCGTTTCGACCCGTACCGTATCGAACCGAACCGTTTCGACGCGAACCGTTTCGAGCCGAACCGTTTCGACACGAACCGTTTCGACCCGTACCGTTTCGAACCCGAAACGTTTCGAGCCGAACCGTTTCGACCTGAAACGTTCGACCCGTACCGTTTCGAACCCGAACCGTTTCGAGCCGAACCGTTTCGACGCGAAGCGTTTCGAGCCGTACCGTTTCGACCCGTACCGTATCGAACCGTACCGTTTCGACCCGTACCGTTCCGAACCCGAACCGTTTCGAGCCGAACCGTTTCGACGCGAAGCGTTTCGAACCGAACCGTTTCGACCCGTACCGTGTCGAAACGGTTCGGCTCGAAACGGTTCGTATCGAACCGGTTCGGGTTCGAAACGGTACGGTTCGATACCGTACAAACTGTTACCGTACGGGTCGAAACGGTTCGGGTTCGAAACGGTACGGGTCGAAACGGGTCGGTTTCGAAACGGTTCGGGTTCGAAACGGTTCGGGTTCGAAACGGTTCGGGTTCGAAACGGTTCGGGTTCGAAACGGTTCGGGTTCGAAACGGTTCGGGTTCGAAACGGTACGGGTCGAAACGGTTCGTGTCGAAACGGTTCGGGTCGAAACGGTTCGCGTCGAAACGGTTCGGCTCGAAACAGTTCGCGTCGAAACGGTTCGGTTCGATACGGTACGGGTCGAAACGATACGGGTCGAAACAATTTTTGGATTTTTTAGAATTTTTTTGATTTTTTAGAATTTTTATGATTTTTTAGAATTTTTTTTATTTTTAGATTTTTTTGGATTTTTTAGAATTTTTATGATTTTTTAGAATTTTTTTGATTTTTAGATTTTTTTGGAATTTTTTTGATTTTTTGGAATTGGATCAAAATGGCAACTGAAAACATTTTTTAAGGAAATCCCCAAAATACCCCTGTTACAAACTGGGTTTTTGGATGGAGTTAGGCATTGTGATCAAAGTGGCAACAAAATGTAAAAGTCAGGGACCCAAATGCACAAAAAAAACTATTTGGACTAAACTGGCAAATTTGGACAAAACTCAGGGACTAAAATGGCAATTTACTCTAGTTTTTTTAATTAACATTTGTTGTCCCACTTATATGTCGCCTTTGTCCCACTTACATCGTCACGTATAACATAATAATATAGGTGGGACAAAAGCAGGACAACATGCATGCACGTTCATATTAGGGGTGAGCAAAAACCGAACCATAACAGAAAAACCAAACTGTTAACCAAAAAAATTAACCATAACCGACATAAGTAGAAAACCTACCGGTTATGGTTAAGTGAATCCAATTAACCGACCATTCAGTGATGGTTACGGTTAATGTGGATTCGTTAATCAAACCAAACCTTGTATGTTTGTGATTTTTGAGTTTTTATAATGTAAATTGGTTTCTATTTGAAGTGGTTGATTATAAATGTGGAATTACATAACCATGTTTAAGTTCAATTAAATGATTATATTCATTTATTTGATAATCTAATTAAATCATTAGAATACATAAAATAATATAAAAACGAAAACCTTGCCGCCAAGATGGATAGGAGGCAAATCAGCGGCAACGAAACGACCGGAATCTGCCATGGCCGGCGAGTTCTGTGTCCGACGAAACCCAAGAAACCCTTTCTCTTTTTCTCTCTCTACGATCGACGGAAATGCTTTCTCTCTCTAGAATGTTATAAGTAGAAAGCGTCTGTGGCTTATACGTACCGGTTTTTCCTCCGCTTTCTATTTTTTCTCTACTGCAAAAACTACCGTTGATGTTTTTCAAATTTAGTTTTAGTGAATGGATACTTTTTTATTCTTTATTTTCAAAAAAAAAAAGAATTAACTAAATACCGATAATAACTTAACAATTTCTTTTTTGAATGGAAAAGAAACTTACTGTAAAGCGGACCTGCTCGGGGCTATGTTCAAGGTCGACTCCTCGACCGCCGTGAGACCGTACCCCTGATGCATGAGAACCGGATGGAATCCGTAACAATCAGGTTCAAACCAAGGATTAAAGCCCAGATTCCTTCACCCGGATGTTCGTTGAAAATGGCCCAAGCAGGAATCGAACATGCATCTCCACTAGAAAGGGCAGGCCTCTCCAAATTCTCGGAACAATAACTAACAAATTAATCATTAACACTTTAATTTGTATTTATATCTATCTATACTACTTTTAATTAATAAATAAGAATAACTTTAATGTTGACAGTATTTCAGCGTATCAATTTGAAAAAAAAGTAGGAGTAAACTGTTAAAATGGTACCTGAGGTTTGGTCACTTTTGTCACTTTAGTCCAAAACTTAAACCTTTTTAATCTGGGTCTCCGTGGTTTCAATTTTGTTGTCATTTCCATACAAAATCAAAATCTGGTCAAATTTTTCAGTTAATATCCAGTTTTTTTTTTTTTTTTTTTGTCTTTTTCCTCCCTTTAATGATGGGCAAAATTATCAGATGATTTTTTTTTAATTTGTTATAATAAAACGTTAAAAAATCATTTTGTCCTTCGTTAAAAGAGAGGAAAGAGATTTAAAAAAAAAAAACTAAGTGGATGTTAACTGAAAAATCTGACCATATTTTGATTTTGGATGAAAATGTCAACAAAATTGAAACCACATATACCCAAATTTAAAATATTTGAGTTTTGGACTAAAGTAACAAAACCTCAGTGACCATCAAAAAATAGAGATATTGGATTTAAAAAACTCCAACTTTCACAAATTGGCTGATAGCACTATCAACTTTTGATTTATACCACAACACTCTTAACTTTCAACTTATTTTCCTCTAGCATTCTCAAACTATCTAAACCCTAACCCAGTTAACTGATGTTAGATACCACGTCACTAACATAAGTATTAACTGGGTTAATATTCAGTTAGTTTGGGAGTAATAGACTACTGAAGGAAAATAAGTTAAAAATTGAGAGTAGTATCAGTGAACTAGTGAAAGCTATATTCTGTATGAATATATTTACCACTCCTTGTCTTGATGGAAAGTGTAAGCACCGATTAAAGTAATATCAGGAGATGATACATGAGTTTCAAATGAGGTGGCCGAAACTCAAACTCATTAAATACAAAATATCCAAGGTAAGCTTGAGCTCGGCTCATAATTCATTTAACTTTAACTCAGCTCACTTACACCGCTAAAATGAGATCTAAAACCAACACCGTTATAATGATCATCGAAAATGTCATAAAATCATGATGAATGAAAATTACCAGTTTAGGATACAAAAATTAATGATAAACTAGGAAATTGCAATCAACTTGCAAAACGACCCCAATTCCCCAATACAAAAACTAGCATGACCAACTCAACGCATCTTGTATTCTTGGGTCCTCGACACATTGCAACGACGACCATTTAATGAGTATTTGAGAGTGATGTCAATGTCTCGGGGGTTTTTCTTGTTTTGCGTCACTGTCATGGTTCCAACCACAAACTCCCCTTGGCATATAGTCAACACATCTTCAAGATATAGCACTGTTTGTTTCCAATGAGTATTCTTTGACCTTGGCCCTGAAACAATGCAACAAAATCAAACTTTGAGTCCTTCAGTCAAATTTTGACCCATTTATGTTATTATGGATCGTTTTGATTACGTTTTATCTTAAATGGGTCAAGTAAAGAAACAAATCAAACAGGCTGAAATTCTATTGCATGCAACCTAACCCGACCCGTTTGGACTCAGAATTAAAGTGTACCCGTTTGGACCTATAACCCAACGAGACCTTTAGAAAAATACGAAAAAATATAACTAACCTGTAGAGAATCCTGTCATTTTGTGACAAACGGTAAAAGCAACATCAAAGTAAGCTACAAGAGCATGAATGTAATCATCACGCTCGGCCACAAGCTTGAAAGGCGCTGTGAACGATGCATCCCCAGACGTCATCTTGGAGATATTCATGCTCTGTAGGACTTCAAACATCACAAATTAGATCCATTCACTTATAAACAGCTCGATTTGACTTATGTAGTTATGTATATACATGATATATATATATATATATATCTGAGACTCACCTTAAGTAACTGACAATTTGTAACGATCTGATTCTGGTCAACTGTGTCAACAAGAGGTTCCATCATCGACTGCTTCCTGATGCAGCTCATGTCAAAGCCGTACACGTTTTTCCAAACTGTGACAGTAGCAAACAAAATTCAGTGAAGTTGAAAAACATTTGTATATATGTTCAAACAACGTAAGGTTACGTCACTAGTTGCGTACATTCAATCTTGTCCTCTTTGTATTCGGAGTCCTCTATTGCTGTCAGATGAAGTGTTGCATTATCAGGTAGCACGATTCCATCGCTAACCTATGGGAAACAAACAAAGATTGTGAAAAAAAAAAAAGCAAAACAATTAAAAACTAAAAAAAGAGTAAAATGGCATTTTCATCCCTGAGGTTTGGCCAGTTTTGCGACCTTCATCTAAAGGTTTGTTTTTTTTCGCATCTGGGTCCAAAGGGTTTGAAATCTTGCCATTTTCATCCTACTCGTCAACTCTTATCCATTTTTCTCCGTTAACTCGATAAGTCAGGGGTATTTCTATATTTTTGGTTAACTTAAAGGGCAATTAGGTCATTTTCACTTTATCTACAAGCATTTAGCATAATGTACAAGTATTCAAAAGACCGAATTGCTCTTTAAGTTAACAAAAAAGACAAAAATACCCCTGACTTAACTTAGAAAAACGGATGGAGTTAACAAGCCGGATGAAAATGGCAAGATTTCAAACCTTTTGGATCCAAATGCGAAAAAACAAACCTTTGGACGAAAGTCGCAAAACTGGCCAAACCTCATGGACGAAAATGGCATTTTATTCCTAAAGAATAAGTGAAACTTACCAGCCACTTATCACGAGCATATAAAACTGTATTCAACATATTCTCGTATAACAGAAAATAACCCATCCATTCCGAAATAATAATATCCACTTGTGGAACTGGAAGGTCGATTTCTTCAACTTTTCCCTTCAAAACAGTTATAACTGCGACATTAAAGCGCAAAAATGAGAAATCAGTTGACTTGTCAAACCAAGATTTTAAAAAATGTATGACCTTGAATTTTAAAGATGCTAATTACCATTAGAAAAACCGTTCGCCTTAACAATCTCTTGTGCCATGTCAGCCATCTGTGAGCACTCAATCTACAAACAAGTAGTGTAACATATCAGTGTTTACTATACAAGTCAAATTAACAGCAAAAAAAAACATTTAAGTGTTATCTGAATTGTATGACAGCGAGATAAAGATACATACAGCATAAACATGTTTTGCCCCAGCTTTTGCACAGAAGAGGGATAATATTCCGGTCCCGGCACCAACGTCAAGAACAATCTTGTCTTTGAATAAAAATTTGTTCTTGTAGATGACGTTTTGATAAGTCTTGGTTCTCACCACATCCTTCAGCATTTCCTGCAAATGACAGCATAAAACAGCTTTAAACTTTCTATTTTTACACGATTGTGCGAGTTATCAGTTATTTATTGGTGAAACGGTAAGGTTGGGTGGGGCAGCTAGTAGTAATGTAGCTCTGTTGGAAGCTAAAGAGACCAGGCTTACCTCATGAATACCTGCAGCCATAAAAACAAAAACATAAAAATGTCAGAAAATATTATAGAATCAATCAAAGAACAAAAAATAAAGAAAATGTATACTGCTTATAGCATGTGCTGGTGCATTGAGGCTAAAAAATCTATAAGTAGTTTATAAAGTACTGAAAACAAACGTTGATGTAATCAAGCCACTCGTCAAATTGAATTATCATTTTTTTTTAAATTAATTATTAAAAGAATGACAAGCAACTCAAATGTGTTAGCTACAACTTAATACACGATTAGAACTTAAAAATATGGCATTCTATTCACCATAACTTGTCATCAGACATAAAACTACAATAAAACCGAAAAGCTATATAACACAAGTAAACAACTAAAGCTTACATTGCTTGCTAGCTAGCTACTATACCATATATTATTTTTCTTACATCTAGCTACTATACCATATATTAACTCAATTCAAACTGAACCCGTTCCGATCCAAAACCCGTTTCGTGCCGTAACCCGTCTCGTGTGGATACTTGTGCCGGCTTGAAACCCATTCCGATCCGAAACCTGCCCCGTTTCTTTAAGACACTAACCCACATCGACCCATTTCTTTAATGTTCTCAACCCGCTTTGACCCGAAAATAACAAGATGGAATTTCAGGTGACCCATTGTGACCCATTTAGTTAAAATATCTTACCCAAACCAACCCATATAATTTTAAAAGCAACCCAACCTGACCCACTTGGAAGGCTTTGGGTCAAGATTGCCCCCTCTACTAGCTACTATACCATATATTAATTTTCTTGAAGACAGTCATTGTAGGGTGTTAATTTCAAAAAAAACAAAAAACAAAAACTTACTTTTGTCTATTAAAAAAGAAAAAATATATTCAAAGCTGTAAACAAACATTGTGTTGAATAAAACAAGCTTGTTACAAGCTCAATGTTTGTTTGTTTATTTGGTTCATTTCAGTCTAATGTTTATCTAAAATCCAAATTAACCAGTCTTTAAGCAATAAAAAGAAGCTACTTCAAACATAAAGCAACAATTTTTAGCTACTTCAATCAACATAACTTAATTTCAAAGCCTACAGAACTGAGACATTTATCATGTTAACAGTAGTCATATAATAACAAAAGATATGGAGATAAAATTGTAAAAAGATAGTTATTTACCAAAGTGAGAGTATGAATCGAAGTAATAATCAGCACTGGTCTTATCAGTGGAAGAATCGTGAGGTTCGCACATGGCGGAATCTTCCTCCATGTTGGAGGTTGCAGTGGCTGCTTCTTCGATGGTTTCATCGGCGTCTTCGAACTTTGACGGCGGCATAGCGTCAGTCATCGTGGAGCTGTGTGTGTTAAACAACCTCCGCTTTAGGGTTTTAGAAGATGAAGAAGAGGAGGAGATGAAATAATATATTAGGTTTTAGGGTTTATGGAGCCACTTGTGTTGCCTTTTGTATGTATGCACATTAAACCCATGTTTTGTTTTTTTAGGTTGAAGTGATTTAAGTGTAACAATTTAACTTGTTATGGTTTAAGTGTTTAACTAATATATCCCCCACCCTAGCTCAGTTGGTCAGTTGGGCTAGTGTTCTCTTTGGAGACGCCGGTTCGACTCCCGGCTGTAGCAAAAGGTGCGGGACGTCCCAATGATGGACGTTTCCTACCGAGGATGAGTTTGATCCAGAGGGCAACTCGGTTTTACCCAGCTGTTACTCCAGCGAGGTTCTCGTGTGAGGGCAGTATGGTTTCCGGCCGAAGGTCAGTTTGCGCGGCGGCCGGGGCCCGATAGAACATCGCGTCCGCAGGCGGGGCTGACGGGGGATTGTCTTTGACAAGAACCCGGTGACCACTAGGTCCTATACATAAAAAGTCACCCTTCAAAAAAAAATGGTTTAACTAATATAACTTTGAAAATATGAATGTTTGTATGTATGTATGTATGTGATTGGTGGAAGGTGGTGAAAAAGGGCTCACGCTTATTATTGTGGTAACAGAGAAGGGGCAAACGCCCATATAGCAATGCCTCGTAATGAAATAGTGATGTTTTTGGTGTTGATGTGGAAAGGGTGTTAACTCATTACGATTAGCCTTAAAGATAAGAAGGTGAATAGTACATGTCTCTAGTCAATTGAAAGTTCGATACTGTGGTGGGATTGAAAATCAAAGAATAGGACTAGTCACCAAGATTTGGATATCACTTCTAACTTGGTGGTGTCGTTCCCTAAACATGGTTGGTACTTACTCATCAAGGTAAGGAAATTAATTCAACTCGTTGGTAAGCGTCCACGAGAGTTTGAGAATGAAATTGTCATTAAGGTAAGGAAATCACTCCAAACTTAATGGTAAAATTTCGTAAAACCGAAATTGTGAATTGAAAATTGTCACCAAATTAAAGGTTTCACTCCTATTTTGGTGAGGTCGTTTCGATTGTGGGATACGAGTGTCTTCGTGTCTTCATATTGTAGCATAGTCTTGCCTTAGGAAAGACATATATTTTAAGACAAAAGAAGGAGACAAGAAGCAAAATAGGGAGAATCAAGTATAGTTTGAGCATAATAAGAGAATGGTCAAATAAGGGTTCCTTAACTATAGACTAGGTCAACGTGGAAATTTCCCTAATTCACCATAGTTATGGCTCTGATACCAATCTGTCACACCCCAACCGATGGCGAAAACATCAGAGCGAGACGAACTTGATTGCTTAAAACATAATAATGTATGACTTGTGACACTATAATTAATGATTCAAATTTTCCATTTCAATCAGGATTTCAAATAGTACATTGTCTTGAAAGGAATTATAACGAGTTGGGAAATAACATAACAACATGAACGAAAAACATAGAGATAAAATATTGAGTGCGTTTCTAGTTCCACACTAGGTAGATTTCTTGAGATTTCATCATCAATTGCCTGCAACATGTATATAAAGTATCTGTCAACACAAAAAGGTTGGCGAGAATACAAGTTTTGTCTAGATAGCATACGTATAAAAATGACTCAAATCCAACATGGCAATTGTACACTACATTAAATATCATACTAGCATGCATCAACTATAGGTCAAACTAAAGTGTCAACTAGCGTAATCTCATTACCGAAGTGAACAAGACCGTTTTGATTGAATACTTAACAATGACCACAAATGGGCGTTGTGCTACTCCTATAGGGTTATACATGTTAAGGTAGGTTGGCAAAGTTAATGACAAATAATGTGCATAAAAGTATTCTAACATGTATAAACATATAGTATTACAAGTAGCATGTTTAGTGGATTGAGTGTTTTCATAAGACTGATTGCATGTGTTTGTGTGTTTAATAAGCATACACGTTACAACCCAAAAGTGACTTAAAGCGGAAAAGGGTTCAAGTATACTCATGGTTTGCGAAGCATTCCAAAAAAAGTGAGTTGGACGATTTTGGAAGGATGGAACACCGAAGTTATCCTAGAAAGGATAAACAAAGGTGTGTGAATTCATGGGAGTTTGATGACGAAAAGTATTCAGGAATTCATAATTATGAAATACAACAAATTTATCTTTACCTAGATACTCATTTGGACACCATTTTTTGTTAGTGTTCTTCATGAGTGTTACACTCATTTAAAGCCCAAAATGGGGAGTCTAAAACTAAGATAATTTCCACCTTAGCACATAATATTCAACCATGAGGTTGGTTGACATCATGGTTAGGTTTTGGAGTATATATTATATGTTATATTATATATCATAGTCAAGTACATGTCATGTATTGTCACATGGGTAGGATAATGTAACAACTCTCATCAAAAGTCATAATTATTATTTAATTTGGTCAATAGGAAACCCTAATTGAGAAACCCAAGTGATTCTGAACAAACCCTAAAATTTTCAGAACAATAGGAATCAGGATCAGGGCCCCTAAAACTCAAGGGGGGATATACCCTAGTTAACGATTATCTAAAATACTCGTTGTCAAAATTCGAAATTAAGAAACTGTCAACTCAGCAAAGCTAGTCTCAACCGTGGCTACCCTATAACCTACTTTCAAACCATACGCATCGTAGGGGTTTAAAGCCTACGATGAGCAAGCCTGTTAAAGTCCCCTACGCATCGTAAGGGTTCTAGGCCTACGATGCGTAGGGCTGACCAAACTTTGGGTATAAATAGAGGACCTCGGGACTTGAATTCTGTCTTTGAAACGACGTAAATTCGGTTTACGTAGACTGAGTTATAACAGAAACTGTCCACAAAACACACACTAATCACGAAGTGCTGCCGCAATCAGGGTAATAACTCGATCGCTGATACGATACAACGTCCGATCGATTATAACTATCCAACGATTGTCTAAGTGCCGCTCAAATTGAGTTTATACTTTGTTATTCATCGTGATTTCGACTTGAATGTTTGAGTGCTGTTCGAATTCAGACTATACTCTGTCATTCGTTGTGAATCCGCTGAATTGATAAGTATTGCACTTGTAAATCGTTGTGAGGGTTTAATCTCGTGAATTGTCGTAACTGTTGTATTAGTTACTAACCTGTTGTGTGTACATTGTTATTTAAATTAGGTTAATCAAGGCTAATCAGTAGGCTTATACTCTGCTCGTTAAATCTACAATGTGAGTCATTCTCTTTTTATCAAATTATTTTCAAAATCATGATTATTTTCAAAGGTTATAATTACAGTGATTAAGTTTATGTAATCACCAAATTACAGCCGGTATGTGGGGTATTGTGCACATTACTACAGTTGCTATCACTTTAGGTGGGCGAACCTAAATTTTGTGATATTCGTCATTCATTGGGACAGCCAATGGTGATATGACCACAGTCACCGAAAAGAGTCGAGTGACAAATACTGTGGGTAGTTGGTTTGATATCAGAAACATTGTAATCTCTCTTAATACTGTAAATTATAACAAACGAGTCGTTTTAGTAAAACTGAATGATTCACTCAGTATTTCCCCGCTGACAAAACCTTTTTTAAACATGTTTCAGGTGATCTGTTGTGAGCAAAGGAAAAGTGCCGTGAAGCACTACAAGCTTAGAAAAGTGGCTCAATGTAAATAAATAAAGAAACATGTTTTGAGAAATAAAGATTTCCCAGTGAAATCACTTTATTGTAAATTATGGGATTTATCCCTATATTATATATATAAATGAGCAGTTTTAATATTTAACGATCCTGCTTAAAAAGACTTCCGTTGTCACATAATTAGATACCATCGGATTTCCTGCCTCGCGGCTCTGGACCGGGTCAAATCGGGGCCAAGGGCCGTGACAAGAAAAGGTGGTATCAGAGCCACTGATTTAAGCTTACTATTGATTTTAGCCTATTAAAGTTATTGAGATTTAATTGCTATTCTGTGAAAATATGTTTTATTAACTGATTAATTGTTGAGTTACAGTATGGGTAAACAAAAGATTTCTGCTATCTACCACAAATTAGATACTGCACCCACAGAAAAAGGAACCTCTTCCTCCAAACACCTAGCAGATATGGAAGAAGGGATTTTTGTCCGTAAAGCAAATTATGAAAATCCTCTTACCCAAGATAAAAGAAATTCGATTCTTAAGAAGGGACAGGAGAAAATAAAGAAAACCCAAGTCAAGAAAGTGAGGTTTAATTCAGAAATCCAGGAATTAGGCAATAGGTCACCTTGGGAAGACACATTAGATGAAAAATGGGCAAACCTTTATATGCTAGCTACCGTAGCAGAAAATGCAAACCTCTAAAACTATCAATAAGCCTGGTCTAGTAGAAAATTAATACCTAGTAAATAAATAAATTATCGTGTTCTCTTTCCTGTAGTCTTTTGTAACAAATCAGTATGCAATAAACTTTAATGTTTATTTATAAAACTTTGTTCCAAAGTTTTAACTTAGCATTTTTGTGCATTTTGCATATATGCTATCCAGCATGAGTGAGATATCGGAAGCATTTCAGAATCTCAACCTCTACCCAGTACCAATTGAAGTCTCCCACGACTTTACTGGTTATATTGCTGACATAGAGGAACCTCTGGAATTCCAAGCTCCACCGCTGGAAAAAGCAAAACCTAAAAAGAGAAGAAGGTATGTAGGATGGAGAAAAGTGCGCAGGAGAAAGCCAGCTACTAGGAGACTCCCCAAAATAGAAAACCCTATAGACAAAGGAAAAGGAATCGAAATCGGGGAAAGTTCTAAACCAGCAGAGATAGAAATCAAGAAAGATTATAAACAAAAAGGAATAGAAATTGGAGAGAGTTCTAGACAATCTGAAGAAATCACATTTCAAGACGAAATAGACCGTCTACTGGCAAATTGTGATGTCCTTAGCCCTATCCATAATAATCTATATCCTTACCTAGAAAACCAACTTCCTGTAAATCTGGAACCAGCTATTCCAGACCCACTAATCCACACTCGACCTTTAGGTCAAATGGAAGAATGGTGGACAAATGACTGGCAATTTGAAAATATCGTCAACAGTCCTTATTCTTTCCTTCCACAGTTTGATCCAGAACCTATCCCTAATCCTCCAATGAGCAACGAAAACTTAGCCGAACTCCGTCAGTACGGTGAAGAGCTGATAAGTACAGGGAATAGGATCCGGGAAATGGGGGAACAAATTTCCTGGAAATACGACGAAAGGGAGCGTCGCTACTAAACTGCCAGTTGACAAAAGAATAGTGGGGTTGGGAAGAATGTCTGTATAAGAATAATAATAATAATAATAATAATAATAATAATAATAATAATAATAGTTAAATATAACTCTGTAAAATGGGAAATAAAACATTGTAAGATAAACAGTGTGTATGGATGCCTATATAATATATAAATCAAAATAGAAGTCGAAACATCTACGATTTTGGATATATATCTGTGTTGTAAGATTTTATGTGCTTCTGTGTAATTGTTTTATTTACAATCATTTGATACTAATAGTTATATTTATAATAATTATCAGATGGAAAACGCTAGTAATGAACCAGTTAATGAAGGGAATCAATCTGAACAAAATCAGGAAAACCAGTATATGACTAGACAAGATATTGAAAATATCGTCACTCAAGGGATAGCTAATGCTATTCCAGCAATCGTGGCTGCTGCTCAGAAACCTGTTGAACCACAACAAATCATTCCTAGTAAACGTACTCAGGAAGACAATAGTAGTCATAGTGTAAATGGAGGCGGCAATCATGACGATAATAATCCACGACAGGCTCCACCTCCTAAGAAAATGAAAGCTGCAACACCTGGTTGCACTTTCAAAGAATTTCTTGCTTGCAAACCTGCTGAATTTGCGGGCAACGAAGGAGCAACTGCAGTACTGCGTTGGTTAGAGAAAACCGAAGCAGTAATTGCAATAAGTAAGTGTTCCGAAGAAGATCAGGTTATGTATACGTCAAATTTATTCAAAGAAGGGGCACTAGAATGATGGAACACTGTATTACAAGCCAAAGGAAGAAGGATGGCTTACGCTTTAAACTGGGAAGAATTTAAAATTCTTGTAGAAAGAAAATATTGTCCTGAATATGAAAAGGAACAAATGGCAAATAAGTTCCTAAACCATCGTATGGTAGGCGTAGAGTGTCGCGGTTATACTTCGACATTCTTTGAATATGCTAGAGTGGTACCAACACTGGCTTCGCCAGAATCGGTACTCATTTCCCGTTACATTTGGGGATTAATTAGTGAAATTCGTAACATCGTTAAAGCTGCGAGACCTCGCACTATTGACGATGCTGTGGAATTAGCTAATACCCTAACTGATGAACTAGTGCGCACAAGAGAAGAAGATCGAAAGAAGGAATTGGCTCAAAAGATTACCCAAGGATTTCGTGTGGGTAATGATAATAATAGGTTCAAGAAAAGAGGAAGGAGACAATCTGCACAACCGCCTTTTTGCAGAAATTGCAAAAAGAATCATTTTGGAAAATGCAATGTAATTTGCAACTTCTGCAAAATGACAGGACATCGTGAAGAAAATTGCAAAAAGAAAACCATAGTTTGCTATAACTGTGGAGAAACAGGACATTACAAAACGGAATGTCCTAAATTAACTAAAACCGCAGACAATAAAGGCAAATCAGCTGATGGAACAACAAAGAAGAATGCCCGAGCATTCCAGCTAACCACTCAAGAAGCTGAACTAATCCCTGACGTCATAGCTGGTACGTTCTTGGTCCACAACGTTTATGCAAAAGTATTATTTGACTCTGGTACAAACCAAAGTTTTATCAATACTTCATTTTGCCAAGCCCTTAACTTACCCTTAACCACTCTTAGGCAAATTTTTACAGTCGAAACGGCAGATGGGAATTCTGTTAACATAAATAAGGTTTTGCAAGAAGGAAAGATAGAACTGTTAGGCCATAAGTTTTCTGCAAACCTGTTACCTATGAATTTAGCCGGATTTGATGTAGTGTTAGGAATGGATTGGTTGATAGCCAACCATGCTCGAATCCTTTGTGATAAGAATTCCGTAGAAATCCGTACTCCCACAGGAGAGGTAATTTTAATTTCAGGAGATAAACCACGAAAGCCACTGAAGTTCATATCAGTAATGAAAGTTGCTAGTTATGAACGAAAGCAAGGAATGGTGTATATGATTTCGGTAATCATTAACACTAAAAGTAAGGAACTCCCAGACATTCCTATAGTTTCAGAATACCCAGACATCTTTCCAAAAGAATTACCTGGGTTACCACCTGATAGGGAAGTAGAGTTTAGAATCCATCTAATTCCGGGTACTACACCAATAGCCAAGGCACCTTATCGATTAGCACCCACCGAAATGCTAGAATTGAAAAAACAGTTAGATGAATTATTAAGCAAAGGATTTATACAACCTATTTCATCCCCTTGGGGAGCACCAGTGTTGTTTGTGAAAAAGAAAGATGGATCTATGAGAATGTGTATCGATTATAGAGAACTAAATAAAGTTACAATTAAGAATCGATACCCATTACCTAGGATTGACGATCTTTTTGATCAACTTCAAGGCGCTAGGTATTTTTCTAAGATAGACTTAAGATCCGGATATCACCAGTTAAAAGTACAAGAAGAAGACATACCTAAAACTGCTTTCAGAACTAGGTATGGCCATTATGAGTTTACAGTCATGCCCTTTGGACTAACAAATGCCCCAGCAGCATTTATGGACATGATGAATCGGATCTGTAAGCCATACTTGGATAAATTTGTAATCGTATTCATTGACGATATACTTATTTATTCCAAAAGTCAGGAAGAACATTGCGAACACTTGCATGCACTCTTAACTTTGTTAAGAAATGAAAAACTTTATGCCAAATTCTCGAAGTGTGAATTCTGGCTGCAAGAAGTACAATTTTTAGGTCACATGGTGAATCACGAAGGAATTCACGTAGATCCTGCTAAAATAGAAGCAATCACCAAATGGAAGGTCCCACAAACAGCTATGGAAATTAGAAGTTTTCTAGGCTTAGCCGGATACTACAGACGATTTATTAAGGATTTCTCTAAGATAGCTGTACCTTTGACTAAGTTAACCTGTAAAGCCACTAAATTTGAATGGGGTCATAAGCAAGAAGAAGCTTTTAAGATTTTAAAACATCAATTGACGAATGCTCCAATTTTAGCATTGCCTGAAGGAACAGAAGATTTTGAAGTATATTGTGATGCTTCAAAATTAGGATTCGGATGTGTGTTGATGCAACGAAAAAAGGTAATTGCGTATGCCTCTCGGCAGTTGAAAAAGCACGAGGAGAATTATACAACTCATGACTTAGAATTAGGAGCCATAATTTTTGCCCTTAAAATTTGGAGACATTATTTGTATGGAAGTAAGTTTACTGTTTATACAGATCATAAAAGTTTAAGGTATATATTTGGGCAGAAAGAGTTAAATATGAGGCAAAGAAGATGGATGGAAGTTTTAAGTGATTACGACTGTGATATTCAATATCACGAAGGAAAGGCAAACGTAGTTGCAGATGCCTTAAGTCGTAAGTATCAGGAAAAACAAAAGCGAGTCCGTGCTCTTAGATTAAATCTACAGATAGATTTAATGGAACAATTAAAGAAAGTTCAGGAAACAGCAATCAAGGACGATGCTGAAGGAATGAAAGGTTATATAAAGGAACTAGAGCAAGGAAATGATGGAATTTGGAGATTCCACAAGAAACGAATTTGGGTACCTAAGCAAGGAGAATTAAGAAATAAGATTTTAGAAGAAGCCCATAAATCTAGGTATACTACGCATCCAGGAAACAATAAAATGTACCAAGATTTAAGAAAGAATTTCTGGTGGATAGGAATGAAGAAAGATATAGCAAGATATATTTCTAAGTGTCTTACTTGTTCACAAGTAAAGGCTGAACATCAGAAACCTTCAGGACTACTACAACAACTGGAAATGCCGGTATGGAAATGGGAACTTATAACAATGGATTTTGTTACTAAGTTGCCTAAAACAAGAAAAGGTAATGATACGATTTGGGTAATTGTGGATCGATTAACCAAATCAGCTCATTTTCTATCAATGAAGGAAACCTTTAGCATGGAAAGGCTAGCCAAGTTGTACGTAGACGAAGTGGTATCTTTACATGGAGTCCCACTCTCCATTGTATCAGATAGAGATAGTCGTTTTACTTCTCATTTTTGGAAAAGTTTCCAACAAGCTATGGGAACTCGACTAAATCTGAGTACGGCATATCATCCTCAAACAGACGGGCAAAGTGAAAGAACGATCCAAACTCTGGAAGACATGCTTCGAGCATGTGTAATAGATTTTGGTGGAAACTGGGATGATCATTTACCATTAATTGAATTCTCCTATAATAATAGTTATCATTCAAGCATTGAAACTGCTCCATTTGAAGCACTGTATGGAAGAAAGTGCAGAACTCCAGTTTGTTGGGCAGAAATAGGAGAAAATCAATTGTCAGGTCCTGAGATTGTGCAAGAGACGACCGACAAGATTACTCAAATCAAGGAAAGGCTGAAGACTGCTCGAGATCGCCAGAAGAGTTATGCAGATAATCGCCGCAAGCCGTTAGAATTTCAAGTCGGAGATAAAGTACTCTTGAAAGTTTCTCCTTGGAAAGGAATTGTTCGATTCGGTAAGAAAGGAAAGCTAAGTCCAAGATACGTAGGACCATTTTCTGTGATCCAACGTATAGGACCAGTTGCTTATCGTTTACAATTACCAGAAGAATTATCTGGAGTACATGATGTATTTCATGTATCCAATCTCAAGAAATGCTTATCAGATGAATCTCTGGTAGTACCTCTTCGAGATATAGAGGTAAACGAAAAACTGAAATTTGTTGAGAAACCTCTTCAAATTGAGGATCGAAAGATCAAGTTTCTCAAACATAAACGACTAGTTTTAATCAAAGTCAGATGGGATTCAAAAAGAGGAGCTGAATACACTTGGGAGCTGGAATCAGAAATGAAGAGAAAGTATCCTCATTTATTCCTGTAAATCTCGAGGACGAGATTTTTTTAGGTAGGGAGAATGTAACAACTCTCATCAAAAGTCATAATTATTATTTAATTTGGTCAATAGGAAACCCTAATTGAGAAACCCAAGTGATTCTGAACAAACCTTAAATTTTCAGAACAATAGGAATCAGGATCAGGGCCCCTAAAACTCAAGGGGGGATATACCCTAGTTAACGATTATCTAAAATACTCGTTGTCAAAATTCGAAATTAAGAAACTGTCAACTCAGCAAAGCTAGTCTCAACCGTGGCTACCCTATAACCTACTTTCAAACCATATGCATCGTAGGGGTTTAAAGCCTACGATGCGCAAGCCTGTTAAAGTCCCCTACACATCGTAAGGGTTCTAGGCCTACGATGCGCAGGGCTGACCAAACTTTGGGTATAAATAGAGGACCTCGGGACTTGAATTCTGTCTTTGAAATGACGTAAATTCGGTTTACGTAGACTGAGTTATAACAGAAACTGTCCACAAAACACACACTAATCACGAAGTGCTGCCGCAATCAGGGTAATAACTCGATCGCTGATACGATACAACGTCCGATCGATTATAACTATCCAACGATTGTCTAAGTGCCGCTCAAATTGAGTTTATACTTTGTTATTCATCGTGATTTCGACTTGAATGTTTGAGTGCTGTTCGAATTTGGACTATACTCTGTCATTCGTTGTGAATCCGCTGAATTGATAAGTATTGCACTTGTAAATCGTTGTGAGGGTTTAATCTCGTGAATTGTCGTAACTGTTGTATTAGTTACTAACCTGTTGTGTGTACATTGTTATTTAAATTAGGTTAATCAAGGCTAATCAGTAGGCTTATACTCTGCTCGTTAAATCTACAATGTGAGTCATTCTCTTTTTATCAAATTATTTTCAAAATCATGTTTATTTTCAAAGGTTATAATTACAGTGATTAAGTTTATGTAATCACCAAATTACAGCCAGTATGTGGGGTATTGTGCACATTACTACAGTTGTTATCACTTTAGGTGGGCGAACCTAAATTTTGTGATATTCGTCATTCATTGGGGCAGCCAATGGTGATATGACCACAGTCACCGAAAAGAGTCGAGTGACAAATACTGTGGGTAGTTGGTTTGATATCAGAAACATTGTAATCTCTCTTAATACTGTAAATTATAACAAACGAGTCGTTTTAGTAAAACTGAATGATTCACTCAGTATTTCCCCGCTGACAAAACCTTTTTCAAACATGTTTCAGGCGATCTGTTGTGAGCAAAGGAAAAGTGCCGTGAAGCACTACAAGCTTAGAAAAGTGGCTCAATGTAAATAAATAAAGAAACATGTTTTGAGAAATAAAGATTTCCCAGTGAAATCACTTTATTGTAAATTATGGGATTTATCCCTATATTATATATATAAATGAGCAGTTTTAATATTTAACGATCCTGCTTAAAAAGACTTCCGCTGTCACATAATTAGATACCATCGGATTTCCTGCCTCGCGGCTCTGGACCGGGTCAAATCGGGGCCAAGGGCCGTGACAGATAAATCCTTTAACCCTATAGTTCACCAATGCACAAATCATCACATGGATGATTCAGATGGTCATAAATCTAAGTATAAGAATGTAAATAACTTATCTAATTCACCAAGCAACCAAGTGATTTTAACTAGACGAGTGCATTCCAAACATGGTTAAAGTTTGGAGACTTGGTATAGTTTATTCACTCTGATTACTTGAAAGTTGTTTGGTGACTTAGATGATATGGAATATAAACAAAAATGGCTATCGTTTATGGAACAAACATCAATCCAGACTTATCCCACAAAGAGATTTGTTTTCAACTTGAAGATGTTCCAAGAGCATTGTTTGGAAAGTTTAATTAAAACAAAAAATAAGCCTAACTTTGGACCTCAAAATGGTGATATTCCATCTTGGTTTACAATGGTAAACTTATGGAAACACTTCTAGAGGTTATCCCAAATAAGGAGAAACAAGAATTCATGAAAAAAAAAAAAAGAAGAAGAAGGTGAGTTGAAGCTCACTTTTGCACTTGGAACTATGCTGCCCAAAGTTGCAAGATCTAGAAGATTTGAGATGTTTTGAAAGTGTGGAACGTGAAATTGTAACGCCCTGCTTTTTCGTAACTTTCCCTACATAGGAAGCATGTCTTATATTTCCATTTTTGGAAGCTCGTTTCCTTTGTAATTGTGTTTCGTTTCAAGCTATTGTAAATCCGAGACTTCGATCATAATGAAATTAATTTTTCGTGTGAATTATTCATTGTTTATACATGTTTATACATTAATATGTGCATTCATTTGATACATGATTCGTAATTCGCTTAAACGTAAGTTTAACTCGTAAACATTGATCGTGTATTCGTAATTCTCAAATCTCCATACATTCAAATACTTGGTTATTCGATTGTAAGATTAAGTTATATGTTTTCACTTGATTATACCTAATCATAAATCAGACATACTTGTTACATTTGATATGTCACATACATGTATTTTTATCACACATTTTGGTACTTTAAAACATGTTTAATATGCACTTTAGACCTTAATAACATGTGAATTATACACCAAACATTATGTAACATCTTATTTATATAAAGTGTATCTCATTTATACCTTTTATTACATTTAAATAACAAATATATATATATATATATAAAGCTATTAATAACAGCTTGCGACCAACCCTTATGGCTGAGTTTTAGTTGTTTTTTTACTAACCAACCTTCAATTACTTGTATATCATAAATACATATTATGCTTCACTAAAATACATCAATTATATGTCACACAAAGAAAAAAAAGGGTATTTTATGGCTGTTAACAGCCTTAGGCTGGATTTAATGGACTTGTTTCAATGATTAACCCTACTAAACACTCCCAAAGCCCAACCCAATAAAACCTTAATCCATCCCCTACATAACCAAAGCCTCCTCCAAGCATTTTTCACTTTCTAAACACTCCCCATTCACTCTCAAACACTCCAAATCGCGGCTGAGATCAAGAGTTCGAGCAGATTCAGCATCTCTTACAAAAGTGAGCATAACTCACTCATTTCTTAACCGTTTCACTTGATTCTTTTTCCTACTTACTTGGATTAACCTTAGGAACATTTCCATAGGTTTTTCATGGAGAACCAAGGTCTGGAATGTCACCAAAAAGGCTCCAAATTTGACTGATCTTTCTGTTTTTTATTCAATCTTTGTTAATGTCACACCCCCAAAATCCACCTGCGGAGTATCACCGCTTGGAGGCGTGACTGACCAGGATCAAGCCACCAATCATATTGAACATATAAGTAAGTAGTAAAAATCATTCATCAATACGAAAGGTGTTTTCAAAACCAAACATCAATAAGTGTGTAGCGGAAGCATTAGTATGTAAACCCAATGTAAATAGTAAATTCAAATGTGTAAATAGATAACATGGCATCATCGATCCATGTCCCACAACAACCTGCTCCTCCCTGTGCAAGCTCCATATGTACCTAAGGTCCTGCAAGGCATGTAAGAGAGAGAGTCAACAACTAGTTGAGCGAGTTCACAGTTAATAGTTTAGTAATAATGTTCGTATTGTAGTTCGTATGTTCGTTTAGTAATCATGTATCGTATATATCGTATCGCGGCCCTCTAGGCATGTTTGCGAAGATTAGTATTCGTATCGCGGCCATTCCAGGCATGTTTGCGAAGATTAGTGGGGTTTTTCCCGTATATATACTAGACTAGGTATAGTAGTATCGCGGCCCTTCCTGGCATGTGTGCGAAGATTAGAATATATAGTTCGCGGACCTTCCTAGGCATGTGTGCGAAGATTGTCATAATATCGCGGCCATCACTTGGCGTGTGTGCGAAGATCAGTTCAATTAGTATAACCAGTCTAGCCTGTTCTTATCCATAATCCTTCCTCTCCCGGGAATCATATATCTAAGTTCCATAAACTGAACGAATAAATAATCCAACCCATTCCCATCCTGGGAATCCCATGCCTTGGCTGTGTGAACTCACCTTGGTTTGCTCGGTATGCTAAGTGTATGCTCGCAAGTAATCAATCACGTCCTATAGTATGCACGTATGTGAAATCAGTTTGTGTTCACGTATAAGTACACAGTTGATAAGCAAGTAGCACGTAGCACGTATTTGAGATCGTACACAAGATGGTGACACTTAACAGCAGTTAACTAACCAGGTTAACACTTAACAGAAAAGTAAACAGATTACTGTGCTGATTACCCATTTGGCGAAACACCCCTGTTTCGCCATAAGTCCCTTCGACGAAACACCTGCTTCGTCGTCACCTTGATTCGTCGCAGAGGTCTCGACGAAACACATCCTGTTTCGTCGTTACCTCTGTTTCGTCAATAGCATTTTGATTCGTCACAGATTTGATTCGCCAAGTAACAGTTACGTCAAAGAATCAATTACGTCAAATAATCAATTACGTAATGAGAAACCCTAATTCTGCCGTCACATCAACATACATGATCATACAAGAATCATTAGCATGGAAATCATCATCAAATCATCAAGAAATCATCATCTAGCATAAACCCTAGTTTATGTGTACCACATATCGATTAACACACCTCCTCATATCACCGAACCCTAACAAGATACTAACGTGTAATCAGAATCAGATCATATAAACAACATACAGAACCGGGTATTCGATCGAGTTAAGTTTCGCATAGAATTACACATCTAATTAACCATGTATATCCAAATCCAGAACATCATAGCATATACTCATAACCGTTTCATAAATCAAGTATTCACATAAACACATAACGAAAAATCACTAACCACGATGAATAGAATAGTCGTAGGATCGATTCGGGGCTTCGGGAACACAAGATCGCCGTAAACAGGGTAGAGGGAACTCTAGGGTTTCTGTTTTGCTAAAGTGTGGCGAATAGAATGGTGTAACTCAATAAAAATCTATACGTAACATACTGGGCCCATAACTGGGCTTCGGCGAATCTGGGCTCGGCGAAACACTTTGTTTCGTCGAGTCGTTTATGGCGAAACATATCCTGTTTCGTCGAGAATGGTTATGGCGAAACACACTTGTGTTTCGTCGGGTTCTTTCCTATGTTAGGCAGTTTATGTTTCTCAACAGGTTCCATGTTATACAATCAAACACATATTCATGCAAACACAATGTATTTTATCATAACACAACTATATAGTCAAAGTCAACGTGCATTTAATGCGAATAAAGAATGTCGGAAATTCGGGTTGTCACATTATCCCCAACTTGAAAGAAATTTCGTCCCGAAATTTAGCATGCAGTTACTGAGGAAGCTAATAGTGTGACGTTGTTTACCTGTTTCGTATCGCGGCTCCCCGAGCATGTATGCGAAGATTACTGGTTTTCTTGGGGTGTCACATTATCCCCCCGTTGATTTGGAATTTCGTCCCGAAATTCTGCATTGGTAGCTTCAGCCTCAGTAGTAGTTGCTTGGTTTCCGAATAACTGGGGATATTTGAGTTCCATTTGATCTTCACGCTCCCAGGTGAACTCTGGGCCGCGGCGGGAGTTCCAACGAACTCGTACAAGAGGGATTCTCGTGTTCTTGAGGACCTTAACATCCCGGTCCGTGATTTCAACAGGTTCTTCGACGAAGTGCAACCGCTCGTCGATAGTGAGTTCCTTCAAGGGAACTATGTGGGTCTCATTTGACGTACACTTCTTCAGATTCGACACGTGAAAGACGTTGTGAACTGCACTGAGTTCAGCGGGTAAGTTCAATCTGTAGGCCACTTTACCTATTTTCTCTGTAACTTCGAAAGGTCCAACATATCGTGGATTTAGTTTGCCGCGTTTGCCAAAACGAACCACACCCTTCCAGGGTGAAACTTTGAGTAGCACTCGATCCCCAACTTGGAACTTGAGTGGTTTCCTGTCTAAATCAGCGTATGCTTTCTGACGGTCGCGTGCTGCCGCCATGCGTTGTCGTATTTGTGCAATCTTTTCTGTAGTATCGACTACCATTTCTGGACCTGTGATTTGACTATCTCCCACCTCTGCCCAACAGAGAGGTGACCGGCATTTACGCCCGTACAATGCCTCGAATGGTGCAGCCTTAATGCTGGTGTGGTAGCTGTTATTGTATGAAAATTCCACGAGTGGCAGATGTTTCTCCCAACCATTGCCAAAGTCAATTACGCACGCCCGAAGCATGTCTTCTAGAGTTTGAATAGTGCGCTCAGACTGTCCATCTGTCTGAGGGTGATAAGCTGTGCTCATGTCTAACCGAGAGCCAAAAGATTTATGCATTGCTTGCCACAGTTCTGAAGTGAAACGTGCGTCACGATCAGAGATGATGGAGGTGGGCACTCCGTGCCTCGAGACCACTTCTTTCAAGTAAATGTCTGCTAAGGTAGAGAACTTGTCTGTTTCTTTGATAGCCAAGAAGTGAGCAGACTTTGTGAGTCGATCCACGATCACCCAAATAGTATCATTTCCACGCTGAGATCTAGGGAGACCAGTAACAAAATCCATGGAAATTTGCTCGCATTTCCATTGTGGTATCTCAGGTTGTTGGAGTGGTCCTGACGGTTTCTGATATTCTGCCTTGACTCTCGCACAAGTCAAGCATTTGCTAACGTATGTGGCTATGTGGGCCTTCATGCTAGGCCACCAGTATGTAGTCTTAATATCGTGGTACATTTTATCCGAACCAGGATGTACCGAGTAGCGAGACTTGTGAGCTTCGTCCATTACCAGCTCGCGTAAGTTGCCGTACAGTGGGACCCAAATGCGTCCTGTAACGTAGTAAGCACCATCTTCCTTCTGTTCTAAACGTTGTCTTGAGCCACGTAGGGCTTCAGCCCTGACATTTTCTGGTTTCAATGCTTCTGTCTGAGCATCCCGTATCTGGGAAGGAAGACTAGACTGTATGGTGAGTTGTAAAGCTCGTACGCGCTTAGGCGCGGTGTCCTTTCGGCTGAGGGCGTCAGCCACAACATTGGCTTTGCCTGGGTGGTACCTGATTGAGCATTCGTAGTCATTTAACAGTTCGACCCATCGTCGCTGTCGCATATTCAGCTCTTTCTGTTTGAAGATATGTTCGAGGCTTCTGTGATCAGTGTAGATTGCGCATTTGGTACCATACAAATAGTGTCGCCATATCTTAAGTGCAAAAACAACCGCTCCCAGCTCTAGGTCGTGTGTCGTGTAGTTCCGTTCGTGAACCTTAAGTTGGCGCGAAGCATAAGCAATAACTTTATCCCTCTGCATCAATACACATCCAAGACCTTGGATAGATGCGTCGCAGTAGACTACGAAATCGTCCGTGCCTTCAGGCAGTGAGAGGATAGGTGCGCTACATAGTCTATCCTTTAAGTGCTGAAACGCTGTTTCCTGTGCGTTACCCCAACGATAAACAACACCCTTCTGCGTCAACAGTGTAAGCGGCTGAGCAATCTTTGAGAAGTCTTTGATGAAACGTCTGTAATAACCCGCCAAACCCAAGAATTGGCGTATTTCTGTTGGTGTACGAGGCGCAGGCCAATTCTTGATCGAATCTACCTTGGATGGATCTACATGAATCCCATCCTTGTTCACCACGTGGCCTAAAAAGTGGACTTCACGAAGCCAAAAGTCACATTTGGAAAACTTGGCGTATAGCTGTTCCGTTCGTAGAAGTTCCAGTATAAGACGTAAGTGCTGCTCGTGTTCCTCCTGACTCTTCGAATAAATCAGGATGTCGTCGATGAAAACAATGACGAACTTGTCGAGATAGGGTTTGCACACCCTGTTCATAAGATCCATAAATACGGCAGGCGCGTTCGTTAGCCCAAATGGCATGACCATAAACTCGTAGTGGCCGTAGCGAGTTCTAAACGCTGTTTTAGAGACGTCCTCATCCCGGACTCTCAGCTGATGGTACCCTGACCTTAAGTCTATCTTGGAGTAGTAGCTCGACCCTTGCAACTGGTCGAATAAATCATCTATGCGCGGAAGAGGATAACGATTCTTGATCGTCACCTTGTTGAGTTCACGGTAGTCTATACACATCCTAAACGTACCGTCTTTCTTCTTTACGAATAACACTGGAGCTCCCCAGGGCGAAGAGCTAGGACGTATAAAACCCTTTTCCAAGAGTTCTTGTAGTTGCTTTGACAGTTCTTCCAATTCAGTTGGAGCTAAACGATAAGGTGCTCGAGCTATAGGTGCTGCTCCTGGAGCGAGCTCGATCTGAAATTCAACTTGACGATGAGGCGGTAACCCAGGTAATTCCTCAGGAAACACTTGAGGAAAATCGCGTACTACAGGAATATCTTCAATCTTTTTCTCTTTCTTCGATGTATCTGTAACGGGTGCTAATATAGCAGTGTGCCCCTTGCGCAAACACTTCTGAGCCTTCAAGAAAGAAATGATGCCACTCACGACACCACTCCTGTCACCTTGAACTTCGAGAGATTCTTTACCAGAACGGGGAATACGAATGATCTTTTCCTTGCATAGAATCTCTGCTTGTTGTTGGGATAACCAATCCATACCAATGACGATGTCATAACTATCGCAACGTCGAGGTCATTACTAGTATCACCCTGACCAATCACGAACACTCGACCCCTGGCACCATTGTCGTCGTTATTACCCCCATTGTTGCCTCCATTATTGTTCCTGTTTCTTTGATTGTGGTTCTGATTCTGGTTCTGGTTCGACCGTGGGCAGTGTCTTTTGAAGTGACCTTCAGCACCATCTGATAACATCCCTTGTTACCATGCTGTTGTCGCCGATTCTATAGATCTTGTGGCTGTTGTTGTTGGTTCTGGTTTGTAGGACGTGAGTTTCTACCATCTTTGGTTCCATGACCAAGCTTGTTGCATTATTGACAATGATTGTGTTTGCCCTGCCCGCTGTGGTGCAGGTTACATCGTTTGTGCTTAGGGTGGTTTCCCTTGTATCCACCCTGCCCTTGAATACTAAATGTTGCTAATCAGGACTTTAGTTGTCATCGACCTTTCACTGCTGTGCCTGGGACGGAATCGTAGTCGAACCCTTGCTAGAGGTTCCATCCCACTTTCATCCATTGTTACTGAGGGTAGCAGAAGTAGTTGAGGTAGTAGTGGTAGTAGTATCGCTGATACGTTGGGGCAGCTTGTTCTGTCCCACTGCCTAGCCTGTGAGACGATGAGCAAGATGAGTAACATCTTGAATAGTAGCAAGTTTAGCCGTCTTTACATGGTTTTGAATTCCAGGTACTAAGCCCTTGAGGTACAGCTCAAAGCTCTTTATGGGAGGATCCACCATTGTTGGACACAAAATTGCTAGTTTGTTGGATCGTTATCGTGTACGCTTCTATCTCTGACCCCGTCATTTTCATGTTAAAGGACTCCACTTCCAACTTGTGGATGGCATCAAAACTACTGTATTCACGTTTGATCGGTTCCTTAAAATCATTCCATGGGGTGGCATTAGCAGCCGCCAGCTCCAACATCGTAATCTCGCGTGTTCCACCAAGTTTGCGCAGTGCCTTCGAGTATATCAGTGGCATATTTCACCTTACGAGCCTCAGGTCATTCGCACATTTGAAGGCCGATTCGAGTTCCTCGAACTAATGGAGGAGTCCAACAGCTCCTTCAGTGTCGCTGAAAGTAGTAGGACGACAGTCCATAAAAGTCGTGTATGTGCACACAGGTGGCTGAGCGTGTTGACTTGTCGTGTGCGTAAGAGTAATCAAAATTAAGCACAAGTGTTGAGTTACAAGAGTAGGATCTAAAAATCCTGGAGTAAATGGTGATGGCAGGTTACACCTCCTGTCTGGGCAGCTGCGAGTGCTGCCGTAACTTGTTCAGTGATCGAAGCCGCCAACTGGGCTTGAGTTAGGTTAACGCGTCCACACATGATCTTGACATCAGAGAGAACATGTGGGTAAGAGGTTCGCGATTAGTGCGAAGAGAGTGAGCACGCAAGTATTCTCAAGCAATAACATATAGTAGGTTCTGTAATCTGAGCATACCACGAGCAAAGTTCTATGTAATTCTAGCAAGTAGGTAAAGTAACATGAATAGTAGTACCTATGATGTTGAGCCTTGCACGTGGAGCGAAGCGTCGTTGTGGATCGTTGAGAGCACTGTTCTGGTTATAGTCTGGTTTTAACAAAATCGTTTTCCCTTTATTAAAACCGAGTTCTCTATAACCAATGGCTCTGATACCAATCTGTCACACCCCCAAAATCCACCTGCGGAGTATCACCGCTTGGAGGCGTGACTGACCAGGATCAAGCCACCAATCATATTGAACATATAAGTAAGTAGTAAAAATCATTCATCAATACGAAAGGTGTTTTCAAAACCAAACATCAATAAGTGTGTAGCGGAAGCATTAGTATGTAAACCCAATGTAAATAGTAAATTCAAATGTGTAAATAGATAACATGGCATCATCGATCCATGTCCCACAACAACCTGCTCCTCCCTGTGCAAGCTCCATATGTACCTAAGGTCCTGCAAGGCATGTAAGAGAGAGAGTCAACAACTAGTTGAGCGAGTTCACAGTTAATAGTTTAGTAATAATGTTCGTATTGTAGTTCGTATGTTCGTTTAGTAATCATGTATCGTATATATCGTATCGCGGCCCTCTAGGCATGTTTGCGAAGATTAGTATTCGTATCGCGGCCATTCCAGGCATGTTTGCGAAGATTAGTGGGGTTTTTCCCGTATATATACTAGACTAGGTATAGTAGTATCGCGGCCCTTCCTGGCATGTGTGCGAAGATTAGAATATATAGTTCGCGGCCCTTCCTAGGCATGTGTGCGAAGATTGTCATAATATCGCGGCCATCACTTGGCGTGTGTGCGAAGATCAGTTCAATTAGTATAACCAGTCTAGCCTGTTCTTATCCATAATCCTTCCTCTCCCGGGAATCATATATCTAAGTTCCATAAACTGAACGAATAAATAATCCAACCCATTCCCATCCTGGGAATCCCATGCCTTGGCTGTGTGAACTCACCTTGGTTTGCTCGGTATGCTAAGTGTATGCTCGCAAGTAATCAATCACGTCCTATAGTATGCACGTATGTGAAATCAGTTTGTGTTCACGTATAAGTACACAGTTGATAAGCAAGTAGCACGTAGCACGTATTTGAGATCGTACACAAGATGGTGACACTTAACAGCAGTTAACTAACCAGGTTAACACTTAACAGAAAAGTAAACAGATTACTGTGCTGATTACCCATTTGGCGAAACACCCCTGTTTCGCCATAAGTCCCTTCGACGAAACACCTGCTTCGTCGTCACCTTGATTCGTCGCAGAGGTCTCGACGAAACACATCCTGTTTCGTCGTTACCTCTGTTTCGTCAATAGCATTTTGATTCGTCACAGATTTGATTCGCCAAGTAACAGTTACGTCAAAGAATCAGTTACGTCAAATAATCAATTACGTAATGAGAAACCCTAATTCTGCCGTCACATCAACATACATGATCATACAAGAATCATTAGCATGGAAATCATCATCAAATCATCAAGAAATCATCATCTAGCATAAACCCTAGTTTATGTGTACCACATATCGATTAACACACCTCCTCATATCACTGAACCCTAACAAGATACTAACGTGTAATCAGAATCAGATCATATAAACAACATACAGAACCGGGTATTCGATCGAGTTAAGTTTCGCATAGAATTACACATCTAATTAACCATGTATATCCAAATCCAGAACATCATAGCATATACTCATAACCGTTTCATAAATCAAGTATTCACATAAACACATAACGAAAAATCACTAACCACGATGAATAGAATAGTCGTAGGATCGATTCGGGGCTTCGGGAACACAAGATCGCCGTAAACAGGGTAGAGGGAACTCTAGGGTTTCTGTTTTGCTAAAGTGTGGCGAATAGAATGGTGCAACTCAATAAAAATCTATACGTAACATACTGGGCCCATAACTGGGCTTCGGCGAATCTGGGCTCGGCGAAACACTTTGTTTCGTCGAGTCGTTTATGGCGAAACATATCCTGTTTCGTCGAGAATGGTTATGGCGAAACACACTTGTGTTTCGTCGGGTTCTTTCCTATGTTAGGCAGTTTATGTTTCTCAACAGGTTCCATGTTATACAATCAAACACATATTCATGCAAACACAATGTATTTTATCATAACACAACTATATAGTCAAAGTCAACGTGCATTTAATGCGAATAAAGAATGTCGGAAATTCGGGTTGTCACATTATCCCCAACTTGAAAGAAATTTCGTCCCGAAATTTAGCATGCAGTTACTGAGGAAGCTAATAGTGTGACGTTGTTTACCTGTTTCGTATCGCGGCTCCCCGAGCATGTATGCGAAGATTACTGGTTTTCTTGGGGTGTCACAGTTAAACTTGATTAAACTTGAGTTATCTCATCTCAAACCTATGTCCTTATGCTCATAACCACTTCTATGGTTAGTGGGGCTTAAAAAAAAAGGTTGAGACATGTAAAATCAGAGGTGTAAACCTCACAAACTTTCTGTTTTGTTTAAGGGTTTAACCCACAAGTGATGTTCAAGCCTAAAGTTTGATGATTGTGTGATTTAGGATTAGCTTGGGCTATCCTTCTTGAAAATCCACACATTGTTTGATGTTTTCTCATAGATTAGTTGTCTTATTTCCTTTCTTATTGTATATTCATGACCCTCCTTGAATGTTCATAACATCAAGTGTAGTTGTGAACACCTAGAGGTACCTAAATGGAAGACTTGTTCTTCCTACCTCCTACATGACTTCTATGATAAACAAAGAGGTACCTAAATAGGGGATTCATCCTCCTACCTCATGCTTGACCTATATGACTATATGAACATTATATAATACTTATATATTATCCAAATAATCGAACCTTTGATGATGAGTTTGTGTTCATTTGTCAAAGTATTAGATTACATCATCTAAGACTTAATAACTTGTTATGATTCTAATGGGTAATTTACCCATGAAAGCATTCCCACAAAAAGTGAGTTTTGAGCCTTTATTGAGCATACAAGCATACATCTTTAAACTAAATGCTCATTTTTCGTTTCTTGTGTGAATAGCCGCTTGGTTCTTACGACTCTAGAACTTGCCACGACAATACATTCCCGGTCCTTACCAACTTAAACCCAAGTAAGTAAATGATAGAGGCATTAGGACTAACCCTTTTTTTTTCAACACCATTATTTTTCATTTTCTTTATCACCTACCCAAAATCCCCCTAGTTAACTCCTTTGAGCCTAAACCTTTTCATTTCTAAACCCACAAAACAAACACCCTTTACCCACCCAAACTTTTTTATTTTTAACCCTTTGTTTTAGTAAAAAGCTCGGTCTTCTTGTGACGTTTCCTTATAAAAAAAAATGAAAGTCTAGCAATAAACAAACAAGTTCCTCAAAGAGACTTTGTTTGAAAATGCTTAGTTTGAATAAAAGTCATAAAACAAAAAGTTTTACGACGACCGACGCTTTTTACGCTTTTAGCCCTTTTTACTAACCACTAACCCAAAACTACCTACCTTTAGCCCAAGCCTAACCCTTCCCCAAGTCCTCTTGATACTTACAAAGGTTTATAGTTAAAAAGGAAGAGGATTGATTGCTTGGCAAGCATATGGTAGAAGTAAGTAGGGCTGTTCAAATTGCTCGACGCTCGAGACTCGTTCGATGCTCGATCGAAAAATGTTCGGAATTTGCTCATTCGATTCCGCTCGATTGAAAAAGGCGCTTGGTTCGGATCGGTTCGGTTTGAAACGAACCGAGCATGAGCAAAGGTCCGCTCAGTTCGGTTCGACTCGGTTGGCTCAAATTATTTTCTATATATATATATATATATATCATATATGTATGTATTATTTAATAACTAGATGCGCATAGTAACAATGTTTGGTCCAAGATCTAACTAGAGCCCATTTAATTATAGAATTGCTGATACCAATAGTCCATTGTCTAATAATACAGAGTAATTGAGTCAAAAGGTCAAAATACCGAAATGTGAAACGTCGATCGATACTCGAGTGTCAACTCGCCATTCAATTTAGAAGTACATAACCTTAACTAAAACCCTGCATAAACCATCATTATTCAAATTCTTTGTCGCCAAGACGCCAACTCCCTATGGTTTTGCTTCAATCGGTTCAGTCGATTTCAAACTTCTCATAGAACAAAGGTCTGCTTCAATCGATCAACGATTTATCTTTCCGCTCAGATGATCTCAGTAGAACCAGTTGAGTTTTTTTTCTATTCCTTGTTATTTCGTAAATTTATGCGTGTGTTCTAATTGGACGAAACTTAGGGACGAAAACTGCACTTTACTCTAAAAACTAACAACTCCATCGTCATTTTTCTATTTGTTATGTGACGCTCGATACTCGCTCGACGTTCGTTCGAAAAATACTCGGATCAAAACGCGCTCGTTCGACTTTGGCTCGGTTGAAAAAACGCTCGCTTCGGTTCGGTTCGGTTTGTAAACGAACCGAGCACGAGCAAAGGTCCGATCGGTTCGGTTCGGCTCGTGAACAACCCTAGAAGTAAGTTCCATGCCGGTCTCGAGTGTTTCACAAAAATACATTTTCGGCCGAGTGTTGAGTGATCTCCTGTGAGGTATGTGAACTTGTATATAAATGGAATTTTAAAGAGGCATGTTATGCCCAAATAAGTAATTTCTCTTATAAAACGTTCTAGATAAATCATAATGAATAGGATTGTAAATAGTATAAAAATAAAACCCAATAAAGATCTTGAATTCCCGACACTCAAGACAAGCACAAAACTTATCTTCTATCCATTCCATTTGGGTATAAAGAGTTTTGCTTGAGGACAAGCAAAGATTCAAGTGTTGGGGTATTATGCAACACATAAATTACATCAAATAAGGCATAAAACTAACCCTTTTTAGTACTAATGTTGGAAAAGTGTGCTTTTGTCTTCCTTTTGTATTTTCAGGACCAAATGAGCTTAAACGAACAAAAGGAACAAATATGCAGCAAAAACTAACATAAACACAAAGAAAAGGAATAAACGTGGCATGCCCGACCCCTCGACAGCATCTTCCCAAGCAAAATCAAGAAACAGAAGGCTGACCACGGCCCGTGCCCACTGGACACGGGGGCATGGTCAGGTGTCTGCAGAAATGGACAAAGTTGTGGAAGCTTCTATTCTCACCACGGAGGCGTGCCCAGCTCAGCACGGGGTGTGGTCAACGCTAAGATTTGCAGAATCTTGCAAATCTTGATAGTACAGATACGCTTCTACACACGGGGCCGTGCCCAGCGAACACGAGGCCGTGTGGAGCCTAATGCAGACAATTGTAATTAATGAAGAAAGAGAAAGGAGTTGGCCACGGGGTGCCACACCCTGATATTTCCACGTATTACCGGTGGGGAGTATCGTGACGTAGTTGATATCATCATGGTCAATAATCACAGTTTAATGCACAGCGGAAGTCTTAAAGTAATAATACAAACCGGATTGAAAGTATAATAAAATATTACACAACAGTTGTAAGTGGACCCACAGGAGGATCTAATACAGAAAGTAAATAATGTTCAACAGATTTAAAGTATTAAAAGCTCGCAAGACTCTTTATTTAATACTCGGAGTTTCCAGCCCATTACGCGTAGTACCTGCACTTAATATTTTTTGAAAAATACGTCAGTTTACACTGGTAAATACAATTAACTGACTCTTTTTTAAAACATTTAAGAAAATTTATTTAAATACACAAGGCACAAATATTCTTTTATTCTTGGGACAATTATTAAAAATAATCTTGTATACAGATTATATGTTTGTCGTACGTTCAGGATCCGGGATAGAAGCCGGAACAAGATTAATAGATACACCACATAATATAAACCCACGGCGAGTTATCCTCAACAGGCTGGTATATCTTTTTACATACGCACTGTCAGGTGTATGCCTACACCTCGTGCATAAGTCGTGGTCATTTCAATGAATGAGCCAAGGATATCCAGGACATGGTCATTAACCCCCAAAGGCTTAGATCAAACAAAACAGATTAAAACGGGTTATCTCAATGATTTAACCACTAATCGACTAAAGATTCTATACCCGACCAAGCGGTATTATTAAATACCGTATCCCAAGCCCGTATAACGGAAAATAAGTTAAAAGTATTTACCTGAGCTAAAAGTAATTTTATTCTCAGCCGTATATCAAATCAGCAAGTACAAGTATCTTTTACTGGGCTCCTAATCTGGAACGAAGGTTTTAATAACCTATTAGATTCCTAACGGGTCTTATTTAAGTTATAACTTAGACCGGTTAGTTTTAAAGAAAGGTTTACGGTTTGAAACGCAAGATTAAGCGAAGACCGGATTAGAATGTGATTCAGCCCCGACAAGTATGAAGACTTGTATAAAATGGGTAAACTAAATATATTATGGATTTTGAAGTAAAAATGATAAGGTTTGACCCGTTTCGGTTAATTTATGTAAACTAGTTACTTAAACCGTACCGAACTCGTATAAGCATAACGGGTAACCAAACGAGTCTTGTACAAGTTCCATAAGTTATCATGCTTAAAATATGTTGTGATATCAGTAGGATATCTTCCATTATGCCCAAAAACGAATTTAAAACCTATTTAAGCCCGTAGGGGTATTTTGGTTATTTTTAAAGTTTATAAAAGGGTGAAATAGCAATCTGAGGTTCTGGTCTAAAATAATCAGTAAAAATATTTATTTTAACAAGTTATGTCAGTAAGATATCATACATATGTGAATTTTATCATTTATGGCCAAACTATGCACCGTAGGGGCATTTTGGTCATTTCACATATGCTTTAAGGGTCAAATTTGGAAATCTAAGTTCAAAACTTAAACTTAGTGTTAAAGTATAAAAATTTATTCCTAACATCAGTAGGTAGTGAGTCTTAGGTGCTAAATATGGTTTTAAACCATACTTTGAGCCTAAATCGCATAAAAGTCGGTATTTGACGATATTCGGGTTGTTTAAGGGAACCTGAGATTTTGATCAGTCTCTACTGTTTAAAATAATTTATTTAATGTATAAAATCAGTAGAAAAAGGTTTGACATGTAAAGGATGTGTAAAACTCATTTTATTACCGAAACGGGCATTATCGTCAATTACCGAGTCTATGCAAGAACTCTATGTTATGATTAGTTTAAAACTTAACAAAAATTTCCAAAAATCCCTAAATATTATATCTTAACATTAGGTGGCAAGTTTGGTGCCAAAAATTGGGTTTAACTATGATTTATGCAAAAAAATGCCATTAAATTAATAAAAAGCTTTCATTTTTACGATATCGTGCATAACTTTCATTTTAGACCAGAAACGGATGTCAAATTTTTAGGACATACTTATATTTCAGTAATAAAGATTTTTGTCCACTCACATTTCCAAAAATCTTGTTTTTATTTTAAAAGGGCAAAATGGTCAATTTTAAGCAATAACGGAACATGCATGTAAATCTCAGATTTCTAAGGAACCATGTAATATGACTTCAGAGAGTTATACTAACATATAATATGGTCCCAAAGGAACCCTAAGGCATAACTAAACTAAGCTAAATCGGGTCAGAACTGAAAGTCAAAGCAAAAGTCTACTTTTGCGACTTTCGGTTGCGAACCGAGCCTAGACTCAGAATTGTCGGGTTGAACATGCCTAAACATGTTCTTATATTATTTACCAAGTTATTTTAGTGTTAAAACATGTTCCATAACTTCTACATTATCAGTTATGAATTATTTTGTGAAAATGGACTCGTTTGACTTTTTATTAAATAGTTTGACCCGACAATTGACCAAGTAAAAGTGATAATCAGTAGGTGCCCTTCTAAGGGTTTATTACCTACATAATTACCAACTCATAGCCACTTTCAATTTGAATAATGGCTGGACCGTTAGTGATTATTCACAAAGTCAAAGCATCATTACGATAACTTTGACTTTCGGTCATTAAGCTAAGTAAAGCTTAACTAGGGAAGCTAAGAATGCTTACAAGAACCCTTAGCACGAAATTTGAACTGAGGAAAGCTTCCTAGAGCTCCAGGAGGCTTCAGAGAGTGAGCTTTGAAGTAAAACTCAAATGTGCAAGTGAACAAGAACAAACAAGGCTCTTATATAGGAAGTTTGATGCTCTAAGATCTTTGCATTTGTCCCTAGGATGTTACCAGATGCTCCCAAGTGTCCCTAGGGCAGTTAAAACCAGTTGCACAGTCCCTGGTATCGAAAAACTAGCATGCAAAAACCAGTTGCACATTTGACCCCCATAGTTAACTTTTAAGGGTCTTGAGTCACAAATTAACTCTGTTAAGCTCCCGGTTAGTTGTGAGATCACCCGAAAGGTGCTTACGTGCATCGAAACTCCACGAAATCATTATTCATTATACATGGAAGTATAATGAAGTATTATAAAGCCTCGGGATCGTTAAAAGGTCACTCAGAGGTAACATTTAACATGTTGACACATTCAACCCCTATGCTTTGAAAAAGTTTCAATTTAAGCACAAACGGCTTTCTATGTCCGGCAATTTATTCACCAAGGAATACGAACATTGCGTAAGGTCAATCAGAGGCACAAGTTAGGCATGTTGACACCTTGGATCCTTTTACATACATATTTACATTGTTTGTCACTTTTAGTCCCTCGGAATCAATTCTTTACACATTTAAGTCCATGACACGTGTCTTTATTATATTGGACATGATTTTGCGAGGTGTTACATGGGGCCGTGTCCAGCCAACATGGGGCCATGGCCGGGCTTCTGTTCAGGTTATAAATAGGGGTGCTTGGCTCACTTCAAAGGCATCCCTTAGCAAACCACATCTCTCCCACTTTGCCACTACTCCACCACCACTACAACACCCACATCCACCACCATCATCCATCTTCCACCTTAGAGTGTGTGTAGTAGTCTCGGATCCAAGATTGATCGTAAGAGTTCTTGTCAATCAAAAGCCATGTTTGGCTAAGTCTCTTACATCACTTGGTGAAGACAAACATTTAATGTATTACTTTTGATTTTTAATATTTTCGCACTTTTTATTTGGTTTTGTATTAATGACTTTAATAACTAGTTTCTTATGTTGAAGGTGAAACTTCCTTATCATTTGTCCGTGGTGTCTTGGCATTACTTTACTGTCTATATAAAGTAAAAGATTTTCACCATTCATATCTCAACGGTCTATATAGAGATATGCTGGCTACCTGGTCGGGGGTTAAGAGAATGGTTTGGTAAGGTTATTGCCTTGTTCAGTGTATAGATCATGCAAGGACCTGGGTCAAGCTTACTAGGACCTCCTTCAATACCCACTGGTTTTGGATGGCGGGGGTGCGAAAGGCTTGATCCCCTCATATGTAAACTGTTATTAATACATTAAACCGGCTACTTGGGATTGTATCCCTGCTGACTCAAACCATTTAGCCGAGGGTAACGTCACCTTCAAAAGAGGGGCCTACCACTTTTCGCATTAATAGCTTAATTAATTATTTTCCAATATTCCGACCCTTTGGGATTGTATCATTGCTGACTCAAACCACTGGGTTGAGGGTAACGTCACCTTCAAAAAAGGGGCCTACTACTATAACTAAGATAATCTCTTAAAAAGTGCAAAAGTGCGGAAATCATCAAAGGATACATTAAAGGCGAGTCGGATCCAAGTGATTCATCTTGTCTATCTGTTTTATTTTTATTTTTATTTTCAGCATTTTAGTTTTATTTTTCATCTTTAAAACATTTTCTAAAAATTTTAGTTTGATTAGACGTTGAGGATAAACCAGTACTAAAAGCTCTTGTGTCCTTGGACGACCTCGGTATCTTACCAACGCTATACTACGCTCACGATGGGTGCACTTGCCCATGTGTGTGTTTAGTGTTAGTAGAATATCGTGTTTTATAAATTTAAAACTTGACTAATGTGTAAAATGGGCTTAAAATATCAATAAAATCATAATACACCCGACACACACCAGTAGTTAATAGCAGATTTTTTCGGTTTATTCTCATGCCTCTTTCAAACCAAACAAACAAATATGATTTAAAAATATCAAGCTTCATAAATTGTTCCAACTTGATAATCGACCAAATTCTGGCACAAACCACAGACTCTTCGTGGTTTGACCCCTGACTACCACTAGCTATTAGTTTGAGGTAATTTAGGACTTATAAATATTATCTTTGACCGAGGCGCGACACTCCGATCACCCACCTGAGCCACAAACCCAAATGGTTGTTCCAAACTAAACACGGAACTTAACAAAGTAATCACCAACCCAAAAACCTGTCCCCCCCCCCCCCCCAAACTCAAATGCAACTTGATTCCCTTGAGCAACAAAGCTATATAGTTGCTCAAACTAAACACAAACTCAAAGGGGATTTAACCAAAAACAAACCCTATATAGTTGCTCAAAACTAAGTACGGACTCGAAGAGGATCGAACCAGAAACAAGCCACAAATGGTTGCACAAAAATAAACATCAATTTACGATGCACAAATCCTTCACTAAAATAATATTTTACGGATCACATAGGGGGAGATCGAACCAGAAGGAAACCAAAGCCAAATCAAATGATTGTGTCAAAACATGATATTACCCGGAATCTGGTACAAAGACCATAAATAAACCAAAATCGATCTTGCAATCGAATAAAAATGGCAACCAAACATGTCCCACAATCAAACCAAAAAGACACCACAAATTGAACTTACAACCAACCGAACCAAAAAAGAGACCAAATTCCATTACTTAAGCATAACACGAACCCATACCTAAACCGAGGCCACTGGTGCCTCAGCCGAAAACAACCAGAACCAGAGCCGTATGATTTTATGAGCAATAGGTCTAGAATCAAAGTCATAATAAAACTCCATAACAACTGACTAGCCAAACAAAGAACCTGCAAGCCAGAACAGAACCATTGATCAAACTAGAATAATGATAAAAAAATCGTTTCTTCTTCAAGTCAACCAGATTTCCAGAACTAGAAACAGAGTTAAATGGAACTAGATATATTGGATTCGAACAAACATGGGAAATAATTATAGGCGAAACCGTAAATACACATACATGATACACCATGTATACATGTTGACTCACTAAGACTACATAGTGTATATACACATATCTTACTACTGTCAACAACAACAAAATTCAAAGAAAACAAAAATTAAATTGAATTGACATACCAATCACGAACTAGAGTGATAAACTATGAACAAACGATGAAGATGGAAGCCTGGAAATAATTTGGTAGATGAAAATGGAAGTCTGGAACGAACGATGGAGTGATAGAAGTCTAGAACAAGTCACAAACGATGGAGTGATGAAGTAGGTTTTGACTTTTGATAGATGGAGATGGAATATTGAAAGTTGCTACTCGCTAGGTTAATATTGGGGAGTATTCATGGGGATGGAATAGAACTAGTGATCTGTGACAACCCAAGTTTCCAAGGTCTTTATTCGACTTAACTTAATTATTATTTGCAAAGTATGTCACTATATTTATTTGAGGTGCAAAAATAAATGTTATTTGTGATATGTGAATAATATGATTTTTGTGTTAATATATATATTTGTGAAATTATATTTAATAAAATCCAAATCTATTGAAAACACCCCTTCTCATGAAAACAACTTTGGATGAAAACACTTGAGGTGTTTTCGTCACTTTTATACTGACAAAACCATGTGGTCAACAAGTAGGGGCTTTAAACTAGTGGTGTAGTTGTTAAGAGTAGTTATGGAGTTGTTATAATAGAGCAGTTAAATGATACTCAACCTTTACGTGAAAACCAAATCATCCAAACCATAGAGCTCTATTGTTTCTCTTTGAACGACTGCAACTGCAAGTCTCCAAACTTGTCTTTCCAATCAACATAGTGATTTTTCCATCTCGGTTAGTTTCACTGTTGTTGTTAGATATATGATTATATGTCTGTATGTATATATATATTAGATTGAATGATTATTATGATCTTATGATATGATTATGATTGATGAATAAATGTTTAGATCGTAGTTAATATTCGAGATAAAGTGATCGTGGATAGTCAGTTGTTGAATGCATAAACTAAATTTCCTATTAAATGATAAACACTATGATGTTGTTGGATGTTAATTCTGATAATACAGATGAGTATATATCTAATCAAATGTTTTAGCTTTTGTTTGATTGATTGTTTGTACAAAAGGGTTGAATCTGATAAGTAATGGGATTAGAATTGCTGGGTTTTATGTAACTGATGTGTTGATGAAGATGATATAACTCAACGAAAACACCCCACTGTTTAAAACAACTGGACGAAATCAAGGGGTGATTTCGGCCCAGATAAGATCTCGGCCCAATGAGGGATTTCGGCAATAGGGTTTTTGGCACATAAGGGTTTTCGGCTAGCTAGTGATTTCGGCCCAACTGTTATCTTGTTAACTGGTTAAATTTATTAAGTTGTTAACTTATTAAATTACATATAATAACTCTGTTAGTTATGTAACTATGTTTAGCCTACTAACTGAGTTAAGTTCATTAACTCAGTTAACTTTACTCACTATGTAAGATTCATGGATGACATTCTGTTAAATATGTAACTTAGTTAAGTAAAACATGTGACACAGTTAGTTACCAGTTCTGTTAAATGTTAATTCTGTTAACCGTATACCCCTGTTTATATATGTTAATTCAGTTAAGCATACTAGCTTTATTAACTGTGATGTTGGTTAACTATGTTAGAATTAATTGAGAAGGCTATTATGAGGAAGATGAATTTGCATGAATTGGAGTAACTGTTTACATGATACAAGAATGCAAATTGCTAGACACACTCTGTGATATTTCTGTGATAGTGATTGCATGCAAAATCTTACAAACATGTACTGACTGAACATACGTGCACTATAGGATTTGATTGATTACTTGCGAGCACATAGTTTAGCATACCGAGCAAACCAAGGTGAGTTCACACTCTTACCAAGGCATGGGATTCCCGGGGTTGGGAATGGGATTGAATGATTAATTGTACTCACATTACTACTGAAATACGTACCATTGATCTCGTTAGGTGTAGGACACCTATAGATATAGCTAGACTACTACAATACTAATCTTCGCACACATGTCTGTGAGACCGCGATACAAATGTTAATCTTCGCAAACATGTCTATTAGACCGCGATACGAATACAAATCTTCGCAAACATGTCTGTTAGACAGCGATACGAATATAAATCTTCGCAAACATGTCTGTGAGACCGCGATACGAATACAAATCTTCGCACACATGTCTGGGAGACCGCGATACAAAGTAATACGATAACTGGTACAAGTGAACAAATGATTTACGAACGAATAAGATAACTAAACAACCAGCTGTGAACTCGCTCAACTTTGTTGTTGACTCTCTGTTACATGCCTTGCAGATCATTAGGTATCTATGGAGCTTGCATGGGAGTGAAGAGGAGTCGTTGTGGAATATGGAAAGCTGTGTGCTATGTTAAACATTTGAAATATTCAAACTTATGTTGGGTTTACTTATTTATGCTTCCGCTAAACACTTAACTATGTTATGGTTGTGAAAACCTTTCGTATTGATGAATGATTTTTATTAAATACTTTTAATGTTCAATATGATTGGTGGCTTGATCCTGGTCAGTCACTCCTCCAAGCGGTGATACTCCGCGCGTGGATTTTGGGGGTGTGACATGATCAAACTAGAACAACGATCAAAAATCGTTTTTTTCTTCAAGTTAACCAATGTCCAACACTAGAAACGGAGTCAAAGCTGAGTCAAATGGAGCTAGATATATTGGATTCGAACAAACATGGGAAATAATTATAGGCGAACCCAGAAATATAAATTAGAAAGCTAGAACAAATCAGAAGTTCGGAATCCGAGATAAATCAAAAAATCAAACCAACGTTTGAACCGACCAGTCAACATCGGAGTTCAAACTATAAATCTGGAGATCTTAAGTTTAGTGGAAATCAATAAGCGTTCTAACCCTAATAAACATCGTAATCTAATATGTACTAAACTTACCATCTGACCCATAATACCTATTTACATAAATACCCGTAACTTTTAGACTTTACATAATTAACCCTTTTATGGTTAAATTTCAATAACTTTTTTTGTTTCTCATTACCAATTATGGTATTAGAGCAAAGTCATTTATAATTTGTTGCACTTATACGCTTGACCCGTCACCCTTCTTTTTTATCTTTTGCATAGAGGGAAGTTTAATACATAAACAACATTAAGTAGACAACCTTGAAAATAATACCAGTACTTGTACTAACTGTTTCAAATATAATACAAAAAATAATTATGTATACGTATAACCGTCTATTTTCTCTCTTGCTACAACTTATCATTATTATACATAAATGTTAGACAACCTTGAAAACAACATCAACACTTGTACTAACTGTTTCAAATATAATACATGATATAGTTATGTAACTGCGTAACCGTCTATTTTCTCTCTCACTACAACTTATCATCTTCTATATCTACATTTTCCATTGAAAGGAATAGTTGTTGCATGCTATTGGCCTGTTTGGGCGGCTACTTTAGTTTTTTTTGCCTTTTATATCTTTTTGTTTAACTACAAAGGTTTCAGCCAAATTATGATTTTATCCTCAATTTAAAATTACGATTTCACCCTAGTCTAAAATAAAATTTTTGTTTTGCCCCCAGCTTAAAATTACGATTTTGTCCTTAGTTAAAAAAATACGTTTTTGCCCCAGTCCAAAATAAAATTATGGTTTTGCCCCCAGCTAAAAGTTGCGATTTTGACCTTAGTTCAAAATACTACAAAATGAAGGTTAGCGAATAGTGCCAGCCAGCTGTTTGGCACTTCCACATTGTTTCAACCAAATTACTTTTTATCCTTAGTTTAAAATTACGATTTCACCCAATTTCAAAATAAAATTTTGGTTTTGCCCCAGCTCAAAATTACGATTTTGTCCTCAGTTAAAAATTACGTTTTTGCCCCAATTCAAAATAAAATTATGGTTTTGCCCCCAGCTAAAAGTTACAATTTTGCCCTTAGTCCAAAATGAGATTTTACCCCCAGTTCAAAATTGCAATCTTGCCATCGTTTTTTTTTTTTGGCAAAACTATTGACTCAATGTAGTTTTTATTCGTGTCAAACGACTGCCTAGCACTCGCTCATTGGTCCTGACAAATTATTGTTTTTCCCTAGCTCTAAATTACATGTTTGTCATTGTTTAGTTTTTTTTATAGCAAAACTATGGTAGTATTTTAGTTTAGTTGGTTGCCTCGGTGTATTTGTCTTTTTTTATTGTTTTATAAGTAGCATGTACATGTAACTGAAATACATGCGTACATGTTATCAAACTAAGAAATATTCGGTTTAGCGCCCCGGAACGCGGGCGGCGCGTACCACTAGTTATTATACATAAATGTTGATTTCAAGTATCTACTTTTTTCTGAACAACCAACAAAAACACCATCACCCGGCTAAACCCAATGACAAAATGCTACCTACACCTACGAACGCAAACAACACAAGTGACCCGACCCGCCACCATTCTAAAGGAAACCCACCGTCCGAATGCCTACCGTGATAAAAACTATGACTCAACCCAGAACAATTTTACTTCAGACGAGACTCGAACCCATGACCTCTGCGTTAAAACGTCATCTACTTAAAACCCCGAATTAAAATAACTTTATATTAAAAAAAATAATAATAATTTTACCATTCTTTCAATTAACCATTTACCTTACCAAACTTTTTTTTTTTTTCAAGAATTTCACATCCACAACACACACTCCTAAAAGAGTCTCATCTCACAAAAGTCGAAAGCTTCCATCTTTGCAAGTGATCGTCAAGATAAGCAGACGACCCTAACCCCCCTTCCTCTCATCATTTCACAATTTGCGGTAATTTATTTCTTCATCATATTCTTCAATCCGCACAACATTCACTATAATCTCCACCCCCTTTTCGATTTGGGTGTTTTCAATTCAATTTGCTCAGATCTTTCTCTTATAACATGTTAGATTTTCATTTTCTGCAATACCCATATTCTTTGATGCATGAATTTGTACCATTTTGTTGTTTTGTTTGACTGATTTTGCTGGCGGCTCTTGTTTTGCTGAATTAGGGTTTCGGTTTTAATTAATTTTGGTTGAAAGTTGTTAAACCCTGTTGCTGTTTTGGGTTTGATTGAATGTTGTTAACATTTTATGTGAAGGGTTTTGTTAAATTTGGAATTTTGATTAACAAGAAGTTTTTTTTTGGGTTCAAGATTGTTTAAGGTTTAGGTATTGTTGTTATGATTGATGTTCTTACACTCAATTAACATTGTTTTGATTTACGAATTGATCGATTTGGGGTTTGAGTTTCGACTATACATGTACTTGTTTCTTGGTGAATTAATCAAGTTTTTTAGCTTCAAGATGGTTAAAGATTAAGACATTGTTGTTGTGATTGCTATTCTCACACTCGATTAACGTCGTTTTTACTTTTAGTTAGGGGCTGTTTGTTTACCTCTTGATGAGGTTCTTCATGGTTCAGACCTCTTACTGGTTCAGCGCTTAATGGTTCAGACTGTTTGTTTCGTGAGCAGATGTCTGAGTGGTTCAGAGTTGCCTCTGAACGGTTAAGTTTTATACAGAGTCTGAATGGTTAAGACCTCTAATCTGAATTGGTCAGACATTTGCCTCTGAAGGGTTAAGCATTATGCTGCCTCTTAATGGTTCAGACCTCTTACTGGTTCAGCACTTAACCATTCAGAAGTTGCCAAACAGCCCTTAATGAATTGATCAGTTTTGCGTCAACGTGTGGTATTAATTTCATATATACATTTACTTGTTTCTTGGGGAATTAATCAAATTTTTTAGCTCCAAAATAGATTAAGGTTAAGGCATTGTTGTTGTGATTGCTATTCTCACACTTAATTAAAATCGTTTTAGTTAATGAATGTGGTCAGCTTGCGGTTTCAGTTTTATCTATTAATTTACTTGTTATCTGGTGCATTTGATGGTTACAACTTTTGTCTGAATGATTGTTATTTGCAGACAGAATGGCATCCAAGCTAAAACAATTGCAATCAAAGGCGACTCTAGCGTCAGAGTTCTTGTCGAAACATGGAACCACTTATTACAAGCAATTGTTGGAGCAAAACAAACAATATATTCAAGAACCAGCCACTGTTGAGAAGTGCAATGAGTTGTCCAAACAGCTGTTCTACACTCGTCTTGCCAGGTTAAACATCTGTTTTTATGATAATTGTTATTTTACTTTTTGGTTTATGATAGTTGGGAAAATTTCATTTCACTTTTATTAGCAAGCATAGATTTTTAATTATAGACTTGGTTTTTATAAACGCAAGGCACTTTGAGGCGTTTAGGTCCCGAAAGCCCAGGCACGAGGCGAGAGCTTCACCTATGCGAGGCCTTGCTCTATGTACAACCAAAAGCTGCATCTCTCATTTATTCTACACATCAGCATTTTAATTAACTAAACCATTCATAATCATTTCATTTTTTGGGTCATTTTTACCCACCAGTATTTTAATCAAGTAAACCATTCGTAATTCATAGGGGCGCGAACGAGCCGGGCTGAGCCCGAGCTTGACCAGGCTCGAGCTTGAGCTTGGCTCGTTGGTAGTTTCTCAAGCTTGAGCTTGGCCCGTTTATTATCTGTTAATTAAATCATTAAACAAAAGTAATATAAACACTAGATTCGTTTAGGCTCACGAGCTCGATAAATGAAGCTCGGGCTCCGGCTCATTTACTAAACAAGCTTATTTTTAGGTTCGGACTTGGCTCGTAAACAAGTTTAAATAAGCTCGGCTTGGCTAATTTACTAGACCACGTTATTAAATATTGATAAAAACTAATATTACACTAAGGCAATAAGGGGTAAATGTTATTAAATATTGATAAAAACTAATATTACACTAAGGCTCGACGAGCTTCACATGCCAAGCTCGAGCTCGGGCTCGATAAATAAACGAGCTTTATTTTATGCTCAAGCTCGGCTCGGGCTCGATAAGGCTCGGCTCGTTTCAAGCTTTCTTTTGAGCCGATCTCTAGCAGCTTGCGAGTCGTTCGGCTCGTTTGCACCTCTATTTTTAATCATTTAATTTTTTGTTCATATTTTACACATCAACATTTTAATCAATTAACCATTCGTAATTGTTTCATCCTTTTGGTCATTTTTACACATCAGCCTTTTCCAGATCTTATATTTGAAAATCTCAACCCACATGCTCTTGAAGCACCGCCTCAAGGCCCAGAGGCGTGTTTCCGACCGCCTACCGTCTCTTGCACGCTTTTGAAAAACTAAGCAATTTTTGGTTACTTGATTGTTGTGATTTTATATCACTAGGTCTCTAAGGATATCTATCATTTAAATTCTATATGTTGACCTTTGTCGGTAAAAATGGGTGGGGTAGGTTGGGTAACCTTGTAGGATGGCTTTAAATGGGCCAGGCAAATTAACTTTTCGGGTGGTCGTGCTATATGGTGTTAGCGGGTTAAAACGGGTAATTTTTTAGTTTTTTTTTTCTATAAAGTTTGTTGATATACCATTATATCAAATATGATTACCAAAACTATGTGGGTTAATAAAGCAACTTTAGGCGAATTTTAACCCGTTCTACACATTTTTTTAAGTTTTTAAGGTATATCCAATGCATCTGTGCTCCTAGATGAGCCTTTCTTCACTCTACCATAAATCATTGCATCTGTTTTCATGTAAACTAGATTTGATCCCGGTGATTTAAACGTACATCTTAGATTAGAAACTGAAAGCGAAATACCGGTGATTACAAATAGTATACCGAAACGTATATAAAAATAGAAAATTTCGACCGAATTAGTGTGCAAATCATGTTGGGCAGTACCAAAAGGACATTGACGTGAAAACATTTAAAGAATTGTTAAAAACCATTTAATTAAATAAAAAAGCCCTTTAATTAAGTATAATAAAGAATTGTTAAAAAAATATTTAGTTAAATAGAAAAGCCCTAGAATTAAGTATAAAAAAATTGTATACAATTCAGGTAGAGTTATCAATTAAAATAAAAAATATAACAAACTTAAAATAGTCCATAACCAATTTATTATTAAAATAAATTTGTTATATAAATATGCATACATTATTCAAATGTTACACATATACACCGCTTGATTAGACACCTATATGTCTATGTGAAGACAAATAAAAAAGGGGCCAAAATGAAAACTTTGAAAAATTTAGTGGTCAAAGTTAAGAAATGAAAACATCACTATTCCTCATGATGACGTGAATTAATATATATGAACAATATGTATTTGGTTTTAGGATAGATATGATACTTGTTATCCATCGCCAAATCACTCAGTTGTGAATCGAAAATTTTTAGTTAAACATCATCTTGACTATCGACGTGTAGTATTCATCATGTGGTGGTTTTTATTTTTGTATGACAAAAAAATAACCATGTTTAGATGCGCTGTGAGCCTGTGATAAAATTAGCTATAAAAACTAGTTTTTGAAGTTGAATTCCAAGATATTTTGAGCGCTTGACAAATATGTTATTCGAAGGAGTTAATAGGTGGCCCTACAATCTACATACATTCTCTCTGTATATATATTATGATGACCGTGAGAACCCGTTACGTGTAAGATCACAGGTCCCACCGTACCTTGCTATAACCAATGCCCAATGGGACCAAGTAAAACGTAAACATCAACTAGACATGGATATGATATTTTTATCTGAATACATAAGACTGATTCGGTTATGTTTTTTTTTTTTGCAGTCTTCCTACCCGTAACGAGGCATTTTGGAAGGAACTCGATCACGTGAAGGGACTATGGAAAAACAAGAAAGATCTGCACGTTGAACAAGTTGGGATCGCAACTTTATTTGGGCTCGAATGCTTTGCATGGTTTTGTGCTGGTGAAATTGTTGGAAGGGGTTTCACATTCACTGGTTACTATGTTTGAATTTGCAACCATTTCGGTTCATAAAAGTTTCCATCCGAAGCGAAAATTGTAAGGTTTTTTTTTCTCGAAAAAGATCCCGTTATGTTACTGTAATGGATTTATACAATGTTTGACATTATTTTTGGAAATTTTGAAGCTGAGGAAAACAGTTGAAAGTTGGATCAATAATGTGCGGTTTTGGAACAATATATCTGTAATGATGTGTTAGTTTTGAAAACTCTTGTTTGTGCTTTGCCGATTGTCTTTCGAGTAACAATATGCAAATCGACAAAATCCTTAAGAGAAATGTCTTACTAGGGTCATTTTTATAGAAAATTTTGTGTAGTGGTTTGGCGCCCATGGCCACATCAGCCGGGTTAAGGGAGGGGGCGTGAGTGTGGTACCGACCAACAACCAGTGAAATCACCCCATGTGGAGCTGGGTGTGATTTCACTACACTCGTAACAATTATGTTTCTTGCTCCTAAACATAAGGTGTCTTTCCCAATAAACGTCACTGTATTATATATTCGGATGCAAGGTTTTGATCATTAAAGCATCTTTATTCTTTAGTGGGGGCGTTGATAACACTTAAAAACACGTTTAGTCAGTTGTCAACATTTGAAACATTGTTTACTTTCGCATCTAGTATTATTCACAAACATAATTACATACTTGTATTTTCATATTATCATCATCTTTTTAAGAGTAAAATGCACGGATAGTCCCTGTGGTTTGATGAAATTTCACCTTAAGTCCTCAACTTTTCAGAATTACACTCTTAGTCCCTGTGGTAGTGTGGTTTGACATGTTGTTACTTGGATAGTCCCTAAAGCGGATGAAGGTTACTCGGATAGTCCCTGTGGTTTGACAAGTTGTTACTCGGATAGTCCCTGTGGTTTGACAAGTTGTTACTCGGATAGTCCTTGTAATTTCACACCCACTTAACCAGAAAAACTAACCTCCATCCGCTTTGGGGGCTATCCGAGTAACAACTTGTCAAACCACAGAGACTAAGAGTGTAATTTTGAAAAGTTGGGGACTAAAGGTGAAATTTCACCAAACCACAGGGACTATCTGTGCATTTTACTCTCTTTTTAATTTTTTTATAAACAAATAATTAGTTATAAATGTTTAATTATCCATTACTACGATAAACTAAATTATTATGGATTTATTGAAAATAAATAACTAAAACTGAATTAAATACATATAAAAAACAAAAAATAAATAAACGGAAAATCATTGTTGTCCCCAGTCCTCACTTCTCATTGGCCCTGTCCTTTATAATGGACGCTTATATAAGACCTAGATCTGTATAAAAAAACAAATGTGTTTTTTTTTTAACGGCAAATTTGGATCACTGACGGACCACTGGAGTATCATCGTGCCACCAGCGGAACCACCCGATCATATCCATCTCCACTAGGCATAATGCCTATACACCAATTCAGGATGAAACCCAATAAATATGGGAAAACCCCCTTCTGAGAATCGAACCCAAGACCTATTAGTCCCAAAGTTTTATCCCACCCCCAAGATGCATGATAAGTGACATGCAAAATTAATTTTCATGAAGGTTTTTATTTCAAGAGTTAACAATACTAAATAAAACATTAAAATTTAACTTAATAATATATAACTCTGTAGTTATATCATGATTGAAATTTTAAACAACTAGATAACCTAGTAAAAATAATTTTTATAAATTTAAAATTAGATAATCGTGCTTTGAAGTTATTAAGTTAACACACTAAAATGTGCTCAATATTATTAAATTAATATGTATAATCCACACGACAGCAGTTACATCCGTGTGTTATACGAGCACATAACCTAGCTCATTTATAAATAGTTGGAATTTTCCCTTTTAAGACTTTTCTTTTGTAAAGCAAAAGTTTAATTGTTTAGTTTAAATCTAAACCGTACAAAACTATTTGTATGACAAGTAAATGAATACTTGTCAAATTAAAGTTTTAAACCTATTAGATGAGGAAAGTAAGAGGATAATCATCCTTTGCATAATGCTTAAGCCTTAAAATCCTTCTAGTATTAGTAAAAACGTAAAGAAAATAGTAACCGTATTTCTAAACGGGGTGAACAACCATCATCAAAACAAAATATTAATATTAATATTGATATTAATATGAAGTTTTATTATTATTATTATTATTATTATTATTATTCTCATTATTATTATTATTATTATTATTATTATTATTATTATTATTATTATTATTGAGTACAAATATAAATTGTCTATTCAAAGACAACTAAAAAGTTAGAAGATTCCGCAAATAAACTTTGAGTTATAAAAAATAAAAGAGTAAACTGCCATTTTGGTCCCTGTGGTTTGGCCAGTTTTGCCACTTTAGTCCAAATCTCAAACTTATTACATCCAGGGCCCTGTGGTTTGGTTTTTGTTGCCATTTTGGTCCAAATTTCAAATTTGACTAGAATTCCCAATTTCAACCCCCTGTTTTGTCCTTATATCCAGGGGTATTTTTGTCATTTTGGTTTTATTGTAAATGATTATTAATCCAAACACCCCCTAAACTCTGATTATAAATCCCAAACACCCCTTTCTCTGCACTCTCTCTCTCTCTCTCAACACCACCTTTCTCTCTCTCTCATCTTTCTCACTCTGCGCTCTCTCCCTCTCTCTCTTTCTCTGAACTACCACCACCACAATCACCACCCCCACCACCGTATCATCACCACCACCAACTCTGCTTTTTCTCTCTCTCTCAGAACTACCACCACACCACCACCGTACCTACCACCACCACCTCCTCCACCGTTCTCAACTACCAGCACCACACCATCACCACCCTCTCTCTTTTTCTCTCTCTCTCTCCTCCTGCCGCCACAAACCACCACCACCGTCTCCAGATTCAATCGATTGATTATCAGAGGAATCGAACCAGTCATCTGTACCGATTCGTCACATAAAGAAATCTTGTTTGTTAATATCACCACCTCCATCATCATCGGAAACAAACAAACAAAAAGAAAAACACATCTCTGTCATTATCACTTGGAGCTGAAAAAAAATCAAAACAAAAGAGAGGTTTATCGGAAACCTGTTGGAAAAGGATGTCGCCGCCGCGTACGGCGGTGCTGCCACCGTCGTCTACCTCCTCGGTCTCTCTTCTCACTCTCTCTTTCTTTCTCTCCGTCCCTTCTCTCTGTTACCCCGATGTCGCCCGTCACTCACCACAACCTGATGGTGGTGGTCGCCGTTTCAACTGCCGAAGAGGAAGGTGTGGTTGTCGTTGAGAGACACCGGAAATCAGGGAGTCAAAAAGGGGGGGGGTCCGTCGCAAATCCTCCGCAAAATTCTGCCCCCACCGCCACTGTGAGTGGCGGCGCCGCCTCCCGCCGTCGCCGGTGCACCACCTGGAGATAAGAAGAGATGAAGAGATGAAGTCTTTGAAGAGAGAGAGAGAGTTCTGTTACTTCTGTATGTGTGGGTGTATATATATTATATATAATTGTTTTAGGTATTAAATATATACAATTAAATATAATAATTTTTAAAATACCCAAAATACCCCTGGATATAAGGACAAAACAGAGGGTTGAAATTGGGAATTCTAGTCAAATTTGAAATTTGGACTAAAATGGCAACAAAAACCAAACCACAGGGTCCTGGATGTAATAAGTTTAAGATTTGGACTAAAGTGGCAAAACTGGCCAAACCACAGGGACCAAAATGGCAGTTTACTCAAAATAAAAAAAGTCATAATAGAGTATGCGGGCCCATTAACCGAAAAACCAGATGCCCACATGTCTTGTGTTCTCAACCCATGGGCCCACGAGTCGATGGTCAACTCAAGCAAGCGACCTACCACGAATTTACATCCATGTTGAATAAAAAAAAATAACTATTTAAATATATATTTATAAATTAGCATTTTATAATATTTAAACCAACCCATAAGGCCATAACTATGTTTAATAAAAAAATAACTATTTAAATATATATTTATAAATTAGCATTTTATAATACTTAAAACAACCCATAATTATATAATACGTATACATAAAACTTTTTAGTTTCTCTCCACACATTTAGTAGAAATGTCATGTATATAACAGTATCATCATCATCATATTCATTAAATCACTATTACTATATATGTAACTATATAATACGTAAAACTGTTTTAGTATATTTCGTTAACCTATCTTTCTTAAATAACATAAATGACATGTCGAATATAATAAAACTTTTGTATTATTTTTTTATCTGTAAATTGCCACCTTTCTAGATTTCCCGCAAAGAGAATGAGAAAGTAAAATTGTATTGTGACATAACTTTAAATATGTTAATTATATTGTTAATTATAAATATAAATTATGTTGGATATCCTAAATAGATTTTTAATTATAAATTATGATGGATATCCTAAATAGATTTTATTACCTTTACGCAGAGCCGTCTCCGAGAATAATAAAAAACTTTTGGGCCTCGGGTGAGACAAAAAAGTTGGGCCCCTTTCTATAATATAACGGCTGCGAACGGGCCGTGAACGCAACGGTTAACAGCTGCGTTTGCAGCCGTTAAACCACTGCGTTTACGGCCCATTTGCAGCCGTTATACGGCTGCGTTTACGACCGTATAACGGCTGCGAAGAGGTTGTAAACGCAGCGGTTAACTGTTGCGTTTGCATCCGGTTATCTGCTGCATTTACGGCCTGTTCGCAGCCGTTAAATGGCTACGTTTATGGCCGTATAACGGATGCGTACTGGCTTGCAGCGATTTAACGGCTGCAAACGCAGAGGTTATCCTCTATCACGAGACTGGTAGCTGTTTAACGACTGTTAACGGCTGCGTTTAACGGCTCGTTGTAGGCTCACGAGTTATTATCGATCACGGGACTTAAATCCTCTACGTTTTGAGGAGTTCATAATTTTACACACACAATTAAACCAAAAGTCCTTTCGCTTCTTAACAACAATGTAATAAACTACTACTTACGTTATTGTCGATCGTGGGACTTAAAGCCGAACATAACATCAGCAAAGTTTAAGCTCATCAAACCACTAATCTATATTCTATATACCATAAAACTGCCTCATATGAAGTAAAAAAATAGTTAAATATTTCATGAGCAGTTAAACAACAAGTTCAAACACTGCTATTAACTACACAACTAGCAATCTCCTCCTTGGAACCCTAAAACTCCCCTACCTCTTCTTCTAGGGTTCTTAAATCTCAATAAACATCAAAATTAGACATACAAGAACATCCCTAATCAACCAATTAGAGCCAAAATACCAACATCCATTCAAATTTCAGAAGAATCCCAAGTTTTTCACCCAAACCCTCAAAATTCTACAATTTTAACCTAATTTATGGATGAAATACATACAAAATTCGAAATTATTGAACTGGGGTTGAAGAATTACCTGTTGTATGCTTCAAATCGACTTCAAATACAATCCAAATACGTAATCGCCTTCATATGTGTGTGTATTTGTGTGAGGAGCATACTGAACAACGTAGGGGAACTGATTTATACGATGCGTTAGGTTTTATTTTATTTTCTTTTTTTTTAGCTTTTTTTTTTTTTGAGCGCACAGGCCCCAAACACATCAGACTTTGGGCCCTTAATCACATCTCAAAGTTCAGCATTTGGGCCTCACTCTCCTGCATTTGGGCCTTTTTTTATAAGTAACATAATAAGCCTCTAAACTCTACTGGGCCCCTAATATTTTTGGGCCTTGGGCGCCTGCCCAGCTTGGCCGGCCCAAGAGCCGGGTCTGCCTTTACGTATCTTTTAAGATAAAGTTTAAACTCAAATGTATTTTTTTTTATTGATTTTAGATTTAAAACCTTTTAGATATATTTTAGATTTAAAATCTTTTAGATACATTTTTTCTTTAAAAAGTTATTTTACATCTTACGTATCAATGATCTTGTTGATACTCCCATTCTCCACTCTATCTCTCTCTATAAATATACATGATAGAGAGATGGGGTGAGAAAATATACCAATATCATTACAGTGGCGAAGCTTGAGATTTCCGACCGGGGGGGTCGAAAATGTATATACCCAAAAAGTTCTATAAGACCGGGGGTCAAAAACGTATATACCCAAAATTTTCTATACAAAAACTACATACTCTCCACTACTGATCGAAAAGTTCGGACGGGAGGGGGGGCTATACATGCTGCGCTTCTATACATGTTGCGCTTATATCAACCCTTACATATTTGTCAATGACTCAATTAAAGATCAACTAGACATAAAATAATCATCGTGACATCCATTCCAAAAGTTCAATTTGTAAGGTTATAGTTGTCATAGTAGGCTAGTAGCACATATTATATTATACCGTAAAAATTTTCAATACAAACGACAATGACAAAGATAATAAATTCTAATCTCTAAAACTTTTTAATACAAAACAAGCATTTGCAACTAGTATCGATGGTCGCTTAAACCATCGTCGCAACTAAATTATTATGACCAAAATTATTTTGCAAGCAAATTCAGCGACCTAGTTTACAACCGAACCTATTTGCAACTGTACCTATTAGCTATCGATTTTACGCTCGACCTTTTGCAATCGTCGCTAATTCAGTTCCTATGTATTTGATCTTATCTACCAATCGTAAATTTAGGTAACTTTTATCTCTTGTATTAGTCCTTATCATGATATGTACCTTTTTGTAGTTTAAGAAACATCACATGTTATGATAACAATTTGGTCCATTAAGTTATACTTTATCGATAAATATTTAATGTTTTATCTATAACTTCAAAGTTTTCACTATACATCAAACAAAACATTATTATATTCTTTAAAAAAATAAACTTACATATATTAGGTTAAGTTATTGTATTAACTATGTAACAAGTTAAGAAGATTTTTATTTTATTTTTTTTCCATCTTATTAAGTCCAGAAATAAAAAAAAATGTGATTTTACACTAGGAGAGTAATTACTACTGTAACATCACAATTTCTTTTTTTTTTTACATTTTGCAATTAAACATCATTATTAAATAGTAGGGAAAAAAACTTCCCCTTTCACTTCTTACGTTAATGATATTTTATATATTATAGACCCATTTGTATTTAATTTTTACCGTTAAAAAATTATAAACTAAAACAGGTAAGACTAACCAATGAGGTGGTGGTGGAGTGGTAAGGGAAAGACTTGGTATTCTAAGAGACCCAAGTTCGATTCCTGACCTCTCCATTATTTTCTGCGCGGCACCTGGTGACGATGGGAGACTAGGCGAAAATATGGATATCGCTAGTTCGATCCTTGAACTGAGCGAGTTTTACCTCACCGCAATGTCGTGCTTTCGGGCGAGTGTTCACGGGCTTCGGTCTTAGGTGAAGGTTTTCCTCGATTTGGAGGTGAGTGTATTCTGACATGGTGAATTTCGCCAGTAGCTCAAATATAAATATAAGACTAAATAAAGCCGTTGAAAAAACCGAAAAAACACGCAAGACCAAGTCAAAACGTCGCCGTATTGATGGAAATTCAGATGTAAACAACGTAGTCGGCCCCTCAAGATTGACTTTTTTGTTTAACCTTCTTCAACCAGAATTCTTCTGTCAAATTCGAAACTTCCAATTAATTCACTATTTATTTAATATTTATGATTCTTCAAATTTCCTCTCATTTATTGTTACATCTTTCCACTTCGTTACAAATTGCCGAAATCAAACCCTAATTTCTCGATTTCACTTTTGCACACAGTGATCTTCATCATATATTTGTTCTATTATAACAATAACAATGCTGAACAAGAGATTCAAGATCGCTAAGTGGTAAGATCATCGTTAATTATTGTGATTATGTCAGCGTTGACTTTGAAGTTTGACCTGATTGTGTTCATGTTGATTGATAATTGATTGATGCAGTAAAACGTCGTTGAAATTAGCGACTTCGAGGATTAAGTTAATGAGGAATAAGAAAGGAGTACAGATTAATCAGATGAAGCGTGAGTTAGCTCAACTGTTGGAATCTGGACAAGATCGAACGGCTAGAATTCGAGTATGTTATTTTAATTTTGTGATTTTCGATCTGTTTCCTTGATTAGAATAATAAAAAAATTAGGTTATGTTATCCTGGTTCAGGTATTTTGAGCTGAAGATAGGTCATAGGATCAATTTTAATGGAAAATTTTTAAATTTCAAGTTATGTTTTATAGTTGATTTGAGGATTTGTGATGTTCATGATTAATATGAAATACATCATCTTATGTTGCATATATAAAAGTTTGTTTTTAAAGCTCGAGCTCAGCTCGTTGATAGTTTTTCAAGCTTGAGCTCCGCTCGGTTCATGTATTATTTATTATTTAATTTATATTAATTATAATTATTATTTTATATATAATCATAGTTTTCAATAGCGGCTATAGCAACCGCTATAGCACGCTATGTAGCGAGGCGACCGAGTGTCGCTATCTGGGTCATAGCAACCAATAGCGTCGTGAATAGCGACAGTTAGGGTTTTTTTTTTGATGTAAATAGCAATTAGATATAGCTATAAAATAGCTGGATTTATAGGTTTTTGTTAAATATACATGTAAAATAGCATATATACCAAGGTATTTTGATATAATATACATATAAAAATTTTCAAAATTCTTTTTCTAGTGTATCACTATTTATAAAATAGCGGTCGCTATTTGTTGATTTTTGCTATGTAGCATATAGGTCCGTTGTTGCTATTTGTCGTTATTCGCTATTAACAACTATGTATATAATTAAGTTATTTTTTTCATAATTGTATAAATAGTAGTTATTTTGCCCCGCTTGCGGTGTGCACATATATGTATATATGTGTGGGCGCTCGGGAGGCAAAAGTGAAATGGTACTAACTTTAACGTTATTTTACTAATTTCGTGAAAATAACGTTAAAAGCGGCGGATGGTTAATCATGCATCATGTGGTGACGTTGATAGCCGAAAGACACGGGGTACATGCACCAATCAGTCTCTGTCCCGATTGTTTGAGTGTTATGTGTCTTAGGTCCAAGGCTTGATACAAAACTACAATCGAGCCGGGGGTCTCACTGGAAGCAGCCTCTCTATTCCTACGGGGTAGAGGTAAGGCTGTCTACATCTACCCTCCTCAGACCCTACCTTAGCTTCGCTGTTGGTGGGATTTACTGAGTATGATGATGATGATGATGATGATGATGATGATGATGATAAATAGTAGTTATTTTATTTAAATATGTATTTAATGTATTAATAAAAAAATTATATAAACAGTAGCGTCATTTAGGCTCGCGAGCCAGCTCGAGCACGATAAGTGAAGCTCGGGCTCATTTACTAAACGAGCTTGTTTTTAGGCTCAGGATTGGGCTCTAGTTGTTTAAGCTCGGCTCGTTTCGAGCCGAACATGCGTAGCTCGGCTCGTTTGTACCCCTAAATAAAAAGTATAAATTCATTAAGGGAAACCATTTACTTGCTATTGGAGACTTATCTTGTTCTTATTTTGTTAATATTGTACCAGGTTGAACATGTGATCAGAGAAGAAAAGATGGTGGCGGCGTATGATTTGATCGAGATATATTGTGAACTTATTGTAGCGCGATTGCCTATTATCGAATCACAAAAGTAAGCTAGCCAGTTTACCTGCTTTGCGAATGATATTATTTAGGAACCTGATAATTATTATTAATAAGAATAATAAATTGGTGAAATTTTGTGTTAGGACTTGCCCCATTGACCTGAAGGAAGCAATCACAAGTGTGATATTTGCAGCGCCTAGATGTTCAGACATACCCGAGCTTGCAGATGTTAAAAAAAACTTTACAGCAAAATACGGGAAAGAGTTTGCTTCTGCAGCTATTGATCTGCGTCCTGACTGTGGTGTAAGCCGCATGGTATGTATTTCGATAAACACGTCTTGTTTGGGTTGACTTGTATAAACCGTTTAATAAAACATGTTGTGTTTGAGTTGACTTGTTTAACCTATTCAAATAAACAAGTCGACCTGTCAACTTGTTGAAAGATAGAATATAACGAACTTTTGTATTTTATAAGGTCAACTTGCTAACTCGTTTATGACCTGTGTAATCCCTGTTTACAACTTGATTACATCCCGCTAACCCGTTTAACTTGTTTAAATAAATGTGTTACACAGGTGGTGTTACTTGTTACTAGATATATAGTGCGTCTGAGTTAGGGTTAATGTCTTTGATAGTTTGACACGAATAAATATACGGGTCGTGTTCAGTTTTTTTTTTCGGATTCAACTGCTGTCAATTTCGTACGAGATTCAGCAACTTTTTATGCGTTTTTTCATGTGTTTTTTTGAATATTTTCTTAGATTCGAGTTACCACAAAAAAAAAAAAAGTTCAGTTTAATCAGTTCAACCCACCAACCTGAAACGTGTCAACTTGGCACGATTGCCACCTCACTCACACCTTTACGATAATTTTGTTGTCATATTGTAATTCATTTTTATTTTCAGTTGGTCGAGAAGTTATCTGCAGTTGCACCAGACGTGCAGACAAAAGTAAAAGTTTTAAGTGTGGTAGCAAAAGAACACAACGTCAACTGGGATCCAACTTCATTTGAAGAGAAAGAATCCAAGCCTCCTGATGACTTGTTGGTGAGTTCAGATAATGAAGAGAAAACGATTAGTTTCATATACATCCTTCCAAATATTAAAAATTCATATATATATTTTCTAAATTTTATAGTAGAGTAAAATGCCATTTAGTCCCTGAGGTATGGTCAGTTTTGCGACTTTCGTCCAAAGGTTTGTTTTTCCGCATCTGGATCTAGAAGGTTTGAAATCTTGCCATTTTCATCCGGCTCGTTGACTCCATCCATTTTTCTTCGTTAAGTCAGGGGTATTTCCTTTTTTTTTAACTTAAAAGGCAATTCGGTCTTTTTCAGTTTATGTACAAGCATTAGCTTAATGTACAAGTATTCGAAAAACCGAATTGCCCTTTAAATTAACAGAAAAGACGTAAACACCCCTGACTTAACGGAAAAAAATGGATGGAGTTAACGAGCCGGATGAAAATGGCAAGATTTCAAACCTTTTGGATCCAGATGCGGAAAAACAAACCTTTGGACGAAAGTCGCGAAATTGGCCAAACCTTAGGGACAAAAATGACATTTTACTCTTTAATGTATCTTATGTATCGTTTCAAACAACAAAGTTACTTTTTTTTCTCATTCTGCGGTAAATAAAATATGTGCCGGTTTTTCACATATAAACGTTTATTCTTTAGACTAACTAAAGTAATTTGAGCAGAATGGGCCCACATACATTGAGAAACCGAGCACGATAAGTGTCGATTCTCCTAAAATCCAAACATCATACGCCCAAAATGTGCAAAGTCACGAAGAAAATCCAAATGGTCGTGTTGATTTCGCTCAACAGAATAGAAGATTCACACTAGATGCTCAGAATGTACCCACTGCAGATTCTACTCATGATGATATGGGGCCTTCAGGTATATGAATGTTTCATGAATTAAATTTCAATAGACCAATGTTTTTTTAATAATGACTTGTAAAGGTCACTGAAAAGACGTTCAAAAGAGGTTCCTCATTCATTTACACCAAATATCGTCAAAATGACGAAAGCACCCCTCATTTTATTTGGTGGTTAAGATGTTAACTTCCTGCTCAACATAAAAATATTTGGTAGTCCCTTAAAGACAACTTTTTATACAAAAGACAAACCTATAGTGGGGGCTGTACATTACACGTCTTCACTGCACTAAACTGTTATGGACAGGTCATGAAGAGGTGCTAAACGGGTGGTGTTCGCGGGTTGTCGGGTTCAACCCGACCCGAACCCAAAAATTTTAGATGAACCTGATTTTTAAGTTTCCCATATAAGCCCCCTGCATTTTACATTAGTTTCATTTTGGATTTTTTGAATGTAAATCGAGTTAAAGGAAATAATGTTCATTTTGATTTTTTTTTTTAATATTCGGGATAATTTGGGCCACACCAATTGAATAGTTCAGTGGCCTCCACAAGTATTATTCCCTACTTTTTTATGGGTACACTTAGAGGTGGCAAAATGGGTCAGGCATGCTGTTTGTGTAATGGGCCAAAACCCATTTGGGTCGTATCAGGTTGGGTTGACCTGAAACATTTTATGCCCAAACTTTTTTAACTTTTTTTTTTATTGAGTACAACAACTCTGGTTAAAAAGTTAATTTCGATAGTAACAATATTTTTGATTAAATTGATTTGATAGGTGTGTATGCATTAAAATACACTTCGGACAATATTGTTTTATATTATCTGTATGACCAGTAACATAAATTGTAAACGGACTCGTTCATAATCGATCATAAATCACTATATCACTTTTTAATCAGGACTGGGCTCTGGAACGATGAACACGTGGCACTCATTCAATAGCAGCAACAATTCTTCTTTCAGTAAGGAGACATGGAACATGGAATTCAAGGATGCCACATCAGCAGCACAGGCTGCAGCTGAGTCAGCAGAACGGGCTAGCATTGCCGCTAGAGCGGCTGCACAGTTATCGAGCCAGGGTAAGATTACGCGACAGTATTCATCCGAATCATATAGTAGCCAACAAAATCCCAGAGTTTCTTCAGAATATACAGGTCAACATAGCTTCAAAGATACATATAACAATACCTCTTTTAAGGATCGAAAGTCAAAGATACAGAATCAGCAAATGGGCCCAATGGGTCCAACGGATATTGATACTTCCCCAAAAGCTACTAAGAGTTCAAGCAGTTTGAGATCCAGAAATGATTCTATAAAGGATAAATCGGTAAATTACTTTGAATCACATGAAACTAGTTCTAAGAAAGAATCTCGAGCTCGGTTTACAAATGGGGGTGATGAAGGTTCTTCTAAATCTGCAAATTTTGATTATTATGATAATGGACGTGATGACTTGACTTTTGACCAACGGAAGGCTGGTCAAAGAAAAGTCGCTGACCAAGAAAACGAATCAAGCGATGTAAAATACGATGTTCATGAAGATGATGAAAGCGATTCTGATGTGGGTCCTAGGTTCGATACGGGATTTGAGTATGATGAAGTGGACGCCAAGGCGTTTTTTCCATCTCCCGACAGGGAATCATTCTCTCCCCTCGAGAGCCCAAAGTCAACTTTTAGTGATACAAAAAAGTCAACTTTCGTTGATCAAAAGAACACGAGCAGCACTATGGGCCGGGTTGGTTCTGCAAAATCTGTTGATCACTCGGTGAAATACGACCTTTCAGATGGTCCAGGTTCTGAAACTGAAACCGAGACGACAAAGTCAACTTCTCGAGTTGACCCGGGATTTGTAGAACCGCCACCAAGTAAAGTCAATCCTACAAAATCCCGAATTGAGTTGAATGATTTGGTCGAAACGGGATCATCCATTCATAATGAATACGATGATTTTGATACGGGGAAAGATTTAAAATTTGGAACATTGACCGGTGGCCTTCGACACAAAAGTGGTCTAAAGTACCCACCTTACACGAAGACTGCAGTCAAAGAAAGTCCCTTAAAAGTTGACCCGACATCCAAACAAAGTTCTTTCAGTTCGAGAACAACTACAAGTAAAGCGGATAACAAAAAACCAAGTGTTGTGTCGAAATCTGAATCGGATTCTGATTCGGATGATAACAATGAAACATTGCGGCTACAAAACTCTTTTAAAACTAGATCACAATTTGCACCCCCTGATAAATTCTTTAATAATGATGAAAGTGACTTTGAAGAAGAAGTTTCATCAGCATCAAAACCAATGTCGACCGGTAAGGTTCGTTTGGGTCCGGGCTTGTCTCGCCGTACCAAAGGTCAGGTTGAGCCCATGGGCAAAACTGTAATTTCCAATTCATCTCCATCTAGTAGTACTTCTGCAGAACGAAAGTCAAACACACGTTCTAACATCACCGAATCTCCTCCCGAGCCTCGGCCTGACCCGACCCGTTTTAAGCACGAACCTTTCCGAACAAAGCCCGATCCTAAGATTTCCGAACCACCACCGAATCCAAGAATAAAGATTGTGGAATCAGTGAAAGCAGAGCCACCAAAAACAGTGAATTTGAGTTCTGAAACAAAACAGGAAGCAAATAATGTCAAGAAACCGAGTCATGTTCATCCAAAGCTACCCGAGTATGACTCGCTGGCTGCTCGTATCCAGGCTCTAAGTAAGATGAATCGTTAATGAGTAATTACAGTTTTATACACTCATAATCAGGTAAGCTTTTTTGTATAGCATTTTACGTAACACATACGATGTCTCGTGCATATTTTATTTGTTTGTTTTTCAAGAAGCATACCCATATATACATTTTTGTGGTTTAAAGTTTCCTTGTTTGGTCGACTCAAACTTTTCAAGAGTCGGTTTGTTTGGAAGACGGGTCAACCCAAGCCTGTCGCGAGCCTGGTCCCGAGCTCGGACCTGTCCAGCTCGTTCGAGTGATTAGACTGAGCCCGAGATTAAGGTGGTCAAGCTCTATAGCTAATAGCTTGATGTCTTAGATGATCTTATAGTCTTGTATTGGGCTGAAAATGGGCTGGTCTGAGCCCCAATTTGACTGGTCTTTAAGCATTTGCTTTAACGTAAATAAATTGCAATTCTTTCCTATGGTAATGTAACTTTTGCAAGGCAAAATGAATAAAATTTATTGTAATAGTGGATTTGACTTGGAACAGTGCAATGTAAACACGACAAAATTATATCGAGCTTAACAAATTGTTGCTGGATACGGTAAAAACCAGCGACAACACAAACTCCGTGATTTAAGGCTCTCACGCTACGCGAGAGATGAAGGCCCCCAGATCGCGAAAACTGTGTCTTGTGATCCAAGTTGTTTTAATATAGCCTAAAAACGAACATCAATGATCATTATCGACATCTAGGATGAATTAATAGCAGTCAAGGACGAATTTGGAGATCCAGACACATCAGGTTGAAGAAATAATCGCTTTGGAGCAAGATTTCTCGGGTTTCATCTTTCGGTTTCTTGTCCTCTTCATTTATCCTTGAATTCTATCATGACTTGTGAACTTGTTTTGCTACGTGTTTCTGTTTTTAAGATGATTTTAGGCTAAACTCTTGTTACCGCCTAGGTTTAATGATGAATATTCGTGTATGACTTGGTTTCAAACGGTTTTTGGTAATGAATAGTTGGACTAAATGACTAATGCTTTTGTAACTTGTCTTGTTCACGAATTCAGATGTTATTGCATGCTTGATTCTACTTTATTCTTATTCATTGTTCCACTTGCGTCTTTGTGATGGTCTGTCATGTATGAATGCTAGTTAGGTCGCCTACTGTGTGTTTGCGATTAGTTTACGGTTAATTGTCAACGACTCCCGTAGGAACTGTAATTAAGGATTTAGTTTTTAAGTTAGTGTTCTACCTAGTCTAATAGCCGTGAGGTGATGATTAGGTAGGTTTGTCTTCGTGTCTTGACAGTTTAGGGTTTGATTATGTGTGAGCGGGCCTCCCTTTATTGTTGTTTGATAGTTGCTACCTAAGTTTGAATAAGTGTTCGTAGATTACCTCTTTACACTTTAGGGTACATTGAGATTGTCGTGCTGTGAGGTAGACCGTCTTTTGGGTACTTTGACATTGTCGGTTTTGTTGTGAGGCGATCCGACTAACCGATGAGTTTAACAGCTTTTAGGGTTCTTTCTAGTCATCTTGAGAATGGTCGAGGTTCCTTTAGGATTCCCTATCAGTTTAGTATCATAGATCCTGGTTCCATCCTAGTTAACAATTAACAATACCGTTAGAAAACCATGATTCTCGAATAAGATTCCTGATAGAAATCCTATTCTAGTTGTTACTTAATTGTCTTGGTTCAATTGTGAGAGGGGGGGGGGGGGGAGTGTAATTTCTAATGCTATAAATAAGGGGGCAATAACTCATGTAGAGGGAGGAGAGTTTGTTATTTGTTTAGGCTCCATTGTGGAGAGGCTCCCTTGTGGAGAAGGGCTTAGCCGGGATCACTTCGGTGATAGTTACCTTCCTATTGTGTTTCTATATAATCATCTATCAATTTCAGTTTATTTCCTTGTTAATCCGTAATTATCCGTATCGATTCCTATCATTGGTCCGACCTGCCTCACCTCTACTCATCAATTTCATTGTTCTGTTTCAATTTCAGTTTTCGATTTCAGATTCAACTTCCGAAATTATCACTTCAATTTCAATTGCTCGATTCCAGTTTTTCATTCCAATTTGTTATTGCCCCTTGTTTCTTTTTCACCATGGAAACATGTACAAGTGCTAGCATTGATGCTCAGGACATTCAAATCAAACAATTACAAAGCGATGTTACCGAAATCAAATCCACGTTGAAATTGTTGGAAGAAGAACATGCTGAGTCGGCTAAATTTCGTAAAATTCTGCTAAACTGGATGACATAACATGAGAAGAAAGGGGAAGAAGAGACGTTGGGATCTAGTTTTAGATCTGGATCGGTATTAGCTCAACTGGAGACGATAGTTTCCAGATCTGAAGAACGCTTGAGTGGTTGTAGACAATTGATGTCGACGGGTCATACGGATTCACGCTCTCTAGGTGATGATTTTAAATTACCTACTCCAGGTACGCCACTTGCTTCCGTCAGATCCAAATCTGACAAAATTCCGATCAATACTTCACAATCCGATCTGTTTGGCGCTGTTAATATACGATCGATTAGCTCTTATTATGGATCTTCGTCTCCTGTGGCTCAATTGACTGTGCTCATCTCCGGCTCTGAAGATAAGTCGTCTGCTCAGGGAAGTTTGATGTCGACTAGGGTTAATTGGGCTATATATGATATTGTACACTGGAAATTGGGCTCAATTAAGTTGACAAAGGTAATTGTATTTTATTAATTGAGAAAACAAGAGAATTACAATGAATATATAGACTAGGAAACACAATAGGAAAACCTAGATAAAATAGGAAAATATAAATATGGCAATAATACTAGGGCCGGCTAGGAATATGTGTAATATTCCCCCGCAAGTTCAGGGCGGTTAGCAATCTGCAACTTGGACCGTAAAAACTCAAACTTTTGTGAATGTAGAGGCTTTGTGAAAATGTCAGCTATTTAATCTTCTGTAGAGATGAATTTGACATTGAGGTTGCCCTGTGAGACTTGTTCACGCACAAAATGATAATCAACTTCGACATGTTTAGTGCGAGCATGGAAAACCGGATTTGCAGTTAAATAAGTGGCTCCAAGGTTATCACATTAGAGTGTGGGGGCTTCACTGATCAAACCAAGTTCACGAAGAAGAGATTTAAGCCAAAGTAATTCAGCAACGGTGTCAGCAATGGCTTTGTACTCTGATTCTGTTAAGGAGCGAGAAACTGTTTTCTGTTTGCGGGCAGACCAAAAGATTAGATTAGAGCCCAAGTAAATGGCAAATCCCCCCGTAGAGCGACGATCGATTGGGCAACCAGCCCAGTCAGAATCTGAGAAAGCTTGGAGATCGTTGGAAAAATGAGAATCAGAGAAGGCCTGTAACCGATAACCCGTGTTATGACGAATCCAAAGGCCCATGTTAGTTGTACCTTTTAGGTATCGCAGAATACGTTTGACAGCTGCCCAATGATTTTCGGTTGGAGCATGCATAAATTGGCAAACTCGATTAACAGCAAAGGCAATGTCCGGCCTCGACAAAGTGGCATACCGGAGAGCACTAACAGTCTGTCGGTAACGAGTAGGATCGTCAAGAGGAGGGCTGTCATCTGAGAGTAACACATGAGAGGTGCTCATGGGGGTGGCGATAGGTTTGCAGTCCGTCAAACCAGCCCGATGTAAAATGTCCCCAATGTACTTTCGTTGCGATAGAACCAAATCAGATTTCCTGTGAATAACCTCAACCCCTAGGAAATAATGAAGTTGCCCTAAGTCTTTGAGCGCAAAAAGAGAGTTGAGATGCTCAATAATCATGCCAACAGTATTGGAGTTGTTCCCAGTGATGATGATATCATCAACATACACAAGAAGATAAACTAGGGTGCCTGAGGAGTTGAGGATAAACAAGGAGGGGTCGGTTTTGGACCCATGAAATCCCAACTGAAGAAGAGGTGTGGACAGTTTGTTAAACCAAGCATGCGGGGCCTGTTTAAGGCCATAAAGAGACTTGTTCAGAAGACAAACATGATCCGGTTTGTTAGGATCAACAAACCCTTGTGGTTGATGCATATAAACTGTTTCTTCAAGATCACCATGCAGAAAAGCTGTCTGAATGTCCAACTGTCTAAGGGACCATTGATTAGTGACAGCCAAGGATAAAATAGTCCTGATTGTTGCAGGTTTAATGACAGGACTAAAGGTTTCATGATAGTCTACACCGTGTTGTTGATGAAAACCCATCGCAACTAAGCGTGCTTTGTACCTGTTGATTTTCCCATTTTCATCAGTTTTCAACCTGTAAACGCATTTACAATCAACCACATTAGCATTAGGGATGGGTGGAACAAGTGTCCACGTGCCATTCTTATAAAGTGCGTCCAACTCTTCGGACATAGTATGGCGCCATTCAGGGTACTTGTTAGCAATGGAGAAGGTGGTGGGTTCAGCAGGTAGGGAAGAGGAGGTAGAGGCGGTGTAGGCAGCAGGGTTGTATCGATCAGGTTGTTTAGGATTTTTCCGTAGATTGGCAGGCCGAGGTCGAACAGGGTATGGGGTGGGGTTTCGGAGGGTGTTTCGGCCGGTGGGGAAGGTTGTTGAGGTGGAGAAGGTGGTGGTGGTGGTGTAGGAGGGTTGTGAGGTGGCGGTGTTGTATGGTTTTGGGGGGCCGTAGGAAGTTGGGAGGCCATAGGGGTAGGTGGTGGTGAGTGGGATGTTGGTGTGGTAGGGTCGGACGGGAACCCAGGCCGTGGATCGGGAAAGATGGATATGTAAGGGGATTCAGGTGGTGGTGAAGGATTTGGTTTTGGGGATGGGGTGTAAGGAAAAATGTGTTCGTTGAAGCGAACATGTCTAGCAATATAGATTCTTTCGGTTAGAGGATCAAAACACCGATAGCCATGGTGAGACAAGCTATAGCCAAGAAAGACACATGGAGTGGAGCGAAATTCAATCTTGTGGCGATTGTAAGGCCGAAGGTATGGGAAACATTGAGAGCCAAAGACACGTAGGAATGAATAATCTGGTTTTCGATCAAACACATGTTCAAATGGGGATTTGTTTGAGTTGACACGAGAAGGAAGCCAGTTTATAAGGTAAACGGCTGTTTCAAAGGCAAAGTGCCAGAAACGCTGAGGAAGATGTGAATGGGCCATGAGGGAGAGACCCGTTTCAACAACGTGCCTGTGGCGACGCTCAACAAAACCATTTTGCTCACTAGTGTGAGGGCAAGAACGGCGATGAATGATACCAAGGTTGCGACAGAAATTGGCGAGAGGACGAAATTCGCCTCCCCAATCAGATTGTAGGCTTTTTAATTTGGTGTTGAATTGGCGTTCAACCATGGTGATAAAATTGGTTAGGATGGTGTAAACATTAGATTTTTGGGACAATGGGTAAATCCACATGTAACGAGTGCAATGGTCAACACATAACAAAAAATAACGGTGACCATCAATTGATGGTGACAGGGAAGGACCCCAAACATCACAGTAAAGAAGATCCAAAATATGATGACTATGAAAAGTAGAATCAGGTAAATGTAATTTAGAAGATTTTCCCATTTGACAAGAAGAACATAAAGTACTAGACAATTTATTCGAAACAGGTAAAGAACAATGAGAAACAATTGAATTGAAAACTTGAGCATGTGGATGTCCTAAGCGTTGATGCCAAATACTCGAAGAAGCTTTGACAGCAGTGAAGCCAACCTTGGGTAGAGACTTGAATTGTGGAAGGCGGATAGAGTACAGACCCTGTTCACTGGGGCCCGTGGGGAGGGTAGTGCGTGTAGACTCGTCTTTCACAACAAAATAAGCAGAGTGAAATTCAAAGAAAACATCATTATCAGTACAAAATTTCAGAACAGATAAGAGGTTTTGTTTAAGTTCAGGGACATGAAGGATATCAGAAAGTTTAAAGGTTTTGTGAGGAGAATAAACTTTGGAAGAGCCAATGTGAAAAATGGGGATGGAATTATCATTGCCAACAAGTAAAGAATCATTACCATAATATGCCTCAGAGTTGTCCAAGCTAGAGAAGTATGGAGTGGCATGATGTGTGGCTCTAGTATCAGGCTTCCAAGCAGTTCCGGAAGACGAGGCAGCAGCTGAAAAGGCTGAGAAATTTGCCTGAGGAGCAGGCCGATTCTGACTGTTTTGCTGATTTGGGCATTGAGAGGGTATGTGACCTATGCCACAACGGTTACAATGGCCAAAGACCATGTTTTGAGTAGACGCCCATGAAAATTGCCTATTACCACTGTTCTCTCTTGGGCGTGGAGTGAAAGAACCACGTGAGTTGCCCCTGCCACGAGTGTTTCTACCACCACGGTTGTTGTTAAAGGAGCGAGATCCAAAATAAGCTTGTGGTTGTGGCGAAGTAGGATTAAGTTGGTAACCTAATTGAGATGCCATTAGTTGTATGTTTTGAAGTTGTTGTTGGAGTTGGTCGAGATTAGGTGAGGGTGGCAAGGGGTTAGGAGTAGCCGAAAGTTGTGGTGAGGCAAGCGAACCCGTAGTGAGAAGTGCCTGTGGATTAGGGTTCATGATCGTGGTGACTGCATAATCATGATCACATAAGAGAGAGAATCTCATGAAAGGAGATGGGTGGTTTTCTGCCAAGCAAACTTCCCTTCAAACTGTTGTATTCTTCGCGAAGCCCTGCAAGAGTGTACATCACAAGGTCTTTGTCTTTTACTGGTTCTCCGATGTTGGCAAGAGCGGTTGCATATTCTTGTGCCCTGCAAAGATAATCAATGGGTTTTTATCACCCTTTATGTTAATGCGAAGTAATTGGCTTTTGAGAATAAATTCATGAGAAGCTGTATTAGGTGCATAGGCCCGCTCTAATGACAGCCATACTTCACGAGAAGTTCGTCCTTGAACATGTTGATATGAGTCTACAGAAATAGTAGAGATGATTAGGGTTCAGATGTGAGCATCGTTTGAGATCCAAGGGCCGTAACTCGGGTTATCAGTAGTTGCGTTTTCAATGGTTACCTTCTGATCTAGACATGGAACAGTGCCATCTACGTACCCAAATAAATTGTGTGATGTTAGGAATGATTCAATCATGGACCTCCAATAACCATAATTTGTGGGTTTGAGAGTGAAAGCAAATTTGTGTGAATTGTGAGTGGTCTTTTCCTGATTTGAGAAAGTGATAATAGCTGCCATCGAGGTTTTTTTTTTTTTAAAAGAACAGAAGTTACGTTGGCTGTTGATTGTGACAGAAAAAAGATCGGCGGAAGGTTGATTGCCAGAATGTTGTGGTAGAAGGTTGATTGATCAGCAGAATCCTTGATCGGCTGTTATTATGGCAGGATGTTGTTGATCGGCAGATGTTTGATAGTGCCGATTAGGGTTAAAAAAAGTTGAATCTGGCTCTTGATACCAATTTAAGTTGACAAAGGTAATTGTATTTTATTAATTGAGAAAACAAGAGAATTACAATGAATATATAGACTAGGAAACACAATAGGAATGCGATTGATGTTTTCGGGTTCCATTGAAAATACAATGAGTTTAGCGTATAACTTAGTGTCTTGTTTAGGGTTAATTTAGTTAATATTAGTTAAACTACTATGAGCACATCATTGTGATTGGAAGTTACAATTTGCCACAATGGCCCTACCCTTAACTAATCTTTTGTACTTTCTAGAGCGACCCAACTACATAGTTTGATGTCTAGTAATTTAGAAGACTTTCTATATTCTATATCAACACCTACTATCAATGAATATATAATGTACACTCAAATGGCACATAAGGCGTAGGTTTCACATTCTTTAAGTTCTTTTCAAAGCACTAAGCTTTTTAAGGCAAAGGTGTAGGTTTCACATTCTTTAAGTTCTTTTCAAAGCACTAAGCTTTTTAAGGCAATTTTCTGCAATCTTATATCAAATATAAGATTTGTTGAATCAATGAGTATCAACATTGGGTCACATAGGCTCTATGACGACACTGAGGATGATGATGCTTGGTACCTCACCCAAGGGATTTTTAAATTGATGAGTGGTTGGCTGGCTAGGGGTTTTGTTTTTTGTAACGTTGAAATCACTTTCAATATAAAAATTTGCATGTTGTCTTAATCGAAAGTGTAGTGCTGAATTTGGTTGGACTTTTATTAATGAATGGTTGGCTAGCTAGGGGTTTTGTAGCAATGTAGCATTGAAATCACTTGTAATCTCAAATATTCACGTGTTGTCTTAATCGAATGTGCCAAATTTACTTTTCTACCTTTCTACGGCGGCGGGTCACGTTACAAATTGCTCATAACACATGGTGCTAAAGTTTCATTATATTACATTGTTTTTCAACGCAAAGATTACAAATAATTTGTTTTTAAATTGAAGGAAACTAAGGCCCGAGTCCATTCCTATGTGTAGCATACTTGAATAATCATCGCGCATAATAACACCTGAAACATATGTCAAAATAATGAGTCAACATAAAGCTGGTGAGTAACATAGTTTTGTGGCCAAGAATATGACAAAATGTTTAGTATTGCAATTCTTTGGTCAACTATAAATGTTGATTTGAAAATATGTTTTTGTTGTGATTATAGCTAGTATTCTAATACTTTACTTTTTGGTAATAGAATAGCATACATAAAGTATAGTTTGGTTTTGTGAAAACTAAACATTTAGTGTCAACAAGAGACATCAAACTATTTGACTTTAAGTTGGAATCTAGCTAAATAATTGAATTTGAGCAAGGAAGGAAGGCTTACTAGACTTGAAGACTACCGAGGACACTAGAGAATTTCTCCTAAGCTCTAGGAAAGCTCCCAAGATCAGATTAAGAGTGAAGTATGAAGGTGTGAGTTTGTAGAACACTATGATCACCTATTTATACTAACCAAAATGCTCACAAATCATGAAAAGTGTTACCAATGATCATTAGAAGCTGATTAGTGTCTCCTAAGGTGTCATAAGGAGGAGCAATAGTGGCAAATTCGGGGCTAGGTGGCAGAAATTGAGCGTAGATGGCCAAACTTGGTGATCAAGCCAATTTTATGCATCTGGGCACCCCTTACGGACCATAACCAAAGCCTTACGGCTCGTAAGGCACTCAGACGCCAAAAATTTGGCCTTTTTGATAGTTTTGGCCAATAGGCTTGTATTATCAGCTTTTTGGCGTTTTAAAACCCTCTAACTTATTACTTAAGCTTTATGAAGGGTATTTAGGGTATGTGTAACTTATATCTTTGTCTCGGAATGTACGTTACGTTAAAATCATTTCGTTTGAATGTCGGTTAACGAAATATAAAAGAGATACGAAAATTTTGGAAGGCTCGAAATTTTCGCAGGGGTTATAGACTCCCCTCTTTTAGGATCCATAGGAGACTGTTGGATGAGGTTGTGAATTGCTGAAGGGTGCAGATTTGAAAGCGGTACTAGAGATTTGAATATGGGAGGAAGGGTGTTTATAGACGTTTCTTAAATAATCGTTGAAGAATATTTGTATAAGAAACTGTTTTGGTTAAAAATCAAGCAAGGATAATGCAACCAAATCTTTTTTTGTGAGGTGTGATGCTTGAATCAATGAACTATATTAAGGATCACTTAGAAATGTAATAAACAAGTGACACAAGGATTTATACGAGGAAAAAGCCCTTGATCAAGAGTTGATCTCTGGCATAAAAAACCTCGGGTGATGGAAACTACCGATCACCAACTAAGATTAAACAAACGAAGTTTACAACTCGGGATGATAACAAGCTTGTTACAAGGATCACTAGTGTGCAATGTGCAAAAATGTATGAAATCGCCAAGTAAACTGTCGAGAGCTATTCGAGTGTTGTTACGAGAGTGTGTGTATGCCAAAATTAGCTAAGTGTTCTACTCAAGCTTGTTATCCCCATTTTAAATTAGAAATAACCAGTCTAACTAACTATCCGCAATTCGTGCAAGTTCCCCACGATCTCCATAACGTCCATAATGGTCAAACACGTGCGGAATATTAAGGGAATATGCTCAAGGAATTTCGGTGAAACTTGGTCCATGCCTTTGTTCCTGCAAAACAAGTTTACGCACAAGGTAGACAATTGTTAGTACAAGGATAACTATAAGGATCCTGAATCCTGATCCTGCAACACCTACTGAGGATCCTTAATTCAAACAGAATTGAGGATCCATGATCCTAGTAGCATTTGAGGATCCGTGATCCTTAGGATGTAAAAAATCCTCCCCTAACAATTGCCTCCAAAATATAAGGAGTAAAGTGTAATTTTGGCGAGTTATATTTTCCTTATCCTATCCGCAACAAACTAACGGATATATAGCCGTTAAGATCGAACTATCCGTTGCAGATCCTACGTCATTTGAAGCGACATCCCTGCAAAATCATGATTATAAATTCAAGTTAGAGATAAGGGTTAGGAAGCATTTAAATTCGTGCGTTACATCCTTTAAATCCTCATTCGAAGATCAGGCAGGTACTTCTCTCCCCTTTCTCTTTCTTACTCTGTTCTTCTTCTTTCTCAAAATCTCCGAATCACAATGAAGCTAAGATCATCCCCTGCTAAGGATCAACGAAAAGATAGTCCTTAAAAAAGCTAAGGGATCATCGAAGACTCTCCGAAGGAACGTTGTTGCTTCACCGATCCTGAGATCGACAGAATTCGCCATTGCTTTCCGGCGAGCACTGTTTTCAAACCCTTTGACCCTACCGTCCTGAGTGATTTTATCTCTGAAACCTGGGTTGCATTTCCAGTCACCCCATTCTCTATAGGATACTCCTATCCTTTTCCTGCTTTTACCCAATCTTTCTTCTCCCTTACCGGCATATCCTATATCCAGGCTATGCCAATGATGTGGAGGGTTCTATTTACCCTTGAGAGGATCATTGAGCAGGAGGATATTGAGTTGGGAATGTCGGAGTTGTCTGAACTATACAACCTTGTGAGCCATGGTTCACACCGCTTTCTATTCAAACACAAGCCCGGTGAAGAACACCCAATCCTCAAGACCACCAAAAATGATACTACGTGGAAGAAACGTTTTTTCTTCGTCAGGAGGGATTCTATCCCTGATGGGAAGGATCTCCCCAGAAAATAGGCCACTCATGGTAGGATAGAGGATCCTTATAGAAGGATCGTAGGATACCCTGTTTCTGCTGAGGATCACTAACCCCTCTGTTTCTATTTTGCAGCTATTTCTGTTTCAAACATCATTATATCACCTGAAACCAAAGAGAGGATCAACGCCTTCCGGAATCTTGATCCTGCAGTAAGAACATTTCAAGCAAACACCAAGGATTCTCAAGAAGTATCCTCAGGCTCAGTTACAATGTCAAGTAAGTATCCAAGTCTGTATTTAAGTAAATGTTAAAATGTAAATAAAACAAGAACACTTATCTATTGTTTTGGATGGATAGGTGCTGGAAAATCCTCAAGGTCTGCCACCCGTTTCAGTGTTACCGATCTTACTGCTGTTGCTTCCAGGTCTGGGAAGAAGAAGACTACTGCTAGCCCAAGTACCACAGTCCCCAAGCCTACCACCTCCAAGGGGGAAAGAAGAGAAAGGCCACCGAAGCTGACAGTCTTGGCGATTGAGGCAAGTGGCGGTGGAAAGGATCAAGCTGGTGGTGATGATGCTGGTGGTGATGCAGCCAAGGAGTGAGCTGCTGAAATGGGCGATGAAGGATATTTCTAGATGCGGCCGGAGCCCATTTTTTAGGATTTGGTAGTGGTTTTTTGGTTATGGTGTTTTTCATGAACAATCGCTGGTCTGTAATAACTAAACAATAGCTATTAGGGTTAAGGATCATGGATCCTTTGAACAATAGGTAGGATAATAGGTGGTGGAGGGATCCTCTGTTTGGGGGATGAAACCACTTGTTATCTTGCCGTCTTATATTTCCTGCACTTCAAAGACCTATTAACAATGGGCACCCTTTGCCAACCCAAGTGGACGGGCCACATATTGCTGGTAGAAATTTGGGTTGGCAATTTTGACAACCTTAAAAGGGTTTAACCTTTGTGAATAAATAAAACTTTAACTTTTTGGCTATTTCCCGTGTTGTTATCCTTATGAACTCTTTATTTTTCTATTGTTGTTATTCACTTTCTTTGAATTTGTAAGTAAAGAACAAAGGCTTAGTAAATCATGTTTAAAAGTTTTAGGATATGATCAAGGATCAAATATCCTATAGTCGACAAGTTCAGAAAAGTTATATAACTTAAGGATCATTAGTTCTGTTGGCAAAGGATAAGGGTCACTTATATAAATAAAGAATAAAATAAAAGTGATCAAGGATCATACCTGAGAATCCAAGTTAAGATCCCAACCCTTTAATATTTATTATCAGGATAACCAAAAGACAAACCTTAGTAGAAGGTAAGGATCAAGGATCCTTGGTCGTTTAGCCTCAAAAACCTGAAATAGAATATAACTGGGGACAAAGCCAATATAAGAGAAAAGTTAGTAACTGGGGACAAGCCCAACAATACTGAGGACAAGCCCAATATACTAGGGACAAGCCCAAAGGATAACTGGGGACAAGCCCAAAGGATAACTGGGGACAAGCCCAAAGGATCTTGTATAAACTGGAGTATGACCCTCACTGACGACTATCCAAACTTAGTGACATGAAAATGCCAAAACCTTAGCTAACGTGAAAACGTTAGAAACCTTAGGAACGGATGTATGGTACGTCTACCATTATACATAGGATCCCGGATACAGCCAGTACAATGAAATTGTCAGCCCCTAAAGCGAGTACTGGTCACATTGCCATGAACTGTACCAGGATCATCGTGCGCTGCTGGCGAAACTGGGGACAAGCCCAAAACTGGGGACTATCCCAAATAAATGGGGTCAAGCCCAAATAACTGGGGTCAAGCCCAAATAACTGGATACTTCTGTGGAAACTCAATCCTTTGTTAAGGATACCTAAACCTTCTGCAAAACTCAGATTCAAGTGAAAGGAGGATAAAGGATCCAGGATCCTTATCCTTGTATATAAGATAATTAAAGAATGAAATAGTTTAAGATTAGATCATTACCAAAATGAGGATCTTCTGTCCAGTAAGGATCCTTCAAGGATACTTGTTAGCTAAGGATCATGGATCCTTATTACATGATGTATTTCTTCAAATGGACAGCATTCCAAGCTCTTGGTAGCAAATCACCTTCCATTGTTAGCAATCGGTATGCCCCATTTCCTGCTTCAGCTTCAATCAAATAGGGGCCTTCCCACTTTGGTGCTAACTTTCCATCAGCAGGATTGGTGGTATTCTGAAATGCTTTCCTTAATACCATATCACCAACTTGGAATTTCCTGATCCTGACATTTTTGTTGTAGGCTCCAGCCATCCTTTGTTGATAACTGGCCATCCTTATCCTTGCCAAATCCCTGAGTTCTTCTATAGTATCCAAGTCTTGAACCAAGTTTTCAGCATTTTCTTCAGGATCACGAATGCTTGTTCTTGCGGTAGGAACCACCATCTCTCTAGGGATCACTGATTCTGCTCCAAATACCAAAGAGAATGGAGTTTGGCCAGTAACATTCTTGGGAGTTGTCCTATCAGCCCGAAGTACATAAGGTAGTTCTTCTGCCCATTTTCCTTTCTTGGATCCAAGCTTCTTCTTCAAATTGTTGATGATGATCTTGTTGGATGATTCTGCCTGGCCATTAGCTTGTGGGTGGACCGGTGTTGATGTTATCATCTTAATCCCCCAGCTGTCACAAAAGTTAGTAGTTCTATTCCCAATAAATTAGGATCCATTATCACAAACAATTTCAGAAGGAATACCAAATCTAGTAATAATGTTTCTCTTAATAAAGGATATCACTTCCTTTTCTCTGACTTGAGCAAAGGCTTCAGCCTCTATCCACTTGGAGAAGTAATCAGTCATAGCAAGCATGAATACTTTTCCACCAGGTGCCTTAGGAAGCTTACCAACTATATCCATTCCCCATCTCATAAATGGCTAAGAAGAGGATATAGGATGCAAAAGCTCTGCTGGTTGGTGAAGGATATTACTATGTCTCTGACAAGGATCACACTTCTTGGCATATTCCACAGCATCCTTCTTCATAGTAGGCCAATAGTATCTTGTCCTCAGGATCCTTGAGAACAATGCCCTGCCCCCAGTGTGGTTTCCACAATCTCCTTCATGGAAATCCTTTAGGATTTCTTGGATTTCAGGATCCTCAATGCACCTTAGATATGGACCTGCAAGAGATCGTTTATATAACATGTTATTCAATATTGTGAATTGAGATACCTTGATTTTGAAAGCCCTGGGGTTTTCTTCTGTAGGAATCTCTCCATGTTGTATGTATCTCATGATTGGAAGGATCCATGATCCTGAATGAGATTGTGTATCGTCACTAGGGATGATTGCAGAATCCTCTCCTATCTCCATGGCTACATGATCCTCAATAGCGGGGGTTAGGATGTGGATAATAGGGATCCTGATATCCTCTGGAATCTTCAAGGATGATCCTAGATTGGCCAATGCATCAGCTTCTGCATTCTCTTCTCTGGGTACCTGTGTCAAACTAAAGGAAACAAAAGAGAGTGCCAATTCTTTGACTATCTCTAATATTTGATTAGCTTTTCACCTTTAACAGCATAGGATCCATTAAAGTGATTGGTAATTAACAACGAATCTACATGTACCTCAAGATACCTGATCCTCATATGCTTAGCAATTTGCAAACCAGCTATCAAGGCTTCATACTCAGCCTCATTGTTGGTAGTTTGAAATTCACAAGCTATGGAGTGGGGTATTATGTCCCCCTGTGGCGATTTTAGTAGTATTCCAAGTCCTGTTCCTTTGACATTAGAAGCTCCATCAGTGAAGAGTATCCAAGGATCCTTAGTTTCTTCAAGCTGTTGGACTTCTAACTCAGCTTCCCTTTGCAAGTCACTACTAAAATCTGCCACAAAGTCAGCTAAGGCTTGGGATTTGATGGCAGTCCTTGGTTCATATCTTATATCATAAGCACTAAGCTTCACTGCCCACTTAGCCATCCTTCTTGACATTTCAGGTTTCCTGAGAACATTCTTAATTGGAAAATTAGTTTTAACAATAATGGCATGAGTTTCAAAATAATGTCTTAATTTAGTAGATGCCATAATTAGTGCAAGGATAAGTTTTTCTAAATGTGAATACCTGGATTCAGCATCAAGCAAACTCTTACTTACATAATAGACAGGATGTTGTGTACCTTCGTGATCCTTAACAAGGACCGCACTTACTGCTTTAGAGGATACCGCCAAATACAAGGATAATATATCCCTTTTTTCTGGTTTCATCAAGGGAGGGGCTGAGGATAGGTAATCCTTAAGGGCTTTGAGAGCATTTTCATGCTTTTCAGTCCACTCAAATTTCTTGTTCTTCCTCAAAATGTCATAAAATTCCTTGCATTTTTCTGAGGATTTGGATATGAACCTGTTCAAGGCTACGATCCTTCCTGTCAATCTTTGCACATCCTTGGCATTGGCAGGAGATTTGATATTTACAATAGCCTTAATTTGCTCTGGACTTGCTTCAATGCCTCTTTTTGTCACCATATAGCCTAGGAATTTACCTGCTTTAACACCAAAGTGACACTTGGAAGGATTTAGTTTCATATTAAATTTATCAAGGATATTGAATGCTTCTTCCAAGTCTCTAAGGTGATCCTCAGCTTTCTTGGACTTAACCACCATGTCATCTATATAAACTTCCATAGTGTGTCCAATTTGTTCCTTGAACATCATATTGACTAGCCTTTGATAAGTAGCACCTGCATTCCTTAGTCCAAATGGCATAGCAATATAACAATATATACCAGTTGGGGTCATAAAGGCTGTATCCTCTTGATCAGATGGTTCCATCTGAATTTGTTGAAATCCAGATGAAGCATCCATAAAAGTCAATAACTCATGACCCGCGGTAGCATCCACCATGCAGTCAATGTGGGGTAATGGAAAAGGATCCTTGGGACATGCCTTGTTTAAATATCTAAAATCGACACATACCCTCCACTTTCCATTTTTCTTTTGAACAACAACCACATTGGCTAACCACATTGGATACTTAACCTCTCTTATCATACATGCCCGAAGTAGTTTATCTACCTCTTCCTGGATAATAGCATTCCTTTCAGGTGCAAACTTCCTCCTCTTTTGATGAATTGGCTTGAATGACCTGTCAATGCCAAGCTTATGAGTAATTATATCTTTAGATATACCTGTCATATCCTAATGCTTCCAGGCAAAGGTAGATTTTCTCCTCTTAAGGAAGGATACTAGTTCTTGTTCAATGTTGCTGAGGATCCCTGATCCTATGAAGACTATGGATTTAGGATCATGAGGATCCATAAGGATTTCTTTCACGTCCTGTTCTCTTGCCTCCAAGACATCTCTTGAAGGATGCTTTAATTGCTATTGCTCCCTTGGTCTTGAGGCTGGCTTCATTGATGACGTATAACAATTCTTTGCTTCTTGTTGATCACTCTCAATTTTCACCACTCCCCATGGACTAGGAAGCTTTACACATTGATGATAGGTAGATGGGACTGCCTTCATGTCATGTATCCATGGCCTGCCAAGGATAACATTACAACAAGATAAGCAATCAATAACACAATTTTTTTTATAAGAATGAAGTCCTTCAAAATAGATGGGGAGTTTGATGTCCCCCAATGTATTCTTGGTCTCCCTGCTGAATCCCACAAGAACTGAGGATCTTGGGACAATGACTGATTCAGGGATGTTCATCTTCTTGAGGACATCAAGCTGAATGATGTTTACTGAGCTTCCTCCATCTATCAGAATCCTGCGGACAAAATGGTTAGAAATAAACAGAGTAATAACAAGACCATCATGATGAGGATCCTGAACATCAACACGATCATCCTCATCAAAAGTTATAACTTTATCCTTGGTAACAGTGGAGGTCCGGATGGGTCTATCTCCATTATCCATCTTGGTTTCCTTGGCATGTCTTTTGGCTGCTGAAAAGGATGTACCACAAATGTCTGATCCACCGGATATAAAGTTAATAACTTGTGCATCTGCTGGAGGAGCATGAGCCTTTTCCGGGATCCTTTCAGGATCCTGGATCCTTGACTTCTTTCGTCTCAAAAGCTCCTTCAAGTGCCCCTTGCTTAACAAGTAACCAATTTCTTTTCTAAGTGCAATACACTCTTCAGTGAGATGTCCGAAATCCTCATGATATGCACACCACTTGGACTTATCCTTTGTTGCGGCTGGTTTATCACTTTTCCTTGGCCATCTTGCTTTCTCACCTAGATTCTGCATTGCAAGAATTAGTTCATTGTTATCAACAGAAAAACAGTATTCAGAAATTGGAGGATAATCCTCATCATCCTCTTCTTGTTCTACTGCATGCACATTCTGGTTGTCAGACTTGTTGTAGGACTTGAACTTGTTATTCTTAAAGTAGGATCCTTGCTTTTCCTGTTTTGAGGATCCTGCCAATCTCTCCTGGATCCTTTTATCATCCTCTAATCGGATGAATCTAAGGGCCCTGGTTCTTACTTCATCAAGATTCCTGCATGGGCTCATGACAAGATCATCATAGAACAATGAATCCCTAAGTAAGCCCATTTTAAAGGCTTCTACAACCGTAGCTATATCCAGATTAGGGATATCTAAGGATTCTTTACTAAACTTAGTGATATAATCTCTAAGTGATTCATTTTGACCTTGAGTTACCCTATATAGATCACTAGTTAAACGTTCAAATTTTCTGCTACATGAGAACTGATTATTAAACAGATTAACTAGATTAGCAAATGAAGTAATAGAGTAAGGGGGAAGACTTAGCAGCCATTTAAGAGCTGATCCTGTGAGTGTGGATCCAAAACCCTTGCATAGACATGCTTCTTTTAACCTCTCAGGAATTGGATTGATCTCCATCCTTTCTCTGTATTGAGCCACATGCTCCTCTGGATCCGTTGAGCCATCATATAGCTTCATAGTTGGTATCTGGAACCTTTTGGGTATCTCACCATCACAAATAGGTGGTGCAAAACGAGATATCCTATGGCTACCATCTGCAATTTCAGGAATGGGCTTAACCACTCCTGGAACGCTGGATATCATATCCTTCAACTTCTGTAATTCCCTAGCCATAGCTTGATTGAAACCTGCATCCTGCATAGAGCCATGGTTAGCGTTATAAGAATTATTGAAAGTGTTACCTCCCGGAGGGTTCATGTTTGGAATCCCAGATGTGAATCCATATTGACGGGATTCCGGTATGATTGAAGGACCAGAGGAAGCAATGGTCTGCATCGGAATGAAGTCTCCTTGATGAACATCTGTGCTTGGGGGTTGAATACTTCTCAAGAATCCTTGATCCTGAGAGGATCCTTGAGGCTGAGAGGATCCTTGAACTTGAAAGGATCCCTGAGGCTGGGAGGATCCTCGAACCTGAAATGAGGATCCTTGAACCTGAGATGATCCTTGAACCTGGGAGGATCCTTAAACCTGGGAGGATCCTTGGACCTGGGAGGATCCTTGAACCTGGGAGGATCCTTGGACCTGGGAGGATCCTTGAACTGTGTGCATTCCCAAATATCCTCCTGAGCTGACGAAGGATCCCTAATGCTGAAAAGAGGATCCCAATGGCTGAAAACAGGATCCTTGAGGCTGGAAGTGAGAGCCAAACGCCTGACTCATAGTTGTTGCTCCATAATGCCTTCCCGATGGTTCAGTTTGGTACTGGATGTCTAAGGCTGCAGATTGCTGGGCAGTTATAGCTGGAGTGTCGAAATCCAGTGACCTTGGTGTTTTGGTCAAAAAATATGTTGAGAATATTGCAACCAAACTCTAGATTACGGGGTATGATGCTCAAAAAGTGTAACAACGATGAGGATCACTTCAATGTGTAATGCACAAACAACACAAGGATTTATACGGGGAAAAAGCCCTTGATCAAGAATTGATCTCCGGCACAAAAAACCCCGGGTGATGGAAACTACCGATCACCAAGCTCAAATAAATGAAATAACGTTTACAACTTCGGATAGTAACGAGCTAGGCACAAGGATCACTACAGTGAAATGTGTAAAAAGTGTAAGTAATTGCTAAGTGTTTGAACGAGAGCTTGTATGAGCGTGTTTTCGAGTGTGTGTAACTGCCAAAATGACTAAGTGTCACTAACTAGCTCGTTACCCCTTTAAAATAAGAAAAATATCTAGTTAACAAACTCTCCGACTTTCGGGCCAAGCCTCCACGTTCTCCATAACGTCTAGTTTTGATCTAGCACGTGCAGCATACTTCGGGAATATTCTCCAAGAATGTCGCTAAGACTTGGTCAAGCTTGCTATACCTGCGAGATGTTATAAAACATAAGTAAACAATCGTCAGTATGAGGATCCTTGAAGTGATCCATGATCCTGATCCTAAAGCCCTTCCGAGGATCACCACCTGTCACAGAAGTAAGGATCACCAGTTAGGATAACGAATAAGGATCACTAATTGTTAGAAAATCCTCCCCTAACAATTGCCCCCAAAATATAAGGAGTGAAATTGTAAAATTAGCGAGTTATGTTTTCTTGATCTTATCCGTAACAAATTAACGGATATATAGCCGTTAGTATAGGACTAGCCGTTGCGATGATGATGTCACGGAAGTGACAACCTGCAAGATCATGATTATAAATAGAGATATAGATAGGATCAAATGCATTTAAATTTTCGGAGAAACTCCCTTTATAATCCTCATTCCGAAGACGTTCAGGTATTCTCTCTCTCTATCCTCTTCCCTCTCTTGCTCTGTTTTTATCTTTTCATCAAAGATGTTGCTCCGAAGTTCTCCGGGCAAAGATCACAAGAAGGATAGCCCTTTGCAAAGTCAGAAAATCATCAAGGACTCATCGAACGAAAAGTGTTGTTTTAACGACGCACAGATAGACAAAATCCGTTGCTGTTTTCCGGCGAATGCCTTTTTCAGACCCTTTGATCCTTCTACCCTTAGCGACTGTGTTTCAGAAACATGGGTTGCATTTCCAGCCACTCCATTCACCATAGGATACACCTATCCCTTCCCAGAGTTTACACAATCCTTCTTTTCCCTTACCGGCATCTCTTATATCCAAGCGATGCCGATGATTTGGAGGGTCTTGTACACCCTGGAGAGGATCATCGAACAAGAAGGCATTGCTTTGGGCATATCAGAATTGGCGGAGCTGTACGATATCACTACTTTTGGTTCCCATCGCTATTTGTTCAAGCGAAAACCCGGTGCTGATCATCCTCTTCTGAAAGTCACCAAGAATGACAAAGACTGGAAACGTCGCTTTTTCTTTGTCAAGAGAGATTCTATCCAGGATGGAAAGGATCTTCCAAAAAATTGGGCTACCCATGGTAGGATGGAGGATCCTGATAAGGATCACCAGGAACTTTCTTCGATTGCAAGGATGACTTACGTTTTTGCTTTCTTGTTTTGCAGCTATCACCGTTTCACATATCCGCACATCACCTGAAACCAAGGATAGGCTCGCTGCTTTTTGGAAGCTTGATCCTGAAACAAGGACATTCAAGATAGACACCCAAGACTCACAAGAAGTATCCTCAGGTTCCATTACCATGTCGAGTAAGTATCCTGTCTTTTGCATAGTTTAAATATTAAAATAAATAGATAAATTGAAATAGGATAAGGATACTCATCTTGGTTTGAATGTGTAGGCGCTGGAAAACCTATCAAACCTGTTTCCCAATTCAACGCAGCTGATCTTGATCTCGTACGACCTAGGAAGAAGAGGTCCACCACCAGTCCCAGCATCTCCATTCCAAGGGCACCCACCAAAGGAAAGGCCGTTAAGAAGAGGAAAACTTCTGATGCTGAGGATCTTCAAGGGCTAGCACTGATTCGCCACCAGTTTCTCGAATACTTCAATGATGTAAGGATCCTTAACTCTGCCTTTGTATCCTACTCGTATGAGGATCACTTGACCTTAAACTGCCTTATCTTCTTTCTGCAGAAATTTGCTGAGATCGAGGATTATGTGGGCCATGTAGAGGATCAAGACAGGAAAATAGCTGATCTCCAACAAGTTGCCGTGCTCAAAGATCTTGCACTTGCTGATGCTCGGAAGGAACTCCAGGATACCAAGCAGGAAATGGCCAAGGCGCTGGTCAACTTTGATTATGAAAAGCATGACCTCATCGAAAATACCAAGCTCTCTGCTGCCATCACAATGTATCAGACTAAGTTGAAGATGGCCCAGGAAGCTCAAGATCCTAGTTTTGACAAAAGCAGCTGGGACGTTGAAGGCTGGAAGGCAAGGTTGGCAGATCTTGAGGATGATGAGGAGGAGACAGCTGATGTCCTGGCAATTGAGGCAAGTGGCAGTGGGAAGGATCATGCTGGTGGTGATAATGCTGGTGGTGATGCAGCCAAGGTGTGAGCTGCACAATTGGGCGATGATGGATATATGTGCCAAGGCCGGAGCCCAATTTTTTAGTTTGATGGTTGTGATGTTTAAAACAATTTCATGGTTTGTACTTTGAACAATAGGTTTTAGGATTAAGGATCATGTATGATCCTTTGGACAATAGGCAGGATAATAGGTGGTGGATGGATCCTCTGTTTGGGGGATGAAGCCACTCGTTATCCTTCCGTCTTTATTTCCTGCACTACTTTTGAACTTATTATCATGGACACCCTTTACCTACCCCAGCGGACGGGCCACGTTTTGCTGGTAGATGCTCGGGTAGGTAATTTTGACAACTTTTAAAGGGTTAACCTTATGTTAATAAATAAAAACTTAACCTTTTGTCGCTTATCATGTGTTGTTATCCTTTTTTATATCTTACTTTCCAACTGTTGTAATGTTCATTTTGTTTATACTTATCAAGCTTTGAAAAATTGAAAAAGATATCCAAAAAGTTTAGGATATGATCAAGGATCACATATCCCATAATCGATAAGTTCTAAAAAGTGATACAATTTAAGAATCACAATTTCAGTTGTCAAGTATAAGGGTTATTCAAATAAATAATTGAATAGAATTAAAAATAGTTGAGGATCATACCTGAAGATCCAAGTTAGGATCCTAACCATAATAAGGATAACTATAAGATAAACCTTAGAGTGAAATAAGGATCACGGATCCCTAGCTGCCTATCTTCAAAGACCTGAAATAGAGCATTACTTGGGACTAAGCCAATATAAGAGAAGAATTAGCAACTGGGGACAAGCCCAAGGATAACTGGGGACAAGCCCAAGGATAACTGGGGACAAGCCCAAGGATAACTGGGGACAAGCCCAAGGATAACTGGGGACAAGCCCAAGGATCGTATGTAAACTGGAGTATGGCCCTAACTGGCGACTATCCAAACTTAGTGACATGAAGATGCCAAAACCTTAGCTAACGTGAAAACGTTAGAAACCTTAGCTAACGTGAAAACGTTAGAAACCTTATGAACGGATGTATGGTACGTCTACCATTATACGTAGGATCCTAAGCATAGTCAGAACAATGGAATTATCAGCCCCTATAATGAGTACTGGTCCCAAAGCCTTGAACTATACCAGGATCATCGTGCGCTACAGGCGGAATCTGGGGACAAGCCCAAATAACTGGGGTTAGACCCATATGACGGATTGCTTCTGTGGATAACCATCGTTATGCTAAGGATACCTGAACTTTCAAAACTTAAACTCACGTGAGAGATGGATAAAGGATACATGATCCTTATCCTTAGATGAGAAAATTAAGAAATGAAATAGTTCAAGATTAGGATATTACCTGAATAACGATCACCGATACGTTGAGGATCCTTTAAGGATATCCCTTCCACTAGGATCACCTCTACCACGAGGATCCTTGTCACATGAAATATTTCTTCAAGTGAACAGCATTCCAAGCTCTTGGTAGCAAATCACCTTCCATGGTTAGCAATCTATATGCCCCCTTTCCTGCTTCAGCTTCAATCAAATAAGGGCCTTCCCATTTTGGAGCCAATTTTCCATCAGCAGGATTGGTGGTGTTTTGAAATGCTTTCCTTAACACCATATCTCCAACTTGAAACTTCCTGATCCTGACATTTTTATTGTAAGCACCAGCCATTCTTTGTTGATAACTGGCCATCCTGATCCTAGCCATATCCCTGATTTCTTCAATAGTATCCAGGTCTTGAGCCAAGTTTTCATCATTTTCCTCAGGATCACGGGTATTTGTTCTAGCAGTAGGAACCACCATTTCTGCTGGGATCACTGATTCTGCCCCAAACACCAAAGAGAATGGTGTTTGACCAGTAGCATTCTTAGGGGTTGTCCTGTCAGCCCAGAGCACATAGGGTAGCTCTTCTGCCCATTTTCCTTTCTTGGATCCAAGCTTCTTCTTCAAGTTGTTGATGATGATCTTGTTGGATGATTCTGCTTGACCATTAGCTTGTGGGTGGACTGGTGTTGATGTTATCATCCTAATCCCCCAGCTGTCACAAAAGTTAGTGGTTCTGCCCCCAATAAATTGGGAACCATTATCACATATAATCTCAGAGGGAATTCCAAATCTAGTTATAATATTTCGTTTAATGAAGGATATAACTTCCTTTTCTCTAACTTGGGCAAAAGCTTCAGCCTCTATCCACTTGGAGAAGTAATCAGTCATAGCTAGCATGAATACTTTTCCACCAGGTGCCTTAGGGAGCTTGCCAACTATGTCCATACCCCATCTCATAAATGGCCAAGAGGAGGATATAGGATGCAATAATTCGGCTGGCTGATGAAGGATATTGCTGTGTCTCTGGCAAGGATCGCATCTTCTGGCATACTCCACAGCATCTTTCTTCATGGTTGGCCAATAATATCCTGTCCTCAGGATCCTTGAAAATAGAGCCCTGCCCCCAGTATGGTTTCCACAATCTCCTTCATGGAAGTCTTTTAAAACTTCCTGAACTTCAGGATCCTCAATGCATCTCAAGTATGGTCCTGCAAGAGATCGTCTATACAACATATTATTCATAATTGTGAATTGAGATACCTTAGATTTGAAAGCCCTAGGGTTTTCTCCTGTAGGAATCTCTCCATGTTGTAAGTATCTCATAATTGGTGAGATCCATGATCTGGATCCTGAATAGGATTGAATATCCTCACTAGGGATAACTGCAGAGTCGTCTCCTATCTCCATAGTCTGGTGATCCTCGATAGCCGGGGTCAGGATATGGATAATAGGAATCCTGATATCCTCTGGGATCTTCAAAGATGATCCTAAGTTAGCCAATGCATCAGCTTCTGTATTTTCTTCCCTTGGTACCTGTGATAAACTAAAGGAAACAAAAGAGAGTGCCAAACTTTTGACTATCTCCAAATATTTGGTTAGTTTTTCACCTTTAACAGCATATGATCCATTAAAGTGATTTGTAATTAACAAAGAATCTACGTGTACCTCAAGATACCTGATCCCCATATGCTTTGCAATTTGCAAACCAGCAATTAAGGCTTCATATTCAGCCTCATTATTAGTGGTTTGGAACTCACAAGCTATAGAATGGGGTATTATGTCCCCCTGTGGCGATTTTAGTAGTATTCCAAGCCCTGTGCCTTTGACATTTGAGGATCCATCAGTGTGCAGTATCCAAGGATCCTTGGTCTCTTCTAGCTGCTGGACTTCTAGCTCGGCTTCTTCTTGTAGATCACTACTGAAATCAGCCACAAAGTCAGCTAATGCTTGGGATTTGATAGCTGTCCTAGGCTCATATCTTATATCATAGGCACTCAGCTTTACTACCCACTTAGCCATCCTTCCGGACATCTCTGGTTTCCTGAGGACCAAATGCTTCCTCCAAGTCACGTAGGTGATCCTCAGCCTTTAAGGATTTCACCACCATATCATCTATGTAAACCTCCATAGTTTGTCCAATCTGATCCTTGAACATCATATTCACCAGCCTTTGGTATGTTGCACCTGCATTCCTCAATCCAAACGGCATAGCAATATAGCAATATATACCAGTTGGAGTCATGAAGGCTGTATCCTCTTGGTCGGATGGTTCCATTTGGATTTGTTGAAATCCAGACGAAGCATCCATAAAAGTTAACAGTTCATGACCCGCAGTTGCATCCACCATGGAGTCAATGTGGGGTAAAGGGAAAGGATCCTTGGGACATGCCTTATTTAAATCGGTAAAATCGACACATACCCTCCACTTTCCGTTTTTCTTTTGAACAACTACCACATTGGCCAACCATCTTGGATACTTGACCTCTCTAATCATACCTGCCCGGAGCAATTTTTCTACCTCTTCATGGATAATGGCATTCCTTTCTGGTGCAAACTTCCTTCTTCTTTGATGTATTGGTTTGAAGGATCTGTCGATGCCGAGTTTATGAGTGATAACATCTTTGGATATACCAGTCATGTCTTCATGTTTCCATGCAAATGTAGTCTTTCTTCTTTTGAGGAAGGATATGAGGTCTTCCTTCATTCCGCCAAGGATCCCTGATCCGATATAGATTTTGGATTCAGGATCATCAGGATCCATGAGGATTTCTACCACATCCTGCTCTCTGGCCTCCAAGACATTCCTTGGAGGATACCTTGATTGCTATTGCTCCCTTGACTTCGAAGCTGGTTTCATCGATGAAGTGTAGCAATTCTTAGCTTCCTGCTGATCACTATCGATCTTAACTATTCCCCAAGGACTAGGGAGCTTCACACATTGATGGTAAGTAGATGGGACTGCTTTCATATCGTGTATCCAGGGCCTGCCAAGGATAACATTACAACAAGATAAACAGTCAATAACACAAAATTTTTGATAAGAGTGTAAGCCTTCAATATATATTGGGAGTTTAATGTCCCCCAGGGTGTTCTTAGTTTCGCCACTAAATCCCACGAGCACGGAGGATCTTGGTATGATCTCTGATTCAGGGATACCCATCTTCTTTAAAACATCAAGTTGGATAATGTTCACTGAACTTCCTCCGTCTATTAAGATCCTGCGGACAAAACAGTTAGATATAAAAAGAGTAATAACTAAACCATCATGATGAGGATCCTGGATATCAGTACGATCCTCTTCATCAAAGGTTATAACTTTTCCTTCGGAGACACTCGATGTTCGAACTGGTCTTTCTCCATTATCCATTTTAGTTTCCTTTGCATGCCTCTTAGCTGCTGAGAAGGATGTGCCACAAATGTCGGATCCCCCAGAAATAAAGTTTATCACTTGTGCATCTGCTGGAGGGGCTGGAGCCTTCTCAGGGATCCTTTCAGGATCCTGAGTCCTTGACTTTTTCCTACCCAACAACTCTTTTAGATGCCCTTTGCTCAACAAGTATCCAATCTCCTTTCTTAATGCAATGCATTCTTCTGTGAGGTGCCCAAAATCTTCATGATATGCACACCACTTTGATTTATCCTTAGTTGCAGCTGGCCTGTCATTCTTTCTTGGCCATCTAGCTTTATCACCTAGGTTCTGCATGGCAAGGATTAGTTCATTGTTATCAACACTAAAGCAATATTCAGAGATTGGAGGATAATCCTCATCATCCTCTTCTTGATCAATAGAATGAACATTCTGATTATCAGATTTGTTGTAGGATCTGAACTTGTTGTTCCTGAATGAGGATCCTTGCTTATCCTGCTTTGAGGATCCTGTTATCCTCTCCTGAATCCTCTTGTCATCCTCTAGCCGAATGAACCTGAGGGCCCGGGTTCTTACCTCATCTAGGTTCCTGCATGGTGTCATAACAAGATCATCATAAAATAACGAATCCCTAAGCAGTCCCATTTTGAAGGCTTCAACAGCCGTGGCTATATCTAAGTTGGGAATGTCTAAGGATTATTTACTAAATTTGGTAATGTAATCCCTTAATGATTCATTATGACCCTGGGTTATCCTATATAAATCACTAGTTAATCGTTCAAATTTTCTACTACAAGAAAACTGAGTATTAAACAAGTTAACTAGGTTTGCAAATGAGGTAATAGAATAGGGAGGAAGACTTAGCAGCCATTTGAGAGCTGATCCAGTAAGAGTGGATCCGAATCCTTTGCATAAGCATGCTTCCTTTAACTTTTCTGGGATTGGATTGATCTCCATCCTCTCCCTGTATTGTGCTATGTGTTCTTCAGGATCCGTTGAACCATCGTACAATTTCATTGTAGGTACATGGAACCTCTTGGGTATCTCAGCATCACAGATTGGTGGTGCAAAGCGAGATATCTTGTGGCTCCCGTCTGCAATCTCTGGAATAGGTTTGACTACTCCCGGAACACTCGAGATCATATCCTTTAGCTTTTGTAATTCTCTGGCCATGGCACGATTGATACCTGGATCCTGCATAAGACCATGGTTAGTAGTATGAGAATTATTAAAAGTGTTACCTCCCATTGGATTCAAGTTAGGAAGAATAGAGGTCAATCCATATTGTTGAGACTCTGGAATGATCGAGGGACCGGTAGAGGCATTGGTCTGCATTGGAATAAAATCTCCTTGATGGACATCTGAACTTCCTGTTTGTAAACTCCTTGAGGATCCTGGCATCTGGAAGGATCCCGGAAACTGAGACGATCCTGGAACAAAGGAGGATCCTTGAACCTGGGATGATCCTGGAACAAAGGAGGATCCTTGAACCTGGGATGATCCTGGAACAAAGGAGGATCCTTGAACCTGGGATGATCCTGGAACAAAGGAGGATCCTTGAACCTGGGATGATCCTGGAACAAAGGAGGATCCTTGAACCTGGGATGATCCTGGAACAAAGGAGGATCCTTGAACCTGGGATGATCCTGGGACGAAGAAGGATCCTTGATGCTGCTGCATTCCTGAATATCCTCCTGCACTCGTGAGGGATCCCATATGCTGGGGATAGGATCCTGCTGGCTGGAAATATGAACCTAGTTCCTGGGTCATAGCTGTTGTTCCATAGTGCACTCCTTTTGGTCCACCCGCATATTGAATGTCTGGAACCACTGATGGCTGAGAAGTAATCACCGGAGTGTCAAAATTCAAAGATCTGGGCATCAGTGGGGAATGATCCTCTGCCGTTTTCTTTTGTTTCTTAATCTCATCAATCTCCCGGAGGATCCTTTCGTTGGTTTTATCCTGCTCTTGTGCATGATTCCTCATCTGCAAAATCAAGGCATAGAGATCATTAGTAGTAGGATTAGTTGAAACAGAAGAAGTAGGTGGTTTTGAGAAAATGGGAGTCGGTCTCTTCGCAGCATTCTCTGTATTCTTCTGGGATCCAGTAGGTGCTGGAGGCAAAGGAGGAACGCCTTGTGAAGAAGTGAACGAAGGCATCAAGTTTGAAGCATTCTTCGCTGAGGAAGCCATTTGCTTGGTAGTAATGAACCGGAATGAGCACAGAAATGCGAATTCTTCTAAGGACAAAGCACCAATTGCCCCACGGTGGGCGCCAAACTGTTTTGGTCAAAAAATATGTTGAGAATATTGCAACCAAACTCTAGATTACGGGGTATGATGCTCAAAAAGTGTAACAACGATGAGGATCACTTCAATGTGTAATGCACAAACAACACAAGGATTTATACGGGGAAAAAGCCCTTGATCAAGAATTGATCTCCGGCACAAAAAACCCCGGGTGATGGAAACTACCGATCACCAAGCTCAAATAAATGAAATAACGTTTACAACTTCGGATAGTAACGAGCTAGGCACAAGGATCACTACAGTGAAATGTGTAAAAAGTGTAAGTAATTGCTAAGTGTTTGAACGAGAGCTTGTATGAGCGTGTTTTCGAGTGTGTGTAACTGCCAAAATGACTAAGTGTCACTAACTAGCTCGTTACCCCTTTAAAATAAGAAAAATATCTAGTTAACAAACTCTCCGACTTTCGGGCCAAGCCTCCACGTTCTCCATAACGTCTAGTTTTGATCTAGCACGTGCAGCATACTTCGGGAATATTCTCCAAGAATGTCGCTAAGACTTGGTCAAGCTTGCTATACCTGCGAGATGTTATAAAACATAAGTAAACAATCGTCAGTATGAGGATCCTTGAAGTGATCCATGATCCTGATCCTAAAGCCCTTCCGAGGATCACCACCTGTCACAGAAGTAAGGATCACCAGTTAGGATAACGAATAAGGATCACTAATTGTTAGAAAATCCTCCCCTAACACTTGGTATAAGAGGAGAGTGATCCTCCCCTGATCTCTTCTGTTTCTTGATGTCACCGATCTCCCGGAGGATCCTTTCGTTGGTTTTTTCCTGCTCTTGTATGTGATCCCTCATCTGCAAAATCAGAGTAAAAAGATCATTAGCAGTAGGATTATAGGAAACAGAAGAAGTTGGTGGTTTTGGGAAAATGGGGGTTTGTCTCTTCGCAGCATTTTCAGCATTCTTCTGGGATCCAGAAGGTGGTGGAGGCAAAGGAGGAGCACCCTGTGAAGAACACATTGCCGGCAATGAACTGGAAGTGCTCTTTACTGAAGAAGCCATATGCTTGGTTGTAATGAATCGAAATGTTCACAAAAACAAGAATTTCTCAAGAACGAAGCACCAATTGCCCCACGGTGGGCGCAAAACTGTTTTGGTCAAAAATCAAGCAAGGATAATGCAACCAAATCTTTTGTTGTGAGGTGTGATGCTTGAATCAATGAACTATATTAAGGATCACTTAGAAATGTAATAAACAAGTGACACAAGGATTTATACAAGGAAAAAGCCCTTGATCAAGAGTTGATCTCCGGCATAAAAAACCTCGGGTGATGGAAACTACCGATCACCAACTAAGATTAAACAAAAGAAGTTTACAACTCGGGATGATAACAAGCTTGCTACAAGGATCACTAGTGTGCAATGTGCAAAAATGTATGAAATCGCCAAGTAAACTGTCGAGAGCTATTCGAGTGTTGTTACGAGAGTGTGTGTATGCCAAAATTAGCTAAGTGTTCTACTCAAGCTTGTTATCCCCATTTTAAATTAGAAATAACCAGTCTAACTAACTATCCGCAATTCGTGCAAGTTCCCCACGATCTCCATAACGTCCATAATGGTCAAACACGTGCGGAATATTAAGGGAATATGCTCCAGGAATTTCGGTGAAACTTGGTCCATGCCTTTGTTCCTGCAAAACAAGTTTACGCACAAGGTAGACAATTGTTATCATCCCGAGTTGTAAACTTCTTTTGATTAATCTTAGTTGGTGATTGGTAGTTTCCAACACCAGAGGTTTTTTGTGCCGGAGATCAACTCTTGATCAAGGGCTTTTTTCTCGTATAAATCTCTGTGTCATTTGTTCATTACATTTCTGAGTGATCCTTAATATTGTTCATTGATTCAAGCATCACACCTCACAACAAAAGATTTGGTTGCATTATCTTTGCTTGATTTTTGACCAAAACAGTTTGGCGCCCACCGTGGGGCTGTTGGTGCTTCGTTCTTGAGAAATTCTTGTTTTTGTGATCATTTCGGTTCATTACAACCAAGCAGATGGCTTCTTCAGTAAAGAGCACTTCAAGTTCAATGCCGACAATGAGTTCTTCACAGGGCGTTCCTCCTTTGCGTCCACCACCTTCTGGATCCCAGAAGAATGCTGAAAATGCTGCGAAGAGACAAACCCCCATTTTCCCAAAACCACCAACTTCTTCTGTTTTCTCTAATCCTACTACTAATGATCTTTTTACTCTGATTTTGCAGATGAGAGATCGCATACAAGAGCAGGACAAAACCAATGAAAGGATCCTCCGGGAGATTGGTGATATCAAGAAACAGAAGAAATCAGTGGAGGATCACTCTCCTATGATACCAAGATCATTGGATTTCGATACTCCAGCTGTAACCGCCTTGCAAACTGCAGCTCCGTACATCCAGTATCAGAGTGGACCATCGGGAAGGCGTTATGGAACAACAACTATGAGTCAGGCGTTTGGCTTTCACTTCCAGCCTCAAGGATCCTGTTTTCAGCCATTGGGATCCTCTTTTCAGCATCAGGGATCCTTCGTCAGCTCAGGAGGATATTTGGGAATGCACACAGTCCAAGGATCCTCCATGGTTTCAGGATCCTCTCAGGTCCAAGGATCCTCCATGGTTCAAGGATCCTCTCAGGTCCAAGGATCCTCCATAGTTCCAGGATCCTCTCAGATTCAAGGATCCTCTCAGCCCCAAGGATCCTTTCAGGTTCAAGGATCCTCTCAGTATCAAGGATCCAACATATTTCAGGATTAAGGATACTTAAGAAGTATACAGCCTCCAAGTTCGGATGTTCATCAAGGAGACTTCATACCAATGCAGACCATTGCTTCCTCTGGTCCTTCAGTCATACCGGAATCCCGTCAATATGGATTCACATCTGCAATTCCAAACTTGAATCCCATGGGAGGTAACACTTTTAATAATTCATATAACACTAACCATGGCTCTATGTAGGATACAGGTATAAATCAGGCTATGGCTAGGGAGTTACAGAAGCTTAAGGATATGCTATCCAGCATACCAGGAGTGGTTAAACCCATTCCTGAAATTGCAGATGGTAGCCATAGGATATCTCTCTTTGCACCACCTATTTGTGATGCTGAGATACCCAAAAGGTTCCAGATACCAACTATGAAGCTATATGATGGTTCAACGGATCCAGAGGAGCATGTAGCTCAATACAGGGAAATGTTGGAGATCAATCCAATTCCTGAGAGGCTAAAGGAAGCATGTCTATGCAAGGGTTTTAGATCCACACTTACAGGATCAGCTCTTAAATGGCTGCTAAGTCTTCCCCCTTACTCTATTACTTCATTTGCTAATCTAGTTAACCTGTTTAATAGTCAATTCTCTTATAGTAGAAAATTTGAATGATTAACTAGTGACCTATATAGGGTAACAAAAGGTCAAAATGAATCACTTAGAGATTACATCACTAAGTTTAGTAAAGAATCCTTAGATATCCCTAACCTGGATATAGCTACGGCTGTAGAAGCCTTTAAAATGGGTTTGTTTAGGGATTCGTTGTTCTATGATCATCTTGTTATGACCCCATGCAGGAATCTTGATGAAGTAAGAACCAGGGCCCTTAGGTTCATCCGTCTAGAGGATGCCAAAAGGATCTAGGAGAGATTGGCAGGATCCTCAAAACAGGAAAAGCAAGGATCCTACTTCAAGAATAACAAGTTTAAATCCTACAACAAGTCTGACAACCAGAACGTGCATGCAGTAGAGCAGGAAGAGGATGATGAGGATTATCCTCCCATTTCTGAATACTGTTTTTCTGTTGATAACAATGAACTAATTCTTGCAATGCAGAATCTAGGTGAGAAAGCAAGATGGCCAAGGAAAAGTGATAAAGCAGCTGCTACAAAAGACAAATCCAAATGGTGTGCATATCACGAGGATTTCGGGCATCTCACTGAAGAGTGTATTGCACTTAGAAAAGAGATTAGTTATTTGTTAAGCAAGGGGCACTTGAAGGAGCTTTTGGGACGAAAGAAGTCAAGGACCCAGGATCCTGAAAGGATCCCGGAAAAGGCTCCTGCTCCTCCAGCAGATGCACAAGTTATAAACTTTATATCCGGTGGATCAGACATTTGTGGTACTTCCTTTTCAGCAGTCAAAAGACATGCCAAGGAAACTAAGATGGATAATGGAGACAGACCCATCCGGACCTCCACTGTCACCAAGGATAAAATTATAACTTTTGATGAGGATGATCGTGTTGATGTTCAGGATCCTCATCATGATGGTCTTGTTATTACTCTGTTTATTTCTAACCATTTTGTTCACAGGATTCTGATAGATGGAGGAAGCTCAGTAAACATCATTCAGCTTGATGTCCTCAAGAAGATGAACATTCCTGAATCAGACATTGTCCCAAGATCCTCAGTACTTGTGGGATTCAGTGGAGAGACCAAGAATACATTGAGGGATATCAAACTCCCCATCTATATTGAAGGACTCCATTCTTATCAAAAATTTTGTGTTATAGATTGCTTATCTTGTTGTAATGTTATCCTTGGCAGGCCATGGATACATGACATGAAGGCAGTCCCATCTACTTATCATCAATGTGTAAAGTTTCCTAGTCCGTGGGGAGTGGTGAAAATTGAGAGTGATCAACAAGAAGTTAAGAATTGTTACATGTCATCAATGAGGCCAGCCTCAAGACCAAGGGAGCAATAGCAACTAAAGTATCCTCCAAGAGATGTCTTGGAGGCAAGAGAACAGGATGTGAAAGAAATCCTTATGGATCCCCATGATCCTGAATCCATCGTCTTCATAGGATCAGTGATCCTCAGCAACATTGAACATGATCTAGTATCCTTCCTTAAGAAGAGGAAAACCACCTTTGCCTGGAAGCATGAGGATATGACAGGTATATCTAAGGATATAATTACTCATAAGCTTGGCATTGACATGTCATTCAAGCCTATACATCAGAAGAGGAGGAAGTTTGCACCTGAAAGGAATGCTATTATCCAGGAAGAGGTAGATAAACTACTTCGGGCAGGTATGATAAGAGAGGTCAAGTATCCAAGATGGTTAGCCAATGTGGTTGTTGTTCAAAAGAAAAATGGAAAGTGGAGGGTATGTGTCGATTTTACTGATTTAAACAAGGCATGTCCTAAGGATCCTTTCCCATTACCACACACTGACTCCATGGTGGATGCTACCGCGGGTCATGAGTTGTTGACTTTTATGGATGCTTCATCTGGATTTCAACAAATTCAGATGGAACCATCTGATCAAGAGGATACAACCTTTATGACTCCAACTGGTATATATTGTTATATTGCTATGCCATTTGGACTAAGGAATGCAGGTGCTACTTATCAAAGGCTAGTCAATATGATGTTCAAGGAACAAATTGGACACACTATGGAGGTTTATATAGATGACATGGTGGTTAAGTCCAAGAAAGCTGAGGATCACCTTAGAGACTTGGAGGAAGCATTCAATATCCTTGATAAATTTAATATGAAACTAAATCCTTCCAATGTCACTTTGGTGTTAAAGCAGGTAAATTCCTAGGCTATATGGTGACAAAAAGAGGCATTGAAGCAAGTCCAGAGCAGATTAAGGCTATTGTAAATATCAAATCTCCTGCCAATGCTAAGGATGTGCAAAGATTGACAGGTAGGATCGCAGCCTTGAACAGGTTCATATCCAAATCCTCAGAAAAATGCAAGGAATTCTATGACATTTTGAGGAAGAACAAGAAATTTGAATGGACTGAAAAGCATGAAAATGCTCTCAAAGCTCTTAAGGATTACCTATCCTCAGCCCCTGCCTTGATGAAACCAGAAAAAGGGGATATATTATCCTTGTATTTAGCGGTATCCTCTAAAGCAGTAAGTGCAGTCCTTGTTAAGGATCACGAAGGTACACAACATCCTGTCTATTATGTAAGTAAGAGTTTGCTTGATCCTGAATCCAGGTATTCACATTTAGAAAAACTTATCCTTGCATTAATTATGGCATCTACTAAATTAAGACATTATTTTGAAACTCATGCCATTATTGTTAAGACTAATTTTCCAATTAAGAATGTTCTCAGGAAACCTGAAATGTCAGGAAGGATGGCAAAGTGGGCAGTGAAGCTTAGTGCATATGATATAAGATATGAACCAAGGACTGCCATCAAATCCCAAGCCTTAGCTGACTTTGTGGCAGATTTTAGTAGTGACTTGCAAAAGGAAGCTGAGTTAGAAGTACAAAAGCTTGAAGAAACTAAGGATCCTTGGATACTCTTCACTGATGGAGCTTCCAATGTCAAAGGAACAGGACTTGGAATACCACTAAAATCGCCACAGGGGGGCATAATACCCCACTCCATAGCTTGTGAGTTTCAAACTACTAATAATGAGGTTGAGTATGAAGCCTTGATAGCTGGTTTGCAAATTGCTAAGCATATGAGGATCAGGTATCTTGAGGTACATGTGGATTCATTGTTAATTACTAATCACTTTAATGCATCCTATGCTGTTAAAGGTGAAAAGCTAATCAAATATTTAGAGATAGTCAAAGAATTGGCACTCTCTTTTGTTTCCTTTAGTTTGACACAGGTACCAAGGGAAGAGAATGCAGAGGCTGATGCATTAGCCAATCTAGGATCATCCTTGAAGATCCCAGAGGATATCAGGATCCCTATTATCCACATCCTAACCCCTGCTATCGAGGATCATGTAGCCATGGAGATAGAAGAGGATTCTGCAATCATCCCTAGTGATGATACTCAATCTCATTTAGGATCATGGATCCTTCCAATCATGAGATACATACAACATGGAGAGATTCCTATAGGAGAAAACCCCAGGGCTTTCAAAATCAAGGTATCTCAATTCACAATATTGAATAACATGTTATATAAACGATCTCTTGCAGGGCCATATCTAAGGTGCATTGAGGATCCTGAAATCCAAGAAGTCCTAAAGGATTTTCACGAAGGAGATTATGGAAACCACACTGGGGGCAGGGCATTATTCTCAAGGATCCTGAGGACAGGATACTATTGGCCTACTATGAAGAAGGATGCTGTGGAATATGCCAAGAAGTGTGATCCTTGTCAGAGACATAGTAATATCCTTCACCAACCAGCAGAGCTTTTGCATCCTATATCCACTTCTTGGCCATTTATGAGATGGGGAATGGATATAGTCGGTAAGCTTCCTAAGGCACCTGGTGGAAAAGTATTCATGCTTGCTATGACTGATTACTTCTCCAAGTGGATAGAGGCTGAAGCCTTTGCTCAAGTCAGAGAAAAGGAAGTGATATCCTTTATTAAGAGAAATATTATTACTAGATTTGGTATCCCTTCTGAAATTGTTTGTGATAATGGATCCCAATTTATAGGGAATAAAACTACTAACTTTTGTGACAGCTGGGGGATTAAGATGATAACATCAACACCAGTCCACCCACAAGCTAATGGCCAGGCAGAATCATCCAACAAGATTATCATCAACAATTTGAAGAAGAAGCTTGGATCCAAGAAAGGAAAATGGGCAGAAGAACTACCTTATGTACTTTGGGCTGATAGGACAACTCCCAAGAATGCTACTGGCCAAACTCCATTCTCTTTGGTATTTGGAGCAGAATCAGTGATCCCTACAGAGATGGTGGTTCCTACTGCAAGAACAAGCATTCGTGATCCTGAAGAAAATGCTGAAAACTTGGTTCAAGACTTGGACACTATAGAAGAACTCAGGGATTTGGCAAGGATAAGGATGGCCAGTTATCAACAAAGGATGGCCGGAGCCTACAACAAAAATGTCAGGATCAGGAAATTCCAAGTTGGTGATATGGTATTAAGGGAAGCATTTCAGAGCACCACCAATTCTGCTGATGGGAAGTTAGCACCAAAGTGGGAAGGCCCTTATTTGATTGAAGCTGAAGCAGGAAAGGGGGCATATCGATTGCTAACAATGGAAGGTGATTTGCTACCAAGAGCTTGGAATGCTGTCCACTTGAAGAAATACTTCATGTAATAAGGATCCATGATCCTTACCTGACAAGTATCCTTGAAGGATCCTTACAGGACAGAAGATCCTCATTTTGGTAATGATCTAATCTCAAACTATTTCATTCTTTAATTATCTTATATACAAGGATAAGGATCCTAGATCCTTTATCCTCCTTTCACTTAAATCTGAGTTTTGCAGAAGGTTTAGGTATCCTTAACAAAGGAGTGACTATCCACAGAAGTATCCAGTTATTTGGGCTTGACCCCAGTTATTTTGGCTAGTCCCCAGTTTCGCCAGTAGTGCACGATGATCTTGGTACAGTTCATGGCAATGGGACCAGTACTCGCTTTAGGGGCTGACAATTTCATTGTACTGGCTGTATCCGAGATCCTACGTATAATGGTAGACGTACCATACATCCGTTCCTAAGGTTTCTAACGTTTTCACGTTAGCTAATGTTTTGGCATTTTCATGTCACTAAGTTTGGATAGTCGCCAGTGAGGGCCATACTCCAGTTTACACAAGATCCTTTGGGCTTGTCCCCAGTTATCCTTTGGGCTTGTCCCCAGAATTGTTGGGCTTGTCCCCAGTTACTAACTTTTCTCTTATATTGGCTTAGTCCCAAGTTATATTCTATTTTAGGTTTTTGAGGTTAAACGACCAAGGATCCTTGATCCTTACCTTCTACTAAGGTTTGTCTTTTGGTTATCCTGATTATAAATATTAAAGGGTTAGAATCCTAACTTGGATTCTCAGGTATGATCCTTGATCATTTTTATTTTATTCGTTATTTGTATAAGTGACCCTTATCCTTTGACAACAGAACTAATGATCCTTAAGTTGCGTAACTTTTCTGAGTTTATCGACTATAGGATATTTGATCCTTGATCATATCCTAAAATTTTTTAAACATGATTTATTAAACTTGATAAATTCAAACAAAGTGGATAACTACAATAGAGAAATAAAGAATTCACAAGGATAACAACACGGGAAATAGCCAAAAAGTTAAAATTTTATTTATTCACAAAGGTTAAACCGTTCAAAGGTTGTCAAAATCACCTACCCCAAGCATCTACCAGCAATACGTGGCCCGTCCGCTGGGGTAGGTAAAGGGTGTCCATTATTAATAGGTCTTTGAAGTGCAGGAAATAAAAGATGGCAGGATAACAAGTGGTTTCATCCCCCAAACAGAGGACCCCTCAACCACCTATTATCCTACCGATTGTCTAAGGATCCTTGATCCATAATCCTAAAAACTATTGTTAAAATTACAACCCAACATTGTTTCAAAACACCATAACCAAAAAACCACTACCAAATCCTAAAAAATGGGCTCCGGCCGCATCTAGAAATATCCATCATCGCCCATTTCAGCAGCTCACACCTTGGCTGCATCACCACCAGCATCTTCACCCCCAGCATGATCCTTTCCACTGCCACTTGCCTCGATCGCCAAGACCTCTGTAGCCTCCTCTTCATCCTCTAGCTCTGCCAGCTTTGCCTTCCAGCCCTCCTTGTCCCAGGTGGTCCTGTCGAAGTCAGGATCCTCAGCCTACTGAGCCATTTGCAGCTTGATCTTATACATTGTGATGGCAGCAGAGAATTTAGCATCTTCCAGCAGGTCATGCTTCTCGTGATCAGCATTTATCTGGGCCATGACCACCTGCTGCTTTGCCAGAGTAAGATCCTTCTCAAGGAGAGAGATAGTCTCATCCTTAGCCAGGAAGAATTTTTGATACTCCAGATGCTTTTGCTCCGCTTCCTCATTATAAGCATCAAACAGCATTTCGACCTCAGCAAATTTCTGCAAAGAGAAAAGGTAAAGTTCAGGATCACGTGATCCTCAAGTGGGCAGGATAATGAAGCTAAGTCGATGATCCTTACCTCAGCAAAGTATTCTTGGAACTAATGGCGAATGAGGGGCAGGCCTTCGAGATTGTCTGCTTCAGTGGTCTTCCTTTTCTTTCCCCCCTTGGAGGTGGTAGGCTTTGGAACCACGGCGCTCGGGCTAGCAGTAGTCTTCTTCTTCCCAGACCTGGGAGCAACAGCAGTAAGATCGGTAACACTAAAACGGGTGGCAGACCTTGAAGATTTTCCAGCGCCTATTAATCCAAAACAAAAGATAAGTATTCTTGTTTTATTTACGTTTTAACATTTAATTATATACAAACATGGATACTTACTTGACATTGTGACAGAGCCTGAGGATACTTCTTGAGAATCCTTGGTACTTTCTTGGAATGATCTTATAGCAGGATCAAGACTCCGGAAAGCAGCAAGCATTTCCTTTGTTGCAGGTGATGTAATGATGTGTGAAACAGAAATAGCTGCAAAAGAGAAACAAAGGGGTTAGTGATCCTCAGTGGAAACAGGTTATCCTATGATCCTTCTATAAGGATCCTCTATCCTACCATGAGTGGCCCATTTTCTGGGGAGATCCTTCCCATCAGGGATAGAATCCCTCCTGACGAAGAAAAAGCGTTTCTTCCACTTGGTATCATTCTTGGTGGTTTTCAGGATTGGATGAGGTTCACCGGGTTTATGTTTGAATAGAAAGCGGTGTGAACCATGGCTCACAAGGTTGTATAGTTCAGACAACTCCGACATTCCCAACTCAATATCCTCCTGCTCAATGATCCTCTCAAGGGTAAATAGAACCCTCCACATCATTGGCATAGCCTGGATATAGGATATGCCGGTAAGGGAGACGAAAGATTGGGTAAAAGCAGGAAAAGGGTAGGAGTATCCTATAGAGAATGGGGTGACTGGAAATGCAACCCAAGTTTCAGAGATAAAATCACTCCGGACGGTAGGGTCAAAGGGTTTGAAAACCGTGCTCGCTGGAAAGCAATGACGAATCCTATCGATCTCAGGATCAGTAAAGCAGCAACGTTCCTTCGGAGAGTCTTCGATGATCCCTTGGCTTTTTAAGGGACTATCTTTTCGATGATCCTTAGCAGGGGATGACCTTAGCTTCATTGTGATTCGGAGATTTTGAGAAAGAAGAATAACAGAGCAAGAAAGAGAAAAGAGAAAGGGGAGAGAAGTACCTGCTTGATCTTCGAATGAGGATTTAAAGGATGTAACGCACGAATTTAAATGCCTCTAGACCCTTATCTCTAACTTAAATTTATAATCATGATTTTGCAGGGATGTCGCTTCAGATGACGTAAGATCTGCAACGGATAGTTCGATCATAACGGCTATATATTTGTTAGTTTGTTGCGGATAAGATCAAGAAAATATAACTCGCCAAAATTACATTTCACTCCTTATATTTTGGGGGCAATTGTTAGGGGAGGATTTTTACATCCTAAGGATCACGGATCCTCAAATGCTACTAGGATCATGGATCCTCAATTCTGTTTGAATTAGGGATCCTCAGTAGGTGTTGCAGGATCAGGATTCAGGATCCTTATAGTTATCCTTGTACTAACAATTGTCTACCTTGTACGTAAGCTTGTTTTGCAGGAGCAAAAGCATGGACCAAGTCACACCGAAATTCCTGGAGCATATTCCCTAAAGATTCCGCACGTGCTTGGCTTTTGTGGACGTTGTGGAGATCGTGGGGAGCTTGCATGATTATCGGATAGTTTGTTAACTTAGTTATTTCTAATTTAAAATGGGGATAACAAGCTTGAGTATAACACTTAGCTAATTTTAGCAAACACACACACTCTCGTAACAACACTCGAACAACTCTCGGCAATCTACTTGGCGATTTCATACATTTTTGCACATTGCACACTAGTGATCCTTGTAACAAGCTTGTTATCATCCCGAGTTGTAAACTTCTTTTGATTAATCTTAGTTGGTGATCGGTAGTTTCCATCACCCGAGGTTTTTTGTGCCAGAGATCAACTCTTGATCAAGGGCTTTTTCCTCGTATAAATCTCTGTGTCATTTGTTCATTACATTTCTGAGTGATCCTTAATATTGTTCATTGATTCAAGCATCACACCTCACAACAAAAGATTTGGTTACATTATCTTTGCTTGATTTTTGACCAAAACAACTTATATATAGGAAGTACCAACCGCGTATCCACCATGCCCTTATTATATTGTATTCGTTTCGTTATCTTTTGTTACTATAGGTTCTACTTGCTATGGTTTTCCATGCACAGAATTTTATAATTATGTGTGCACCCATAATTACTCAATTTGTTGCATAGTCCACAAAGTTCATCTTGTGATGTGTAGGGGAAATCAAACAAGCAATTTGACCGAAAGTATTTAAACATTAAGCACAGGAATCAAAAATTGATTTGGTATAGTACTTTGGGATCTAAGGGTCTAACTATTTGCATAGAAAGACCCAATAAGGATTTAGGATAGTACTTTGGGATCCAAAGGTCCAACTATTTGCATGGAAAGAACCAACAAGGATTTGGAATTTGTATTTTGTTTCGTCACATAAACATATTGTATAAAGACCAAATCAAGAACTTGTAAAACTTGTCCTTAGAAAAGCAGGTACATAGGAGTTGTAGAGAATGTGTGGCCGCACTAGGTGCGATCACAAAATGGGAGAAACCACAAGAGTAGTTCAAATTTGTAAAAAACAGAATCCTCAAAGGTATATAGATGTACATTACACACAAGTGTAATCATTTTGGATTTTGTAAATGAAATAGGAATAATAATATCAATACAAGATAGACGAGAAGTGTTCATGATTTATGGATGACAAACAAAAAACGTAAAAGTTTACATGTTTATCAGTGCATTGACATCGGCATAAGCCTCGTCATTGCAAATGTTAAACTCGCGTCCATGTGTTGGGTTGTCATTTGCAAGCCTAGGGCAATTGCGTTTGAAGTGGTTAGGATCACCACAACTGAAGCAGGTTCCACGAGGGTAGTGAGGACGAACAGGTAACGGATGAGGAGGAGGTGCAATAAGTTGAGCAGGAACTGTAATAACTTGTTTGGTGTAGTAGCTAAACGACAGATGTTAGCTGTTTGACCAAAGCGTCCACAACTTGAGCATTTTCGGCAAAGGATATTGGCATTGTGGTGAAGGTTACAATGATTGCACAAATGTGCTTTTAACGGGTTGTATGCTTAACTATGGGTCCGGATGGTTGAATGAGTCCTATGACGAGTCCAATATGTCAAAATATGTTTGCTAATGTTGTATGATCAGATTATATGTCAAAAACATTGCTCATATATATTTAAAACTATTTTAGGCAAAAAGGATATTTTTGATATTTTAAAAGTGTTAAAGTTGACTCGTCATTTGACTAACCAAACGGAATGACCATAAGGTATAACCTCAGAGGGTTATTCCCTATATTACTATGGTCATATAAATGGGCTTGGTCGGATCCTAAGATTGACCAAATAGGCCAGAATCAAAAGTCAAAGAAAAATTCAAACTACTTGACTTTCGATATAGAATTGAGGTCTAAGCTGAGTATGATGAGTTGAGCATGTTAAAAATATGTTATAATAGTTCATAAAAAACTGTTATGATGTCAAAACATTAGGTTTCGATGATTTAAAGTTCAATTAGCGTAAAATGCACTTTTACTAGTTTTAACTTTTTAAATGTAACATGCTTGACTCATCATTTCGCCTATTGAACATAATTATCAGAAGAAGGTATGATCATAGGGGAATCATACCAAAATTATTACGATCACGTGGGAAAGTTCGGATTGAACTTTGACTTGACCATAGTGGTCAGAACTGAAAGTCAAATGAAAAGTCAAACTGTTTGACTTTCAGTTGGAATCTAGCTAAATAATTGAAACTGAGCAAGGAAAGAAGGCTTACTAGACTTGAAGACTACTGAGGACACTAGAGAATTTCTCCTAAGCTCCAGGAAAGCTCCCAAGATCAGATTAAGAGTGAAATATGAAGGTGTGAGTTTGTAGAGCACTATGATCACCTATTTATACTAACCAAAATGCTCACAAATCATGAAAAGTGTTGCCAATGATCATTAGAAGCTGATTAGTGTCTCCTAAGGTGTCATAAGGAGGAGCAATGGTGGCAAACTCGGGGCTAGGTGGCAGAAATTGAACATAGATGGCCAAACTTGGCGATCAAGCCAATTTTCTGCATCTGGGCACCCCTTACGGACCATAACCAAAGCCTTACGTTCCGTAAGGCACTCTGATGCCAAAAATTTTGCCTTTTTGACAGTTTTGGCCACTGGACTTGTATTATCAGATTTTGGCATTTTTAACCCCTCTAACTTATTACTTAAGCTTTATGAAGGGTGTTTACGGTATGTGTAACTTATATCTTTGTCTCGAAATGTACGTTACGTAAAAATCATTTCGTTTGAATATCGGTTAACGAAATATAAAAGAGATACGGAAATTTTAAAAGGCTCGAGATTTTCCCAAGGGTTACAGTATAGAAGTAATATAGGTACCGTATTGACCTCGTATAAGCCTATAAGCATAATATTATATCGTATAATATATAGTATAGGTGCCGATACAATACGATAATATATATATAAATATTATAAATCTTTGCTAAAATAATAAATATTATATAAAATTGTTTGTAAAAAATAAAAATAAAAAAATAAAAGCCCTTTATATACGACTAGTCCAGCCCTATAGAAGGGGCAAAAAAAGACCATTATACCCCTGGTTTTGGCTGCGTATAACACTAAACCAAGGGTAAAATGGTCTTTTTTGCCTATATACAAGACATGATATGACATAATCAGATATTCTCTTGGAAATTGAAAAAAGTTATACGCCCCGTACAGGCCTATACGGGGGGGGGGGGGGTGATATACAAGGGTGTGTGAATATGTAGACCCTTTGAATAATCCTAACTTTTACAAATTGACCGACATTAATACAACTTTAAAAATTATCTCTAACAATCCCAACTTGTAAGAATTTGGCTCCCATCGATCATTTTCTAATTGAGTTAGTTTTTTTGCTGACGTGACAGCTTACGTGGCACAAACCTAGTTATTGGCTGATGTGGCTGCTTATGTAACACAAACTTAGTTATTGAATTTTTATAATCCCAACTTTCACAACCACCACCACCATCAAGAACCACCACCATTAGCCACCAACGGGAATTTTTGAAGTTGAGATTAAGGTCGGCAATAGTTGAAAGTTAGGATTATTAAAATCCAATAACCCTTATTTTTTGTATACTTTTAGTCGTGTAGGTCCGGCTAGGGGAGGATCTAGTCGCCTAATCCTTGTATACAAACCACCTCGGTTGTGCGGAATCCAACCGAGATAGCAAACCGAGATAGAACACGTAAATACACGACACGCAAGATTCACCGATTAACACCTCTGTATTAATACGTATGAAAAGATCAGTTACAAGCTCAATGTTTACAGATGTATTCTATAAACTCTCAAAGTTCTCTCGTGTGTGTGTGTTCTCAGTTCTTGTGTCTCTCTATCAGATCTGTTTATATAGTCACAGACACACAGCATCGACGAAACACATCAAGGTCGACGAAACAGAAGTTTAGTCGACGAAATACAATGAAATATCTTCAAAGTCGACGAAACACACTTGTTTCGTCGACATATACATGCTGATTCAATAGGGGTTCAGCCCAATGTGTAGTTCTGGCCCATGTGCGTTGTTTCAGCCCAAGTTTAAGTTGATTGGACCAAATTAATTTGGTCATGCACGTTCATTAAGTTCAAATATGCATATTGTAGAAAAGTCAACCACATGACATCATCATGATGATGTCATGGTGATGTGGCAGCGGGAACCGGCTCGCGGCGCTCCGTGCTTCGCGTGTCGAACTCTGGGGCGCACGACGGAGGAATGTCGTGACGTCGGGCTTGAGCCGAACCTAACCGGGTCGAACCGAACTAAGTCGAACCGAACCGAGTCGCGTCCACATAATATGTATCAACAAACTCCCCCTTGGACGCTACTCGTAAGGTTCATCTTCCATGTCTTCTAAGTCGGAGGATCTTCAAAGTCTTCACGCGTCTTGAAAGCAGAAAGTGTATCAACAAACTCCCCGTTTCATGTAGGAAGTGTGTTGACAAACTCCCCCTTAACATAAGCTCCCCCTTGAGTTATGCTCGTGAATGTCTTGATCTTTACAACTTGAGATCCTTGTGGTGTTGATGATGGCCAGCGGCAACTCTATCATCTTCATCATTTGAGTGCCTTCACGTTGTGTTTTCATTCCGAAGCTTGTCATCGACCATGTTCTCCTTGCCTTTAGAATCTGCACATGCAAGAAATCTAAACGCGTAATGAGAACAACTGCTTGGAATATAGTTAGTATAAACAAACAACACACGTATGACCATATATCAATCAACTACCGTCCGACAGTTTGAAAGTTTAACAAATTTGTCAATTTTAGTTTTTAACTTTCAAAACTTGCAAATTTCGACCGTTTATGAAGATTTAGTCGATTTGGTTTTCAATCAGGTTTCAGGTAACGAAGACTCGAGATCCAACATCGTACGATCGAAAATAAGACAGAAATAAAATCTTTTTGGCTTTTAGAAAGTTTATATTAAAACACACCTAAAATCTTTTTGGAATTTTTGAATATTTCAAATGTAAAGACAGAAAGCAGTAAATAAATATATACAAAGATGCAGAAACTGAAAGCATTAAATAAATATTTACAGACATTCTTTTTGCGAGTTTCGAGGGTAAGAGAATCATATCAGTGTACGGTCATGCCAAAACGCTCTTGTTGTTCAATTAGTTCACATTAAGATAAGCATCCTATAACAATTATCGGTATTGTTGTCCACATAAGCTCAACTTATCAGATGTAATCATGGCGAGGGGATACGTTAAGGTATGATTTATACTTACCGATCGGTGTTCATCCACATCACGACACATTCCCGTATCAAGGTATGCACGAGGATTCATCTTACCGGTGAGTATACCGATTATCATCTGTTTGACCGTATATGATGTGAGAAACTCACTTATTTTGATTTGAAAACAAGCCCTATGTGATAGAATCACTTATTGATGAGGAACTTGATTTTCAGATGCATGAGGGCACAGGAGCAAGTCCGTGAACAGGTCAGTACTTTCGTACAGCAGAGAGACGAACTTGACTCCCGGATAAATGTGATATATTATCACTTATTTTGTTTGGACATGTGATTGTAGATCACTTATTGAGGTCGTATGCAGTATGTACACGTATGTATGGTATCATGGAAGATCTAGACTTGCGTCCCCGTTATTTTTCGGTAAAAGATACAACCATGATACCCAGATGATAAGCAGCATAAAGACCGAATATCTCAGAACCTCGGCAATCTCTCAAACGAAATTTCGGTACTAAGACCATATGCCAATGAGTGGTTCCCACCTGATCTTCAGTCGATTTAAGTTTATATCACCCTGCACACTTTAAAATGATTGTGAGCCTACCGATACATCTTATATAGAGCTGCTTATCGTTTTTCATTTAAGGTTTAAAGAGGTTTGGACAGACCACTGATGTACTATCATTTTCTCTTTTGCTCGCCAGGAAACTCATTTTTGCTTTTCTATTGTTTTTGTGTTTTTGAAATTTTTCGATGTTTTTGGATTTTCAAATTTTGGATTTACTCCCCCTAAAATCAACAAACTATGATAAATTTAAAACACAAAGGTATTTACAAAAATGATTTTCCGATGTTGGTTTTACTCTTGCTTGACCTTAATGCCGTTTACCAGTAATAAAAAGTCAAATCTTGATTTGTCAAATGCTTTGGTAAAAAGGTCGGCACGTTGGTCATCGGTGTGGACCATGACAACATTGACGAGTTTCATAGTGAAACAATCACGTGTGAGGTGATTTTCGAGTTCAACGTGTCAGGCCAAAGAATGCTGTATGAGAGGACAATAATTCATAAAGCAGCTTAAATATCGACAAGTATAGGAGAGATTAGAAATTCAAAACCGTATCCTGCAACTGCTTCGTGCATTGCAAGGAATCTGAGCGCTCTCCCAAACTGGATATCCACCCGTTGTGGACTTCAAAGTCGATTTTTGTAGCTACTGAGAAATCTCTTCACAGCAACAAGATCATAAACCTTTGGGTCCGGCTGGTCTTCCACATTGCACCAGCGAAGGTCTTTATCTTTCTCTTTGAGAAGAAGTGTGCGGTTGTTCAATCCACGCCAAGGCATCCGCACACCCGGTTGGTTTGTTCAACAAACACATTTTCTTCAATCACACCGTAGAGAAAAGTACCCTACACGTTCATCTTGTTGACTTTGAACTTCTTGTGGAAGCAAAATCCATGAACCTTAAAAAGGCTTCAGACGTGCTACAGGCGCGTACTTTTCATTGGAATCTTTCCTGAGGACCCGATCAAAAACCATAACAACCAAATTTTGGCACATTTTTCATCTGGTCGAAATTTTTCAACTTCATTCAACCACATCCTTTCATCATCATTCCATCATCTGACATTTTTATCTTCTTTTCTCTTTTCCTCTCCATCAATGGCAACAACATTCTCCTAGATGTAACAATATTTTGGAGCCTTATGTCGCCGATCTTGTGCATGGTCGCTCCACTATTAACAATCCTAAGACTATCAATAGTTCCTCCTGGAACATCCTGCACACTCATTCAGAGATTAGTTCGAGAGGGGGACCCAAGCCTTCACAGACTTGGGTCGTCCGTCATCATCGAGAATTGTAACATCCATTTCCCGATGATTCGGAATTGATCGAGCTCCCCCTGAAACAATTTCCGATTTTGGTTTCCAAATCTGTTTTTGTTTTTCATTTTTAACTTCTAACTTAACAGACTGTGTTTGGATAACCTCTGGTTTTAAAACCTTTTCAATTTCTTTTCTTTGTTTCCTTTTCTGTTTCATTTCCCGTTGTTTAACAAGACGAGGGTCTGATTTTGATGAAACAGATCGCTTTCGGTCAATTTGGTCACGGGAATCATCAACTTTGGCTTTTTGTTTATGAAGATATGGACAATTTCGAATGATATGTCCAATTGTGCCACATGAAAAACATGATCTACGTTCTACAAACCCCGTAGTATCATGTGATTGTCTTGTCGATGATGAACTTTGTGATCTCGAGGTACTTGGTTTTGAACTGTTTGGTTCATTTCTTTTCAAAATTTTTGCTTGCTTAACAAAATCTAGGTTAGATTTGTTTTCAAATGTTTCAATTTTATCCGTTCCCCTTGATTTCACAAAGTTCACCTTCTTGTCCTTTTTCTTGGTCTGTTTCTTTTGACCTTGAGTCGGTGATTTACCTTTTGGTTTGGTGCGATTTTGCTGTTTTTGCACTGTTGGTAATTTCTGATTTCCATATTGTTTTCGAACTTCATCCTTTGGAATAGGAGGACACTGTGTTACTGTAACATGTGATCCTGTCTTTCCCAAAAACTTACTTGTTGAATTTTCAAAAACTTTACTGATTAAAGATTGATTTATATTCTTAATCGGAAAATCTTTGTCAGAATAAATTTTATCATCACCAACAAGAGTGTACAGCAAATCCAGACTTTCAGATTCTTTTGCAGACGTGGACTCGGTCGGAACAGTCTTAGCAGGTTTTGCGGGAGGATCACATAGAATATGATTCTCAAGAGGTATGTCCTCTTCTTTGATTACCGCATCAGACTTTGCTGAATCAGTATCATCAGATTCATCATCAGAAGAATCAGCATCCTCAATCACAACTGGAGGATCCTGATTCTGTTCAGCAGTTACAAATGTATCTGCTGACACATCTGAATCTGATGATACTTCCTTCTTGTATCCGAGTCCTGTTGCAAATTCCTCAACGTCCAAAGGAACAGATGGTTCAAAGTGAGTTCTATACTCCTCATTAGGCATGGCATCATAATTGTGTCTCACAGGTGGTGGACATTTCTTGTAACCTATGCATGTGACATCCCATTTCTCTTTCTGAACGTCAATGATGTGATCCAACACATAGCTAGAGCTCAAATAACTGTCTAGCTTAAGCTGGATCGCCTCACTTTCAGTTTTCACACAAGCCATCTCTTTTTGCATTATCTCAAGACGTGTAATATACAAATTTATGTCAGTTTGTTTTCTGGAAACCATTTTTGTCAGCTCGGTTTTATCCTTTTTTAATGTTTCGATTATCGATTTAAACTCCTTTTCATGGTTTTCATAAAACATGTTGGCTTCTGTGCACTTAGAAAGATCCACAGTCAACTTCTGATTGTGAATGAATGTCACATCATATTTGTCTTGCAAAGCCTCGTGTTTGCTTTGCAACTCACACCACTTAGCATTCAACGAAACATGTTTGTCTTGCAAGTCAAACAAACTAGCGTCTAAAGCATCATGTTTGCCTTGCAACTCAGACATATTTGCCTCCAAATCAGCACATTTAATACTCAATCTATCACAATTATCATAAATAACAGCAGTGGGTTCATCGACACATACCTGACTTGATGAACTGTCGACATTAGCCATAAAGGCTGAATGGAGAGAAGACGAAGAATAAGCAGCTTGATCCACCAATATAGATCTCTTATGATTTCTTGCTGCAGCTTCTTCCAATAGCTCATCAACCTCTGCATCGACAGACACACTTGATGTCTCATCCACATGATCATCACCTAAACTCGAGGATTCTTCATCCGAACTTCTACGATAACCGGAGCTGTCTTCATCTTCAGAAGATTCATCACCATTGGTGGAAGATTCTCCACCACTGGCGTGCTTAAGATCCTTGACAACCTCAGCAAAACAAGCGGTTACAGTAGATGGCCGATAGACTTGCTGTTGTGAAGCTGGTTGTAGAGGATTTCCATACAAGTCTGTTGTTGGAGCTGGCTTTACTGGAACTTGTATTGGATTGCCATATAGATCAGTTGTCACAGGAGGCCTTTGGGTTTGCTGTTGAGGCACTGGTTGAGGAACTGGTTGAAGTGGATTTCCGTACAGATCTGTTGGTCCGGTAGATCGAACAGGTAATGGATTTCCGAACATATCAGTTGCTTTGATAGGTCGTTGGCTTTGAATACTTGGAGTTTCGGCCCACGAAGGAGATAGACTTGTATTTCGATACTTTCCCGAATCTGGAGCCGGAGTACCCCACCAACTTGGATACATGTTTGATAAAGAAAAATGAATTCCTGAAAATCACACCTCAAACTAACAGTTAAGTCACCTTGACAAACCTTCTGTTTAAAAACTCACAAGTGTCTTGATGAAACACAGTGTTGACGAAATAGAATTTTGTTTTGTGACGAAACAAGTTTATAAAGTTGGGCTCCCAGACAACGAAACAGGCCCAACTTACTTGTGAGAAGCCCAATTCTTGTGAAACTGGATGAATAAAGTGACGAAACACACTTTGATTCGTCGGTTCGCCGGTGTGTTTGTGAGTGACAAACTGAACGGATAAGATTTAAAGAGTTGGTGAGTTGGTAAAATCTGACACAACAGACAACCTTTTCAACTTATCAGCATGATGAACTTACCAACCGATATGGCATGCAAATATTTTAATAAAATCACAATTACCAATACACAAACAACTTTTACAAGTAACTTTCAAGGATCAAAAAGTAGATTTTTATGAAGAACACTTGAAGATTGTGAAGAACACTATAAACTTTCCGGTAAAGCTATGAGTTTTCCGGTGACCCGAAACTTTCCGAACACACGATTTTGCTTGAAACTTCACTAAAAACCAATTTTTAACATGTGAAAATGAGAAATAACAAGGTTTTTATAAGAACTTTCAGCAAAATATGAAGATTTTCTTTATTTCAAGCAGATTTTCCAAGAAAAATATAAACTTCAAACACCCGGAAAAACACCCGAAAACACTCGGTTTTAACAAGGAGAAGAGCCATGGCTCTGATACCACTTGTAGGTCCGGCTAGGGGAGGATCTAGTCGCCTAATCCTTGTATACAAACCACCTCGGTTGTGCGGAATCCCACCGAGATAGCAAACCGAGATAGAACACGTAAATACACGACACGCAAGATTCACCGATTAACACCTCTGTATTAATACGTATGAAAAGATCAGTTACAAGCTCAATGTTTACAGATGTATTCTATAAACTCTCAAAGTTCTCTCGTGTGTGTGTGTTCTCAGTTCTTGTGTCTCTCTATCAGATCTGTTTATATAGTCACAGACACACAGCATCGACGAAACACATCAAGGTCGACGAAACAGAAGTTTAGTCGATGAAATACAATGAAATATCTTCAAAGTCGACGAAACACACTTGTTTCGTCGACATATACATGCTGATTCAATAGGGGTTCAGCCCAATGTGTAGTTCTGGCCCATGTGCGTTGTTTCAGCCCAAGTTTAAGTTGATTGGACCAAATTAATTTGGTCATGCACGTTCATTAAGTTCAAATATGCATATTGTAGAAAAGTCAACCACATGACATCATCATGACATCATCATGATGATGTCATGGTGATGTGGCAGCGGGAACCGGCTCGCGGCGCTCCGTGCTTCGCGTGTCGAACTCTGGGGCGCACGACGGAGGAATGTCGTGACGTCGGGCTTGAGCCGAACCTAACCGGGTCGAACCGAACCGAGTCGCGTCCACATAATATGTATCAACAAGTCGTTCTACGTTTTGACGTAAATTTTGTTCGAAATAAGTCGGGTCAAATATAATACGTTTTCATAAGACACGGAATAAATTCAAGTACTATACAAACACAATCTCTATATCCATGGAAAAATTTACGAGTATTATACAAACACAATCTCTATATCTAAGGAGAACTAAATAAATAGGTAAAACAAATTAATTTGGGGAACACAATTTCCCTTTTAATTAAAAGCTATATTAGTAATCCTGTCAATAAGATGACTATTACTACAAAACTGCAAAAACCAGTAGAAGCTAATACACCATAAACTAAGAAAAAATATTATAGTTGGATTTTGGAAATGACTTTAGCCATGTTCTTTGTTTCTCATTAGTCAAAAAACATAAAAATAATAATTTGTTCTTTAGCACATATCATAGATCCTCGTTTCAAAACATGTTTAATATATAAATAATCTAATATATAATATAAAATATCTAAAAGATTAAGATATATTTAAAACTTTCATTCCGGTCCGGTTTTATATGGTTTGAAAATGTTGAAACAAGAATGCAAACCGTTGGTCACGGTTTGAAACTGACCGACTGTGAAGCCGGACCGATAACTGGTTTGGATGGTTTAAGGATTAAAGCCAAACCATGAACACCGCTAAGAATTAGTTTCGAAGAGCTCGAACCGTGTAGTTGAAATTGGTTTATAACACCATATTTTGAAATCAGCTTAAACCCGGTCAAACCCGACCTGAACCGGTCAAAACCAGCTTCCAACTGACCAAACCCAATTGTTGACTTTCATTCCAACAAAAACCTGTTTCGGCTTTTATGGACTCAAACAGTCAAACCGATTTAGAAAAAAAAAAAAAAAAACCTTTAAAAAGGCTGTCAATTGGGTTGGACCCTATCGGGTCGAGGGCCCACAGAGATATAAATTACCACGTAACCCTAATGCATGGCATCTTCATCTTCTCGCTGAATATTCAAAACCCTAGCTAGTTCCATGGACAAACTTCCTGAGTCTCTACTACTCGAAATCCTGAGTCGACTCGACAACTCAGCCGACGTTGCTTGCTGCCGAGTCGCTTCCAAGGCTTTCAATAATGTCTTTCCAGACCTTCGATCAATTAACCTACTATGCTCATGGCGCGGCACTTCAGGCTCTATTTCCTCGAGTTGTTTCAAGAAGGTTTTTCTGGACTTTATTTCTAAACTGAGAGTTGTTGAATCGGTGTATATCGGCCTTGATGACGCCATTGGAGTTGATCCCGTAGATGCGGAATTTTTAATGGAGTGGCTGCCTAGGGTTTCCCAAACCTTGAAATCGCTTTCGTTGTCTGATCTTCCTTTCGCTAAGTATTGTAAGTTTAATATTTTCTAGTGATTTTGTTGACTTAAATGGCCGCTTGATTAGTCTCCTCTTTGAATATTTTCTAGTGATTTTGTTAAGTTATTGTTTGTCGCAGGTCATAATCTTGCTGAGTTAAATCTAAGGTCTGCACGGCTGTCTTTGGACCACTTGAATCCAATGCCGATGCTAACTACTGTGACACTTGAATGCACAATATTAGAAGACCATCACCTACACCAGTTGAATAAGTGTTTCCCTAATCTTCAACTTCTTAAGTTGGTAGGTATCACAGGACTTAAAGATCCTAAGATCCACCTTCTCCACCTCCAAACCTGCCATTTGACTCTGTATAGTGATCTATCATCTTTGACTCTAATCACCCCCAACCTCATCACACTCAAAATTGTACTATGTGGCTATCACACTGCAATTCATGTTGAAGCTCCCACGTTATCTCTCTTTCATCTTAGTGTTGACGGCCAAAAACATCCAGCCGCTTTCACCGCCAAAAAGTTTGAGAACCTGAAAACACTTTGGTTGGACTCTTTCTACATTGGCTTCTTAGTTTCAGAATTCCCGACCATGAAAACAGTAGAAACTTTGATACTGGATTCGAGAAACATAGCACCAAGAGACGCTAGAGATTCAAAATTAACCCTAGGGAAGGTGTTCATGGTTTTTCCAAACGTGAGTTCTCTACGTATTAATTCAGGTGCTTGGTCGGAATTAGAAGCTTGTTTGGATCCTCAAGGTTGGGAGATTTTGGATGGGAGTAAAGGATTGAAGACAATCTGTGCATATCTGATGTTAGTTGACCCGTCGTTGACTTTCTCATATGTTGCATGTCTGTTGGACCAATGCGTAGGCTTGTCAGTGGTCTCGTTGCTTATCCACTGTGGTGTTGATGGTACTCAATGTAAAAGTTTCAGGTCTAAGTGCATGGCTCGTTGGCCTGGGTTGAAGTGGCGGTGGGGAATATGGGGTAAACGCATGAAAGATACTTGGATAACCGAACACCCCAAATCATCTAAGAAGCTCCGGTTGTGATGAGGTAAGATCGATCATATGTCATTTGTAATCGTTTCTATTGATGAAGGCTTTTAACATTCTTAGTATATGTTATTGGCTACTGTGTTTTTATGAAATGTAACCTATAGATGAAGAAAATAGATCTAAATATTAGAGTTATGATTTGTATTGCATCATTATTCTCATCATGTTTAAACTTTCAAGTTTCAACATTTCAGAACCAGATTGTGGGAACTTGAGGACTTTTGAAATGCATGCCAAAGGGTCGGGTTCATCGATTATTATTATTGTCCAGTTTTTATAAATTTTTAATGTGTCTAGTACAAGATTATAACGTACGGCTGATAATTAAAATAATTACTAATTTTTATATATCGTATTTTTATCAGTCTGGGAGCAGGGTTATAGGTATGTTACAACCCTGTTGTTCTATATTTGGGGGTTTTTACTTTGGTTTTGTTTCGAACTATGATGTGCACTACTGCACTTCTGAATTATCTCAATTACTCTGCTGTATATATATATTTTGATTCTATTATTTATGCTTAGTCAGCAAATTGGTTTCTCTTCTATCATATGGTTTGTAGTAATACAATAAGGTTTTGTGGTCTATTAAAAAATAATATGAATAGACTTTTTTTGGAAAACTTATAAGTTTGGACTAAGCTGGGTTGAATATGATCTGCATTGGATTATAATACTCTTTGGATTTATGTTAATTATGACCTGCATTTAGGACCCCTGACAAGGCTTTAAGTGCACTCCTAGTCACAGCTATAATCACATCATTTCCAAAGTGGTTAGAAGCGAAAAAGTGAAACAATAAGCACAAAAATCAGTCATATGGTTACATTTGATCTCTGACTTGAGTCATTGTACTAGGTACAATAGATGCATTTAGTTATACATAACGGGCACATCTAGAAATTTATAAAGGTAAGTGGCACGAAACAAAGTAGGCGAAAATCTAAGGTGTGACGTTGAGGACTTGAGGCTTTGGCGCCTCAACTACACATGGTCTAAGACTCTCAGTTAATTTGTTACTTTGCTCGGTGCTTAATAATTTCGAGAATATTATTGGTTTTGATCTACATTATATTATACTAAACTAATGCATAAGCTACTGTTATTCCATTAAAACGTGTCACCTTTATAATTTTAGTTTCTTGTCCATGTTTTTAGTCCAATTTATGAGTTCTGATCTCCAACCTGCAACAATCAAACTTTGTTGTGCATTTAATTTTACCATTAGTCGTTAAAATAGTCTTACTATCTAACATCATATGTAGATCCGGTTTGTCTTTTTCATTGTGTTAAAGAGATGTTTCTTTTTTTCCTTTTTAATAGCAAATTTTGGCCCTGTGCTTATTTTGTTTGTTTTTTGAGCAAAAAAAAAAAATGTGGTAACTTTTATTGATAGCCATAGATAACAGATTGTTTTGCAAGTCTTGCATAACATGCGGGTCGGGTTGGGCGACAGGTAAATTAAGTTTGCGTCAAAACGGGTTGTGAGCAAATTTAGTTTGGGTCGAGTGTCATTCTTGAGTTGAAACGGGTCCAACCAAAAAGAATTTGAGTTGAAATGAGTTGTTTCAGAGAAAAAGTATCAAAACAAACATGCACTCGTTAACTTGTAATAGCCATCTCAACTAATCAGAGACTTTGATTCAATCTATTCTAGTTATAACAAACGTGTTCATGCATGACATCAACTATGATATGTAATTCTTTTATATCATATCTATCCGTCCATCCAACTTCATTCTCATTTCTTTGTACTCTTTATTTCAGATATCAAATATTTTATAAAATTGTTTTTGAGGATCAACTTAGGACCGAATACGGTTTTGAAGCAGCAACTGATTAATAAAATTGTGTTTAATTTGTTGTTGACTTGGTTCTGTCATATATTGCTGAGCATTAGGCCACATCAGTGAGGCTAATAGGCTCATGCTAGCAGCTTGTGGTAGCTTCTGTAAGGGTCAAGTAACACTTTTGAGTTTGACCTTTGATTATTTTGAGAAATAATTTGTTGTGCTATATAAAGTTACCAAACTATAATTGCCTCAAATAATTAAGATCGGGTTAGCAAGTGGAGTTTCCTTATAAGAACGGAAGTAGTTGTGCTTTAAAATAGTCAATGTCCTCAAGGATGTCTCATGAATTATACGAAAAGTGTCCTTTGATGATGAACAAAATAGGCCCGGTGAGTAGTGGTGTCAATCGTGTCAGATTGATGGTTTAATAGTTTGTAGTAAAGGCCCCATATCTTTCACTACCGAGAGCACCGAGACCAACTAAGGCACTTCTGGTCTGGTCTTTGTAGGTCCAACTAGCGGAGGATCTAGTCGTCTAATCCTTGTATACGAACAAACCCGGTTGTGTGGAATCCAACCGGGAATGCAAACCGAGATAAGAAAACGAACACAAAGATTCAACGTTTAAACAGCTCAATGTATTACTTAATCAGAAAGTTTGTTTACAAAGGTTCAACTAGAACAGTCTCTCAAACGCTCTCTGAATACACTAACTCAGTGTGTGTTCTGTCGTTCTGTGTCCTACTGTCTTTAGGTCTGCTGTTATATATAGGAACAATGGACGACGAAACATATTGCAGCCGACGAAAGATATGCAGCCGACGAAAGACATTAGCGAAAAACCATAGATGGCGAAGCCACAAAGTGAAATGGCAGTATTTCGTCGAGTGCTGATGAGGTCTGTCGTCATATGAGGATCAGTTGGGTTCTCCGTCATGTAGCAGGTATTTCGTCATGTATGCAGCTGGGTTTTTCGTCGCAGACAGCAGCAAACAGAACATATAGTTCAGCAACAAGCAGAACTTGCAGACATACTTGATAACGATCCGAGACATGACGGAGGATATCGAGTCTCGGTCTTCAACTTGTAACAATGTCGAAACGAGCGAGTCGCATCCACAATTATGTATCAACAAACTCCCCCTTGGATGCTGCTCGTGAGGGTTCATCTTCCATGTCTTTCATGTCGGAGGATCTTCAAAGTCTTCACGCGTCGTAAGTAGAAAGTGTATCAACAAACTCCCCTTTTTATATAGGAAGTGTGTTAACAAACTCCCCCTTAAAATAAACTCTCCCTTGAGTTATGCTCGTGAATATTTTGATCTTCAATCCTTTAGATCCTTGTGGTGTTGATGAGGGGTCAGCGGCAACTCGATCATCCTTTATCTTTTGAGTGCCTCCACGTCGTGTCTTCATTCCCAAGCTAGTCTTATAACACATTCGCATCTGCACATACAAGAAAGCTAATTGCGTAATGAGAACAAACGCTTGGAATATAGTTAACATAAACAAACGACACACATGTGACCATTTTTTCAATCAACTACCGTCTGACAGTTTAAAAGTTTAACAAATTGTTCAATTTTGGACTTTAACGTTCAAAACTAGCAAATTTCGACCGTTTATGAAGATTTAGTTGTTTTGGTTTTCGTTCAGGTTTCAGGTAATGAAGACTCGAGTTCCAACATCGGGTAATCAAAAGAAATTAGAAATGAAATCTTTTTGGCTTTTATAAAGTTTATATTAAAACACAGTTAAACTCTTTTTGGAATTTTTGAATATTTCAAATGTAAAGACGGAAAACAGTAAATAAATATATACAGAGATGCATAAACGGATATCAGTAAATAAATATTTACAAACATTCTTTTTGCGAGTTTCGAGGGTAAGAGAATCATATCAGTGTACGGTCATGCCAAAACGCTCTTGTTGTTCAGTTAGTTAACATTTAGATAAGCATACTATAACGATTATCGGTATTGTTGTCCACATAAGCTCAACTTATCAGATGTAATCGCGGCGAGGGGATACGATTAGTGTATGATTTATACTTACCGACCGGTGTTCATCCACACACGACACATTCCAGTATCAAGGTATGCACGAGAGTTCATCTTACTGGTGAGTATACCATTATCATCCGTTTTGACGTATATGAAAATGTGAGATACTCACTTATTTTTGGATGAATACAAGCCCTATGTGATAGAATCACTTATTGATGAGGAACTTGATATTCGATGCATGAGGGCACAGGAGCAAGTCCGTGAACAGGTCAGTACTAACGTACAGCAAAGAGGCGAATTTGACTCCCTGATAAACTGTGATATTTTATCAGTTATTGATTGGGACATGTGATTGTTTATCACTTATTAAGGTCGTATGCAATATGTACACGTATGTATGGTATCATTGGAAGATCTAGACTTCGTCTCCGTTAAATTTCGGTAAAAGAAACAACCATGATACCCAGATGATAAACAGCGTAAAGACCACATATCTCAGAACCTCGGCAATCTTTCAAACAAAATTTCGGTACCAAGACCATATGCCAATGAGTGGTTCACACACGGTCTTCAGTCGATTTAGGTTTATATCACCCTGCACACTTTAAAACGATTGTGAGCCTACCGATACATCTTATATAGAGCTGCTTATCGTTTTTCATTTTAAGTTTAAAGAGGTTTCGACAGACCACTGATGTACTATCATTTTCTCTTTTTCTCGCCAGGAAACTCATTTTTGTTTTTCTATTGTTTTTGTGTTTTTGAAATTTTTCGATGTTTTTTTATTTTTAAAATTTTTCAATGTTTTTTGTATTTTTCGTTTTTACTCCCCCTAAAATGCAAAAAGTACGAGAAATTAAGAAAACACAAACAAATATTTACAAAAATGATTTTTCGATGTTGGTTTTACTCTGGCTTGACCCTAATGCCGTTTACCATTAATAAAAAGTCAAATCTTGATTTGTCAAAAGCTTTGGTAAAAAGGTCGGCACGTTGGTCATCGGTGTGGACCTTAACAACATCGATAAGCCTTTTATCAAAGCAATCACGTATGAAGTGATACTTAATTTCGATGTGTTTGGTCTTTGAATGCTGCACTGGATTTCTAGTGATCTGTAAGGCAACAGAATTATCAAAGAAAATAGGAGTAGTTAGGAATTCAAAACCGTAGTCGCACATTTGTTGTTGGATCCACAGGACTTGGGAGCAACAACTTGAGGCAGCAATGTATTCAGCTTCGCATGTTGATGTAGCGACACAAGTCTGCTTCTTACACTGCCATGTGACTAGGCGATTTCCTAAAAATTGACATCCAGCTGTTGTTGATTTGCCGTCGATTTTGCATCCGCCAAAATCAGAATCACTGAAAGCGATCAAGTCAAAGTTATTATCCCTAGGGTACCATAGACCGGTGTCAGGGCAACCCTTCAAATAACGAAAAATCCTTTTTACAGCTGCAAGTTGTGAGGCCTTCGGGTTCACTTGATATCTGGCAAGCAGGCACGTTGGATACATTATATCTGGTCTTGATGCTGTGAGGTACATAAGAGATCCGATCATTGCGCGGTAGTATGAGGAGCTAACAACTTCACCCTTCAAGTCAGGATTAATCCCATGATTTTGCTGCAGTGGGGTACCAATGGGCGATGCATCAAACATCTGGAACCGGATCAAGATGTCATTGACATACTTAGTCTGATGGATGAATATCCCAGACTCAGTTTTTTGTACTTGTAGGCACAAAAAGAATGTCATTTCCCCTATGGCGCTCATTTCGAATTTCTCCTGCATAACACCCTCAAAGTTCCTACACAAAACATCATCAGTAGAACCTAATATAATATCATCTACGTATACCTGTATCAATAGAAGATCTCCATCCTGTTCTTTGATGAAAAGAGTGCAATCGATAAGACCTCGTCGAAATCCATTCTCCAGCAAATAATTAGATAAGGTTGCATACCAAGCTCGCGGTGCTTGATGTAGACCATAGAGAGCTTTGTTCAGCAACCAAACCCGATCAGGGTGAATAGGATCTTCAAAACCTGGAGGCTGTTCGACGTACACCTCTTCTTCAACCACACCATGTAAGAATGCACTTTTCACGTCCATCTGGTAGACCTTGAATCCTTTGAAGGACGTATAGGCTAGAAAAATCCGAATAGCTTCCAGACGTGCAACCGGTGCATATACTTCGTTGTGGTCGATCCCTTTAATCTGACAAAAACCTTGAACGACTAATCTCGCCTTGTTTCGGATAACTACTCCACGGTCATCCTTTTTGCATTTAAAAACCCAACGGGTGCCAATCTTCTTGTAGTTTTCAGGTTTCTCAACGAGTTTCCAGACACCTAGCTTCTGGAATTGTTGCAGTTCTTCTTGCATAGCTTCCACCCAAGAATTATCTTTCAAAGCTTCTTTCCAAGACTTTGGTTCTTCTTGTGATACGTAACACGCGAAGGACCAATCGTTTTGTTGACCAGATTCTCGAATCGCCTCATACAAGCCTGCATTGTTGTTGTTTCTCAACTGATTTCTCGTCTGCATGCCACTATGAACATTACCAATGATGTTTTGTTGAGGATGGGTATTATGGATTCTTGTATCTGGATTATCTGGAACTGGAACATTTATACCCAGATTGTTGAAGTTGAGATCAATAACCAAATCAATACCCTGAACTGGCGAAGAGGATGATGCAGTAGCTTCAGCTGTTTTAGGGGCGTCCACTGGAGGTGTAGCCTCTGAAGTACCATGAACAGCTTCTTGGTCTGCATCGAGAAATTCATCATCCTCTGAAGATTTGTTCAATTCGATAGCATCGTGAAAATCCTCATTGTCGAGAGCATTATTGTTCATTGAAGATGGTCCTGGATTGTTGACAAAAATTGGACGAACCAATGGTGAATCTGTTGCGTTGTCACTCTCGAAAAACATCTTTGCCGCAGCATCTACTGCAACTTCTTCAATATTGATCGAATTGAAAAAGTCATCGTACTCAAACATCCAAGGCTGACCAGGACATTTGAATGGCAATGTGTGCCTTTGTACTCTGACTTCAGACCATTCCTCAACCCTTTTTGTCTCTAGATTCCAGACTCTTAAGTTAGGGGTGTCATACCCAAGAAAGTATCCTTCAATAACTTTTGCCCCAAACTTTCCATTCGGATCGATCATTGTGCAAGGAGCTCCAAACGGTTCAAGATATTGTAAATCTGGTTTTCGTTTGTGAAGAAGCTCAAAACAGGTCTTGTTGTGTCTTTTAACTGTAAGGACTCGGTTCATCATATAACATGCAGAGGCCACACCTTCACTCCAGAATGGAATGGGTAACTGGGACTCTACCAACATAGTCCTAGCAGTTTCGATCAATGTACGGTTCTTACGCTCAACGACGCCATTCTGTTGAGGAGTGTAACTTGCACTGAATTCGTGAAGAATACCTTTGGATCTACAAAACTCCTCCATGGCATGATTCTTAAACTCGGTTCCATTGTCGTTGCGTATCCGTCTAACTTTCAAAGAATACAAATTCTCAATCGTTGTGATCAAGTTTTTGATAATTCCGAAAGCGTCACTCTAGTGTGCCATAAACGCCACCCAAGAAAATCTTGAATAATCATCAGTCACCATGAGGCAGTACTGATCATTCCTGATACTTTTATGCTTGATAGGACCGAACAAATCCATGTGCAAACGTTCAAGCGGAACTGCCACGGTGTTGATCTTCTTTGTAGGGTGCGACTTCTTTCTTTGCTTTCCTTTCTGGCATGAAACACAGACGTCTTGAAGATGGAAATTTTTGAGAGGAACACCAGTCACTAATTCATTCGACACCAAATGATTCATTTTCTTTAGATGAATGCGTCCCATCCGTCTGTGCTAAGAGATTGAATTCTTTTCAGTGTCTTTGGAAACGAAACAGGTTGCTTGTGCAGAAGTTGTAATTGCTTGGCTCATATCAAGGACATACAAATCATTAATCCTTGGAGCAGATAACATAATCCAGTCTTTAGGAATCTTGAAACCGGGTTTCAGCACATAACATCCATTTGCATCAAAGTGTACTGAAAACTTCTTATCACAGATTTGTGAAACGCTGAGAAGATTGTGATCAAGTTGTTGCACAAAGTTGATCTTATCAAAGCTTACAACCCCGTTGGATACCATTCCTTCACCAGTAATATATCTGCCTTTATCTCCAGCAAAAGCAACATAACCTCCTCTAATAGATTTAATGTCGTAGAGAAGCTTCATGTAGCCTGTCATGTGCCTGGATGCTCCACTATCAACAATCCAATGACTGCTGAAAGTTCCTCCTGGAACAACCTGCATATGAACTCACATGATTAGTTAGAGATGGGGACCCAAGCCTTTGTGGTCTTGGGTCTTCCATTTTCAACAACAAAAGTTATTTCAATTTCTCGATGGTTAGGAAATTGTGATGCTCCCCCTGAATTAGTAACCGTTTTTGGTTTCCAAGTCTGTTGCGTTTTACCAGTTTGAATTTTCGAAATCTTAACTTCCCGATCATTAGAAGTTTTAGAAGTTTCTGGTTTAACTGAAACAGGTTGTTTGTGAACCATGTCGGTTTTAATTGCCTTTTCAATTACCTTGACTTGTTGACGTTTCTGTTTCTTTTCCCTTTCTCGTACAAGTCGGGGATCTTGTTTTGAAGAAACTGATCGTTTTCGGTAATTTTGTTCACAGGGATCATCAACTTTGGCTTTTAGTTTATGAAGATACGGACAATTTCGAATAATATGTCCAATTTCACCACACTCAAAACATGATCTTCGTTCAACAAACCCTGAAGTATCATGTGACTTTCTTGTTGATGAACTTTGTGATCCCGAGGTACTTGGCTTTGAAATGTTTTATTCATTTCTTTTAAAAGATTTAACTTGATTAATATTGTTTTGGTCAAAAATCAGATGAGGATAATGCAACCAAACTCTCTGTTACGGGGTATGATGCTTGAATTGGTAAACAACAATGAGGATCACTCAGAAATGAATTACACAGGAGACACAAAGATTTATACGAGGAAAAAGCCCTTGATCAATGAATGATCTCCGGCATAAAAAACCTTGGGTGATGGAAACTACCGATCACCAATTCAAATTAAACAATAATTCTTTTACAACTTCGGATGATAGCGAGCTAAGTACAAGGATCACTATAGTGTATCGTGTAGAAATGTATGAAAAAAATGCTAAGTGTTTTGCCGAGAGCTGATGAATGCAGTTGTACGAGTGTGTGTAGCCAAAAAATAGCCAAGTGTTCTAAAAATTAGCTCGCTACCCCTTTATAATTAGAAAATATCTAGCCTAACAAACTATCCGCAAATGGTGCAAGTCTTCCACGACTCCACAACGTCCATTTTTGGCCAAGCACGTGCGGAATAGACTTAGAATATTCTCCAGGAATATCGCCAAGACCAAGTCCAAGTTGATACTCCTACAAAACAATTACGAATTCAAAGTAAACAATCATTAGTATAAGGATCCTTAGGATAATCCATGATCCTGATCCTGAAGTACTTCTGAGGATCACTAATTGTCACAGAAGTAAGGATCACCAAACAGGATAACACTTGAGGATCACAGGTCATTAAGAAATCCTCCCCTAACAATTGCCCCCAAAATATAAGGAGTTATATTGTAAATAAACGAGTTGTATTTTGTCGATCTTATCCGTAACAAACTAACGGATATATAGCCGTTAAGATCGAACTAGCCGTTGGAATGCTGATGTCACTGAGGTGACTTATCCTGCAAAATCATTATTATAAATGGGAGTTAGAGATAGGATCAATCAGCATTCAAATTCAAGAGAACTCCCTTTAAATTCTCATCTGACGATCAAGCAGGTAACTCTTTTCCTTTTCTTCTTTCTCTTACTCTGTTTTTCTTTCTTTACCATCCTCAAATCAAGACGATGATGAGATCCTTACCAGTCAAGGATCATAAGAAATAAAGTCCTCTCAAAATCCTGGGGATCATTGAAGATTCGGTGAAAGAAATATGCTGTTTCTCTGATCCACAAATAGATAGAATTCGTCACTGTTTTCCGGCGAACACTGATTTCAAACCGTTTGATTCCACCATTCTAAGCGATTATGTTTCTGAAACTTGGATTGCCTTTCCTGTTACCCCATTCACCATAGGATACACCTATCCATTTCCAGACTTTACCCAATCCTTCTTTTCCCTTACCGGCATCTCTTACATCCAAGCTATGCCGATGATTTGGAGGGTCTTATACACCCTTGAAAGGATCATCGAGCAGGAAGGGATTGACCTAGGAATGTCGGAATTGGCTGAGATGTATGATCTCACAACGTTTGGATCCCACCGATATTTGTTTAAACGAAAACCTGGTGAAGAACACCCTATTTTTAAAGCCACCAAGAACGATACGAACTGGAAACGACGCTTTTTCTTTGTCAGAAGAGACTCTATCCCAAACGGAAAGGATTTACCCAGGAAATGGTCCACCCATGGTAGGATAGGAGGATCCTTAGAAGGATCACCAAGTAAGCTTATTTCTGATAATGATTACTAACATGCTTTTGTTTCTTTTGTACAGCTATCACATTCTCGCATATTATCCCTTCAGCTGCCACCAAGGGGAGACTCACCGCTTTTAGAAGACTCAGTCCTGAAACAAGATCATTCAAGACAATCACCCAGGATTCTCAAGAGATATCCTCAGGCTCTGTCACCATGTCAAGTAAGTATCCTGTTCTTTTTATATTCAAATGTTTAAATAAATAGTTGTATATGAATAAAATAAGGACACTTATCTGTTTTGGGTGTGTAGGTACTGGAAAGTCATCAAAATCTACCTCTAGATTCGGTGTTACTGAGCTTGACACTGTACGATCCTCCAAGAGGAAGCTTCCTGCCAGCCCAACTGCTTCGATCCCTAAGGCACCCGTCAAAGGAAGGGGTGGCAAGAAAAGAAAAGCTTCTGAAGCTGAGGATCTGCAAGGTCTGCCCCTGATCCGCCACCAATTCCTTGAATACTTCAACGAAGTAAGGATCATTGTCCCTGCCTTAGGTATCCATCTTATTTGAGGATCACCTGTTCTTGAACTGTTCTTTATCTTCTTTGCAGAAATTTGCTGAGATTGAAGACTACGTTGGGCATGTCGAGGAGCAGGACAAGAAGATTGCTGACCTTCAACAAGTCGCATTGCTCAAGGATCTTAAGATTGCTGACCTCAAAAAGAACTCAAAGACGCCAAAGCTCAGACGGCTACACTCCTGATCAACTTTGATTATGAGAAGAACGAGATCACCCATGATGCCAAAGTCTCTGCTACCATAGCGATGTACAAGACCAAATTGCAGATGGCCTTGGAAGCTAAGGATCCTGACTTCGACAGGAGCAACTGGGATGTGGAAGGCTGGAAGGCAAGGCTGGCTGAGTTGGATGATGAGAAGGAGGCTGAGGAGATCTTGACAATCGAGGCTGGAGGCAGTGGTAAAGATCATGGTGGTGAAGCTAGTGGAGCTGGAGATGGTGATGCAGCGAAGGTGTAGGCTGCATGAGTGGGCGATGAAGGACATTTCTAGACGTAGCCGGAGCCCACTTTTTTAATTTGGTTATGATTTTTGTTTTGATGAACAATGGTTGGTCTGTACTTAAACAATAGTAAAGAGGGTTGAGGATCATGGATGATCCTTTGAACAATAGGTAGGATTACAAATGGTGGAGGGATCCTCTGTTTGGGGGATGAAGCCATTGTGATCCTGCCGTCTTTAATTTCCTGCACTTACTTAACAAGACCTTTAGACAATGGACATCCTTTGCCAACCCATGTGGACGGGCCACGTTTTGCTGGTAGAAACGTGGGTTGGCAATTTTGACAACCTTTAAAGGGTTTAATCTTTTGTTAATAAAATAACTTTAACTTTTTGGCTTATCCTGTGTTGATATCCTTGTTAAGATTTTACTTTCCAACTGTTGTGATGTTTATGTTGATTAAACTTATCAAGTAAAGACAAAATTTTTGAAAAATATCGCTCAAGAGTTAAGGATATGATCAAGGATCACATATCACATAATCGACAAGTTATGAAAAATAACATAGTTTAAGGATTATGAATTCAGTTGTCAAAAGATAAATGTCACTTAAATACATAATGAATAAAATCAAAACAGTTATGGATCATACCTGAGAATCCAAGTTAGGATCCTATCCTTTAACACTTAAAATTAGGATAACCGTAAGACAAACCTTAGTAGAAGGTAAGGATCAAAAATCCCTAGTCATTTGTTTCCAAAAACCTGAAACAAAATTCAACTTGGGACTAAGCCAATATAAGATAAGGATTAGCAACTGGGGACAAGCCTAAAGGTTAACTGGGGACAAGCCCAAAGGATAACTGGAGACAAGCCCAAGGATAACTGGGGATAAGCCCAAGGATCGTGTGTGAACTGGAGTATGGCCCTAACTGGCGACTATCCAAACTTAGTGGCATGAAAATGCCAAAACCTTAGCTAACGTGAAAACGTTAGAAACCTTAAGAACGGATGTATGGTACGTCTACCATTATACGTAGGATCCTAGGTATAGCCAGTACAATGGAATTATCAGCCCCTAAAACGAGTACTGGTCCCACTGCCATGAACTATACCAGGATCATCGTGCGCTATTGGCGAAACTGGGGTCAAGCCCAAATAACTGGGGTCAAACCCAAGTAACTGGTTGCTTTTGTAGATAATCAACCCTTTGCTAAGGATACCTGAACCTTCAAAACTCAGAATCACGTGAAAGATGGATAAAAGATGCAGGATCCTTATCCTTATGTGGGAAAATAAGTAAATGAAATAGTTTGAGATTAGAATGTTACCAAAATGAGGATCATCTGTGTTCTAAGGATCCTTCAAGGATACTTATCATGTAAGGATCATGGGTCACATGAAGTATTTCTTCAAATGGACAGCATTCCAGGCTCTAGGTAGCAAATCACCTTCCATTGTTAGCAATCGATATGCCCCCTTTCCTGCCTCTGCTTCAATCAAGTAAGGTCCTTCCCATTTTGGTGCCAACTTTCCATCAGCAGGATTGGTGGTATTTTGAAATGCTTTCCTCAACACCATATCACCAATTTGGAATTTCCTGATCCTAACATTTTTATTGTAAGCACCAGCCATCCTTTGCTGATAACTGGCCATCCTTATCCTTGCCAAATCCCTGATTTCTTCTATGGTATCCAGGTCTTGAAGCAAGTTCTCATCATTTTCCTCAGGATCACGATTACTTGTTCTAGCAGTTGGAACCACCATTTCCGTAGGAATCACTGATTCTGCCCCAAACACCAAGGAGAATGGAGTTTGGCCTGTAGCATTCTTAGGAGTTATCCTATCAGCCCAAAGCACATAATGTAATTCTTCTGCCCATTTCCCTTTCTTGGATCCAAGCTTCTTCTTCAAATTGTTGATGATGATCTTATTGGATGATTCTGCCTGACCATTAGCTTGTGGGTGGACTGGTGTTGATGTTATCGTCTTAATCCCCCAGCTGTCACAAAAGTTAGTAGTTCTGCCCCCAATGAATTGGGAACCATTATCACATATAATTTCAGAAGGAATACCAAATCTAGTTATAATATTTCTTTTAATGAAGGATATAACTTCCTTTTCTCTGACTTGGGCAAAAGCTTCAGCCTCTATCCACTTGGAGAAGTAATCAGTCATAGCAAGCATGAACACTTTTCCACCAGGTGCCTTAGGGAGCTTACCAACTATATCCATACCCCATCTCATAAATGGCCAAGAGGAGGATATAGGATGTAAAAATTCAGCTGGTTGATGAAGGATATTGCTGTGTCTCTGACAAGGATCACATTTCTTAGCATACTCCACAGCATCTCTCTTCATAGTTGGCCAATAGTATCCTGTCCTCAGGATCCTTGAGATTAATGCCCTGCCCCCAGTGTGGTTTCCACAATCTCATTCATGGAAGTCTTTTAAAACTTCTTGGATTTCAGGATCCTCAATGCATCTTAAGTATGGTCCTGCAAGAGATCGTTTATACAACATATTATTTAAAATTGTGAATTGAGATACCTTAATTTTGAAAGCCCTAGGGTTTTCTCTTGTAGGAATCTCCCCATGTTGTAAGTATCTCATGATTGGGAGGATCCATGATTCTGAATGAGATTGAGTATCCTCACTAGGGATAATTGTAGAATCCTCTCCTATTTCCATAGCCACATGATCCTCGATGGCAGGAGCCAGGATATGGATAATGGGGATACTTATATCCTCCGGGATCTTCAAAGATGATCCTAGATTAGCCAATGCATCAGCTTCCGCATTCTCTTCCCTTGGTACCGGTGTCAAACTAACGGATACAAAAGAGAGTGCCAATTCTTTGACTATCTCCAAATATTTGGTTAGCTTTTCACCTTTAACAGCATAGGATCCATTAAAGTGATTAGTGATTAACAAAGAATCTACATGTACCTCAAGATACCTGATTCTCATATGCTTTGCAATTTGCAAACCAGCTATCAAGGCTTCATATTCAGCCTCATTGTTGGTAGTTTGAAATTCACAAGCTATGGAGTGGGGTATTATGTCCCCCTGTGGCGATTTTAGTAGTATTCCAAGCCCTGTTCCTTTGACATTTGAGGATCCATCGGTATAGAGTATCCAAGGATCCTTGGTCTCCTCTAGCTGCTGTACTTCTAGTTCAGCTTCCTTTTGCAAATCACTACTGAAATCTGCCACAAAGTCAGCTAATGCTTGGGATTTAATGGCTGTCCTGGGCTCATATCTTATATCATATGCACTAAGCTTCACTGCCCACTTAGCCATCCTTCCTGACATTTCAGGTTTCCTGAGGACATTCTTAATTGGAAAATTAGTTTTGACAATAATGGAATGAGTTTCAAAATAATGTCTCAATTTAGTAGATGCCATAATTAATGCAAGGATAAGTTTTTCTAAGTGTGAATACCTGGATTCAGCATCAAGTAAACTCTTACTTACATAATAGACAGGATGTTGTGTACCTTCGTGATCCTTAACAAGGACAGCACTTACTGCTTTTGAGGATACCGCAAGATATAAGGATAACACATCTCCTTTTTCTGGTTTCATCAAGGCCGGGGCCGAGGATAGGTAATCCTTAAGAGCTCTTAGGGCACTTTCATGCTTCTCAGTCCACTCGAATTTCTTGTTCTTCCTTAGGATATCATAGAATTCCTTGCATTTTTCTGAGGATTTGGATATGAATCTGTTTAAAGCTGCAATCCTGCCTGTTAACCTCTGAACATCCTTAGCATTGGCAGGGGACTTGATGTTCACTATAGCTTTGATTTGTTCTGGACTGGCTTCAATGCCTCTCTTTGTCACCATATATCCTAAGAATTTACCTGCTTTAACACCAAAGTGACATTTTGAAGGATTAAGCTTCATGTTATATTTGTCGAGGATATTGAATGCTTCCTCCAAGTCCCTTAGGTGATCCTCAGCCTTTTTGGATTTTACCACCATATCGTCTATGTAAACCTCCATAGTTTGTCCAATCTGATCCTTGAACATCATATTCACTAGCCTTTGATAAGTTGCACCTGCATTTCTTAGTCCAAATGGCATAGCAATATAACAGTATATACCAGTTGGAGTCATAAAGGATGTATCCTCTTGATCGGATGGTTCCATCTGAATTTGTGAAAATCCAGATGAAGCATCCATAAAAGTTAACAGTTCATGACCCGCGGTCGCATCCACCATTGAGTCAATGTAGGGTAATGGGAAAGGATCCTTGGGACATGCCTTGTTTAAATCAGTGAAATCGACACATACCCTCCACTTTCCGTTTTTCTTTTGAACAACAACCACATTGGCTAGCCATCTTGGATACTTGACCTTTCCAATCATACCTGCTCGAAGTAGCTTATCTACCTCTTCCTGGATAATAGCATTCCTTTCAGGTGCAAATTTCCTCCTCTTTTGATGAATCGGCTTAAATGACCTGTCAATGCCAAGTTTATGAGTAATTACATCTTGAGATATACCTGTCATGTCTTCATGTTTCCAGGTAAAGGTGGATTTCCTTCTTTTAAGGAAGGATACTAGCTCCTGTTCAACATCGCTAAGGATCCCTGACCCAATCAAGATCTTGGATTCGGGATCATCAGGATCCATGAGGATTTCTTTCAAATCCTATTCTCTTGCCTCCAGGACATCCCTTGGAGGATGCTTTAATTGCTATTGCTCCCTTGACTTTGAGGCTGGTTTCATTGATGAAGTGTAGTAGTTCTTAGCTTCTTGCTGATCACTATCAATCTTCACTATTCCCCAAGGACTAGGAAGCTTCACACATTGATGATAAGTGGATGGGACTGCCTTCATGTCATGTATCCAAGGCCTGCCAAGGATAACATTACAACAAGATAAACAGTCAATAACACAAAATTTTTGGTAAGAATGTAAGCCTTCGATATAGATTGGGAGTTTAATGTCCCCCAGAGTATTCTTAGTTTCGCCACTGAATCCAACGAGCACAGAGGATCTTGGTATGATATCGGATTCAGGAATATTCATCTTCTTGAGGACATCAAGCTGGATAATGTTCACAGAGCTTCCTCCATCTATAAGGATCCTGCGAACAAAATGGTTAGAAATAAAAAGAGTAATAACCAAACCATCATGATGAGGATCCTGAATGTCAACGCGATCATCCTCATCAAAAGTTATGACTTTTCCTTCGGAGACACTGGATGTTCGAATGGGTCTATCTCCATTATCCATCTTGGTTTCCTTTGCATGTCTTTTAGCTGCAGAGAAGGACGTTCCACAAATGTCTGATCCACCAGAAATAAAGTTTATAACTTGTGCGTCTGCTGGAGGGGCTGGAGCTTTCTCTGGGATCCTTTCAGGATCCTGAGTCCTTGACTTCTTTCTCCCCAATAATTCTTTCAAGTGCCCCTTGCTCAACAAGTATCCAATTTCTTTTCTCAATGCGATGCATTCTTCTGTGAGATGCCCAAAATCTTCATGATATGCACACCATTTTGACTTATCTTTGGTTGCAGCTGGTCTGTCATTTTTCCTAGGCCACCTAGCCTTATCACCTAAATTCTGCATCACAAGGATTAGTTCATTGTTATCAACAGAAAAACAATATTCAGAAATTGGAGGATAATCCTCATCATCCTCTTCTTGTTCAACAGCATGCACATTCTGGTTATTAGATTTGTTATAGGATCTGAACTTGTTGTTCTTGAATGAGGATCCTTGCTTCTCTTGCTTTGAGGATCCTGCTAACCTCTCCTGGATCCTTTTGTCATCCTCTAGCCGAATGAACCTAAGGGCCCGGGTTCTTACCTCATCTAGATTCCTGCATGGTGTCATAACAAGATCATCATAGAATAATGAATCCCTAAGCAATCCCATTTTAAAGGCTTCAACAGCCGTAGCTATATCCAGGTTAGGGATATCTAAGGATTCTTTACTAAATTTAGTGATATAATCCCTTAATGATTCATTATGACCTTGGGTTATCCTATACAGATCAATAGTTAAACGCTCAAATTTTCTACTACAAGAAAACTGGTTATTAAATAGGTTAAATAGATTAGCAAACGAGGTAATAGAGTAAGGGGGAAGACTTAGCAGCCATTTAAGAGCCGATCCAGTAAGAGTGGATCCAAATCCCTTGCACAGACATGCTTCCTTTAACCTTTCTGGGATGGGATTGATCTCCATCCTTTCCCTGTATTGTGCTATGTGTTCTTCAGGATCTGTTGAACCGTCATACAACTTCATAGTAGGCACATGGAACCTCTTGGGTATCTCAGCATCACAGATTGGTGGTGCAAAATGAGATATCTTGTGGCTCCCATCTGCAATCTCCGGGATAGGCTTGACCACTCCTGGGACACTTGATATCATATCCTTTAACTTTTGCAATTCTCTGGCCATGGCATGATTGATACCTGTATCCTGCATAAGGCCATGGTTAGTGGTATAAGAATTATTAAAAGTGTTACCTCCCACTGGATTCAAATTAGGAAGAGCGGATGTGAATCCATATTGTTGAGGCTCTGGAATGACCGATGGACCAGTAGAAGCAATGGTCTGCATTGGAATGAAATCTCCCTGATGGATGTCGGAACTCCCTGATTGCAATCTCCTTAAGGATCCCGGAATCTGGAAGGATCCCTGAAACTGAGAGGATCCTTGGACCTGGGAGGATCCTTGAAACTGAGAGGATCCTTGAACCTGGGAGGATCCTTGAAACTGAGAGGATCCTTGAACCTGGGAGGATCCTGGAACATAGGAGGATCCTTGAACCTGGGAGGATCCTTGAAACGGCCAGAATCCTTGAATCTGCTGCGCTCCTGAATATCCTCCTGAGCTTACGAAGGATCCTATATGCTGAGGATTGGATCCTGCTGGTTGGAAGTGTGACCCTGAAGCCTGAGTCATTGCTGATGATCCGTAATGCACTCCTTTTGGCACTCCAACATATTGAACGTCTGGAACCACTGAAGGCAGAGAAGTTATAACCGGAGTGTCGAAATTCAAAGATCTGGGCATCAGTGGGGAATGATCCTCTGCCGATCTCTTCTATTTCTTGATGTCTCCAATTTCTCTAAGAATCCTTTCATTGGTCTTATCCTGCTGCTGTATATGCTCCTTCATCTGCAAAATCAGAGTAAACAAGTCACTAGTAGTAGGAGTATAAGAAGCAGAAGAAGTTGGAGGTTTTGAGAAAATGGGAGTTGGTTTCTTCTCGGCATTTTTCTGAGGTCCAGAAGGTGGTGGAGGCAAAGGTGGAATGCCCTGGGATGAATTGACCGCAGACATCGCATTGGAAGTGTTCTTTGATGATGAAGCCATTTGCTCGGATGTAATGAACCGAAATGATCACAAAAATGAGAATCTCTTAGGAATGAAGCACCAATCGCCCCATGGTGGGCGCCAAACTATTTTGGTCAAAAATCAGATGAGGATAATGCAACCAAACTCTCTGTTACGGGGTATGATGCTTGAATTGGTAAACAACAATGAGGTTCACTCAGAAATGAATTACACAGGAGACACAAAGATTTATACGAGGAAAAAGCCCTTGATCAATGAATGATCTCCGGCATAAAAAACCTCGGGTGATGGAAACTACCGATCACCAACTCAAATTAAACAATAATTCTTTTACAACTTCGGATGATAGCGAGCTAAGTACAAGGATCACTATAGTGTATCGTGTAGAAATGTATGAAAAAATGCTAAGTGTTTTGCCGAGAGCTGATGAATGCAGTTGTACGAGTGTGTGTAGCCAAAAAATAGCCAAGTGTTCTAAAAATTAGCTCGCTACCCCTTTATAATTAGAAAATATCTAGCCTAACAAACTATCCGCAAATGGTGCAAGTCTTCCACGACTCCACAACGTCCATTTCTGGCCAAGCACGTGCGGAATAGACTTAGAATATTCTCCAGGAATATCGCCAAGACCAAGTCCAAGTTGATACTCCTACAAAATAATTACGAATTCAAAGTAAACAATCATTAGTATAAGGATCCTTAGGATAATCCATGATCCTGATCCTGAAGTACTTCTGAGGATCACTAATTGTCATAGAAGTAAGGATCACCAAACAGGATAACACTTGAGGATCACAGGTCATTAAGAAATCCTCCCCTAACAAATATAATCTAAGTTAGATTTATTTTCAAAAGTTTCCAATTTATCCGTTCCCTTTGATTTCACAAAGTTCACCTTCTTGTTCTTCTTTTGATTCGGTTCCTTACGACCTTGAGTCGTTGATTTGCCTTTTGGTTTGGTATGATTTTGCTGCTTTTTTACTTTTGGTAATTTCTGATTGCCATATTGTTTTCGAATTTCGGCCTTTGGAATCAGAGGGCACTGTGTTACCACAACGTGTGAACCCGACTTTCCCAAAAACCTACTTGTCGAATCTTCAAAAACTTTACTGATTAAAGAGTGATTTACATTTTTAATCAGAAAATCTTTGTCAGAATAGATTTTATCATCACCAACAAGAGTGTACAACAAATTCACACTCTCAGACTTTTGTGCACAAGTGGACTCAACCTGAACAGTCTTAGCAGGTTTTGTGGGAGGATCACATAGAATGTGATTCTCGAGAGGTATGTCCTCTTCTTTGATAACCGCATCAGATTGTGCAGAGTCAGTATCATCGGATTCATCATCTGAAGAATCAGCATCCTCAACAATGACTGGAGGATCCTGATTTTGTTCAGCAGTTGATACTTTCGTATCTGCTGACACATCCGAATCTGATGATACTTCCGTTTTGTATCCGAGTCCGGTTGCAAATTCCTCAATGTCTAAAGGAACATATTGCTCAAAATAAGTTCTATTCTCCTCTTCAGGCAATGCGTCATAATTTTGTCTAACAGGTGGTGGACACTTCTTGTATCCAATGCACGTGACATCCTTTTTCTCTATTTGTATGTCAATGATGTGATCCAACACATACCTAGAGTTTGAATAACTATCTAGCTTAAGTTGGATCGCCTCACTTTCACACTTTACACATGCTAACTCTTTTTGCATGACCTCGAGACGATTGATATAACAGTTTATGTCAGTTTGTTTTCTTGAAACCATTTTTGTTAGCTTGGTTTTATCTTTTCTTAAATTTTCAATCACCGTTTTAAACTCTTTTTCATGGTTTTCATAAAACATGTTAGCCTCTTTGCATTTCGAAAGATCCACTATCAACTTTTGATTGTGGATATATATGTCACGCCATACTTGCTCTGCAAATCATCATATTTATTTTGCAAGTCCGACAGTTTATCACCTAAACTAACACATTTATCACATTTATCAGAAGTTGGATCATCGACACATACCTGGTTTGATGAACTACCCACATTAGCCATAAAGGCTGAATGATTAGAAGAAGAAGAATAAGCAGCTTCATCCACCAAGATTGATCTTCTATGATTCCCTGCTTCAGCTTCTCCCAACAATTCATCAACGTCTGCATCGACTTACGCACTTGACATTTCATCCAAATGATCATCGCCTGAAGTTGAGGATTCTTCATCTGAGCTTTTACTGTAACCAGAACTGTCTTCATCTTCAGATGATTCTCCACCACTGGTGTGTTTCAGATCCCTGACAACCTTAGCAAACAAACTGTTCCATCCTGAACATCACTTCCCAACTGAATCGACCAGTCATAACCTTCATCGACTTGTACCACAAGAGCCTGGTTGGCATTTGATGCTCCTGCTTGATTCGGATTGTTCACAGGCATCAACGTACGATCGTTATTCTTGTTTTGATTCTGATTCTGTTGGTTGCCTTGATTGCCTTGATTCCTGAACGGATTCTTGTTCCCATGCTGAGCTGGCTTTGTACATTCTCTCTTGAAGTGACCTCTTTCACCACAATTGAATCACTTGACTGATTGTTTATCGAACCCATACTTGGTGTCTTTCTTGCTTTCCAAGCTGGTTCTACCAGTCCTTTCCATGAAGTCCTTAGCTCGCCTAACAGCACTAGCGAAAGCCCACTTGATGTCCATCATATCCATTTCCTCCTTATCAATTTGTTGATAATCTTCTTGTGTCAGATTGATGTTTCCAATCTGACCTGCTATTAACCCACAATACGCGCTCACCAATGTGTTTAATAGCTCCATATTATCCTTAGCTACTTCAACACTTACTTTCGAGAAATTTGAAGTGTCGAGCCGAACTGTATTTGGATTAGATGGCTGACCAGCAGATGAAGTGCTTCCATAACAAGCTTGCTGTGGAACTAGTAATGGATTTCCGTACATATCTCTTGCTCCGATAGATTGATAGCTTTGCTTTGCGACTTCTGGTTGTGGATTTCCGTACATGTCAGTGCTTGAGACAAAAGCCGTTTTAGTTGAGAAAACTGGTAGTGGATTTCCGTACATATCTCTTGATACAAAGGCCGTTTGAAACTGAGCAAGTGGAGCAGGTCTTGCAGCAGTGCTAGAACTTCCACAGTTTCCATAATACATATCAGGATTCTGTGGCACTGGAATCATTTTGGCCTTCCTGATTTCCTCTTAATCTTTGTTCTCCAAGAGCTGAATGAAATCATTTATGTTTGTTGTAGGTCCTGAAATCTGAGGATCGATAACGAAAACCGAATCCTTGTTTATAACACACAATGTCACGGGTGCGGAATCCCCGTAACGATGCCAAATCAAACACAGTTAATAATAACACACGATGTAACCAATGAAACGCAATCTATTGATTAAATGGGATGAGAACCAAGAACAACTTATACACACACAGTTTGACATAATAACTGTCAGGGTATGCTCTCATCTCGTTTCAAAGTGAGACTAGAAAGTGTTTATATAGTAACCTGAGCCTTGCATCGACGAAACCAAAGATGGGCTCGACGAAACAAACATTGGACCACACATGGGCCTGAAGCAGCCCAACAGTCGACGAAACAAGGGGTGTTTCGTCACTGATGTCGACGAAACAAGTTGAAATTAACACATTCTTTTTCGTCGTGATGTGTTCGACGAAACACTCTGTTTCGTCGAAGGCTGCAACAGTTGTGTTGTTTGCTGCAAACAGACAGCAAACAACAGCAACATATAAACACTTACATAATGACCATAATACCCTTACATGCAACATGCATTGTTCGTATATAATTACATATCAAATAGAGACAAATAAGTCGGACACAAGCGGATAGGAGGATATCCGACTTGGTCGACGGCAAATACAGACTCGATAAACGACAAAAGTCCGTACAAAATACAACGATAAACAAGACTAGTTACAGACACAAAAAGGTGCACCAACATTTTTCGTAGACAAAGTGCCATTGTATTTCAAGATTTCCAAGAAACCATTCCATTGAGCTGGTAATGCGTCGGCAAACTTGATCACAACTTCTTCTGGAGTCACTACTACCCCAAAGTTATTCAATTCTGTCAACAAGTGATAATATCGACTTGTCAAATCTCCCAAAGATTCCCTTTCCATACATGTGAAGCCTTCAAACTCCTTCTTGAGTAGATCATGTCGCAATTTGCGTGACGCTTCATTTCCTAGAACTCTCGTCTTCAATGCATCCCATAACCGCTTAGTCGTCTTGAAGCTGACAAACTGATGATATATATCCTTGCTCAACGCTTGAGTTAGAATAGAATATGCTTTCTTTTCTAAATCATATTCCTTTTTCTCGTCTGCCGTAAGATCTGCAAATGTTGCGGTAGTTGAAATGGCAACCTCAAGTGCTTGATCGAAATCTGTAGTAAAACATAACCACAATTACGTGCTGTGCCCAAGGACATACGTATGGAATTTTCTTCCCATCCAGGATATTCATTCATGTGCATTAGCTTCGGTGGACGGTTAAGGCTTCCGGTTTCACTTTCGCTTAAAAGTATACTTTGAATACTTTGAGTTTGATTTGAAACGAACGCCCATTGACCAGTCGAAATTTGATTCGCTTGTGATGGAATAGACGAAGATGCGGCTGCGGGAGACTCGGCCCATGATGGCGACAAACCCGTGCTTCTATACTTGCTCTCCGTATTGGATGGAATACCCCACCAATCTGAACTCATTTCGGATATATAATGATGAATACCTGCTTAAATCACTTAAAACTATTTGTTAAGACAATTTTTGAAAGCTTCTGTTAAAAAGTTCTAAGTGAAAGCGACGAAAAACTAAGTTCGTTGCGAAAGACTCAATTGACGAAAAAGGGTTTTTCGTAAATAACAAAGTGACGAAAAATGATGTTTTTCGTCTAGACCAATTGTGATGAAAAATATGTTTTTCGTCAAAAACAATTCCAAAAGAGAGAAGGTTTTTCGTTGACCCTTTTGTCACAATCAGATAGATATTTAAAAAAAAAATCCCACCAAACCTTATCTTACCCTCTGACACACAGCATGTTTGAAGGTAACTTTGTCAAACACCTTACCTTATCACAATCAGTTTACCAACCCATCATTGTTTGAGTCAAGATTTTCAAAGTAAATATATTTTAATCTTTAACACTTCAACAGTAACTCAACCAAGGATCAAACACAAATATATTTGATGAACAATATGAATATTTGGATGAACTTAATGAGTTTTCTGATGACCGGAAAATTTTTTAACACAAATTTTGCAAGAAACTTCACTAAAAACCTTAACACAACATACATAAATGAGTTTTAAACAAGGTTTTCTATGAACTAACAGCAAAATGACAAAGATTTTCAAGATTTTCAAACAGTTTTTCCCAGAAAGTAGAAAGTATGAACTTTAACACAAATTTTGCAAGAAACTTCACTAAAAACCTTAACACAACATACATAAATGAGTTTTAAACAAGGTTTTCTATGAACTAACAGCAAAATGACAAAGATTTTCAAGATTTTCAAACAGTTTTTCCCAGAAAGTAGAAAGTATGAACTTCAAAACACAAGAAAAACACTCGGTTTTAACAAGGAAGAGAGCCTTGGCTCTGATACCACTTGTATGTCCAACTAGAGGAGGATCTAGTCGCCTAATCCTTGTATACGAACAAACCCGGTTGTGCGGAATCCAACCGGGAATGCAAACCGAGATAGGAACACGAACACAAAGATTCAACGTTTAAACAGCTCAATGTATTATTTAATCAGAAAGTTTGTTTACAAAGGTTCAACTAGAACAATCTCTCAAACTCTCTCTGAATACACTAACTCAGTGTGTGTTCTGTCGTTCTGTGTCCTTCTGTCTTCAGGTCTGCTGTTATATATAGGAACAATGGACGACGAAACATATTGCAGCCGATGAAAGATATGCAGCCGACGAAAGACATTAGCGAAAAACCATAGATGGCGAAAAACCACAGGTTTTTCGCCACAAAGTGAAATGGCAGTATTCCGTCGAGTGCTGATGAGGTCTTTCGTCATATGAGGATCAGCTGGGTTCTCCGTCATGTAGTAGGTATTTCGTCATGTATGCAGCTGGGTTTTTCGTTGCACACAGCAGCAAACAGAACATATAGTTCAGCAACAAGCAGAACTTGCAGACATACTTGATAACGATCCGAGACACGACGGAGGATATCGAGTCTCGGTCTTCAACTTGTAACAATGTCGAAACGAGCGAGTCGCATCCACACTTATGTATCAACAGTCTTCGGTCCTACACTTCATGATATTGGTTTCCCGTTTGGTTCGGTTTCTACTGGTCCGGTATAGCACACCCTAATGTAAGTATTTCCATTTAATCATTGGTCCGGTATAACACACCCTAGTATACGTATTTCCATTTAATCATTTTGGCTACACACCTCATTGTATTCATGGACGCCTTCCACGAGGCTTTTTAAGTCAATTTTCCACAATGGCCCTAACTATCTACCCTTAACTAATATTTTGTCCTTTTAAGAACGAACCAACGACATAGGTTGATGTGTACTAATTTAGAAGACTTTCAATATTTCTATGTTCTATATCAACACCTACTATCAATGAATATATAATGTTCACTGCAATGGGAAATAAGACGCTTTCTTGAAGTTCTTCTCAAACCACTAAACTTTTTAAGCCAGTTGTCCGCAATCTTATATCAAATATGAGAGATGTTGAATCGATGAGGCTTTGTATCTCACCACAAGGGGCTTTTATTACTGAATGGTTGGCTTGCTAGGGATTTTGATAGAGTAAATTATAAAAATCGTCCTTTATGTTTACACTAATTTGCAAACTATTTATTTTCTCTTAAAAGTACAAAAAACGTACTCCCCTTGCATGTTATGTCCTTTAGCTTTAACTTAGTTTTCAATGCCAAATCTAACCAAGTAGACCATACATAAGGGTATTTTGGTCATTTTACTCTAAATACTACAATAAATAACCATTAGAAAACAATAAATAAAATAATTCTCAAAACTTAGTTACTTCTGTAATTTAGTCGTTTTGAGTTTTGTAGCATTGAAATCACTTTAAATATCAAATACACGTGTTGCCTTAATATCGAATGTGTAGAATTTGGTGTTCCACCTTTCACAATCATATCTATAAATCATTGTAGCTTATAGCTGATATATTCACTCTCCGATACAACTTCAAAAGAATAATGAAATAGATTTCATCTTTTGCTTAACTTGTCTTGAATCCATTTTTATTATATTAATTTCAAAACCTTCTAGAGGCACAAAAAGCGGTTTAGGTTCCGTAACGGGTTAGAAACGACTCGAACCGTATATAGTTGGAATTCGGTTGTAACACACTAACCCTATACTTTTAAATCATATTGAACCCAATCACACCCGGTTCAAACCGCCCAAACCCAATTGTTTAACCTTTGTTGAACCAGTGGTACAAGTAAAATCTAAGCTACAATTATGAAGGCTTTGGATTGGGTTGGACCCAATCGGGTGGAGGCCCAAAGAAATATAAATCACCACGTAACCAGAATGCATGGCGGTGTCGGTGTCAGTGTCGTAGGGTTTTTAATTTTATAGCCTTCGTCTTCTTCCTCTGCCGAAGATTTCAAAACCCTAGTAATTGTTTCCATGGACAAACTCCCTGAGTCTCTGCTTCTTGAAATTCTGAGTCGACTCGACGACTCAGCCGATGTTGCTCGCTGCCGATTCGCTTCCAAGGCTTTCAATACTGTTTTTCCAGACCTTCGATCAATTAATCTTCGATGTTCCTCCACGAAATTTTGGAGTTCTTTGAAGAAGGTTTTTTTGGATCTTATTTCGAGACAGAGAATAGTTGAATCGGTGTGTATCCGCCTTCAGGAGACCAATAATGAGGACTTTGCAAAAGAGTGGCTGTTTTCTGGTTATTGGTACCGGTACCATTGTCCACCTCCATTGGCGCTGATTTCTGCATGTTGTAAGTTGAATGGTTTCTAGTGATTTTGTTGAGTTGAATATATGATTGTTAATTAAAGCATTCCTTTGTTGCAGGTCATAATCTTACTAAGTTAACTCTATGTTTTCCACACCTGTCTATCGACAATATGAATCCAATGCCAATGCTGACAAGTTTGACACTTGAATGCACAATATTAAAAGACCATCACCTAAACCAGTTTAATAAGTTTTTCCCTAATCTTCAACTTCTTAAGTTGGTAGGGGTATGGCTTAAAGATCCAAAGATCCACCTTCTCAAACTCCAAACCTGCCATTTAGATTTTGTTACTGATCCATCGTCTTTAACTCTAATCACCCCCAACCTCATCAAACTAAGAATTATATGTCCCTATCTCGCTGCAATTCATGTTGATGCTCCCATGCTATCTCACTTTCATCTTAGCCTTAATACCCGTAGACATGTTGCTGCATTCACTCCCAAAAGTTTTGAGAATTTGAAAACACTTTGGCTGGACTCTTTTTATATTGGATCATTACTTTCAGAATTCCCGATCACAAAAACAGTTCAGAATCTGACCCTGGGTTCGGGAGGAAAGAATAACGCAGGAGATTCAAAACTGACCTTAGTGAAGGTGTTCACAATTTTCCCGAACTTGAGTTCTCTATGTGTCAAATCAAGTGCTTGGTCGGAATTAGAAGCTTGTTTAAATCCAGAAGGTTGGGAGATTTTGGATGGGAGGATAGAATTGAAAACAATTTGTGCATATCTGAAGTTAGTTGACCCGTCCTTGACTTTCTCATATGTTGCGTGTGTGTTGGACCAATGCGTAGGCTTGTCACTGGTCTCGTTGCTCATCCATGCTGATGTTGTTGATACTGAATCTAAAAGTTTCATGTCTAAGTGCATGGTTCGTTGGCCAGGGTTGAAGTGGCGATGGGGGGTATGGTGTGAAGATACCGAAGATTCCTGGATAACCAATGTTATATATATCTAACATTTTTTTCTGCATGATTTCTGAGTCAAACAGATCAATAATGTGATTATCAATGTGCTCAGTAGTACTGATTTTGTGGGTGCCAACCACCCCTTAAATATAATAATCTGAACTGATTGTTACCTTATCAATACTCTATAGTTTTAAGATTGAAATTTGTTTGAAATTCGTGGATGTAAAGAAGAGTAATCAGTTGAATATAAACTTTTGATGTAAATCATGTTTTCTTAAAACGGCCCGTTTTGACCGGAACCTATTTTGCTGATGACCCGTTCTGAGCCAAACCATATTAAATCCCTTTTTAATTTGACCTGCTCAAACCGAACCCATTTTGACCCGCCACTCAACCCAACCAGACCCGACCCGTTTGTTTTGCCAGGCCTAGGTGCAGTATATCAAACACTTGGATTGCATATCAAATCGAACATGCAATATACAGACTTTCATTACAATTTTGGTTAAAAAAAGTGACATTTTCCATTTCCACAAATGTACATATTATCATAACACTTGTTATTAACACATCAACATTCTGTTCTAAGGAAATTAAAAAGAGAATATCAATTCAGACTCGCATGTTATGGTTTGACACACTTAATCACATGTAGCTTTCTTGTTTATGATGATGGGAGTTTAAATGAGATTTTCATAGTACTGCACAATTAGGTAGAAGAGGAAAGCAGTTTCACAAGAGGTTTGAGTGGGGCAATTTTGCTGGGCAGGGGCCTTCCAATAAATAATTAGGGGCCTAATCTAATTGTTTTGGGCTTTTCTAACATTGTTTGCCACATGTATATGGAGGTGCACAATAAAATCCGGGCTGGGAACTAAGTAAATTATCGATCTGCACCGGTCCGAAAGTAAATTATCGATCTGCACCTGGTCCAAATTCGTTGATAAAGTCTTAATTTAATCATGCTAAAAGTTGTATAGTTGATAAAGTCTTAATTTTATCAATGCACACTTAACAAGTAAATTCTCTTTCTTTTATTTTTTACCTTTTGTATTAAGTGTCACAATTTCCAAATTTCAAGAATACATGAAACCTGTTAAAAAAAAAAACTTTTGACCACTTTATGATACTGGTATATCATGCTAAAACTTTTGCCACAATGTTATGATACCGATATACCATGTAAAGTTTGCATAAGAAAAAATATATTCTAGTCCAATCTAGAGAGAATATTAATGTAAAATATGTAATTGCGATTGGAAGTTACAATTTGCCACGATGGCCATAACTACCCAACGACATAACTTGACGAGTACTAATTTAGAAGACTTTCTATATTGTATATCAACAACACCTAGTATCAATCAATATATAATGTTCACTGAAATTGGACATAAGGTGTAGGTTTCACTTTCTTGAAGTTCTTCCCAAAATGCTAAGCCTTTTAAGTCAATTTTCCACAATCTTAAATCAAATATGAGAGTTGTTGAATCGATTAGTATCAACGTTGTGTGAGAGATGCTCTATGAAGACTGTAGGTCCACCCGGAGGATCGAGTAACCTCTATTCCCTGTTTTCCGACAAACCCGAGAGTGCGGAATCCAAACGGGTAAGTTAAACCAAGTTACGAACACGTAAATGACGAACACGAGACTCAACGATTAACACACAATGTATTAATGCTTTGAAACGGTTACAATACAATGTTTACAAAATAATCTCTGTAAACTCTCTCTAATTCTCTCGTGTGTGTGTTCTACTTTGCTGTGAGTTCTATCTGAATATATATAGTCACAGACACGACGAAACATTGGATGGCTATGGCGAAACTCCAAAGTCGACGAAACCATCAGAGCATGGTTCATCGAGTTCATCAAGATATTCAAGTTGTGCTTGTTTTGTTCTTGATAATATTTGAGTTTGATTCTATATTGTTGAATTATTAAAGTGTTTGTGATTAAAATAATTTAAGTTGACATTTGTGTACTCAAACCATCATGAGTATTCGGTGAAAAGTCTGATAAGGTATGGTGATTGCTTTGAAAAGGAAGTCTCTTTGTCAGATAATGGATAAGATTTTGTTTTGATAAGTATCTAAATTGGCTGTCATCACTTTAGTCAAAGAAATCGGCTGGACGAAAACAACCCTTAGGTTTCGTCACATTAGGTTTCGCCAAGTAAGGTTTCGTCGCCTAGATTCAACATAGGTTTCGTCGAGCTTTATATTAAAGTTTCGTCGATCATTTAATCAATCAAGTTTCATAGAGTTAAGGTTTCGCCACAGAAAGTTTCGTCGCAATTAAAAGTTTCGTCGAATATTTGGTTTCGTCGAGTAATATAGTTTCGTCAAAACTTGTAATTTTTTTTAACAGAAGACTTTTAAAACTTTCTTAACTGTTTGATTTGAGTGTTTTGAGCACGTTTTCATCATTATACATCTAAAATGAATCCGGCTTGGTGGGATACGAGCAAGGGTTTATCTCCTTCATGGGCTCAGTCTCCCACACCGTCAAATAAAACGTATACGAGAAAGGACTTAGCAACCGATTTGTATGGAAATCCATTACCACCAGTTGCTTCACATGCTCCACTTCAAACGGCGTTTGTCACAAGCACAGATTTGTATGGCAATCCGATACAAGTTCCTGTAAAGCCAGCTCCAACCACAGACTTGTATGGAAATCCATTACCACCAGTTGCTTCACAGCGCCATCGTTCTACTGTAGCACCATCATCTCTTGATCCAAGGAACTGTAGTCAAACAAAAACGGTGTTTTATGCTAAAATTGTCAAAGATGCCAGCAATGGTGAATCATTGCGAAACAATGACAGTTCTGAACATGACAGTAGTTCAGTTGAAGACGTTTCAACTTCAGTTGAAGATGTTACAACTTCAAGTTCAAGTTCAAGCGAGGATGGATCTGAATGTGAATCATCAAAGGAAGTTGTTGATTCTGATGCAGATAGGTCAACATCTGAGAGTGATTCCAGTCAGGTATGTGTCGATGAACCAACTGTTGTTAATTGTGATAATTGTGCTAGCTTAAGTGTTAAATGTGCTGATTTGGATACTAATATGTCTGAGTTGCAAAGCAAACATGATGCTTTAAATGCTGAATTGTCTGACTTGTAAAACAAACATGTTTCTTTAGATGCTAAGTGGTGTGATTTGCAAAGCAAACATGAGGCTTTGCAAAACAAATATGAAGTGACAAATATCCACAATCAAAAGTTGACAGTGGATCTTTCGAAATGCAAAGAGGCTAACATGTTTTATGAAAACCATGAAAAGGAATTCAAAACGGTGGTTGCAAATTTAAGAAAAGATAAAACCGAACTGACAAAAATGGTTTCAAGAAAACAAACTGACATAAACTGTTATATCAATCGTCTTGAGATCATGCAAAAAGAGTTAGGCTGTACAAAGTGTGAAAGTGAGGCGATCCGGCTTAAGCTAGACAGTTATTCAAACTCTAGATACGTGCTGGCTCACATCATTGACACACAGAAAGAGAAAAAGGATGTCACATGCATTGGATACAAGAAGTGTCCACCACCTATTAAACACGATTATTCTTCGATGCCTGATGAGGAAAATAAACCTCATTTTGAGCCCTCAGTTTCATTGAGCCTTGAGGAATTCACATTTGGGCTAGGTTACAAAAAGGAAGTATCCCCAGATTCGGATGAATCAGCAGATGCGAGAGTGTCAACAGCTGAACGAAATCAGGATCCTCCAGTCATTGTTGAGGATGCTGATTCGTCAGATGATGAATCCGAGGATACTAACTCTGAACAGTCAGAAACGGTAAGAAAAGAGGAAAACATACCTCTCGAAAATTACATTCTTTGTGATCCATCTGCAAAACCGTTTGTGACTGCTAAAGCCAAGTCTGTTGAATCCTCATCTGGAAGCTGTGAAAGCGTGAACTTGCTTTACACATTGATTGGATCTGATAAAATATACTCAGACAATGATTTTCCAATCAAGAATGTCAATCAATCTTTGGTTGATAAAGTTTTCGAAGACTCTACCAGTAAGTTTTTGGGAAAGTCGAGCCCAGGAGTTGTAGTAACTCAGTGTGCTCCTATCCCAAAATCCGAAGTTAGAAAGATGTAACGTTCCCAAAATATATATATGTATATATATATCAACTTATGTCATTAAAAGAATGCATCATGGGTAAATTAACCAATAAAAATATGAGATATTTTGGGCAAGCGTAGAAACCATTTAATAACTAATTTATAAAATACATTATATTCGAACCTACTCTGTTTTTAATGAAACTTGGTTCAAATGTAGATAAAATTATTCTCGTTCTAATGGCATATTTATTATTTTATAAAACATCGTACTTTAAAAGTTATAAGCACCAAATGAGTGAAGCAGTTAAATTAATTATAATATATAATTAATTAAAATAGTTAAATCAAAATATTTAATAATACATCTATAAAGTGCACGTGTAAGAAATTTAATAAGCTATTTAAATAAACTAAAATTTACATTAAATAATTAATGTCTATATAGGATGGATAAGAATTGAAATGACACATATAGCATCTTTTGAATAAAACTTTCCAATTCAGCTAAGCATTTAATGCTGTATACATTTGAGTGGGGATAAAGTTTCGATCATATATATATAGCACTAATGAGAGTCTCAGAAGTTGTTCAATTTCCTTGCTTTTCTCTCTCGATATGTACACTCTCAATATATATATATATATATATATATATATATTCCCATTTTTCTTAAATATTCCAACTATAATATTTCAAAAGCCTGTCCTGTTTTAAGTTTTGTAACCCCTGATCACCGATACCATGTCCAAGTGACATAGGGCCCCGTAACGTATGTCAAGGCTCTGCCTAAATTCGTTGGGGTTCTGTCTCGTGACGTAGGGATAAAGTAGAATTTGAGTTACTATACTTAAGTGTGAGTGCACTATATATTCTATTAAATAATCCAGGAGTTGTACCAAGATATATCAACCCTCCAAAATATTTCTGACACCCCTAATATATTTAGAATACCCCTATATGTTTTTTTATATACACCCCGTATGCGAAAACTGAACCCGAAATATAATATAGTATTAAAAATAAATAAAAAACAAGAAATAGTAAGTTGAGGCGGGCCGCGTAGACCCACCCCAATCCTTACGCTGGCGGTATGAAGGTTGAGACCTGATTCCCTTGATTTTATTAAGTTCAAGCGGGCCGCGTAAGCTACCCGTTAAGCTAACGCGGGCCGCGAGAGACTAAAAAGGTGGCGCAACCCGGTGCGGCCACGTGGACCAACACCCAGCAGGCCTACTCAATGACTCAGCCCAGCTACGTTTGACCTGGAGTTAACGCGGGCCGCGTAAGCCCTGCCCGTATGTTACGCGGGCCGAGACAAACCTAGAATCAGCAACTATAAATAGATGGCCTTGGATCTCAGGTGAATTCGTTCATTCTTCGTTTCTCAATCACAATTTCTGAATAGTAGAAATAATACTCGGGTATTATAAACCCCTAATTAGCGAGGTTCCGCTCCGTTGTAAGTATTATAACCCCTGTTTCGTAATAGATACGTTGCCCGATTGATTTAGGGTTCCGTAACAACTGTCGTGGTTCTGCCCGACGTAGTTGTTGGAATGCCGTCTCAGGGAGCGTATCATTAATATTTTCAAAGGGTTATGATACTAACCTATGTACATTTGTGTAAATTATAGATTATTTCCAGGAAACCCTTACGCGAAGTCTAACATAGCAATGTGAGTAATCTCCTTTTTGTTAACAGTTTTTACAAAACCTTAACTATTTTACAATGCAATTTAGCAGTGATTGAGTCTTTGTTGTTCTTCAATTACTGCCGGTATCTTGGGGTTTTGTATACAAAATTTACTACACTGTGAGTAGTAAGTCAAGGTTGACAGTACGTTACCATTAGACAATGAGTTAGCCAATGTGTAATATGACCCACAAGTCAGTGGATTGATAGTACCAAATGGAGTAATTGTGTAGACATAAACAATGTGATCGCTCTCAATACTGTTTTAATTGATAAAATGTTTCTTGATTAAACTGGGATTCACTCACCAGTATTTCTTGCTGATAAAATGTTTTAAACACGTGTTTCAGGTAACTTAGTGTGAAGCCAATAAAAGCCAGTTGGAGAGCACTGAAGGCTTGGAAAAGTGGAAATAGAGTTACCTAAAATAAAATAGATGTTTTTAATAAATAAAATAGGATTTATTCCTATGGAAACATGTGTACTACGAATTTGGGTTTTTCCCATATATAATTATATTTATAAAATATGGTGGTTTACTCTGATCAAATATTTTCTAACTACGGTCCTGATAAAAATTTTCCGCTGCCAAATTATACAATACGCGATACCACCGAAACTGGCTCGCGGCCGCCCGTTCCCATGGATTAGGGATCGGGGGTTGTGACAAAAGAAATATGGGAATCAAAAATTGCAATCACAACACAATCAATGAAAGCAAGGTCATGTTCACCAAGGAAAGGGAAAAGGCAAACAAAGCCAAAACAAGAAGACGATTCAGAAGGTAAACTTCGTGAAATCCAGAGGGACTGATAAAATTGAAACTTTCGAAAACAAATCCAACACGGATTTTGTTAAACAAAGTAAAATTTTGAAAAAAAACAGTCAAAACAATTACACACAACACAAAAACGGTTGTGATGTAGGACCAAGTACCTCAAGATCACGAAGTTCATCATCAAGTTCTTACAGTTATGATACTCCGAGGTTTGTTGAGCGGAGATCATGCTTTGAATGTGGTGAGTATGGGCACATTGTCAGAAATTGTCCATATCTCACGAAAGGAAAGGCAAAAGTTGATGCCCCCCATGGTAACTGTTACCATAAAAGATCTGTTTCACCAAAACAGGACCCTTGTCTTGATAAACAACAGGAAATGAAACAGAAAAAGAAACAACGAAAAGAAGTTGAAAAGGTTTTAAAACCAGAGGTTGTCCAAACGCAGTATGTTAAGTTAGAAATTAAAAATGAAAAACAAAAACAGTTTTGGAAACCAAAACCAGTAACTGTTTCAGGGGGAGCTACATCATTTCCGAATCATCGGGAAATGAATGTCACAAATCTTGATGATGACGGACGACCCAAGTCTGTGAAGGCTTGGGTCCCCCTCTCCAACTAATCTCTGAATGAGTGTGTTGGATGTTCCAGGAGGAACTATTGATAGTCTTAGGATTGTTGATAGTGGAGCGTCCATGCACAAGATCGGCGACATAAGGCTCCGAAATATTGTTACATCTAGGAGAATATTGTTGCCACTTATGGAGAGAAATGAAAAAGAAAAGAAGACAAAAAATGTCTGATGAAAGAATGTGGCTGAATGAAGTTGAAAAATTCGACAAGATGCAATATGTGCCAAAATTTGGTTGTTATGGTTTTTGATCGGGTCGACAGGAAAGATTCCAATGAAAAGTACGCGCCTGTAGCACGTCTGAAGCTTTTTGAAGATTCATGGATTTTTCTTTCACAAGAAGTTCAAAGTCCACAAGATGAACGTGTAGGGTACTTTTCTCCACGGGGTGCTAGGAGAAATTTCTTTATCAACTAGAATATGCAACGAAGAAATATTTTTGTTTATTGTCATATTCTCGCATTTGGTAACGAATGAATGAACCTAGAATGTCAATACCGGTCCTAACGAGTTCACAAAGTCTTTGGAGGGATACAAGTCGGATCCTACGGGGTACTAGGGGACGTTCTTATTCAACTAGAATATGCAAAGAAGAAAGTCGTTTTCGTGATTTTTCGAAAAACCGAGAATATTCAGTGAAGATTGACGACAGTTCCACTAAGTGAAGGGAATTGGTGAACAATTGAAAGTTGACGACAGTTCCTTTAAAGTGGAGGGAATCTGTTAAGGTTTAGAGATCTTACCAAAGAAATGGGGGAATAAAAATTTTCGTATGTTGAATTTCTTCGGTAAATTTCTAAACGCAATCACAGGTGGTAGAGTTTGTGATTTTCTGGTGATACTAAAGGTTCGGCGTGGAATGTTTTGCACAGACACATATTTGAGGATTTTAATTAATTCTCCAGCCAGCGTGAAGAGTTTTGCACGGAAACATACATGCATCTTAAGTCTACAGTAGTTACAAAAGCGCTGTTCACTGAAGACCTGGGGAATCTTTATGAAAGCTGATTGTTCAAGACTGAAGACCTGCAGGATTCGGTTTTGGGTTTGATGTTTCTTTGGGATTTTACAAGGATCTGGGGGTAACTCAATTCATTGAGTTTGCAAACGATGTACTTGGTCTAGCTGACTTCCTGAGTACTGATGCTGAAGATCCGTAGTGCATTACGTGGTCAACTTCACAAAGGTGAGACAATGAGATCTGGATGTAGTTCAACTAAGCATGCTGGTTGAGCTTGCAAGGGATACACTTGGTCTAGCTGACTTTCCTGAGTGTTGATGCTGAAGATTAAAGTGCATTACTTGGTCGATTCCACAAAGACGATTTACAGAAGACAGTTCACCAGAAACCTCTACCAATGTAGTATGCTTGAAGATCAAGACTTGATGCAGTTTTTAAAGAATGGAACCCTTATCAAATGCCGGTTGGAGTATTGGAATATCAGCGGAAGATCGGTCAATTGAGCCTTTTGAGGAAATTGCCCAACACCCAACACGGATACGCATACTTTGAGGGGGAACTATTATACAAGAAGCGTCAAGATACTACTTACTTGGATCATCGGTCAAGGGGGAATTTGTTAACACAGAGAAGATGAATACTTGACTGAAGATCGATTGCAGTTGCATTTTCGGCATTCGACAGCAACGGACAAGGGGGAATTTGTTGATGCAGATTTTGTGTCCGATGCTTGTCGAATAGATTAGATTTATTTTAAGCTGAATATGTAATAGTTAGTGAAATGGTCAAACGAACGTGTATTGACCCGCTCGTTTGAAGTGGTCAAACGAGAGGGTTATTTGTTTGACCGTGTGTGTTTGCAAGACAAGGGGGTGTGGCTATAAATAGCAACCCCTTGCCATTTGCAACTTTTGGAAGTTTTAGAGGTTTGAGTCCTCACAGGGAGAGATCACCACTTGGTCTCTCCCCGGATGTGTACTCCTTTGGTATGGTTCAGTTAGCTTGTTAATCGGGCTGACTTGTTATGTTATGTTACAAAATCAATACAAGTAAGTATTTCATCCGTCTCTAATCTTCCCGTCTATGAACATAATCATGATAATCACGGTTTCGGTCCCGAAAACGGTCCTACAGTTTCACTTGGTGTAAAGGTGATGTGGGCGGTTTTGGTGTAACTAATCTATCTATAAAGGATAAATTTGGTGAAAAAACGAGTCAGTCAAAATAACTTTTCTCAGTGCCTCAGCAACTATTGGGGGCCAATTTATAGACTGATGGTTTTCAGCAATCGGTCCCCATCAAACATGAAACATATATAGTGAGCATATTTCACAAAAATCATTTGAACAAATCACCCCTGGACTTGCATGTTTCACATCCTAGCAATACAAGTAGGGCTGCAAACGAACCGAACGAACATGAACAAGACCTGGTTCATGTTCGTTTTTAAGAAATATATGTGTTCGTGAACCGTTCACGGACACTTATTGAACAAGATTTTATGTTGGTGTTCGTTTGTTAAGGAAATGAACTTGTTCGTGTTCATTTGTGTTTGTTTGTTAATTTTAGGCGACAAACGTTGATGAACACAAATGAGCACAAACTAACGTTTATGAACACAAATGGAAACAAACGAACACAAACAATCGTTCATGAACATAATATATAATAGAATGACACTTATTAGATATTTAATTTGTTGGAATTTTGAAGTATTTAAATAAATATAAAAACTAAAAACACTAATGAACTATCGAACACAAACGATCACGTTACCGAACGTTCACGAACATAAACGAACGAACTCGACCACTGTTCATGTTTGTTCATTTAACTAAACGAAAGAAATTTCTTGTTCGTGTTCGTTTGTTTAATAAATGAACGAACACAAACGAAATTTACGCCGAACGGTTCACGAACTGTTCGCCGAACGTTTGGTTCATTTGCACCCTAAATACAAGTCTTGCTAACAGAGTATCATGGGTGCAATTAATTTATTGTTGGACCTTGTTTCGGACCGAAACCGTGATTAGTGAGTGATTATGTTCAAGACGGGAGAGATTAGAGACAAACAAACAAATTCTTTTTGTTAATCCGGTGGTATAACATTACAAATCGGCCCGATTACAAGCTAACCGAACTAATACCAAAGGAGTATACATCCGGGGAGAGACCAACTGGTGATCTCTACCTCAAACACTAAAGCTCTCTGTGAACTCTCTCAATGAGCTCACCCTCTCTCTCTGGTTTGCAAATGACAAAAGGGTTGCTATTTATAGCCACACCCCCTTTGTCTAGGAAACACACATGGTCAAACAAATAACTCTCTCGTTTGACCACTTCAAATGAGCGGGTCAATACACGTTCGTTTGACCGTTTCACTAACTATTACAAATTCAGCATAAAATAAATCTAAACTATTCGAATAGCATCGGACACAAAATCCGCATCAACAAATTCCCCCTTATCCGTTGCTGTTGAATGCTGAAAATGCAACTGCAATCTTCAGTCAAGTATTTATCTTCTATGTGTTAACAAATTCCCCCTTGACCGATTATCCAGGTAAGTAGTATCTTGACGCTCCTTGTATAATATTTCCCCCTTAAATTACGCGTGTCCGTGTTGGGTGTTGTGCAATGTCCTCACAAGGCTCAATTGACCGATCATTCGCTGATCTTCCAATACTCCAACCGGCATTTGATAAGGGTCCCATTCTTTAAGAACTGCATCAAGTCTTGATCTGTCATAAGAACTCTATTTCTTTCAAGCATACTACATTGGTAGAGATTTCTGGTGAACTGTCTTCTGTAAACGGTCTTTGTGGAATCAACCAAGTAATGCACTTTAATCCTCAGCATCAATACTCAGGAAAGTCAGCTAGGCCAAGTATATCCCTTGCAAGCTCAACCAAACAGCACGCTTAGTTGAACTACATCCAGATCTCATTGTCACGCCTTTGTGAAGTTGACCAAGTAAAGCACTACGGATCTTCAGCATCAGTACTCACTACAAGAAAAAAACCCCTATAAGGAGGACACCTATAGGGACAACAAAGGTCCTTTCTATAGATCACCCTATTGAGACGACATGTCGTTTCTATAGGGTTTTCGTGCCTTTTAAGATAGGCTACCTTATAGAGACGACATATCCTCTCTATAAGGTGAAAATAATTTTTTTTTGGTTTCTTTTTTTGTTGAACCGGTAACTTTAAAAAAACATTTTAACTTATAGAGACGACATGTTGTCTCTATAACTTTAAATATTTTTCTTTTAATTTAATTTTATTAATGATCAATATGTATGAAAATTAAAATAAAACTAAAAAATAAAGTATAACCTATAGAGACGACATGTCGTCTCTAACAAGTTTGACTATTCAAAAAATAATTTAAATTTAGGCGGCATGATTTCCCACCATTCCAAATTTTTTGTGGGAAAAAAGCCTAACCTATAGAAATGACATATCGTCTCTATAGGGAACCATAGTTTTGTTTTGTTTTTTTTAGTTTTGGTTAATAAACAATTTATTCTTGATTTTTAACTAAAAATATATATTTAACCCTATAGAGACGACATGTCGTCTCTAAAATGTTTGAAATAAAAATTTTAAAAAATAAATAAACTAACCTTTAGAAAGGATATATGGTCCCTAAAATGTTTGAAATAAAAATTTTTAAAAATAAATAAACCAACCTATAGAAATGACATAACATCTCTATAGGGAATTGTTTTGTTTTTTAATTTTGGTTAATAAATAACTAAAAATACAAAAAATGTTATTCGCATATAGAGACGACATGTCGTCCCTAAAAACCCAATTAAGTTTATTAATTTATTCTTCTTTTTTAACTAAAAAAAGTATATTTAACCCTATAGAGACGACATGTCGTCTCTACAATGTTTGAAATAAAAATTATCAAAAATAAGTAAACTAACCTATAGAAAGGACATGTCCACCCTATAAGTAAAAATAATTAAATTTTAAAAAAATATTCACCTATAGTCGTTCCTATAAGCCAAATTCACTATTTCTTATTTTATTCATGATTTTTACCAAAAAAAAATAATATTCAATTATATAATTATCATTTTATTAAGTAATAAACAATTAGGTTCTGTAATAAAATTAATTTTATTTGGTTTATTAGATGTATTTGAACTTATCTATATATATATATATATATATATATATATATATTTATGAATACTACATAAATATAATTTTAAATAAAATACATAAACTTAAAAAGACCTACATACTAAAATATAAAAAACACGTAATATCAAACATAATAAGATATTTAATTCCATCAAACGAGCAATCTGAATTCGATGAACACTCGTCTTCCTATTGATATGTGTATATGTTATGTGTTTGTATATATGTGTATGTGTGTGTTAGTGTATGTATGTGTTTGTATGTATGTGTGTGTATTATGTGGGTGTGTATGTGTAGTATGTGTGTATATATGTGTGTACGTGTGTATGTATGTATGTACATGTGTGTGTATGTATGTACGTACGTACGTGTGTGTGTGTGTGTATGTATGTATGTTTGTGTGTGTGTGTTTGTGCTAGGGGTACAAACGAGTCGTGCGACTCGCGAGTTGCACGAGATCAGCTCGAGATAAAGCTCGAAACGAGTCGAGTCTTGTCGAGCCTGTGCCGAGTCTGAGCATAAAATAAAGCTTGTTTATTTATCGAGCCTGACAGGTGAAGCTCGTCAGGCCTGTTCTTGAGCCTTAGTGTAATATTTGTTCTTTATAAATATTTAATTGAGCTTGATAAACTACCAACGAGCCGAGCTCGAGCTCTCACAAGTTAATTGAGCTCAAGCTTTGTCCAGCTCGGGTTCATGTACGTGTCTGTGTGTCTGTATATAGGGTTATTGGATTTTATCACCCCTAACTATTGGCTATTTGCCGCCACCACCCCCAAGCAAGATCAAAATTTAGTGATTAGTTAACGACATGGTGACAGAACACACTAAGTGTTAAGTTGGGGGTGACAGACGTCAAAGTGATAGTTGAGGGTGGAAGCGGGTAATAGCCAATAGTTGGGGGTGATAAAATCCAATAACCCCTGTACGTGTAAGTGCGCCACATTGCGCCTCATCGAGTGCGAGTTAGGGTTCCGCACCCTTCGCGAGTACACTTAGTGAGTGCTTCCATGAAACAATAAGGATGGAGAGTTCCCACTTAAATACCCCTTTAAGTTTCATCTCTCCTCCTATGTGGGACAAGGTGCCACTTTCCCACTTTTTTCAGCATTCAAGTTTCAAACACCAAACTTTGAGCATCGATATCTCATTCATCTTAGCTCCGTTTTGGACTTGGTTTAGTTCATTGCGAAGCTCTTCCAACGTAGAACACAAACCCACAAATAAATATATAAAACCCACTCATTTTATTATATTTATTTCTAGTCCAAAATAGGAAAAAGTCATTTTCCTATATTTGTGAAAAATGCTATTTTCACAAATTTCCAACAAATTGTACATATATTATTTCCAGATTCTTATGCGATGTTTTGCATCCTGCATATGTTACAAACCAAAACAACATCATTTCAAAGGTTTCGCATACAGGGTTAAGTGTTTGGACCAGTAAAGCGATGAGTTTGATCGATAATGATTTCGGTTTTAAGAACAACCCAACGACATAGGTTGATGTGTACTAATTTAGAAGACTTTCAATATTTCTATATTGTATATCAACACCTACTGCCAATGAATATATAATGCTCACTGAAATGGGAAATAAGGCACTTTCTTGAAGTTCTTCTCAAAACACTAAGCTTTTTAAGTCAATTGTCCGCAATTTTATATCAAATATGAGAGTTGTTGAATCGATGAGGCTTTGTACCTCACCGCAAGGGGCTTTTATTACTGAATGGTTGGCTTGCTAGGGGTTTTGATTGAGTAAATTACAAAAATTGTCCTTTATGTTTACACTAGATTGCAAACTATGTCCTTTCTATTCAAAAAGTACAAAAAACGTACTTGATGTTTACAAACCGTTGCACGTTATCTTCTTTAGCTCTAACTCGGGTAGCTTTCAATGCTAAATCTAACCAAGTAGACTACACATAATGGTATTTTGATCATTTTACTCTAAATATTAAAATAAATAACCATGTTTTAAGTTTTGTAGCATTGAAATCACTTTCAATATCAAATACACGTGTTGCCTTAATATCGAATGTGTAGAATTTGGTGTTCCACCTTTCACAATCATATCTACGAATCATTGTAGCTTTTAGCTGATATATTTACTCTCTAATACAACTTTCAAAGAATATTGCAATTGATTTCATAATTGATTTCATATTTTTCTCAATCTTTCTTTAATCCATTTTTGTATTATATTAATTTCAATACCTTCAAAATGAGACGTCCAATTAGGATTAGGCCACCCCAATCTAGTTAAAACCCATAGAACATCTAGAGGCGTAAAAAAGCGGTTCAGGTTCCGTAACGGGTTGGAATTCGGTTGTAATACACTACACTACTAAAAAACACGCTTAGTTCCGACCAAGTTTTTTGTTGGAATTCGGTCGGAAAACGGCGTTTCCGACTAATTTCTGACAAAGAGGGTTTAGTCGGAAAAAGTCAGGTCGGTAAAAGTTTCCTACAAGATTCCGATGATGTTTTCGACAAACTTCCGACTAATTTCTTACTACATTTTTCCGACAAAATTCCGATTAATTTGTAACTACAATTTCCGACATAATTCCGATGATTTTTAACGATCAATTTCCGACCATTTTGCGATTCAAAATAGTAATAGTTTTCCTACTGTTTTCCGACCAAATTATTTTAATTTAAAAAAAAAATAATAAAAATCCTGCTTAAAAATTTATAAATTCCTATTTACAACATAAATATGATATCATATTCATCTCACATATTTCAACAACAAAATTCAACACCGTTATCAAGTTACAAGATTATCCACAAAAATACGACACCGTTGTCAAATTACAAGTTCTCCACAAAATATGATACGGTTGTCAAATTGGAAGTTCAACCACAAAAGACAATAAACTTAACCTAGACTAGGATGGAGAATTGCCTTGATTACCAAATTGTTTCAATAGCTCGGCAATTTGTCGTTGCATTTCTTCTCTCACTTGTTGTTGTGCCTCTTCAACTCGGTTATGCAACATATCCACTTGAGATTGCAAGTTTTGCACCTTCAAAGTTGTTTAAAATACATAATATTAGTAAAAAATAGAGACAGAAACCAAGCCCAGGTAACTAATTTTGGATCTTAATTTTGGTCAATTTTCTGCCATGTTGAGTAGGGCTGCCCCCATCAACCTCAATGCAATAACCAAACCCACCAAAAATAATCCAAAACTGCCCATTTGCAACCCAATCTAACCTGTTCTGGCATGAACTTAGTCTCAAACAAACCCGTCCTAACCTGAACCAAAAATAAACATTTTTTTCTAAATTGGTCTATCCCGACTCAAACCCACCCTGACCCGGCAGCCCGCCTGACTCGAAGTGAACCAAAGTGAAATGAATAAATCATTTGTAATATAAATTATTACTTAGCAAAATGATTTTGGTGGTGTCTAGGGTTTTGTTTTTTGGATCAGCTTAAAGAACAAAGGAAGTGTAAAAAGGTGGGATTTGGGATTTTGGGATAAATCTAAAAAATTGGAAAGGGCGCTTGGGATTTGGGCGGGAATATAGAAAACATGCTTTTTGCTGGAAAATAGTATAAAATTATACACATTAATTAGTTATTATTTATAATCTCAAGTAATAATAATAATTGTATGCACATTAAGGCCAAAAATATGTCAAATGAAAATAAATGTATGCTAGTTTTTTGTCACATATCTAGCGTAGATTAATAATTTGTATCATGTAACGATACTTTTTTTTTTTGTCAAACATATAAAAATTTAAATGTAATCATATTTTTATTAATTATATTATGAATGTACATGTTATTATCTTTTGAAATACAAAATATAACAAAGTTGTATTAACTAAGGATGATAAGCATCATTTAATAAAGGTACTATATAAATAATTTGCATTATATCACATTCTAAGTTTTCCGACCAATTTCCAAGAAACTTTTTTTTTTCTTTTTTTTTCTTTTTTTGTCGGAACTTAGTCGGAAGTTTCCTACAAATTTCCGACCATAAATTTTTTTGTCGGTAAATTGTCGGAAATTAGTCACAAAAACCAGGTATTAATTTTAGTCGGTAATTTGCCAGAAAATGGTCGGAATTTTCCGACCAAATATGTTTTGTCGGAAATTATGGTCAGAATTTTGCAGATTTCTAGTAGTGCTAAAACTATACTTTTAAATCATATTGAACCTAATCACACCCGGTTCAAACCGCCCAAACTCAATTGTTTAACCTTAGTCAACTAGTGGTACAATCTAAGCTATAATTATGAACGCTTTGGATTGGGTTGGACCCAATCGTGTGGAGGCCCAAAGAAATATAAATCACCACGTAACCGGTACCAGAATGCATGGCGGTGTCGTAGGGTTTTTAAGTTTATAGCCTTCGTCTTCTTCCTCTGCCGAAGATTTCAAAACCCTAGTAATTGTTTCCATGGACAAACTCCCTGAGTCTATGCTTCTTGAAATTCTGAGTCGACTCGACGACTCAGCCGACGTTGCTCGCTGCCGATTCGCTTCCAAGGCTTTCAATACTGTTTTTCCAGACCTTCGATCAATTAATCTTCGATGTTCCTCGAGGAAATTCTCGAGTTCTTTGAAGAAGGTTTTTTTGGATCTTATTTCGAAACAGAGAATTGTAGAATCGGTGTTTATCTGCCTTCACGAGACTGTTGATGAGGATTTTGCAAAGGAGTGGCTGCCTAGGGTTTCCCAATCCTTGAAATCGCTTTCATTATCTGGTTATTGGTACCGTTTTGCACCTCCTTTGGCGCTGATTTCTGCGTGTTGTAAGTTGAATGTTTTCTAGTGATTTTGTTGAGTTGAATGTATCATGGCCGGCCCTGGGGGTGGGCGGGGAGGACCACCGGCCAGGGCCCGATATTTCGAGGGGCACGTTTTTTTGTGAAAAAACCCGATATGTATATGTAAAATATTTTTTTAACAGGGTACACCCATACAAACACCAACATAGGCCCCCTTACAAAATTATTCATTTGGTTTAGATTAGTTATTAACCCCTTTAGCATTAGGTTTAGACCTTTTAGAGAGCCCAATACCCAATTTCGTTAAGACCTAAGGGCACATTTTTTTGAGCCCGAACAGGGTACACAAATTCTCAGGGCCGGGCGGCCGGCCCTGGAATGTATAATTGTTTTAATGCATCCATTCTGCTTCCTTTGTTGCAGGTCATAATCTTACCAAGTTAAATCTAAGTTTTGCATGGCTGTCTATGGATTACTTGAATCCAAATCCAATGCCAATGCTCACAAGTTTGACAGTTGAACATATATTGTTAGAAGACGAAGACCTAAACCAGTTGAATAAGTGTTTCCCTAATCTTCAAGTTCTTAAGTTGGTATGTATCACAGGACTTAAAGATCCTAAGATCCACCTTCTCCACCTCCAAACCTGCCATTTGGATTTCTCAACTGATCCATCGTCTTTAACTCTAATCACCCCCAACCTCATCAAACTAACAATTAAATGTCACTATCACGCTGCAATTCATGATGATGCTCCCATGCTATCTCACTTTCATCTTAGGCTCAATGCCCTTGGACATGTTGCTGCATTCACTCCCAAAAGTTTTGAGAATTTGAAAACACTTTGGCTGGACTCTTTTTATATTGGATCATTACTTTCAGAATTCCGGATCACAAAAACAGTAAAAAATCTGACCCTGGGTTCAGGAAAGAATGCACCAACTAACGCAAGAGATTCAAAACTGACCTTAGGGAAGGTGTTCACAATTTTCCCGAACTTGAGTTCTCTATGTGTCAAATCAAGTGCTTGGTCGCAATTAGAAGCTTGTTTGAATCCAGAAGGTTGGGAGATTTTGGATGCGAGGATAGGATTGAAAACTATTTGTGCATATCTGAAGTTAGTTGACCCGTCCTTGACTTTCTCATATGTTGCGTGTCTGTTGGACCAATGCGTAGGCTTGTCAGTGGTCTCGTTGCTCATCCATGCTGGTGTTGTTGATACTGAATCTAAAAGTTTCATGTCTAAGTGCATGGTTCGTTGGCCCGGGTTGAAGTGGCGGTGGGGCATATGGAGTGAATACGTGAAAGATACTTGGATAACCAATCTATATCCAACTGAACACCACAAATCATCTAAGAAGCTTCACTTGTGATGAGGTAAGATATATATGTTATTCATTTATGTTTAATTTGGATATTTGGTTTTGATGAAATATTAATGAAAATGCTTTAACAGTTACATTTAGTTTTGATTTTTATTCTATAAACGTGGTTACATGCATCAATAATTTTAGCTATTTGATCAATTAATTTATCTAGTCAAAGAACTTGAGACACCATGATCTACTGTTTCCTTTTGACTACTCTCTATGGCTACACCAATATATCTTTGAAACCACCAATTATCTTGTGGAAACTAGGGGTGTAAATAAGCCCAAAGGTCGGTTAAAAGCTCGAAAGAGTCGAGCCCCGAGCTCAAGCCTATAATAGAGCTCGTTTAGTTATCGAGTTCGAGTCTGAAATACAAAGCTTGTTTAGGCTCGCGATCCTAAACGAGTCCAAACAAAATTTTACTTTTTATATAATGACGACGGCGGCGGCGGCGAGCCGAGCATTGGCTTGTTTAAGAGATATTGAAGCGAGCCCGAGCCGAGCTTTTAGCTTGTTTGAGTTTGTTCTCAAAATAGCTCGAGCCCGACTCGAGCTTTGGGTTTAACTCGCGAGCCGAGCTTGAGCTCAAATAAGTAGGCTCTAACCGAGCCGAGCTCGAGCTTCATAAAAACATGGCGAGTCGAGCTCGAGCCTAGTCGGGCTCGGCCCGGCTCGTTTACACCCATACTTTAAACATACCTTGATGGATTTTTTTTCCATCTGATTGTCTTTGACAGCAGCAGAAAGTAATAAGAACAGGTTGTCTTTAAGTGTGTGTTTGGTAAACACAAAGACAATAAGACATGAGATAAAAACACCACCACATTTTGCCCTTGTTTTAAATCGTTTTTTTTTTTTTTTTTTTTTTTTTTTTGCTGTTTTAGAACAGCCGTCTGTCAGATGTTGAGGCTGGTTCTTTTGCTCTTGGTTGTTTTCTTTCTTTTTGTTTTTGGTGAGCCTGTCGTAGCAGGTGGATTTTTGACCAATGTTTGAAAAACACCTTTCAATGGTTGGGGTTGCAAACAGTAAAACCAAAGCTAGTTTCTTCGACGTTTCGTTTTCCAAATTGCCGACTTTCAATTCTATCACCAATTAGGCTAAACTTTGTTATTTATCAATTGGGTGTCCTATCAATTCTGTCATTGTTAATTTGGGCTTATTTTATCAATTGGGCTTAATTATTCTACAAGTTTTCGGGTTGTAAAAAATGTTTGGGCTATTAAAAAAATGGGATTTTAGGAATATCAATTATCCTATTTTTTGGTTAGGGGTATCCTTTATATAAAACATGAAAAAAAAAACATTACGAATACGGGGTTGAGCCATAGCCCGTGCTACGGCTCCTTGAACTTTAGTTCCGCCCGTGTGCACAACATGATTCAACTAGCTGCTCATTGGTGCAATATATCAAACACTTGTGCATTTTCATATATTACAAACATGCATTATACAAACTTACATTACATTTTTGGTTCCAAAAAAGTGACGATTAAAAGCTATTATGGTGCACACATTGAGTAACTAAATCAAAGTATCTTCAGAGGTATATTAAAAAAGAAAATAATAATAATTATTAATCCCACTGTTAGTTGGTCAAATACCATAAAAAAAACAGCATACATTACGTCTTTCTTAGGGGAGGAGGGGTGGTTCACTAGTAATAGATTCTATCACTCTCATTGTCCAATAAAATCATGTCATGTCATCAACCAAATTTCTATCACTAGTGATAGAAATGTATGGGGGGTGGTATCACTAGTGATGAAATTCTATCACTCCCAAATTTTTTTAATTTTCATTTTAAAATGAGTTAAATGCATGGTTGGTCCCTATGGTTTGCAAATATTGCAGACTTGGTCCCAGCGGTTTACTAATTACAGAGTTGGTCCCAGTGGTTGTAAATTTTGCACTCGGGTGGTCCTTGTCACTAACCTAAGTTAGATTTGTCAGTTAAGTGTGTGTAAAATATCTGTTTTACCCCTACCTAAGATTAAAAAAAATAAATAGAAATAAGTGGGCACACCCATCCCACCCTTCTTCCCCACTCCACCCTTTAAAACCACCCATCACCACCACCAACTCCTCAAACCACCACTACCAGCCATTCCCGCCACCCCTTTTCACTACTAAAAAACAGTCCATTTCCGACCAAGGTTTTAGTCGGAAAACGGCGTTTCCGACCAGTTTCCGACAAAAATACGTTTGTAGGAAAAAGCCTTGTAGGAAAATTTTTCCGACCAGTTTCCGACTAAATTTCCGACAAATTTCCGACAAAAAGAAGAAGTTATCATTTCCGACAAAGTTCCGACCAAAGGTTTCCGACAAAGTTCCGACTACAGTTTTCAGACAAAGTTCCGACCACAGTTTTCCGACCAATTTCCGACTGCCGGTTTCCTACTATTTTCCGACCAAAATGTTCCGACAGCTTTCCGACTGCTGTTTTCCTACAGCTTTCCGACCGCTGTTTTCCTACTATTTTCCGACCAAGATGTTCCGACAGTTTTCCGACCACAGTTTTCCGACCAATTTCCGACTATAATACTTTTTAATAAAAAAAATATAAAAAAAATAAAAAATCCAGATTTTTCTACTAAAAATGCAGAAAAAAAATCAAATAAAAATCCCAATTATTATAATCATTTTAACACATATTTAATCACCTACAAAAAGCAAATCAATACATCAATACACAAAAAGAATTACCATAAATTAATCTGATTTTAAAATCCACACAAGAAACCTCTAATGATCTGACGATCAACTTCTTACCCACCAACAAAACCGAAATAACACATGACAAAGATTTAATTATCATCGGATCGGTCAAATCTGACCCGACACGAGACCCGAGCCGAACCGAAACCAAATCGAGCCACCATCGTCATCATCTACTCGGAAAACATCACCTCGGTGAATCTGTTGGATCGAGCAAGACATCACCGTCGCCGGTCGCCGCCGAAGTCACCGGGGCTGCTGTCGCCGCAGTTCTTCACCGCCATCCCTCTCCCTCACTCAGTTCTCTCTCTCTCTCATCGCCTCTTTCTTTCTCTCTCTCGTCTGCTGTCTTGCCGCCGCCGCTCACCACCACCGCACGGTGGTGGTGTCTTCGCTTAATCTGCCAAGGGGGGGGGGGGGGTCACCGGCCACCACCGAAGGTCTCGCCGGTCTTCCAATTTCCGGCTCCGGTCCTGATCGAGAGGATTGAAAGAAAGGCATGATGCCTTGATGTTCAAAGGAAGTGGTTTGAGGTGCTTCGGGTATTCTTGTGAGTGGCATCTATGTTATGAAAGATAAAGTGAGTTTTGAAAGATAAAGAAAGAAGAGAAGGGGAAAAGAAATCGACAGTGCGTATTGGATTAAATCCACCTTTAATTTTTTTTTTTTTTTTAAGGTTTGAAATAAATATTTTGGTGGTGGGTGATGGTGGTTTTGAGACGTTGGATTGGAAGTGGATCGATGGTTAGGAAGTCACGGATTGCGATCCGTGTGAGGTGGGTTTTCAATATGTTACGGAACATATTAACATTTTTTTTTGAACGTGTATTAATACTCTTTTAACCAAAATAATGAATGTTGTTTTTTTATATCATTAGTATTTCGTATATGATAATAATAACTAGTTACATGGACTTGATTAATTATATATTTAGTAATCTAATATTTTAATTTACATTGAGATAGATGGTAAACGGGTAATACGTTGCGCCACTACCCCTTTCTGAATAGCAAAACTAGGTTTTTTTAATACACAATAATACAAACTAAACTTAATTTGAAAAGCCCAAAAAAATAACAAACAAAGAAATAAAAACAACTATTCGACTACTAATTTCCGACCATTTTCCGACTAAAATTTTTGTTTTTTTCATTTTTTCAACCTTTAAACATCGTTTTTCCATTCCATCTTTTGTACACATTAATTATACATGAAATACTTTTACTTTACCAACTTATACGCATTGTACACGTTTATACGTGTATGTACACTATCGGGACCCATTAATTAAAACATGCTAAGTATGTGTATATATATGTATGTGTGTACACTTGGACAAACACATACTTATACATACATACATATATATATATATATATATATATATACAGACACACATACATATACATATAGAGACAAGAAATACGTTTATATATATGGATATACACCTCGGTATAATTAAATATGAAAAGAATAATTGTTTTAGTCGGAAATTTCCGACCATTTTCCGACCAATAAAGGTTTTAGTCGGAAAATGGAAAATGTGGTCGGAAATTTCCGACTATTTTCCGACTAAAATTTTTGTTTTTTTCATTTTTTCAACCTTTAAACATCGTTTTTCCATTCCATCTTTTGTACACATTAATTATACATGAAATACTTTTACTTTACCAACTTATACGCATTGTACACGTTTATACGTGTATGTACATTATCGGGACCCATTAATTAAAACAGGCTAAGTATATGTATATATATGTATGTGTGTATGTATGCGTGTGTGTACACTTGGACAAACACATACTTATACATACATATATATATATATACTTATACATACATATATATATATATATATATACACTTACATACATATAGACACAAGCAAATACATTTACGTACACACATATACCCCCACATGATTATATAACAAAAAGAATAATGGTTTTAGTCGGAAAATGGTCGGAAATTTCCGACAACTTTCCGACGAATGAGAGTTTTTGTCGGAAAATGGTCGGAAATTTCCGACTACTTTCCGACCAACTAAGACTCATAAATATTATTTTTAAATTATACAGTAATTAGAATTTGGTTTTATGTTTTCCGACTAGTTTCTGACAAAAAATTATTTTTATTTTTTGTATAGTTAACTTTTCCGACCATTTTCCGACCACTTTTTTTCTTCTTTCATTCTTTTTTTTTTTTGGTCGGAACTTAGTCGGAAGTTTCCGACAACTTTCCGACCATTTTTTTTTTGGTCGGTAAATTGTAGGAAAATAGTCGGTAAAACCAGATTATTTTTTTAGTTGGTATTTTGTCGGAAAATGGTCGGAATTTTTCGACGAAATTGGTTTTGTCGGAAATTTTGGTAGGAAACCCCCCTGTTTTCTAGTAGTGTTTGCTCTACCATCTACACCTTCAATCCCTCTCAATAATTAAATCTCTCTCTAAAATGAAAGCTATAAATCCCTCTAGCGGCTTCAATTTACAAAAACTAGAACTTTAATCCATCTAAAATCGTGCCAGCAAACTGCCCTTGTGAGAAGACTATACATTTCCATATAATAAAATAAATGTTGACTGGTTAAAAATTTCCAAGCGAAGTGCACAAATCAAATCTGTACTACTTATCTTCTGTACATCATTTTACATAACTGCACCACCACCACCGTCACCAACACATCAATGGCGGATACTACCTCCATAGATCCCCGTAACGGCTTCAATTCCACCACCAAAATCTTCCCCGTCACCAACACATCAATGGCGGATACAACCTCAGCCTTCAATTTAGAGAGAGATTTAATTATTGAGAGGGATTTGAAGGTGGAGGTGGTAGAGCAAAGGGGGTGATGGGAATGGCTGGTAGTGGTGGTTTGGGGAGTTGGTGATGGTGGTGGTGATGGTGATGGGTGGTTTAAAAGGGTGAAGTGGGGAAGAAGGATGGGATGGGTGTGCCCATTTATTTCTATTTTTTTTTTAATCTTAGGGGTAAAACAGATATTTTACACACACTTAACTGACAAATCTAACTTAGGTTAGTGACAAGGACCACCCGAGTGCAAAATTTATAACCACTGGGACCAACTCTGTAATTAGTAAACCACTAGGATCAAGTCTGCAATATTTGCAAACCACAGGGACCAACTAAGCATTTAACTCCTTTAAAATTAAATTTCACTATTTTTTAAAATTTTTTATTTTAAATTAGAAATTAACAATAAAACACTAAAATTAAAAATATCATTAAATTTAAAACATACTACTTCAATTTAACATACTAGAAACATACAATTTAAAAAAAAAACCTACTCCTCGTCCGAATCATGAAACTCCAAACCTAGAGAACCCACTAGTTCGATTAAATCGTATCTCAACCGAAAGTGAGTTTCTTCGTTACGCAATTGTAGATGGATATCTTGTGGAACTTGAACTTGTGTAGGAGGATCCGACACCCAATCCGGGGATATTGCACGTCCGTCTTCCTTGATCATCATATTGTGCAATATGATACATGTAGATTGGTGTGTGTAAAATGGTTTAAAATGGAGATATATAAATAGATAAAATGGTTAAGGTTTTTTTTTTTTTTTTAAAATAAATGTTACCGTTTAAAAACGGTCAAAAAATCAAACAAACGATCCAATTTTTCAAACTTCAACGCGTTATAGGTACAACGCGTTTTCTTTTTCACGCGTTATGGGGGGACCGGCGGCGGTGTAGCGTGATGGTTCAACGAGTGATGGGGTGGTATAACGGACCACCCCGTGTAGCCTTACAAAACTCATTTAATAATCTTTTTACACAACAAAGTTCCTACACATGTTAATTTTGAACAAAATTGTGATTTTTTAAATAACCTAGAACCAGGACACCCAATTGTGTTTGCTTACGTGTTTAATATACACCAAAAAGCACTAGTACATAATCCATTTGAGGGTGCGATGAAATAGATTTGATGATGTGGTGTTCTGGCCGCACCAACTAATTATGCACCAAAAGTTCTCTTTTTTATGATGCGGTGCACAACCCCGCACCATTTAAAGAATACGACCGCACCTGAATTTGGACTACATATGCAACAATAATTAGACACTAGCCACGTGGCCACACACATTTCAATAAAGCAGCATTTTTCATCACCAAAAAAATATATATTTCTTAATTCTGGGAAATTTAATTGATTTTCCAATAAATATTCTTAATCCACAAATATTTATGGCTGAAAATAAAAAATTACAAACAAAAAAATAAAAACTAGAGTTAATTGCTCGGATATTCCCTGTGGTTTGCCATTTTTTCATCTTTAGTCCCCAACTTTTCAAAATAGCATGTATAGTCCCTGTGGTTTAACAAACTGTTACACGGATAGTCCCCTGAGTGGATGGTCATTAGTTTACTTAGTTAAATCTATGTTAAATTACTAAATTGCCCTTAATGATAAGACAAATTAAAAAGTTAAAATAAATTTAAAAAAATAATCATTTGAAATTCTAGTGGCCCCACCAATATTTAATAGATTTTTTTTTAACGGTATCAGACCAGCTGGTTGGGCTTTCGCTCCAACTTCAGTAAGGTCAAGAAGCGACCCCGGGTTCGAAACCAAGGGACCCTCCATTTAGGGCGAGGTACACCTTGGCCCTCAAACCATCCGGGACATTAAGCCACGCGAATGGTATCATAGGCATTTAATTCTCATCCGGCCCGTTCCAGGAGGAAACCACGCAACAAGTGGCAATGTAAAACCCCCTGACCTCACCTATATGAGCCAAGTGGGGATCGAACCAGACTCTCTCACGAGAAATCTGGCCTACCCACCACTGGGCCATAGGATCATTGGCCAATATTTAATAGATGAATAAAAAACCTTAAGCCACCACCATTACGAGTGGACCTGGCTTTTTCCCGATGGCTGGCCGGTAACTTGTGTCCAACTTTAAAACTATTCCGGTGACGATGATGAAGGCCGACAAATGAGCAGGCCGACCAACCTCACCCTCTCACCCCTTCTTCTTTGCAACAACCAGCCGTCATACCTGTCACCTCCTGCGACGGCGACACCTGCTACCACCCGTCACAGCTGGCAGTTGGTTTCAGGGATGTCGGAGGTCGGGGTAGGGTGACAAATAATGGAGATGAAGGTTAGGGTGAGCAGTTAGTGGTTTCGTGACGAATGAACGTCACCGGAATGCACAGGTTCGCCGTAATAAAGGGTGTGCTCACAGGCAAATTGTGAAAATCATGATTGGGTGGTGGTTGTTCATGTCAAATTAATTAGACGGACATGAATGGATCTTGATTCAGATTAATATCAAATTAATTTATTGTGGGTGAAGAGTGGAACTGTCTATGCAGAGGTTTACTGTTGAACATTTCGATTGATTTATTGTGAGTCTTTGGGGCTTTGGTAAACCATAATATGAATTTATTAGAACTTGTAATTAACTTAATACATAATATAAAGATGCCAAGTGTTGGTGTATTTAAAAGTCAATGGTGTTCACTGGCAACTAGGAATTGGTTGGACAAAGAACTTATGGACTGTTTGGCCATATACCTTGCAAATTAGGTGGTTGAGTTCCTGGCCGTGAACATGCTATTAAGAAATAACACCCATATTGGAATAAAAGCTAGATTAAAGAAGGATCTACATTTGTGACAGTTGAAGCTGGTTCATCACAGAGAGACCCGATCAGACAGTTTTTGATGATAATCCATGTGACGACAAAAAAGTCCTGCAAATGAAAATGGCGGTGGTGCGGTGGTCGCCGGAAAATGGAGGTGGTACGGTGGTCGCCGGAAAATGGTGGTGGCGGCAGTTTTGGTGGAGAAGAAAGGGGTGGGGTGGGGTGAGGATGGGGTTGTTATTTTATTTTGTTTATTAATAGGTGGGCCCACTTGAGCTTAATTACAATTTTTCTTTATTGTTTTATCTTTCTTTTGTAATTATAAGGGTATTTTTGTAATTTTACATCTACTTAACTGAATTATTTAACGTCCATCCATTACAGGGACTATCCGAGTAACAGTTTGTTAAACCACATGGACTATACATGCTATTTTAAAAGGGTTGGGACTAAAGGTGAAAAAATGGTAAACCACAGGGACTATCAGAGCAATTAACTCTAAAAACTAATATTATACAAGATTCCTAAAAGTACATGTCTTCCGACTTGCCATTAAAAAAACATGTTTTTCGAATGAAACACAAACGTATACCATTTGAAAATGTACATATTTTCCATGTTAAGCTCAAAAAAGTTTGCATTCCAAATATGTCGAATGGACAACTTCATGCCACTTGCAACTCGAACCGACCTCTTCAAACCTTGCAACCCGATCCGTAGAAAACCGCCTAACAAAACATAACGTGATATTACCAAAATGAAGCATAATATAAAACTAATAGTGCTAAATACACTTTAGAATAATATGTACATGTTTTCCGAATTTGACCCGTTTACGTTTAAGCAAGTTTTATACTCATGAACTCACACACACACAAACACCACATATATACATACAAGTAAATGTGTTCAGAATTCTCAGGGTATAACCAGACCTCAAAACACAAAAAAATGCAGAAAATGTATTTGAAACCAAAGACTTTAGAATATCATTATAAGATAAGTACCATATATAGCATTCAAATTAAAGTATGAAAAGACCTCTAGAATGGTTTCAGCTAGCTGCATGCATTATCGAAGTCGAGAGCAACCCCTTTGGAATCATCTTGCAAAACAAAAAGAATATTTAAGTAGACTAAACAACTATTTGTAAAATAGAACTGAGCTAAATAATACCTGAAACAAAATGCAACAACCTCAGCGTCAATCTTTTTGCTATTAGATGACATAAAGAACAAACAAACATGGAACTGCAATTCAACAAGGCAACATATACAGGACCACTTGCAAATATATTTGCTATTAGATGACGAATGAGAAATGATGTGCATGTGCAATTCAACTATAAAACCACAAGCCAACATATAAAGGACCACTTGCAAATATATTTTCCATTGACAAAGTATATGAATATATACAACGAATCACCTCTATAACAATATCATATTGAATATGGTCAACATATGTTATTGACCTTCAATGGTAGAAGTTGGTTATTCTCAGCTAGCAGTTCTACAAGGTTTTTTTGTGAGAGTAGAATTACCTAACACGTTAGCTCCATGATGCCTTCACAAACTTTGTCTCACCATTCCTGTGTTGTATGCCACCATGTTGCAAACTTAGACGACCTATAATAACCTGCTCATCATTGCAAACTTAGACTCACAACTTATTTGCAAATAACCTGCTCATTATATCACTAAGTGTGCTGTGACATGCAAACCCCCGACCTGATCCTCATCACATTGTGTAACTTTAAGGGTTGCCAATTCATGTAAAAATAGAACATGCAGATAAGTGGGCTTGCCTAAACTTGGCCGGATCTTCGTTGGAGGGTTGACCGTCGCATAAACTCACAACCCAGGCCCACTGGAGATGACTCTGGTTGTCTCCGTTCTAAATGAAAATAAATTATAATAATCTACAAATAAAACAACATTGGATTATAAATTGTTGATGTGTTCCTGAATATAAATTATGCATCATAGTAAATCTAGCATTATATTTGAACAAATATTCACAACTATGAAACAAAGCCACAATCAAAAAACATTCACGTTGACCTAAAAAATAAAGATGACAGGCAGTAGCAACATATTAGATAACAATTCAATTGAATTACAAACAATTAACTCATCTGCTTCTTCATTAGATAACAATTCAACTTTTCATTTACTCACTTCAACAAATTGATTAGTTCATGACAAGTTGACGCATAACAATACTTAAGTAACAGAGTTATAAATTACTTCAACACATAAGCAAACAAAAAATTTCTACATGACTACATGGAATCTCAGTTAGACATATAATCAAACATAAGGTGTGCATGGTTGAACAAAGCAAATTTTAATAAACAAAGTCATGTCAACAAGGCCCCAAAATCACAATCCATAAAAAAGATTAATGTTGGTATTGAACTCCACATAAAAAACCCAACCCTGTGTCGCATCCATCTTTGGAGCTCAATTTGGAGCTATTCCTTAACAATAAACGTACAATTTAGCTACAAATACAAACAAACACACAGAGACATAAACCCTAGAAGTTAACCGAATAAAAACCACTTACCAGAACATAAACCCATAGATCCAACGCCTTGTGTTCGCTAAACAGAAGATCGGTGTCGTCTTAGTTCCTTGTGAGGGCTGATTTCGGCTTTAGGTTCCTCAATTTGTAACAATCGCGAATGAAGGATCGATTTAGGGTTTCCTAGGAAAAGGTTTTTCTGCTAGCAATTTAGGGTTACATGTGGCGGTTTCTCCATTGCTATAGCCGTAGTTTGCTTGTGACGGTTTCACCATTGTCATTATAGGGTTCGAGAGGAGAGGAGAGTAGAGGAGAGAAGAAGGCTCAATTGTATTGTGTAAATTGTAAAAGTGGAAAATTGGCGGTGGATACAATTTTGCTAAAAATTTTGGGGGGAAGATTGGAAGGATCTAAGAGCATTCACATCCATTCCACCATATTTTCACCCTAAATTACACTAAAAAACACTACATTTTTTATCTCCTTTTCAATTAAATAATATTTTTTATACCTTTATCATTACCTTTTCTCTCTCCTTCACTCACAACCACTTTCAAAATATATTAAAAAATTATAGGGGGTGAACAGTGTCCCCCCCCCCCCCAAATATACAGATGAACAGTAACATTTTCTCTCTCCTCCACTCACAACCACTTTTTATACTTTTTATATTTTAAAAACACCACACACACAATTTGATTGTTTGGATGTGAATGCTCTAAGGGTGCGGGTTCCTTTTACTTTGGGGGAGATTTTGTTAATGGAATATATGAAGGTGCGGGTTAATACTTCAACCGCACCACTAATAAAATGTCATAGCACCAACAAATCACTTGTGTAATAGTGAAGGTTTTTCTCTTATATGAAATTTAGAATGAATGGCATGGTTTCTCCCTTTCTACAAACTGAGAATGATTGGATGAAATAAAATCTTCTTTTTGTAATTTCGTTGGTGTATGTTGTTTGAAAGATACAACTAAACAAAATGTTATTTCCATTAAATGGAAAGAGATCTAAATATAGAGTAAACTTCCGTTTTGCTCCCTGTGGTTTAGTTATTTTAACGGTTTTACTTCAATAGTTTAAAAAAAAAACCATTTTCCTCCCTGATCTTTGGAGTTTATCGCCAGTTTGCTCCCTAATCTTTCAAGTTTGTCGTCAGTTTCCTCCCTAATGGAGTTAGAGGCTGGGAGCAAAATGAAGATAAGTTAGAAAAATCAGAGAGAAAAATGGCTATTTTTAAACTATTGGAGCAAAACCGTTAAAATGACCAAACCACAGGGAGCAAAACGGAAGTTTACTCCTAAATATATAGGTCGTGTATGAAGACCAATTTTGGGTCCGAGAGCACCGTGACCAACCGAGGTCCGGTCTTTGGTCTTACATTTCATGATTTTTGGTTTCCGTCTCGACATGTTGCACACCCTAGTGGCCTAGTATAAATATTTCCATCTTTTCATTTCGGCCCTCCATAAAGCCCTAATCCTTGAAGTAGTGAGTCAAATTTATGTAACTGGAAATCTTGTGCGATAACTTCCTCACTGCACACAAGTTTTCTCATGGCTTGTTACGAAGAGAGATGCAGACATGGTTGTTCCTGAGAATTTGAGGCCCTTTGTGAGTAGAAAAATTGGCCTCTATAAAACTTATATTTTAGAAAACTTTAGTTCTAGAACAATAAAAGAGCCCATAGGGGGTCGAAACTAAATAGACTTTTGTTTTACTATTTTTTAGTTGAGTTTTAAATTTAACTAGGGGTTACCCATCCGCGCGTTGCAGCGGGAAACCCTTTTGTAATCCGATTATTCTTGAAGTGGTCTCATTTCTCGCTTTGATTGATCAGTATGGCCCTCCCTTTAAAAAGACAAAAAAAAAAAAAAAAAGAAGATCGAGGCTATAGATAAGTTGTTTACTTTAAACCATCTCACCATACTACTTAGATTTTAATAACGCGTTCAAGCCCGATTGATAACTCAACAATTCCTTCATTTTTTCAAAGTGTCTGTTGTCCTCGAAGGATTCTTTCCAGATTCCAAGGCTTGTTTCGAAAGTTTTTAGTGTAGCTCTTCTTTGGATTGGGACGGTATGATAACGTCATGCAATAATTTATTTACACTATCAACTGTATAAAAGTGTTTTTAATATGATATGTTATACAATTCTTTTTACCAAGTGCACTATCATTTTGGTGGCCTAAGAATTAATCCGAATCTTTATCACAATGGCAAAGTTTGCTTGAGCCTTCTAAACACTTGGGTTGGTTCCAAAAATGAGAAATGGACACCTGGTGTACTCAAACTTAAAGTCAACATCACAACTTGTGATCCTGGAAGAACCTCCTAAGAATATGGAAGATCTTGAACATCAGCAAGAGTTTTCCTTCTATCTTTTTTAATCTTGATGATAATAAAAAGATGAAATATTACATACTAATTAAATAGTTGACTTATGGAGTGGGAATTTAAACTAATTATATTGATACCTGAGCCTCCAACACGGTTATTCTTTGTAAAGATCTTTCTTCTATACACACATGTTTTTTGTATTCTTCAAGCAATCCAACTGATATCTCAACTCAACAATCTCCTAAGTTAACTATTCAGCTTCTTCTTAATTTTTTGGTCCTATAGTTGTTCATTCCAACAGTAAAATTAACCAATAGTTGTGACCTATTTGTTATATCCTATCACTTAAATGTTAACATACCTTCAGCTTGTTCATATTCATGTAGTTGCGCTTCATATCCATTTTATTCCTCATCTTGATTTCCGAAAATAACAACATGGAAAAAGGAAAAAATGACCCGAAACTGCGCAACGACAACCGAGATTGATAAGCGGGAACATGGAAGATAAACCGACTGATAATCCTGAACCACTACGAAGTGAGCGATGTTAGCAATTAGTTATGGCGGAGGATCTGTCCCCAAAACACAAAAAAAGGGAACGACTGTGAGCATAAACAAATAAAGACGATAAAGTATGAAATCCAATTCTCTACATTATCCCACCCACAAACATACAGACACAAAACTATGGAAAACAATAAATCTACATAATCAGAGAAGAACGTAAATTTAAAAAGAAACATCAAGCCATGCGTCATGGACAACCGATTTAGCCAAATTGCGAACATGAACAGGTAAAGGGTTTACCGGAAACGTGTCGGAAGCGATGTTGCCGCCCAGAAACCGTCGTCACTGCCTCTCTCTGTCTCCGAGCTCACTCTCCCTTTCTATCAAGTTTTGACTCTCCCTGCATTCTCTCTCTGCAACGAAACAGAACCCAGAGTCACCAGAACCGTCCGAAGCATACCAGTTCTGGACATGCAGCACTGAACGGAACTCTTAACTTCTTACCGGAGCCTGATAGTTGTTAAACGATCCCATATACCCTGTTCGTGTTGTCAAAACTTCTCTCACCGCCGCCTTCTCTTGGCCCACCATACGATGATTCCTCCCTCCTTGGCGTGGAGGACCTACATTCACCCTCAGTGCTCTCCCATCAAGCTCTTGCAAGTTTCCAAAGGTTCAAAACTCAAATACAAAATCTAAACAAAGTTCGCTTGGCACGCATTAAACAATCCTGAAAGTGATAAAGCTTTCAACTTTTTATATCCTAATTGAACTTTATACAAACTTACATATCCGTTTACATATCCGTTGAATTTATGAACAGCTTACTCGAATGATGACATTGTAACAAAGCCAAAACCTTTGCTTCTTCCACTAACTTTGTCACATATAACCTGCATAAAGTATTTTTTTAGTACACATGCTAATTGACGAATGCTATTTGCTACAAAAGGAATTGAATTGTGTTAATTATTATCTACAAGAAAGTATACTTTGATACATGTTATTTTCTGAAGTTAACCCAAATTTAGATCAAAGTAGCACAAAACTTGCAATGAAAATACATCTAATTAGATCATATTAACACAAAAATGCATCAAATTTAAAATTAAAGCATTAGGAATAATACATAAAATCTACAACAAAAGTACTTGAAAACTTCAATTTCATAGAAATGCATAAAAGTTTTATCATTATAAAAAGTATATTTGGCCTAACACCACAGTGCCCTCTCTAAACATCTCAAAATGCCACTGGCAACAGTCATCACCGTTTACCAATTCCGGCACAAACGTTAACATCTGTGTTTGCGAAAAGTAAGGGTTTTAAAAGTTTACCTCGTCAATGATACTCGTCAGATTATGTTTGTGTCATCTTTGCCACTCACCGTTACAACAACCGTCGTTGTTCACCGGATTTTGGTCGGAGTTCTAGAATAACCCTAAACAACTTGAACCATTAGAATAGAGATCGATTTAAGTAATTTAAGGACATGCGATCGAAGCGAGGCTTACCGGAATATTGTCGGGATCTAGATCGGAAAAAACCTCGCCGAAATACCAAGCCTTCAAACGGCAGTCGTCACTCCTCTGCCAAAACCCGAACACTTCCACCGTTGTACATCAACCCAAATCACTACCACCACTGGGCTCGCGGGACCGTCGGTTGTGGTCGTTGCCAGGTCTAACAGCCGAAACCCTAGAGCCACAACCTCTCTTTGTCCAAAACCCTTTCTTATGCTCGGGCTTTCTTCTTATACCCATATCGTCGCTGGTTGCTCACCACCACAAAACATCATCTCCCGCTCATGTACTTTGTCTTTCTCGTGATGAACGCCACCAAAACCAGCTCGCCACCACCCCCAATGTAGATAGGGTGATAGGTTTTGACCGGAAAAGCGACAATGTTGGTGGTGTTCTGAAAAGCTTGCTGTGTGTGTCTTGAGAGAAGGTTTTGAAGGAGAGAGAGAGAGGCGGTAAGGTTTTACCTCTCTCCTTCTCTGGTAGACCTAAATGGCAAACAAAAAGAAAGATTGTTAAAAAAAAGGATGGTTAGAGTCGAACCCAAGTTCACCAGGATACAGAGATAAATAACTAACCAGTTTACTAATGAGTAACATACATCACAAAACCAGCATGAATTATATATATACAATATTGAAAGTGTTGTATGTTACTATTCACAAATATATAATTATTCATTTTATTTAAAAATACATATAATATATATATATACACACATATATAATAAAGATTTTTTAAAAATTTATAATCCATGGTCATATATGTGCGGTTGCTCACCCTGCACAGGACCTTGGGCCAACCCTGGATAGATGTAGATTATCGTCAGAGGTTATCAATCGACTTTGACCATAACAAGAAATGTTTGGCGGTGTTGCGAGCTTTACTAGATGCTTGTTCATGCATGTCTGTATTTTTCCTTAATTTATAAAATTCAGGATTGTTGCATGATTCTATTTCTATTTTGATCCTCATGATCGATTGATGCTCTGATACTACTGATACAAATATATATATATATATATATATATATGCAATATAAAGTTTTTATAAACAAAAACATGTTCTAATTTAATCTGAATTTTAAAGAGAGAGTGTACATATAAAATATGTAAATTTCAATAGTTAACTAACGCAATATTTCCACCTATTGGGTATTCGGGTGGGTCGAGGGCCCATAGAAATATAGAGATCAAATACAAATAACTTTAACGTACAAAACGTACGAACTGAAGGTCTTGCTGAAAAAACGCGATGGTATTTTCGTAATTATTAGTAATTATCAAAATTACTCTACAAATGATCCTGTAGAGTAATTTTGATCTTTTGTAGAGTAATTTTGTAAAATGTTCTTGTAGAGTAATTTTGATCTTGTAGGGTAATTATCAAAATTACTCTACAAGTGTATCAAAATTACTCTGCATCAAAATTACTTTTCAAGTGAATTAAAATTACTCTGCAAGTTTATCAAACAACTTACAATTCAAAAGTACTCTGCAAATGATCCTGTAGAGTAATTTTGTAATTTTTTTTAGCATTTAGTTATAGGGTTTAGCGTTATGGTTTAGCTTTTAGCATTTAGTTTTTTATTATTTTTTTTAGGGGGGGGGGGGGAGTTAGGTTTTTTTTTTCAGGTTTTTGGGGGGTGGGGGGTTAGGTTTTTTTTTAGGTTTGTGGGGGGGGGGGGGGGTTGTTGGGTTTAATCGGTACGGGTCACGGTCTAGTTCGATCTTTGTATTTTGTTTGAGCTTCCAAGGAATAAGTTAAAGCTGCATGGTTATGATTCACGTGAGATGCAAATTCGGACTATTTGGCATTAGTAGTTTTATATTTAGGATTATTTAATTAGGTGAGAATTGGTATTTAATTTGACCGATTTGTGTGGAGATATTTATTGGGGAAATGCGCGTTGGAAGAGAGGGTCATGCTATCTACCTGAACTTTAGGAGATTTAGTGGGTTTTATTGTTTTTTTTTATTCCTACGTCGTTGTGTTTGTATGGCTATATATTGGCCCCATTTCATTTGAATACAGTAGCTCTTATTTTTCTTTTGCATATTTGTTTCTTCTTCCTTTACACATACGTAAGTTTGTGTGTGTTGTGAGAGTGTTGAGTGGGGTCTGAACCAACATTTGGTATCAGAGCCTAGGGCTCGTGAATACGGAGAAGGCCAGTTTGAGAGTCGGTTTCGTGAAAAGGGTCTAGCCCGTCGTTGCGGGGCAAACGTAGCAGGAAAACGGGTTGTTCGGCACAGCAGGTGGGTGTTTGAGACTGTTATACAGCAGAAGACGGAGACCGGGAGGGTATTCCAGTCAGGCGTTGTCACGGCGGAGAGTACCGGTTCGGACGACGGGGGTGACAGGTGAACACCAGTGTGTTCCGTGGGCTATTAGTCGTGAAAAAGAAAAGGAGACCTGTGATGTTTTATCACAAGTTTTATAATCCTTGATCGGGTTGTTCGTGATAAGAGGAGACCGACGTAGTTGCGTGAAAAATGGGCGTAAAAGATCCGTCAAAGTAGGTGGCTTTGGATTTGGTTCGTTTAGCTGGTTGAAAGAAAACGGTATAAGGCAGTGTAGCTTTGTTTTCTTTGTCAGTGGAGTGGCCTCTTGAACAAAGGCGGTTGTAAAAAGGAAGATATTGGAGAAGAACACGGTGTGACATTATGGCGTTGGAGTTCAAATAGGGTGGCTTTGGATATGACGGGGTGAGGTCGTTGATCCGTGAAAAGGCGTGATGTTAGTGAACGTTTCCAGCGTGATGCCATGTAGCGTGATGCCATGTTACATGTTACAAGTGTAGTGAGTTTTTATTCTTGTTGAACCGAGAAGACTTTGGACGTGATCAGTGGAGGTCGGGTGACCTGGATAGGTTGTGACGGTTCGGGATGAAAAAAATGGTGGTTCGAGAGGAAACGGTGACTCGGGTGTCGTGAACGAGTGGGCGTGAACAAACCGATTAAGGGGGTGATTGTTGGGTTTAGTTTACGGGTCACGGTCTAGTTCGATCTTTGTATTTTGTTTGAGCTTGCAAGGAATAAGTTAAAGCTGCATGGTTATGATTGACATGAGATGCAGAAACAACAACAGAAAAGACTCACTTGATTACCATGAATGATTTCCATGATACTTAGGGGTACCTAAATGAATATTTTAATCTTCTACCTCATGTTTGATATGTATGATATAGTATATCCTAATAATACTTATATAACATAATCGCTAAAGTGAACACTTGATGTTGAACAAATGGGCATTGTCAAGTTAGTAGGTATATCATCTAAACATCATATGTCATAGATGATTATTTTCATATGTTACTTTCATGTCATTCTAATTCTGAATCTATAATCTTCCGAATTCCCCAAACTCACCCGCCTATGTTTTTCTTCGTGTAGAAGGACAAGGTGCTCCAACTAGCTAATCCAACAAACCACTCTCACGGGATATCAAGTCGGAACAACTTGCAAAACCGTGAGTATACTCGAATCCCCTCTTTACTTTTACCACTTTTGGGGTGTAACATGTTTACCTACAAAACTTACACATGAACTTTATACATAAATGTACAAACATTCCTATAACATGCTTGTATACGTGATTGCTTGATACATTGAACTTGGGTTAATTTCATTTTGTGTTATACTTATCATTAGCTTCGATCGAGCCTATCCTTGACATATATAGCGCTATAGGATTAACACACCGCCCGTAGACTTGAGGTTATGTCATGGGCTTATTGCGTTTTATCTTTGGTTTGATATGTTAGACACATGCCGATTTTAATGTTTATCTTGTATCACATGTTTGCTATGAGGAATCGTTTAAACTTATCTTTTTATGATATGTATGTATCAAACCTGTATACTCGCCTTTGCTTTTGTATTGAACTTTATTTTAAACATGTTACAGGTTGAGGATGATGATTTCTATGAAATGAAGAAACGACGATGCTTAGATACACATATAGACGTGTTAGGTTTAATATGTTGTATCAAATTTTGTTTTGTTATGTTTTTGAACATGTTGTTATTCGAATTTATGTAATGTTTGACAATTTGAAGTTATGAAATGAAACGAGATTTATTTAAATATTGTCACAAATAGTGTTATGAAGTCTCTTGCAATCTTTTTCGTCCCACTCCGATGATTCCGTCATTGGTTGGGGTGTGACACACAATAACCAGATAATCAACTATTTGATTATTAACAAGTGAAAATTCTTTTCTAAACGCAAATAATCATTTTTTTTGGAAAACTGCGTTTTGTTGCAGTAGAGGGGGAGCTGCTTTTGGAAAACTGCGTGTTGTAACTTTGTAAACGCAAATAAACAATTTTTTAATTTTTTTTACCCAAACACTCTAAACTGATTATTTACGATTTCAAAACTTAATAATCTAAAAATCTCCTTCAAAACTCAACACAAACACCCTCTTAGTATCAAATAAAACTACAAGAAAGTATGGGTTCAAGCATAGTGGTTTTGGGCTGAGAATCTTAGGCTATCCCCATTAGTGACATTGCCTCAACCTAGGTTGTGAAAATAATAAAAATAAAAAGGAAAAATCATTTAATATCAACAACCTGGTCGAAGTCACGACCCAGGTTGTGACATTGATCCTCACAATTGCCATGCCACATGTCCACATTCCAATGGATGATATAATTATTTTAATTTTCTTTTTTCTTTTAACATAATTAATTATAAGTCTAATTAGGTTATATCTAATAATTTATAAAATTTAACTGTTTTTAAAAATCTAAAATCACAGTCATGTGTTTTTTTTTTTTTTTTTTTTTTTTTTTTTTTTTTTGTGAACATGCAGATATAAATTTATAAAAAAATGGTATATTTTTTTAATTGTTTTTTTATGGGAAATTGGCCTGTAATAATACCACCTAGACCTTATTGGCTGTTAATAATCCCACCTCAGAATATTTCCCCCACCAGTCCAACCTTTCACCTATTTTTCCTACAATGGTCCTCCGTTAAAAAAACTTAATGGAGTTAAGCTTTTTTCCAAATTACAAACAGATTTTTAGGGCTTTTGATTAGAACGACGATACGAGTCCATTGATGTAAAACTTGCCTCCAAACAGTGCTCCAAACAATGAAAACGACGCTTCAATTCGGGTGTTTAAATTTCCAATTAACCAAAATCAAGTCACTTGGAGCACCATTTCGAAGTAAGTTTTACATCAATGGACTCGTATCATCGTTCTGATCAAAAGCCCTAAAAATCGGTTTGTATTTTGGAATTAAACTTAACTCCGTTAAGTTTTTTTTAACGGGGGACCGTTATAGGAAAAATAGGTGAAAGGTGGGACTAGTGGGGGGAATATTCTGAGGTGGGATTATTATTGGCCAATAAGGTCTAGGTGGGATTATTACAGACGAATTCCCCTTTTTTTATTTAACATTATCTTATTTGCCACATGTAATATTTCTTTTTTTAATTTTTAATAACTTTTTTTTTATCATTTTTATCATTTATGATAAACTAGGTGATTACCCGGGATTGATTCCCGGGCTCGGGAAACTTAGTTATATCAATTATTATTTGTTAGTAATACGACCTCATTACATCAAGCGTCTCATTGGATTCAACAACAATGTCTTCACATCACCGGATTAGATCATAAACCCATATTAGAGTTCATACAAAAGCACAACAGGACCACATGAATAACAACATTTCCACTTTTACTTCAATGCACTTACGTGATCAGGTGATTTAGGATTTTGTAAAAATGTTTGTTCTTCTACTTCTTAACAAAATTACATAGAATTCAAGAAAACAAAAACATGACTTAAAGAACTATATTTTAACACCCAATCTGATCAGGCAAACAGATGTTCACCAAAAGTCAAACACTTGTTGACCAAAAGTGAAACTGATGTTCAACCAGATCCACTGTCTTCTTATAATCTAGCACTGTTTTCCTCTTCAAAAAACACTGTTCAACCTAACATGGGTTTCCATGAACTGTTGACCAAAAGTCAAACAGATGTTAAAACGACTGTTTGAGTTATTCAAAAGTCTGTTGAATACTAAATGAGATTTTGGCCAAAAGTCAATCAGATGTTGACCAAAAGTCAAGCAGATTTTCACCAAAAGTCAAACGAATTGACCCATACATGATTTCTTATACATATTTAAAATGTCTCATCCGAGTATATTGTCTTTAGCTTACATCTCCGCATTGTTTCCGTTAGACATGGACCTAATAATTTACATGTACATATATAATTTTAGAATCACAACTTCAAAACTAAACAAATAAGTCTACCATCAGTTTCGAAAAGCAAAGAAGTACAACCCAAAAACTTGGTTAAATGTATGCTTCTGGATTTGCCTTTTTCAATCCCATGAACATTCATCCGAACATAAAAAGCTTTTTACTTCACAAAGTTAAGTGTAAATGCTTCACCTGGAGCCATGCCTTTATCTCTCACAAACTTTCTCATTCCATTCAGATAATATCTTGGTTGACCTCGAGATGAACCTATAGCAGCTTGAACATTCCAAACATCACCTGCCACGTCCACAATCTTCAAACCCATCTTATGATTCAGTCCAATATCTTCAGCCTGTTTTTTAAAAAGGTGCTGTAATAAACAACGAATAATTCAATAAACAAAGAATTAACACATATTTAAAATCTTACTAAAGTATGATATATTAGTAAACTCATAATCACAAACTTACAAAATGACCGTCAACACGGAAAGAAATAGGTACGATCTGATTATCTTCATTCTCAACAACCATACCACATTCATTGACATTAACAATGTCCTGTACAGCTTCAGTATCTGAACTCAAGACAATCTCTTCTATCACCTTTTCTTTAACAACAGCACTGACCTCAGGTGGAAGCACTAAATCACAGGTAGCACAATTGAAAACCGTGATATGATAAGTCTGAAGATCTATCATCTCGAAGACAATGAGATGATCAACAGTTAATGACAACTCATTCTTTATCTCCTTCCATCCGGTAGTTATGTAAAGTTCATTGTTGATATCTTCCATCCGTACAGACCAGTTCTGGTTTCCAGATCCTTTAATAAGAACCGGATTTGAAGGAATAGTGTTTAACATCTTGTGATGAACAAAAGAACGATTAATACCCTACAATCAGAATAAAACACATTATATAGTAAATTAGTAAAAATATATCAGACAATTAAGTAAATAAATAAAAAACAACAATTAAACAACTATATCTATAGGAGGCAGGTTGGACATTTCTTTGCTTAGGTCTTTTGCATAATCTTCCAACTGTTTAACTTTAGTGAGCAAGAACTGCGTATGAGTTGAGACTTCATTGTCACTATTCCCTTGGCATTCAAGTCTAGCTCTGGTATCAGCTTGCCTGGTCTTGAGTTTTAAATACTCATTTGTGTTGGCTGGATCTCTATAACCAATCAGGGAAGGGAATTTCCTTTTTGAAGGATCATCCACTAAGTAAAACTGCCTCATTTCATTCTTTACAGCATGTAGTTCCAGTGGATAATTGGCAGCTACTGGTACAACATCAGCAGAGTCATATCCTTGGAGTTTTATAAGATCTTTGATTGGGTTGAACAATTTTGAAGGAATAAAGGATTGAGGTTTGGTGATATTGCAAGGGGCAGATGAAATGGGAACAGGTGCTGGTATATCATCATCATGCACTTGAAATTTACTATTTCTTGTATACACCTTTTTGGGAGAAGGTGTTTCTATTTGATTTTTTGGATCAAAAGGAACAATGGCTTGTGAAGAGATAGGTGATTGACTAACAGCTGTTGAAACAACTGGTGTTTCAACCACTGTTGTCATTACAACAGATGATGTATCATCTAATGTCTTCTGCTTTTTGGCAGGTGGTGATTTTGATGGTGGTTTTGTTGTGGCAGTGGTTGATTGAGTGATGGCAGTGGTTGAAGTGTCTGTTGATGTATTGGTGGTGGTTGTTGGGTTAACATCTGCTGAAACCACTGAAGTATCAACAGCTGTTGATACAACAGGTGTTCCAACATCTGTTGGTTTGGAAGATTGATGAGAGGAGCTTTTAGGAGGTTTGGGAGTATGTTTTGTGGATCTGGAAGGTATGGATTTAAGTTGCCTCACTTGTCTAGTGGGCTGTCTTCTTTTAGGCTTAGGTTTTTCTTCATCCTTGGGCTCAAAAGTACCCTGCTCTTCTTTCTCCATAAAGACTTTCTTCTCCTTTTCAAACCTTGATTTTTCTTTTGCCTCCATATCCTTTTTCAGCCTTGCCTTTTCATTAGCCAAGGAATTTAAGGATTCATCAACATTTTTGGAATCATCTTGCATAGGGAGGTCTGCAAGCATACTGGATTTCTCTGGTGCAATGTACAGACCATCTTCATATCCCCTTTTCTTTAACTGTGTTGGTGCATGTTTGTGACAACAGCTTAGATTTGGTCTTTGGATATCTTGTAATTAGTAAAACGATAAACAGTTAGCGGGTTTAGCTTTGTAATAGTTAGTTGTAATGTTTGGGCTAACCAAACCCATTCTTATGGGGATGTGGGACGAATTGGGCCTTGCCCAAATTCGCAGTCCATGAGGTTATCTAGCCCAAGTTGCAAACCTTGTGTTATATAAACAAGGTTAGGCTTTAGGGTTTAGGTTAATAAAAAAAAACCGTTTTTGAGAGATAGAGAATTCGTGAGATCTAGGCTTGGACGAATTTGAGAGAGAGAGAGAGAGTTAGGGTTTTGATTGATTGTAACACTTTGGTTTGATAATCAATAGAAAACTCGGTTTGAAAGTGAATTGTTGATTTCTGTTTCTACTCATTCTGTGATATTCTGATAAAGAGGATTCCGCACTCTTGATTGAAAGACAATTCTGTGAAAGATCCATACGAATAGGGGAACTACAATTGGTATCAGAGCACTAGGCTCTTGAAGGCTCGGTTCAGAATTGTTCTTGGCAGAAACAGGGAGATTTCGAAATTTTTGAAATCTGATAAAATTAGGGTTTCGAAAATTTTTTGTTGGTTTGATAAAATTTTCGAATTTGTTGGCTGTTTTGATCTTCTAGTTTGTTTGATTGCTGTTTTGCAGGTTTCAGGGTTTCCAGGAAAGTTTTTGGTTGATTCTGGAAGAGTTTTTGGCTGAATTTCTTGAAGATTCGAAGACTGTTCTTCGTGGTTTTCAATCTGTTCTTCATAATTTTCGGAAATTTTGAGCTGATTAGGTTTTCTGATTTTGCAGATTTGTGTTGGAAAATCATCAAATTTTCGAAAAGATTAAGTTTCCAAAGTTACTGGTTGGCGAAATTGACTGAACTGGCGAAATAGACTGATCTGGCGAAATTGACTGATCTGCGAAATTAACCAGCATACTTACCGGCGAACCTAAAATCCAAAGGCGACTTTGGTAACCGTATAATTTTCCTCAGCGATATTATTACGGTTTTCGGCGACTTTACAGGTCGTCGTAATAGCGAAATTGAGACAGCGAATTTGACCAGCGAACTTGTCTTTTCAGCGAAATATACCAGCAAAATTAACTTGTTGACCAGCGAAATTAATCTGCTACCCAGCGAATTTAACAGTGAACTTAAAACCAGCATAATTAAAGTGGTGGAATATTTTCTGGGAAGCGTAAGAAAAATTTCAGTGTTTTGCAAATAGAAATTGATCCGTAGCCCGTTTGACATAACCGTTTGGACCGTTAGATTCCTTGCATTTTTAGGACAAAAAAAAAAAAAAAAAAAACTCTGGAAAATCCCGAATTCGGTTTTCGACATTAGATATCACTGGATTCGTCTCTTTGAGACGATTCTAACGGTGTAATTTGGTAACCACTGTTTTCGGAGATATTTTGTACGGTTTTAACAGTCTGCAACGTTTAAAATGTCGAACATGTCTACTTTGAATGAGCTTTTGAAAATGGAGCATGAGGTTGGCACTACCAACAAACCACCTAAGATGATGAAGGTGGAAAATTATTTGACATGGAAGGATCGTTTTCAATCCTTCATTGAATATCAGGATACTCGCATGTGGATATGCATTGAAGATGGGTACACAAACCCAACACACGACTTTGAGGGCAGACCACGTAGAACTGCCTATGTGAACATGGAAGATGCTGATAAAAAGATGTATGAGGCTGAAAAGAGAGCCTTGGCTGCAATCAAAATGTCCTTACCTGATAGCATCAAGCATACTTTCAAGAAGTACACAAACTCAAAGGATATGTGGGATGCATTAGAGAAAAGATATGCGGGAAATGCAGATGTCAAGAAAAACAAAGTTGATCTTCTGAAGAAGCAGTTTGCTGTTTTCAAATACATAAAACATGAGTCACTTGAGGACATCATCACTCGTTACTACCATCTGATGTCAGAAATGGAGAATTATGAGATCGATTGCTATTCTGACGTAGAGAAGAATGACAAGCTGCTCGATGCCTTACCTACCAAGTGGGATATTTACACTCTCATGATTAAGGGAGAGGCAGATTATGAGACAAAGGAGCTGGAAGAAGTAGTAGGAAAGCTGAGAGCTTATGAGCTCAGTATGAAGAAGAAAGACACTGGATATGATCAGGTTCAAGATCCAACGATTTACAATGGGCTTGCACCTTCTTCGTCTCACAACGCTTCTAGCGACTCTGCTACTGCTTTTCTTTCGTGTGAGAATGAGCAGGTCACAGTGAATGAAGATGGTGATGTGTGTTTTGTAGCTGCTTAAGGAGGATCATCAGGAGCCAAGAGAACATTAGGTTCTAAGCAGAGTAGTGGTGTTAAGTCAATGCCAATGAGTGTGAAGTCTGCTGAAGAGCATCTTGCTCTACTTGCTTCATTTGTTGCTTCATATGAAAACTACATTCAGGGGAAGATATCTGATCCTGCTACTTTAGATGAAGATTATGATCAGATTGACCCTGATGATCTTGAAGATATGGATTTGCAGTGGCAAATGGCCATGATTACCAGACGAGTAAAGAGATTTATGAACCGAACAGGAAGAAAGTTTATAGGAAAGACTGTTGGTTTTGATAAGACCAAAGTGAGATGCTTCAACTGTCAAAGTTATGGGCATTTCGCCAGGGAATGTCAAAAACAAAAGCAGGATACTTCGAGTCAGAGTTCAAACAATAGGAATGCTTCAAACAACTCTAACTCGAGAGCGCTGATCTCTACAGCTAGAGAAGGTTCATATGACTGGAGTGTTCACTTGGAAAATGATGACAATGTCACACAGGCATTCATGGCAGAGATAACTCCAGTTGTTGGTGGTGAAGCTACTGTGGGAGATGCTGAAGCAAAAGTGGATGCTGAGGCTGAAGTGAAGAAAGAGAGTAAAGCTGAAGAAAAGAAGGCTGATCAGACAACAGATGCTGAAGAAGAAAAGCAAAAGTCTGACCAGGAAAAGGAAGCTGAAGAAAAGGAAGCTGAATACAAAAGAGTGAAAGCTCAGCTTGCGGCTCTCATGGCCAACCTTGATAAACAAATAGGAGAGGTAAAGTCTAATTCTGTGTGTTTAAAATGTCGTGAACTACAGGGTGAGGTTGACAGGTTGTCAACACAAAACCAAAGTCTGGTGAGCGAGATGTCTAACATTAAAGAATCTAACTTTTTTGCTAAAAGAAACGAATCGTCATACTTGAAGAAGATAAAAGGTTATGAAAGTAAAATTGACTCATTAACCTGCAAATTAAATGAAAAACTTCAAGTCATAGACTTAGCTCATGAAATGATGGCTGAGAAAACAAAAGAGATTTCTGAAAAATGCAAAGAGTTGTCAGATGCACAACTCAAAATTGTTGAACTTGAAAAGAAATTAGGTCAATTCAGGGACTCTACTTTTGTTATGAAACATATGATGGGTGGCTTGAAGAAAAGTAATGACAAAACCAGTGTGGGATTTCATGGTTTCAATGAAGTTCCACCTCCTGTTAGTCATGACTATTCTTTCTTGCCTGATGAAGATGAGCTCATGAACTTTGGGTCAACATCACCAAGTAGTTCCACGTCACGTCAAGGAAATGTGTTTGGGAGTGCTGATGCTGAGAAGGATAATAACAGCAAACCTGTTTTGAAAAAGAAAACATCACATCCTAAGAATAAAAATCCAACTTTTGTTAAAAGTGTTAATTTTGTGCAAGGAAGTGACATGAGAGATGAAACAGTTGTTATTGAAAACGAATCTAATGTAGAGTTTGCTAAAAATAAGAACAAAGAAAATTATGAAACTAAGCAAACTGAACCAAATCCTTCTAAGGCATCATCATCAAAACCCGAATCTAGTTCAAAGGCTTCAGAGAAGAAGTCTTCGAAAAAAGAGATCGTGCTTCAAGTGTCACACAAAGGGACATGTAGCTAGCTGCTGTCCTAACAAAAAGAGTGAAGCACAAGTGAGTGAGAGGAAGAGCGAGAAGTCACCAGAGAATAGTGGTGATAAACAGGAGAAAGTTGCAAATTCTCCAAAGAAATCTGCTCCTAAGCAACCAGAAAATGTTGCTGTTGGTGAAGATAAGGCTGAAAAAGGAACTCCACAAGTTCCTCGTTTTCAAAGAAATCAACCAAGATTTCAGCCTAGATCTCCACCAGGCAGATTTGAGAGACCTAGAAGTAAGTTCACCAAGAATGAACAATTATAATGCTAATAATTTCAGAAGTCAAGGTCAATATCAAAATCGATACCAAAATGATGGTGGTCGAACTTTTTATAACAATGGCTTTAGAAATTACAACAATAATGCTTCTTGGAATCAAAATTCTAGGTACCAAAATCAAAATTTCCAAAGGTCAAATAGTCCAAACACGTATAGGAACCCTCGGGACCAAAGACCTGTGGAAATCAAAATCAAATTCCATCAACAGGTCTGAGATCCAAGACTCCAGTTAGGAGTAATGGATATTGGATGGATGTTCCAGTGGTTGGTGAATTTGGACGACCCAAGACCATTAAGGCTTGGGTCCCCCAATCTAACTAATTTCTTGGTTGGTGTGTGCAGGAGCTACTAAGGAGGATTATCAACTTGTGGTATGTTGATAGTGGCTGCTCCAGGCACATGACGGGGGATGTGAGATTGTTGACTGAATTTGAAGATTATGATGGTGGAAAGGTGAATTTTGCGGGTGCTAAAGGTGGTAGAATTACAGGACGAGGAAAGGTGACCAATGGGAAGATCACACTGGACAAAGTGAACTATGTTGAGCAGCTTAAACACAATCTGATGAGCGTGTCACAAGTCTGCGACAAGGGTCACTCGGTCCATTTTACCAAGAATGAAGCATTAGTGTTGAAACCAGGTTTGAAGATTCCAGACGATTGGATAGTGATGCGAGCGCCAAGGAGAAATGACACTTATGTCATGGACATGGGTGCTAAGGATCCAACTGCTGTGGTGGCGTGTTTACTATCAAAAGCATCTGAAGCTGAATCGATGTTGTGGCACAGACGCATGGCCTATATTCACTATCGAAAAATGAATTACCTTGTTAAAAATGAGCTAGTGAAAGGGGTTCCAATGCAGAGGTTTCAAGTGGATGATAAATGTCTTCCATGTCAAAAGGGAAAACAACACAAGAAACCTCACAAATCAAAAACAGTAAATTCCATAGATGCCCCTTATGAATTACTTCACATGGATTTATTCGGTCCAGTGAACGTGAGGAGCATAGGTGGAAAGTACTATTGTTTAGTTGTTACAGATGATTACTCACGTTATTCATGGGTTTTTGTTTTTAGGTACAAAAGATAAGACGGCGGAGATGCTGATAGATCTTTTTACGAAATTGGAAAACGTCCATGATGCAAGGATCAAGAGGATAAGGAGTGATAATGGCACGAAGTTCAAGAATCGTATTCTGGATCTCTATTGTCTTCGAAAGGGAATTGAACATCAATATTCTGCTCCTTAAACACCTCAAGAAAATGGAGTCGCTAAGAGGAAAAACAGGACGTTGATTAAAGCCGCTAGGACGATGCTTTCAGATTCAAAGCTACCAGTTCTTTTCTGGGGAGAAGCTGTGAATACAGCTTGCTACGTCCTAAACAAAGTTTTGACTGTTAAACGTTTTAATAAAACTTGTCATGAATTAATGTTTAACAAGAAACCAAACCTAGAAGGCTTTGAACCATTTGGATTACCCTGCACCATTGTGCGAAATAAAGATAAACAAAAATTCGGTGAGGTGGCTGACGATGGCTACTTTCTAGGTTACGTGCCTGGCACACCGAATAAAAGGGTTTTTAATCTAAAAACTGGTAAAATTGAGGTTGTGTTTAATGTGGAAATTACTTCTTACAAACCTCAACAATCAACGAGTGGTCCTGCTATATTATATGATTATGAAAGCACTTTTAAATCATTTAATATTCCTGAGTTTCCAAATGTAGATGATTCTCAGTTGATTCAAACAGTGATAAGTGGAGACGATGAAGGCGAGTTCATACCTAGATCGAATGTTGATATGACAGATGCTCCGGAAACTTCCCAAGGTGCTGCTGATCCTGATTCAAGCGATAGTGACTCTGAACCCATTGAGGGGGAGGATTTCATTAATCCATTTGCGAATCAGAATATTCAGGGGGAGGTTGGATCAAACCTGGGTGATAATCTTGAAGTGGATACCGTTGCTAATACACGAGCAAATAGAGATCATCCAGTTGACATGATACTAGGAGATCCTACTGCAGGTGTTCACACAAGAAGAAGTATAGCAGCGAATTCTGCTTATTTGTTTCGATTGAGAAGACTGGGATTGTGAACGAGTGCTTGTATAGTTGCTTTATTTCCCAAGAGGAGCCTAAAAACATACACATGGCTCTTAAAGACAATTCATGGGTTAAAGCTATGCAAGAGGAATTGCCCCAGTTTGCAAAGTTGAAGGTTTGGGAGTTGGTTGACCTTCCTAAAGGTGAAAGAGAGATTGGTACAAAGTGGGTGTTTAATTGCAAGAAGGATGACAGAGGGATAGTGACGCGAAACAAGGCTCGATTGGTTGTCAAAGGTTTCAATCAGCAAGAAGGGATAGATTACAATGAAGTGTTTGCACCAGTGGCAAGGTTGGAGGCAATTCGTTTGTTTCTAGCTTTCGCTTCATTCAAGGGCTTCAAAGTTTACCAACTAGACGTGAAGAGTGCGTTTCTTTACGGGAAAGTCCAAGAAGTGGTGTATGTCTCACAACCAGATGGGTTCGTTGATCCAGATTATCCAGATCGGGTGTACAAACTTGATAAGGCTTTGTATGGATTACATCAAGCTCCCAGGGCGTGGTACGAGACACTGTCTACACATCTGATCAAGAATGGTTTTGAAAGAGGTCAGATTGACAGTACACTTTTTATCAAGAGGAAGAAGGAAGATTTTCTGCTGGTACAGGTGTACGTGGATGATATCATCTTTGGGTCATCAGATGAAAACATGTGTAAAGAGTTCGAGCAGGTGATGAAGAGTAAGTTCGAAATGAGCGCTATGGGTGAGCTGTCTTACTTTCTGGGATTACAAGTTGAACAGAAGGAGGATGGGATGTTTATTCATCAAACGAAGTATGTGTATGACATTTTGGATCGGTTCAAAATGAATGATTGCTCTACTTTCAACACACCCATTTGCGAAAATCACAATCTTGGCCCAGATCATGAAAGTACTGAAGACATTGATCCAACTCAATACAGGGCAATGATTGGTTCTCTTATGTACTTGACTGCTTCAAGGCCTGACATCATGTTTGCCGTATGCTTATGTGCCAGATATCAGGTTATCCAAAAGAGTCACACATGAAAGCAGTGAAGCGTATTCTTCGTTACTTGAAGGGGAAACCTAAACTTGGGTTGTGGTATCCAGCTGATAGTGATATGAATTTTGTTGCTTACACTGACTCTGACTTTGGGGGATGCAAGTCGAACAGAAAGTCTATAACAGGTGGTTGTCAGTTCTTAGGAGGCAGGATTGTCTCTTGGCAATGCAAGAAGCAATCTTGTGTGTCTACTTCTACGTGTGAAGCTGAATATATTGCTGCGGGCAGCTGCTGTTCTCAGGTTCTCTGGATACAACAGCAAATGCGCGATTACGGTTTGGATTTCACTCGTACTCCTATTATGATAGACAATAATGCCACAATTTCTATAACAAATAATCCCGTGAAACACAGTCGCACAAAACATATTGACATACATCATCATTTTATACGGGATTGTGCTGAAAAGAGGCTAATTGAATTACACCGAGTCGACACACTAGATAACCTGGCAGATCTTTATACTAAAGCTTTTGACAGGGCTCGCTTTGAACATTTAGTCGAACTCAACGGGATGAGGAATCCTGAATAACTGATTTTTCATAAGAATTTTTGTAAATAGTTTACTGCTTTCTTAAAAAAAATAAAAAAATACAAAAACATTGAAAAATCAAAAACATAAAAAAAATAGAAAATCAAAAATGAGTTATCACTGTGTGAAAAAGAAGAAATGATAGTACATTGGCAAGTTAGACTGTCACACTGAAAATGAATTAAAATTGCTTAAGTGTGATAGCAGCTTCATCATACAATGTACCAGTAGGCAAAAAGCATGAAATAATCAACTTACCAATGTGATATAAACCTAAACGAACTGAATATGAGTGGGGAACACATCAGTGGTGTATGGTTTAATGACCTTAAATCTTGCGTTGATAGATTGCCAAAATCTGAAGTTTTGGGTCTTTATACTGTTATTTCATCTGGAGATATCAGGGTTGTCCTTCTGCTGCATCCAGATACATGCTGACCTAGGCACAACCAGGATATCTTAAAAGAGCAAAAAATGCCAAATCCCATAAATGAAGAAGCTCTCATAGAGAGTCATTCAAAAAGTGCAAAATGCATAATTCATACCAAAAAATGGTATTTGTCATAGCCCTCGTTAGATATTTTGGTCTCTTTGCTGTACGGAAGTACTGACCTGATCACCAATTATCTAAACGTTGAAATCAAAACGGATGAATTCAGTATACTCACCTACTACGATGAATCTTTGTGCATACCTTGATCGCGGGGGTATATCCTGAAGTGGGGCACACTAGTATTTCAGTAATTAAAATTACCTTAACGTATCATACGGTAATCGTACTTGAAATGTTCATGCATTTTGTTTAAGTGGATGAACAATACTGGTAATCGTCTTGGACTGATTTTCATGAAAAATTAAATAAAGAGTTATCTAATTGTGTGAAAACAGTTTGATTGTGCTGATATGATCTTCTTACCAGTGATTCTCACAAAAATAGAGTGTTTATTGCTTTTCGTATTTATTTGCTTTCAGAAAATACAAAAATACAAAAATAGTGTTTTTTTTTCTGTTTAAAATTCTTAACGTACGGAAAACTGTTATTCTTGGAGGAATTGTTACTGATAGGGGGAGACGGTGTTGGAAAGTGAGTTGAAAATTTTAAATCATGCGGGTTATAGGGTGTGTGATTAAAAAGTTTTGCGTGTTGGTGATGAAATAAAAAATGCTTAATCTGTGATACAGTTTAACTATCTCTTGAAAAATAATAATTTATTTAACTTTGTTGAAAAATTCTTATGGTTTCTCGAGATGTTTGTTTTATAGTATACAGATTGAAGCAGTTTGTTGCTGAGAAGTTAAAGTGATGAGTTGCTGTGAAGAGCTGAGAGTTTGATTGGATGCATGGTAGAACCTCCTTTCTACATTGCAAACAAGATGAAGAGTTTGAAGATTGCTTTACAAATGCTGAACTGGAGTTTACTCAAACGCTAAAGTTTTTGAAGATTTGGTGATTGGATGCATCAGCTTAGGGGGAGTCTGTTGCTGACAGAAGCTATTGAAGCTGAAGCTATCTAAAGACCAAAGACAATGCAAGACTACATGAAGATTGCAAGAAGACTAAAGACAAAGTTATTTTATGAAGCTATTGTCAAGGGGGAGTTTGTTGGTTCATGTTTGTGACAACAGCTTAGATTTGGTCTTTGGATATCTTGTAATTAGTAAAACGATAAACAGTTAGCGGGTTTAGCTTTGTAATAGTTAGTTGTAATGTTTGGGCTAACCAAACCCATTCTTATGGGGATGTGGGACGAATTGGGCCTTGTCCAAATTCGCAGTCCATGAGGTTATCTAGCCCAAGTTGCAAACCTTGTGTTATATAAACAAGGTTAGGCTTTAGGGTTTAGGTTAATAAAAAAAAAACAGTTTTTGAGAGATAGAGAATTCGTGAGAGCTAGGCTTGGACGGATTTGAGAGAGAGAGTTAGGGTTTTGATTGATTGTAATACTTTGGTTTGATAATCAATAGAAAACCCGGTTTGAAAGTGAATTGCTGATTTCTGTTTCTACTCATTCTGTGATATTCTGATCAAGAGGATTCCGCACTCTTGATTGGAAAGACAATTCTGTGAAAGATCCATATGAATAGGGGAACTACAAACTGCTTCATTTTCTCACCCATTTTGGCATCCTTTGGTGGAGGCTTATCAACAAAGATTATTGTAGGAGGAGCAGTGCCAGTGGTTTGCAATAGATGGGCCTTGATTGCCTTGATGTCTGCTTGTGTATCCATGAACCAAGCTTCCATTAAATTACTGATCTTTTGAATTTGAATTTCATGTTGCTGATCAGCATGTTCTCTTTGTTTGTGAAGCAGAGTTTGAAATAATTCTCAAAGCTCATTTGGAGTAGGAACAGATGATGGAGCAGATGTTTGAGCTGGTGCAGCAGTGGGTGTTGCCTTTTGTGCTTGTAACAACTGTTGCAGCATAATTTTGATATCTGCAACAGATGTTTCAATTGTATCCACTTTTGCCGTCAATTCTTTATATTTTAAAGAATCACCCAAGTTAATGGGATCATCTACTTTCCCACCAGCAGTGGTTGTATCAGCGGTTGACTTAGGGAAAGTTTCCCAAAAGTCATCCACTGATGCCCCTTTTTCTTCGTACTGGGGACTTCTTTCCTCAGCAATTGATATCTTTTTAAGATCACCAGTGATTGGAACAAACACACCAGTGGATAACAGGGTTGCTGGAGAGGAAATTAACTTCAAGGGAGTCTGATTGATGAAACAACTGGCCAGGTGTAGACCAGTGGATCCAACTCCTGTAGTTGCTGCTCCCCTTGAACTACTGACAGGAATTAGTTGAAATTCCTGCAGTATAGCCTCCTCAACTATTGGTGGGTTAACCGAGATTGAGACACCAGACTCAGTCACCTGTTGTGGCATATTCTCAGTGATAAGTGGCTGAGAAGAACTGATTTGTGTCTGGGCTAAATCAACTGCATCCAATAGAGGTAACATGGATTGTGGTAATGTTATTGATGAAGGATGTGGGGTAGAAAGAGATATGTCCATGGGATTTGGACTATGGAAGATGGAACCAAGTGGATCCAGAGCTTCAATTTGTGGTGTCTCTGTGATTACAACATGATCCTTTTGTGAGGATGCAGGAGGAGTTTTAGGCAAAGGTGGAGATCTTTGTTCCATCTGCTGTGAGGAAGTAGCAGAAGTGGTTTCTGGTGACTTTTGTGATGTCATAGGTAGTTGCTCTGGGATCTCATCTTCCAGAGTTACCTTTTTTGTGGGTTTGGGGCCTTTTGGATCTTTTTCTTTTTGGGCTTTTTGGCGGTTTTAGGTGTGGGTTTCACAGCAGCGGTTGTGCTGTTGTGATCACCTTGAGCAGTGGGCTCAACAGCAGGTGCCGGAGGAGCAGTGGCTGCTGCGAAAGTCTGCTCAGGTACCTCTGCTTGTGTTTTGGAAGGTTTTGACAGCCTTGTAAATGTTTCAGAGGTTAGGCTGTGTATTCGAAAAGGCTCTCCTTGAATAAGGACATGAGCATTATCTTTTGAAAATTTCTTTCTAAAATAGTAACTTAAAAACCTTGGAAATAATAAAAATGATTTTTTATTAACATTTTTAACAAGATCATTGAAAATCTCCTGGGAATAGTTAAAGTTTTTTTCATTCATTATAGCATAACCCAGGTATTGAATCTTCAATGGGATTTCATTGAAATCAGTGGTTTTGTTTGACACACACATTAGAAGGGTATGAAATAAAAACCTTGGGGCGGATGAAAAACTCCCCTTTTCTAAGGTTCCTTTTTTCATTTCTTCAGCATACCCTCTTTCAATGAAATCAGTTTGAAACTCAATTTTTGGAAAAGAAGTTTTACCTTGAAGATCATCAAGTTCAAATACCTCCGAGATGGTTTGTGGAGTAATGGTGACTGAAATACCCTTTATTGTAGAAGTAATGGCTAAGGGCGTTTTATCCTTAGTTTCAAGTTTCGCATTTTTCCAAAACTCTCTTTGGGTTTCCAGGTAGATCGGAGCATCATAGGTCAACAAAGTTTTGTACTTTGAGGACGAAAGAGCCTCTATGACAGAATCGAAGCTGGTGGTATGACTTGGTTTTTTGAGTAAACCCAAGTAGTTATGATGAGCTTTGTATGGAAGAGCCATGATGAATCGTGGATTTTTATGAGTGAATGAAGAAGATGGGCGATTGAGAGATGAAACGGAGAAATGATTTGAGTGAAATTGATGGTAACTGCTTTTAGAAAGGAATTTTGAATTTCATTCGACAATGAAAACCCAGTTTGGGGTTTTGATCAGGGTTTTATAGGTGGAAAAAGTGTATGCTGACGTGGCAGCGATTACAAAAGATCTGACCGCTAAGTACTGTCCATGTGCCAACCGCTGATGAATAATGGATGACAGTTGTTACGAAACCACTGATGGAACAATATCAGTGGTTTGCAACGGTAACAATGAAAACAGTGGGTGGTTTTTAACTATTAGTGGATAGCCTATCAGTGGATTAAAACACTGATGTTTGATCAACAGTGCTTAACAAGGAAATGAGAGAACAGAGGTTGACTTTCAGCAGTGGACAGCATTTAGTAGAAACAGGTGTTTGAACCAAAACAGTGGTTATGGCAGACTTTTAAGGATTAATGAAAATTTTTCATTTTTAGCTATTTTTAAGGATGGATTTTTGATTTTCTGAAAACATTTTAATGGTTTTATTCTTAGAAAAACAGGATTTTGCATATTATTCAATGTTTAGCATGCCAATTCTAGAGATCAACCTTTCAAAGGTAGATGTGTCTAATGCTTTTGTTAGCACATCTTCCAGCTGATCTTTTGTTAGCACATCTGCCAGTGATTTTGAGAGAAATGGATGATCAAATTATAAACATTTGTTTTATCTTTGCACTCTCCCGCTGACCATCAAACGAACCTTTGATACTATTAAACCTTTGTTACCAAACAGATGTTCAGACACAATTCAACATCAACATAATCTCTTCACCACCAAACCAATCCTTGACACCATTAAACCTCTGTTGACTTACCAAACAGATGTTCAGACACAATTCAACATAAACATAATCTAAATCTTACTCAAACACTAAATAATAAGTAAAAATAAAACACAACATAGATTCATAAAATTAAAATTTATTCATTTATTCATGACCTTAAAACTAAAATTACAATAATTACATCACATACTGAACAATATTAAAGTTCAAATCTAAGAATAACAGCAAGAATTAAGAAACTTTAGTTTCAACTCCATCGATTGCTAAACCTCTCGATGTATGTCCTTCAGCATCGCCATGAACTGCACGTCTATATCACCGCACTCTATATTGCTGACAACACAAATAAGAAACAAACCTAAAATGCAAAGGTCTCTTCTCAACTGTTGTAGCACATCTGACTTTTCACGATATTGCACGAATCTATCTATACCTTCTATAAAAGGAGAAATCCCAATGACAAACCTGACGCAAGAAAACCTGACTTTTGATTTAACAAAAATCAAACAATTCAACTTTTCATGATGTTCGAACAATGATACTGCAACATCGATAATGAAAGGTTGATGTGTAATGGGAAGCTTCATTGAAACTACGATGTTGGAACAATGATACTGGAACGATAACATGTAAACACAATCAACAAACATTCGAAGAAAGAAGTGTAACCGGAGATTAACGGTTGAATCAAGAGAAAGATGCATTTGAGAGAGAGAGATACGCTCACATATATGAGCGAGCGATATTTGAATGTGAAAATAGATAATTATATCTTATTTATAGGATTAGAATATATGGTTTGAATTTTGAATGTGGGAACTGATAATTATATCTTATTTATTGGGAACTGATTTTTATTGGGAACTGATGTTTATTGGGAATCGACAGTAGTGTATATCCTTATATCCTGCTTTATTAAACTAATTAAATATTAGAAATGATATGCAAAGTAGGAAAAAAAGAGAGAGAACGTCAATTTTAAATTACCATTTTGCATATTTTGAATTTCAAAATTACTGATATTATCAGTAATTACTGATCTGATTTGAAAGAAATTGTCATAATGACTTTTCTAATTTTTATTTTAACTCTAATTAAGAGATAATAACCGTCAGTTTGAAATTGACATTTTGTATATTTTAAATGTCCAAAGCTCAAGAAATTATCATTAATTACTGATTTGATTTGCAACAAATAGTCATCACACATTTTTTTTATTTTTTAATTTAACTTTAAATTTTAACATGAAAACAAATGTGGGAGGAACTCTTATCTCATTGGAATGTAACGATTAGGTAAAATGTTAATTTCATTGTAATTCTAGTTTTCATTTGATAATTTCAATATATCACTAATTAACACCATCAATAATAAAAATGTGAACAGTGGCTGTTTTTTAAGGAAACCGCTGATGGTCAATATCAGTGGATGTCAACAATAAAAAAGTGAGCAGTGGCTATTTTTTCCTAACAATGGATACCCAACAGTTTTTGAAACACTGATTTTGGTCAGTCAGTGGTCAACACGAAGATTGAAGAAATAGAGGTTGTATTTCAGCAGTGGATAACTTTTAACAATCAAATGTTTGAACAAACCCAGTCGTTGTAACATGCTTTTAAACAGCTGTTGGGGCTTAAAACCGATATTTCACTTTATATATCAGTTATCTGGACTTAAATAGAAGTTTGACCTTAAACAGATGTTTGCCCATAAACAGAAATTTGGCCATAAACAGATCTTTGGCCTTAAACAAATGTTTAAGCTAAAACAAAAGTTTGCCTATAAACATCTGTTTGCAAAAAAAAGACCAATTTCAAGAATACTATACCCAAAAAATCAAAATAAGGAGCTTAATAATCATCCAAGTGAACTTGATTTTTATTTATTAGTATAAAGATGAAACAACTGTTCAATTTATAGTACAGATCAAACCACTGAAGTGATGTGATAAATACTATTACATATAAACATTGTTGTGATAAACACTGTTAGATATAAACACTGATGTCATAAAAATTGTTACATATAAAACACTGAGGTGATGACATCTAACAACCTAACAGACTATAAAACACTGATGTGAAAAACACTGTTACATATAAACACTGTTAACATAAACAAAGCTAGAATAACTAATGTTGATGCTGAACCACTGTTGTTGTTGGACAGCGGTTCACCTTTGGTTGATCAGCCCTTTGGTTCAACAGTGCTTGTCTTCAACAGGACTTTGGTCTTTATCAGTGGTTTGGTCTTCAACAAAGTAAAACTGATTGTAAGATTAAAACATTCAATGACTTGTAAGTACATGGGTCCAAATGATCTCAATCATGCACTAAAATTCCTATACTCATCTGATAACCACCGATACTTACCGAAACCATAACCTCATCAGTCTTTAAGTCCATGAGTCTTTATAACAATCAGTGGTTAGTTATAACAGTCCTTAGCATGATCAGCTATTATAACCATTTCATAACCCTTTGAGAGGAAGCAAGGGTCGGTCTATTTAATTGAGAGGAATAATTGCATTACATCCCTGTTGAAAAATAGAGTTGATAAATTAAGGGAAAGTGAGGTTGAAAGATGATAACCCAACAGTGGAGGATCTCATTCTACAGCTTCGATAAATTCAAGGGTATTCTCAAATAATAGTTCCTGGATGCTTACAAAGAAGCAGCACTTTGGACATCTTTTAATCTTCAAACATCTATTATCTATTATCTATTCTATCTATTATATATAATAGATGAAACTTATTTGGTCCACGTCGCCCAAATAACTTTCATTTATTATATATAATAGATAGAATAGATAATAGATAATAGATGCTTGAAGACAACAGATGTCCAAAGTGCTGCTTCATTGGAAGCATCTAGGAAGAATTACAAGAGAATACCCTTGAATTTATCGAAGCTGTAGAATGAGATCTCCACTGTTGGGTTAACATCTTTCAACACTTTCCCTAAATTTATCAACTCTATTTTTCAACAGGGATGTAATGCAATTATTACCTTATTTAAGATACCTTCAACTGCATTTTCTGATAAAACAATCTTCATTTCACTCAAATGTTAGCTTCAACTGCATCTTCAATCATGAACTATCTAAAGAAATGGATGAAATCATCCAAAAATATCCAAAATAAAACTAATTAAACCATCCAATATTCTTGTGTACTCAACATTAATGTGATGACCAATATAAAATCAAACCCTAAAAGCATACAAATCATAATGAAATATGAAATCAGGTAGCAAGTGACCAATCAATCAACCTCATAATCATATACAAGCCTAAAAATAAAATGAAAATTAGATAAGTGAACATCAAAACAGAACAGGAAACCTGACCAAAAATTAACCAAACAGCTTATGTTGAATCCACTGTAGATGTTCAATCCAAGAAATTTACGAACCTAACAACAATAATCAGATAATTAGATGCCCTAATTATCTGCAATAATCAGATGAAATTAAAAATTACATAATAATAGTTATTCAGCATAAAATTACAACGAAATTTAAAATCTAACAACAACACCAAGAAATTTACGAACCTAACAGCAAAAATTTAGTGCTTTTAGCTTAAAATTTAGTGCTTTTAGCTTTAAACTCCATCAATGTATATCTTCGACAATCGCCATGAACTCCACGGAAGTAGCAGATCCTTTCTTGCATTTAGTAGAAACTACTGTGGCTTCTACATCATCATCATCTGCCCAAAATCATATATAATCATCATTTAGTCATAAGCAAAAATTATTTTAAATGTACATTTAAAAATCTTTCTTTGTGTTTAATTTAACTTTATGCTTCTTTTAATACAAACCTATAATAACCCGCAGCAGATTGTATGAATTCCAAACAACTGTGATTAGACTGAAATATAAAGCGAGAATTAGAGTATATCACTTCAAAATTAAAAACTCAAAATTTCAAAATTCGAGTAGCAAAAAACACATACTTTTAACGATGTTGGAACAATGATACTAGAAACAAACGTAGAACAATCATCATCATCATCATCATCATCATCTGCAGCAGGTCATTCACAATCATCATATAGTCACAACTCAGATAACAAAACTTTAGTAAAAATAGAATTGATAACAATAGCAAACAACATCAAACAACAATAGTAAGTGACCAATCAATCAACCTCAAAATCATATAGAAGCCTAAAAATAAAATGAAAATTAGATAAGTGAACATCAAAACTAAACAGGAAAGCTGACCAAAAATTAACCAAACACTTGATGTTGAATCCACTGTAGATGCTGAACCACTGCTGTTAGAAAAAAGATCATACCTCGGGAACTGCAAATTTAAAAGGACCGACTTCAATGGCTTCAACAATCGGAAGATTCAAATCTCAAGTAAATGAAACCCTAATTTCAAAAAGAATAATCGGTGAACATATTCACAGATCAATAATTAACAGATGTTATACTGATATCATCATCGTTAAGAAAAAAAAACCTTAGTTCTGAACATATTCAAACATACCACTTCATGGCGAAAATCTAGCTGCAGGTAAGCGGATCTGAACTTTGATGACCATCGATGACAACAACCTTGGAACTATATCAAACCTCAAATGGAAAAACCTTGCCGACGAAATCAACACAGATCTATAAACTTTGAATGAAAATAAGAAGAAATCAACAAAAGATCATTAAACATACAAATCAAACCTCAAATGGAAGAACCTTGCTCTTAATCAAGAAAACCGAGTTACGATTGCTTCGAATGATTCATGATGAGATGATTTGGTTTGATCTTTGATTCAAAAGGGAGAAGAGTACAGGAAAAGGAGAAGGAGAAGAAGATTCAGATCCAGGGTTTTGAAAAGGAAAAAAGAAGACGGAGGAAGTATAAAAGGGGTGGAAGTGTGGTACTGTTGGGCGGGAAAATGGAAGTGAGGATACCCTAATCAAGTGACACGTGGCCCAAATCACTTTCATTTATTATATATAATAGATTTTATAGAATAAATTATTAACCTAAATTATATTTATTTAATAAAAAAATGGTTAGGTAGGGTTGTTTATGGGTGTGAAAGGTTGGGTTGGGTTGTGTATGTGGAAGAGAGAGAAAATATTTTTTTATTGAAAGTTGGGTTAGATTGTGTTGTGTTGTGAATGGGGATAGTCTTAGATAATGCTTGGTAGGCTTAAACGTTGGGCTTCAAGATGTTTGAGAAAAAGACATGGTCCACACTAAGTTTCAAAGACCAATTTTGGGTCCGAGAGCACCGTAACCAACCGAGGTCCGGTCTTTTGTCTTACATTTCATGATTTTTGGTTTCCGTCTCGACACGTTGCTAGAAAACTGACCAATTGCAACTGCGTTTTCAGTCGCAAATCTGTCGCAAAACGCGTTTTGCGACCGGTTTACGACCGGATATGCGATCGAAATTGACCTTGTCGCTAACTGAATTTGCGACGGAATTTGCGACCGGTGTAAATTTGCGACCGCTATTTACAACCGGAATTGCTGTCGCAGCTATGGCGACCGAATTTGCAACTGCTAGTTTGCGACCGATTTGCAACTGTTTTTTGCGACCGGCTTGCGATAGCGCCTTTTGCAACCGTCTTGCGATAGCGCCTTTTGCAACCGTCTTGCGACTGGTTTTTTTTGCAACCGTCTTGCGACTGGTTTTTTTGCATTAAAAAAATTGAAAATAAATCTCTGTTTTTTTTTTTGTATTTTTAACCTGCTAATATTTTTCAAACTTAGCAATTTCAATTCATCTAAAATACCCACATTCGGATCAAACAAAACATCGAGTTAAAGTTACAAAATAAGTCAAATATCCTAATTATCCAAATATAATAGATCCAAAACATTTGAATAAAAATAACTAGAGCTAACTCGGTGGTAGGATGTTTCTAGAGACAAGTTGTAACAGTGATTCAAAGCTCGTCATCCTATCATGCATCGCCTCTTTTTCTTTCACTAAATCCTCAATGACCGCGTTCAATTTTTGTTTATCTTCCCTTTCCTTGGTCAACTCGTCAATAACTCCATTTAACCTTTGTTTATCTTCTTCCTTTTCTTTCACCAAATCTTCAATAACTCCATTCAGTTTTTGTATCTAAAAAAAATTAATAAACATGTACTTATATTCACACTTAAATATAAAAGCTCAAATATAATTTATTTAGACTCATAATTAACAATTATTAATTAGTTTAGTATATCGTACATCCTCACATGATTATTAATATTAAAAACAAGATGGGTAGCCAGTGGACTTTGATGGAATTAACTATAGCCAATTCACTAGTTATTATTATAGTTTAACTTATATATTTCACACATGTTGCTCTTTAACAATTCTTAAATTATGTTGGGTAAGTCAAACATGGAAGGAAAATCAGTGAACATGGTGTAAATTTATTTTCGTTTTGCACTACTGTAGGCTGAAAGATATAGACCCAAGAAAAATCCATTGTGGCCCAACCAATTCTCGATTTAACTGGTCGATTCGGTCAAAGAATACTACACTTTACGACTCGTTATAACAATACCTATTATAACTAGATAAGATGCATTACGACCCGGTACCGAGCTCTCTCCACATAATAATGGCCTAAAGAAACTAATTGTATCTGCGCAAAACAAACCTTATTTATGATGACAATGCTAAGTGGTCAGCCACCAATTCAACCCTATAACGATTTATAATCCCAACCTAATGGATAACTATGGTTTTAAACATGGTAAAAAATAGAAAAAAAAATACCTCCGAGTCTTGTGTTGTAGTATTGCTAGACGACATGGAAGGGGTACCCGTGATCAAGGCTAATGGGTCACTAACGTTGCTAAACCCGTATAATTTTCCTTTATTCAAGCCCCCACCGGCTCGTGTCCACAAGTCTTGGTCAAACTTTGGGTGTTCGCTTTCATCCGACCCGTACTTCTCCACAAGATATCCCTTGTATTTCTGATACACACAAACAAAACAATTTTTTGTAGTTTAACATTTAATAAATAAGTAGCAAAACTATACAATATTGGAAGTGATGAAACCTACCCAGGTCTCAAATGACCTTTCGTCAACCCAGTCACGATTTGGTTCTTCAATATCCTCTTCACCATTTAAGCCTTGATTTTGTTCTTAACCATTTTCTTCAGAATCCAAGCCCTCGACTACGTTACTGGTACACTCTTGAGCTTTGTCCAATGGCCTCCTACCTTTCTTGCAACGTGATTGCCTCCACATCTCAAAAAATTCAGGTTCACGCCCAAGTTTCTTAGCCTACAAAATTAGTATTTAGAAGTTAATTAAAAATGGTAATGATTAGGGTTTGGCTGTGTAGTCCACTTAGAAATGTGTTGATGTTAAGCATTTTGAATCTTCTATTGGAGCAACTAAAAAAGAATTTAGTGGGCTGCCAACATGACATGTTTTATACTTTTAAACCAACCCGACCCGAAACCCATTTCAACCGCTTCTAGGATATAGACCCGAAACCAACATGATATGTACTAAAAGAAAACGATTAATATCTTTTACCGCTTCTAGCTTGGCAGTCACAAAGGTTTGTGATCCAAGAGTATGTTTGCCCCCTGTTGATTTATTTCTGTTCTCTTTGTTTCTACGACGCTTCTCTTTCCATTCGGGTGTGTTCCATATCTCACACGGTTCTTTCCAGGGCTCTATTCTCATCCATGCTGGTTTAAAGTCATGAAGAACAGAAGTATCATCTCCAACTTGTAAACCCTTTTTTGTCGCCATTGCTATGGCACCATTACGAGCCCTCGACAACATATCGGCAAACTTTCCAGCAATACACTTCTCCCAACAGCTATGAATTTTGGCATTCCATTTTTTCTCCCATTGAAAATAACACTATAAAAGATCACTTATTAATAAATGTATATAAAATTTATTAAGTTGTATATAATGTTAGTCTAAGTACACACTTGGAATCGCTCAAACAATCGGTCTCTGTCCTCCTTAGGAACACCTCCCCATCCTTGCCATGGTCCAGACCACATAGACTTCAAGTTAGATAAAATAACATGGGTAGCCTTGACTTGTTTACTAAATCTACAAAATGGAAGAAATTAACAATAGTCACATTAAAAACATCTTTTTATCTACATAGAAAACAATATTAGCATCTTTTTATCTACATAGAAAAACTATATTAACATATATTTACTTACTGCCCATATTCAACAAAAATCCAATCGCGGTCCATTTGTTCAGGTACTTGAGGTTGGGAAGCAGATCCTCGCCTCAGTAGCAACATGAACAACAGACTCATCATCGTCACTATTTTCACGATGAGATGCATCTAACTGTGATTGTCCAATGGTATCAGTGCTGCCTCGACCACCACCACGACCCCTACCACCACCACAACCCCTACCACCTCCACTTCCAGCAGAACTACGTGCCATGAAATCTATAAGTAAAACAAAATCATCAGTATTTAGAAATACCACTACATAAAGAAAAGAGTTACGACTACTTTGATTTCTACTACAACTTATTAGCAACAAAAATAATTGTTTTTTGAACAGCCAACAAAAACTCCATATATTACTATGACTAACAGGTTGTTAGTCCACCAAAATTACAACATAATCCACCAAACAGTAATGAAAAATAACAGTACAGAGGTAGAAAAAAAGAAATAACATACATCAGACTCATTACTACACACCCATTGCATTTAAATACGAATTCACACCATTGGCTCCATGTCAAATCCCTGCACCTTGCTCGATTTTTTAGCCACAGAAAAGTGTTCTTCAGTCTCATCCTCCTCTCTGCATATCGGACATCTCTTCGTTGGAACTATTATCCTCCTTCTATCCAAGGCCACAGGAGTAGGAAGACGACCCAATACCATATGCCACACCATGAAAAAATTGTTACTCTAATTCTTCGTCTTCAAAATCTTCATCATAAAAATTAAGCATAATGTGAAAATCCCCATAATTTGAAGTTGTGGCTTCAAACTCAACTTCGGCATCATTGTCATCATCTATATCCTCCACTTCTTCTAACCTTCCATTTTCATGTACAAGGGAAATAGGGAGAAGATCCTCGGTTACCATGCATTCTAACCTTTCATTCTCTTGAAAGAAATGCTCCTCATCCGCACTATCATCATCATCATCATCAACTTCAGTAGCATCTTCAGCGAGTTCGTAAACTCCCCTTGGAGTCGTCTTTACAACAGCCAACCATTCTTTTAGAGACTTTGCTTTCGAAGGATATGATGTATAATACACTTGTTGCGCTTGTGATGCTAAAATATACGGGTCGTTAACGCATCCAATTTCCGTAGGTTTCACGTCAACCATACGAGTCTTGGGGTCCACCCTTTCCCCTCTCACAGGATCAAACCAAGTACATTTGAACAAAACGACCACACAATGCCCTATGGTGCTATGATATTCTAACTCTAAGATCTCATCTAATAATCCATAATAATCGCTTTCATGTTCATTATAGGAAGCCCCTTTGACACACACACCACTGTTTTTTGTAACCCGTCCATCATAAGCTGTTCGTATGTGAAACTTGAAACCATTGACAAAATAGCCCTTGTGTGACTTAACATAAGTGAGAGGCCCTTGGGCTAGGCCTCTAAGATGTTCCTTATTTTGACCATTCATAACCTACATTCATAAAACTGTGTTTTTATGCCTATAATACAACAATAATAAGACATAAAACGTGTGTTAGAATGCTTACATGCAATTGCAACCACTTAGCAAATTTATCCTCTTTCATTTTATCAAGTGTTGCTTCGTCATGATTTGGGAATGAATCTCTCAACTCTTCCTCAAATAGCCAAACGGATTCATGAAGCTCTTGGCAGTTAAGTAATATATACGTATGAGCTATGTGCCTGTCTTTATCTTTAAGAACTACGTCCTTTCCACCTTTTTCATACAATCTTCGACATGGATGTTTGAATATACTTAACCGAGAATCAGTACTCGAAGAACATGCAATATTATGAGCAAAATTACGTGGTTCATGAAATGTCGACTCAAAATACATGGAGCAATAGTTAGCAAGTTCATCCACGAGATAAGACTGAACAATGGAACCTTCAACCCTTCCTTTATTTCTAATCGTTCGTTTAAGTTGGCCCAACTTCCTAAAAATTGAAGTGGAAAGTAGGTGTTTGTAATTATCTAACATTTAACATGTTTAAAGAATACTTTATTAAGTTAAAAACGGTTACCTCTCATACGGATACATCCACCTGAGCTGCACTGGACCACCAAGAATTGCTTCATTGGTCAAATGAATGACAAGGTGCTCCATTGAGTCAAAGAACCCAGGCGGAAAGATTTTTTCTAACTTGCAAATTGTTACAATGATACTTTTCTGCAATTTTTGTAAATCTTCAATGTGTAGAACCCTTGAGCATATTACACGAAAGAATGTGCACAGCTCTATTATCGGTTCCCATATTTGCTTTGGTAGCATCCCTCGTAAAATGATAGGCAACAATCGCTGCATGAAGACATGACAATCATGACTTTTAAAGCTGTAGAAGGTACCATCCTTAATGTTCACACATCCCCCTATATTTGAAGCGTAGCCATCAGGAAACTTTACTTGTTTCAACCATTTACATACTTCATTTACCTTTTGTTTGGTTAAAGTGAATGCTGCTTTTGGTTTTAAAATTTTATTGTTGCTCCCACTTGAAATATGTAACAATGGTCGATTGCAAAACTTTTCCACATCCTTCCTTGCCTTGACATTATCTTTTGTTTTAGAAGTGTCCATGATTGTTTGAAATAGATTCTCAAAAACATTCTTCTCAATATGCATTACATCAAGGTTGTGTCGAATTAACAACATGGGCCAATACTCAAGCTCCCAAAAAAATGCTTTTTTTAACCCAGTTATGAGTTTTACCAAATTCTGGATCTTTAGGCTTTTTCGGGTCATACGTTCCACCTTCATAGACCACTGGGATGTTCCATATTTGGTCTAGTATTTGCCAACCTGTTAACTCGGGTGGAGGTCCTAATGAAGAAGTTACTGATTTTCGAAATGCAGTCTTATCAATACGAAAAGGATGCGACGCGGGTAAAAATCTTCGATGACAGTCGAACCAACTTGATTTTCCTCCGGCATGTAATCGAAAAGCCTCTGTTTCTCCCATACAATATGGGCAAGCTAAACGGCCATGGGTGCTCCAGCCAGACAGCATTGCATATGCTGGGAAATCACTAACAGTCCACAAAAGGATAGCCCTCATAATAAAATTTTCTTTACGATGAGCATCATAAACTTGAATGCCTTCCTCATACAACTCTTTCAACTCATTTATCAACGGTCTTAGAAACACATCGATGTTTTGACCTGGACTCTTTCCTCCGGGAATAATCAAACATACTTTAACAAACGAGTCTTTCATACTCATCCATGGAGGTAAGTTATAGATTGTAAGAAAGACTGGCCATAGTGAGTAAGGAATTGAGTTCGAATTGTTTGGATTGAAGCCGTCGGTGCATAACCCAAGACGAACATTTCGAATCTCTTTTGCAAAGTCAGGATTCTCAGAGTCAAAATGCTTCCAAGCCAGGCTGTCACTTGGATGTGCCATGCTACCCTCCATTGTTTTGTGGTCATGGTGCCAAGTCATATATTTGGCCGTCTTTATAGACATATGCAACATCTTCGGTCTAGGACCAATTGGCATGTACGCCATCACCAAATTAGGTACCTTACTTCGCTCACTCTTGTAACGAGATTCTTTACAATATTTACAATGTGTTAGAGTCTTGTCTTCCTTATAGAATAACATGCAATGATTTTTGCAAACATCTATTCTTTCATAAGGAAGGCTTAACTTTTCTAAACTTTTCTTTGTATCATAAAAACTTTTCGGGAGCTTATTCTCTTCAGGCATCATTGCATTAACCATGGAAATGTTATAGTTGTAGGCAGCAGTGGACACATTGAAAAGTGATTTCCATGTCAAAAAGTTTGTGGCAGCTTGTAACTTTGAACAACTAGTGGCCTTCTCCCCCTCCCACAAAGGTTCATCGGCAGCTTGTAACATATCATAGAATCTTTTTGCTTCCGGATTCGGTACATGTCCTTCCAAAATATTTGAAGTATAACCACGTGAATACATGTTATCTAACACCATACGTCTATAGCCATCATCGTTATCATCAACTTCCATTCTAGTAGAAGGCTCTCCTATCTCACAGATGGAATTTTCACCATGTTCATGCCATGTTGTATAACGAAGCATGAAACCTTCCTTATACAAGTGTTGTTGAATGGTGGCTTTGTCTCTTAAACTTACATTTTGACACTTGTAACAAGGGCACTTTATTTCACGTATTGTCTCACCATGCATAGTCACCCTCGTATCAACAATTGCTTCCTTAGAAAAAGCAAAGTCTAAAAACAAATCTACATTTTCACAGTATTCGGAACTTAGAAATCCATCACTATCGGTCTTTTGATACATCCACCCTCTATCAATGTACCACGCCATCACTAATCAGATAAAAACTATTCAGTAAACTATATCAATACATAAAATGAGGTAGTATTTACTAAAATATCATTCACTTAAAATATATCATTCAACATGCTTTGCTTACGTGGAGCTAGTAAATCAAATTCAAAAATAAAACTATAATATCACTTTTAGGATATGACTAGATTAATATCAGTACTTAAAATGAGGTGCCATCACCACTTTTAGGATCTGAATAGATTAATATCAGTACTTAAAAAAAGTATTCTATCGCAACAAATACATGTGAATTTGGTAGGAACATGTTATTATAATAATCCAGCCGTTCAAAAAAAAAACTTAAATGAGGTAGTATTTACTAAAATATCATTCACTTAAAATATATCATTCAATATGCTTTGCTTACATGGAGCTAGGGGTGTTCGGAATTCGTTTCGAATTCGAAAAATTCGAAATTCGTTTAAATTCGATTCGATTATCAAGAATTTGTTTCGATTAAAAGAATTCGAATTCGAATTCGATTCAATTCGAGTCAAATAAATCGAATACGAATTTATAATTTCAAATTCGATTCGATTCGAAATTCGAATAAAAATTATACATTTTTATTTATTATTTTCTATATAATGCATATATAACTTTTATTAAACTATACTATAAATTATTTTCAAGTTTTTTTCCAAGTATTAAAATTATTCATTACCAAACCCACTACACGGCCCATAACTAAAATCCAAGTCACAAATCTATTAATAGATTTATAATCCTAAAAATATTAACTTGTAATGCGAAGTGGTTATTCCTGACTTGTCGTTTTGAATTTTAGACTTGCAGTACTTTATTTGGAAGCTTTTAATGTGTTATCGTGCTTTATGGCTGCTTTAAAATTAATGTTTCATTTTGATAGTTTTTTACATGTTTTTAAAGAATCTGAATTAAATCGAATTTATTCGAATTCGAATTCGAATTTTTAATCCAATACGAATCGAATACGAACTGGGTTTTTTATTCGAATACGAATTCGAATCGAATCGAATTCGGTAAGTTTTAATCGAATTCGAATCGAATACGAATTCAAGGGAAAATAAAAATTATTCGAATAATTCGATTCGAATAATTCGAAAATTCGATATTCGATTCGATGAACACCCCTACATGGAGCTACTAAATCAAATTAAAAAAAAAAACTATAATATTATGAAAAATAATAATTACTAAATACTTTTCGCTTAAAATCTGCAGCAACCTACAATATTAGATGTCCACAAATGATAATAAACAAACTAAAACAGAAGGTTAAAGGTTGTTGGGGGACATTACTAATTTCAACCAAGTTCAAAATCAAAAGTATGATTAACAATTTTTTCTTCATAAACTACCAAACCAATCAATTTTTTCTTCATAAACTACCAACTTAGGAAATACTGAAGTAGCAGTTCTGTTTTATATACCTTATGAAAAATTGAAGTAAACAAGCTACAACTAGTGGGAATTCCAAACAAATAAAGTAAATGAACAACGGTGTACCTAATTTTTGGCCAGAAGACAAACGATAGTCCAGGTTCGATGGTCTGAGAAGCACTGGTACAAGTCAAGACGGGAGCCGCTTGTACAAATGCTAGGGTTCCAAATCGTGAAAATTATACTTTAGTAAATAATTGAAGCAAACAAGCAATAATTAGTAAGAAACTCAAGAAAATTGCCGTATACCTGAGATGGGAGTAAACCTAGCTTTGCAAAATGTGAAGTGTGTGAAGTCTTGAGTTGGGAGCCCGTGGATAGCCCTAGTTTTTTTTTTTTTTGGGGGGGGGGGGGGAAGAGTAATTGGGTTTGGGGGGAAAAAGTAATTGGGTGAAAATATCAAGCGGGAACAATTTCCTATTATTAAATTCTATAAAATTAAATAAATCAATAATTTGATGTAAATGTGATGTGTGGTAAAATACACATATTTGTCTCGTGTAAAGTGTATAATTTTTGTATAGTTTTTATTTATTCTTTTTAGTTTTTGGTGTATATTATATTCTTTTGTGTTTTGCCAGGTCCTGGTGCAAATGGAGCAAAAACGAGTAATAAGGAAATAACCAGCCAGTTGGGCAGAGAGAGGCGCCAGTGGCCGAATTGAAATTACAGCTATTTTCTGTGAATGGGTCGAGCCCGCTATCTCTATGTATAAGATAGCAATATAAATTATATAATATAAATAACATAAATAAATTAAAAAAAAGAAAAAAACATAATAAAAATATCTTGGACAACTTCTCGTGGGATAAAATCCTAGCCCAGTTGGGTATCCCCACTTGGGTTAAGTTGGGCCGGCTTCCTCCTTGGAAGTCGCCGGTTCGACTCCCGGCTGTGGCATACGGGGGGTGGGAGTCCCAATGATGGATCGTTCCTACCGAGGCATGGTGCGGTCCTGAGGGCAACCCGGTTTTATCCAGCTGTTACCCCAGCGAGTCTCTCGTGTGGGGGCAGTATGGTTTCCGGGTGGAAGTCAGCTTGCGCAACAGCCGGGGCCCGATCGAACATCGCGTCCGTAAGAGCGGGGCTGACGGGGGAATGTCTTTGACATGAACCCGGAGACCAATTCGGTCTTGTACAGAGAAAGTCTCCTTCCAAAAAAAAAAAAGTATAGTCAAAAAGCAATGGGGACAAAGTTTGTTTTCTTTTGAGAATATGCTGAAATAAACAAAACGAAATGGAAATGCAAAATTGTGTCTCACTCGCACCCCACGAATCGACCTAGATAGTCCCTTTATCATTATAGAATTTAATCCTATGCCTTAATTTGTGTTTTGTTTGTTTTGTTTAATTTTTCTTTTATTTATTTTGTAATTTTAGGATATTTAGAAACCCCCCCCCCCCCTCCCTCAAACGTAAAAATTTCTTTTTAATTAATGTCGTGTCAATTTAGTTCTAGACAAAGTAATTAACGTAATTAGAGAGTCTCGTGGGTTCGATACTCGGACTTACTTTAGCTATACTGCATTGATCGGTACACTTGCCGGTTGTGTGGTTTAGGTCTAAGATATTCCTTAGTATGTCTTAGTTGGTTACGATGGATTATAATATACCCTAAGGTATCATCAATGACCATAATGAATGTGCTTGACCATCATTAACCCTAGATTATCATTAATGACCATGCTTAACCATCATTAACCCTATTTGGCCATGAATGACACTAACTGACACCTTGCATTCCCGCATTACAGATAAAGCCTAACTAACCTTATTCACCATATCTAAGCCTAATAAACAAGTATCACAACTTGCCCTCAATGAACATCATTGGCCCTAGTTGAACCATCATTCACCGTCAAATACCCTAAATTAAGCATTACTACCCTAATTAACCATCAATAGATATAACCGACCAAAAAGTCTGGTCACCGACCCAAATTAAAAATTCAATGTTGACAATTGAGCGAAAGCAGCCATAATTGAACATATTTGGGTTAATATTAGGGTAGTATTTTGTTAGGAATACCATGTACAATTTTAATTGAAACGGTAGAAACCGGGGAGCGAAATAACTAAAATTGAAAAAACAGGTTCCAGTGGTGGTCGTCAGAACCAGCAGGGGCACGAAGGAGGTGCAGCAACTCGAGCGGTGGTCGGCGGGAGCCGATTAGGGCAGGTGGGCGACGTGCACTGGTCGGGCACCGGTGTCCGGTAGCGACAGTCTCTTTATTTCCATCTTTTTATTGACCGTCAGTAACCTTAAATAAACACATTTTTGTTAGGCATTTAAATGATTTTTTTTTTAATTTTTCACATTTTTGCGTAAAAAAACCGGACAAAAAACTTGCAACCGAAAAAGTTGGTCGCAAATTTTTTGACTGATTTGCGATCGTATTATATATTTATTGTTATCTTTTGTTAGTATTTATATATTTTTGCGACCGAAAAGCCGGTCGTAAAATTTACGACCGATTTTGCAACCGAATTATATTTCTGACTTTTGGTTTTTATTATTCATTTATTTTTTTGCGACCGAAAAAAAACGGTTGCAAATTTTGCGACCGAATTTGCGACCGTGGTTTGCACTTTAGTATTAAATAATAAAATTTGTGACCTATTTGCGACCGGAAAAGGCGGTTGCAAAATTTGCAACCGTTTTGCAACCGAATCTTTGGTGGCCGCTAATTTTGAGACAAATTTTATTTCGGTCGCAATTTGGTCGCTAATTTTACGACCGTTCCTTGCCGGTCGCAAATTTTGGTTGCAACTGCCTAGTATTCTAGTAGTGCGCACACCCTAGTGGCCTAGAAAAAAAAAAACCCTTTAAAAAGGCTGTCAATTGGGTTGGACCATATCGGGTCGAGGGCCACAGAGATATAAATTTCCACGTAACCCGAATGCATGGCATCTTCTCGCTGAGTATTCAAAACCCTAGCTACTTCTCTGGCGGATCCTAAGAAGTAACTGTTTACATGGACAAACTTCCTGAGTCCCTGCTACTCGAAATCCTGAGTCGACTCGACAACTCAGCCGACGTTGCTTGCTGCCGAGTCGCTTCCAAGGCTTTCCATAATGTTTTTCCAATCTTCGATCAATTAACCTACTATGCTCATGGCGCGGCACTTCAGGCTCTATTTCCTCGAGTTGTTTCAAGAAGGTTTTTCTGGACTTTATTTCTAAACTGAGAGTTGTTGAATCGGTGTGTATCGGGCTATCGGCCTTCATGACGCCCAGGGGCGGACCCACATTGGTGCCACCGGGTCCCCGGACCCCAATCTTTTTTAAAAAAATAGTAGATACGGTATATTAAATTGTATATGGACCCCATAAATACAATTAGGTGGACACCATAGAAATAAAAAAAAAGTTGGTGTAGTGGTAAATCTCCCTCTTTTCCACCAAGAGGTCATGGGTTCAATCCTTGATAAGCCCATTTTTCTTATTTTTTTTTAAAATCTAGTTCAAACCTCACTTTAACTCGACCCGAACGAGGACCGACCCGAAAATGGACCCCATTGAAATAAAATCCTGTGTCCGCCACTGATGACGCCATTGGAGTTGATCCCGTAGATGTGGAATTTTAATGGAGTGGCTGCCTAAGGTTTCCCGAACCTTGAAATCTCTTTCGTTGTCTGATCTTCCTTTCGCTAGTTTAAGCCGATTGAATGTTTTGCCTCTGATTTCTAAGTATTGTAAGTTTAATATTTTCTAGTGATTTTGTTGACTTAAATGTACATTTATGGCCGCTAGATTAGTCTCCTCTTTGAATATTTTCTAGTGATTTTGTTAAGTTATTCGTTCTGCTTCCTTTGATGCAGGTCATAATCTAAGTTAAATCTAGGTCTTCCATGCCTGTATGTGGACCCCTTGAATCCAATGCCAATGCTGACAAGTTTGACACTTGAATGCACAATATTAGAAGACCATCACCAGTTGAATAAGTGTTTCTCTAATCTTCAAGTTCTTAAGTTGGTAGGTGTTATAGGACTTCAAGATCCAAAAACTAAAAATTAAATGTCCCCATCACGCTGCAATTCATTTTGATGCTCCCATGCTATCTCACTTTCGTCTTAGGCTTAATACCTGTACACATGTTGCGGCATTCACTCCCAAAAGTTTTGAGAATTTGAAAACACTTTGGCTGGACTCTTTTTATATTGGATCATTACTTTCAGAATTCCCGATCACAAAAACAGTTCAGAATCTGACCCTGGGTTCGGGAAAGAATGCACCAACTAACGCAGGAGATTCAAAACTGACCTTAGGGAAGGTGTTCACAATTTTCTCGAACTTGAGTTCTCTATGTGTCAAATCAAGTGCTTGGTCGGAATTAGAAGCTTGTTTGAATCCAGAAGGTTGGGATATTTTGGATGGGAGTAAAGGTTTGAAGACAATCTATGCATATCTGATGTTAGTTGACCCGTCGTTAACATTCTCATATGTTGCGTGTGTGTTGGACCAATGCGTAGGCTTGTCAGTGGTCTCGTTGCTCATCCATGTTGTTGTTGTTGATACTGAATCTAAAAGTTTCATGTCTAAGTGCATGGTTCGTTGGCCGCAGTTGAAGTGGCGGTGGGGCATATGGAGTGAATACGTGAAAGATACTTGGATAACCAATCTATATCCAACTGAACGCCACAAATCATCTAAGAAGCTTCACTTGTGATGAGGTAAGATATATATGTTATTCATTTATGTTTAATTTGGATATTTGGTTTTAATGAAATATTAATGAAAATGCTTAAACAGTTACATTTAGTTTTGATTTTTATTCTATAAACGTGGTTACATGCATCAATAATTTTAGCTATTTGATCAATTAATTTATCTAGTCAAAGAACATTGTAGTTACAAACAAAAAGTGTTTACCAATACGTCCTTTTATCCAATGTTGTAGAAGGCGCTAGGCGTTAGTCGGGCGGTGAGGTACCGCCTAGGGATTAATCGGGATTAATAGGGATTAATCGGGATTAATCGGATTGGACTTTTTAAGTATAATTTTACAAATTCTTTATATATATAGATAACTTTATACTTTTTATTAATAAATTTACAAGTTTAGGAGATAACTTTATACTTTTTATTAATAAATTTAAAAGTTTAGGAACCATATGTAAACTAGTGAAAGATAGAGGGGGTTAAATGTTAAAATACCTAAAATTAAATGTTAAAATAGGTTTATAAGTAATATTTGGGCTGTAAAACAACGGGCCAGATTCAAAAATGGGTCAAATTTTGTGTTTAATGGGCTGTTAAACATGGACCGATTAGTCCGATTTTGACCGCCTGGGACCGATTTTGACCGCCTAAGACCGATTTTGACCATATCCGCCTAATTGGACCGACTAGCTAAAAATTAGTCAGTAACTCACCGCCTATGTAGCACGGGACCGGGTAAGGGACTGGGGTACGGGGACGATACATGTACGGGGAACGGCAAAACCTAAAAATCCAAGATACGGGTACGGCAAAGGTACGGCAAAAAAATATAAAAAATAAAAATATATTAAATAAAGTCCATATAATGTGGTACGATCTTAAACTTTGTGCTATTTTTATAAACTTAAAAGTTTATGGACCAAATGTAAGAATTTTTTGCATAAATAAGTGGATTGAGATGAAAAAGAGTGCCATTAGGTGGTCAACATTTTTGTTTTCATATTTAGGTAAGTTGCTGTTTGATACAGCGACCTTGAAGAGTATTTCTGCAAAAAGCTGTGGCCACTGCAAAAGCTGCAAAATGTTGCTGAAAGTCGCCGAATGATATAACAACCTTCTTAAAGTCACCGAATGATATAACAATGTTGCTGAAAGTCGCCGAATGATATAACAATGTTGTTGAAAGTCGCTGTTTCATATAACAATCCTTCTGAAAGTCGCCGAATGATATCACAATGTTGCTGAAAGTCGCTGTATCATATAACTTTCTTGTTAATGGTCGCTGATTCATATAACTTTGTTGGTGAAAGTCGCCAATTCATTTAACTTTCTTGTTAAATGATGCAGCAGTCAGTGATCACATGTGAGTTTTAAAACTGAACATTTCATCAGGCTGGGGGTAGCTGTTATATCTTATGATCTATACAGGATCAAGTGTTAACGCGGTTTCTTTTGGTTGGTAATCGTGGTGTGTGGCCATTAGCTGACTAAGCCAAAAGATTCAAATCCGTCTATGTTTAACCATATTTGATCCAACTTTTATGAATTTAAGGTTGATGATATTTGGGTTTTTTTTAAGCGAAGGCTTCAGCCATCCAAGACATTCATCATTATTTCAAAGAGCTCTAGCTTGGTAATGTTTAGATCTCTGTACTGCAAGTTTTATGGGTTACTTTGGATTATAAACCTTCTGATTTAAGTATGAACAAAGTTTTAACCTTTTAAATTGTTGTAAAAACACCAATGAATTTGAAACAAGAACACAATCAAATCACACTTCAATCACTCAAATGGTTGATTATTATTGAAGAACAACAAACGATTACAAAGTGTATAACAATGGACGAAAATGAAGTGATTGACCTAACTGAAAGCCGTTATCCCCTTTTTAGACCACACGGTGTGGGCGTGGTGGAGTGGCGTTGTTGCCTTTCCACGTCGCACACACCCCACCGGGCGCGTTGTTGACGGCGTTGTCATGTGGGCTTGAGATTTCTCACCGGCGTTGAGGGTTAAACTGTGTCGACGTGTCGTGGTTTGATTAAGGGTTTCCACTAGCCGTTGGACCCCTGAACATTTTGAATTGTTGTGCATCTGTTTTGTAATATAGTTGGGTTATAAAACTGAACATTTCAAATTTCAGAACAATTATAAAATTCTCCCTGCAAAACGACAAGGTCAAACACCAACTTTCATTAACATTGTAGGATGAATCAGCAACCTTTAACATTGTAGAATGAATCAGCAACCTTCAATAACATTGTTTTATGAATCAGCAACCTTCATTAAAATTGTACTTTGAATCAGCGACCATTTATAAGAAAGCTATATGATTTGGCGACTTTCAGCAACCTGGTTATATGATCTAGCAACTTTCAGCAAGGTGGTAACATGAAATAGCGACTTTCATCAAGGTGGTAACATGAAATAGCGACTTTTACAAAGTTGTTATATCATACAGCGACTTTCACCAAGGTCGCTGTATCAAACAGCAACTTTCACAATGTTTTGCAGCTTTTGCAGATGGTCTGATTTTTTGAGACAATCATCATTGAAGGTCGCTGTATCAAACAACTTACCTAAATATGAAAACACAAAGGTTGACCACCTAATGGCACTCTTTTTCATCTCAATCCACTTATTTATGCAAAAAATTCCAAATGTAACTAGTCAAGATAGAGGGGTTAAATGGCGAAAAAACAAACTTTTTAATGAACTCTTTCTTAAAAGTTAGTGCTATAAAAGAAAACCAGAGGGTGTAAAGTGACAAAATGACAAAATTATTAAAAACTCTACAAAAAGAATGATGAAACGCCGCTACCCATTCTTCTCATTTTCACTAGTATTAGGTTTTTCACTTATCAGTTATCTTCTTCATTGCCGCCACTCAATCCATTCCACGGTCAGCCGGAAAACTTTCCGATCATCCCATATTTAACATAAACTCTGGTCGGCCATGTACTCCTTTGTACATAAATCCATCACCACCTAAATATATTAAGGAAACGTCCTCGAAACGTCAAACTGCCGTCCCCAATTTCATGGAAGCGTTTCGATGCCGTCCCCAGATTCCCGAAAACGTTCGGGGACGTCCCCATGGCGTTTCTGTTCCCAAACCGTCCCCGAGACGGGTACTCAATGCTCCAAGCCATCCCCATGCTTCATAGCTCACCGCCTAGCGCCTAGGCGCCGATTAATCGGCCACCTAGGCGGATTTTTGCAACATTGCTTTTCTCCTTTGATTTTGAGACACCATGATCTATGGTTTCCTTTTGACTACTCTCTATGGCTACACCAATATAGCTTGGAAACCACCAATTATCTTGTGGAAACTGGGGGTATAAATAAGCCCAAAGGTCGGTTAGAAGCTCGAAAGAGTCGAGCCCGAGTTCAAGCCTGTAATAAAGCTCGTTTAGTTACCGAGTTTGAGCCTGAAATACAAAGCTCATTTAGGCTCGCGAGTCAAAACGAGTCCAAACAAAATTTTACTTTTTTATATAATGACGACAACGGCGGCGGCGGCAAGCTGAACTCAAGCCGAGCATTGGCTCGTTTAAGAGATATTGAAGCGAGCCCGAGCCGAGCTTTTAACTTGTTTGAGTTTGTTCTCAAAATAGCTCGAGCTCGACTCGATCTTTGGTTTAAATCACGAGCCGAGCTAGAGCTCAAATAAGTAGGCTCCAACCGAGCCGAGTTCAAGCTTCATAAAAACATGACGAGCCGAGCTCGAGCCTAGTCGGACTCGGGCTCGGCCCGGCTCGTTTACACCCATACTTTAAACACACCTTGATGGATTTTTTTCCATCTGATTCTCTTTGACAGCCTCAAAAAGGCTGTTGTATACAGCATAAAGTAATAAGAACAGGTTATCTTTAAGTGTGTGTTTGGTAAACACAAAGACAATAAGACATGAGATAAAAACACCACCACATTTTGTCCAAGTTCCAAAACATGGGGGTGGTTAAGCCAACGCTTTTGTTAAGAACGACGGCTGAGTGCTAGCCGCCTGATCATCTGGTGTGTCACACCCCCAAAATCCACAAGCGGAGTATCACCGCATGGAGACGTGACTGACCAGGATCAAGCCACCAATCATATTGAACATAGCATGTAAATAAGTATAAAACCCAACACAATATAATTGGTGTCTAAGAAAAACGTAGTTTAAGTTGTAAGTGGAGGCATAATGTTTAAAACCGAAGTATCAGTTCAAATATATCAAATGTTTAACATGGTATAAGACTATCCATGTCCTACAATGACCACGCCTCCTCGTGCAAGCTCCAGAAGTACCTAACAACCTGCAAGGCATGTAACAACGAGTCAACAACAAAGTTGAGCGAGTTCACAGTTGGTGTTCATTGTTAAGTTGTTTCAAAAACCAGGAGTTCATTTGTAAGTCGTAGGTTAACCAGTTTACCTTGTTTCCTTAACATATCCATAATCAGCGGGGGCTTCCCCATGTTAACCACTAGACCCGTTTACCATATCGACCACTGACTAAAGTAAGTTGGTGCCCTGACGTCAATGTCTATCATCATTGACTAGTGCCCAGATCCATTAGTTCACGCCCGTCCTCTGCGGCACAGTGTGAGGCTTGTCAAACCTAAATAGCGCTATCTAACTAACGACCCGCTCGCCATTGGCTCGGCGATTAAGTCGATATAAAAAGGAGGGACTTCATGATAGAAAGTTTTGGTCTAGTATCCGTGTTGTCACCCTTCAGTAAATAGGGTGTGTACGTAATCTCCAAACCAGGAGATTACGCAGGTTCCGATTAAATACTTATCACAGGTTGTCACCCTTCAATAAAGAGGGTGTGTACGTGTTCCAAACCAGGAGATCACGCAGGTTCAGTTTCAATCCTTTACCCATTCCCAACCCTTGGGAATCCCATGCCTTGTGGAAAGTATGAACTCACCTTGGTTTGCTCGGTATGCTAAACTACGTTCTCACAAATAATCAGTCAAGCCCTATAGTATTCACGTATACACAATCAGTTTATGTTCGTAATGACTCGCATGCAATCTAATGTCACATAGTGTGCTTGGCAGTTAACATCATGTATCACATAAGCAGTTAATCAAATTCACACAATTCAAGCTTCACATAAATGTCTTTCTCGGTTTATTCTAACTTGGTTATCCATTAACATACTAAACAGAGTTAATAGGCTTAACGGAGTTAACATACTTAACAAAGTTAACAGACTTAACAGAATTACATACTTAACAGAATTAATAAACCTAAGAGAGTTAATAACTTAACAGAGTTAATAAACTTAACAGAGTTAACATACTCCACAGGGTTTACATACGTAACATACTTAACTTAACAAAGCTTAGTTTACTGTATCAAAGCATTCGACGAAATCACCTTTGTGGCGAAAACACCTGGGACGAAATCACTTCGGACGAAAACCCCCAGGCGACGAAATCCCAAGGGTTTTCGTCGAGCTTACTGTATGGCGAAAACACTAGGGTTTTCGTCTGGTCCCTGTGTTTTCGTCTGGACCCTGTGTTTTCATCACCAACAGTTACGTGCTATTGCAACCTAATCATCACCTAACAGTTATATCGACATCATCATACAGCCATTCAATCAGACCCAAAACATGCAGTCATATAAATTACCAATCATTATGCGATCAAGATCATCGTTCAATCATCAGATCAATCATGGACAGGCACAACAAAATCGATCATAATATCAGATTATAAGGATCCCTAACATACAAATCAATTCAAATCACATGATCACAATCATAACATGCTAACAGTTAATTCATAAAGCCAACAAATAGTCAAGTGATTTCAATCAAATAATCGTAATGGTCGATCACTAACCTAAGCAGGAGAGACAGTAAATCGATCGATGTATGAGGCTCGAGTGCTCACGGCTGCCGTTGGGTTTCAAAGGAGAGCGAGAGAGAATGTGAGAGGTGATTAGGGTTTTCCAGTTACAGTTTTCGCGTAAAGGTTAAGAACAAACACTATAACTAATCACTACTGGGCCAAAGCCCATTTGATGTTTTCGCCAGTTAGTGGTGGACGAAAACACTAAAGTGTTTTCGCCAACAGTGGTGTTTTCGTGGGGTAGGGGTCTTCGCCAAGGGGGTGTTTTTCGTGGGTGGGGATTTAATCGGATAGGGTATTTGGCAAGGTTCCACTTTTATTAATTAAAACCTATTATTAATACCAAACATATATCAATATACACCAAATATAATGCACACCAAATATACTTATAAGAACAACACTTTGCGAACAAGTATTAAGTCGAGTAGAGACCTTGAAAACTCAGGTTGTCACATTATCCCCAACTTGAAAGAAATTTCGTCCCGAAATTTAGCACTTGGTTACTGAGGAAGCTAGTTGTGTTGTGTTGTTTCCTGGTTTTCCTGGGGTATCACATCATCCCCCCGTTGGTTTGGAATTTCCTCCTGAAATTCCACAGTAGCTTCAGCCTCAGTAGTGGTTGTACTGTTCTTGAATAACTGGGGATACTTGAGTTTCATTTGGTCTTCTCGTTCCTAGGTGAACTCTGGGCCACGACGGGAGTTCCAGCGAACTCGAACAAGAGGTATTCTGGTGCGCTTGAGAATCTTGACGTCTCGGTCTTTCATTTCAACTGGTTCTTTGACGAATCGCAACTGATCGTCGATTGTGAGCTCCTTCAAAGGAACTATGAGGGTCTCATCTGACAGACACTTCTTCAGATTTGACACGTGGAATACGTTGTGAACTACACTGAGTTCTTCAGGTAGATTCAACTTGTAAGCGACTTTGCCAACTTTCTCAATGATTTCGAACGGTCCGACATAACGCGGATTGAGTTTGCCTCTTTTGCCAAAACGGACTACACCTTTCCACGGTGAGACTTTGAGTAGCACTCGATCCCCAACCTGGAACTCGAGTGGTTTCCTGCGCTTATCAGCGTAGCTTTTCTGACGGTCACGAGCTGCCGCCATTCGTTGTCGTATCTGAGCAATCTTCTCAGTCGTGTTTACTACAAGTTATGGGCCTGTGATTTGGCTGTCACCAACTTCTGCCCAACAAAGAGGTAATCGGCATTTACGTCCGTACAATGCCTCAAACGGAGCGGCCTGAATACTGGTGTGATAACTGTTGTTATACGAAAACTCCACTAACGGAAGATTTTTTTCCCAGCCGTTACTAAAATCAATCATACATGCCCTAACCATGTCTTCAAGGGTTTGGATGGTGCGCTCAGACTGCCCATCCGTCTGTGGGTGATAAGCGGTGCTCATGTCTAAACGTGAGCCAAAGGACTTGTGCATTGCTTGCCACAGTTCAGAGGTAAAACGTGCATCACGGTCAGATATAATGGAGGTTGGCACCCCGTGCCTCGAAACCACTTCCTTTAAGTAAACATCAGCTAAAGTAGAAAACTTGTCTGTTTCTTTGATAGCCAAAAAGTTTGCAGACTTAGTCAAACGATCCACTATCACCCAAATAGTGTCATTTCCGCGTTGAGATCTAGGCAGGCCAGTAACGAAATCCATGGAAATTTGCTCCCATTTCCATGTCGGGATCTCTGGTTGTTGGAGTTGGCCTAATGGTTTCTGATATTCATTCTTGACTCTCGCACATGTCAAACATTTGCTGACGTAAGTTGCTATATGGGCTTTCATACTAGGCCACCAGTATGTAGTCTTTAAGTCGTGATACATCTTATCTGAACCAGGATGTACTGAGTAACGAGACTTATGCGCTTCATCCATCACTAGTTCGCGTAAGTTTTCATAAAATGGGACCCAAATGCGCCCGTTCACATAGTAGACGCCGTCTTCCTTTTGCTCTAACCATTTCCTCGACCCTCGTAGGGACTCCGCCCTGATGTTCTCTGCTTTCAATGCTTCAACCTGAGCATCTCGTATCTGAGTAGGAAGAATTGATTGGATGGTCAGTTGTAACGCTCACACTCTCTTAGGTGTAGTATCCTTTCGACTGAGGGCGTCAGCCACAACATTGGCTTTGACGGATGGTACTTGATCACGCATTCATAATCATTCAAGAGTTCGACCCATCGACGTTGTCGCATGTTTAATTCCTTTTGCTTGAAGATATGCTCGAGACTCCTGTGATCGGTGTAAATGGTGCACTTGGTACCGTACAGGTAATGTCTCCATATCTTAAGTGCGAAGACAACAGCTCCCAGCTCCAGATCATGTGTAGTGTAATTCCTTTCGTGAACCTTAAGTTGGCGCGATGCATAAGCAATGACTTTATCCCGTTGCATTAACACACAGCCAAGACCCTGAATTGACGCGTCACAATAAACCACGAAATCGTTTGTGCCCTCTAGCAATGAGAGAATGGGTGCGCTACAAAGTCGATCTTTTAAGTGCTGAAATGCAGATTCCTGTGCATCACCCCAACGATAGGTGACGCCCTTCTGAGTTAGTGAAGTGAGAGGTTGCGCAATCTTTGAGAAATCCGTGATGAACCTTCTGTAGTAGCCCGCCAAACCCAAGAATTGGCGAATTTCTGTTGGTGTACGGGGTGCGGGCCAGTCTTTGATTGAATCAACCTTGGATGGATCAACATGGATCCCATCCTTGTTTATCACGTGGCCTAGGAAATGGACTTCACGAAGCCAAAAGTCACATTTCGAGAATTTGGCATACAACTGCTCTGTTCGAAGGAGTTCCAAAATAAGCTTCAGGTGTCGCTCGTGTTCCTCCTGACTCTTCGAATAGCTCAGGATGTCGTCGATGAAAACAATAACAAATTTATCCAGATAAGGCTTGCACACTCTATTCATAAGATCCATGAAGACCGCAGGTGCGTTTGTCAAACCAAAAGGCATAACCAGAAACTCGTAATGCCCATATCGAGTCCTGAATGCTGTCTTAGAGATATCCTCGTCTGGGATTCTCAGTTGATGGTAGCCTGACCTCAGATCAATCTTCGAGTAGAAGCTCGACCCTTGCAGCTGATCAAATAAGTCATCAATGCGTGGGAGAGGATAACGATTCTTCACGGTCACCTTGTTGAGTTCGCGGTAGTCAATACACATTCTAAAGGTACCATCTTTCTTTTTCACAAATAACACTGGAGCTCCCCAGGGCGAAGAGCTAGGACGGATAAAACCCTTGTCCAAGAGCTCTTGTAGTTGCGCGGACAGTTCTTCAAGTTCTGGTGGAGCTAAACGATAAGGTGCATGAGCTATTGGTACTGCTCCAGGAGCTAGCTCGATTTGAAATTCAACCTGACGATGAGGCGGAAGACCAGGTAATTCCCCAGGAAATACCTCAGGAAAGTCACGCACAATCGAAAAATCTACAATCTTCTTCTCTTTCGTTGAGCTGTCAGTAACGAGGGCTAGAATAGCAGTGTGGCCCTTTCGTAAACACTTATGGGCCTTAAGAAAAGAAATGATGCCCACAACAGTACCACTCTTGTCGCCATGAATCACTAAAGGTTCTCCATTTGAACGAGGAATGCGGACGATCTTCTCCTTACAAAGGATCTCTGCTCGATGTTGAGATAACCAATCCATACCAATAACGATGTCGAAACTACCAAGAACGATGGGAATAAGATTGATAGAGAAAGTCTGACCAACTAAAACTAGATTACAACCCTTAACTATGTGTGTGGCTTCAAGACTTTTACCGTTTGCTAGCTCTACCATGTGCTTGGTGTTCAAAAGTGTTGGGGTATGTTTAAGCATTAGACTAACTTTTAAGGACACATAACTGGTATCGGCACCCGAATCAAATAAAACAGTAACAAAGAAATCATCCAAAAGAAACTTACCCATCACCACGTTGGGATCGTTCCTCGCATCACCCTGACCAATCAACAAAAGCTAGACCCCTGGCACCATTGCCACCATTGTTTCCCCCATTATTGTTTCCGTTTTCCTGATTGTTGTTGTTGTTGTTCTGTCTCGGATTCAGCTGGGGGCAGTCTCTTTTGAAATGGCCTTCAGCACCACACTGAAAGCATCCTTTGTTGTTACCCTGCTGCTGACGCTGATTCTGTGGAGCTTGCTGCTGGTTCTGTCGTCGCTGATTTGCAGGGTAGAGACTCCTGCAATCCTTGGCCACATGGCCAGGTTTGTTGCTCCTCTGACAAGTTCCCTTAGTACATGGTCCGCTATGATGGAAACCACATTGATTGCATTTGGGGTGGTTCCACTTGTACCCACTCTGCCCTTGACTACCAGAAGATTGTTGACCAGGGCTCTTGTAGTCATCTGTCTTTCGCTGCCGAAAATGAGACTGAGCGGATGTTGAACCCTTGCTTGAGAATCCATCCCATTTGCGCTTGTTGTCACTAGGGGTATCAGAAGTAGTAGTAGTGGCACCAATACGCTTGGGCAGCCTGTTCTGCTCGACTGCCTGATCAGTGAGATGATGAGCCAAATGAATAACTTGCTGAATCGTGGCGAGGTTCGCTGCAGTCACATGACTCTGAATCTCTGGCACTAAACCCTTAAGGTACAGCTCGATACGCTTGATCGGAGGATCCACCATAGTAGGCCACAAGATAGCCAGCTCGTTTGATCTCTTCGTATACGCTTCGATTTCCGATCCCGTCATCTTTAAGTTGAAGAACTCTACTTCCAGTTTGTGGATGTCATCACGGTTGCAGTATTCCTCCTTGATCAAATCCTTGAAGTCATTCCATGGGGTGGCATTAGCAGCAACTATCCCCAGCATTTGAACCTGAGCGTTCCACCACGTGAGCGCTACACCTTCAAGAGTACCAGTAGCATATTTCACCCTACGAGCCTCAGGGCATTCATACATCTCGAAGACGGATTCGAGCTTCTCGAACCAGTGGAGGAGGCCTACAGTTCCTTCAGTGCCGTTGAAAGTAGTGGGTCGGCAATCCATGAAAGTTTTGAAAGTACACACAGGAGGCTGAGCAGGTTGACCTGTCGTGCGAGTAAGATGAGACAAGTTAAACACAAGTGTTGGTTCACGAGAGTAGGATCTAAAGATCCTAGAGTAAGTTGCAATGGTAGGTTATACCTCCTGCCTGAGCGGCTGCGAGTGCTGCAGCAACTTGTTCATTGATTAAAGTCGTCAGCTGGGCTTGAGTTAAGTTACCACGTCCACTCATGATCTTCATAACAAAGGAAACATGAGTGTGAAAGTTTTCGCGAAAGGGCGATGACAGGAGAGAGTAAGCACATAGGTGTTTCAAACAATAGTTGCTACGTTTATCTAAGCATACCATGAGCAATGTACTATGTACTAACAAGTAGGTAATATAAACATAATTCATATCATCTATAGTGCTGAGCCTTGCACGTGGAGCAAAGCGTCGTTGTGGATCGTTGAGCACTGTACAGGTTATAGTCTGGTTTTATCAAAAAGCTTTTCCCCTTTTTAAAACCGAGTTCACTATAACCAATGGCTCTGATACCAATCTGTCACACCCCCAAAATCCACAAGCGGAGTATCACCGCATGGAGACGTGACAGACCAGGATCAAGCCACCAATTATATTGAGCATAACATGTAAATAAGTATAAAACCCAACACAATATAATTGGTGTCTAAGAAAAACGTAGTTTAAGTTGTAAGCGGAAGCATAATGTTTAAAACCAAAGTATCAGTTCAAATATATCAAATGTTTAACATGGCATAAGACTATCCATGTCCCACAACGACCACGCCTCCTCGTGCAAGCTCCAGAAGTACCTAACGACATGCAAGGCATGTAACAACGAGTCAACAACAAAGTTGAGCGAGTTCACAGTTGGTGTTCATTGTTAAGTTGTTTCAAAAACCAGGAGTTCATTTGTAAGTCGTAAGTTAACCAGTTTACCCTGTTTCCCAAACATATCCATAATCAGTGGGGGCTTCCCCATGTTAACCACTAGACCCGTTTACCATATCGACCACTGACTAAAGTAAGTTGGTGCCCTGACGTCAATGTCTATCATCATTGACTAGTGCCCAGATCCATTAGTTCACGCCCGTCCTCTGCGGCACAGTGTGAGGCTTGTCAAACCTAAATAGCGCTATCTAACTAATGACCCGCTCGCCATTGGCCCGGCGATTAAGTCGATATAAAAAGGAGGGACTTCATGATAGAAAGTTTTGGTCTAGTATCCGTGTTGTCACCCTTCAGTAAATAGGGTGTGTACGTAATCTCCAAACCAGGAGATTACGCAGGTTCCGATTAAATACTTATCACAGGTTGTCACCCTTTAATAAAGAGGGTGTGTACGTGTTCCAAACCAGGAGATCACGCAGGTTCAGTTTCAATCCTTTACCCATTCCCAACCCTTGGGAATCCCATGCCTTGTGGAAAGTGTGAACTCACCTCGGTTTGCTCGGTATGCTAAACTACGCGCTCACAAATAATCAGTCAAGCCCTATAGTATTCACGTATACACAATCAGTTTACGTTCGTAATGAATCGCATGGAATCTAATGTCACATAGTGTGCTTGGCAGTTAACATCATGTATCACGTAAGCAGTTAATCAAATTCACACAATTCATGCTTCACATAAATGTCTTTCTCTGTTTATTCTAACATGGTTATCCATTAACATACTAAACAGAGTTAACAGGCTTAACGGAGTTAACATACTTAACAAAGTTAACAGACTTAATAGAATTACATATTAACAGAATTAATAAACCTAACATAGTTAATAAACTTAACAGAGTTAACATACTCCACAGGGTTTACATACGTAACATACTTAACTTAACAGAGTTTAGTTTACTGTATCAAAGTATTCGACGAAATCACCTTTGTGGCGAAAACACCTGGGATGAAATCACTTTGGATGAAAACCCCCAGGCGACGAAATCCCAAGGGTTTTCGTCGAGCTTAATGTATGGCGAAAACACTAGGGTCTTCGTCTGGTCCCTGTGTTTTCGTCTGGCCCCTGTGTTTTCATCACCAACAGTTACGTGCTACTGCAACCTAATCATCACCTAGCAGTTATATCGACATCATCATACAACCATTCAATCAGACCCAAAACATGCAGTCATATAAATTACCAATCATCGTGCGATCAAGATCATCATTCAATCATCGGATCAATCATGGATAGGCACAACACAATCGATCATAACATCAGATTATAAGGATCCCTAACATACAAATCAATTCAAATCACATGATCACAACCATAACATGCTAACAGTTAATTCATAAAGCCAACAAATAGTCAAGTGATTTCAATCAAATAATCGTTATGGTCGATCACTAACCTAAGCAGGAGAGACAGTAAATCAATCGATGTATGAGGCTCGAGTGCTCATGGCTGCCGTTGGGTTTCAAAGGAGAGCGAGAGAGAGAGAGTGAGAGGGGATTAGGGTTTTCCAGTTACAGTTTTCACGTAAAGGTTAAGAACAAACACTATAACTAATCACTACTGGGCCAAAGCCCATTTCTTGTTTTCGCCAGTTAGTGGTGGACGAAAACACTAAAGTGTTTTCGCCAACAGTGGTGTTTTCGTGGGGTAGGGGTCTTCGCCAAGGGGGTGTTTTTCATGGGTGGGGATTTCGTCGGGTAGGGTGTTTGGCAAGGTTTCACTTTTATTAATTAAAACATATTATTAATACCAAACATATATCAACATACACCAAATATAATGAACACCAAATATACTTATAAGAACAACACTTTGCGAACAAGTCTTAAGTCGAGTAGAGACCTTGAAAACTCGGGTTGTCACATGGTGGGACTTACTTGGTGCATCCTGAATATTCCAAATGGGTGTGCCTATTGGCACACTAATCTGCCTATTGGCACACCAAACCCTAGTAAAATCAGGATTTACCTAGGCAGCGTAGAGACCTATACGCTGCGTAGGTATACCACAAATCTCAGTGCCGGATCACCAATCATTGCACAGAAAACACGGGTTTACATACACTGCGTATAGCTCTATACGCAGCGTATATAAACCAGCTGAACTTTTGGTGTCACTTTGGTTGGTTTAAAGCATAAGATTTTTACCACGTTTATATACTCTGCGTATAGAGCTATACGCAGCGTATGTCCCCTTTCAGAATTTTGTTTCGTCATTCGGCATATTTGTGGTATAAATTCTCACCCGGTTACAATGTTAACTCGCTTAAAATATATAACGAGTTAAAAATATATAATGTTTTTTATTATATACTTTTTAGTCGATGTCGTCGAAAAGCGTGTAATGTTAAGATTTTGAAAAGCGTATATATGGTTTGAATACTATAAAGTTAAAATATTATAGCTTAAATAAGTGGAAATACCCAGGTACTGTTCGAATATGTTACACCGTTTACAGTAAAAGTTTTATATGTACACCAAAAGTTTGATATATACAGCAAAAGTTTGTGCATACATAACAAAATGATAAAATGATAAAATACTATGGCTGATGCTGCTCCTGCTGCTGCTCCTACTGTTGCTCCTACTGCTGCTGCTAATGCTGATCCCATTCTTCATCCGTAATGAAGGGTCGTGGAGGTAATCTGTCACGCTGTCGGCGCTCCTGCAGCTCCGCAGTCACCCACTCCAACAAATAGTTGTTCCTTTCAACATCCCGATGTAGCCACTGATATGATGGGTCAGGACCGGGCCAAACATGTCATGGGAACTGAGGCGCCCCGGGTGGTCCACGCGACTGTGGTGGCTCCGGAATGACGACGTCCGGCTCATGCGCCTCTGGCACCTTCGGATCACGCGGGGGAAATACCGGATCGAACTGTGCCGGCAGCTGTGTAAGCTGGTATTGCGTGCCGTCCAGATTCTTAAACCGCTTCCCGCATGGGAATTCTTTGGTAACGTGCATTCCGGATACTACGTTATTCCCCATCCACTTCGGCTGTTTCGCCGGGCCTACACGGTCGCAGTCATTCTCCGGATGATAGCCCAACGAAAGGGCTATCCTAGTCACGTAGGCGCCGCCGTATAACAGTCCGCGCTCCTGTCGATGATGCGTAGAGGCGAAGTACTGCGCCAACCCATAGGGGAGAGCGCACGGCCTCTTGTATAAGAGGCAATATAAGAAAAATAAGTCACCACTGGTACACCACTCCCGTCTCTTGTTTCGAGCAGTGATCGAAGTGGAAAGCATCTTGTGCAAATACCTGCACAAAAGGAGACCAGTCAGTAAATATTAATCAGACGACATCGACTAAATGAGGATAAAAAAACAATATATTTTTGACTCGTTACGGATTTCGACGCGCGTAACGGATCTACGCGCCTCATGAGCGTCGAAACTAAGATCGTCGTTAAATTATATATTTTTTTTATTATTTAGACTACGTCATCCGTAAGGCGCGTAGGTCCCTAACGAGCGTCGAAACTAAGATCGTCGTTTTATATTTTAACGACGATCTTAGTTTCGACGCTCGTTAGGGACCTACGCGCCTTACGGTTCGACTTCGACTAAATAATAAAAAAAATATTTTAACGATGAACTTAGTTTCGACGCTCGTTAGGACCGTACGCGCCTTACGAGCGTCAAAAGATCGTCGTTAAATTATATTTTTTTTATTATTTAGTCCATGTCGAACCGTAAGGTGCGTAGGTCCCTAACGAGCGTCGAAATAAGTTCGACGTTAAAATATAAAACGACGAACTTTGTTTCGACGCTCGTTAGGGACCTACGCGCCTTACGGTTCGACTTCGACTAAATAATTAAAAAAAATATTTTAACGACGAACTTAGTTTCGACGCTCGTTAGGCCCGTACGCGCCTTACGTATCTTTCAAATACATGCTTCTAACGCGACTCGTTATGGTCAATCTCCAGTAGTAAATCACTTTGAATACAGGGCCATGTGTGTTCCGTAAAACCTAACCCGACAGCCACAGATCTGTACTCACAATGAGCGTCTGGGGTCACATCTTGTATACGCGATATGTAAGAGTGAAACTCTGATGGAATTTGATCCTTAAACCTCATAATGCTTAACAAGTGATGGTCCCCCTTCATTAATGGAAAACCATGATCATCCTGCGTCTCCTTCTTTTTAGAACTCGTTGAACTGTTTCGTTGCATTTTAGGTTTTTCAAACTTTACAGCCGAACCAGTTCCACGAGAGCCCTCTGACGGTACGTATGAGCTGTGTCGGGGTAAATCATACCTATGTTTGGGGGAAGCGGTATATACGTTGCTGTCCTCGCCATAGGAGTTGTATCTCGCAGCTTCGTCTAACCTCGCAGCTTCATCTAGCCTTTTTTGTACTTTCTTTGATGTAGGCCGACCGCGAGTATTTTGCTGGACGATCGGTGGTTTCTTGGTTGACGATTTCGGGGTGAAGACCGCTTTTATCTTTGAAAGCAAACTCTTTTGCTGAACGGGGGAGTGCGCCTCTAAATGTTGCCGCACATTATTGAGCTCTGCTACAACATCGACTTCCTCGTCTACAAGTTTACACGGGAGCAAGTCAAGCTTACGACAGAATACATCTATGTCGTCGAGTTGTATCATACGCCCTGCACAATTAAGTTAATACGGTGTGAGAAACAGCAAAATCGTACTAAATAACAAAAGGTTTGTAGTTTTAATATTTTTTACCTGTACGTTTGTAGTTTTCCAGCCTACAAGCACACGACAATCCACAGATAAGCCACATATGGCAACCACATGATGCGTTAAGTTTCCGCAACACCTCCAGCTTCCTCAGTAGCTCTTTTACCAGCAAATCAAGTGTTGTATGGGAAACCTTTCCACGTAGGTTGTCCAACAGTGGGTGTCTGTGGTGGTTCATCGTTTTTTTGATGCTCTCGGTGAAACTTTTTTGCATTTCATCGTACTGAGTTTCAACTATATCAATGACGCATCTTGCTATTCACTCCAATGAACTCCCGCTGGCTCTCAACTCTGTTGGTGGTGCACTGACCAAAGTTGCGACACTTATCGGTCCACGCATAAACGAACATTTCTTTGTAGTCTTTGAGCCAGTTTTCGTAGACGTAATCAAAGACACCTGCAAAAATAAAATAATGAAATGTAAAAGCGTGTGTAAAATATAATAGATTGGGTGAGTCGTTTGTTGAAGGAACACTTACTTTCTCGGTTGGCAACCACGAGTCGGTTATACATTTTCTCCAAGTTGTACTTGTACATGGGCTCTGAAGCAAATTCGCACACTCTCCGCCAGTACGACAGAAATTTCCCCCAATCTTCTTTATTGAACCCTCGCTTGCAATGTCTACATATATTTTTTTCGATGTGAAACTGGCATAGAAGCCTAGATGCGTTCGGGAATACTTAAGCACACACGTTAATTAGGGCAAGCTCTCTATCCGTGACTATCACACGCGGCATCATACTGTAAGGTCCGATTTTCCTCTTTATAAATTAACTTACAAAGGTAGTTAAAAGACTTCAAAATAACAACATTAATATATGCTTTTGACAAAAATTGGGCATGACTCGTCCGTAAGACGGATATACCCCTGTTTTAAACAAAAGTAAGACAATACCATTCAACATTTCGTTTGACAAGACACTACTAAAAACCTAGACATCAAGTGTTAAAATGTATGTCTACTAACAAGTTGTACAAAATAGAAACTTTGACCCAAAACATTAGTGCAACTAGCGGAAGCGCTTGATATGACATATCAAGAACATGTGCTCGCTCCAATTCTCCAAGTCGCCTAAGTTGAGGATTTACCTACATTCAACAACAAAGCTTTAAAAGTTAGTCATTATACTTATTACGCTTACAATAGCATCGTTTAGTTCCATTCGTTTATGTACTTTCATTTCCTCTTACGCATACGACTACCCAATTAAATGGGTATGGCATATACTCTCATAATGAGATTTAAACATACTCTTACGACCCGGTAACATCGGGTTGATTTGCTTTCAACTTAAATCCTTCGTTCTATCCGTTAAACGGATTGAACTTCATACATTCGTTATTGCATTCATGACCACCCGTTCTAAACGGATGGTACCTTATTCTTACTCGACTTGTTCAATTCGAACCGGTCGACTTGCATAGCTTGTCATAACCTTCGTTAGCATAATCAAATCCACAAGGGATTTGCTATCCACTTACTAATCACCATATTCATTATAACTAGGATTGTTCATCAATAATTATTAACAAAATTTAAGTAAGGTTTTGTATGCAACGGAACATACCTCGGTCTTGCGTGCCTTCCGTTTTCCTAGTGCTTGTACCTTCTTCCTTCACGCCTACATTACAACATTCATTCATTCATTTAGTCTATTTACTTCATTCTACCATTTTCCATGTTACACATACATTTATCTCTTAAGCATTTCATCAAACACTTGGTAGGCATCATAATTAAGGTATAAGGTACAAGTCTTCAAAGCATAATTTTACAAGTTCATCAATATCCAACATTCACATCTATTCTAATTTACATAACTACTTCCTCCTACATCAATTTATCTAGCATTCAAGTATTACAAACAAGATCATATACAATCATCATCATTATGACCTTCCTAATCATAACACAATTTCACAAAGTGGGTTTTCACTACAACCTCACATGCAACCAAAAATCAAACATGATTCTTGTTCTAGAAAGCAATTCTAACTCAGATTTCCCACTTTAGATACAAGAAATCAAGATTGGGTTGAACCCTTCTTTCTACAAAGCATAATTTCAGAAAATTGAACTTACCACTTCACTAACTAGGGTTAGATTTTCGAAAAAGGGGGCTCATGCACTGGATTATCTTATGATTTAGGCTTCAATTGCTTGATTTCTTGAGTTTAGGGTTTCCCCTCTCTCTGCCTGTTCTTGATCGATCGTTCCCCAGACACACTCACTGTGTTTGTGGTTTTATTTATTTTTATTAAATTTAGTTTAATCACTTTTGCATTTTACCCCCTTCACTTAATTGCTAAATACAATTCTAATCTTAAAACCACCTTTAACTACCATCTTGCCATAAATTCTTAACTATGTTAAGTTTATTATTTATCCTTACTTATTTTATTGTGTTATCATTTTTGGGGCGTTACACATACATTCATGCAACATTGACTTGATCCGCTCAAGCACCCACATGTAGTTATCCCTTAGTTCTTTGCAAATAACGGCATGTGCGATACAAAAAAGATTTGTTGGTCAACGTCAAACCCACAACCTGGACAAATGGCATGTTGTAGATGTTTGTTTTGTAGGCTATGTCGATCAACATCACGTGCGGGAATGCACGCCACATAGTGATTGAATAAGGATGAACAAAGAAAATCTCTGTTACGACATCTGTTTTGGGTTCCTGTCGGGTGTCGTAAATGAATCGGTTGTCATGCAGCACGCTTTCCAATGCCTGCATAGGAGTCTTTTCGTCCATCAGTGTCGCTCTAATTTTTTGTACCGCATTTTGCACGTCTTTCTAAACATGCAGGCTGTCGGGGAACTGCTTTCTTAGGGTTTGAAATATGATACGTGGCTCCATGTTTTGAGCAGTTAGCTGCTCCACTAGCTTGTATTCGACTTCAGTAAATCTTCGCACAAAAGCGTGGCCCAACAGACTCGTCGTAGGTTTGTGGTTATGGTTCGCGTTGTCCACTTTTAACTCCCACGTGTCATTCGTCACGTCCCGGATGACGAGTAATGAAAATGGGCAACCGATTTTTTTGCTACCAGCTTTCCTAATTTTTGCTTTACTACGGTGCTCACCACTACAGTCGCACACAAGCCATACCATCCCAGTAGTACCGCCAATATTTTTCGATTGGCGGGTAACAATTACGTAACCATTCTCCTTTCCCGTTTCTTGTACCCAATTCTTCAAATCAGTTAGAGACATGAAACGCTAAAAAAAGTTACGTTAATAATAATGACAACAATAATAATAACAATATTAACAACAACAACAACAACAACAACAATAATAATAATAATAATAATAATAATAATAAGTAGGAGTTGGGTAGAAAGTGTATTTTTCCTAGAAAGTCTAGGAAGCAATGAGAATTGGACATGTGACATTGAGTTATTTTAACTAGAAGGGCAATTATGTAATTTACATTTTAATTTTATTTTTGAAATTTATATTTCATTAACTAACATTGCATGATCTATAAGGTAACTGATTATGTCCATGATTTTCGGAATAACACAAAGCATCCCTATCTTCAAAATTCCCCTCATACGATCTGATCTCTGATCCCTTTTCCACACCCTCATCGACAACAGCCTCTAACCAACCTCCATCTCCGTCGCCAGTAACCCTCCATCTTCATCTTCTCCCTGAACTGCCACCCACTCCGCCCCACCACATACCGGACTCATCGCCGCCCGTCGCCGGTTCACCCTTCTCCGTCGAACCCTAAACCCCCATCTTCACCCAAACCTTCCATCTTCGCTTGTTTCGAATCCAAATCTCATCCAAATCATATGTATATACAATTCTTTCTATCGTTTTCTTCTTCAGCATTCAGATTCATACAGTTGTGTTTTAACAGCAAGCAGATTCATACAGTCGTGTTTTAGTATTCAGATTCATACAGTTGTGTTTTAACAGCAAGCAGATTCATACAATTATGTTTTAGCATTCAGATTCATACAGTTGTGTTTTAACAGCAAGCAGATTCATACAGTTGTGTTTTAATATTCATGTTGGTAATGCTGGAGGATTTCTTGACGCTGTGTTTTATTATTCAGATTCATACAGTTGTGTTTTAACAGCAAGCAGATTCATACAGTTGTGTTTTAGCATTCAGATTCATACAGTTGTGTTTTAACAGCAAGCAGATTCATACAGTTGTGTTTTAGCATTCATATTCATATAGTTGTGTTTTAACAGCAAGCAGATTCATACAGTTGTGTTTTAGCATTCAGATTCATACAGTTGTGTTTTAACAGCAAGTAAATTCATACAGTTGTGTTTTAGCATTCAGATTCATACAGTTGTGTTTTAACAGCAAGCAGATTCATACGCTGTGTTTTACCATCCATGCTGGTAATGCTGGAGGATTTCTTGACGTTGTGTTTTAACAGCAAGCAGATTAATACGATGTGTTTTCTTGATGTGTTTCTTCATGAAGGATAGAAGGAAGAGAGAGAGAGAGAGAGAGAAAGGGAGAGAGAGAGAGAAAAAAAAATCGCAAGAAATGTGGGGTGGTTATAGAATGACAATTATTTTCATATTTAAAACAAACTAAATGACATATCTAGCCCTAATTAATTAAATAATCCTATTTTTAAGAAACACATATTAACCAAATGCCACCAAGTTGATCTCAACAATTAAACACACCCATTGGATGGCCCAGATCGCTTCCTAGACTTTCTAGGAAAAACACACTTTCCGTAGGATCCCCACTCTAATAATAATAATAACAATAATAATAATGATAATAATAATAATTATTATTATTATAATAATAATAATAAAATAATAATAATAATTATAATTATAATTATAATATTTTTAACAATAATAATAATTTTTATTTTTATTATAATAATTATAATGTTATCAATAGTTATATAATTTTTAACAACAACAACAACAACAACAACAACAACAACAACAACAACAAGAATAATAATAATAATAATAATAATAATAATAATAATAATAATAATAATAATAATAATAAAAATAATAATAATAATAACAACAACAACAACAACAACAACAATAATAATAATAAAAATAATAATAATAATAATAATAATAATAATAATAATAATAATAATAAAATAATAATAATAATAATAATAATAACAACAATAATAATAACAAAAAGAACAATAATAATAACAATTATTATTATTATTATTATTATTATTATTATTATAATTATAATATTTTTAACAATAATAATAATAATAACAATAGCAATAAAAATAACAATAACAATATAATTCTAGCAATAATAATAATTATTATAAAAATAATACAAATATTAATGTGATACCTCCTTTATTTTAAACGGATTGTCTGGGGTAGATGGTTCATAATCATCATACAGTGGTGTGTTACGGGGCTCATAGTCGTATCCACCGTATTCTTCGTATCCATCGTAGCTTCCGTATCCGTCGTATCCACCTTCACCCCCATATCTATCGTATCCACTGTATCCACCTTCACCCCCGTATCCACCGTATCCACTTTCACCCCCGTATCCACCGTATCCACCTTCACCCCTCGTATCAACCGTAACCACCTTCACCCCCGTATCTGTAACCCGGATACGATTGCTGCGTCGGGTAATTTGGTTCAACAACAGGTGCATTCTCAGCATCGTATCCACTTTGTTGCATGTACGGAGATTCATACCCGTATCCGTAATCCGGATACACTTGATGCGCGGGTAATTTGGTTTTCATCAACAGGTGGAGTGGGAGTCTCGTTCAAGTCTGGCAACTGTGTTTTTTGATCAACAGGGACTCCAAACACAACCCCCTCCTCCTCATTGGCATCATTTGCTCCCCATGTGTCGTTAGAATAGCGATTACCGAAATAATTCTCGTTCCGAAATGATGACATTTTAACAATATTGTGTTTGATACAAAGAAACTGAATATATACAGAACATATGAATTGAACAAAAAACAGAACTAATGATTTTGGATTGGGTTTAAATTGTTACTGAAGAAGATGAAAAGAATGCACAGATGAAGTCGAAGGGAAGAAGAGATGCATGGATAAATAGACTTTTAAATTTATTGAAATACGCAGCGTATAGCTCTCTACTCCCCGTATTGCTTTATTCACCTGCCCGGACAACATCGTATCATTGTCAAATCAGTCTAACATACGCTGCGTACAGATCTATACGCCGCGTCTTACTTTATGAACATACGCTGCGTATAGATCTATACGCAGCGTATGTCAGACTGATTTGACATGGTACTATGTTTGACTGTCTGGTCGTGTACCTGCCCTTTACATACGCTGCGTAGAGACCTATACACAGCGTATAGGGTTAACCCTATATGCTGCGTATAGGTCTCTACGCAGCGTATGTAAACCCTAAGTGTGTAGATAGTCTGCCAAGGTGTGCAAATAGTTAGGGCCATTCCAAATAATTTGAAAAGTCTAAAACGTGGTAAAACTGTATATTTTAATTAGTAGTTTCCCCCATATGGTATGGTCCTTATGTTTACAAATTTCATAATTTTGTATACTTTTTAAAACACAAGAAAACAAAGAATAAACCCACCTGACCGATAGGTTTTTTAGTTATCCGATTTTATATGTGAAATCATGGGAATCCCATGCTTCGTTTCGTTTACCATAACCCTAAAACCGATTATAGAAGACCAAGGTAACCGTGTTTTAATCATCGAATCCAACCTATTTATTACTCTTAATATTCGAATTGCATGAATGGTTTTGCTGAATTTCGAGTGTATGCCATTTTACTCTTCAATAGGGGTAGGGGTGGTTATCACTCACCACCCATTTATCACTCACAACACCCAACAATAAACTCTCAGATCCCCTCACAACCTTCCATTAATCACGCGTTAAGTTAATAACGGGAATTATGTTTCACACGTTAAGTTTGATGGGTGACGGTGGTTTGTTTGATTTTATCACGTGTGAAACTCAAATATCACCGGGATATTATACCCCACCCCGGGTCCCCGTATGGTGCACACATTGAGTAACGTATCTTCAGAGGTATATTAAAAAAAGAAAATAGTAAAAATTATTAATCCCACTGTTAGTTGGGCAAATAACATAGAAAACACCATACATTACGTTTTTCTTACAAAACTCATTTAATAATCTATATAAGTTCCAACACAAGTCAATTTTCCACAATAGCTCTAACTATCTCCCCTTAACTAATATTTTGTCCTTTTAAGAACGACCCAACGACATAGGTTGATGTGCACTAATTTAGAAGATTTTGAATATTTCTATATTCTATATCAACGCCTACTATCAATGAATATATAATGTTCACTTAAATGGGAAATAAGCCGCTTTCCTGAACTTATTCTCAAAACACTAAGCTTTTTAAGCCAAACGTTCGCAATTTTATATCAAATATCACTACTAGAAAATGTGATCATTTGCTACGGAAATTTCCTACGCAAAAAATTGTGTAGCAAATTCTAACACATTTGTGACGTAACTTTGACGAAAATAAAAACCAAAATTTTGAAACAAGTTTGCTACATAATAGCAACACAAATCTAATTAAAACTATTATTTTAATTTGTGCGTCGAAAATGCGTAGCAAAATAGCAATTTGCTACTAATTTGTGACCGAACTATTATTCTTATAAAAAATAAAAATAAAAAATTATGAAAACAAATAAAACCCTTCCTCTCCCCCACGATTCACAATTCTCTGCCCTAACTAACAAACACCATGCCACATTTAAAACCAACACCTTCTCCTTCCCCGTCATTCAGTCACATACACGATTCTAGAGAGAGAGTCAGTTTTATAGAGAGATATGTGACGCCTCCGCCATCAACCATCGGTCAATCACGGTGGATCTCGACGGAACTCTGCTGAAATTAACCTCCGCTTTTCGATACTACATGCTCATAGTGATCGATCCAACTCCTCCTCAATCACACACGCAATTACAACTGTCATATTCAGCAATGAATATAAGCAACACCGAGCAAAATAATCGGAAGATCGAGAAGCTACCAATAGCGAAAGAGGAGAAATCGCTTGCAGGATTTGTCCGCCACCGGCTCGATCGAGTAATTATAACCTTCTTCGAATTTGAAGGCTGTTGTTCGTACTTTTGCTCAGGTATGAATGATTTAGGGCTTTGTTGAGATCATTGTTTTGTTGTGTACCATTCTACGAATTTTAAGGCTGTTCTTCGTACTTGTGCTCAGGTATGAATGATTTAGGGCTTTGTTGAGTTCGTAGTTTTGCTGTGTGAATCAATTTGTTAGTTCTTGATCTTCAATTATAAGTTATAATTACAGATGTGTTCAATTAGGGTTTCAAATTGTTCATCCAAGTTCAATTCATTTTATTAAAGATCTGTTCGGTTAGGGCTTGGTAAACAGGAGCAGGGGATTGCCACTCTATTGATGACGAAGAAGACGGATAGGAGAGCAGGGGTTATTGACAATGCGAGTGACCTAAGCATAGCTGGAAAAGAAAGTAAGAGGTGTTAGTATCAATGGACAAAGTATTGTGCTTCTTTGGAACATGGTAAGCATATTTCAGATAGTATCGTTCTTTAAACTGATTTGATCAATATAGCCTTGCCTGGATATTGAATTATAATTGGGAATAACAATGTGCATTTTTAACTTACGGCCTCGTGTTCTTAGCGAAGATCAAATCCAACCGGAGCAAGTGTATTGCGATTAAGAAGTTTAAACAGTCTAAAGACGGTGATGGTGTTTCCACCACTGCTTTGATGGTGTTTCCCCCACTGCTATTCGAGAAATTATGGTCTGTTTCTATCTTGTTGTTTCTCCTATTGTGAAATTTGTGTCGTGTGGTTTTAGGTTTGCTTGAATTAAGGTGTTTACGGTTTGGTTTGGTTGGTTTTGGGGAAATTTTGGGGCTGAATTTGGTAACTATATAGAAACTGGACCGGTCGGGTTTGTTGGGTAAGCCGAAGCGGCTGGTTTTCACGGTTTGATGGTCCGATTATGTCGGTTTTAGACAAAAAAAATATTATTCTGAAGAAACATAATTTTGTACTAAATTTTGAGAATTGATATGAATTGTTTAAGAATGTATATATATGTGTGTGTGTGTAATTTTATAGTCCTAAAACAAAGAAAAGTTAAAATAATAAATGTTAAACAACCGGTACAATTTACACTGCTGGTTTCAAGTTCCAAACCGTAAACCGTTAAAACCAAACCGTGATCCGGACTGTACAGATATCAATATTCAAACCAGCCAAACCGACTGTGTTTCTCTGGTTTGGGCAGTTCGGTTGGTTTTGCCGGTTTATGAACATCCCTAGTTTGTACATGGTAAGTTGCTGGCTTGAAATTATATTGTCTGATTATAATGCATAGATCAGGGTGTAACTCCTGTGTGTTAAGTTAGAACTCAGGTCCATATTGCTGAAGATTATAGATATGACATATGTTTTGTTTTCTCTGATACTTTTCAAATTAGCAAATACTATGGATGTTCAATGAAGCAGTATATTGTAAATGTAACCAACCATTTGATGCTAAATTTTTATATACGCTCTCATGTTTTGCTAAATGCGTTACAATGCCAATGCAGTTGCTTAGGGAGATATCGCATGAGAATGTGGTAAAGTTGGTGAATGTGCACATCAATCATATAGATATGTCTTTCTATCTGGCTTTCAGTTATGCGGAGCACGACCTCTATGTGAGCATATTATTTACCACCATAACCAGAACCACTGCATTCCATCACCACCATCGCACGTGGCGCCAATCCCTTAGGTATATCCTTGACCTACCAAAATCTTTGTGTGTAGTCGTTAAGGATCCTCGGGTAACTGATACGTAGGAACCATGGAATGTTTTACCCGAATATTTGTTTTTAAAGAAGACGTCTCGATGGGTAAATGAACTTTTTAAACTACTGAAACATTGAACAAATGTTAAGATGATTTGCTTTGAGGTTTTTGGTCCAATGAGAGTTTTTCTTTTTACAAGTAAATTAAGATTTTGGCCCTGTGGTTATTTATAATAAAATATATAGTTTTTTTTAATAGAAGGGTATTTTTGTCATTTTGCCATAAATGCCACTCATGTGAGGGGCACATGACAAGTTTTTAACCAAGTAAAAATGGATGGGGTTAGTGTTAGGGGCCAAAAGGGTTAGAAAAAAGACGTTGGGGGCCCAGATGTTTAAAAAAAAATTGGGCTAAAAGGGTAAAAGTGATATAACCACAGGTGCCAAAATCGTAATTTACTCTATCGGAAATGTACATCTACATGTAGCGAATCGATGCTAGCTTGACACCTGACCACCTGAGGTTTTTTTTTTTGTCTGTGTGTGAAAACGCCAGGAAATTATTAGGCATCATAGGGACAAGGTCAACCAAGCGATTAACCAATACACAGTAAAGTCAATACTATGGCAGTTGCTTAACGGGCTGAATTATCTTCATAGGTAAGCAGAACTTGTGCGGCTGTTAATGTCAACTGCATACTCTCCATAATATAAATGCTTACATTTAATAAAATGGATGTAGCAACTGGATTATTCATCAAGAACTTAAGCCCTCCAATATTTTGGTAAGAATGCGTATCTGTTGTCATCATTGGTATCTCAATACTAACCAGTTAATCTGATCGAGAAACTTTCACTTCACATCATAGGTGATGGGTGATGGAGAAGAACAAGGCGTTGTAAAAGTAGCTGATTTTGGACTTGCTAGAATATATCAAGCACCATTGAAGCCGTTGTCCGATAACGGGGTAAGAGGCATAGCTTTATTTTATTTTCTTTGTAATGCCTAGTTTTACGTTTAATACATTACTTGGTGTGAATAATCATCAGCAGGTTGTTGTAACCATATGGTATCGTGCACCAGAGTTGCTTCTTGGGGCAAAGCACTATACTAGTGCTGTTGGTATGGAACATTGCTACCCGTTTCTACTTTCTATCTTATTAGGTTTATTTAGTTAATCGTATATAATTTTGGTATAAATTTTGAAACGATACACTTGATTACTTTCAGGTATCGATCTCACCGTTCCATTGATATATTTTGGACTTTCAGTTTAAAAGGTCATTTGTAGCGAAATAGTCTCAACGTGTGTATCAAACATTTTAAACAAAGCGACCCAAAACCCGAAATTGGAGTTATCTTCTAGGAAGCGTTAGATAACGGGTCGAACCAAAGGCCGATGTATCATTTGTTTATCAGTATTTTTTTTGCTGATTTTCTTGCAAATTTTAGCAAAAAAAACTGGATTTTTCCAGTTTTTTTTTTTTGTTTTTTAAATATTCCGTCACAAATGCGTTGCAATTTTTTTATATTCCGTCACAAATGCGTTGCAATTTTTTGATATTCAACATAGGAAATCCGTAATAAATGCGTCACAAATTTCTAACACCATATTTCTGTAGGAAATACGTTAAAATTTGCGTAGTAATTGCGTAGTAAATAGTTTCCGACGGGGCTTTTTCCAACATCAATGTTTTGTTGCAAATCCGTAACAAATGTCAATTTGTGACGCATTTGTGACGGAAAAGTGTGTTAAAAATTATCATTTTTCTAGTAGTGTATGAGAGTTCTTGAATCGACGAGGCTTTGTACCTCACCGCAAGGGGCTTTTATTACTGAATGGTTGGCTTGCTAGGGGTTTTGATTGAGTAAATTACATAAATCGTCCTTTATGTTTATATTAGATTGCAAACTATGTCCTTTCTCTTCAAAAAGTATAAAAAAAAACGTACTTGATGTTTGCAAACCTTTGCATGTTATGTTCTTTAGCTCTAACTCAGTTAGTTAAATGCTAAATCTAACCAAGTAGACCTCACATAAGGGTATTTTGGTCTTTTTACTCTAAATACTAAAATAAATAACCGTAAAAAAACAATAAAGTAATTCTCAAAACTTAATATTGAATGTGTCGAATTTGGTGTTCCACCTTTCACAATCATATGTACGAATCATTGTACTTATAGATGATATATTCACTCTCCAATACAACTTCAAAAGAACAATGCATTAGATTTCATCTTTTTCTCAATTTGTCTCTAATCCAATTTTTATATTAATTTCAAAACCTTCAAAATGAAAGGTCCAATTTGGATTAGGCCATCACAATCTAGTTAAACCCGTAGAACATCTAGAGGCGTAAAAAAGCGGTCCAGGTTCCGTAACTGGTTAGAAACGACTTGAACCGTATATAGTTGGAATTCGCTTGTAACACACTAACACTATAATTTTAAATCATATTGAACCCAATCACACCCGGTTCAAACCGCCCAAACTCAATTGTTTAACCTTTGTCAGCCAGTGGTATAATCTAAGCTAGTAATCATGAGAGCTTTGGATTGGGTTGGACCCAATCGGGTGGAGGCGCAAAGAAATATAAATGACCACGTAACCAGAATGCATGGTGCTGTCGTAGGGTTTTTAATTTTATATCCTTCAAAACCCTAGTAATTATTTCCATGGACAAACTCCCTGAGTCTCTGCTTCTTGAAATTCTGAGTCGACTCGACGACTCAGCCGACGTTGCTCGCTGCCGAGTCGCTTCCAAGGCTTTCAATACTGTTTTTCCAGACCTTCGATCAATTAATCTTCGATGTTCCTCCAGGAAATTTTGGAGTTCTTTGAAGAAGGTTTTTTTGGATCTTATTTCGAGACAGAGAATAGTTGGATCGGTGTGTATCCGCCTTCACGAGACCAATGATGAGGACTTTGCAAAAGAGTGGCTGTTTTCTAGTTATTCGTACCATCGTCCACCTCCATTGGCGCTGATTTCTGCGTGTTGTAAGTTGAATGGTTTCTAGTGATTTTGTTGAGTTGAATATATGATTGTTAATTAAAGCATTTCTTTGTTGCAGGTCATAATCTTACTAAGTTAAATCTAGCTTTTCCACGCCTGTCTGTCGACAATATGAATCCAATGCCAATGCTGACAAGTTTGACACTTGAATGCACAATATTAGAAGACCGTCACCTAAACCAGTTTAATAAGTGTTTCCCTAATCTTCAAGTTCTTAAGTTGGTAGGTATCACAGGACTTAAAGATCCTAAGATCCACCTTCTCCACCTCCAAACCTGCCATTTGGATTTCTTTATTGATCCATCGTCTTTAACTCTAATCACCCCCAACCTCATCAAACTAACAATTAAATGTCCATATCACGCTGCAATTCATGTTGATGCTCCCATGCTATCTCACTTTCATCTTAGGCTCAATACCCTTAGACATGTTGCTGCATTCACTCCCAAAAGTTTTGGGAATTTGAAAACACTTTGGCTGGACTCTTTTTATATTGGATCATTACTTTCAGAATTCCCGATCACAAAAACAGTAAAAAATCTGACCCTGGGTTCAGGAAAGAATGCACCAACTAACGCAAGAGATTCAAAACTTACCTTAAGGAAGGTGTTCACAATTTTCCCGAACTTGAGTTCTCTATGTGTCAAATCAAGTGCTTGGTCGCAATTAGAAGCTTGTTTGAATCCAGAAGGTGGGGAGATTTTGGATGGGAGGAGAGAATTGAAAACAATTTGTGCATATCTGAAGTTAGTTGACCCGTCCTTGACTTTCTCATATGTTGCGAGTGTGTTGGACCAATGCGTAGGCTTGTCACTGGTCTCGATGCTCATCCATGCTGGTGTTGTTGATACTGAATCTAAAAGTTTCATGTCTAAGTGCATGGTTCGTTGGCCAGGGTTGAATTGGCGATGGGGGGTATGGGGTGAATACATGAAAGATCGATACTTGGATAACCAACCTATATCCAACTGAGGTAAGATATATATGTTATTCATTTATGTTTAATTTGGATATTTGGTTTTGATGAAATATTAATGAAAATGCTTAAACCGTTACATTTAGTTTTGTCTTATTCTATAAATGTGGTTACATGCATCAATAATTTTAGCTATTTGATCAATTAATTTATCTAGTCATAGAACATTGTAGTTATAAGCTCAAAGGCTCGAGAGCTACTCGTTATCCTTTGGTTTTGAGACACCATGATCTACTGTTTCCTTTTGACTACTCTCTATGGCTACACCAATATATCTTGTGGAAACTAGGGGTGTAAATAAGCCCAAGGTTAAAACCTCAAATGAGTCGAGCCTGAGCTCGAGCCTGAAATACAAAGTTCGTTGAGCCTAAACAAACCCAAACAAAATTTACTTTTTTCTATATATAATAATAATGACAGTGGCAACGGCGACGACGACGACACATTGAGTAACTAAATCAAAGTATCTTCAGAGGTATATTAAAAAAAGAAAATAATAAAAATTATTAATCCCACCGTTAGTTGGGCAAATACCATAAAAAAAACACCATACATTACGTTTTTCTTACCAAACTCATTTAATAATCTTTTTACACAACAAAGTTCCTCCACATGTTAATTTTGAACAAAATTGTGATTTTTGTAAATAACCTAGAACCAGTACACCCGATTGTGTTTGCTTACGTGTTTAATATGCGGGGATGCTTATGATTGTCCATTCCAAATAACACCAAATTATATGAAACTTAGAATGAATGGCATGGTTTCTCCCTTTCTACAAACTGAGAATGATTGGATGAAATAAAATCCTCATTTTGTAATTTGGTTGGTGTATTGTATATTGTTTGAAAGATACAATTAATCAAAATGTTATTTTCATTAAATTGAAAGAGATCTTAAATATATAGGCCGTGTATGTATGAAGAAAACAGAGATCCAAATATATAGGCCATGTATGAAGAACACAGAAGAACACGTAAGTAAGCAACCAACCAAACAAACCAGATGGTGGTTCCTTGTTATTTAAAATAAAAAAAAGATTTATAATTTTGTTCAAAATTGACTTGTGAAGGGACTTTTATTTATAAAGAGTTAATTACTGTTTTCGTCCCTGTGGTTTGTCAAAAATCACTATTTCAGTCCATTAGTTTAAAATTTGCGATTTCAGTCCCTGTGGTTTCACTTTCGTAACAATTTCAGTCCACCTAGTAACCATTTCAGTCCCTGTACTTAACAGAATAATGGATTGAAATGGTTATGAAAGTGAAACCACAGCTGAAATGGTTATGAAAGTGAAACCACATGGACTGAAATAGTTACGAAAGTGAAACCACAGGACTGAAATCGCAATTTTTAAACTAATGGACTGAAATAGTGATTTTTGACAAACCACATGGACGAAAACAGTAATTAACTCATTTGTTTCGTTGAATGATTTTTGTAAGAAAAAACAAAGGTGTGGTGTCTTTAGTTTTATTTGCCCCTAATGATTGATAATGGATAAATTACTTTTTGAGTCTCTATATTTTAGTAATTTTAACCACTTGAGTCCTTATAGCCACTTTTCTTAACCATTTAAGTCCAAATTTTTAACACTGTTAGAATTTTTTGGTTAACTATTGTTAAAAGACTAAATTACCCCTAGTTAAAAAAAGTACTACCTCCGTCCCATTAAAAGTGTCCTATTTTAAATTTTCAAAGTCTTTATTTATAAACTTTGACTTTAATTATATACTAGGATTTTGACCCGCCGCGCGTTGCGGCGGCGTCGAAGTATTTATACTGTATATTTGACCCGACTCTTTACTTAAAAAAATTACATCGGCATCGAATGAAAACGTATTATATTTGACCCGACTTGCTTTCAAATACAGTTTATGAACATACACAAAATAAGTATAAAACGTATTATTTTTTACCGGACTCGCTTGAGAAAAAAGTTTATGTCAGGACAATTTGTATTAGAAAATTGTCATAACAGGCTTGGGCATAACAGATACGGGTCGAGATGTAGAGTTCATAATGAAACCTGGAACATACTTCACTGTCAGCACCTTGGTAGCAGTATATCTTAGAATACCTGCTGAAACCTAAGCTGCATTGAAAAACACATATGATAACATCGAAGTGAACTTAAAGTATTTTACGCATGAGAAGCTAAACGCCAAAACTGAATAAGAGATAAGGATCTTACGCTTAAATTCAGACTTGATGTCTTTTAGAAGCCTCCTACAAACGAACTGAAACATGTTGCTAAAATAAAGGGAATAGTCATTAAACTTCCATTTGCAGAAAATGTGAATTGCTTAAAGGTACATGTCAACTTTTGAAAACTGATAAAAGCAACATAAGATGAATCCAATTTTTTTAGTCAAAAAGTATGCCTTCCTGATGTAAATAATTTAATTAAATATTCCTTACATTGTATAGCATGAGCATCATTCATCACTTGCAAATGCAAAGTGTATATCCAAACATGCCCATAAAGTCTCATGATATGGCATTAAAATTCAACAATAATCAACGATTATATCCGTCTGAACTAATAATCTTTATGAGGCAATAAAGATAACATTTAACCAAAGCATCGCACGTTGCGCGAGTGCAAAGTTGGTTACTATCTAGTAAAGATAACATTTAACCAAAGTGTTGCGTGTTATGCACTTCATAGGTTGTTTGAGTTTGTCACTGCTAAGGGTATACTAAAGCCCATAAGAAAAGGATTTTTAGCACTTTCAAACTTATAACCTTTATCATGATGATCATGTTCTCCATGAGTCCACCATTCTTTCTAGCTCAAAAGCCTTCTGCTAAGATCAAAGTAGATTAATAAAAACAACTAAACATGCGATCCATAGATGGAAAATTCGCCAACTGAGCATTATCAAAGGCTGAAGATTAAACACGTACGACCCGTCACCAAGTTACCCAATCAACATGTGACAGGCAGGTGATGGAACTCTTCGTTAGAAAATGTATATAAGCACTTAAAAAATACAGATCTAAGCTGGTGTTACCAAACATCACCCCAACTATCACCATTACAAAAACAACAAAACTAACTTGTGACCGAAAGGTACCTCCACCGTCGTAATCGAATTTGTATAACCCTTGACTTGGTATAAACTTGTTTCTGGCCAGCTTTGACTCCACTCGTTTGTTGACTGAGTTGACTAAATTGGACTGTGTTGACTTGGTTGAGCTGCATATATAATCATCATCAATCTGTTCCGAAAGTGAATCTCACAACACTAATCCCACTAATCCATCACCATTGCAACCATCACCGTGAACCGCAACTAACCAACTTCGGTTCCAACCATCTGTGGTCTACTATGCCGCCGGCGACTACTCACCGCCAACTTCCATTTAAACAAAAGTTTTTAACATCAGACATGGGAATGGGATTGGAATCAAATGGTCTAAAATAAAACCAAACGAACCGAGTGTATCTACAGACTGAAAACTAAATTTGGAATCCATTAGTTTGGCAAAAAAAAAAAAAAGAACATGCATAAGTAAATCTGCTCACCGGTACTTCGCCAAAGATCGAAGATCGTCAAATCTGGCTCATCGCCGGCGACTGTTAGTCTTCGAACACTGCCTCTTGTCTCCACCTCTGTCAGTTGAGCTGATTTTAATGTAGCGGAACCGTAGCTAGCCAGTGCTGCATCGGTTCCCTCTCACTGCTCTCTCTCTCTCTCTCTCTCCGACTGAACCGATTTTAACCTAGCGGCACCTTTTCTTGCTCTAACCACCATCAATTCCCACTCTTTCTCCGTCTGACCTCTCTGTCAGTGAGTGATTGTAATCTGTGGGGGAATTGGAGGATTGGGGGATTTGGTGAGGGTTTGCGAGCAGGCGGAGAGGAGAGAGAGTAGAGAGAGAGAGAGGAGAGAGAAGGGGAAGATGGAATCTGATCGGGAGAGTGAGAGAGAGGGGCAGTTTTGTAGGTGAGAGAGAGGGGCAGTTTTGTAATTTGGTTGATTGGGTGAGGGCAGATATAGTAATTTTGTCTACCCACCGACATTTCTCTTTAAGATGTTATAAATTTTTGTGTTATATAAAACTTGATGAAAATTAACCCGATAAAATCACTTGTAAAACACACTCAAATCATATAACTTTCATCAAGTATTATCCAACACAAACAAAATTATTTAAGGTCAAAGTTTATAAATAAAGACTTTAAAAATTCAAAATAGGACACTTTTAATGGTGGAGGGAGTAATTTATTATCTTTTTCCCCTTTTCTCTCTAAAAAAACATGCAACTTTCTATCTCTTTTTTCTCTCTAAACCACCTTCATCCTCCCACCACCACACCTCCACCATCAACATCACACCACCACTACACCTCCACCGTCACCACCACACCACCCACCCAAAATGCACCTTGCTGTGTTCCTTCGCCGGATCCTTGATGGTGAGTTTGCTTCACAAGGGGCTTGGAATATGAGAAGATTGAAACAGAGGATGGATAATTGGGTTCTTAAAGGCTGCTATTGTGGTGTGTGATGGTGATGGTGGTGGGGATTGTGGTGGCTGATGGTGATGGTGGTGTTGTGGTGATTAATGGTGATGGTGTTGGTGATTGTGATCAGTGGCGAAGCTTGAGATTTCCGACCGGGGGGTCGAAAATGTATATAACAAAAATTTCTATAAAATCGGGGGGGGGGGGGGTGTTCAAAAACGTATATACCCAAATATTTCTATACGAAAACTACATACTCTCCACTAACAAGCGAAAGTTCGGGGGGTCGGCCGCCCCCTCCCGCCCCTACAAAGCTACGCCATTGATTCTGGTAGTTGATGGTGATTTTGGTGGTCAATGGTGACGGTGGTGGCGATTGTGGTGGCTGATGGTGATGGTGGTGGTCAATGGTGACGGGAGTGGTGATTGTTGTGGTTAATGGCGTTGGTTGTAATTGTAGTGGGGTTATTATTGGGCAACAAACCAAAGGTGGGATTATTAATCCATGTATTTCCTACTCGACATCCACGTCATTAAAAAACTAACCACGTTAGATTCTTTTAGCAGAGGTCTAGTGAGAAAAAAAAAGTCTAAAAGGTGGGACTGCTGATGGAGATATTCTTAGGTGAGATTATTATAATATATTGGCCAACAAACAAAAGGTGAGATTAATAAATTCCAATTTTCCTAAAATCAAAGTTAACTCTCAACTGAAAGAAATACTATGTGGGTGTTTGGGTTAGCTTATTTTGGAGCAACTTATAACTATAAAAGTTAATAAGTTGTTTTTATAGTGTTTGGTTTAACTTATTTAAGTTGTTTTTGTGTGTGAAAAAAGTTGTTTTTGAGAAGTTAGAAGTTCTAACTTATGACTTATATAAGTTAATAAGTTGTTTTTTAGAAGGAATCCCAAACACCCCCTATTTTAAAAATTAACTTACAAAATTTATAATCACGTCAATGTATTTTTTTTAATACGTATTTTGATGACTATATATTTCAACAAATTAAATTATATTTTATTCTATTAGTATAATACACAAGTTTATTGAACCGTGTAAATATGTTTTTATATAAGATAACTTTTTTATTACTAATTATATAATATTATATTTATCAACCCGTGTATACATGGGATTGTTTCTCTATGTATCAAATCAAGTGTTTGGTCAGAATTTGAGGCTTGTTTAATTCCAGAAGGTTGGGAGATTTTTGATGGGAAGAACGGATTGAAAATCATATGTGTATATCTGATGTTAGTTGACCCGTGGTTGACTTTCTCATTTGTTGCTTGTGTTGTGAACCAATGTGTTGGCTTAACAGAGGTCTCTTTGCTCATCCATGCTGGTGTTGATGGTACTAGATCTAAAAGTTTCATGTATGAGTGCATGGCTCGTTGGCCTGCGTTGAAGTGGCGATGGGGGGTGTGGCGTGATAAAATGAAAGATACGTTGATAACCGATACTATATCCAACTGAACTCCATATATCATCTAAGAAGCTCCGCTCGTGATGAAGTAAGATCAATCGTATGTCATCTATAATCGTGGATATTGATGCTGGCTGTATATAACACTTTTAGTTTAAGTTATAGGCTCATGTGGTTTTTGTTGAATATCAAATACATGTGCAGCGGAAGTTGATTGTGTGTGAGAATTCATGTTGTGAACGTGCAGGAAACAAAGGAATTGCAGATAATATTGAAAGGACAATTTCGAGTATGAAAATGTCTTGGTGCCGGTTACATTTCCCGACAAGTCTTATTTATACATGACGGTAATTAGCGGTTGGTTTTGGAGGGAATAATTACCGTTTGAAACGGTGCCAACCAAAACCAACATAACCATTCTATAATATCATCGCTACATATAAGTATAAGTTAAATAAACTAAGTTACATATATATATATATATATATATATATATATATATATATACTAGCCATTTACCCGCGCGATGCGGCGGGAGTGGCGATTTGATTGTTAAATATATAGATAGTTAAGATTTAGCATAAATTACACTTGTATTAGGGGAAGAAGGGGGCATTTTGTTCGGGATCGAGAACGCTAAACTTAAAAATAAATAAATAAATCAAACACTCCATTGATCCTAAGACCTAAACCCGTATTCCATACCATACAATGCAACAAGTTTCCATCAACTATATTATCGCACCATCAATATGACCAAAAAACAATAAAATCAAAGTTGGAACAGACCATAAAACATGATAAAGAAATGATTCCAAACACCACTGACCAGAAAAAAAGCATCATCCGGATCATTACTACGGTTTGATGTGGATGGCTTAGTGGCGTTCTGTGTGGATTCATTGTTGTCAAGTATGACCCAGTTGGGCGGATATACATTGTTAGAAGGGGTAACCTCCGTTGCCCCTATAATGATTTTCTAGATCCACCAAATACAACTCATATAACATCTTTCTTGAGTAAACAAATAGAAAATAACCCTCTATGTTATCAACTTGAGACACAAAAACAAACTCGTTCTAGGTCTAGGGGCTGAAAGAACTGCAACATCACCCTCCTTGAAAATCCGTTTGCATTCATTTGTTGGTAGAACTATCATATCATACCATCCTGCAACCACAAATAAATTTAAGTGAGAACATTACTTCAAAAGAAAATAAAAAATAGATAATATTTGATGTAATTTGTATACGTAGACAATAAAATATGTATTGACATTTCGTTCTCGCCTCTCAACATGTTCTAAGCAGATTAAAAGTCCAAGTCCACATAACATAAAACAGTCGAATCAAACAAAAGTTGCATCAATGTTAATCCTATTTCAAACATAATAAAGAAACCGCAGGCTACCATATTTGAGTTTAAGTAGCATCTGGTGCTTTGACCGAGATAATCGAAGCCACAATCGTGAGATTTAGTATTAACGGACTTACCTCGGTGTCGGAAAACGTACATGCAGCCGCTAAATAGGAACCGGCTTGTCAAAACCTACCTCGGGATATTGTCTCCGTTGCCACCGATCTGCTCACGCCATCGCTTGATGCTGCTAAATTGCTCAACGTTCTTCACCATAACAAATTTAAATCGCCGAAAAAGAGCAGATCTAGAATCTTTGAGAGAAAATGAAAAAGATTTAGGGGCTGTGGATAATTGAGGTCATCAATGGTAGAGATAGCAGTCAGCAGCTGTAGTCCATCAACCATAAAGTTAAACTATTACGCACAAGTATAAAGTTTTGTAAAACCATTTACCTTAATTTGGTTCAGCGCTGAAAGTTTCAGGCCACTCATATCTAAAATCTTCACACACTTGCCAACATAGTGTCCGGTTTTCTTTGTTGCAGCAGGCTGCAACAAATCAATGCATAAGGACTGCAATGGTTCCCTCACCATGATGATGCAAAGCGTTATTATACGGGTACCTAAAGAAAATAATAACAATAGGACTTAAGTACGACCTCGAGTTAAAATTAGGTATGCAATCAATCGTTAGTATAAGTGGTAAATTACTCAAAGAAAAGATCAAGAACTCTTTGAATAGTTCCGGAGCTAATCAACTCCTGTTCTGCAATTTCATTCCCTGTCTTCAATAAAACCGCAATGAACTCCACAAACTGCAATAAGAAGATACATAAAAAGTCGAGAAAACTAAAATTTCTTTCATTATTGTTATAATGTTTAATTTTCATTGTTCAGGTTTACTAACCTTTAAACAATGCTTCCCTAGAGGAGGCTTTAACTGGCCATACGTAGTTGGCAAAACTTTCTCGTCAAGTGAGACGTTTTGAAACTTGCAAGTTGCAACCACCTGTGTAAACCAAACCGACTATTTAGCCTTTTTTGAAGTTTGGAACATGAAATATCAAAAGGTCAACCAGCCGACCACCCCAACCCAGCAGGTTTGATTTGTTGTTTACCCAAACCCAGAATTGGCCAAACTTCGTCAACACCCAACCGGTAACAATTAGTAAAAATCAAAACAGATCAGGGTGGTTCCAGCTTTCAAATGGTTTGACTTGTCTCCTTTTAAAATTTTGCTAATTTTACCAGGTGACTTCGAAAAACATAATTTGGTAAAATTACCATGTTGTCCATCCTATATAAATTATATAGTAGTATAGATGATGCTATGGAACATCATCCCGAGCTACATGCTTCCCCACCATCATCAAATTGATTATCATCTTTCTGTCCGTAAAATTTGCTCCATTTCAGGTAAATTTCTTAACCTCCCGCACTTCCTGAACTGCCCTCGAAACACTCTTCATCAATCAAATTACCGTGAAGCTTTGCCCTCACATCATCCAACTGCAAATGCCATGTCACACATTAAGTATCTCACATAGTTAAATCTTAAGAGTATACTGGAAAACAAATACAAAATTATTACACTTTTTTGCCTGCCCTTCAAAGGTGTGGTTTTCACGCGGTATGGCGATTGAGAAACTTGTGGGGAGACACCTCTTTGTAAAGCCTCTGTTAACGCCAATGCAGTACCATGAGCCACGTCATCCACCTCTCTCTTTTGGCTTCTTTTGTACGTTGACACATGATTTCCATTGTTATCTCTTCTTAATAAATGGTTAATGGGGAACCGCGGTGTCCTTTTCCGAACAGTACATCCTACATCAATTTACAACCAGTAGAAGTCAGAAGTTGATCTCAACCAATCATATATATATATATTCATAGTAAGGCGGAAGGGGTTTAACTTACCATCGGATTCCCTTCTCTTCAGTTGTGGCAAAGACCGATCACTTGAACCAACTACCCTAGATTGCAATTCATCTTCGGGCCCACCATTTTGCTGAAGCAACTTGTGGGTACGTTTTTTAGGCTTGTGAAGTAATTTTGGAACATCATTGATCTCTTTACCATCATCGCTTCCTTCCTATTGATGAACTACATTAGTCGACAGCATTGCACCACTTTAATACAACGTAAAAGAGCACGCCAATTATCAATATGATAAACGGGGTGCCTTTTTTCACCGTTAAGTACCATTATCAATAAAAAGGGCACAAAAACATATCTGAGAAGGATAATACCGACCTTACTGAAGGGTCCTAATATCTTACATACATATTTTTAAATACAATATTAGTTATGGAAAAGGGGAGGAGTTATATCTAATAAGGAAGGTGATAATGTAAATGGAGGTTTTAATCAAACATTTAGAATGTAAAGTATAACACAACCAATAGACAAAACATCTCTTGTTAATGTTAACAGAATTCAATGTGGTATTCAAGCAAACAAAAACTATAAACTTAGCAAAAAAAACAATTTATATGATCTCACCATGGCATTATAATGATCAGACACCATTGCAATGAAGCCAACCACAGATAAATTCAGAGATGGAAATGAGTTGAATATTTTGAAGCCCAAGAAAAGTACGAACCTACAAAATCCAAAATTAGCTAACAACAAACGCAAATTATAACAAATTTATACAATTAAACACAAAAAATTACATTTTAGATTCAATAAATCAGCAAAGAACCGTGTGCATCGAAGAATTTATGAAGAATGAAAGAGGGAAATACTCACTGAAGAACTCATCATTATCAGCGGACTACTATCTGGCATTGGCATCGCCTGGGTTTGTGACAGAACCCAAGCAACCCAAAACTGCTCACATCTGGTATTTGACCCTGTGTGCTTTCACCATCAGCATCAAGACTGAAAAATAGAAGGCATGATAAAAGGCGGTTAATTATATTTATAAAATTAGGGCAGGAACTCAAAAACAAAGAAAAACCCAGAAATTATGTGTTTATGTATAAGCAAGGATGGCAGATCCACTTACAAATCCCTGCGAATCGACAACGCCAGTCACCTGCAACCCTAGATGGGTGTCAATCCCTGCACATCGTGAAAGATGAAGATCAACAACACATCTCTTATTCTTTTCCACAGATCCAAATCCAGATCTTTGAGGAGAGAGAGATTGAAGAAGCATACCCATATATTCCACAGTCAAAAGTTCATAAAACCACTAAAAAATAACTAACATATATTTGAGTTATATGATGAAGAAGCATACCCATTCCCTTTCCAACCTTCATCTTCTTCCATCATACCGACCGGAACCTCATTCAGGTCAATATCAAGAACTTTCCGACCACTACTACCTTCTTCGTAACCTGAAAAAAATTGTAAAATTGAAAGTGTTAGTCCACATCAGTTACTATGCTTTTCCAATTCTTATTCTTCGATCTGGCATTTGAAACAAAGGAATGTTCAATACAAATCTTACAAAATCAAAGGATTATGATGATGATGATAATAATAATAATAACCACGTTTGGCATTTGAAACAAAGGAATGTTCAATACAAATCGTAGATCTGAAGAAGAAACAAACACAGATCTGAAGAGGAATCGCAGACCTGAAGAGAAACAAACTGTAATCTGAAGAGGAATTGCACATCTTAGCGTGGTCTTCTTGGTACCGACATGGATTTGGGCTGTGATAAGTTTGTAGGGTTTCTTGAGAGAGAATGGTTTTGAGATTTGATATTGAAAAGACAGATGTATGGGGAAGTGGGGATGAGCACGGATTCAATTCAAATTTTGAACAAAAAAGCATTGGCCACCCACAAATTAGATATCCCGCCCAACAGGTTCTGCTTGTGTTGAAAAGAAACTTTCAACACTTTGTGCTTAACAGGTTTGTACAATGGGCTTCAAAGACTTGTAAAGTGGAAATGACCATTCTATCCTTCCTATATGCTTTATAAAGTAGTATAGATATATACGAATATAATTATGTTTATATGTTCCAATACACTCCCCTAAACATAATTATGTTTGAAAGAGTGCATTAACACGCTACTATTAGCATCATCCACAACCACTTTTGCTCGATTAAAGTCGAACTTCCTTCTTGTATGCAGCTTTCTAATTCCCTGCCAATCATTTCCAGCATAAAACGCATAGTGCTCTGCTTCTTTTCCTGCAGCATCTTCACTTCTTGTGTTCCCCTCCATTTGATCTGCATCATTCTCTGGTATGTTGTTGCCATCACTTCTACTCCTTCTTGGATCCACCACATTCTTGACTACCTCTTTCTCGTTCACCTTCTGTTGTGTCGATTTGTATTTATAATAGTAGACAAGCACATCTAAATACATGGCATATATCAGCCTCATAAACTCTCCTTCATTATAATCGAAACCCATATCTTTGGCAACCATTGCCTACATGTTGTTTTCTGTTATCCTTCGGTGACCTCCCTCTCTTTTAACTACCATGTATAGTTCCAACAAACTTACTTTTCGATTGTCTGCAGCATATGCAGGGAGTGGTCTTGTTGTAATCTCTAATTTTTCTTTTAGAAACCAATCAACCATGTCATCGAACTTATTTTCTAGACAGTACTTGTATTTCCTAACATACCCTTCATCGTCCAGCATATCTAGGAGCGCTTTGCAGTCTTGAAACTCTTTAAATGACATGGCTTGAAGTATCAAGACATTCCAATCCGGTTCATTTGATGATATATTCAGATTTTCGAAGTATTGATTCAGATAATCTGATTTAAATGCTTCATAATCAGATTCAAACGTAATCAGAGATTCTTTTTCTCTTAAACCCATCTCATCTTCTCTTGTGAGACCAGAAATATCACTTCTTCTATTGATTATTGGAATGCTAAACGTAGGGAAGATCTTACACTTTTCTCCTGTAAACTTTACTGTGTATCCTTGGGTAATTAATTAATCTAGACTAAGTACATTTCTATCTATATCAGGAGTGTAAAGAACACTCTGAATTCGAATCCTTTCAGATCCAGACATCACTTCCACAACCCCTATCCCTTTTATAAAATAGAAGTTGTTTTCTCCAGTTCTTGTTTCCACACCGATCATACTTTTAATCCTTTTATACATGTCTAAATTGCCAGAGAAATGATTTTTAAAGACTGTACTTACATACCAAATTTCGGACCAGAGTCCTCCATCTGTGCCGGTTACAATATACTCCATTCTCTGATCACTTTGTTGATCATCATCTGCCTCTTGTTGTTGTTGGATCCCTGTGTTGATTGCCAGGCGTATGAGTTGTGTTGCCTCATCGTTTTCTTTCGTCTTGCATGATGAAATCTGATGTCCCGGTTTGTTACAGTAATAACATCTTCTCTGTAACCATCTTCGTTCTTTTTTCTCGTCGGAACAGTGTTTACACGGCAACATGGATGATGTTGGCTTGAGATCTTCATCGCTTTCAACAGTGGCTCTGATACCACTTTGTTGAATATCAAATACATGTGCAGCGGAAGTTGATTGTGTGTGAGAATTCATGTTGTGAACGTGCAGGAAACAAAGGAATTGCAGATAATATTGAAAGGACAATTTCGAGTATGAAAATGTCTTGGTGCCGGTTACATTTCCCAGCAAGTCTTATTTATACATGACGATTATTAGCGGTTGGTTTTGGAGGGAATAACTACCGTTTGAAACGGTGCCAACCAAAACCAACATAACCATTCTATAATATCATCGCTACATATACATATAAGTATAGGGTAGGGTTCCAGCGTGAACAACCTCCCATGCGTGAACTGCGTGAACTGATCTGGGCCCTTGATTTCATTTTTAGTTGTTAAGGGTATGATTGTAATTATATAAAAAAATAGATTTAAATCATTATATTAATAATTGAATTAAGTTACATCTTTCCTATTTTAAATTCATTATCCACAATATCTTTTATTTCATTTTTATTTTTTAGATTTCATCACCAGAATTCGGATTATGATTTTTAAAATTCACGTAACCTTCATATTTCAACGGTATACACATGTGTACTTTGATATGAATTGAACAGTACACATGTGTACTCAGCATGGTACATATGTGTAATTAGCTACAAATACATACATATAAACAAAACTTGTAAAACTATTTTATATTAAGCAAATAACAATATCCATAATGTTTGCCAAACCAAAAAAAAATACAATTACAAGTTCCAGTTTCGTGAAAACAATAAACGCAACATAATCGGAAAAATAAAAAAAGACATAGTCTTTTACAACTATTCGCCGCGTTGTATGCTGAAGCATCCTTATCGACCAAGCAAACAAACATACGTGAATCATCCTTATCGACCTCATACGTGAATCATCCTTATCGACCTTCCATCTCCACTTTCCTCGTTTACGACGTCTCCTATAATAACACAAAAAACTCAGCAATTAGTACTTTGCATAATTCACAAGTGTACATCAACGACTTTACACATTCAATACACACAAAAAAATGAGATATCACAAAAACAGACGCTATACACATGTGTACATCGCATTAAAAACATAGCAAAACCAGAATACACATGTGTACAGCGCCTTAAAAACAGAGCAAAATCAGAATACACATGTGTACAGCGCCTTAAAACCAGAGCAAAAATCAGAATACACATGTGTACAGCGCCTTAAAAACAAGCAAAATCAGAATACATATGTGTACATCGCCTTAAAGCAGTGAAAAAACTAATGACACATCTAATAATGACGGTGTATAGTTATAGTCCATTCAAATATCACATCAAAACTGTAGTTCTGGTTAGAAATAGACTAGTACCTGAATTTCATGCTCGATGTAGTATAGTTCCCAACAGGCATTGCAACCTTAATGTTTCGACTTGAAAAGAAACTGAAATCATTACAACCCTGCAACAAATGAAAGTTGATATTAGTGTCTGAGTAATTTTGAGGACGATAACTGTAGCGCATCAAGGGTGTGTCTAGAAATGTAAGAAATTATTTTAAACTGTAACCACAGAAACAATATTAAACTATAACGATCAGAGAAATCAGGTTACAAATAACACATCTAAAGAACATAAATCAGGGCAAAATAAAACTTATCAACACAGCAGAAGACAAAACTGCTAACCTGCACAAAATTAAAACCGGTAGCAAATCAGAACCTAGCCGACACCAATCCAACATCAACGCTACAAATAACTGAATCTAACCAGGCCACACACCAATCCAACATCAACGCTAAAACTGAACAAAATTAATGCACTCATCTGGGATGTAGGGGGCAGTTGTTCGGGTATGTTATCACCGAGCAAGAACAATGGGCGTTTCGAAGTGTCACGAGACTATACAGAGCAGAGATAATTGGATTGTAAAGTGAAGAAAACAAGAGAAAGAAACGTACCTGCTGCTGTTCGTGATCGGAGCCGGCGTCGGAGTGTGAAGAGGGTGGTCAAGGGCGGAAGTGTGCGAAACCAGCGACGATCGTCGGACCGGATTTATGCAGATCTTCGATGGTCTCCTCTGCTTGTCGGCGCTGAATCGCTGATATGTGAGAGAGAAAATAATGTGTGGGATTTGAAACCTAAATGGCGATGAAGGTGAGAGAGAACGAGATTTATGGCATTAGTTTAAAATGGAAATTACACATTTACCCTTATTGATTTAATTAAATAGTAACAATTATTCAAATAATTACCATCATGCCATTGACTTAAAATCTCAAGATCATACAAATCAAGGGCCCAGATTAGTTCACGCAGTTCACGCTGGAGAAAATGTTCACGTTTGAACCTAATCCTATAAGTATAAGTTAAATAAACTAAGTTACATATATATATACGAATATAATTATGTTTATATGTTCCAATAGTTTTATGTATTAAAACAGTAGATAAAGAATATGGCTCTAAGGCCATCGGGTGTACCTTAACATCTAGGGTGTTAACGATGACATGGCATTGCAAACCACTCCCTTCTTGTGTTAAAGGGTATTAAAGGGATTATATGTTAACATTAGGGGTGTTCATCGAATCGAATAACGAATTTTCGAATTATTCGAATCGAATTTTTTGAATTTTTATTATTTTTAGCAGAATTCATATTCGATTCGATTCGATTAATATTTGAAACTCGAATTCGAATCGAATTCGAATCGAATTCGAACCGAATTCGAATAAATTCGATTTAATTCAAATTCACACTAAACAATAAATTATTTTACTTTCAGTTTTTAAAACACTACAAACTAATTATATTCAACATAAAATATAATATTCTGCAACATTAATTAACTATCAATATGTCAAAACACCAAAAATTAGAAGATAGGTTGGTTACTGGTAGCGATTTAAGTTAGGTAAAAATTTAGAAATAAGTAGCATGGACTATTTGTCAGTAGGTTTGGTAATGTTATGAATAATAAACTTATCACTTATGGAGGTAGTTCATATTTTGGCCATGTTTATAAGTTATAACTTATATGTGTGTATATATGTTTGTGTGTGTCTATACATATATCAAAAAATTATATATAAATTGAATTCGAATTTCGAATCGAATCGAATTCAAAATCATAAATTCGTATTCGATTCTAATTCGATTACTGGATTCGAATACGAATCAGCTCGAATTCGAACGTTTTTAATCGAATTCGAATCGAGTCGAATTTCGAATTTTTCGAATTCGAATTCTGAACACCCCTAGACTTAACATGTTAACATGATGTTAAGAGATTGTCTTAATTTGTTTTCCTTTTTTACACCCAAACCATTAAAAAATTTTACACTCAAACCATTAAAAGAATAAAGTTAAGGGGATTAAACCATTTCCTTGATGTGAGGTAATGTGAAATGGAGAAAAGTAAGTGATGTGGCACCTAGGTGGTGTTAAAAAGAGTTAAAGTATACCCTAAGGCCTAAGTGTTAGACTTGTGAGTTGTATTGCATTATTATTATTACCATGTTTAAATTTTCAACTTTCAACATTTCTGAATTAGATCGTGGCTAAATATAGTAGTAAGATTTAATATTTCTATTTCTATTATTGTTTAACGTCGGAACCCTAATTGGCCTCTCCCATTCCGGTAACAGCCTGAATTTGTGTGGTGCTCCGGGCACTATCACATATCGAGATTGTTCGCCGGGGTCGGGATATCCTGGTTAGGTGTTTTTCTTTTTTCGGCCGTGATTGGTTCTTTTTGTCTCAGACTGTGGATCGTGAAGAGTGCTCGACGACGATAGCATTAAGCAGATTAGTGTGCAAGGTGTTTAGTTGGTCGCTGGCTGACAGACTTGAATACCTTTTACCCTAATCAGTTTTTGCTAGACTCCATTCGCCTCCGAGGTTCCTTCAGTCTCTTAAAACTTCTCACAAAATCGTACTCAACAAAATAAAAAATTCCAAATCCCAATTATGTAACTAAACATTTTTGTAACATCCATCACGTCACGACGTCATATATATTTATTTTATCCAGAAAATATAGATATTTTGTATACAAACAGATAGACGGGCAACAAACTGTGCCGCCATCCTCTTCTAAATAGAAAATTCTAATATACTAAAAACAAACCCTCGTCCCTGAGGGGTCGAAAAGTTGTTGTGGACCACACGCTGAACTCTAACCAAGAACCACCTCCGGCGCCAATGAGCCAAACTTGTCAAACGTCAGGGGGACAAAGGCATGCTGATTATCCTCACAAGCTATCGCGTGCTTCTTCACCTTCTTTGACTCTGCTTTCAGTACCGCTTGTCCCGCCACAAACTCATTTTCCTAGAACCCGACTAGGAGGATACACCTGTGAGATCGACACAAGCATGATTCCCGCCCTACTAGGGTGGACCTCCCTTCCGCCGGGTCTGTAAGAAAATTAACCGGTGCCTCTTTCTTTGCCAAGACCACTGCTCGTCTGAGAATATCCATTAACGCGTCCTCGAACAAAGTCGTATATATCCAATTATCCATTACCATATCCGGTTATTTGGTAATAAAACCGTAGTCAAAGGGCAAACATTTATCACAATATTCTTATTCCTTCTAACCGATACTTTCACACCATTTGATTCCTTTTTCCCAAAATCAGTATCTACCAGTCAGAATCTCACTTATTTCTGCACAAAATTTGTTCAAATCCACCAAAATCACCACTAAATCCTCACAATTTCCACTTCAAACCGATCAATTTCATCCTCAATTCGGTACAATTTTGCCATTAATAGCTCAATTCAGTATTTCTAGGGTTTTCAACCACTCATCAGTAAACATGTTGCGTTTCGTCTCTATTTTCGTCTCTTAAACCTTGCAATTACGTCTCGGTGTTTAGTTAAAGCGATCGTGTTGATTGTTAGGGTTACGGTTTTGGTTTTGTTCGAATTTTGGTTGCGATCTGTGACATGAAGATCGAGGATTTGGATGATTTGACGGATGTGAAAAGTGATCAACGAATTGTTGATTATAGTGTTAGTAGGTATGTTGTTACGGTGGATGCTAAGAGAGCGTTGGTAGGTGCCGGTGCTCGGATCCTGTTTTACCCTACGCTTTTGTATAATGTTTGCCGGAATAAGATGCAAGCGGAGTTCCGGTGGTGGGACGAAATTGATCAGGTTTAGCTGTTAATCATTCTGTTCATTCTGTGGTTGTATGTAGATGTTAATTGTGTTTATTGTGTTGACTCTGTTTAGGAGTAGTAGAGATTGAAATAAAATTCATATGATTTGATATGGTTTTAACTCAGTTTTGAGTATGAATTTTGGTCAATTCATGTATGATTGGATGACTTGTGAGTGAGTTTAGTGGTTGATTATTGGTTAAGTTAGGGATGATAATCGAGAAGTTCGATACCGAATACCGGTACAGTACTGGTAATTTACTATGCCGGTACCGATCATATATCGTATTTTATTTTGTTTTAAATTTAGCTAAACTTCAGTATCTGGGAATTTACCATGCGGTACTGTACCGGTTCAGGATTTTTAACAGTACCAACCGAACATATACGGTACGCAATGCAGTTTTAGATTTAGCTAAATTTTGGTAACAATACATGGGAATTTGAAGTTAAATTCATTATTTCTTTTGCTTTGTTTGTCACTTTGTTGTTGTTTTAGGGGGTGTTTGGATGTTACTTTCTGTAAGTTTGTAAACAGTTAGGTAACTTTACGTATATAGCAATAATGAGTATTATAATAGCAATCGGTGTATGATTATCCAAACATGTATTTTTTTGACATACTATAATTAGTTTACGTAAGATTGAAAGTTTGAAACTGATTAAATGAAAATCAACTGCGTTGTTTATAGGATTTTTATATAACTCTAATTTCTAACTCAATCTGAGTAAGATTATTGGTCAATTCAAGGTTGCTTGGATAACTTGTGAATGAGTTGAGTGGTTGACCAGTGAATAAGTAGATTGCCTGTGAATTTGAAGTTAATTTCATTATTTCTTTTGTGCTCTGTTTGTTGTTCTTTCTTATAGGGAATGTTTGGATGTTTCTTTCTGTAAGCTTGTAAACTGTTTGGTGACTTTACGTTTATATCAATAATGAGTATTCTCATAGCAATTTTGTGTTTTATTATCCAAACATGTAAATTTCAACATGTCATAATTGGAAGTTTGAAACTGATTAAATGAAATCAAATTGCTATAACCAGTTGAAACACACAAAGACCCTAGATGATAAGTCAATTTTGTGCTTTGGGGTATGATTTTCTTATTTCTTATCAATGCTAATTAAATTGATGGATTACTTGATGATATGTAAAACCTCTAGTTTTCTTGAAGCATCCAGATTTAGGTTCCAAAAACACCACATAGTTGTTTACTAGAGCAGTAGAGCTATTTATACCCACCAAAATTGTAATCTGTAACACGATGATCTTACTATATTGCATTTATTAACTAAACAAAAAAAAAATATTGGTATTGTTTGTTTATTAACTAAACAATTCTAGCTAAACCTCTTGTTGAACGATTTATTGAACGCTTGATCTATTTACAACTTGTATATCTAATTAATTAGCACCACAAATCATCTTAGAAATGTACTTATGTTGAGGTAAAATTGGTCTTGTATGCATTTATAATCGGTGTAGGAAAGTAACGAGTGGTGTCATACTTTGCTTTTATTGTAGGTGGTAAACTTGATTTAGGAGAACAATAATGAATAATCTTGGACATAGAACTCGAAACTAGTTAAACTAAGCAATAGAGCTTGAGCTCAACTATGCGCGTTTAAACTATGTAAGATCTATATATTTTCGGTTTCACAGGACTGAAATATATGCAATTTTCTATATGAATATTGGACTATTGGAGTAGATAGCCTTAGCATGTGCAAACTCTCTTTATGTGTAATGTACTGAACGAATATGTTGAAATGATATTTGGTGGCTTTCACCCATTGAGTGATCGTTACTTTGGTGCTTTAGTTAAAAAAAAAACCCACAATCATCTAGATACAACTCAGAAATTCTCTCTAGCAATCCCAACTTGTAAGAATTTGGCCCACATCGATCCTTTTCTAATTGAGTTAGTTTTTTTCTGACGTGACAACTTACGTGGCACAAACTTAGTTATTGCTGATGTGGCTGCTTATGGGAAATGACTTTAGCCATGTTCTCTTCTTCTCATAAGTCAAAAAAACATAAAAACATAATTTGGTCTTTAGCACACATCATAGATCCTCGTTTCAAAACATGTTTAACTAGATTTTTGCCATAGGCCGCGTGTTGCGGTGGCGGCGACGCGTTAGTTTGTTATAGCTAGTGGCACGTTATTTGACGCGTTAACCATATGAAAACACGTGTTACAAAATAAACAGAATCATAAGTCGAAACGATAAAAAAAAACTCACGTAATGAAACATTGACGTCGAAATGACGATAAAAAGAGAATTTTTAACACGTCTAAATAAGCAAACCGCACGATTAACCAATTTTATTAGCACATTAATAAAATATGTTTTGATTTGATAATTAAACGTTTTAGACGTTTTTTTATCATCCAATTTCACCTGACCCTTCTTCTACCATCACCATCAACATCACTATGAAAATTGTAGGCATATCAAAAGATTTTATACATCGTTAACATGATCAGCAAACAAATTTATTTGAGAAAGATGTTATTTTACAAATATAGTTATATGTGTGTGAAAATAGTTTTCTTGAAAAATCGAGAACGAACATATCAAAATGAATCTTTAACACATAAAAAAGTATTCCATAAGAAAAACAAAAGTGTAGAAAGAAAAATTAGAGTGGCAGTTACAATTTCCTAAGCAATTTTTGTTTTTAGTTTATTACCAACCCTATTTTTTTTTGGACGGCAAACAGCTCACCTGGCTAGGACCGCGGCCAGCGACCTAACCCCCCCCCCCCCCGAGTTCGAATCCACGCGCATGCGGCCTGTTTCGATCCTTCGCCCGGAGGCTTTGCATAAATTTACATGCCCCGTGTTTCGAATCGGCGTCACCCGGGCAGGAACCTCGAAGGGAAAACCTTCCCACCTCTCCACAAACCAATTGGTCTGTAGGCCATTGGCTATTACCAACCCTATTATTCATTTCATTTCTGCATTCTTTTTCCTCTTGTACTTCCCCTTTGTCGTTACCAACCCTATTACATCTCTACTCTCTCTCTTTTTTATGTCATTACCAACCATTTGCAAACCCCAAACCCTGGATCTTCATAGATCTGCATGTGCATTCACCAGAAAACCCCTCGTGTGATCACCGAAGGTGGCTGCATCAACAAAATCTAATTTGCTTCATACCCCTACCACCGCTACCGCCACACCTTGCCACCGCTTCAGCCGCCCCCGACACCACCAAGCACACCGAATTTCAACCCAAGCGGACCTCAAATGTCACAACTGGTAGCCGGCGGGCTCCTCGACACTCCCGACCGTGGGTCAATCTCTCCGGCAAACCTAGGTTTGTTGCCTCTCGATGCGGCGGCGAAAGCGTTCATAGGTGGCCATTCGAATTCCGGCCATTGGAATTCTGATGCTGCAGTAATCGTTGTAACAATGTAGTCGGTGGACGGTGGTTTTGGGGGGGGGGGGGGGGGAGACGGTGAAAGTAATCAGTGTCAAAAATTTTGGTAAAAAAGGAAAAACAAAAATCGTGGACAAATGCCTGACATATGGACCAGTAAAAGAACTTGGTGGCAATATTGTCTTTTTGTCGGTGACACTGTTGTCAACGACCTTCTTCTTTAATATTATATAAATATATAAATAATCTAGGGGAAAGTTATTGTATAAATAATCTTAACATACTAAACATACAAATTAAAGGAAAAGTCAAAAAGACAAGGTGACACTTTTGTAATTATCAATAACTATCAAAGTTACCCTACAAACGTACCTAAAAAACCTAACCCCCCACCCCCAAAAACCTAAAAAAACCTAACCCTCCCACCCCAACCCCCCAAAACCTAAAAAAACCTAACCCCCTACCCACACCCCCAAAAACCTAAAAAAACCGTAACCCCCCTCCCCCACCCCCCTACAAAACAACCTAAACCCCCCTCCCCCAACCCCCAAAAACCTAACCCCCCACCCAAGCTAAAATATTAAAAACTAAACCCCCAAAAAAACTAAAAAAACCTAAAAAAAAAAAAAAAAAACACACAAATTTTTTTTATATTTTTTACATTAAAATCGCTACTTTTAGTAGAAAAAAAAATTGTAACAAAATGTAGCGATTTTTTATAAAAAAATATTAAAAAAAATTGTGTGTTTTTTAAGTATTTTTGGTTGCGTTCACATTTGTATAGTAACTTTGATAGTTGCTGGTAATTACAAAAATGCCACCTGGTATTTTTGACTTTTCCTTCAATTTGTATGCTTAGTAGGTTAAGTTTATTTGTATTTGATCTTTATCCAAATAATCTAATATATAATATAAAATATCTAAAAGATTAAGATACATTTAAAACTTTCGTTCGGGTCCGCTTTTATATGGTTTGAAAATGTTGAAACAAAAAAGCAAACCGTTGGTCACGGTTTGAAACTGAACGACCGTGAAGCCGGACCGATAACTGGTTTGGATGGTTTAAGGATTAAAGCCAAACCATGAACACCGTTAAGAATTAGTTTGGAACAGCTCGCACCGTGTAAGTGAAATTGATTTATAACACTATATTTTGAAATCAGCTTAAACCTGGTCAAACCCGACCTGAACCGATCAAAACCAGCTTCCAACTGACCAAACCCAATTGTTTGACTTTCTTTCCAACAAAAACGTGTTTCGGCGTTTGTGGACTCAAACCGATTTAGAAAAAAAAAAAAAAAAAAGCCTGTCAATTGGGTTGGACCCTATCGGGTCGAGGGCCCATAGATATATAAATTACCACGTAACCCGAATGCATGGCATCTTCTCGCTGAATATTCAAAACCCTAGCTAGTTCTGTGGCGGATCATAAGAAGTAACTGTTTACATGGACAAACTTCCTGAGTCTCTGCTACTCGAAATCCTGAGTCGACTCGACAACTCAGCCGACGTTGCTTGCTGCCGAGTCGCTTCCAAGGCTTTCAATAATGTTTTTCCAGACCTTCGATCAATTAACCTACTATGCTCATGGTGCGGCACTTCAGGCTCTATTTTCTCGAGTTGTTTCAAGAAGGTTTTTCTGGACTTTATTTCTAAACTGAGAGTTGTTGAATCGGTGTGTATCGGCCTTCATGACGCCATTGGTCCTGTAGATGAAGAATTTTTAAAGGAGTGGCTGCCTCGGGTTTCCCAAACCTTGAAATCGCTTTCGTTGTCTGGTCTTCCTTTCGCTAGTTTAAGCCGATTGGATGTTTTGCCTCTGATTTCTAAGTATTGTAAGTTTAATATTTTCTAGTGATTTTGTTGATTTAAATGTACAATTATGGCCGCTTGATTAGTCTCCTCTTTGAATATTTTCTAGTGATTTTGTTAAGTTATTGTTTGTCGCAGGTCATAATCTTGCTGAGTTAAATCTAAGGTCTGCACGGCTGTCTTTGGACAACTTGAATCCAATGCCAATGCTGACAAGTTTGACACTTGAATGGGCAATATTAGAAGACCAACACCTAAACGAGTTGAATAAGTGTTTCCCTAATCTTCAATTTCTTAAGTTGGTAGGTATCACAGGACTTAAAGATCCAAAGATCCACCTTCTCAACCTCCAAACCTGTCATTGGTCTGTATATAATAAGCAACCGTCGTCTTTGACTCTGATAACCCCAAACCTCATCACACTCAAAATTGTACGTGGCTATCACACTGCAATTCATGTTGAAGCTCCCATGTTATCTCACTTTCATCTTAGTGTTGACGACCAAAAACATCCTGCCGCTTTCACCGCCAAAAAGTTTGAGAACCTGAAAACACTTTGGTTGGACTCTTTCTACATTGGCTACTTACTTTCAGAATTCCCGACCACAAAAACAGTAGAAACTTTGATACTGGATTCGAGAAACAAAGCACCAAGAGACGCTAGAGATTCAAAATTAACCCTAGGGAAGGTGTTCATGGTTTTTCCGAACGTGAGTTCTCTACGTATTAATTCAGGTGCTTGGTCGGAATTAGAAGCTTGTTTGGATCCTCAAGGTTGGGAGATTTTGGATGGGAGTAAAGGATTGAAGACAATCTGTGCATATCTGATGTTAGTTGACCCGTTGTTGACTTTCTCATATGTTGCATGTCTGTTGGACCAATGCGTGGGCTTGTCAGTGGTCTCGTTGCTTATCCACTGTGGTGTTGATGGTACTCAATGTAAAAGTTTCAGGTCTAAGTGCATGGCTCGTTGGCCTGGGTTGAAGTGGCGGTGGGGCGTATGGGGTAACCGCATGAAAGATACTTGGATAACCGAACACTCCAAATCATCTAAGAAGCTCCGGTTCTGATGAGGTAAGATCGATCATATGTCATTTGTAATCGTTTCTATTGATGAAGGCTTTTAATATTTTTAGTTTATGTTATTGGCTACTGTGTTTTTATGAAATATAACCTAAAATAGATCTAAATATTAGAGTTATGATTTGTATTGCATTATTATTCTCATCATTTCAGAACCAGATTGTGGGAACTTGAGGACTTTTGAAATGCATGCCAAAGGGTCGTTCATCGATTATTATTATTGTCCAGTTTTTATAAATTTTTAATGTGTCTAGTACAAGATTATAACGACTGATAATAAAAATAATTACTAATTTTTATATATCTTATTTTTGTCAGCCTGGGAGCAGGGTTATAGGTATGTTCAGGGGCGGACCTAATGTGGTAGTAGGGATAGCACGGGCTACGGCTCAACACGGTCTTAATTAGTAGTGTAAAAATACCCCTTAACTCCGTCTCCGTAGTGTAAAAATGCCCTTCAACCCCGTCTTCGTTATAAAAAGGATACCTCTGATCAAAAAAAAAAAAAATGGATACCCCTAAAATTTTGGGCTAGTTCTGCCACTGGGTATGTTACAACCCTGTTCTATATTTGGGGGTTTTTACTTTGGTTTTGTTTCGAACTATGATGTGCACTACTGCTCTTCTGAATTATCTCAATTAGTCTGCTGTATATATATATAATATATTTTGATTCTATTATTTATGCTTAGTCAGCAAATTGGTTTCTCTTCTATCATATGGTTTGTAGTAATACAATAAGGTTTTGTGGTCTATTAAAAAATAATATGAATAGACTTTTTTGGAAAACTTATAAGTTAATTTGGACTAAGCTGGGTTGAATATGATCTGCATTGGATTATAATACTCTTTGGATTTATGTTAATTATGACCTGCATTTAGGACCCCTGACAAGGCTTTAAGTGCACTCCTAGTCACAGCTATAATCACATCATTTCCAAAGTGGTTAGAAGCGAAAAAGTGAAACAATAAGCACAAAAACCAGTCATATGGTTACATTTGATCTCTGACTTGAGTCATTGTAGGTACAATAGATGCATTTAGTTATCCCTAACGGGCACATCTAGAAATTTATAAAGGTAAGTGGCATGAAACAAAGTAGGCGAAAATCTAAGGTGTGACGTTGAGGACTTGAGGCTTTGGCGCCTCAACTACACATGGTCTAAGACTCTCAGTTAATTTATTACTTTGCTCGGTGCTTAATAATTTCGAGAATATTATTGGTTTTGATCTACATTATATTATACTAAACTAATGCATAAGCTACTGTTATACCATTAAAACGTGTCACCTTTATAATTTTAATTTCTTGTCCATGTTTTTGGTCCAATTTATGAATTCTGATCTCCAACCTGCAACAATCAAACTTTGTTGTGCATTTAATTTTACCATTAGTCGTTAAAATAGTCTTATTATCAAACATCATATGTAGATCCAGTTTGTCTTTTTCATTGTGTTAAAGAGATGTTTCTTTTTTCCTTTTTAATAGCAAATTTTGGCCCTGTGCTTATTTTGTTTGTTTTTTGAGCAAAAAAATGTGGTAAACTTTTATTGATAGCCATAGATAACAGATTGTTTTGCAAGTCTTGCATAACATGCGGGTTGGGTTGGGCGACAGGTAAATTAAGTTTGCGTCAAAACGGGTTGTGAGCAAATTGAGTTTGGGTCGAGTGTCATTCTTGAGTTGAAACGGGTCCAACCAAAAAGAACTTGAGTTGAAATGAGTTGTTTCAGAGGAAAAAGTATCAAAACAAACATGCACTCGTTAACTTGTAATAACTATCTCAACTAATCGGAGACTTTGATTCAATCTATTCTAATTATAACAAATGTGTTCATGCAGGACATCAACTATGATATGTATTTCTTTTATATCATATCTATCCGTCCATCCAACTTCATTCTCATTTCTCTGTACTCTTTATTTCAGAGATCAAATATTTTATAAAATTGTTTTTGAGGATCATCTCAGGACCGAATATGGTTTTGAAGCAGCAACTGATTAATAAAATTGGTCCGGTGAGTAGGGCTGTCAATCGTGTCATATTTGATGGTTTAACAATTTGTAGTGAAGGCCCAATATTTTTCACTACCGGGAGCACCGAGACAAACTAAGGCACTTCTGGTCTTGTCTTTGGTCCTACACTTCATGATACTGGTTTTGGGTTTGGGTCGGTTTCTACTGGTCCTGTATAGCACACCCTGGTATAAGTATTTCCATCTAATCATTTTGGCTACACACCTCATTGTATTCATGGACGCCTTCCATGAGGCGTTTTAAGTCAATTTTCCACAATGGCCCTAACTATCTACCCTTAACTAATATTTTGTCCTTTTAAGAACGACCCAACAACATAGGTTGATGTGTACTAATTTAGAAGACTTTCAATATTTCTATATTGTATATCAACACCTACTATTAATGAATATATAATGTTCACTGAAATGGGAAATAAGGCACTTTCTTGAACTTCTTCTCAAAACACTAAGCTTTTTAAGCCAATTGTGTGCAATTTTATATCAAATATAAGAGTTGTTGAATCGACGAGGCTTTGTACCTCAGCGCAAGGGGCTTTTATTACTGAATGGTTGGCTTGCTAGGGGTTTTGATTGAGTAAATTAAAAAAATCGTCCTTTATGTTTACACTAGATTGCAAACTATGTCCTTTCTCTTCAAAAAGTACAAAAAACGTACTTGATGTTTACAAACCGTTGCACGTTATGTTCTTTAGCTTTAACTCAGTTAGTTTTCAATGCTAAATCTGACCAAGTCACATAATGGTATTTTGGTCATTTTACTTTAAATACTAAAATAAATAACCATAAAAAACAATAAATAAAGTAATTCTCAAAACTTAATATTGAATGTGTCGAATTTGGTGTTCCACCTTTCACAATCATATGTACGAATCATTGTAGCTTATAGATGATATATTCACTTTCCAATACAACTTTAAAAGAACAATGCATTAGATTTCATCTTTTTCTCAATTTGTCTTTAATCCATTTTTATTGTATTAATTTCAAAACCTTCAAAATGAAAGGTCCAATTTGGATTAGGCCATCCCAATCTAGTTAAACCCGTAGAACATCTAGAGGCGTAAAAAAGCGGTCCAGGTTCCGTAACGGGTTAGAAACGACTCGAACCGTATATAGTTAGAACTAGGTTAGAACCCGTGTATTACACGGGTTGAATAAATGTAATTTTATATACTAAATTAAAAAAAAACATTATTTAAAAATCTCGTTTATTACACGGGTTGAACAAATGTAATTTTATATATGAAAATTATATCTCTAAGAATCCCATGTATTGTACTGAATAAATGTAATTTTATATACCAAATAATAAAAACTCGTGATTTGTACGAGTTGAATAAATCTAATTATATATTCTAAATAATAAAAAAAGTTATATCTTTAAAAACACTGTGTATTACAAAGGTTAAATAAATGTAATTTTATAACCTTGCATATTATTCGGGTTGGATAAATGTAATTTTATAAACTAAATAATAATAAAGTTATATCCTTATAAACCTCGTTTATTATACGGATTGAATAAATCTAATTACATATACTAAGTGCATGTTTGGCTTAGCTTATTTTCAACTTATTGAAAAGGACTTTTGGCAAAAAAAAGTCAGGATTTCCTGACTTTTGGAAACTTCAAAGGACTTTTGCCTTCAAAAGGAAAGCCAAACACTTTGGAAAAGTCCATTTTCCTTTCAAAAGTCCTTTTTTTCTCAAAAAAAGGAACCCCAAACATGCCCTAAATCATCATCATCATTATACTTAGTAAATTTCACCAATAGCAAAACTAAGGTAGTGTTTGAGAAGGGTAAAATGTAGAGGCTCGATAGTAGTTTTGTATCAAGCCTTGGAAATGGCGGTGTCGGTGTCGTAGGGGTTTTAATTTTATAGCCTTCGTCTTCTTCCTCTGCCGAAGATTTCAAAACCCTAGTAATTGTTTCCATGGACAAACTCCCTGAGTCTATGCTTCTTGAAATTCTGAGTCGACTCGACGACTCAGCCGACGTTGCTCGCTGCCGATTCGCTTCCAAGGCTTTCAATACTGTTTTTCCAGACCTTCGATCAATTAATCTTCGATGTTCCTCGAGGAAATTCTCGAGTTCTTTGAAGAAGGTTTTTTTGGATCTTATTTCGAAACAGAGAATTGTAGAATCGGTGTTTATCTGCCTTCACGAGACTGTTGATGAGGATTTTGCAAAGGAGTGGCTGCCTAGGGTTTCCCAATCCTTGAAATCGCTTTCATTATCTGGTTATTGGTACCGTTTTGCACCTCCTTTGGCGCTGATTTCTGCGTGTTGTAAGTTGAATGTTTTCTAGTGATTTTGTTGAGTTGAATGTATCATGGCCGGCCCTGGGGGTGGGCGGGGAGGACCACCGGCCAGGGCCCGATATTTCGAGGGGCACATTTTTTGTGAAAAAACCCGATATGTATATGTAAAATATTTTTTTAACAGGGTACACCCATACAAACACCAACATAGGCCCCCTTACAAAATTATTCATTTGGTTTAGATTAGTTATTAACCCCTTTAGCATTAGGTTTAGACCTTTTAGAGAGCCCAATACCCAATTTCGTTAAGACCTAAGGGCACATTTTTTCGAGCCCGAACAGGGTACACAAATTCTCAGGGCCGGGCGGCCGGCCCTGGAATGTATAATTGTTTTAATGCATCCATTCTGCTTCCTTTGTTGCAGGTCATAATCTTACCAAGTTAAATCTAAGTTTTGCATGGCTGTCTATGGATTACTTGAATCCAAATCCAATGCCAATGCTCACAAGTTTGACAGTTGAACATATATTGTTAGAAGACGAAGACCTAAACCAGTTGAATAAGTGTTTCCCTAATCTTCAAGTTCTTAAGTTGGTATGTATCACAGGACTTAAAGATCCTAAGATCCACCTTCTCCACCTCCAAACCTGCCATTTGGATTTCTCAACTGATCCATCGTCTTTAACTCTAATCACCCCCAACCTCATCAAACTAACAATTAAATGTCACTATCACGCTGCAATTCATGATGATGCTCCCATGCTATCTCACTTTCATCTTAGGCTCAATGCCCTTGGACATGTTGCTGCATTCACTCCCAAAAGTTTTGAGAATTTGAAAACACTTTGGCTGGACTCTTTTTATATTGGATCATTACTTTCAGAATTCCCGATCACAAAAACAGTTCAGAATCTGACCCTGGGTTCAGGAAAGAATGCACCAACTAACGCAAGAGATTCAAAACTGACCTTAGGGAAGGTGTTCACAATTTTCCCGAACTTGAGTTCTCTATGTGTCAAATCAAGTGCTTGGTCGCAATTAGAAGCTTGTTTGAATCCAGAAGGTTGGGAGATTTTGGATGGGAGGATAGGATTGAAAACAATTTGTGCATATCTGAAGTTAGTTGACCCGTCCTTGACTTTCTCATATGTTGCGTGTGTGTTGGACCAATGCGTAGGCTTGTCAGTGGTCTCGTTGCTCATCCATGCTGGTGTTGTTGATACTGAATCTAAAAGTTTCATGTCTAACTGCATGGTTCGTTGGCCCGGGTTGAAGTGGCGGTGGGGCATATGGAGTGAATACGTGAAAGATACTTGGATAACCAATCTATATCCAACTGAACACCACAAATCATCTAAGAAGCTTCACTTGTGATGAGGTAAGATATATATGTTATTCATTTATGTTTAATTTGGATATTTGGTTTTGATGAAATATTAATGAAAATGCTTTAACAGTTACATTTAGTTTTGATTTTTATTCTATAAACGTGGTTACATGCATCAATAATTTTAGCTATTTGATCAATTAATTTATCTAGTCAGAGAACTTGAGACACCATGATCTACTGTTTCCTTTTGACTACTCTCTATGGCTACACCAATATATCTTTGAAACCACCAATTATCTTGTGGAAACTAGGGGTATAAATAAGCCCAAAGGTCGGTTAAAAGCTCGAAAGAGTCGAGCCCCGAGCTCAAGCCTATAATAGAGCTCGTTTAGTTATCGAGTTCGAGTCTGAAATACAAAGCTTGTTTAGGCTCGCGATCCTAAACGAGTCCAAACAAAATTTTACTTTTTATATAATGACGACGGCGGCGGTGGCGGCGAGCCGAGCATTGGCTTGTTTAAGAGATATTGAAGCGAGCCCGAGCCGAGCTTTTAGCTTGTTTGAGTTTGTTCTCAAAATAGCTCGAGCTCAAATAAGTAGGCTCCAACCGAGCCGAGCTCGAGCTTAATAAAAACATGACGAGTCGAGCTCGAGCCTAGTCGGGCTCGGCCCGGCTCGTTTACACCCATACTTTAAACACACCTTGATGGATTTTTTTCCATCTGATTGTCTTTGACAGCAGCAGAAAGTAAAAAGAACAGGTTGTCTTTAAGTGTGTGTTTGGTAAACACAAAGACAGTAAGACATGAGATAAAAACACCACCACATTTTGCCCTTGTTTTAAATCGTTTTTTTTTTTTTTTGGTTTTTTTGCTATTTTAGAACAGCCGTCTGTCAGATGTTGAGGCTGGTTCTTTAGCTCTTGGTTGTTTTCTTTCTTTTTGTGTTTGGTGAGCCTGTCGTAGCAGGTGGATTTTTGACCAATGTTTGAAAAACATCTTTCAACGGTTGCGGTTGCAAACAGTAAAACCAAAGCTAGTTTCTTCGACGTTTCGTTTTCCAAATTGCCGACTTTCAATTCTATCACCAATTGGGCTAAACTTTGTTATTTATCAATTGGGTGTCCTATCAATTATGTTATTGTTAATTTGGGCTAATTTTATCAATTGGGCTTAATTATTCTACAAGTTTTCGGGTTGTAAAAAATGTTTGGGCTATTAAAGAAAGGCCCTAACTATCTGCACACCCAATTTGCCTATCTGCACACTTAGGGTTTATAGACCTATACGCAGCGTATATAAACCATGGATTTCAGAGCCTTAGCAGCAATCATTGCACAGAAAACAAGGGTTTATATACGCTGCGTAGTGACCTACACACAGCGTATATAAAGCTCAATTTTTGTATTTTTTATGTATTCCTTTGTTTATTTATAAAAAAAAGAAAAAATTATTTATAAAAAAACAATATTATTGGTAAATAATACAAATATAAATTATAAAAATTAAAAATAATACAACTACTATTAATTATAAAAATTAAAAAAGAAAATTATATATAAAAACCAATATTATTGGTAAATAATACAAATATAAATTATAAAAATTAAAAATAATACAACTACTATTAATTATAAAAATTAAAAAAGAAAATTATTTATAAAAAACAATATTATTGGTAAATAATACAAATATAAATTATAAAAATTAAAAATAATACAACTATTATGAATAATAAAAATTAAAAAAGAAAATTATTTATAAAAAACAATATTATTGGTAAATAATACAAATATATTATACGATACCATTCAACACGATATGCTACTACACTATACGATACGATGCAACACGATACGCTTCTATACGATACGATATAACACCCGTATAGGTCTATAGGTGTATATATGTCTCGTATAGGCCTATAGGTGTGGTTGAGATCCCGTGTAGGCCTATAGGCATATACATCACCTATTCGAGACTTATTCTATACACTATACGATACGATGCAACACGATACACTACTATACGATACTATATCACACTTATAGGCTTATACGAAGTCAATACGCGACCTATACTACGTTATACGATACAATATCACACTTATAGGCTTATACGACGTCAATACGTGACCTATACTACACCTATACGATACGATATCACACTTTTAGGCTTATACGAGGTCAATACGTGACCTAAACCACACCTATACGATACGATATCATACTTATAGGTGTATACGAGGTCAATACGTGACCTATACTACGTTATATGATACGATATCACACTTATAGGCTTATACGACGTCAATACGTGACCTATACTACACCTATACGATACGATATCACACTTATAGGCTTATACGAGGTCAATACGGGACCTAAACCACACCTATACGATACGATATCTCACTTATAGGCTTATACGAGGTCAACACGTGACCTATACTACGTTATACGATACGATATTACACTTATAGGGTTATACGAGGTCAATACGTGACCTATACTACACCTATACGATACAATATCACACTTATAGGCTTATACGAGGTCAATATGTGACCTATGCTAGGCTATACGATACGATATCACAGTTATAGGCTTATACGAAGTCAATACATGACCTATACTACGTTATACGATACGATATCACACTTATAAGCTTATACGACGTCAATACGTGACCTATACTACACCTATATGATACGATATCACACATATAGGCTTATACGAGGTCAATACGTGACCTAAACCACACCTATACGATACGATATCATACTTATAGGCGTATACGAGGTCAATACGTGACCTATACTACGTTATATGATACGATATCACACTTATATGCTTATACGACGTCAATACGTGACCTATACTACACATATACGATATGATATCTCACTTATAGGCTTATACGAGGTCAATACGGGACCTAAACCACACCTATACGATACGATATCACACTTATAGGCTTATACGAGGTCAATACGGGACCTAAACCACACCTATACGATACGATATCACACTTATAGGCTTATACGAGGTCAATACGGGACCTAATATTTGTATTATTTTTAATTTCTATAATTAATAATATTTGTATTAATTTTAATAATATTGTTTTATTATAAATAAACATGGAAATACCCCAAAATAAAACAATTAATTTGCTTTTTTTATAAATAAAAAAAGGAATACACAAAAAAAAAATACAAAAATGGAGCTTTATATACGCTGCGTATAGATCCCTACGCTGCGTATTAGACGAAAATGACAAAACTACCCTTGTATTTGGCTTCGTATAGCCTCAACACAAGGGTATAAAAGACATTTTCAGACCTTTATATACGCTGCGTAGAGGTCTATACGCAGCGTATATATACTATAAGGGTTAAAAAGATAATTTAACCAGATGTTTGGGGTTAAAAATAAAAAAAACTACCCTTTATATACGCTGCGTATAGACCTATACGCAGCGTATACAAAGGTCTGAAAATGTCTTTTATACCCTTGTGTTGAGGCTATACGAAGCCAAATACAAGGGTAGTTGTGTCATTTTAGTCTCATACGCTGCGTAGGGGTCTATACGCAGCGTATATAAAGCTTCATTCTTATATTTTTTTATTGTGTATTTCTTTGTTTATTTATAAAAAAACAATATTATTGGTAAATAATACAAATATAAATTATAAAAATTAAAACTAATACAAATATTATGAATTATAAAAATTAAAAAAGAAAATTATTTATAAAAAAATATTATTGGTAAATAATACAAATATATTATTTTGTTATCGTTTAAATTAAATTAGCGTATTCCTTATTTGTTTATTTATAAAAAAAGAAAATTAATTGTGTGTATACGAGGTCAATACGTGACCTATACGACGCTATTCGATACTATATCACACTTATAGGCTTATACGAAGTCAATACGTGACCTATACTACACCTATATGATACTATATCACACTTATAGGCTTATACGAGGTCAATACGTGAACTAAACCACACCTATACGATACGATATCATACTTATAGGCGTATACGAGGTCAATACGTGACCTATACGATGCTATTCGATACGATATCACACTTATAGGCTTATACGAAGTCAATACGTGACCTATACTGCACCTTTACGATACGACATCTCACTTATAGGCTTATACGAGGTCAATACGTGACCTAAAGCACACCTATACGATACGATATCACACTTATAGGCTTATACGAGGTCAATACGGGACCTAATATTTGTATTATTTTTAATTTTTATAATTAATAATATTTGTATTAATTTTAATAATATTGTTTTTTTAAAAATAAACATGGAAATACCCCAAAATAAAACAATTAATTTGCTTTTTTTATAAATAAAAAAAGGAATACACAAAAAAAATACAAAAATGGAGCTTTATATACGCTGCGTATAGATCCCAACGCTGCGTATTAGACGAAAATGACAAAACTACCCTTGTATTTGGCTTCGTATAGCCTCAACACAAGGGTATAAAAGACTTTTTCAGACCTTTATTTACGCTGCGTAGAGGTCTATACGCAGCGTATATATATTATAAGGGTTAAAAAGATAATTTAACCACATATTTGGGGTTAAAAATAAAAAAAACTACCCTTTATATACGCTGCGTATAGACCTATACGCAGCGTATACAAAGGTCTGAAAATGTCTTTTATACCCTTGTGTTGAGGCTATACGAAGCCAAATACAAGGGTAGTTGTGTCATTATAGTCTCATACGCTGCGTAGGGGTCTATACTGTCACACCCCCAAAATCCACACGCGGAGTATCACCGCTTGGAGGCGTGACATGACCAGGATCAAGCCACCAATCATACTGAACAAGCATATAAGTAAACATAGAATCCAACACAATATAATTGGTGTCCAAGTAAAAAACATAGTTTAAGTTGCAAGCGGAAGCATAATGTCTAAAACCAAAGCATAAGTCAATAATGTTTAAGTTCATCATGAACATTCAATGTCCATACTCCACAATGTCTCTTCCCCATGCAAGCTCCTGCTAAACCTAGTGACCTGCAAAGCATGTAGTAACGAGTCAACAACAAAGTTGAGCGAGTTCACAGTTGGGTGCTTGTTCAAGTTATTCCAAAAACATAGTTTCCTTTAACTGGCATCCTTGCCGTGGGGGATACCCCATAGTTGAAAACGTGTTATGTTTTAATCCCGTTTACTCTGGCAATACAGCCGTGGGGGCTACCCCATGTTTATACTACTAGACTCGTTACCATATCGACCACTGACTTTAGTCATGTTTATGTGCCCTTAGCGTCAATGTCTATCATCATTGACGTGCCCAGATCCATTAGTTCACGCCCGTCCTCTGCGGCACGGTGTGAGGCTTGTCAGACCTAAATAGCGCTATCTAACTAATGACCCGCTCGCCATTGGCCCGGCGATTAAGTCGATATAAAAAGGAGGGACTTCGTGATAGAGTTTTGGTCTAGTGAAATTTAACTGTCCATGAGGACGAGGAATTACATTCCTTAACCCGTACTGTCCTACCCAAGAAGGACGAGGAATCCATATTCCTTAACCCATTCCCAACCCATGGGAATCCCATGCTTTGTAGAAAGTGTGAACTCACCTTAGGTTAGCTCGGCAGATAAACGAAAGGTCAATCGAGCTGCTAGAGGTTAACCACGTCCTAACATGGTCACCATACAAGTCAGGTCTAGGTTCAAATAGTGCACATAAGTTTACACAGAGATAGCAAGTTACTAACACATGGTATACACGACATACACATAAGCAATATTAGACAAGTAAATAACAAAGCCCAATATGAATAGCCGGCCCAACCTATTGTGCGATCCACATAAACCCGGCCCAATATCATAAATAATCCAACAACTTATGCGGCCCAAAAATTAAACAGTTTAATAACCTTGTGCGGTCCAGTTCAGCTTGTGCGACTGAACAAGACTTGTGCGACTGAGTTTGGGCTTTGAGGCCCAACAGTATAATAAAGTCCAAGTCGTTTGTGTGTGGCCCAAGCCTTGTGCGATCGGCACTGTCTTGTGCGATCCACAAGTCTTGTGCGATCATGCATAACCTAATTGTACCCTGTGCTACATGTAATTGTACCAAATCTTGTGCGACATGCCCTTGTGCGATCCAAGGGGTTGTGCGATCAGAACTTGTGTGTTCCGATCTTGTGTGATTTGGTCTTGTGCGATCGGTTGTCTAATCCCCTAACTTCAAGCAATCGGTTTTAATCATACAACAGTTTCCTTTTTACACGCCAATCAATCAATAATATCAACAATTTCCATCTCTACTATTATCGATCAAACCATGATTCCCATCACATAATCCGTATGAACCCTATTCATGTTCAAGACATTCAAACAATTCTCAACATTAAACTACTCAATTAGGGGTTTCAAATCATCATATAGTACTTCATATTTGACCATACAACTGATCCGATTACACATACATGCAGCCGATTACATTCATTCGGTTCTTAATTATCTAAATCAACATCAAAGTATCTATCAAACATACAATCCCCTTATTGATCTAGCAGGTTGTTTATCTAAAGTTTACTAACATAATACCTTAACATCAACATCAAACATCATATAACCAATCATACAACAAGCATCGATCATACAAGAATCAAGCAAGGACATAACACTAACTGATTGAGAGAAGAACTAGATCAATCCAACAAGAAAGTCTTCGAGGGATGGGGATGTTTGCCGTCGGGTTCGAGAGGAGAGAAAGAGAGTAGGGTTTTCTAAACTTTGTGTGATTAGGTAAAGTGTGGAATTTATACTAACACCCTAGGTGTTGTGCGAGTTGATGAAGTGGGCCGAACCCTCCTAATGGGCTGCCCTTTATGGGTTTCGAGTACAATAAGTGTAGCCCGAATGGGCTTGTGCGATCGAGTTAGAATTGTGCGATCGGTTCGTTTTGTATACATACAATCGTTACACATTATCACATAACATAGTAACATAACATTCAATAAATCAACTAGGTTCACATAATCACATAACGTTCTCACTGGTTACATCAAGGTACAAAGAGTGGTTTGAAATAAGAGTTGTCACATTATCCCCAAGTTGAAAGAAATTTCGTCCCGAAATTTAGCACGTACTCACTGAGGAAGCTAGTTAAGTTGCATGGTTTTCCTGCTTTTCCTGGGGTGTCACATCCTTCCCCCGTTGGTTTGGAATTTCGTCCCGAAATTCCGCAGTAGCTTCAGCCTCAGTAGTGGTTGTACAGTTCTCGAACAATTGGGGATATTTTTGTTTCATCTGGTCTTCGCGTTCCCAGGTGAACTCTGGGCCACGACGGGAGTTCCAACGAAATCGAACGAGAGGTATTCTTGTACGTTTGAGAATCTTCACATCTCGGTCAGTAATCTCTACTGGTTCTTCGACGAATCGCAACTGCTCGTCAATAGTGAGCTCCTTCAAAGGAACTATGAGGGTCTCATCTGACAGACACTTCTTCAGATTCGACACGTGGAAAATGTTGTGAACTCCACTAAGTTCTGCTGGTAGGTTTAGTTTGTAGGCCACTTTGCCTATTTTCTCTAAGATTTCGAAAGGTCCAACGTATCGTGGCTTAAGTTTGCCCCGTTTGCCAAAACAAACAACACCCTTCCAGGGTGAGACTTTGAGTAGCACTCGATCCCCAACCTAGAACTCGAGTGGTTTCCTGCGCTTGTCCGCGTAGGCTTTCTGACGGTCGCGAGCTGCCGCCATGCATTGTCGTATCTGAGCAATCCTTTCTGTTGTGTCTACCACAAGTTATGGGCCAGTGATCTGATTGTCACCCACCTCTACCCAACAAAGAGGTGACCGGCACTTACGCCCGTACAGTGCCTCAAAGGGAGCGGCTTGGATGCTGGTGTGGTAGCTGTTATTATACGAAAATTCCACTAGTGGCAGATGCTTTTCCCAGCCGTTGCCAAAGTCAATCACACATGCCCTAAGCATGTCTTCAAGTGTCTGGATGGTGCATTCAGACTGCCCATCCGTCTGTGGGTGATAAGCTGTGCTCATGTCTAAACGAGAGCCAAAAGATTTATGCATTGCTTGCCATAGTTCTGAAGTAAAACGTGCATCACGATCAGAGATAATGGAGGTTGGCACCCCGTGCCTCGAGACAACTTCCCTAAGATAAACGTCTACTAAAGTGGAGAACTTATCCGTTTCCTTGATAGCCAAGAAGTGTGCAGACTTTGTGAGTCGATCCACGATCACCCAAATAGTATCGTTCCCACGTTGAGATCTAGGTAGGCCAGTAACGAAATCCATGGAAATTTGTTCCCATTTCCATTGTGGTATCTCTGGTTGTTGGAGTAGGCCTGATGGTTTCTGATATTCAGTCTTGACTCTCGCACAAGTCAAACACTTGCTGACGTAAGTTGCTATGTGGGCTTTCATGCTAGGCCACCAGTATGTGGTTCTGAGATCGTGATACATCTTATCTGAACCAGGATGTACCGAGTAACGAGACTTGTGTGCTTCATCCATTACAAGTTCTCGTAAGTTGCCATAGAGTGGAACCCAGATGTGTCCAGTTACGTAGTAGGTGCTGTCTGCCTTTTGTTCTAACCGTTGCCTTGAGCTGCGTAGGGCTTCAGCCCTGACGTTTTCTGGTTTCAATGCTTCTACCTGAGCATCTCGTATTTGTGCGGGGAGACTAGACTGTATGGTAAGTTGTAATGCTCGTACGCGTTTGGGTGTAGTATCCTTTCGACTGAGAGCGTCAGCCACAACATTGGCTTTGCCTGGATGGTACTTGATTGCGCATTCGTAGTCATTCAATAGCTCGACCCATCGACGTTGTCGCATGTTTAACTCCTTCTGCTTAAAGATATGCTCGAGACCCCTGTGATCGGTGTAAATGGTGCACCTGGTACCGTACATGCAATGTCTCCATATCTTAAGTGCAAAAACAACAGCTCCCAGCTCTAAGTCATGCGTAGTGTAGTTCTTTTCGTGTATCTTAAGTTGACGTGACGCATAAGCAATAACCTTGTCACGTTGCATCAGTACACATCCAAGTCCTTGAATGGATGCATCGCAATAAACCACGAAATCGTCTGTGCCTTTAGGCAATGAGAGGATAGGTGGGCTACAAAGTCTATCTTTTAAGTGCTGAAACGATAGGTGACGCCCTTCTGAGTTAGCGTAGTGAGAGGTTGGGCGATCTTGGAGAAATCTTTGATAAACCTTCTGTAGTAACCTGCCAAGCCCAAGAATTGGCGGATTTCTGTTGGTGTACGAGGTGCAGGCCAGTTCTTGATTGAATCAACCTTGGATGGATCAATGTGTATCCCATCCTTGTTTACCACGTGGCCTAGAAAATGGACTTCACGAAGCCAGAAGTCGCATTTTGAAAACTTAGCGTACAACTGCTCTGCTCGAAGTAGTTCCAAAATAAGTCGTAGATGGTGCTCGTGTTCCTCCTGACTCTTTGAATAGATCAGGATGTCGTCGATGAAAACAATAACGAACTTGTCCAGGTAGGGCTTGCACACTCTGTTCATAAGATCCATGAAAACCGCAGGTGCGTTTGTTAACCCGAATGGCATGACCAGAAACTCGTAGTGGCCGTAGCGAGTTCTGAATGCTGTTTTGGAGACGTCCTCGTCTCGGACTCTCAGTTGATGGTAGCCTGACCTCAGATCAATCTTTGAGTAGTAGCTCGACCCTTGCAACTGGTCGAACAAGTCGTCTATGCGTGGAAGAGGATAGCGATTCTTCACGGTCACCTTGTTTAGTTCGCGGTAATCTATGGACATCCTGAAGGTACCGTCTTTCTTCTTCACAAATAATACTGGAGCTCCCCAGGGCGAAGAACTAGGACGAATGAAACCCTTGTCCAAGAGTTCTTGTAGCTGCGCAGATAGTTCTTCTAATTCTGATGGGGCTAAACGATATGGTGCTCGAGCTATGGGCGCTGCTCCAGGAGCTAGCTCGATTTGGAATTCAACCTGACGGTGGGGCGGAAGACCAGGTAATTCCTCAGGAAATACTTCAGGAAAATCACGTACAATCGGAAAATCTTCAATCTTCTTCTCTTTCTTCGAGGTGTCAGTAACGAGAGCCAAAATAGCAGTGTGGCCCTTTCGTAAACACTTCTGGGCCTTAAGGAAGGAGATGATGCTCTCGACAGCACCCCTCTTGTCGCCACGAATCATGAGAGGTTCATCACCTGAACGAGGAATACGGACAACCTTCTCGTTGCAAAGAATCTCTGCTCGGTGTTGGGATAACCAATCCATCCCAATGACAACATCGAAACTACCCAGAACGATCGGAATGAGGTCGATGGAGAAGGGGTGACCAGCAAGAACAAGATTACAACCCTTGACTACGTGTGTGGCCTCTAAACTCTTACCATTAGCTAGCTCTACAGTGTGTTTAGTGTTTAAAAGTGTTGAGGTACGCTTAAGCATTTGACTAACTTTTAAGGACACGTAGCTAGTATCGGCACCCGAATCAAATAAAACAGTAACATAAAAGTCGTCCAGTAGGAGCTTACCCGTCACAACATTGGGATCATTCCTCGCTTCACCTTGGCCAATCACGAATACACGACCCCTGGCACCATTGTCGTTGTTACCCCCGTTGTTCCCATTCCCCTGGTTGTTATTATGGTTGTTGTTCTGGTTCTGGTTCAGTTGGGGACAATCTCTCTTGAAGTGGCCTTCAGCTCCACACTGAAAGCACCCTTTGTTGATGCCTTGCTGCTGCTGCTGGCGTTGATTTTGTGGGGCTTGTTGTTGGCGATTCTGATTTGTGGGGCGTAAACTTCTGCAATCTTTTGCGGCGTGGCCTGGCTTATTGCACCGATGATAGTTACTCCTGGTGCATGGCTCACTGTGGTGTAGGTTACAGCGATTGCATTTGGGGTGAATTCCCCTGTACCCACCTTGACTTTGACTACCAGACGATTACTGACTAGGCTCTTGTAGTCGTCAGTCCTTCTCTGCTGTGACTGAGACTGAACAGAAGTTGAATCTTTGCTAGAAGTTCCATCCCACTTATGCTTGTTGTCGCTGGGAGTATCAGAAGTAGTAGCACTAATACGCTTTAGTAACCTGTTCTGCTCCACCGCCTGATCCGTGAGACGATGAGCCAACTTGATGATCTGTTGAATGGTGCCAAGATTTGCTGAGGTCACGTGACTTTGAATCTCTAGCACTAAACCCTTTAGGTACAGTTCAATATGTTTGATGGGAGGGTCTACCATAGTAGGACACAGTATGGCCAACTCGTTCGATCTTCTCGTGTACGCTTCAATTTCTGACCCCGTCATCTTCAAGTTGTAAAACTCTACCTCCAGCTTGTGAATGTCGTCACGACTACAATATTCTTCCTTGATCAATTCTTTGAAATCGTTCCATGGGGTGGCGTTAGCAGCAACCACCCCAGCATTTGGACCTGAGCGTTCCACCACATGAGCGCTATCCCCTCAAGGGTACCAGTAGCATATTTCACCCTGCGAGCCTCAGGGCATTCACACATCTCGAAGATAGATTCGAGTTTCTCGAACCAGTGGAGGAGGCCTACAGCTCCTTCAGTGCCGCTGAAAGTAGTAGGTCGGCAGTCCATAAAAGTTTTGAAGGTGCACACAGGTGGTTGAGCATGTTGACCTGTCGTGGGTGTAAGAAGGGACAAGGTTAAGCACAAGTGTTGGTTTACGAGGGTAGGACCTAAAGATCCTAGAGTGAGTTTAGACTGCAGGGTATACCTCCTGCTTGTGCGGCTACAAGTGCCGCAGCAACTTGTTGGTTAATCAGAGCCGTCAACTGGGCTTGAGTCATGTTAACGCGTCCACTCATGATCTTCATATCAAAGGAAAACATGAGTGAGAAAGGTTCGCGAGAGTGCGATGACAGAAGAGAGTAAGCACACATGGGTTTTCAAACAGTAGTTACGTTTATCTAAGCATACCATAAGCACCCATGGGTTTTCATATCACCTAGAATGTCGAGTCTTGCACGTGGAGCGAAGTGTCGTTGTGGATCGTTGAGCACTGTACAGGTTATAGTCTGGTTTTAACAAAAACTTTTTCCCTTATTAAAACCAAGTTCACTATAACCAATGGCTCTGATACCAATCTGTCACACCCCCAAAATCCACACGTGGAGTATCACCGCTTGGAGGCGTGACATGACCAGGATCAAGCCACCAATCATACTGAACAAGCATATAAGTAAACATAGAATCCAACATAATATAATTGGTGTCTAAGTCAAAAACATAGTTTAAGTTGCAAGCGGAAGCATAATGTCTAAAACCAAAGCATAAGTCAATAATGTTTAAGTTCATCATGAACATTCAATGTCCATACTCCACAACGACTCTTCCCCATGCAAGCTCCTGCTAAACCTAGTGACCTGCAAAGCATCTAATCCCCTAACTTCAAGCAATCGGTTTAATCATACAACAATTTCCTTTTTACACGCCAATCAATCAATAATATCAAAAGTTTCCATCTCTACTATTATCGATCAAACCATGATTCCCATCACATAATCCATATGAACCCTAATCATGTTCAAGACATTCAAACAATTCTCAACATTAAACTACTCAATTAGGGGTTTCAAATCATCATATAGTACTTCATATTTGACCATACAACTGATCGGATTACACATACATGCAGCCGATTACATTCATTCGGTTCTTAATTATCTAAATCAACATCAAAGTATCTATCAAACATACAATCCCCTTATTGATCTAGCAGGTTGTTTATCTAAAGTTTACTAACATAATACCTTAACATCAACATCAAACATCATATAACCAATCGTACAACAAGCATCGATCATACAAGAATCAAGCAAGGATATAACACTAACCGATTGAGAGAAGAACTAGATCAATCCAACAAGAAAGTCTTCGAGGGATGGGGATGTTTGCCGTGGGGTTCGAGAGGAGAGAAAGAGAGTAGGGTTTTGTAAACTTTGTGTGATTAGGTAAAGTGTGGAATTTATACTAACACCCTAGGTGTTGTGCGAGTTGATGAAGTGGGCCGAACCCTCCTAATGGGTTGCCCTTTATGGGTTTCGAGTACAATAAGTGTAGCCCGAATGGGCTTGTGCGATCGAGTTAGAATTGTGCGATCGGTTCGTTTTGTATACATACAATCGTTACACATTATCACATAACATAGTAACATAACATTCAATAAATCAACTAGGTTCACATAATCACATAACGTTCTCACTGGTTACATCAAGGTACAAAGAGTGGTTTGAAATACGAGTTGTCACATTATCCCCAAGTTGAAAGAAATTTCGTCCCGAAATTTAGCACGTACTCACTGAGGAAGCTAGTTAAGTTGCATGGTTTTCCTGGTTATCCTGGGGTGTCACATATACGCAGCGTATATAAAGATTCATTTTTATATTTTTTTATTGTGTATTCCTTTGTTTATTTATAAAAAAAAAATTATTTATAAAAAACAATATTATTGGTAAATAATACAAATATAAATTATAAAAATTAAAACTAATACAAATATTATGAATTATAAAAATTAAAAAAGAAAATTATTTATAAAAAATATTATTGGTAAATAATACAAATATATTATTTTGCTATCGTTTAAATTAAATTAACGTATTCCTTTGTTTATTTATAAAAAAAATGAAAATTAATTGTGTGTATACGAGGTCAATACGTGACATATACGACGCTATTCGATACTATATCACACTTATAGGCTTATACGAAGTCAATACGTGACCTATACTACACCTATATGATACTATATCACACTTATAGGCTTATACGAGGTCAATACGTCAAGTAAACCACACCTATACGATACGATATCATACTTATAGGCGTATACGAGGTCAATACGTGACCTATACGATGCTATTCGATACGATATCACACTTATAGGCTTATACGAAGTCAATACGTGACCTATACTACACCTTTACGATACGACATCTCACTTATAGGCTTATACGAGGGCAATACGGGACCTAAAGCACACCTATACGATACGATATCACACTTATAGGCTTATACGAGGTCAATACGGGACCTAATATTTGTATTATTTTTAATTTTTATAATTAATAATATTTGTATTAATTTTAATAATATTGTTTTTTTATAAATAAACATGGAAATACCCCAAAATAAAACAATTAATTTGCTTTTTTTATAAATAAAAAAAGGAATACACAAAAAAAAAACAAAAATGAAGCTTTATATACGCTGTGTATAGATCCCTACGCTGCGTATTAGACGAAAATGACAAAACTACCCTTGTATTTGGCTTCGTATAGCCTCAACACAAGGGTATAAAAGACATTTTCAGACCTTTATATACGCTGCGTAGAGGTCTATACGCAGCGTATTTAAACTTTGTGAAAAAATGATCCCTCAAACCTACCAAAATGACCCAAAAAAATCTAATGGTTTATATACGCTGCGTATATGACCCTTGTTTTCTAGGCAATGATTGGTTATCAGGCACTGAGATCCATGGTTTATCCAATACGCAGCGTAGAAGGTTAACCCTATACGCTGCGTGTTGACCAATACGCTGCGTAGATAAACCCTAATTTTGCTAGAGTTTGGTGTGCCAATAGGCACACCCTTAAAAAAATGGGATTTTAGGAATATCAACTATCCTATTTTTTGGTTAGGGGTATCCTTTATATAAAACAGGGAAAAAAAACATTACGAATACGGGGTTGAGCCGTAGCCCGTGCTACGGCTCCTTGAACTTTACTACTAGAAAAGTGGCTTTTTTTAACACCCTTTTCCGTCACAAATGTGTTGTAAAGTCAGGTTTGCTACGGATTTGTGACAAAATCTTGATGTTGGAAAAAGCTTCGTCGGAAACTATTTACTACACATTTGCAACGCAATTTTCAACGAATTTCTGACGAACATATTGTGTTAAAATTTGTAACCCATTTCCTACGGCATTTCCTATATTTAACAAAAATTTGCTACGCATTTGTGACAGAATATTTAAAAATAAAAAAAAATTGCTACGCATTTGTGACGGAATATTAAACAAAAAAACTGAAAAATCCAGCTTTTTTGCTAAAAACTTGCAGGAAAAACACACACACAAAAAAAAAAAAAAAGAAAACCGTTAGCTGACCCATCCTATAAACAATAATTTCAGGTTTTGGGTGAGATTGCTTAACATGTTTAATACACAAAGTTGAGGCTATTTCGCTACAAATGACCCGTTATCTGTTTTGCATAAAAAGCATAACAGAAGGAACATCCGTAAAAGTTTCTTCAATGCGTTGTTGACAACAAGGCTATGTAGGTTTGAACTCCGTCAAGTCTTGTAATTTTAACTTTATTCGATAATCTTCAGATGGCGAACCTCAAACCTTGAATATTTTATGCAATTGCTCAACCTACAAGATAGAGATCCCAGGTCAAATGACAAAGTTCAAAAAAAAAAAAAATAGCAATAACAAAGAAGTGTTATCATTAACTGTAGGTTCTCAATCAAATTTGTTACTTTAAACTTTTAGTGTGAAACTCGTATCTATTTAACACTTAAAACAAGATAGTTTTTATAATGCAAAAAATAAGAATAAAGTGATAGGAGAATATCTCGGTTCAACCTGGCATGATAGGTTTGCCACCAAGAATGCATTTAGGGCTTCACAAGTCCTAAATGCACCAAATGAAAGGAGTAGTACGTGTAGTTCATTTACGATATGGGATATCAAGTGCGCTATAACGGAGGATTGGGGGCCTATCATAGCCACTACATCTTTTTCCATCAACTGCAAAGCTACATGAATATGGAAAAAAGAAATCAAAATCTCAAAATGGATCGAAAAAGTGACTTAACCAAAGAAAGTACCTTCAATAGTGCCAAGAAATCCACTGCAATTGGTATCATACGAAATAAGGTTCAATCGAGTTTCTGTAAGAACAGTTGGACTAGAGTTGACATCATCGATGGCTGCTTCGACAGCGGGCTTTGCAGAGCGGCCAATAACTGAATTTACTGCAAATAATGCTCCTACATTCACAACACTTGGACTTCTTGTCACTATGGTTTTACTAGTTTGACTTTGACCCTTGATTTCCAAGGGCATCACCACCATCACCCACAGGCCAAACACCAAGATATTCACACTGTTTCTTCTCATTATCAACACAGGGTCAAATAAGGGTGTACAACATGTAACTATTTACCTGCTCTTTGATCACGCCTTGCAAAAACAATAGGCTCCATGCCTCCATCAAAGCGGTTGCTTGGATAGATGTATAATTCAGGTAAATAAGCGAAGGACCTTGTACAGCCCACGCCTTATCTACACAAAAGTGAAGGACTTTGCGCCAATGTGCAGTTCAGGGGCACTTTTCAAAAGTAATAACATAGTCTCGAATTATCATGAGTAGTATTTGATTAAACATAGGACCTTTCGGTGGCTTTAGGATCAATTCAAATTGGGGAAAATGGGAACATGTTTGTTTATACTTTATATATCTCTTCAGAAACAACATATAATAAAGTTGAGACCCTTGTGAAGGGAAGTTAGTGCACTTAGCAATAAATGTCTTTGTGTCATGAAATTGTGCTCACTAGAAAAGAGAGCAATCATCAATAGTAATGTTACTAGTTACTCCATGATCTACCCTTAGAAACCACATAAATAAGATAATATGAAAGAAAAACAATATGTGAGGACTGTGAGTCAACTACATGAATCAAATAAAAGACTTAAGATAGTCATAGCCTAGAGCACTCGTTTAATCCTTTAGCATATCTACCTAAAGGGAAACACTTAACCTCATTATCAAATTACTTACTAATCATGTAAAACTTCTGAAAACATTAATCATCATATCAAAACCCTACGACATGACAGTAGATCTACCGGACTTAAACCAATGATATGCAAGAAATTCACCTATTCAAAAGCCAAATTGTTATACATTTAAAGCATCAAGTAGTATAACATACATAGTTTATTGAATATGAAGGATGAACTAGGGGATAGATCTACTTTGTTGAGGTTGTTCATACTAAAAATTTCGGAGGCATGTAGCTCCAGAGGGCAGCAGTCAGAGATTTATCAATCAACATATATAAACCTATGAATCTCATTGATATATATTTGTAATTTGTAAATCTCCAGCCCTAGTAGCAATTTACTTCAAATTCACATATAAACAGAGTCCTTGTAATAAAAAAAAATCCTTTGCCATCAAATATACACATAGAAACCTATGAATCTAATTGACTACATATCTGCAAATCCTCATCAGTAGCAGCAACTTACATCAAATTTACAAAGAAACAAACTCCTTGTAATCAGATAGAAATGGTTTACCAACGATAAATGAATGAACAGTAGTTTTTAACATCCATTCCGCCATTGTTTCCGACGATTCGAGAGTGAAGGAAAGGAGTTCGGAGACGTACGATTGTTGAAAACGGAGGCTAACAGCGGCAATTCCGCCATTGTTGCCGATGATTTGTCGGCGAATGGAGCTCTGATTGGCAGCAATTCCGCCATTGTTGCCGACGATTTGTCGGCGAATGGAGCTCTGATTGGCAGCAATTCCGCCATTGTTGCCGACGATTCGTCGGTGGATGGAGTTCCGATCTCGAAGTTTGTTGATTTAGATCCGATGTGAAGCAGGAAGAGTTCTGATTTGGAGTATTGACATGTATCGTCTCTCAAGTGTCCTCTGATAACTAGGGTTCCGATTTTGGGGAATGTAATTTTAGGTTCGACATTTTGAGGGAAACAAATATAACATGCCCTAAAAGGAGGTAAGTCCGGACCCGTTTACTATACAATATTCGATTTATTATTTATTTTTGTTTGTTAAAATAGATATTTCCAACAAATTTGTGACAAAACCATGACAAGATTAGGATCTTTTTAATTGTGTAGCTAATGTGTTGCAAACTCGTATAAAAAAATTAGGGCTTTTTGTTTAGTCAGAAATGCATTGCAAATGCGTGAGAGTTTGTGACGCAATTTTTTTCGTAGGAAATTTACGTAGCAAGATGACCACTTTTCTAGTAGTGCTTTAGTTCCGCCCGTGTGCACAACATGATTCAACTAGCTGCTCATTGGTGCAATATATCAAACACTTGTGCATTTTCATATATTACAAACATGCATTATACAAACTTACATTACATTTTTGGTTCCAAAAAAGTGACGATTAAAAGCTATTACTCTTAATATTCGAATTGCATGAATGGTTTTACTGAATTTTGAGTGTATGTGATTTTACTCTTCATTATGGTGCACACATTGAGTAACTAAATCCAAGTATCTTCAGAGGTATATTAAAAAAAGAAAATAATAATAATTATTAATCCCACTGTTAGTTGGTCAAATACCATAAAAAAACACCATACATTACGTCTTTCTTACAAAACTCATTTAATAATCTTTTTACACAACAAAGTTCCTCTACATGTTAATTTTGAACAAAATTGTGATTTTTTTAAATAACCTAGAACCAGGACACCCGATTGTGTTTGCTTACGTGTTTAATATACACCAAAAAGGTTTTTCTCTTATATGAAACTTAGAATGAATGGCATGGTTTCTCCTTTTCTACAAACTGAGAATGATTGGATGAAATAAAATCCTCATTTTGTAATTTGGTTGGTGTATATTGTTTGAAAGATACAACTAAACAAAATGTTATTTTCATTAAATTGAAAGAGATCTAAATATATAGGTCGTGTATGAAGACCAATTTTGGGTCCGAGAGCACCGTGACCAACCGATGTCCGGTCTTTGGTCTTACATTTCATGATTTTTGGTTTTCGTCTCGACACATTGCACACCCTAGGCCTAGTATAAATATTTCCATCTTTTCATTTCGGCCCTCCATAAAGCCCTAATCCTTGAAGTAGTGAGTCAAATTTATGTAACTGGAAATCTTGTGCGACAACTTCCTCACCGCACACAAGTTTTCTCATGGCTTGTTACGAAGAGAGATGCAGACATGGTTGTTCCTGAGAATTTGAGGCCCTTTGTGAGTAGAAAAATTGGCCTCTATAAAACTTATATTCTAGAAAACTTCAGTTCTAGAACAATAAAAGAGCCCATAGGGGGTCGAAACTAAATAGACTTTTGTTTTACAATTTTTTAGCTGAGGTTTAAATTTAATTATTCATTTTATTTAAAAGTACATATAATATATATACATATATAACGTATATAAACTTTTAAACAATTTGGCTACTGCTCTATAAACTTTTAATTATTTATTTAGTACTTATCTTTTTTAACTTTTGATTACTTCTGGTGGTCTCGATTTGTTTTTCGATAAATAAAAAAAAATCAACAGAAGAGTGTGGATTATAGACAGGCTGATTAGCATGTTCAACAGTTCAAGGGTAGCAATTCCAGGTAAATATTGTTCTCCGATGCACGATTCTGTCAATTTATTTTATTTAATTTTTTTAATCTTTGGGTACTAACAAATATCTTTTCATTTGTTTTAATTGTGATATATATACTTTAGTTGTCTCAGTTTAGAAACAAAGCAAGGCTGAAAACGATACAAGATGATGATCAAATGACGAACGACTCTCCAAAGGTACGTTTCAGATGGGAAGTGGAAAGTTCGACATTTCCGTCCACATTATTGGTTTCTTCACCAATAAGAACGTCATTGTGAATTTTGATAAAACACCTGTTGGAGGTGAACAACGTAAGAAAGTGACGCGATAGATTACTCATAGTGTGGATTTGAAGAGTGGGATCAGCAATCCAGCTCAGAAGGCTTATTTTTCCAAGTTTCTAGGTTGAGTTTGAAATTGTTTGATATTTTATACACTAAGATTGATTCATATACCATTAAAGATGCTTAGAGATGTTGTATGGGGTGTTTAATGAATTGTAACTTTTGGTGCAAATATCAATTCTGGTGATGTACAAATCAAATTGAAAATTGAAAGTTTGAGGTTTGGATTGGATTGATTTTTGAGCAAACTTGTGGGTGCATGTGCATAGAGTTTGATTGATGAATATAAGCTGTTTTACTTTAATAAGTATAAATTGTGCATCTTTTTTCTTGATTGAGAAGGAATCCTAATGTTTTTGTTCATTGATTTGTTCAAAGTATTAATCTCCCGTTACATTTGGGGATTAATCGGGGAAATTAGACATGTAGTCAAGGCAGCCAGACCTCAAACCATAGAAGAAGCTGTAGAACTAGCAAACACTTTGACTGATGAGTTAGTCCGGACACGAGAAGAGGATCAAAGAAGGAACTTAACCCATAAGCTTACACAAGAATTTCGTTCTGGAAATTCTAATCGTGGGAAAAATGTAGGCTCTACCTCTGCACCCTACTGTAAGAATTGCAAAAGGAAGCATTGAGGAAGATGGTCCATATACTGTAACTTTTGCAAAATATCGGGACACAAGTAAGAAGATTGCAGGAAAAAGAATAGCAACATGATATGCTACAACTGCGGAGAACAAGGCCACATCAAGCTAAACTGTCCAAAACTAGCTCCAGCCACAAACAACAAGAATACTAAAAATGCTAGAGCATTTGCTCTGACTACAGAAGAAGCAAAGATGATCCTAGATGTGATCACTGGTACGTTTTTAGTTAATGATGTTTTTGCTAAAGTATTATTTGACTCTGGTGCAAACCAAAGTTTTATTAATACTTCATTTTGCAAACTTCTTAATCAATCATTAACTAAACTCCCACAAGAATGTCTAGTAGAGACAGCAAATGGAGAAACCATTAAGATTTCTGAAATCTTGCAGGGAGGAAGAATAGAAATTCTAAAACAGAAATTTATTGCAAACCTTTACCCAATGAATCTGGCAGGATTTGATGTTGTATTAGGAATGGATTGGTTAGTAGCCAATAAAGCCAGCATTTTATGTGATCAAAAGTCAATTCAAGTAAATTCACCAAGGGGTGAAAAGATCACAATTAAAGGAAATAAAACCTCTAGATCCACAAAATTCATCTCTGTGATGAAAACAGCAAATTACATAAGAAAATGATCATTAGTGTATTTGATTTCTATAATCACTAACACTAAAGGAAAGGACTTAAAAGATATCCCTGTAGTATCTCAGTTTTCAGATGTATTTCCAGAAGAGTTACCAGGACTACTGCCTAACAAGGAAGTTGAATTTAGAATTCACCTGATACCAGGGACAACACCAATTGCCAAAGCACCTTACCGTTTGGCACCCGCAGAAATGCAAGAACTGAAGAAGCAATTAGACGAATTATTAGAGAAAGGATTCATACAGCCAAGTTCATCACCTTGGGGAGCGCCAATTTATTTGTTAAGAAGAAGGACAGATCAATGTGTATGTGCATTGACTACCGTGAATTGAACAAAGTCACGATTAAGAATCGGTATCCATTACCAAGAATAGATGATCTGTTTGATCAATTGCAAGGAGCACTATTTTTCTCTAAAATCGATTTAAGGTCAGGATATCATCAATTAAAGGTACAGGAAGAGGACATTCCTAAAACTGCCTTTCGAACAAGGTATGGTCATTATGAATTTACTGTCATGCCATTTGGTTTAACCAATGCCCCAGCTGCATTTATGGACATGATGAACCGAATATGTAAGCCATATTTGGATCAATTCATAATTGTTTTTAAAGATGATATTCTCATTTACTCTAAGAGTAAAGAGGAACATGCAAAGCATCTGCATGCACTTCTAAGTTTATTAAGAAAGGAAAAGCTTTATGCTAAGTTTTCGAAGTGTGAGTTTTGGTTAAAAGAGGTACAATTTGTCGGACACCTAGTCAATCATGAAGGAATTCATGTAGATCAAACCAAGATCGAGGCAATTACTAAATGGAAAAACCCTGAGTCACCAACCGAGGTTAGAGGTTTCTTAGGATTGGCTGGTTATTATAGAAGATTTATTCAAGTTTTTTTCTAGAATAACCATTCCCTTAACTAAGCGAACCTGTAAATCCGTTAAGTTTGAATGGGGACCAAAACAAGAAGAAGCCTTTAGAACCCTTAAGCAAAGATTAACCCATGCACCTATACTAGCATTACCAGAAGGAACTGAAGATTTTGTAATCTATTGTGACGCTTCTAAATTAGGTTACGGATGTGTATTAATGCAACGCCAAAAGGTTATAGCTTATGCATCCAGACAACTTAAGAATCATGAAGAGAATTATTCAACTCATGATTTAGAATTAGGAGCTATAATTTTTGCTCTTAAGATTTGGAGACATTACCTATACGGTAGTAAGTTTACTGTTTTCACCGATCATAAGAGTTTAAGATATATCTTTGGACAAAAGGAATTGAATTTGAGACAAAGACGCTGGATGGAGATGCTTAGTGATTATGATTGTGATATCCAGTATCATGCAGGAAAGGCAAATGTAGTTGCTGATGCTTTAAGCCGAAAGTATCATGAAAAGCCAAAAAGGATAGGTTCTTTTAAATTAAATCTACAAGTAGATTTAAATGAGCAGATTAGAAAAGCACAAGAATCAGTAATCAAGGATGATACTGAAAAATTAAAAGGAATGATTAAGGAACTAGAACAAGGAACAGATGAAATTTGGAGATTCCATAAGAAGAGAATGTGGATACCAAAATTAGGAAACCTACGCCACCTTATATTAGAAGAAGCCCATAAGTCTAAGTATACGATGCATCCTGGAAGTGATAAGATGTATCAGGACTTAAGAAAGAATTTCTGGTGGATAGGAATGAAAAAAGATATAGCAGCTTATGTTGCAAAGTGTTTAATCTGTTCACAAGTTAAAGCTGAACATCAGAAACCTTCAGGTTTATTGCAACAGTTAGAGATGCCAGTTTGGAAATGGGAATTGATAACAATGAATTTTGTTACTAAATTACCCAAAACAAGAAAAGGTAATGATACAATCTGAGTGATTGTTGACAGACTAACCAAGTCAGCTCATTTCCTACCAATGAAGGAAATTTTCAGTATGGAACAATTAGCTAAATTATATGTAAATGAAATAGTTTCATTACATGGTATTCCTTTATCAATTGTTTTTGACAGAGATAGTCGTTTTACCTCTCATTTTTGGACAAGTTTCCAAAAAGCAATGGGAACCAAGTTGAATCTAAGCACAGCTTATCATCCTCAAACGGATGGACAAAGCGAAAGGACAATTCAAACAATGGAGGACATGCTTAGAGCTTGTGTAATTGATTTCGGAGGTAATTGGGACGATCACTTACCATTAATAGAATTTTCTTATAATAATAGTTATCACACAAGTATCAATGCTGCACCATTCGAAGCACTTTATGGACGAAAATGCCGAACCCCAGTCTATTGGGCAGAAATTGGAGAAAAGCAACTATCTAGACCTGAGATAGTACAAGAAACAACATACAAAATCATTCAAGTCAAGGAACTACTGAAAGCAACACGTGATAGACAAAAGAGTTATGCTGATAACAGGCGAAAGCCGTTGGAATTTCGGGTAGGAGATAAGGTGTTATTAAAAGTCTCTCCTTGGAAAGGAGTAGTAAGATTCATAAAAAGGGGAAAGCTAAGTCCCAGGTATGTTGGACCTTTTGAAATTATTAGAAGAATAGGACCTGTAGCCTATCAGCTACAACTGCCAGAGGAAATGGCAGGAATACATAATGTATTTCATGTATCTAATCTCAAGAAATGCTTAGCTGATGAGGGTGGGGTTCCGCTACAAAGTCTATTTTTCCTACAAAGTGTACAAAGTCTTAAAACACCATAATTTCAGCGATAAAACACATTCAAAACCCACAAATAACATAGTGAAGATCACTAAAACATAATATCCAAACCCTAACATTCCTTAAAAACTTCAAACACACCATCGTACAACTATGAATATAAAACACAATATGATAACCAACATAAAACACGCTATTGTTAGTCATTCGATAATCAAATCCTTATCATTCAAAACACAACATAAAACCCACAAATATGGTGTTTTAGTAACCTCCACTATGTTATTTGTGGGTTTTGAGTGTGTTTCATGGTTGATATTATGGTGTTTTATGACTTTGTACACTTTGTAGGAAAAATGTACTTTGTAGCCAACTCCCACCCTAGCTGATGAATCATTAGTTGTGCCTCTTAAGGATATAGAGGTAAATGAACAGTTAAAATTTGTGGAAAAACCTCTACAAATTGAAGACAGGAAAGTTAAGAATCTCAAACATAAGAGATTAGTTCTGGTCAAAGTGAAGTGGGACTCCAAAAGAGGACCAGGATACACATAGGAGCTTGAATCAGAAATGCAAAGGAAATATCCACACTTATTCCAGTAGACCTCGAGGACGAGTTCTAAAACAAGGTGGGGAGGATATAACAACCCTCCAAATTATTTTTCTGGCACCCTAATATATTTTAAAATAACCCTATATGTCTTAAAATACACCCCGTATGTGAAAACCGAGCCCTAAATATGAAATATCATTAAAAATAATTAAAAAACAAGAAAAACGAAGTTTAGGCGGGGCGCGTAAGCCATCTCTTGAGTTTACACGGGCCGCGACAGCTCTAAGGTCAGGCGAGCCCCGGTGTTGACACGTGTCAGCAACGTGTTGAACCTAGTTTGTGACCCGGATCACCTATGGCCTAACCCCTACTACGCGGGCTGCGTAAGCTTATGCTTACCTTTACGCCGGCTGCGAGAGACTTGGATTTCAGCCCTATATAAGAGGGCATCGGGCCTTCAGTATTCCTCGCTCATTTCTTTTCTTTCTAAACGAAATTCTGAAGTAGTAGGCATAATTTCCGATTATAATACCCCCTAATTAACGAAGTTCTGCTCCGTTGTAAGTAGAATAACCCCAGTTACGTATTAGATACGCTGCCCGATTGATCCAGGGTTCCGTAACGACTGTCGTGGTTCTGCCCGACGTAATTGTTAGAATACCGTCTCGGGGAGGGTAACATTAATATAATTAAAGGGTTATTATACTAACATATGTACATTTGTGTAAATTATAGATTAACACCAGGAAACCCTTAAACGAAGTCTAAGATAGCAATGTGAGTTTATACTCCTTTTTGTAAACTTTTTATGAACTGTTTTACAAAACCTTAAATGTTTTACAATGTGATTAAGCAGTGATTGAGTCTTTGTAGTTCTTCAATTACTGCCGGTATGTTGGGGTTTTGTATACAAAATCTGGAACACGTTACAATTGGACAACGAGTTAGCCAATGTGTAATATGACCCACCAGTCAGGATTGACAGTACTGAATGAGTAATTGTGTAGAAATAAACATTGTGATCACTCTCAATACTGTGTTAATTGATAAAACTTTTCTTGATTAAATTGGGATTCACTCACCAGTATTTTCCACTGACAAATGTTTTTAAAACGCGTTTCAGGTAACACAATGTGAAAGCTAATTCGGAAAAAGCCAGCTCGAGAGCACTGACGGCTTGAAAAAAAATGTGGCTATAAAAGTTACCTAAAAGACGATGTTTTAAATTCAATAAAATAGGGTTTATCCCTATAAATATGTTGTAATAAGAAACTTTGGGATTTACCCATGTGGTTATTAATATAAAATATGGTGGTTTTACTTTGATAAACATTTCCTAACTACGGTCCTGATGTAATTTCCGCTGCCAAATTAATAACTGATACCACCACAAACGAATGTTCGCGGCAGCCCGTTCCCAGGACAGATAAGGGATCAGGGGTTGCGACAGTTAACCATATGAAAACGCGTGTTACAAAATAAACAGAATCATAAGTCGAAACGATAAAAAATCTCACTTAATGAAACATTGACGTCGAAATGACGATAAAAAGAGAATTTTTAACACGTCTAAATAAGCAAACCGCACGATTAACCAATTTTATTAGCACATTAATAAAATACGTGCTGATTTGAAAATTAGACGTTTTAGACGTTTTTTTATCATCCAATTTAATTTCATCTGACCCTTCTTCTACCATCACCGTCACCATCACTATGAAAATTATAGGCATATCAAAAGATTTTATACATTGTTAACATGATCAGCAAACAAATTTATTTGAGAAAGATGTTATTTTACAAATATAGTTATATGTGTGTGAAAATAGTTTTCTTAAAAAAATCGAGAAGGAACATATCAAAATGAATCTTTAACCCATAAAAAAATATTCCATAAGAAAAACAAAAGTGTAGAAAGAAAAATTAGAGTGGCAGTTACAATTTTCAAAGCAATTTTTGTTTTTAGTTTATTACCAACCCTAATGACCTCTAGATCAAGTGGTAGGAGGATTTGAGTTATTCTTTAAAAACTCAAGTTCAATTCCCATTTGGTGCAAAAAAAGGAGTGAGGCATTGATGGGCAGTGATTGTAGACCTAGGGAAACCTAGGTTCGATCCTTGTGCCAAACGGGTTTTACTGGTAATTTACCGTCGTGCCTACGGGCGGGTGGGTTACCGGGTTTTCCCCGGAATTGGTGGTGGACCACTCGGGTTACTCTCGGAGTAGTCCGTTTGTTCAGTGAGTGCCCCGAGAGTGCTCGGGATTGATTTGTTGACCGTTAAAAAAAAAAGTTTATTACCAGCCCTATTTATTCATTTCATTTCTGCATTCTTTTTCCTCTTGTACTTCCTCTTTGTTGACCAACCCTAGTTGACGAATCGCCGCAGTGCATTTCTGTAAAGTTGTGAAGCCCCTTTTGCCTCTAGCATCGTGTCGCAATGTAAAAAATGGGTCATAAGCGACTAAATCGTCGGCACGTAAGAGCAGTCGACGACTCATTCTGAAACGACGTCTAAAAATGCTCTCCGAGTACAACGGTTCGTCGACAAAGTAATCAGCGACTAATCTTTTGTGAGCACCTACACGATAAAAATAAAAATATATAACTTATAAATAAAAATATAATGCAACGCTATAAAATATAAGAATAAAAATATAACTAACTTTCTCGGTCTCGGTCGATGGCCGGGTTCCTGTTTCGTGGTTGTGACGAAACCTCCTCCTCCTCTTCTTCCAGAATTAGTTGTGTCGCGGCTACCACCATGTTTATAAAGTATTTTATGGCTTCTCTGGTGTCCGTCGGACCCGACGAAGAGGAAGATGACATTGTGTATTTTTTAGAGAAGATTATTTGAGAGTATAAAGAGGGTTGTTTGGAGAATGTGGGTGAATTTTTATATAAAAATGGTTAAATGAATGGGTATTTATAGGTTTAAAATAATTATTTTTTTTTAAAAACTAGCCGTTGTCAACGGCATTAAATGAAGGGGGCCCACTTGTTTGCCTTGTCTCCAACGTCTTGGAGAGGCCGTGAGTGCCGCGACGACCCCTAGGGGGCGGTGTGCGACGTGGGGGACGGACCGGGACGGGGAGGGGACAACCCCCATACCCCATGGTCTTACCAACCATTTGCAAACCCCAAACCCTAGATCTTCGTAGATCTGTGTGTGCACCAGAAAACCCCTCGTGTGGTCACCGAAGGTGGCTGCGTCAACAAAATCTAATTTGCTTCATACCCCTACCACCGCTACCGCTACCGCCACACCGTGCCACCGCTTCAGCCGCCCCCGACACCACCAAGCACACCGAATTTCAACCCAACCGGACCTCAAATGTCACAACCGGTAGCCGGCGGGCTCCTCGACACTCCGGACCGTGGGTCAATCTCTCCGGCAAACCCAGGTTTGTTGCCTCTCGATGCGGCGGCGAAAGCATTCAGAGGTGGCCATTCGAATTCCGGCCATTGGAATTCCGATGCTACAGTAATCGTTGAAACAATATAGTCGGTGGTTTGGGGGGGGGGGGGAAGAGACGGTGAAAGTAATCAGTGTCAAAAACTTTGGTAAAAAAGGAAAAACAAAAATCGTGGACATATGCCTGACATATGGACCAGTAAAAGAACTTTGTGGCAATATTGTCTTTTTGTTGGTGACACTGTTGTCACCGACCTTCTTCTTTAATATTATATAAATAATATATAAATAATCTAATGTATAATATAAAATATCTAAAAGATTAAGATATATTTAAAACTTTCGTTCCGGTCCGGTTTTATATGGTTTGAAAATGTTGAAACAAGAAAGCAAACCGTTGGTCATGGTTTGAAACTTTTGAAACTGACCGACCGTAAAGCCAGACCAATAACTGGTTTGGATGATTTAAGGATTAAAGCCAAACCATGAACACCGCTAAAAATTAGTTTGGAACAGCTCGAACCGTGTAATTGAAATTGGTTTATAACACTATACTAGGTTAGAACCCCGTGTATTACACGGGTTGAATAAATGTAATTTTATATACTAAATTAAAACAATTATTCTTTAAAAATCTCGTTTATTACAAGGGTTGAACAAATGTAATTTTATATATTAAATAATAAAAAAATTATATCTCTAAGAACCTCATGTATTGTACTGAATAAATGTAATTTTATATACCAAATAATAAAAACCCGTGTATTGTACGGGTTGAATAAATCTAATTATATATACTACATAATAAAAAAAGTTATATTTTTAAAAACACTGTGTATTACACGTGTTAAATAAATGTAATTTTGTAACCTTGTATATTACACGAGTTGGATAAATGTAATTTTATAAACTAAATAATAAAAAAGTTATATATTGTTGATACATATCGTGTGGATACGGCTCGACTCGGTTCGACTCGACTACGAAGTGAAGGCCGTAGTCAAGACATCCTCCTGTCTTGACTCGGTATGCGTTTGACTTCGTAACATTTGATGTAATTGCGACTGCGTGTGTGCAGTATGCAATTTAGACTAAGTTTATGTGTCTGTTAGTTTGTTTGTCTTAGTCCATGATGAAGCCCAAGTCCCTAAAGCCCAAGCTTTGGCCCAACATGAGAAGAAGCCCAACATGTATATGACGAAATCAGAAGTGATTTCGTCAAAGCCACATGTGGGATGAAATCACCTAGTGGTGAAAACACTTTTTGGTGAAAACCAAATAGGACGAAATCACAAGGGATTTCGTCCATAATGAAGTGTTTTCGTGGGCTTCTTTGTTTTCGTTGGTCATGTTTAGTATATAAACACTCACAACAGACATAACATAGTGAGGAAAATCTGAATAGATTTGATAGCGAACACTGTAAACACACACAACTGAGAGTTTATAGGTTTATCTTGTAAACATTGCTTTGTAACGGTTTCATACGAGTTAATACAATGGAGTGTTAATCGTTGAATCTTTGTGTTTGTGTTCGTAACTTGGTTTAACTTACCCGTTTGGATTCCGCACTTTCGGGTTTGTCGGAAAACAGGGAATAGAGGTTACTCGATCCTCCGGGTGGACCTACAATTGGTATCAGAGCTTTGGCTCGATTCCTTGTTAAAACCAAGTAGATTTTCATGTGTTTCCAGATTTGTTCTTGATTTTTGAAACAAAAAGTTTATATTTTTAGAAAAATCAGGTTTAAATCTTTGAAAATCTTGTGTTTTTGCTGATTGTTCTTATAAAAATCTTGTTAGTTTTCATTTATACATGTTAAGAAAGGATTTTTATTGAACTTTATTGCAAAATTGTTGTTCGGAAATTTATTGGTCACCAGAAAACTCATCCAGTTCATCACATCTTCATAGTGTTCTTGATATTATATGAGTGTTGGATCTGAGTTACACTTTGAATTTAAGTGATATAGATTATAATACTCTTTGTTTGAAAAAGATTGTACTTTGAAATGATGAAAGTTGAAAAAGGAGAACCGAAAGTATGGTGATGTTTGACAAAAGAGGTTTGTGTCAGTGGATAAGTTTTTTTAAAGGATAAACTATTTTATTTGGTGATAAATATCTTTCTGAAATCTCAATTGTCAACGAAATCCTCAAACCTTTTCAACGAAATCACTAGTCAACGAAATCCCTTTTTAGTCAATAATATCAAGCTGGAACACCTTGTGGCCGAAAACACCCTGGTCATCACTATATTGCTGGACGAAAACACCCCCCTATCATTTCCCTGATTTCGTCCAACATCATCAAACGAAAACACTTGTCTGGCCGAAATCCCATTTCAACACAATCACACCCTTGCCGAAAACACTTGCTGGGCCGAAAACACTACCTGGGCCTTTTATAAAGTTGGGCCATCAGCGAAATCACCTTGTGCTTTTGTCTCCAGCCGAAATCACTTATCAACAAATACCAATTTGTCCTTGGCCGAAATCTCTTATCCACGAAATCATCTCTTGGTCACCACAAGTTGCTGGACGAAATCAGCTTTTTGTTTTCGTCAAACATCAGCTCTCATCAGCCGAAATCATTCCCTTATTGCCGGAATCACTTGTATTTGTTTTGTATTGGATGAAAACACTTGTTCTTGAACGAAATCACATCTGATTTCATCAAACATAACATCAACGAAATCACAATCGGATTTCGTCAAAAATTCTCATACTTGTGTTATTTTTTTTAACAGTAGACTTGTAAAACATTGTTAACTGTTTAATTTGTGTGATTTGTTCAGGTATTAGTCATTAAACTTAAAAAATGAGTTCGAACTGGTGGGGTAATCCGTCACGTTTATCTCCATCATGGGCCGAAACTCCCGCACCCGCATCTAATACGGAAATTTGGCCTTCGTCCAAATCCTCCGCACCGAAAATTACGGCAGAAATGTGGGCATCGGTTACTAACCAACTTCAAAATGAACCAAAAACGGCGTTTGTCACAAGCACAGATTTATATGGCAATCCGATACAAGTTCCTGTAAAGCCAGCTCCAACCACAGACTTGTATGGAATCCATTACCACCAGTTGCTTCACAGTGCCATCGTTCTACTGTAGCACCATCATCTCTTGATCCAAGGAACTGTAGTCATACAGGAACTGCGTATTATGCCGAAATTGTCAAAAATGCCAGCAATGGTGAATCATCGCGAAACGATGACAGTTCTGAACATGACAGTAGTTCAGTTGAAGACGTTTCAACTTCAGTTCAAGACGTTTCAACTTCAGTTGAAGATGTTACAACTTCAAGTTCAAGTTCAAGCGAGGATGGATCTGAATGTGAATCATCAAGGGAGGTTGTTGATTCTGATGCATATAGGTCAACATCTGAGAGTGATTCCAGTCAGGTATGTGTCGATGAACCAATTGTCGTTAATTGTGATAATTGTGCTAGCTTAAGAGTTAAATGTGCTGATTTAGATGCTAATATGTCTGAGTTGCAAAGCAAACATGATGCTTTAAATGCTGAATTGTCTGACTTGCAAAACAAACATGTTTCTTTAGATGCTAAGTGGTGTGATTTGCAAAGCAAACATGTGGATTTGCAAAACAAATTTGAAGTGAAAAATTTGCACAATCAAAAGTTGATAGTGGATCTTTCAAAATGCACAGAGGCCAACATGTTTCGTTAAAATTATGAAAAGGAATTTAAAAAGATAATTGAAACATTAAAACATGATAAGAACGAGCTAACGAAAATGGTTTCAAGAAAACAAACTGAAATAAACCTTTACATCAATAGGCTCGAGATAATACAAAAAGAAATGGCTTGTGTTAAAACTGAAAGTGAGGCGATCCGACTCAAGTTAGACAGTTATTTAAGCTCTAGCTATGTGCTGGATCACATCATTGATGTTCAGAAAAAGAAAACTGATGTCACATGCATAGGTTATAAAAAGTGTCCACCACCTATTAAACACGATTATTCTTCGATGCCTGATGAGGAAAATAAACCTCATTTTGAGCCCTCAGTTTCATTGAGTCTTGAGGAATTCACAATTGGGCTAGGTTACAAAAAGGAAGTATCCTCAGATTCGGATGAATCAGCAGATGTGAAAGCGTAAACAGCTGAACGAAATCAGGATCCTCCAGTCATTGTTGAGGATGCTGATTCGTCAGATGATGAATCCGAGGATACTAACTCTGAACAGTCAGAAACGGTAACAAAAGAGGAAAACATACCTCTCGAAAATCACATTCTTTGTGATCCACCTGCAAAACCGTTTGTGACTGCTACAACCAAGTCTGTTGAATCCTCATCTGGAAGTTGTGAAAGCGTGAACTTGCTTTACACGTTGATTGGATCTGATAAAATATATTCAGACAAGGATTTCCCTATCAAGAATCTCAATCAATCTTTGATTGATAAAGTTTTCGAAGATTCTACCAGTAAGTTTTTGGGAAAGTCGAGCCCAGGAGTTGTAGTAACTCAGTGTGCTCCTATCCCAAAATCCGAAGTTAGAAAGAAGTATGGGAATCAAAAATTGCAATCACAAAACAATCAACGAAAACAAGGTCACGTTTACCAAGGAAAGGGAAAAGGCAAACAAAGCCAAAGCAAGAAGACGATTCAGAAGGTGAACTTCGTGAAATCCAGAGGGACTGATAAAATTGAAACTTTCGAAAACAAATCCAACACGGATTTTGTTAAACAAGTTAAAATTTTGAAAAGAAACAGTCAAAACAATTACACACAACACACAAACGGTTGTGATGTAGGACCAAGTACCTCAAGATCACGAAGTTCATCATCAAGCTCCTACAGTTATGATACTCCGAGATTTGTTGAGCGGAGATCATGCTTTGAATGCTATGAGTATGGACACATTGTCAAGAACTGTCCATATCTCACCAAGGGAAAAGGAAAGGTTGATGCCCCCCATGGTAACAATTACCATAAAAGATCTGTTTCACCAAAACAGGACCCTCGTCTTGTTAAACAACAAGAAGTGAAACAGATAAAGAAACAACGGAAAAATGTTGAAAAGCTTTTAAAACCGGAGGTTGTCCAAACAAAATCTGTTAAGTTAGAAGTTAAAAATGAAAAACAAAAACAGATTTGGAAACCAAAACCAGTAACTGTTTCAGGGGGAGCTACATCAATTCCGAATCATCGAGAAATGGATGTTACAATTCTCGATGATGACGGACGACCCAAGTCTGTGAAGGCTTGGGTCCCCCTCTCCAACTAATCACTGAATGAGAGTGCAGGATGTTCCAGGAGGAACTATTGATAGTCTTAGGATTGTTGATAGTGGAGCATCCATGCACAAGATCGGCGACATAAGGCTCCGAAACATTGTTACATCTAGGAGAATATTGTTGCCATTGATGGAGAGGAAAAAGGAATGAAGTTGAAAAATTCGACAAGATGAAATATGTGCCAAAAATTTGGTTGTTATGGTTTTTGATTGGGTCAACATGAAAGATTCCAATGAAAAGTACGCGTCTGTAGCACGTCTGAAACTTTTTAAAGATTCATGGATTTTTCTTCCACAAGAAGTTCAAAGTCCACAAGATGAACGTGTAGGGTACTTTTCTCTACGGTGTGATTGAAGAAAATGTGTTTGTTGAACAAACCAACTGGGTGTGCGGATGCCTTGGCGTGGATTGAACAACCGCACACTACTTCTCAAAGAGAAAGACAAAGACCTTCGCTGGTACAATGTGGAAGATCAGCCGGACCCAAAGGTCTATGATCTTGTTGCTGTGAAGAGATTTCTCAATAGCTACAAAATCGACTTTGAAATCCACACCTGGTGGATATACAGTTTAGGAGAGCGCTCAGATTCCTAGCAATGCACGAAGCAGTTGCAGGATACGGTTTTACATTTCTAATATCTCCTATACTTGTTGATATTTAAGCTGCTTTATGAATTATTATCATCTCGTTCAGCACTCTTTGACCAGACATGTTGATCTCGAATATCACTTCACACGTGATTGTTTCACTATGAAACTCATCAATATTGTCATGGTCCGCACCGATTACCGACGTGCCAACTGATTTTTGCAAAATTCGATAAATCAATTCTGATTAAAATTAATTTTGGTAAACGGCATTGAGGTAAAGCAAGAGTAATCCGCATCGGAAAATCGTTTTTGTAAATATCTTTGTGTTTTTAAATTATTGTAAGTTTGTTGATTTTAGGGGGAGTAAATCCAAATTGAAAATTCAAAAACATTGAAAAATTTCAAAAACCCAAAAACAATAGAAAAACAAAAATGAGTTTCCTGGCGAGCAAAAGAGAAAATGATAGTACATCAGTGGTCTGTCTAAACCTCTTTTAAACTGATATGCAAAATGAAAAATGTTAAGCAGCTCTATATAAGATGTATCGGTAGGCTCACAATCATCTTAAAGTGTGCAGGGTGATATAAACCTAAATCGACTGAAGACCAGGTGGGAACCACTCATTGGCATATGGTTTTAGTACCAAAATTTCGTTTGAGAGATTGCCGAGGTTCTGAAATATGTGGTCTTTATGCTGTTTATCATCTGGGTATCATGGTTGTTTCATTTACCGAAACAAACGGAGACGAAGTCTAGATCTTCCATGATATCATACATACGTGTACATACTGCATACGACCTCAATAAGTGATCAACAATCACATGTCCACAAAACAAGTGATGATATATCACATTTATCCGGGAGTCAAGTTCGTCTCTTTGCTGTACGAAAGTACTGACCTGTTTACGGACTTGCTCTTGTGCCCTTCATGCATCTGAAAATCAAGTTCCTCATCAATAAGTGATTCTATCACATAGGGCTTGTTTTCAATCAAAATAAGTGAGTTTCTCACATTTTTATATACGTCAAAACAGATGATAAATGGTATACTCACCAGTAAGATGAATCCTCGTGCATACCTTGATACGGGAATGTGTCGTGATGTGGATGAACACCGGTCGGTAAGTATAAATCATACCTTAATGTATCCCCTCGCCATGATTACATATGATAAGTTGAGTTTATGTGGATAACAATACCGATAATCGTTATAGGATGTTTATCTAAATGTTAAGAAAAAGAACAACAAGAGCGTTTTGACATGACCGTACACTGATATGATTCTCTTACCCTCGAAACTCGCAAAAAGAATGTTTGTATATATTTACTTTTCTTAAGTTTCTACAACTCTGTATATATTTATTTACTGCGTTCAGTCTTTAAGTTTGAAATATTCAAAATGCCAAAAAGATTTTAGGTGTGTTTTAATATAAACTTTATAAAAGCCAAAAAGATTTTATTTCTGCTTTAGTTTTGATTAACCGATGTTGGAACTCGAATCTTCGTTACCTGAAATCTGAATGAAAACCAAAACGACTGAATCTTCATAAACGGTCAGAGTTTGCAAGTTTTGAAAGTTAATAATCCAAATTGAAAAATCTGTTAACTTTTCAAACTAAACTGTCGGATGGTAGTTGAATGAGAATTGGTCTCATGTGTGTCATTTGTTTAATGTTAACTATATTCCAAGCGGTTGTTCTCATTACGCGTTTAGCTTTCTTGCATGTGCAGATACTAAAGGCAAGGAGAACATGTTCGATGATAAGCTTCGGAATGAAGACACGACGTGAAGGTACTCAAATGATAAATATGATCGAGTTGCCGCTGATCAATCACCAACACCACAAGGATCTCAAGCATTGAAGTCAAAAGATTCCCAAGCATAATCAAAGGGGGAGTTTGTTAACACACTACCTAAATGAAAAGGGAGTTTGTTGATACACTTTCTACTTACGACGCGTGAAGACTTTGAAGATCCTACGACAAGAATGAATGAACCATCAAGAGATGGAGAACGAGATTACGAACCTCACGAGCAGCATCCAAGGGGGAGTTTGTTGATACATATCGTGTGGATACGGCTCGACTCGATTCGACTCGACTACGAAGTGAAGGCCGTAGTCAAGACATCCTCCTGTCTTGACTCGGTATGCATTTGACTTCGTAACATTTGATGTAATTGATACTGCGTGTGTGCAGTATGCAATTTAGACTAAGTTTATGTGTCTGTTAGTTTGTTTGTCTTAGTCCATGATGAAGCTCAAGTCCCTAAAGCCCAAGCTTTGGCCCAACATGAGAAGAAGCCCAACATGTATGATGAAATCAGAAGTGATTTCGTCAAAGCCACATGTGGGATGAAATCACCTAGTGGTGAAAACACTTTTTGGTGAAAACCAAATAGGACGAAATCACAAGGGATTTCGTCCATAATGAAGTGTTTTCGTGGGCTTCTTTGTTTTCGTTGGTCATGTTTAGTATATAAACACTCACAACAGACATAACATAGTGAGGCAAATCTGAATAGATTTGATAGCGAACACTGTAAACACACACAACTGAGAGTTTATAGGTTTATCTTGTAAACATTGCTTTGTAACGGTTTCATACGAGTTAATACAATGGAGTGTTAATCGTTGAATCTTTGTGTTTGTGTTCGTAACTTGGTTTAACTTACCCGTTTGGATTCCGCACTTTCGGGTTTGTCGGAAAACAGGGAATAGAGGTTACTCGATCCTCCGGGTGGACCTACATATATTTATAAACCCTGTGTATTATATAGGTTCAATAAATCCAATTATATATACTAAATCATTATAATCATCGTCATACTCAGTAAATCCCACCAATAGCAAAGTTAAGGTAGGGTCTGAGAATGGTAAGATGTAGACAGCCTTACCTCTACACCGTAGGAATAGAGAGGCTGCTTTCAGTGAGAGCCCCGACTCGATAGTAGTTTTGCATCAAGCCTTGGATATAAGGCACATAACACTCAACAATCGGGACAAAGACCGATTAGTGCATGGTCCCTTTTGTCTTTCTACTATCAACACCACCACATGATGATGATGCATGATTAACCGTCCTCCGCTTATAACGTTATTTTCACGAACTTAATAAAATAATGTTAAAATTAGTGCAATTTCACTTTTGCCCTCCGAGCGTCCACACATATATACATTATATGCGCATACCGCAAGCGGGGCGAATCTATACTATATTGGATTCATTTAAAAAAGCATAATTTTTGTTATGTTTAATTCGAATCAAGTCATAAACTTGGTTAAGTTTAATTCGAATGGATTAGAACCCCAATTTGGAAAATCTAAAACAGAATTATATTATAAGCTTCTCTTACTAATTAGTGTTTCTTAAAGTTTGATCTAATGTCTAATAAGTTATTTTGTATATTTTGTTTGTACTTTAAATTTTTTATATGAGCGTATTATTGTTTTGTGCTATTATTTAAAAAATCTTTAATTTAAATTTGAAGATAATATATTATTAGATTAAATAGAATGATTTTATCCGACATTCAAAGTAAGATAAGATTTAATATTAATTGATTATTTATTATTTAATTAATTGATATAAGATAAGTATGAAAATGCAGGAAATTAAAATGTAGACGCCTTCAATGAGTGACACGTGTCCCAAAGTTGGTTTCTTTTATTATATAGTATAGATTTTGAAAAAAAAAGCTTTAAAAAGGCTGTCAATTGGGTTGGACCCTATCGGGTCGAGGGCCACAGAGATATAAATTACCACGTAACCCTAATGCATGGCATCTTCATCTTCTCGCTGAATATTCAAAACCCTAGCTAGTTCCATGGACAAACTTCCTGAGTCTCTGCTACTCGAAATCCTGAGTCGACTCAACAACTCAGCCGACGTTGCTTGCTGCCGAGTCGCTTCCAAGGCTTTCAATAATGTCTTTCCAGACCTTCGATCAATTAAGCTACTATGCTCATGGCGCGGCACTTCAGGCTTTATTTCCTCGAGTTGTTTCAAGAAGGTTTTTCTGGACTTTATTTCTAAACTGAGAGTTGTTGAATCGGTGTATATCGGCCTTGATGACGCCATTGGAGTTGATCCCGTAGATGAGGAATTTTTAATGGAGTGGCTGCCTAGGGTTTCCCAAACCTTGAAATCGCTTTCGTTGTCTGATCTTCCTTTCGCTAAGTATTGTAAGTTTAATATTTTCTAATGATTTTGTTGACTTAAATGGCCGCTTGATTAGTCTCCTCTTTGAATATTTTCTAGTGATTTTGTTAAGTTATTCGTTCTGCATTGTTTGTCGCAGGTCATAATCTTGCTGAGTTAAATCTAAGGTCTGCACGGTTGTCTTTGGACCACTTGAATCCAATGCCAATGCTAACAAGTTTGACACTTGAATGCACAATATTAGAAGACCATCACCTACACCAGTTGAATAAGTGTTTCCCTAATCTTCAACTTCTTAAGTTGGTAGGTATCACAGGACTTAAAGATCCTAAGATCCACCTTCTCCACCTCCAAACCTGCCATTTGACTCTGTATAGTGATCTATCATCTTTGACTCTAATCACCCCCAACCTCATCACACTCAAAATTGTACTATGTGGCTATCACACTGCCATTCATGTTGAAGCTCCCACGTTATCTCTCTTTCATCTTAGTGTTGAGGGCCAAAAACATCCTGCCGCTTTCACCGCCAAAAAGTTTGAGAACCTGAAAACACTTTGGTTGGACTCTTTCTACATTGGCTTCTTAATTTCAGAATTCCCGACCATGATAACAGTAGAAACTTTGATACTGGATTCGAGAAACATAGCACCAAGAGACGCTAGAGATTCAAAATTAACCCTAGGGAAGGTGTTCATGGTTTTTCCGAACGTGAGTTCTCTACGTATTAATTCAGGTGCTTGGTCGGAATTAGAAGCTTGTTTGGATCCTCAAGGTTGGGAGATTTTAGATGGGAGTAAAGGATTGAAGACAATCTGTGCATATCTGATGTTAGTTGACCCGTTGTTGACTTTCTCATATGTTGCATGTCTGTTGGACCAATGCGTAGGCTTGTCAGTGGTCTCGTTGCTTATCCACTGTGGTGTTGATGGTACTCAATGTAAAAGTTTCAGGTCTAAGTGCATGGCTCGTTGGCCTGGGTTGAAGTGGCGGTGGGGCGTATGGGGTAAACGCATGAAAGATACTTGGATAACCGATCTACAGATAACCGAACACCCCAAATCATCTAAGAAGCTCCGGTTGTGATGAGGTAAGATCGATCATATGTCATTTGTAATCGTTTCTATGGATGAAGGCTTTTAGTATTTTTAGTTTATGTTATTGGCTACTGTGTTTTTATGAAATATAACCTATAGATCTAAATATTAGAGTTATGATTTGTCTTGCATTATTATTCTCATCATTTCAGAACCAGATTGTGGGAACTTGAGGACTTTTGAAATGCATGCCAAAGGGTCGGGTTCATCGATTATTATTATTGTCCAGTTTTTATAAATTTTTAATGTGTCTAGTACAAGATTATAACGACTGATAATAAAAATAATTTCTAATTTTTATATATCTTATTTTTGTCAGCCTGGGAGCAGGGTTATAACGACTGAAAATCTAAGGTGTGACGTTGAGGACTTGAGGCTTTGGCGCCTCAACTACACATGGTCTAAGACGCTCAGTTAATTTGTTACTTTGCTCGGTGCTTAATAATTTCCAGAATATTATTGGTTTTCATCTACATTATATTATACTAAACTAATGCATAAGCTACTGTTATACCATTAAAACGTGTCACCTTTATAATTTTAGTTTCTTGTCCATGTTTTTAGTCCAATTTATGAGTTCTGATCTCCAACCTGCAACAATCAAACTTTGTTGTGCATTTAATTTTACCATTAGTCATTAAAATAGTCTTACTATCTAACATCATATGTAGATCAAGTTTGTCTTTTTCATTGTGTTAAAGAGATGTTTCTTTTTTCCTTTTTAATAGCAAATTTTGGCCCTGTGCTTATTTTGTTTGTTTTTTGAGCAAAAAAATGTGGTAAACTTTTATTGATAGCCATAGATAACAGATTGTTTTGCAAGTCTTGCATAACATGCGGGTCGGGTTGGGCGACAGATAAATTAAGTTTGCGTCAAACTTGGTTTTCGTCAAAACGAGTTCTGAGCAAATTGAATTTGGGTCGAGTGTCGTTCTTAAAAGGTATCATTTTAGTTTCGGGTCAAAACGGGTCCAACCAAAAAGAACTTGAGTTGAAATATATTGTTTCAGAGAAAAAGTATCAAAACAAACATGCACTCGTTAACTTGTAATAACCATCTCAACTAATCGGAGACTTTGATTCAATCTATTCTAGTTATAACAAATGTGTTCATGCATGACATCAACTATGATATGTAATTTCTTTTATATCATATCTATCCGTCCATCCAACTTCATTCTCATTTCTATGTACTCTTTATTTCAGAGATCAAATATTTTATAAAATTGTTTTTGAGGATCAACTCAGGACCGAATATGGTTTTGAAGCAGCAACTGATTAATAAAATTGGCCCTGTGAGTAGGGCTGTCAATCGTGTCATATTTGACGGTTTAACAATTTGTAGTAAAGGCCCAATATTTTTCACTACCGAGAGCACCGAGACCAACTAAGGCACTTCTGGTCGTGTGTTTGGTCCTACACTTCATGATACTGGTTTTGCGTTTGGGTTGGTTTCTACTTGTGCTGTATATATAGCACACCCTAGTATAAGTATCTCCATCTAATCATTTTGGCTACACACCTCATTGTATTCATGGACGCCTTCCATGAGCCTTTTTAAGTCAATTTTCCACAATGGCCCTAACTATCTACCCTTAACTAATATTTTGTCCTTATAAGAACGACCCAACGACATAGGTTGATGTGTACTAATTTAGAAGACTTTCAATATTTCTATATTCTATATCTAACACCTACTATCAATGAATATATTATGTTCACTGAAATGGGAAATAAGGCACTTTCTTGAAGCTCTTCTCAAAACACTAAACTTTTTAAGCCAATTGTCCGCAATTTTATCTCAAACATGAGAGATGTTGAATCGATGAGGCTTTGTATCTCACCGCAAGGGGCTTTTATTACTGAATGGTTGGCTTGCTAGGGATTTTGATAGAGTAAATTACAAAAATTGTCCTTTATGTTTACACTAGATTGCAAACTATGTCCTTTCTCTTCAAAAAGTACAAAAAACGTACTTGATGTTTACAAACCGTTGCACGTTATGTTCTTTAGCTCTAACTCAGTTAGTTTTCAATACTCTAAATACTAAAATAAATAACCATAAAAAACAATAAATAAAGTAATTCTCAAAACTTAATATTGAATGTGTCGAATTTGGTGTTCCACCTTTCACAATCATATGTACGAATCATTGTGGCTTATAGATGATATATTCACTCTCCAATACAACTTCAAAAGAACAATGCATTAGATTTCATCCTTTTCTCAATTTGTCTTTAATCCATTTTTATTATATTAATTTCAAAACCTTCAAAATGAAAGGTCCAATTTGGATTAGGCCATCCCAATCTAGTTAAACCCGTAGAACATCAAGAGGCATAAAAAAGCGGTTCAGGTTCCGTAACAGGTTAGAAACGACTTGAACCGTATATAGTTGGAATTCGCTTGTAACACACTAACACTATAATTTTAGATCATATTGAACCCAATCACACCCGGTTCAAACCGCCCAAACTCAATTGTTTAACCTTTGTCAGCCAGTGGTATAATCTAAGCTAGTAATCATGAAAGCTTTGGATTGGGTTGGACCCAATCGGGTGGAGGCCCAAAGAAATATAAATCACCACGTAACCAGAATGCATGGCACTGTCGTAGGGTTTTTAATTTTATAGCCTTCAAAACCCTAGTAATTATTTCCATGGACAAACTCCCTGAGTCTCTGCTTCTTGAAATTCTGAGTCGACTCGACGACTCAGCCGACGTTGCTCGCTGCCGAGTCGCTTCCAAGGCTTTCAATACTGTTTTTCCAGACCTTCGATCAATTAATCTTCGATGTTCCTCCAGGAAATTTTGGAGTTCTTTGAAGAAGGTTTTTTTGGATCTTATTTCGAGACAGAGAATAGTTGAATCGGTGTGTATCCGCCTTCACGAGACCAATGATGAGGACTTTGCAAAAGAGTGGCTGTTTTCTGGTTATTCGTACCATCGTCCACCTCCATTGGCGCTGATTTCTGCGTGTTGTAAGTTGAATGGTTTCTAGTGATTTTGTTGAGTTGAATATATGATTGTTAATTAAAGCATTTCTTTGTTGCAGGTCATAATCTTACTAAGTTAAATCTAGCTTTTCCACGCCTGTCTGTCGACAATATGAATCCAATGCCAATGCTGACAAGTTTGACACTTGAATGCACAATATTAGAAGACCGTCACCTAAACCAGTTTAATAAGTGTTTCCCTAATCTTCAAGTTCTTAAGTTGGTAGGTATCACAGGACTTAAAGATCCTAAGATCCACCTTCTCCACCTCCAAACCTGTCATTTGGATTTCTTTATTGATCCATCGTCTTTAACTCTAATCACCCCCAACCTCATCAAACTAACAATTAAATGTCCATATCACGCTGCAATTCATGTTGATGCTCCCATGCTATCTCACTTTCATCTTAGGCTCAATACCCTTAGACATGTTGCTGCATTCACTCCCAAAAGTTTTGAGAATTTGAAAACACTTTGGCTGGACTCTTTTTATATTGGATCATTACTTTCAGAATTCCCGATCACAAAAACAGTAAAAAATCTGACCCTGGGTTCAGGAAAGAATGCACCAACTAACGCAAGAGATTTAAAACTGACCTTAAGGAAGGTGTTCACAATTTTCCCGAATTTGAGTTCTCTATGTGTCAAATCAAGTGCTTGGTCGGAATTAGAAGCTTGTTTGAATCCAGAAGGTTGGGAGATTTTGGATGGGAGGATAGAATTGAAAACAATCTATGCATATATGAAGTTAGTTGACCCGTCCTTGACTTTCTCATATGTTGCGTGTGTGTTGGACCAATGCGTAGGCTTGTCACTGGTCTCGTTGCTCATCCATGCTGATGTTGTTGATACTGAATCTAAAAGTTTCATGTCTAAGTGCATGGTTCGTTGGCCGCAGTTGAAGTGGCGGTGGGGCATATGGAGTGAATACGTGAAAGATACTTGGATAACCAATCTATATCCAACTGAACACCACAAATCATCTAAGAAGCTTTGCTTTTGATGAGGTAAGATATATATGTTATTCATTTATGTTTAATTTGGATATTTGGTTTTGATGATGAAAATGGCAAAATGCTTAAACTGTTACATTTAGTTTTGATTCTTATTCTATAAATGTGGTTACATGCATCAATAACTTTATCTGTTTGATCAATTAATTTATCTAGTCAAAGAACATTATAGTTATAAAAAGTGTTTACCAATACGTCCTTTTATCCTTTGGTTTTGAGACACCATGATCTAGTGTTTCCTTTTGACTACTCTCTATGGCTACACAATATATCTTGGAAACGAACAATTATCTTGTGGAAACTATGGGTGTAAATAAGCCCAAAGGTCGGTTAAAAGCTCGAAAGAGTCGAGCCCGAGCTCAAGCCTGTAATTGAGCTCGTTTAGTTATCGAGTTCGAGCCTGAAATACAAAGCTCATTTAGGCTCGCGAGTCTAAACGAGTCCAAATAAAACTTTACTTTTTTATATAATGACTACGGCGGCGGCGGCAAGCCGAGCTCAAGCCGAGCATTGGCTCGTTTAAGAGATATTGAAGTACATGCCAAAATATGTTGGGTCGAGATTGTAAATGTTTGTCTATTTGTTTGTTTTATAGTTAACGTGTTGAATCGATCATATGTTATTTGTAATCGTTTATATTCATGCAGGCTTTTAACATTTTTAGTTTATGCTATAGGCTCGTGTGGTTTTATGAATTAAAACGGGTAGATGATGAAAATAGCTCTAAATATCAGATTTATGAGTTGTATTGCATTATTATAAGTATCATCGTGTTTAAGTTTTCAAGTTTCAACATTAGAATTAAAAATAAGGTTTCATTCCAATCAACTGGGCAAATTACATAAGGATAGCAGGTAGACGGGCAACAAATTACATTGGAATTAGATTGTGGCTAAATGTACTTTAAAACGCATGCCACAATATGCTGGGTCAGGTTCATTAGACATTGTTTGTCTAGCTTTTATAAATATTTAAGGTGTTAATTACAATCATAACCAGCACCTTTATTAAAATAATCATCTAGTTTTTATATATCTTTTCCTATTGGACAGGGACCTGGGTTATAGGTATGTTACAACCCATTAGGTTAGGATACCTGTGATGGGAGGAAATGGATTTATTGGTTTATGCATATTTGTTGTTAGATGAACTGTCGTAAACTTTTCCATTTGTTGCATGTGTGTGCGTTGTGGGTTGTGACTAGACAATTTGATTATCCACCTGATGAAATCGAATCACAGATGATAATGTTGGTAGTGTATTGAAGAGTATCATGTTTACAGGTATGGGTCAAAAGGGGTCAAAATAACATTGTTTATGGCCTAAAGCGAATAATATTGGGGATGGGTCTGCTAACCTGTCAAACATATATTGTCCGCTAGATTTTCAATACCGTGAGTCTTGAGTCGGTCCTCATAGGTTAAAATCATTTGTTAAACAAATATAGTGAGCATAAGACTAAAAGAAGGGACCAACAATTGTATACATAGTGGCTAACAGATTGTCACGGATGCAATTTTTTTTTTTTTTGAACAGAAAATTTCTTTTATTCCTGTCGTTTGTGGGACTTGAACCCAAGACCTCCCTCTCCCAAGGTGTTTAAAGGCTTTGCCTTTGCCAATGGACCACCACCCATTGGTACTTTTGATTTCCGATCTGATTTCCATGCACAAGGAGCTTTGTTACTGATCAAATCATATAAGGAACCTTGTAATTTTGTTTGAATTTTTTGTGGGTTTTCGTTTTTGTTGCTTTCCGAAAATATATGATTTCTACGGTTTTCTATGGATCTTTCTTTCTGTCAAACGAAAAATTTCTGTCAAAATTTTGTTTTCATTATGATGATTTTCTGCAAACAGATCAATAATGTGATTATCAATGTGCTCAGTAGTACTGATTTTGTGGGTGCCAACCACCCCTTAAATATAATAATCTGAACTGATTGTTACCTTATCAATACTCTATAGTTTTAAGATTGAAATTTGTTTGAAATTCGTGGATGTAAAGAAGAGTAATCAGTTGAATATAAACTTTGGATGTGTTGTCTTATCATTTATACAAATCAGACTTGCATATATGATGTAAATCATGTTCTCTTAAAACGGCCCGTTTTGACCGGAACCTATTTTGCTGATGACCCGTTCTGAGCCAAACCAATCCCTTTTTAATTTGACCTGCTCAAACCCGAACCCATTTTGACCCGCCACTCAACCCAACCAGACCCGACCCGTTTGTTTGCCAGGCCTAGGTGCAGTATATCAAACACTTGGATTGCATATCAAATCAAACATGCAATATATAGACTTTCATTACAATTTTGGTTAAAAAAAGTGACATTTTCCATTTCCAAAAATGTACATATTATCATAACACTTATTATTAACACATCAACATTCTGTTCTAAGGAAATTAAAAAGAGAATATCAATTCAGACTCGCATGTTATGGTTTGACACACTTAATCACATGTAGCTTTCTTGTTTATGATGGTGGGAGTTTAAATGAGATTTTCATAGTACTGCACAATTAGGTAGAAGAGGAAAGCAGTTTCACAAGAGGTTTGAGTGGGGCAATTTTGCTGGGCAGGGGCCTTCCAATAAATTATTAGGGGCCTAATCTAATTGTTTTGGGCTTTTCTAACATTGTTGGCCGCATGTATATGGAGGTGCACAATAAAATCCGGGCTGGGAACTAAGTAAGTTATCGATCTGCGCCTGGTCCGAATTCGTTGATAAAGTCTTAATTTAATCATGCTAAAAGTTGTATAGTTGATAAAGTCTTAATTTTATCAATGCACACTTAACAAGTAAATTCTCTTTCTTTTATTTTTTACCTTTTGTATTAAGTGTCACAATTTCCAAATTTCAAGAATACATGAAACCTCTTTAAACAACATTTGATCACTTTATGATACTTGATATATCATGCTAAAAATTTTGCCACAATGTTATGACGACGATATACCAAGTAAAGTTTGCATAAGAAAAAATATATTCTAATCCAATCTAGAAAGAATATTAATGTAAAATATGTAATTGCGATTGGAAGTTACAATTTGCCACGATGGCCCTAATTACCCAACGACATAACTTGACGTGTACTAATTTAGAAGACTTTCTATATTATATCAACAACACCTAGTATCAATCAATATATAAAGTTCACTGAAATTGGACAGAAGGTGTAGGTTTCACTTTCTTGAAGTTCTTCCCAAAATACTAACCTTTTAAGTCAATTTTCCGCAATGTTATATCAAATATGAGAGTTGTTGAATCGATTAGTATCAACGTTATGTGAGAGATGCTCTATGACGACGCTGAGGATGATGAGGCATTGTAGGTCACTGCATTGGACTTTTATTAATGAATGGTTGGCTAGCTAGGGGTTTTAGCAATGTAGCATTGAAATCACTTGCAATGTCAAATATTTACGTGTTGTCTTAATCGAATGTGCTGAATTTACTTTTCTACCTTTCACAATCATATCCACTTATTATCATTGTAGCTTATAATTGATCTATTCACTCTCCAATAAAACTTCAAATTGAAAAGTCCAATTTGGGTAAGGCCACCCCAATCTAGTTAATATTAGTAGAACATCTAGAGGCACACACAAAAAAAAAAAAAAAAAAAAAAAAGCCCAGTTCAGGCTCCGTATCCTATTCGAAACGACTTGAACCGTATATAACTGAAATATATTTGTAACACAATACTTTTAAATCATATTGAACCTGATCAAACCCGGCCAGAACCGATCAAAACCCGGTTCAAACCGACCAAACCCAATTGTTTAACCTTCGCCAACCAGTTTGTACAACAAAAACCCGGGTTGTGCATCTCTAGAACAATCTATGTTTTAATTATAAAGGCTTTGGATTGGGTTGGACCCTATATATGGGGTGGAGGCGCACAAAACCTGAATGCATGGCATCGTAGGGTTTTATTTATAGCCTTCGTCGTCTTCAAAACCCACCCTAGCTCTCGAAGAAGTAATTGTATGCATGGACGAGCTCCCTGAGTCTCTGCTTATCGATATACTGAGTCGACTCGACAACTCAGCCGACATAGCTAGTTGCCGAGTCGCTTCCAAGGCTTTCAATACTGTTTTTCCAGACCTTCGAACAATTAATCTTTATTGCTCCTCGAGGAAAAGCTCGATTTCTTTGAAGAAGGTTTTTGTGGATCTTATTTCCAAACTGAGAATTGTTGAATCCGTCTGTATCTGCCTTCAAGACGCTGTTGATGAGGGTTTTGCAAAGGAGTGGCTGCCTAGGGTTTCCCAATCCTTGAATTCGCTTTCGTTATCTGGTTCTCTATACCAGGGTCTACGTCCATCGAATGTTTTGACGCTGGTTTCTGTGTCTTGTAAGTTGAATATTTTCTAGTGATTTTGTTTAGTTGAATGTATAATTAGAGTAGTGTTTTTGTTTCTGTTGGCAGCCCTAGAGATATTATAAGTTACACTTTTGTCTTCCTAATTTAAAAGTTTGATCTAACATATATGTTTGTTAATTAAAGCATTCCTTTGTTGCAGGTCATAATCTTGCTGAGTTAAATCTACGGTCTGCATGGCTGTCTGTTAGCAACTTGAACCCAATGCCAATGCTTACTACCTTGATACTTGCACATTCAAGTTTAGAAGATCAACACCTAAACCAGTTGAATAAGTTTTTCCCTAATCTTCAAGTTCTTAAGTTGGTAGGTATCACAGGACTTAAAGATCCTAAGATCCACCTTCTCCACCTCCAAACCTGTCATTGGACTCAGTTTAATAAGCAACCGTCGTCTTTGACTCTGATAACACCAAACCTCATCACACTCAGAATTGAATGTTTCTGTTACACTGCAATTCATGTTGAAGCTCCCATGTTATCTCACTTTCATCTTAGCCTTAAGGGGGATGGGGGTGGTCATCACTCATCACTCACAGATGTTGCTGCATTCGCTCCCAAAAGTTTTGAGAATTTGAAAACACTTTGGCTGGACTCTTTTTATATTGGATCATTACGTTCGGGAGAATTCCCGATCACAAAAACAGTAAAAAATCTGACATTGGATTCAGGACACAAGGCAGTACTTGTCAAAGAATCAAAATTGACCCTAAGGAAGGTGTTCATGGTTTTTCCGAACGTGAGTTCTCTGTGTATTAATTCAGGTGCTTGGTTGAAATTGGAAACTTGTTTGAACCCAGAAGATTGGGAGATTTCTGATGGAAGGAAAGGATTGAAAACGATCCGTGCATATCTTATGTTAGTTGACCCGTCTTTGACTTTCTCATATGTTGCGTGTGTGTTGGACCAATGCGTAGGCTTGTCAGCGGTCTCGTTGCTCATCCACTGTGATGTTGTTGATACTGAATCTAAAAGTTTCATGTCTAAGTGCATGGCTCGTTGGCCGCAGTTGAAGTGGCGGTGGGGCATATGGGGTGAATACATGAAAGATATTTGGATAACCGATCAACAGATAACTGAACACCCCAAATCATCTAAGAAGCTCCACTTGTGATGAGGTAAGATCGATCAGAAGGCTTATAATTGTCCACAAATCATTTGTAATCGTTTATATTGATGAAGGCTTTTAACATATAGGCTACTGTGTTTATATGAAATATAACAAATAGATGAAGAAAGTAGCTCTAAATATAGACTTATGAGTTGTATTGCATTATTATTCTCATCATGTTTAAACTTTCAAATTTCAACATTTCAACATTATGTAGATCCAGTTTTTTTGTTTCATTGTGTTAAAAGGTTTTTTTTCCCTTTTTTAAAGCAAATTTTGGCTCTTTGCTATGGATAATCAGTACAACATACAACTCATGTTGTTTGGTTATGGATGTTGGAAACAATTGCTGGTTAAAGAATTTATGTCATTCATTTTTTTTTTTTTGGATTGTTTATTTTTTGGTCTAGATGAAATATCAATGAAAATGCTTAGAAGATTACATTTAGTTGTAATTGATATTCTATAAATGTGGTTACAACAGTAATTTAAGACTTTTTGACGATTTGACTATCCACCTGATGATCATTGAATCACGGGATATTGGATTTTAATAATCTTAAGTTTCACCTGTTGGCCGATAATAATCCCAACTTTAAAAATTCCCTCCAATAATCCGAACTTGTAAAAGTTTGGCCGTCATTGACCCTTTTCTAACATAGGTGCACTTAAATCAATTAAGGAGTCTCTAGGCGTAATTGAATCTATTGAGGAGACCATATTAATATATGTTTGAAAATGATCAATGGCGGCCAAACTTTTACAAGTTGGGATTATTAGAGGGAATTTTTAAAGTTGGGATTATTATCGGCCAATAGGCGAAACTTAGGATTATTAAAATCCAATAACCCTTGAATCACAGATGATGATAATGTTGGTAGTGTATTGAAGAGTATCATGTCTACGGGTGGGTCAATAGTCAAGATTGAACATTGAAGTAAATATAAGCCAGAGAGTATCATGTTGGGATAGTTGTGTGAGGAGGTTATAAGAAGTGATATAGTGAAAGCATGAGGAAGACTACTATACTGGCAAATTTACAAGAAAATCATTGATGTCACATAGAATAACTTGTAAAGGTAGCTAGCTCCATAGAGCTGGATCAAACGTGTAATTTATTGTTCAAACAAGTTGTATACTTACAATGGATATTGTGCTAGTATCACTAGCATGTAAGTATAGAGAGTCTCGGCAGTTGCCAACTGCTCGACGCAGTGGCTCACTGTTAAAAGAACTTGCTACGGGTTAGGATCGATACATAACCTTAAAGTGCTAGACGATAGATCAGAACAGATTAAAATTCATGTGAATATTGGGTTTTTATAGGCTTATAGCATCGGGTGAACAAAAACTATACTCTCAACAAATCCTATTAAAAGTTCCCATTGGTGAGTAAAATCGAAGATCTATGTGAATATTGGGTTTGGAAGTAAAAAAGTTTGACCTTCAAAGTCAAAGTACAAAGTTTACCTTTTAGTCATAGTACAATATGCGGACACGTGCCCTGTACGATAAAGACTGGTAAAACCCAAATACGGTATGTCTTAGGTACTGCCGGTAAATCCGGTTTTACCGGTTCAAACCGTTGAACCGGTTTGCATCATCTTAAAATTTGTTTTTTAATTATAAAAAAATACGATATTAAGGTAATACCGACGTTCCATTATTGGTAATTAACCTAGTGTCTTCCATTACAATATTTCATCGCTGTAAAACTGTTACTCACATCATCCATTGTAATATTATTTATAAGTAATTAAAATGCTCTTAAAAATGCATAACATTATACAAGAAAATAACTGTTTTTAGATAAAATCATAATCAGTTATATAAATTTTAATTGAGATTGGATTGTTATTTTAGATTAATTTGTATTTTATGGAATTATAGTGTTAATTAGTGACCCGGTTGAACCGTCCGGTACAACCTGTTTCAACCGGTTGAACCATTTCAGAGCCTAACCGGTATGAATAAAAAAATTGGTTTTTAAAACATTGTGCGGAACAATCAAGCCGCCACTCATTACCTTTCATTCTCATGTTTTGATAGAAAGCTGATTTGAGATGGCTATCTGAAATCAGCACCAGAGGCTGTGGTTTTCTGTTTTGATAGAAAGCTGATTTGAGATGACAACCAGCACGTGTTTATCCCATTTGCTTTTGATACTTTTGGTTTTCTGGCGCCAGAGGCTGTGGACCTACTTAGTCAAGTTCAAAGGGTCATGCATAGTAATGTTATGACCCCGAGATCTATGAACGTAGTTTTTAAAAGGCTTAGTTTTGCTATTCAAAAGGGGGTAGCGGCGCAACTTGTTGCCCGTTTACCAATTATCTCGATGTAAATTCTTCAATTAGAAAAGATCTGAACAAGAACAATTTTTTGCTTATTTCCCCTATATTAAGGGGCTGTTTGGCTAAGCTTATTTTTTTACTTGTTTACTTATTTGCTTATTTGAAAAGCAAATAAGTCATAATGGAATGACTTATTTACTTATTCCTCTCACATAATAAGCTAACCCAAACACCTTTTAACTTTTCAAAAAGTAAATAAGTAAATAAGTCACTAAAATAAGCTTAGTCAAACAGCCCCTAATTTGCAAATTTTCTTTCCCTCACTAATTTACTATTTAATTTTATACATTTTGATTGGTTACTTTGCTAGAGGAGTGGACCACATACACAAACCAGCTCTTTACCCCATACACATCACATCACTACTCTTCTCTCTTTGATTTTTTTTTAACGGCTCTCTCTCTCCTACCTGATACCACACAATTAGCTACCATTTGAGTTGGCAACTTGGATCAACACCACCACCAGCCACCAGGTCGCTGGTTATCGTTAAAACTATGGTCGGGTGCTATCGCCTCAGCCGCGTTGCGTACGATCAGACCTGGTTGTCTTTCCAGAGGTGGGGGCAGACGGGTTTCCGATATGAGAGAGAGTGTGTTTGGTTGTCTTTATAGAGAGAGAGAAACGGGGGTGGTGGCCGGTGCTGCAGTGGTGGTAGCTAGATGTAGGTCGCGCGCGGTGGTGATTAGCAATGGTCAAAGGTGGTGACGCTCGGTAGTGGTTGTGCTGCATTAGTGGTGGTGGTGCTACAGTGATGACAGTGTTGCAGGGGGTGGTGGTGGTGGACCAGTGGTAATTTAGTGGTGGTGGTTTGTGTTGTTGATTTTGGCAGTGAGAGATGGGTAAAATTCTGAACTTTAGAAACTATAAATGTAAATGAGCCGAACCATGAACACATCGTTTGCCTCAAACTTATCACCACCTCATTTAATACTAAGCTTTAAGGGTGTGCATAAAACCGAATTAACCGACCCATAACCGAAATAACCGAAAAAACCAAACCGAATTGAAAACCGATGGGTCGGTTTTTAATTTTTTGAAAACCGAAAATCATGGGTCGGTTATGGTTTTCTACGTTTCCATAACCGCCATAACCGAACCGACCCGCTAGTTTATTTATAAAACTCAAAAGGCTTTTATAAAAGTTACCATTTGAAGTACTTTCCTCTTGTGCTTCATGACTAAATAGTGGAAATACACTACTTCCTTAATTATCTTTATCTAGATCTATTTCTAGAACATCATCATCTTCTGGTGACTAGAGAGTTAATAATGAAGCTGTACCCATGACAAACCTATGATTGTGAATTAACTAAAAAGTGCAACCCATGACAGAGAATTAACTACAAACCTAGAATTATAAGCAACCGACTTAGGTATCCTATGATTACAAAGCTATGATTGTGAATTAACTAAAAAGTGCATCATCGTGTTCTTCTATGCCTTCATTTAACGACATCTAATCTAATGATTCCGCTCTTTTTCTTTTCTCGAATTCAGCACAAGGTTCATAGATTCTTGATGATATGTTTTGATTTCATATTCATCAGCACTAGGTATGCTTGTTATCAAAATATATTTTTACATTAATATAGTTGTTAAAACTTTATATTGGCTTAAATCAGATTATTTGTAAATTGTTTCATACTAATACCAAACAAAAATTTGTTTTATTAAACCCGGTCAATTTTGAGTATTTTAACACTAGGCCGCACCATGATTTAATCTCTTGGAACCTTCAAAGTTCATCGACATAAAAAATCATATTAGTCTCGACTCTCGAATAACGTGCGCTTCACACCTCCTACATCGTATCAATGATTTATTCCGAATTTTCAATTAGCTAAAACAATTTGGTCATATTAAAATAAAATAAAAATCAAGACCATCTTTTATTCTTTTGTTGTGGGATTAGTGATTTGCCAAGTTTTTGAGTCTCTTAAAGCTTCTCACAAAATCGTACTCAACAAAATAAAATAGGAAAAATTACAAGTTTTGTTATTTATCTTTATACCACTTTTCAGGCGGTGTTCTTTTTAACGAATGTTGACATGTGGTATCCTTTACTAGTTATTTTGTTGCAAGTTTAGTCCTTTACACCCAACCCAGTTAAAAAACCATGTTACTTGTTGGGTGTAAAGGACTAAACTTGCAACAAAATACCTAGGTAAAAGACTAAACTTGAAACAAAATACCTAGTAAAGGACACCGCATGTCAACAATTAACAGAGTTTTTTAACTAGGTTGGATGTAAAGAACTAAACTTGCAACAAAATACCTAGTAAAGGACACCGTCTGTCAACATTCGTTAAAAAGGACACCGCCTGAAAAGTGGTATAAAGATAAAGAGTAAATTGCCATTTTAATCCCTGAGTTTTGTCAAAATTTGCCATTTTAGTCCAAATAGTTTTTTTTCTCCTCTGGGTCCCTGACTTTTCGTTTTTATTACAATTTTGATCACATTGCCTAACTCCATCCAAAAACCTCATTTTTAACCAGGGGTATTTTGGGTATTTTCAGTTTAAATAATTCAAATTGCCATTTTGATCCATTTTTTATATTAAAAAAATAAAAGAAAATTTTCAAATTGCCTACCCTTTCTCTCTCTCTCTCTGCCGTGAAGAACTCAATGTTCATCACATATATTTTTTTCTGTTACGATACTCTGGACTCTTCACCACATAGAGGCTGGTAAGATACTAAACCCACCCCCTATTACAACTCAACATGTACAAACAGAAAACCAACATACAGTGAACTAAATTGTTACATCGAAATTCACCCAGGAATTCCATTCCATCCTTTGCTTTTTTCTCTATACTTGACCCACACCTTAGCTAAACTAAATTGAAGATTCACCTGACAATTTTCATCAAACACTGAAACACACCAAATAGTCGAACCCACAAACCAATGCTTCTTTTTCTTCAACTTCATCTTCTATTTTTGTTCAAACCCACAAACCAAATTTCAAACCACCAAGCTGTTCCAGTGAGCCGAAGGGGTTTGGTGGTGAGGAATTCTTCGGCGGTTGTTGATGGAGATGCGGTGGCGGCACTTAAACGGTGTTTTAAGATGACTCCGCCGGAGTATGGTGGTGGAGATGTGGTGGCTCATGGGCCGGTTACGAAGGGTTTCGCCGGAAAGGGTTTGGGGGTTTGAGATTGGTGGTGCTTGTCGGCTAGATCTGGTGTTGCAGGTTTACTGGTGGTATAATAGTGAAGGCGGCGACGATGAATCAATCTGGTGGTTGCAGGTTTAGGTGATGGTGGAGGCGGTGGCTTTTGATTTGGGGAAGGGTAGGGAAGGTAGGTGATGGCAGCGATGGTGAATTCATTATAATGATAAAATGAATAAATTATACATGAATATATCTATTATCTATTATATATAATAAACAAAAAAAATTTGGGACACGTGTCGCAATATTAGGGCTTCTTAGATTTGGTTTTGGCGGGAAACTGGATGGGTATTAAAATTGAACGCGGATCCCCGTTTTAATGTGATCTGACCCGTTTTATGACCCGGGTATATAAGTCATCTAAAAAACCTAAATTCCTGTCGCTCATTCTTTTCCTTCACTGCTTCACACGAAACCCTAGCCTCCCTCTTCCTTTGGCTTGAAGCTTCTACCATACGCTTTCCTGAAATCCTGAACTATCATACGCTTCTTCTTCTTCTTCTTCTACCTGCATCTCATTCTCTCTGAATCGCTTGTGTGAATGGCTTAACAAAGGATTCCAAAATCAAGGTTATTCACTTCCAGGTAATCCCCATTCTAAACCCTAGCCTCCCTTTCCTTTTTCTTCTAGATCAATCATCGCCATCTTCACCACTGGTTAAGGATCAATTAGATGTTGATCAATCACTACAGAAATGAAAAACGAATCTATTTGTTCATGCCATAGGTATGTGGACAGCGGCTGTAACACCCGAAATGTTTATTCAAGGTTTAACGTAAATTTTACGTAAAACAATCATGTAATTAAGATTACATAAACATTTGGAAATACGGTTTTATTAAAAACTTTTACAATTCATAAGTTATTCTAGGTAACGTGATCGAATTCGTTGTTTAAATTTTACAACGTGGCAAAGTGCGGAAGCGTGTATCTTTATCGTGTTCGGTTCTTCGCTGAGCTTGATCATCTTCCGGCATCCAAAAGTACCTACATTTCAATAACATGAAATGCTTTAGTCATACGGGGTTTAAATCATGTCCGAACGATGTCCGGGAAACAATTGATTTTTCAAATGAAAAACAAAATATAAAAAAATATCTCCACCGTAAATTACGGTGGGACCGTAATTTACGGTGGCCCCTGGGTTCATGCTTTTCTACCGTAAAACTGTGGGCCACCACCGTAAATAAATCATCTCCACCGTAAATTACGGTGGGATCGTAAATTACGGTGGACCCTGGGTTCAGCCTTTCCATTTTGCCGTAATTTGACACGAAATCTTTCGTATCTTTCAAACCGCTTATCCGTTTGACCTACCGTTTCTTCCTACATGTTTGTAATTTGATTCTCCATCATATGGAGTTAAAATCCGACATCCGGCTTGATAAAATTCAAGACTTTTAAGTCTTCGGCTTATTACTCTTTTACCAAAATTTTGACCTGTTCGTGATTTTATCAAACATACAAGTTTGTTTGACCCTTATTTCTCATAAACCTATTAAATTCAAAGATGTCTAACCTATTGGGTTCTAATTATAGAATTATATACATTCTTTAACCCATTTTCACCCATATGCTTATTTTGACCCGTGTGAGGTATTCAAGCATATTTTAAGCACCATTTGCTTTCATTCATTTCTAAATACATATATCCACATTTCTTAACAAAGGATTTTCCACCACAACTATATTTGTGGTGGATTCGATGTGGTGATTTATATATATCAGAATTTACCCTTCAAATAGTTATTTTACGGCAAAGACTCAAATAGAGCCATTTGACTAACGTTTTACATCTTTCAACTTCTATACTCCTCCTAAGTAATTATTTAATTGTAAAACTCATTTCCAAACAACCTTTAAGGGTTGTTTGTTCAATTTAGCCTACAAGGGCATTTTGGTCAATATTAGTCCTTCATTTACGACGAATGACTTTTAGTTACTTGTTAAACCCAACTCCGCTCTTTTAACTATGATTTTATTTGAAAGGGCACTAGGCCTTTCAAATATAATGACCATCATCCGTAACATTTGGTTTACCTATTAAAGTAACCAAAAACTTAATTTAGACTTCGTTTAACTCTCAATAGCCTTACATTTAAATGAGAGTTTTCTTATTATGCGTACCTGGCTCGAATCATTACATTGACCCATTTAAGTACCTTGCCTCAATATTTACTAAGTAATAGCGATGTAAATATCCACTCGATATTTATTTCTGAAATCAAACAACTCATCAAACCATTAGTCGATATTGTCAAAAAGTGGTATTTCCACCTTTTGACCCGTTGGTCTAAATGACCGATGATATTGGCGAGGTAAAGCTTATTGCCATCTCGTCTACACGACTCGTTCCGATTTACACCACACGGTCGTTTTAACTATAAACCACCTCTTAACGCTTTTTGGCCTATTAAGGCTTACGTAATATGTATCTTTCAAAACCAATAATTATTGTCAACAAGTGTCCAATTTCAATTTTACCCTTATTGGTTATCTTGTTCCATATGACTACACACCGGGAACACCATATCTCAATTTCCCATTTGTCTTGTTCGAAATCAAACAACAAAAAGGTCATTCTAAACTATATGACTAGTGTAAGCTATACTTACCTTGCATCCATGTCACGTTTTTCTCTTTCCGTACGCGCTCCGTTTGACCCGCTTCATCCACAAGCTTCCACCTAGCTTGTTAGGCGTCAAACTATCATCATATTTCATAAGATGGGTAATTTAGTCATTGTTAATCATAACTATTCCATCTTACGCATTTTTCTATCAATTTATCATTCGATCTTACTAAGGGTCGGTTTGACTACTAAAAGTCAAACGCCCTTTAGCATATAAATGCACATTCAAGTTCTATCTATCAATTAGTAGCTAACATGATCTTATACACTTAGTTACATGAACATGGCTACCAAATTTCATCATAACATTCAAAACCCATTTCAATCATGTATGAACAAGTTCCCAAATCATTTAATTTGTTTGAGTGCCTTGTTTCTATTATCAAATATGATGATTTTAAACATAACTTATCATCATCTTTACTATTATATAAAAACCCACTTCCTAGTTTACTTGTTAATCACATACAAGTGATATTACTTCAAATTCTTCATAATTTCACCATATCTAACAAAACCCACTTCAACCATATATGAACAAGTACCCAAATTCATGGTTAAATCGAACACCTTCTATTTGTTTTCATGCATGTTGATTCTAAGCATAGTTATATCATTCAAAATCATCATAACATTAAAACCCACTTGTCTAAGTGTGTTAATTCATCAAATCCTTCAATTAATAGCATGTTGTGTATGATTTTCACTTAGGGTTTCGTTCCTAAGCAAGTATACATCACTAATCTAGTCATAGCTTCTCTAATCCATGCCTAATTCGCGATTAGGATGATTATCAACTTTTTACAACTTCATGAATGTTAGAAATTTGACATACCTTAGGATCCCCTTGACTTGGTGATCACGAATATGTGCTTGAATTTCGATTTGGGTTTGATTTGCCCTTCCAATTTCATTGATTTGTGCTTGTTAGGGTTTGGCTCCATGGGGAGCTCCCTGATGTCGATCCAGAACACACACTTGAAGTGTGTGTTTTGTTTTGATTTTTTTCTTTTATTTAATAACTTTGTTAAGTTATCCCATTTTAACCCCTCGTGTTTGGTTCGTTAATAAGTAAACCACAACCTACTTATTTCTAACAATATTCCCATTTATTAACTAGGTTAAACATTCCTAGTTAAATTAGTGGGTTCGGGGAATCTATAACTCAGTTTCTTTTAAGCCCCGTTAATTCAGACTTCATATAAACTCTATTTACTTAAAACATTTATTCACGTTTTATTAAATATTAGGTTTATTTATTTAAATCCTAATATTTACCGGGTTACTTCCACCACTAACGGTATTTTACCCGCTCTTTTGTATTAACGGGGTTTAATTACCAAACCCGTTTTTGGGATGTTACAAGTCTACCCCCCTTAAAGAGGTTTCGTCCTCGAAACCTTTTCTTACTTAATTCGTTGAATTTAAACTCAATGCATTTATTCCGAGAAATCCTTTGAACATTACTTTTATTTTTTAACCAATTGTTGATATCACCCGAAATGTATGATAATATCCTTTTGGTTATTAATCATCCACGTATCTCATATGACATAGTGCAACTTGAAATAACGTAATCTCGTTATTTCCACTAGCTTAGTTAACTTAGCGATATCCATCGCTTTCATATACTATCGAATTCTTTATGAATCCGTTACTTTTACCCGTTTAAATGTCTTTAGTGAAATCTTTCACTTTTAACAACAAATTCTTTTGTTTTCAAATTTATTTATTCGGTTCTGTTATACCGAATCTATCGCTTACAAACAAACCAAATTTCTTGATTTGAATTGGTGACCTCAACCGGTCTCACTAACTAGACCTATTAGTCCAGTTACTTATACCGTTCGTTTGGTCATAATGTGATTCTTCCTCACATTACATTTCTTGACCGTGATCGTGTCACATCATGTTCAATTCATCTCAACCTTTCATTTGCGAAAACATTACTTTTCGAATATATCGTCTTGCGCCTATTAGTGTCAAGACTGTATCCTTCATGCTTACTATTATCCAGTTTACATACCTTCGTATTTGATTATGTCCCATTACCGGGCTCGTTACTCTTTTGTTTTTAACGCTACTAGTATCCCGTTTGCGTTTACTCGTGTCATCTGGCATGATATTATATTCGACCCGTTCAACTTTAAAATAGTTGAACATAATTTAGTCAACATTTCTATTTACATTATCTTGTCGTCTTTTAGTCATGACTTAAAATCTAAGTCTTTTAATTTAATTTTTTTTTTCCATCCGAGTTTCCGTTTCTCGGTCTATACATGTGTTTAAATCCTTACCCACCAACCGGGTGTTTTACCGAAGTCGTTATTATTGCAACCCTCCCGGTATGCATTAAGACCTCTCTTCATTTTTATATTCCGACTTTGTCCTTAAGTTTGACGTTTTACAAAAACGACCCGTTAAGGGACATATTTGCATTTTCCGGGTTCGAGTGTAAGTACACCCCCTCCCAATGCATATCTAGATCATTTTACATGTTTATATTCTCCGGGTTCGAGTGTAAGTACACTCCTTCCCAATATTCGTCTAAATCATTTTACATGCTTGCGTTTTATGGGTTCGAGTGTAAGTACACTCCTTCCCAATATTCGTCTAAATCATTTTACATGCTTGCGTTTTCTGGGTTCGAGTGTAAGTACACTCCGGTAAGCTTCATTTTTTGAGTTATGTGAGTTTTTGTTGTTTCTTGATCAACTGTTTCAGACCCTTTCAGTTATATTATGTTTTTATATGTATAACTTTAGCGGGTTCGATATAATGAATTCATGCTCTAAAAACCCATGTTTGATTATTGTTTTTTACGTTTATGATGGGCATCAACTGTTTTGATTGACTACAACTTCGATTACACGAACGATTTGTACAATTTTTGCCATTTTGTTACACGAGTACCAAGTGTTCGATTAAATGCCCAATGAGTACACAAATTATTCTCATTCTTGGGGCTCATCCGGCACTTGTATTGTGAAAAATAATTGGGGAAGAGTTCCTCATTTCTATTAGTATCTTTAAGGTCATGGTAATGATGGTCGACATCTTGAAACATTTTGCCATTTTGTACTGCATACAACAAAAGACTTTGGTAATTTTTCTTCTTACTACAATTATTTTTATTTTTAGTTTTTGTTATGATTCATATTTCATTTAATACGTTTTTACTTTATTGATTTTGATTTTGCTCATTTGTTCAGATTTTGTTTGATGCATTTGTCAAAATCATGAAATATAACAAGTTGAAAATGCCTCTGTTTGTGGGCTATTTTTGGTGAATGTGTGTTTTGAAATAAATGTTGATTTTTATATTTTTTTCATATATGCAAAACACATGGATGCTATTATTTCATTTTTGATACAGGTGTGCCCTGTTTCAATTAGGATGGTTGCTATCGGTTGACAAGTGGACGATTCATTGGGTGATCCTGTAAATGAAGAATGATTGTCCATATCTTTAGAACTCTGTGGTAGTAAACACATTTTAAATATTTGACGATTTTTATAAATCCTTTTTTAATCTGCTACACGTGAGGCAAAAGCCTTTGCTCTTTTCTCTGAAGAGGGAATTGCTAAAGTAAGTAGGAGAGTCATTGTTGTAACAACAAATTATACTAATTATGAAACTATTAAAAAGGCATATGAGCTTGAGGTGGAACTTGATCTTACATCTAAAGCTGGAAGGAAGCCTTCTTGAAGAGATTGGCATATTGAGATTTTAGACCAGTCTACTTATAAATGTGTCGAGAGATCTTGGTTATGCTTTATCTTTTACGAATGGCCTCAACTGGTATTCAAATGCATAAAAGCCCTATAGTCGTTTTGTTAAATAGTTTGATTAATTTTGTTATAATTACTTTTTGTGCATATTGATTTTTGGTTTCTTTTGACTTCAGCTTACTAATTTGATGATTGGTCTTTGTGTAGGATTGAAGATAGTTACTGGAATCGAGGTTGTTGAGGCACTAGAAGACCTTATAAAGGTTAATATTTCCCGTAAATGGGCCACTGATGGTTTGACCTCTACCTCTTGCCTTGCATGTCTCACCTTTTTCTGTTATTTGTTCACGTTTCATGATTTTACTTGGTAATAACATGATTTTGTATCATCACATGTAATTGCTCCAACAGAAGAGAAACAACCTACCACATGGGGAATGTACATACCTGATGATTTGGTTTTGGATCAAGAGAAACTTGTTGATCCACTTAAGAAGGTAAGTTTATTAAATTATGCCATTTTAATAACTACCATCATGAGTAGATGAAAAAATTATTTTGCTTTTAGATATTAGATCCTCATGTTGATGCAATTGTGTTAGTTAGTTAGTCTGTTAAAATGTATCATTTATATAAATTTGCAAATTTTCTACGAATTGTTAAATGCACATATAATGTTACAATTTAATAAAAATACATGTTTATTAACTAAAAAATTAAACTACCCACCTATTGATATTTTTATGATGTTTTTTCCTTTTTCTTCAACTTTTTTTTTTTCAGGAAATGCACCTGAGTAGATTATTAGTGCCATTTGCGCATCATATCAAGTCATTAACAAAATGTTCATAGTTATCTTTTGTAGGCCTAAAAGAATAAAATTTTACGTTATTTTCTACACCAATTTTAATTTTGGATATCGTTGTAATAATACAAATCGCAATCAAATTACTTAAGTTTTTACGCCACCACAATGCGCAACGGGTAAAAGAATACTTGGCTTCTCTTTAGTTATGTTTGTAGGTATGCAATGGCAAGTTCGTTGACCAAAGAAAACACATTTGGGCCCTAATAAGATTAAAAAAATACTCCGATGTGAATAAACATTATATGTGAGTGAACTTTTGAATTTGTTAATCACTATATATATTTTGTGCAGGTCTGGCTATTTTATTAAGACTCATCATTCTTGAAACCGCAACAAATGGTGTAACAAAGAAGTATGCCACCCCAAACATTATCTTTTTTTACCACTTTACAACACTTTCATACTTACAATATGACAAACCAAGTTGATAGCGAGTGATAATCGGACTGAGCTCACATTACTTTTATCAAATTGTAAATGTAACATTATTTGTCTTTTTGTTGATGTTTTTGTACACGGATTATAAAGAAAACTTCATACATAATACCTAATGATACAATCCACTTTGTTACTAATTTATGTAATGTGACTTTATTTGCATTATCTTTTTATACACTTATGATTAATCTAATTTAAATTTTCCTACCCGGGTTGCCACCCGGGTGATAACCTAGTTATACATAAATGATTAAAAGAAAGAAATTATAAAAATGGTTATATATGTTATATATAAACTAATAATAATAATATTAATAATAATAAAAATGATTTCATTATAATTATAAAATGAATATCTTATACATAAATGATTAAAAGAAAGAAATTAGAGTTAATTACTGTTTTCGTCCCTGTGGTTTGTCAAAAATCACTATTTCAGTCCATTAGTTTAAAAATTACGATTTCAGTCCCTGTGGTTTCATTTTCGTAACCATTTCAGTCCCTCTGGTTTCACTTTCGTAACCATTTCAATCCATTATTCTGTTAAGTACATGGACTGAAATGGTTACGAGGTGGACTGAAATGGTTACGAAAGTGAAACAACAGGGACTGAAATCGTAATTTTTAAACTAATGGGCTGAAATAGTGATTTTTGACAAACCACAGGGACGAAAACAGTAATTAACTCAAGAAATTATAAAAATGGTTTTAGATCAAAATGGCAATTTGAAAGAATTAAATTGAAAATCCCCAAAATACCCCTGGTTAAAAATGAGGTTTTTGATGGAGTTATGCAATGTGATCAAAATTGCAACAAAAGGAAAAAGTCATGGACCCAGAGGAGAAAAAAAACTATTTGGACTAAAATGACAAATTTGGACAAACCTTAGGGACTAAAATGGCAATTTACTCAAAGATAAATGACAAAACTTGTAATTTTTCCAATAAAATATTCCAAATTCCGAATGTAACTAAACATTTTTGTAGCATCTATCGCGTCACGACATCATATATATTTTTTTATCCAGAAAATATCGATATTTTGTATACAAATAGTTAACATTTTGAATTTTTGATGATGTGATACACTTATCAACATGGCAAATTATACAAGGATAGCAGGTAGACGGGTAATAAACTGCGCCGTCATCCCATTCTGAATAGAAAACCCTAATCTACTAAAAACAAAGCCTCGCTCCCGAGGGGTTGAAAAGTTGCTGTGGACCATATGCTGAACTCTAGCCAAGAACCGAACCGCCTTCGGCGCCAAGGAGCCGAACGTGTCAAACGTCAGGGGGACAAAAGCATGCTGATTATCCTCACAAGCTTTCGCGTGCTTTTCCACCTTCTTTAACTCTGCTTTCAGTACCACTTGCCCCGCCACAAACACATTTTCCCGAAACCCGACTAGGGGGAGACACCTGTGAGATCAACACAAGCATGTTTCCCGCCCTCCCAACTAAAAACTAGCACGTCAGCCGGGCGTAGGGTGGACCTCCCTTCCGCCAGGTCTGTAAGAAAATTAACCGGTTCCTCTTATTTTGCCGAGAACCCTGCTCGTGTAAGAATATACATTAACGCGTCTCGAACAAACTCATGTATATCCATTACCATATTCGGTTATTTCGTAATAAAACCGTAGTCAAAGGGCAAACGTTTATCACACTATTCTTATTCCTTCTAACCGATACTTTCACACCATTTGATTCCTTTTTCCCAAAATCAGTATCTACCAGTCAGAATCTCACTTATTTCTACACAAAATCTGTTCAAATCCACCAAAATCACCACTAAATCCTCACAATTCCCACTTCAAACCGATCAATTTCATCCTCAATTCGGTACAATTTTGCCATTAATAGCTCAATTCAGTATTTCTAGGGTTTTCAACCACTAATCACTAAACATGTTGCGTTTCGTCTCTATTTTCGTCTCTTAAACCTTGCAATTACGTCTCGGTGTTCAGTTAAAGCGATCGTGTTGATTGTTAGGGTTACGGTTTTGGTTTTGGTTTTGTTCGAATTTTGGTTGCGATCTGTGACATGAAGATCGAGGATTTGGATGATTTGACGGATGTGAAAAGTGATCAACGAATTGTTGATTATAGTGTTAGTAGGTATGTTGTTACGGTGGATGCTAAGAGAGCGTTGGTAGGTGCCGGTGCTCGGATCCTGTTTTACCCTACGCTTTTGTATAATGTTTGTCGGAATAAGATGCAAGCGGAGTTCCGGTGGTGGGACGAAATTGATCAGGTTTAGCTGTTAATCATTCTGTTCATTCTGTGGTTGTATGTAGATGTTAATTGTTTTTATTTTGTTGACTCTGTTTAGGAGTAGTAGAGATTGAAATAAAATTCATATGATTTGATATAGTTTTAACTCAGTTTTGAGTATGAATTTTGGTTAATTCATGGATGATTGGATGACTTGTGAGTGAGTTAAGTGGTTGATTATTGGTTAAGTTAGGGATGATAATCGAGAAGTTTGATACCGAATACCGGTACAGTACTGGTAATTTACTATGCCGGTACCGACTGTTCATATATTGTATTGTATTTTGTTTTAAATTAAGCTAAACTTCAGTATCAGTACCATGTGGTACCGTACCGGTTCGGGATTTTTAACAGTACCATACCATGTCATGCTGTTACCAACCGAACATATACGGTAACAATACCTGTCATGCCATTTTAGATTTAGCTAAATTTTGGTAACAATACCTGTGAATTTGAAGTTAAATTCATTATTTCTTTTGCTTTGTTTGTCATTTGTTGTTTTAGGGAGTGTTTGGATGTTTCTTTCTGTAAGTTTGTAAACAGTTCGGTAACTTTACGTATATAGCAATAATGAGTATTATAATAGCAATCGGTGTATGATTATCCAAACATGTATTTTTTTGACATACTATAATTAGTTTACGTAAGATTGAAAGTTTGAAACTGATTAAATGAAAATCAACTCCGTTGTTTATAGGATTTTTATATAACTCTAATTTCTAACTCAATCTGAGTAAGATTATTGGTCAATTCAAGGTTGCTTGGATAACTTGTGAATGAGTTGAGTGGTTGACCATTGAATAAGTAGATTGCCTGTGAATTTGAAGTTAATTTCATTATTTCTTTTGTGCTCTGTTTGTTGTTCTTTCTTATAGGGAATGTTTGGATGTTTCTTTCTGTAAGCTTGTAAACGGTTTGGTGACTTTACGTTTATATCACTAATGAGTATTCTCATAGCAATTTTGTGTTTTATTATCCAAACATGTAAAATTCAACATGTCATAATTGGAAGTTTGAAACTGATTAAATGAAATCAAATTGCTATAACCAGTTGAAACACACAAAGACCCTAGATGATAAGTCAATTTTGTGCTTTGGGGTATGATTTTCTTATTTCTTATCAATGCTAATTAAATTGATGGATTACTTGATGATATGTAATTTGTTGTTCTAATCCTGTTTGCTTTTCGTATATATAGTTTCTTCTGCTGGGTGCTGTTCCGTTCCCAAAGGATGTTCCTCGATTGAAACAACTTGGTGTTGGTGGTGTTATTACTCTCAACGAGCCTTTTGAAACTTTGGTTCCCACTTCCTTGTACCGAGTAAGTTCTTATGAGAGTAATTTCACTGCAAATATTGATTAGTCTCTTAACTTAACCATGATCTCTGTGGCTCGTTTTAGTCTTATTACTTCACTAATCTTCACACGACGAGTGCCATGCGGCGATCTAAAACCAAACCGAGACTAACCTGGAACAAACAATTTGCAAATAGGGCAACCAAACCAGACTCTATGGTACTGGTTCGGTTCCTAATGGACCATAAACCGTACTCAACCTTTTGCCTTGTTATGTTATAAAAATAAACGGCATCACTTCAGTTGAATTGGGTGTATAGTTTTGGTTCTGCTTCTGCACAACCAAACGTACCTATTTATGTCTTCTTAGGATAGTACAAATGTGAGCTGTATATTTTTCTTTTTTACGCTACAACAGAGTGATAAACTACATAGAAAATTGCTGATATCCATGGGCATGAGCATGTTGAATTTTATATTTATAGTTTGCTTACTTCACTTGTCAAACTGAAATTCACTACAACATTTTCTAATACTTAATTAAATTAATGATGCCACAGTCCAATTGAACAAGTCTCTCAGAAGATAAAATTGAGGTGGCATTTTATTAAACGTGAATTGTATTGAATTTAATAAAGATTACATACTAAAGGCTCTATATATAGAGCATGATATTACAATTCAATACCCTATACAATTAACTATATAAACTAAGATTCTAACTTAAATAATATAAACACATTTTGACCCATTTAGTTACGAATGGGTCGATTTGGGTTGTGTTTGATGAAATTTTCAAGCTAAAAGGCTAATGGATCAAACTTGCACTTATGATCATAGAGCATGGTTTTGAACAAATTTATTTCCAGGATTTTCAGATACATGCTGCATTTTAAGTTTGCTAAAAACATCGTCCCCTTGTTTCTTTTCCAGGCTCATGACATAGACCATCTCGTTATTCCAACGAGAGATTACCTATTTGCCCCTTCATTTATTGACATTGACCGAGCAGTTAATTTCATTCACAGTAAGTAATGCATATTTCTGTTATAAGTATTTTCTTTAAAGGTGGCAATATGAGCTGGTCGGGTAACAAGTCAAAGGGCAAAAATGACAAGCTGACCCAGAACACTTTTTGCTTAATGTTTATTTTGGTTTATAAACAATTGGTGCATCGTATATGATTTCAAGAGTTATCTTATTTCGATACCTTTTGAATGAGTAAATTATTATTTTGGCCCCTAAGGTTTAGTCAGTTTAACTCTTTAACTCCTTTGACTCCATATCAGACCCTGAGGTTGCATGTTGTAATGATTTTGGCCCCTAACACTAACTCTGTTACTTTTTTCTGTTAAGTGTAAGATTATTTGGGTCCTTTTACACCTCAATGGTTGTTATGTAAATTTCAAAGTTTTTCTTTAAATAAATAGCCCTTAAATATTAAAAAAAACTTTATGCTTAATTACTTCACATAAACAACCCCTGAGGTGTAAAAGTACCAAAATATCCTTACCATAGTTATCGATAGCGAACATAGCGTTCGCTATCGCGCGCTTCGTAGCGAATCGATCATACCTCGCAATATGTTACTTAGCGACTCCATAGCGTGATTATAGCGGGATTCCGACCACGAATTCCGGCTCCGTTGCTGTAATTTCTGCCGGAAACCTATCGGAAGTCGAGAAGTAGAAGAGAAGAAGAAGAAGAAGAAGAGCGGCTGCATTCTGCGTTTTAGCTTTTTAGGGTTTTTAACTTTTTGGATTTTAACCTTTAACCCCTCTAACTTTTCACTAGTTAACATATAGTCTCTAAAACTTGTAAAAATTTACATAAAAGTGTAAAAATAGTTTGTGTATTTCAACATTTAACCCCCTCTATCATTACTAGTTTACATTTGGTCCTTAAACTTCAAAATCTATACATAAAAAAGTATAAAATTAACATTATATATATATATAAAAACTACAATTAGCTATTTTTTATTTCTTAAATTTTTAACTACCTTATCGCTAAACACAAAATAGCGGCCGCTATTTCGTCGCTATCGCTACGTAGCATATAGGTACTTCGTCGCTATTTGTCGCTATTCGCTATCGATAACTATGATCCTTACACAGTTACACTTAACATGAAAAAATAACAGAGTTAGTGTTAGCGGCTAAAACCATTACAAAATACAACCTCAGGGTCTGATATGTCAAAAGATTCTTTTTTGGATCGAAAGGGTTAAACTGACTAAACCTCAGGGACCAAAATAGTAATTTACTCTTTTTGAATAAAATGATATAGCAGTTTTTATGCATTGAAAGTACACTCTAGCAATGGATAAAACGTACTTGAATTGACCTGCTCAAAGGCAATGGATTGAATTGCCAGTTTCCCACCCTTATTATTTATATATATTCTGGTGCTAACGACATATGTGGCTCATCTTGTTATAGGGAATGCAAGCAGCTGCAAGACCACATATGTTCACTGCAAAGCTGGTAGGGGAAGAAGTACAACAATTGTGCTTTGCTATTTGGTAACACCTATTCTTTTTACATTGTTAAACCTTTTACCGTAATATTAGCAAGATCACTGCAGCCTGCAGCGATATATTTAAGGGGTAACAATTTCAACCCATATTGGCTTGTGTTTCATGGTAAGGGGTCAAATGAGTAAAAGAAGGAAATGTAAGCTGTTTTCAGTAAAAGCTAATTATCTGCTTTTGCTTAAACAGATTAAAAGCAATTCCAAGCATTATTTTATATAAAACAATAATAAGATTAGTCTTGAAATAATATAACTACTTGACAGCAAGTAAATATAAGAAAAACCTTAAAAACATTGTATTTCAGGTTAACCCAACTAAGCCTGACCCGACCTTTTGGGCTTTTGGCCTATTCCTGGACCCACCTGACCTCCTATTATTGAGTTTGTTTGTGTCAGGTGGAATACAAGCACATGACTCCTGCTTCTGCTTTGGAATACGTGCGATCTAGACGACCTAGAGTCCTCTTGGCTCCATCTCAATGGAAGGTTAGCTCCCTATGTTGTCCTTTCTCTTAAACTGAAATGAAAAGTTTAAAATAATTAAGTACATCTTCTTTTGTACTGTAAAAACAATAAACTTACTGGTCGATTAAAACCCGTTTTCTTATTTACAGGTGATTCACGAATACAGACACTGGCGGTTAGCTTCAACCGCCACACCCTCACCATCAGTGGATGCTGTTTTAATTACAAAGGCCGATTTAGAAGGGTATAATAGTCCATCACGTGGCGGAAAAGAACTAGCGCTTGTTCCACAAGTAGCAAAAGCCAGCCCAATGATGGCAAAACTGTCCTGCCTTTTTGCATCTTTAAAAGTTTCTGGTTACACACCTATTAATGTGAAGCTAACCGAGGCACCCGCCTGTTAATTAACTAATAATAATTAACCGCGGGCTTAGCAGCAAGAAGTCGGTTTTGGGATCACACGCATGAGGTATTATGAATATTATGAATACGATTTCTGTATATATGTGTTGGTTTTCTAAACATATTGTCATGTTATGATAAGTAATTTCTAAACATGTGATGCCATGGTGTATGCATCTTTCGGTTTTATGTTTGATCCTGGCTGATAGTGCTCACATATTTGGATCCGTTTTACATTCGGTAGTTTTTAATAGTGGCTCTGATTGACCCGTTACTACTTTTATATAATTTAATAAACCAAATTAACCGTCAACAATCTTTTTTGGAATGGTGACTTTCTTGTATTAGGCTACCGCACTCCTCATTTGACATACGTTGTGCCACCACAAGAGATGAACACTTTCTTGCGTAACACGCGATAGGACAAAAACCCAGGTGATCTCAGGATAGAATCTGGTACCTCTACAAGGAGGTTAGGTCTACCCGTCATTGCCTAAAAAAATCAGTTTTATTAATAAAAATACACAACACTCTCTCATTTGTAACCACGCCACTCTATTTTTTTTTCACACAATATTCTTCTTCACTTTCGTTCTATTTTCAGACCTCAAAAGGCAAGAAGACTTGTCTAATGGGCTACAAATGTTGATGATTGGAATATTAATTTAAATATGTGGTTTTTTTATTTATTTTTAGTATGTGGTTTTTATTTTAATTATGTGGTTTTGTTGTAGTTGTATTAATTATATTAGATATATCAAGGTTTTAAAGTTTAATTTAACTTGATATAATTTTATTTTGGGGAATTCTTGAGAAAAGTGAGACGAAACCATGCATTATGGGAAAAAAACTATGGAGAACTGGGAAAGTGGGACGACTCTCACTCCCCTTATGTTTTTTCCTTCATTATAGTTTATAGTGCTATATTCTTCTACGTTTTCTTCATCTTATTTACCAACATATTCTTCTATGTTTTCTTCATCTTATTTATCCACATTGTATGTCGACATTCTTAATCTCTAACAAATACCACAACAACTTGAATGAGCACCATTGTAAACAAGCTTCTTCAACCACCGACTAAGCACGAAACTACAAACATAATCTTTGAAAAGTCAACCATATTGTTTGAGTAAGTCACACCGCATAGAAAATAAAGAAGATGATGTTTGAGTAAGTCACACCGCATAGAAAATAAAGAAGATGATGGTGAATTCAGACGGGGAGTTGGAATCTCTCACCACACGTTTCAAATGATACTTGCTTCAAGTGCGTGATCAAGGGAGTTCTTGGATCGGTAGAATGCCCATACCCATACGGGTACCAGAAATACCATAGCAAATTTGAACAAAACTGGGTACCGAATACATATACCGATTATATTGGTATGGTACATATATCAATACTGGTACTTTGATACAATACCCACTTTAGTACCATTTTAATTTTTTTTTCAAGCACTCCTGTTTGTTACAATAGGAAGTGCGATTTTCATTTGATTCCTTTATCATAAGCATAACTCTAAATTTCACCACGTGTTTTCAAAAACTTCACAAATTTATTCCACAGTTAGATATGAAACCATTTTTCTTAATCTATTTATAACAAAAGGATGGTTGAGTTATAATAGAAAGGAGTTTAAAAATAAGAAGGGTAAGATGCCACTGTAGAGTAATAAGTGTCTAAGGAGAAGTCAAGTGGGGAAAATAATTTTGTCCAAGAGAAAAAAATATATATATGCATTTGCAAGTCACATGCTACCCCCACCCCCATTTTTAAACGTTCGTAACTTTTGTATACGTCACTTGTTATTTCTAATTATACCATAAAGTCGAGCGTCTTTTTATCTTCAATATGAGTACCATGTTATTATAATAGATAAAAAAATTCGAAAACCAGTTGTGTATTATATAATGGACATAATGTAAACACAATGAGCATAAACTAAAAACACAATGGAAAATAAACTAAAAACACAATCAATGGCAACAGATAAAAGACACAATAGACGGCAACCTAAAACACAACGGATATAACGTAAAACATATTGAGAATCAAACTAAAAATGTAATGGAAAGTATACTAAAAACACAATTGATAACAGCAGATAAAAGACACAATCGATGACAACATATCAAAAGACACAGTGGACAATAAACTAAAACACAATGGACAACATACTAAAAACACAATGGACAACAGAATAAAACACAATGAACAATACAGTAAAACACAACGAACAACAGATTCAAATATAATGGACAATAAAACAAAAACACAATGGACAACAAATTAAAACACAATGGATAGCAGACTAAACACAATGCCTAGAATCTATAATACAATGTATAGAAAACTCGCTTGTTGAAAAACCCAATAATCAGAACCAATAACACAATGTATAGAAAACCCAAATATAACACCATCTTCATTGTGTCATAAATTGTGTTATAAGTTATATAAAAACTCAGTGGACAAAACCCAAATTAAAATTGCGTTATAAGTTTTGATAATAACACACTGTATAGAAACCCTATTAAAAATGTAATGACCAAAACCCAGTTGAAAGACACGATGACCAGATGCTTTAACACAATGCAAAGAAAACCCTAATTTTTTTTTTATTTCATTCTATTTTTATATAGCAATATCATACTCATACTAAAGATAAAAAGGGTAATTTTTTTAAATGATGTATGTAAAATTATGGACGTTTTAAACTGATGGTGCGAATTGACATGTGTCTTGTAAGTAGAGAGAGAAAATCAATAAATTTAGGATTTCCTTTATGGCTTTCCACTATTTTCTTTTCCCTAAAACTAATCTCAACCATCCAAATCTAAGATCATTGGACTAGAATCCTTTGTACCCTTCTTATTTATCTTGCTCTTTGTATTTGATCCTAATCCTAACAAAAGTTGTTGTCTTCTTATTGCAGCTTTTTTCGTGGTTTCATCTAGGGATGGGATCGGTATAGTACTTGTACTCGTACATGTATCAAAAATACCGATATCAAATTTGAACAAAACTGAGTACCAAATATCATACCGACTATATTGATGTGGCACGAATACGAGTGTCAGTACTCTTATTTCAGTACTGTACCCACTTTTGTACCACTTTGTTTTTTAGTTTTTGAACACTTCTATTTGTTCAAGAGGAGGTGAGGTTGCTATTTAATTCCCTGACTGTGTCTTAGCAAAACCCAAAAATTTCACCATGTGTTTTCAAAAACTTCACAAATCTATTCCTATGATAAAACAAAAATCCATTCAATCTATTGGTATGAATCTATTTTTCTCAATTATATATTATAAATTAAATATCGGTTATGAACAAGATAAAATAACTAGAAAATAAACAACCTCGTTAATTATAAGTCTTGTAGTAATAAGAAAACTTGGTTAAAACACACCATATAAAAACTTGAGGAAAGTTGAGGGGCCAAAAGTGACAAAACGAAAAATGAATTTAATTAAATCAAACATTACACCAAAACACACGCACTAAAACCACAGGAGCCAAAAGAGCTCTTAGAGCTCAAACCCTAATCAGCAAAGTTTCATCAAATTGAAAGGAGAAATTGAGTCCAAATCGAAATCTAAGCTCAAACTAGTGATCGCCTCTGTGAAGGGATCATAAGACATGTCAAATTTCATTTTTTAGTTCCATCTTGAATTCTTGGTGAACATATGAAATCAAGAATTTGGCTTGCATGATGAATGCTTGGATGAAATTAGAATGAAATCTTGTCTAGGAGCAAACCCTAGTCAATAATTTGTTGAATTAGTACTCATAGATATGAAATTCATAACCAGTGGCGGTGGAAGGCTTCAGGTGACTGGGGGCGCTCATGGATGGAGAGATGTACGGACGGATACCCAAACTGATCAGATCTGAAACAGGTCTGCAATGATACATCAGCCTTATCCCTAAACTGATACATCAGCCAACTACCACCACCCAAACGATCTAATATCAGGATTTGAAAGTTCTGCCCGAAGCGTTTCAACTTCCCTTGCCATAGAAGCCAAATTCTTTTCCATTGCGTGTTTTTGGTCCAAAAGCTCGGTATTTTCCTTCCTCTCATAACCAATATCATCTCTACAAGATGGACAATGTTAGCTAAATGAACCATATCAGTTACTGCAACTTACCAGATGAATATAAAATCAAAAAGCCGACCAGAAACTGAATGTATCAGCCTGGGTGGTAGTTGGCTGCCGCTGTGGCTCCGCCCCTAAGGGTGGCCAACCGTTTTCTAGTGGGAGAAGGGCATGAGAGAGAAGAGAGAGAGAGAGAGGGGATAAGGCTGATGGATTTAAATGTTAGGTTAGAGAAAAGAGAAAGGAGAAAAAGGGATAATTTGATAGGGGTTTATAAAATATTTTAATTAGATTGGTAAAAAGACCAAAGTGCCCTTATATAAATAAACTTAACTGAAATTTTTAACTTTGTTAGTGCTAAAGGACGAAAGATGTAACGAGTTTTTCAAATAAAGGATTGTAACTGTAATTATTGAAGTTAAAGGCTATCCGTTGCAATCCGGTACAAACATAAACGACGAAAAGTGTAATTTACCCAAAATTCGAAAACCAGTTGTGTATTATATAATGGACATAATGTAAAAACAATGAGCATAAACTAAAACACAATGGAAAATAGACCAAAAACACAATCAATGGCAACAGATAAAAGACACAATGTACAGCAGACTAAAACACAACGGACATAACGTAAAAACATATTGAGAATCAAACTAAAAACGCAATGGAAAGTAGAATAAAAACACAATTGATAACAGCAGATAAAAGATACAATCGATGACAACATATAAAAGACACAGTGGACAATAAACTAAAATACAATGGACAACATACTAAAAACACAAATGGATAACAGAATAAAACACAATGAACAATACACTAAAACATAACAAACAACATATTAAAATATAATGGACAATAAAACAAAAACACAGTGGACAACAAATTAAAACATATTAGATAGCAGACTAAACACAATGCCTAGAATCTATAATACAATGTATAGAAAACTCACTAGTTGAAAAAACCCAAGAATCAGAATCAATAACACAATGTATAGAAAACCCAAATATAACACCATCTTCATTGTGTCATAAATTGTGTTATAAGTTATATAAAAACTCAGTGGACAAAACCCAAATTAAAATTGCTTTATAAGTTTTGATAATGACACCCTGTATAGAAACCGTATTAAAAATGTAATGACCAAAACCTAGTTGAAAAACACAATGACCAGATGCTTTAACACAATGCAAAGAAAACCCTAAAAAATTATTTTTTTATTTCATTCTATTTTTATATAGCAATATCATATTAAAGATGAAAAGGGTAATTTTTTTAAATGATGTATGTAAAATTATGGACGTTTTAAACTGATGGTGCGAATTGTCATGTGTCTTGTAAGTAGAGAGAGAGAAAATCAATAAATATAGGATTTCCTTTATGCCTTTCCACTATTTTCGTTTCCCTAAAACTAATCTCAACCCTTCAAATGTAAGATCATTGGACTAGAATCCTTTGTACCCTTCTTTTTTATCTTGCTCTTTGTATTTGATCCTAATCCTAACAAAAGTTGTTGTCTTCTTATTGCAGCTTTTTTCGTGGTTTCATCTAGGGATGGGATCGGTATAGTACTTGTACTCGTACATGTATCAAAAATACCGATACCAAATTTGAACAAAACTGAGTATCAAATATCGTACCGACTATATTGATGTGGCATGAATACGAGTGGCAGTACTCTTATTTCAGTACTGTACCACTTTTGTACCACTTTGTTTTTTATTTTTTGAACACTTCTATTTGTTGAAGAGGAGGTGAGGTTCCTATTTAATTCCCTGACCGTGTCTTAGCAAAACCTAAAAATTTCACCATGTGTTTTAAAAAACTTTACAAATCTATTCCTATGATAAAACAAAATTCCATTAATCTATAGGTATGAATCTATTTTTCTCAATTAATAGTTATTCAGTTTATAACATAATTTATTTTTTTTTCTAACTTTTTTCATGGATTGCAATATAATTTGCTTACGCCTTGCACAAAAATCATCAACAAAAGAAGAATTTCTATCATGGCTTCTAGAGCACATGAAGCACTATAACAATGATGAGAAAATGAGTAAGTTCAGAGTTTTTTTAGCAAAAGATACCGGAAACGGAAGAGTAAAATGCAATTTTCGTCCCTAAGGTTTGAACACTTTTGCGACTTTTGTTCATGAGGTGCCATTTTCAACCAAAAAGTTTGAAATCTTGCAATTTTCATCCCTAAAGGCCAAATTTCAAGGTACAAAAGTTGCAATAAATTGCCAAACTTAAGGATGAAAATGGCAATAATTCGCAAACCCGAATGACTCAAATGCACAAAAAAGTCTTTTTAGACGGAACACGCAAAAATGACTAAACTTGTGGACGATTTTGACATTTTACTCGAAATGGAATCTCACAACTCTGGAAATCATTTATACAAAATGGGGCTAAATGAACTCTTAGAGAAAAGAAACTTTATTAAACCACATACCCGGCTAGCCAATCACTAGCCCGAACTATTGAAGAGTTTATAGAAATATACAGTTGTGATATATTCCAAGACACTGATTATGATGATTATGAGATTCGGCTTATTGGATGTGAAGAAAACCTTAGAGATGAGGTGAAATAACAACTAGAAATGGTAAGTTCCCATTCGATTATCTATACTACCTTATTAAAGAAACTGGGTTTTATACCCTTATGGTAATTTTACATTGTGTACACATTTTGAAGCAACATGTACAAGAGAGCCAAGCTATTTTAGAGAAGATAGACTTACGCATTGTCCAAAAATTTAAGACACTTTAGGGCATTTTAGGGATTTTGGCACCTTTGTAACCTATAATTAAGATGACATATGAAGACTTTAAATTAATTATTATTTATGAAAGGCCTTGTAAACGGTTCAAGTTTTCAGGTTTATTATTACCGACATTTTCCGGTCTTCCATCCCACTACTGATTTTCAACACAATACGTTTCGAGAATCTCACTCCACACTTCGCTGCCCCACCGACGTTGTCATACCCCGATTTCCTGGTGCGCCCAAATGGGTATAATCGTGACGGTTGGATAATTGTTATCACAATATAATAATATGCAGCAGAAGTATTGGAGTAAAAATATTAAATTCATTAAAGCTTGAATATATAAAAGTATTACAAGCGTTCAGTAGAAGCCCACAGGCGGGATCCAATAAACAGAGCTCTAGACATCATAGGTCTTAAGCTTCAGGATTTGCAAATTCCTTAGCCTTCATTCTAGCCGAGCCGGATTCCCAGCCTATAATAAGGTTCAGTACCTCCGGTTCAATCTTTTGAAAATACGTCAGCTTAAGCTAGTAAATACAATTAACTGACTCGTTTTGAAAACAGTTTTTCCAAAAGAGTTTTATACATAGAGAAAACCCGTAGGTGATCTTTTAATATTTCTTGGGATTTATTCTTGTTACCAGATTTACATACTTGCCTTACAATCAGGAACCAGAGATTAGAGCCGGTCATTTAATATGATTAAGGTACTCACCAAAGTTGAATAAAACATGTCTTACAGTCGGTATGCCTACCCTTGAACGCTATTTCATATGGACATATCAGTATATGAGTTGGGACGTCCGGACACGGTACCATTAACCCCCAATCGTTTCAGTTATCAAGTAAAACAGAATAAACCAGATTCTTACATTTATGCACAACATAGACGGCCCATTTATGTAATACCCACTCCAAGTGGCATAATCGCCATCCCACGTTTAAAAACTAAAATAAGTTAAGAGTATTTACCTTTTTGCTAGCTTCCAATCAATATGATTATAATTTAGCAAAAAGCCGCAAGTCTAAATATTATTGACCCAAGTCCAATTATCTGGGGATTCTATAGTCTGGAATGAACAGATTTATTATCTGTTAGAATGTATATGGGTCAAAGGTTAGTCCCTTTAGATATGACCCGTTACTTAAGAGTAGATTCGCTAGATTAAGCATATATCAAATAGACTGTGGTTTATATCTATCCAAGTGTAGTGACTCATTGGATAAAGGTTATTTTACCAAACATTCTGATTTGGAGAGGTTTTGAAATACCTAGACCCGTTACGCCTAGTTTATGAGAAATAAGTTCGCATAACTAGTTATGCGCATAAAGACGGGTTTTGAAGGTCGGATGGGCTTATGATAAGTCTTAGTATCAAAACACATTTTTATATGAAGTATCTACATTAAAGTCAGATTATAGGTCCGTTTTAATTTAAAATCATTCATTTAGCTCATTTGACCACATAGGGGCATTGTGGTCATTTTTAATAATATATTTACGACATGTCATAAAATTCATCAAACGGACTGACCATGTGGTATAACTTCAGTGAGTTATACTCAACAATATCATGGTCCTATAACTAATTTAAAGTAGGCCTAAACGTTGACCAAACGGGTCATAATCGAAAATCAAAGCAAAAGTCAAACTGCTTGACTTTCGATATAGAATTAAGCTCTAAACAAGAAATAACGGGTTGGTCATGTTTAGACATGTCCTAGCATGTTTTACTTCTACCTTTTGTTTGTTTCAAGGGTCCTCCGTAACTAGGTTCTGAATAATAGTTTTTTTTTATCTATGACCCAATATCTATTCGTTGTTCCAGATTAAATCCCGAGCAACGTAGATTTTTTACTCATTGAAGAGCGTGTATCCGAATGTATTCTATCAGGGACAGTCGCCAACGTGCAATGCTTGCACATTCACAATGCTCCTAACAATGATACATAGACTAAGAGGTGAAGACAAGGACCTATATTTCTCACCTGATCCTCTCTTACATGCATCACAATATAATGGTTTACATTTTAGAGATGCATGGAGGATCATTATGAGCAAGCACTTGGGTCTTGAAAAGACTTTTCATAGAGTAACAAATTTTGAGAGGATTCAAAATTTTTAGTATTCCCAAGTTAAGAGATATACAATAGAAAATATTAAAATTCACATTGAATGTGACAGTATGGCAAATGCGTTAAAAGCTAATTTTGCTCCTGGTGGAAATCGTCTCCCAATGGTTGCCGAGATGTAACCCATGAGAGTTTTGGTTCATATTGTAGCAGCCAACACATCTCCAGAACACCCATACTCCTGGAGCAAACATAATGTCATAAGTGATTTCTACACACAAAATGGGGAACTCAAAGATGGTTACTTTACTCATTCAGTGGTATCACGGGAATCTACATCATGACCGATAATCTTGAGCCTTCACAACTAAGTATAGAAATAAAAATTTTGTATGGCGAATGGTGGGGCGTAGATGGGGGGTATGCATGGGTTACTATAGATTCATTCTAATTTCTCTGTGAGCCTATCAAGGATCCAACCAATTCGAGCTACATTAGGTATGATCCTCAAGATCCCTATCAGTTTGCGTACGGGAGATGCATATAGTGTTGCTTAGTATTGACTCATTCAAGTGGAGTTGGAGTTTTAGTGCAGAAATAATAAGTCGAAATTTCTCATCTTTTGTTCCTGTGTAATCTAATGACAGTTTGTTTGATATAAAGGAATCAATTGACTACTTTGTTTCTTATTCTTTACGATTAAAATTGCATTTGTTTACTTCTGATAACCAACAAAAATTAAAACGGAGCGATATTTATATGGTGCGAAAGGGAGGTTTGGCAATTGTCAAAGGGTGGTTTGAGGAGAATCTGGAAAATAAAATTAAACAGAATAGATAAACCTAAACATTTAAAAACTGTTATAAATAAACTATATCATAGTTACTATACACATTCTAACTCTCGTCTCCTCGTGTCCTTTGTATTAATGTAAGAACACTATATATAGAGGTTCTTTAATTATATTGCATGTTTACATCTCAATGAATATGAATTCCATATTCTATATTTCTCTCTACAATACATATAATCCGTGTTCTTATCTGTATGTTAGTTGCTAGTAGGTCGTTGTTTCACAACACGTTATCAGCACGACGGTGCTCTTTCCAAAAGCCTTGTTTTTGTAGCCACCACCGACATCACAAGCACCTGAATCACCTTTAAGGATTGTACCCACGGTGGTCATTTTTTTTCTAGATGATGTGTCATCCACACCTTGCACTACTACAGAAATAGGCATATGCTACGGCCAAATCTGTAGCAAATCTATAGCAAACACCCATTTTGCTACGGGTTTGTTACGAATTTGGTTCGTAGCCACAAGTCTCGTTGCTAATTTATTTGCTACAAACTTTAGCTACGAAAATTATGTTTGCGACGAAATTAACTACAAAAAATGACGTCGCTATTTTAGCCACATATTTGCTACGAAAAAGGTTGCTATGGAATTTCACTATGAAATTTTTGCTACGGATATTTTTAGCTTTGGAAACTTTTAGCTACAGATATTTTTAGCTACGGATATTTTTAGCTATGGAGTAGTTTTGCTACGAGAATTTGCTACCTTTTGCATATTGCTTGCTACATTTTTTGCTATCGGTTTCACTACAAAATTAGCTACGAATTCACTACGATTTGGCAACAAAAAATTGCAAGCTTTTGCAACGATTCTTTTAGCTACGAATTTCGCTTGATTTTGCTTCAGCTATAGATTTTAGAATGTTTTTGCAAAAAATTTAGCTATCCATTTTGTTTGGAATATTTCAAATAAATTCATTTTTTATATTGTTTTATATTATATATTCAAATCTCATAAATATAAAAAAACTCAAACTAAAAATACTCAAACCATATAGCATAATAATTCAAACATAACAATAAATATTAAAAACACATACTAAAAGATCCAAATTATCCAAACATAACCAAATGCAACACGATAAATATCCAAATAATTCAAACATAAAACATAACCAAACGTAAAGATCCAAATTATCCAAAAGAAATACAATAAAATTCAACATATCTTAAGTTGGTGGCGGGTTTTGTGACACAAATTGAATTGTCTGATTTATTTCGCCATACAACCTCACACCTTCTTCAATTTTCTCTATCATAGCATGTTTCTCTATCTTATCTTGTTCCAACTCCGCTATTTTTTCCTTCAAGCGTTCCACCTATAACATCAAAAGCAAAAATAATCCGTTAACATCCATTATGACACCTAATAAGTAATGACACATCATAACATATTTAAACCAAATATAACATAATAAAAGTTATGACACCCATAGTTATAGAACATTACAAACAAACTAACTCAATATAACCTAAACCTAATTCATTTAAATTACCCGTTAATAGTCTTTATCATATGAAAATATAAGACTTTTTTTCTACTAAAAGAGGGAGAATACAAACCTCATCGTTGTCACTTCTCTCTTGTGCACCCGTCATCACGACACGCGGGTCAGCGAGATCCCATACATTCAATAAAAATTCTTATCATAAAATGCATCTTTCTTTCGTGTTTCAATAAAATTTGTTGGTGCATATTTGTGACAACAGCTTAGATTTGGTCTTTGGATATCTTGTAATTAGTTAAACGATAAACGGTTAGCGGGTTTAGCTTTGTATTAGTGAAATAATAGAGTTTGGGCTAAACAAAACCCAGTTGGGTCAAGGGGGGACGAATTGGGCTTTGCCCATGTAGGAAACCCTAGCCCAAGTAGCAACCTTGTGTTATATAAACAAGGCTTTGCATTAGGGTTTAGGTTAATCAGCCAAAACAGTTTTTAGAGAGAATTCGTAAGAGTGTTAAGGGCTTGGACGAATTTGAGTGGGTTAGGGTTTTGATTGATTGTAATTCTTGTGATTGATAATCAATAAAAAACCCGATTGATAGTAATTTCTGTTTTCTACTCAATTCTGTAGTATTCTGATCAAGAGGATTCCGCACTCTTGATTGGATTGACAATTCTGTGATGATCCATACGAACCAGGGGACCTACAATTGGTATCAGAGCTTTAGGCTCTTGAAGAAGCTCGGTTCAGAATTGTGTCTGCAGATTTGGGTGGAAAAAATTCGAAATTTTGAAACCTGAAAATTAGGGTTTCGAAATTTCTTGAGTTCTGATAATTTTCTGCGATTTTGTTTGTGTTTGATCAGTTTATTTGTTTGATTTTGCTGATTTGCAGGTTTCCAGGACAGTTTTTGGTTGATTGTTTGAAGAATTTTGGCTGAAAGACTTGGAGATTTAAAGACTGTTCTTCGTGTTTTTCGATCAGTTCTTCATATTTTTCGAAAATATTAAGCTGATTAGGTTGTCTGATTTTGCAGGTTTGTGTTGGAGAGCAGATAAAATCTTCAGAATTTCAAAAAGATTGAATTTCTGTATTTACTGGCTGGCGAATTTTACAAATTCGCAGACTGGACTTGCATAATTAACTGACCAGCTAATTTGGGACTTAATATCTCGGTGACCGGCGAAATTAAATCCAAAGGCGACTTTGGTAACCGTGTAATTGTCCACAGCGAAATTATCACGGTGATCGGCGACTTTACCAGTCATCGTAATAGCGAAATTGACCAGCGAACTTGACAGCAAAATTGACCTTTCAGCGAGCTTTGATCAGCGAAATTGAACAACTAACAGGCCAACGAAATTAATTACACTTCCTAGCGAAATTAATAGAGGATTTAAAACCAACAAATTTAAAAGGGTGGAATTTTGTTGGCAAGCGTTGATAAAATTTCACTGTTTTTCAAATAGAAATTGATCCGTAGCTCGTTTCACTAAACCGTCTGCACCGTTGAATTCCTTGCATTTTTAGGACAAAAAAAAAATTCTAACGATTCTAACGGTGTAATTTGGTAACCACTGTTTTCGGAGAAATTTTGTACGGTTTTATCAGTCTGCAACGTTTAAAATGTCAAACATGTCTACTTTGAATGAGCTTTTGAAAATGGAGCATGAGGTTTGCACTACCAACAAACCGCCTGAGATGATGAAGGTGGAAAATTATTTGACATGGAAGGATCGTTTTCAATCCTTCATTGAATATCAGGACACATGCATGTGGATATGTATTGAAGATGGGTACACAAACCCAACACACGACTTTGAGGGTAGACCACGTAGAACAGCCTATGTGAACATGCAAGAGGCTGATAAAAAATGTATGAGGCTGAAAAGAGAGCATTGGCTGCAATAAAAATGTCCTTACCTGATAGCATCAAGCATACCTTCAAGAAGTACACTAATTCAAAGGATATGTGGGATGCATTAGAAAAGCGATATCAGGGAAATGCAGATGTTAAGAAGAACAAAGTTGATCTACTAAAGAAGCAGTTCGCTGTTTTCAAGTACATGAAACATGAGTCACTTGAGGACATCATCACTCGATACTACCATCTGATGTCGGAAATGGAAAATTTTGAGATAGATTGCTATTCTGACATAGAGAAGAATGACAAGCTGCTCGATGCCTTACCTACTAAATGGGATATCTACACTCTCATGATCAAGGGAGAAGCAGATTATGAGACAAAGGAGCTGGAAGAAGTAGTTGGCAAGCTGAGATCTTATGAGCTCAGTATGAAGAAGAAAGACACTTGATATGATCAGGTTCAAGATCCAGGGATTTACAATGGGCTTGCATCTTCTGCATCTCACAACGCTTCTAGCGACTCTGCCACTACGTTTCTATCATGTGAGAATGAGCAGGTAACAGTGAATGAAGATGGTGATGTTTGTTTTGTAGCTGCCCCAAGAGGATCAACAGGAGCCAAGAGAACATCAGCTTCTAAGCAGAGTAGTAGTACAAAGTCAATGCCTATGAATGTGAAGTCTGCTGAAGAACATCTTGCTCTACTTGCCTCATTTGTTGCTTCATATGAGAACTACATTCAGGGAAAGATATCTGATCCTGCCACGTTAGATGAAGATTATGATCAGATTGACCCTGATGACTTAGAAGAGATGGATCTACAGTGGCAAATGGCTATGATCTCCAGGAGAGTGAAGAGGTTTATGAATAGAACAGGAAGGAAGTTTGTAGGGAGGAGTGTTGGTTTTGACAAGACCAAAGTGAGGTGCTTTAACTGTCAAAGTTATGGGCATTTCGCTAGGGAATGTCAAAAACAAAAGCAAGAGACTTCGAGTCAGAGTTCAAACAACAGGAATGCATCAAACAATTCTAGCTCAAAGGCTTTGATCTCTACAGCACGAGAAGGTTCATATGATTGGAGTATTCATCTAGAAGATAATGAGAATGCCACTCAGGCATTCATGGCAGAGATAGTGCCAGTTGATGATGATGAAGCTACTCTGGGAGATGCTGAAGCAAAAGTGGATGCTGAGGTGAAGATAGAGAGTAAAGCTAAAGAAGAGAAGGGTGATTAGACAACAGATGTTGAAGAGGAAAAGCAAAAGTCTGATCATGAAAGGGAAGCTGAAGAAAAGGATGCTAAATATAAAAGAATGGAAGCGCAGCTTGCGGCTCTCATGGCCAACCTTGACAAACAAACAGGAGAGGTACAGTCTAATTCTGTGTGTTTAAAATGTCGTGAATTACTGGGTGAGGTTGACAGGTTGTCAACACAAAACCAAAGTTTGGTAAGCGAGATGTCTAACATAAAAGAATCAAACTTTTTTGCTAAAAGAAACGAATCTTTATACTTGACGAAGATAAAAGGTTATGAAAGTTAAATTGAAGCTTTAACCTGCAAACTAAACGAAAAACTTCAAGTCATAGACTTAGCTCGTGACATGATGGCTGAGAAAACAAAAGAGATTTCTGAAAAATGCAAAGAGTTGTCTGATGCACAACTCAAAATTGTTGAACTTGAAAAGAAATTAGGTCAATTCAGGGACTCTACTTTTGTTATGAAACACATGATGGGTGGGTTAAAGAAGAGTAATGACAAGACTAGTGTGGGATTCAAGGGCTTTAATGAAGTCCCACCTCCTCTTAGTCATGATTATTCATTCCTGCCTGATGAAGATGAGCTAACAGATTTTATGTCAACATCACCAAGTAGTTTCGCTTCAAGTCAAAGTGATGGGTCTGAGAGTGATGATGCTAAGAAGAACAATAACAGGGAACCTTTGAAAAAGAAAAATTCACCTCCTAAGAGTAAAAATCAAACTTTTGTTAAAAAGATTAATTTTGTTCAAGGTAGTGATATGAAAAACGAAACCACTGTTATTGAAAACGAATCAAATGTAGAGTTTGCAAAAAAATAAGAACATAGAAAAATCTGAAATTAAGAACACTGAAGAAAATCCTAACAAGGCATCATCATCATCATCTGATGAGGAATCTGGCTCAAAGACTTCAACTAGGAGGTCTTCGAAAAGGAGATCGTGCTTCAAGTGTCACACAAAGGGACATGTAGCTAGCTGTTGACCTAACAAAAAGACTGAAGCACAAGCTAGTGAGAAAAAGATAGAGAAGTCACCAGAGAAGAGTGGTGATAAAAAGGAGAGAGAGTCTAACTCTCCAAAGAAGTCTGCGCCTAAGCAACCAGAGAATGTTGCCGTTGGTGTAGATCAGGCTGGAAAAGGAACTCCACAAGTTCCACGTTTTCAAAGAAATCAACAAAGATTTCAGCCTGAATCTACATCAGGCAGATATGAGAGACCTAGAAGCAGTTCGCCTAGAATGAACAATTATAATTCAAATAATTTCAGAAGTCAAGATCAATATCAAAATCGATACAAAAAATAATGGTGGTCGAACTTTTTATAATAATGGCTTTAGAAATTATAACAGTCAAGTTTCTTGGAATTAAAACTCAAGATACCAAAATCAAAATTTTCAAAGGTCAAATAGTCCAAACACATATAGGAACCCTCAAGACCAAAGACCTAGTGGAAATCAAAATCAAATTCCATCAACAGGTCTAAGATCCAAGACTCCAGTTAGGAGTAATGGATATTGGATGGATGTTCCAGTAGTTGGTGAATTTGGACGACCCAAGACCATTAAGGCTTGGGTCCCCCAATCTAACTAATTTCTTGGTTGGTGTGTGCAGGAGCTGCTAAGGAGGATTATCAACTTATGGTATGTTGATAGTGGCTGCTCCAGGCACATGACGGGGGATGCGAGATTGTTAACTGAGTTTGAAGATTATGATGGTGGAAATGTGAATTTTACGGGTGCTAAAGGTGGTAGAATTACAGGACGAGGAAAAGTGACCAATGGGAAGATGACATTGGACAAAGTGAACTATGTTGAGCAGCTTATGCATAATCTGATGAGTGTGTCACAAGTCTGCGACAAGGGTCACTCGGTCCATTTTACCAAGAATGAAGCATTAGTGTTGAAACCAGGTTTGTAGATTCCGGACGATTGGATAGTGATGCGAGCGCCAAGGAGAAATGACACTTATGTCATGGACATGGGTGCTAAGGATCCGACTGCTGTGGTGGCGTGTTTACTATCAAAAGCATCTGAAGCTGAATCGATGTTGTGGCACAGACGCATGGCCCATATTCACTATCGAAAAATGAACTATATTATTAAAAATGAGCTAGTGAAAGGGGTACCAATGCAGAGGTTTCACGTGGAAGATAAATGTCTTCCATGTCAAAAGGGAAAACAACATAAGAAACCTCACAAATCAAAAACAGTAAATTCCATAGATGCCCCTTATGAATTACTTCACATGGATTTATTTGGTCCAATGAACGTGAGGAGCATAGGTGGAAAATACTATTGTCTTGTTGTCACTGATGATTACTCACATTATTCATGGGTTTTCTTTTTAGGTACAAAAGATGAGATAACAGAGATGCTGATAGATCTTTTTACAAAATTGGAAAACATCCACGATGCAAGGATCAAGAGGATAAGGAGTGATAATGGCACGGAGTTCAAGAATCAGATTCTGGATCTCTATTGTCTCCTTAAGGGAATAGAACATCAATATTCTGCTTCTTATACCCCTCAATAGAATGGAGTCGCTGAGAGGAAAAACAGGACGTTGATTGAAGCCGCTAGGACTATTCTTTCAGATTCAAAGCTACCAGTTCTTTTCTGGGGAGAAGCTATGAATACAGCTTGCTATGTCCTAAACAAAGTTTTGACCGTTAAACGTTTTAACAAAACTTGTCATGAATTAATGTTTAACGAGAAACCAAACTTAAAAGGCTTTGAACCATTTGGATTACCCTGCACCATTGTGCGAAACAAAGATAAACATAAATTCGGTGAGGTGGCTGACGAAGGCTACTTTCTAGGTTATGTGCCTGGCACACCGAATAAAAGGGTTTTTAATCTAAAAACTGGTAAAATTGAGGTTGTTTTTAATGTAGAAATTACTACCTACAAACCTCAACAATCAACGAATGGACCAGCTATATTATATGATTATGAAAACGTTTTTAAATCATTTAATATTTCTGAGTTTTCTGATGCAGATGATTCTCAGTTGATTCAGATAATGATTAGTGAAGATAATGAAGGCGAGCTCATGCCTAGATCGAATGTTGATATGACCGATGCTCCGGAAACTTCCCAAGGTGCTACTGATCCTGATTCAAGCGATAGTGACTCTGAACCCATTCAGGGGGAGGATTTCACTAATCCGTTTGCAAATCAGAATATTCAGGGGGAGATTGGATCAAACCTGGGTGATAACTTAGAAGTGGATACAGTTGCTGCTACACGAGCAAATAGAGATCATCTAGTTGACATGATACTTGGAGATCCTACTACAGGTGTTCAGACAAGTTGAAGCATTGCAGTGAATACAGGTTAATTTGTTTCGATTGAGAAGACTAGGATTGTGAACGAGTGCTGGTATAGTTGCTTCATTTCTCAAGGGGAGCCGAAGAACATTCATATGGCTCTAAAAGACAATTCTTGGGTTGAGGCTATGCAAGAGGAATTGGCCCAGTTTGCTAAGTTGAAGGTTTGGGAGTTAGTTGACCTTCCTAAAGGTGAAAGAGAGATTGGCACTAAATGGGTGTTTAGGTGCAAGAAGGATGAAAGAGGAATAGTAACACGAAACAAGGCTCGATTGGTGGTAAAAGGTTTCAATCAGCAAGAAGGGATTGACTACAATGAAGTGTTTGCACCAGTGGCAAGGTTGGAAGCAATTCGTTTGTTCCTAGCCTTCGCTTCATTCAAGGGCTTCAAAGTTTACCAACTAGACGTGAAGAGTGCATTTCTTTACGGGAAAGTCCAAGAAGTGGTGTATGTCTCACAACCAGATGGGTTCGTTGATCCAGATTATCCAGATCGAGTATACAAACTTGATAAGGCTTTGTATGGATTACATCAAGCTCCTAGGGCGTGGTACGAGTCACTGTCAACACATCTGATCAAGAATGGTTTTGAAAGAGGTCAGATTGACAGTACACTTTTCATCAAGAGAAAGAAGGAAGATTTTCTGCTGGTACAGGTATACGTGGATGACATCATCTTTGGGTCATCAGATGAAAACATGTGTAAAGAGTTCGAGTAGGTGATGAAGAGCAAGTTCGAAATGAGCGCTATGGGTGAGCTGTCTTACTTTCTGGGATTACAAGTTGAACAGAAGGAGGATGGGATGTTTATACATCAAACAAAGTATGTGTATGACATTTTGTCTCGATTCAAAATGGAGGATTGCGCTACTTTCAACACACCTATATGCGAAAATCACAATCTTGGCCCAGATCATGAAAGTACTGAAGACGTTGATCCAACTCAATACAGGGCGATGATTGGTTCTTTAATGTACTTGACTGCTTCAAGACCCGACATCATGTTTGCCGTATGCTTGTGTGCCAGATATCAGGCTAATCCAAAAGAGTCACACATGAAAGCAGTGAAGCGTATTCTTCATTACTTGAAGGGGAAACCTAAACTTGGGTTGTGGTATCCAGCTGATAGTGATCTGAATTTTGTTGCTTACTGTCGCAACCCCCGTTCCCTAACAGTCCCGGGAACGGGCGGCCGCGGCCAGTTTCGGTGGTATCTTGTATTTGTCTAATTTGGCAGCGGAATTTTCATCAGGATCGTAGTTAGGAAATATTTTATCAGAGTAAAATACCACACTTTCATAATATTAAACACATGGGGTAAAACCCAAGTTTTCAGTACACACATTTTTATAGGAATAAATCCTATTTTTATTTAATAAAAACATCTATTTCTTTTAGGTAACTTTATTGCCACTTTTCCAAGCCTTCAGTGCTGTCCAGCTGGCTTCTATTTGGCTTTCACATTTTGTTACCAGAATCGCATTTAAAAACATTTTGTCAGTGGGAAATACTGGTGAATGAATCCCACATCAATCAAGTTTTAATAAAAACCATTGTACAGTATTGAGGGCGGTCTCACAATTACATTTGTTTCCATGTCATATCAATTAACACCCACGGTACTGTCGTTCCGACTTATGGTCATGTTACTCCTCGCAAGGCAGTAACAAATTTTGTATATAAAACCCCAAATTTACCGACGATAATTGTATCCTTACAAATACTCAATAACTGCTTAATATATAATTAATTAAGTGAGGTTTTGTAAAAACAGTTAACAAAAAGGATATTACTCACATTGCTGTTTTAGGATTTTCAGTAAGGATTTCCTAGGAATAATCCATAGATTACACAAATGCACACGTGTTAGTATAATAACCCATTTTAACATTAGCAATACCCTCCCCGAGACGGCATTCCAACGACTACGTCGGGCAGAACCACGATAGCCGTTACGGAACCCTGGATCAATCGGGCAGAGTATCTAATACGTATCCAGGGGTTATGATACTTATAACGGAGCAGAACTTCGTTATTTAGGGGGGTATTATGCCCGAGTATAGCTTCTACTATTAAGAAATTAAGAGAGAGATCGAGTGAATGAACGATTTGGGACTGAAGCCCTTCGTCGCAATTTATAGGGCCTCATCTTGAGTTTCTCGCGGCCCGCGTAAAAGTAGGCTAAGGCCTACTCGGCCAGCGTAGTAGGTTGGGTAGGGTTTAGGTGATCCAGGTCATCGGCTTGCTTCGACGTGTGGCTGCCACGTGGCAGCACCGGCCTGCGCCACCTTTTCGATCTCTAGCGGCCCGCGTAAGATCCCTAAAGGGTCTACACGCCCCGCGACAAACCCAAAAATTTCATTTTTAATTATTTTTAATAATATTAAAGGTATTCGGGGTCCGTTTTCGTGTATGGGGGGTATTTTAAGACATATTGGGATATTTTAAATATTTTTAGGGTGTCGAAAATATTTCGAGGGTGTTGGTTTTCTTTAGGCTTGTTATATCCTCCCCACCTTGTTTTAGAGCTCGTCCTCGAGGTCTACTGGAACAGGTGTGGATATTTCCTTTGCATTTCGGATTCAAGTTCACATGTATACTCTGGTCCTCTTTTGGAGTCCCATTTCACTTTGACTAGAACTAATCTCTTATGCTTGAGATTCTTAACCTTTCTGTCTTCAATCTGTAGAGGCCTTTCTACAAATTTAAGTTGTTCATTTACCTCTATATCCTTAAGAGGTACTATCAGTGATTCATCGGTTAAGCATTTCTTGAGATTAGATACATGAAATACATCATGTATTCCTGCCATTTCCTCTGGCAGTTGTAGCTGATAGGCTACAGGTCCTATTCTTCTAATAATCTCAAAAGTTCCAACATACCTGGGACTTAACTTCCCTTTTTTGATGAATCTTACTACTCCTTTCCAAGGAGAAACTTTTAATAATACCTTATCTCCTACTTGAAATTCTAACGGCTTGCGTCTGTTATCTACATAGCTCTTCTGTCGACCACGTACTGCTTTCAGTCGTTCCTTGACTTGAATGATTTTGTCGGTTGTTTTCTGTACTATCTCAGGTCCAGATAGTTGCTTTTCCCCAATTTCTGCCCAACAGACTGGGGTTCGACACTTTCGTCCATAAAGTGCTTCGAATGGTACAGCATTGATACTTGTGTGATAACTGTTATTGTAAGAAAATTCTATTAAAGGTAAGTGATCGTCCCAACTACCTCCGAAATCAATTACACAAGCTCTAAGCATGTCTTCCATTGTCTGAATTGTCCTTTCGCTTTGCCCGTCCGTTTGAGGATGATAGGCTGTGCTTAGATTTAGCTTGGTCCCCATTGCTTTTTGGAAACTTGCCCAAAAATGAGAGGTAAAACGATTGTCCCTATCAGAAACAATTGATAAAGGAATTCCATGTAATGAAACTATTTCATTTACATATAATTTGGCTAACTGTTCCATACTGAAAGTTTCCTTTATCGGTAGGAAATGAGCTGACTTGGTTAGCCTATCTACAATCACCCAGATTGTATCATTGCCTTTTCTTGTTTTGGGTAATTTGGTAACAAAATCCATTGTTATCAATTCCCATTTCCATACGGGCATTTCTAATTGTTGCAGCACTCCTGAGGGTTTCTGATGTTCAGCTTTAACTTGGGAACAAGTTAAACATTTAGAAACATAAGCTGCTATGTCCTTTTTCATTCCTATCCACCAGAAATTCTTTCTTAAATCTTGATACATTTTATCACTTCCAGGATGCATCGTATACTTAGACATATGGGCTTCTTCTAATATACGATGTCTTAGATTTCCTAATTTAGGTATCCACATTCTCTTTTTATGGAATCTCGAAATTCCATCTGTTCCTTGTTCTAATTCCTTAATCATTCCTTTTAATTTTTCAGTATCTTCCTTGATTACTGATTCTTATGCTTTTCTAATTTGATCATTTAAATCTACTTGTAGATTTAATTTAAGAGAACGTACCCTTTTTGGCTTTTCGTGATACTTCCGGCTTAAAGCATCAGCCACTACATTGGCTTTCCCTGCATGATAGTGGATATTACAATCATAATCACTAAGTATCTCCATCCAGCGTCTTTGTCTCATATTTAGCTCTTTTTGCCCAAAAACATACCTTAAACTCTTATGGTTAGTGAATATGGTAAATTTACTACCATAAAGGTAATGTCTCCAAATCTTAAGGGCAAAAATTATGGCTCCTAATTCCAAATCATGGGTTGAATAATTTTCTTCATGATTCTTAAGTTGTCTAGACGCATATGCTATAACTTTTTGACGTTGCATCAATACACATCCATAACCTAACTTAGAAGCGTCACAATAGACTATAAAGTCTTCAGTTCCTTCTGGTAACGCTAGTATAGGTGCGTTGGTTAATCTTTGCTTAAGAATTCTAAACGCTTCTTCTTGTTTTGGTCCCCATTCAAACTTAATGGATTTACAGGTTAGCTTGGTTAAGGGAATGACTATTCTAGAAAAATCTCGAATAAATATTCTATAATAACCAGCCAATCCTAAGAAACTTCTAACCTCAGTTGGTGACTCAGGGGTTTTCCATTTGGTAATCGCCTCGATTTTTGTTGGATCCACATGAATTCCTTCATGATTGACTAAGTGTCCAAGAAACTATACCTGTTCTAGCCAAAATTCACACTTTAAAAACTTAGCATAAAGCTTTTCCTTTCTTAATAGACTTAGAAGTGCGTGCAAATGCTTTGCATATTCCTCTTTACTCTTAGAGTAAATGAGAATATCATCAATAAAAACGATTATGAACTTATCCAAATATGGCTTACATATTCGGTTCATCATGTCCATAAATGCGGCTGGGGCATTGGTTAAACCAAATGGCATGACAGTAAATTCATAATGGCCGTACCTTGTTCTAAAGGCGGTTTTAGGAATGTCCTCTTCCTGTACCTTTAATTGATGATATCCTGACCTTAAATCGATTTTGGAGAAAAATCGAGCTCCTTGCAATTGATCGAACAGATCATCGATTCTTGGTAATGGGTACCGGTTCTTAATCGTGACTTTGTTCAGTTCACGGTAGTCAATGCACATATGCATTGACCCGTCCTTCTTTTTGACGAATAAAATCGGTGCTCCCCATGGCGATGAGCTTGGCTGTATGAATCCTTTCTACAACAATTCGTCTAATTGTTTCTTTAGTTCCTGCATTTCTGCGGGTGCCAAACGATAAGGTGCTTTGCCAATCGGTGCCGTTCCTGGTAGCAGGTGAATTATGAATTGAACTTCTCTGTCTGGCGGTAGTCCTGGTAATTCTTCTGGAAACACGTCTGAAAACTGAGACACTACTAGAATATCTTTTAGTTCTTTTCCTTTAGTGTTAGTGATTATGGAAATCAAATACACTATAGATCCTTTTCTTATACAACTTGCTGTTTTCATCACCGAGATGAATTTTGTGGGTCTAAATGGTTTATCTCCTTTAATTGTGATTTTTTCATCCTTTGGAGAATTTAATTGAATTGACTTTTGATCACATAAAATACTGGCTTTATTGGCTATTAACCAATCCATTCCTAACACAACATCAAATCCTACCAGATTCATAGGGTAAAGATTTGCAATAAACTTTTGGTTTAAAATTTCTATTTTTGCTCCCTGCAAGATTTTAGAAATCCTAACAGTTTCCCCATTTGCTGTTTCTACTAAACATTCTTATGGGAGTTTAGTTAATTATTGATTTAGAAGTTTGCAAAATGAAGTATTAATAAAACTTTGGTTCGCACCAGAGTCAAATAATACTTTAGCAAAAACATCATTAACTAAAAACGTACCGGCTATCACGTCCGGAATCATCTTGGCTTCTTCTGCAGTTAGAACAAATGCTCTAGCTTTTTTAGTGTTCTTGTTGTTAACAGCTGGAGCCAATTTCGGACAATTCGGCTTTATGTGACCTTTTTCTCTACAGTTGAAGCACAGTCCATTTGTAGGTTTCCTTCTGCAGTCTTCTTCCTTGTGCCCTGGTACTTTGCAAAAATTGCAGTAAGTGGAGCATTTTCCTTAATGCTTCTTCTTGCAGGCCTTGCAGTAGGGTGCAGAGGTAGAACCTACATTCCTACCGTTGGAATTTCCATAGCGGAATTCCTGAGTAAGCCTTTGGGTTAGGTTTCTCCTCTGGTCTTCTTCTCTAGTACGGATTAATTCATCTGTCAAGGTATTTGCTAGTTCTACAGCTTCTTCTATGGTTTGGGGTCTAGCTGGCTTGACTACATGCCTAATTTCTCCAATTAATCCCCAGATGTATCGGGAGATTAATACCGGTTCAGGTGATGTAAGGGTTGGTACTATTCTAGCGTATTCAAATAATGTGGTAGTATAACCCTTACTATCTACCCCGGTCATCCTAAGGTTTAGGAACTTATTCGCTATTTGTTCCTTTTCATTGGGAGGGCATAATTTCCTTTCTACCATATTTTTGAATTCCTCCCATTCCATGTTATATACCCTATCACTTCCCCTTGACTGGAGGATGGTGTTCCACCATTCTAAGGCTGAGTTTTTGAACAGATTTGAGGTAAACATTATCTTATCTTCTTTAGCACACTTTCTTATTTTTAAAACAGCCTTAGTCTTTTCTATCCAGCGTAGGGCTGCAATGGGTCTTTCATTGCCCGAGAATTCTATTGGTTTGCAGGACCAGAATTCTTTGTAAGAACAACCATAGGGCATGGTCCTTCTTCTTTTGGGAATAGGCACTTGAAGTACAGGTCCATTGTTCACGCTGTGTTCAGGTTCAGTTGGTGGCTTACTACTATGCTTACTTTTATTATCAGCTTCTTTAACAGTTTGGATAATAAATGGCATTGCATCTATGATTCCTTGTGCCACTATGTGTTGGATAGCACTATTATCCACTTGATTTCCATTGTTATTGTTGTTCGGATTCTCATTGTTCAGATTATCGTTATTCGGGTTGTTATCATTCTGGATGTTGTCATTCTGGTTTTCCTGATTTACTTCGTTGTCCATCTGAATTTTAGACATTTACCACATATTAATATCATCAAGAATATTGAATATAGCCAATCACATGACACACAATTTGGTCAAAAGCGTCGATCATTGCGACTTTACTCTATTCATATAATATGCATCTATTACACACCAATACTGAAATTAAAATTACAATACCGACTGAAATTTAAAGTTACACTATTAGTAGTAGGCATCCGTAGTTTTTTTTTCATACACATACACACATATATTATTATATTATTATTATAGCCTTTTCTACCATCACTTTCAAGAATATGGATTCATCCAAAAATCCATATTGCGCTCATCGTATTTCCATACGAGACGCTCTCCCACCTGTCTCATTCTTTCACTATTCTCTAAAATTTCCTCACCAAATGTCCTAAGTTCTTGTACGTTTTCTGCACTCATTGGGGGTGCAGGTTCTAGGACTGGGTTCGGAATCTGGGGTGCGGGTTCCTGGTATGGAGGTGTAGGGGCCTGAAATGGGTAAGGATTCTCTAAGATCTCCCTAATGTACACATCGTTATCGAAATAGGGATCTAGAGGGTCCAAACCTGGGTAGGCTCCTAGGTTTTGCATGGTCATGTCTTCGTGTATCGGGTAACGTTGCACATAGTCCCTATTTTCGTCCCACCAGGGGTCGTAATTTGGGTCTAAGGGATTTGGTGCAGGTACCCTAGGTATCTCCTCTGAATTAAAATAATGCATTTCTACTTGGTTTTCAGGGTTTTCTATCTCTATCGGCTGGTCAGGAATTGGTGGTTGTGGTTGGGGTGCTAGCATTTACTCCAGGTTAGGGTCAGCTGCAGTGGTTGCTAAGATGTGGATGTTGGCTATTCCCCTATTAAGCATGTCCTGGGCATAGGCATCAGTTTCTCTTTTGGCTGCGGCTAGTGCTCTCTGTTCTTGTAACTTTTTCATACGTTTTCTACGCTCGTGTGCTCCCTTACTGAACCATCCCCTCTTTTTCTGAGGAAATGGCTCTTCAGATTGAGCCTTAAATACGAATATTCCTTCTTCCGTATCAGCAGAGTACCCCGAGAGGGCAGGCTGAGAAGAGGCACCTTCGCTTCTAGGCGAACCAGACAATTGACGGTACGCTTCAGATGGTCCTGGGTCGCTCATACTGTAAACTAACAAATAGTCAAATAACAAATAACAAGAAAATACAATTATGCATGTATTCCCGTAATTTATTTCCTAAAAATTGAATTTTGGTGTCAGCAGAACACTTCTGTGGCTGAATCAGTGGCTTAGCTCTGATACCACCTTCTGTCGCAACCCCCGTTCCCTAACAGTCCCGGGAACGGGCGGCCGCAGCCAGTTTCGGTGGTATCTTGTATTTGTCTAATTTGGCACCGGAATTTTCATCAGGATCGTAGTTAGGAAATATTTTATCAGAGTAAAATACCACACTTTCATAATATTAAACACATGGGGTAAAACCCAAGTTTTCAGTAGACACATTTTTTATAGGAATAAATCCTATTTTTATTTAAAAAAACATCTATTTCTTTTAGGTAACTTTATTGCCACTTTTCCAAGTCTTCAGTGCTGTCCAGCTGGCTTCTATTTGGCTTTCACATTTTGTTACCTGAAACGCGTTTAAAAACATTTTGTCAGTGGGAAATACTGGTGAGTGAATCCCAGTTCAATCAAGTTTTAATAAAAACCATTGTACAGTATTGAGGGCGGTCTCGCAATTACATTTGTTTCCAAGTCATATCAATTAACACCCACGATACTGTCGTTCCGACTTATGGTCATGTTACTTCTCGCAAGGTAGTAACAAATTTTGTATACAAAACCCCAAATTTACCGATGATAATTGTATCCTTACAAATATTCAATAACTGCTTAATATATAATTAATTAAGTGAGGTTTTGTAAAAACAGTTAACAAAAAGGAGATTACTCACATTGCTGTTTTAGGATTTTCAGTAAGGATTTCCTGGGAATAATCTATAAATTACACAAATGCACACGTGTTAGTATAATAACCCATTTTAACATTAGCAATACCCTCCCCGAGATGGCATTCCAACGACTACGTCGGGCAGAACCACGACAGCCGTTACGGAACCCTAGATCAATCGGGCAGAGTATCTAATACGTATCCAGGGGTTATGATACTTACAACGGAGCAGAACTTCGTTATTTAGGGGGTATTATGCCCGAGTATAGCTTCTACTATTAAGAAATTAAGAGAGAGATCGAGTGAATGAACGATTTGGGACTGAAGCCCTTCGTCGTAATTTATAGGGCCTCATCATGAGTTTCTCGCGGCCCGCGTAAAAGTAGGCTAAGGCCTACCCGGCCGCGTAGTAGGTGGGGTAGGGTTTAGGTGATCCGGGTCATCGACTAGCTTCAACATGTGGCTGCCATGTGGCTGCACCGGGCTGCGCCACCTTTTCGATCTCTAGCAGCCCGCGTAAGATCCCTAAGGGGTCTACGCGCCCCGCGACAAACCCAAAAATTTCATTTTTAATTATTTTTAATAATATTAAAGATATTCGGGGTCCGTTTTCGTGTATGGGGGGGTATTTTAAGACATGTTGGGATATTTTAAATATTTTTAGGGTGTCGAAAATATTTCGAGTGTGTCGGTTTTCTTTAGGGTTGTTATACTTACACTGGCTCAGGCTTTGGAGGATGCAAGTCGAACAGAAAGTCTACAACAGGTGGTTGTCAGTTCTTAGGAGGCAGGATTGTGTCTTGGCAATGCAAGAAGCAGTCTTGTGTGTCTACTTCTACGTGTGAAGCTGAATATATTGCTGCGGGTAGCTGCTGCTCTCAGGTTCTCTGGATACAACAGCAGATGCGTGATTACGGTTTGGATTTTACTCGTACTCCTATTATGATAGACAAAAATGCCACAATTTCTCTAACAAATAATCCCGTGAAACACAGTCGCACAAAACATATTGACATTCGTCATCATTTTATACGGGATTGTGCTGAAAAGAGACTAATTGAACTTCATCGAGTCGACACACAAGATAACCTGGCAGATCTTTATACTAAAGCATTTGACAGGGCTCTCTTTGAACATTTAGTCGAACTCAACGGGATGAGGAATCCTGAATAACTGGTTTTTCATAAGAATTTTGTAAATAGTTTACTGTTTTCTTAAAAATCATAAAAATACAAAAACATCGAAAAATCAAAAACATAAAAAAATAGAAAATCAAAAATGAGTTATCACTGTGTGAAAAGGAATAAATGATAGTACATCAGCAGGTTAGACTGTCACACTCAAAATGAAATTAAAATGCTTAAGTGTGATAGTAGCTTCATCATATGATGTACCAGTAGACAAAAAGCATGAAATAATCAACTTACCAATGTGATATAAACCTAAATGAACTGTATATGAGTGGGGAACACATCAGTGGTGTATGGTTTAATGACCTTAATTCTTGCGTTGATAGATTGCCAAAATCTGAGGTTTTCGGTCTTTATACTGTTATTTCATCTGAGGATATCAGGGTTGTCCTTCTGCTGCATCCAGATACATGCTGACCTAGGCACAACCAGGATATCTTAAAAGAGCTAAAAATGCCAAATCCCATAAATGAAGAAGCTCTCCTAGACAGTCATTCAAAATATGCAAAATGCATAAATCGTACCAAAAATGGTATTTGTCTTAGCCCTCGTTAGATATTTTGGTCTCTTTGCTGTACGGAAGTACTGACCTGATCACCAATTATCTATCGTTGAAAAACAAAACGGATGAATTCAGTATACTCACCTACCACGATAAATTTTTGTGCATACCTTGATCGTGGGGGTACATCCTGAAGTGGGACACGCTAATATTTCAGTAATAAAATTACCTTAACGTATCATACGGTAATGGTACTTGAAATGTTCATGCATTTTGTTTAAGAGGACAAACATACTGGTAATCGTCTTGGACTGCTTTTCACGAAAAATTAAATAAAGAATTATCTAATAGTGTGAAAACAGTTTGATTGTGCTGATATGATCTTCTTACCGGTGATTCTCACAAAAATAGAGTGTTTATTGCTTTTTGTTATTTATTTGCTTTCATAAAATATAAAAATACAAAAATAGTGTCTTTTTCTGTTAAAAATTCTTAATGTACGGAAAACTGTTATTCTTGAAGGAATTGTTACCGATAGGGGGAGACGGTGTTAGAAAGTGAGTTCAAAATTTTACAGGATCTTGTGTGTTGGACAAAAGTTTTGCGTGTTGATGATAAATTGAAAATGCTTAAACTGTAATACAGTTTAAATATCTCTTGAATAATAATAATTTATTTAACTTTGTTGAAAAATTCTTATGGTTTCTCGAGATGTTTGTTTTATAGTATACAGATCGAAGCAGTATGTTGCTGAGAAGTTGTTGTGAAGATGAGAGTTTGATTGGATGCATGGTAGAACCTCCTTTCTACATTGCAAACAATGTTGGAAAGTTTGAAGATTGCTGTGCAAATGCTAAACTGGAGTTTACTCAAGTGCTAACGTTTTGAAGATTTGGTGATTGGATGCATCAGCTTAGGGGGAGTTTGTTGCTGACAGAAGCTGTTAAAGCTGAAGCTATCCAAAGACCAAAGACAGTGCAAGATTACATGAAGATTGCAAGATGACTGAAGACAAAGTTATTTTATGAAGCTATTGTCAAGGGGGAGTTTGTTGGTGCATATTTGTGACAACAGCTTAGATTTGGTCTTTGGATATCTTGTAATTAGTTAAACGATAAACGGTTAGCGGGTTTAGCTTTGTATTAGTGAAATAATAGAGTTTGGGCTAAACAAAACCCAGTTGGGTCAAGGGGGGACGAATTGGGCTTTGCCCATGTAGGAAACCCTAGCCCAAGTAGCAAGCTTGTGTTATATAAACAAGGCTTTGCATTAGGGTTTAGGTTAATCAGCCAAAACAGTTTTTAGAGAGAATTCGTGAGAGTGTTAAGGGCTTGGACGAATTTGAGTGGGTTAGGGTTTTGATTGATTGTAATTCTTGTGATTGATAATCAATAAAAAACCCGATTGATAGTAATTTCTAGTTTCTACTCAATTCTGTAATATTCTGATCAAGAGGATTCCGCACTCTTGATTGGATTGACAATTCTGTGACGATCCATACGAACCAGGGGACCTACAAAATTCTTGTCATATATGATGATCTTGTCATGGAATTATGCCTGCAAATACCAATTAAAAAAATATCTTTGTAATTTAAACATACAACAAGAACTGAATAATGATAATTTAACTAAATTTATGTAAACGCTTTTTACCCTCTACTAGATTAATGTATTCTGGATCCATTAAAGATCCTAGAGTAGCCATCTCCTCTTCCTACGCTAACACTGCAAAAAAGATTAAATATGAATTAGCTAATTAATGAGACCGTTAAACATTATAAAATAGTCTTAATGATGGAATGAAGTTTCGATATTGGAAAGACCTTTAATAGGTGAAATTTCCTAAGAATCTATTGTAAGATTCAACTGGGAATAAAAACATTAAATTCACCTTGGTGTTTGTATATCACGACTTCAAACAAATATTTGTGATAGAAAACAAATATAACTAGGATTTAAACACAATTTTTATCAAAGATCTAAATATGATTCCATACCATTGAGAAAGTAGGAGAAAGTATCATACAAAACACTTAAAAGTGAAGGGCAAATACAATTTTTTTAGAACCGTTGTAGATATGCAACTTGAAATTGTACCTGAAAACAAAGTTTTAAATTCAACAAATGGACAAAAAAAAGAATATACTCGTTAACCATTTAGTTGCAACCTTACAGACTTCTTTAGGGATTCAAAGTACCCACACCTTCAAATACACAATAAACTTGCTTTCATTATACATGGTATTATCTTCAAAAGCCCAGAAAAAAACTGCTTGAAACCTTCCTGTATATTGCAGTCCCTCGCCTAAATCAGTGCCGCTCCTCGTAAATGTAAGATCCATATAAAAGGAGGAACACGAATAAATTTTGGGATGGGGGAGGGTTGGGTTACGACTGAGGGAGGGAGGAGGGAAATCAATTAGCGGGTAATTTTGCTTATGAGTAGGGAGATTAAATCCTTTTTGGGAGGGAAATTAGATCTTTATTTATTTATTTTTTTTTGAAAAATGACAGTTAAAAGGGAGGGAAATTGGATTTTTTAGAGACCCACTATGGAACTATGGAACACGTAAATTAATTTTTGAGGGAATCATGGGTACATCAATTAATCTAAATGAAAAATTATATAATTTCCAAATTAAAATATAAATTATAATGAAATAAGTAATAATAATAGTATTAAAGATACACTTGAAATATTTATAACTTAAGTTACTAATATTTCCCGTTCACCATTATTGTCTTTAATTTACTTTTATTTACTATCATTAATCCTCATTAGCGGTCGGGCCACTACCCGATTAGCATTGGGTAGGCGGTACTCGAGCGTGTACATCGTTGCCGGTTAGGCTGGTAGTGGTCGGCGGGTTTAACTATGGGGTGGCAGAATCCAAAGCGAGAGGTGAAAAGTGACCCTTATTGAGAGATGATTTTTTTGGGATATTATGGATTTCTTTTGGGGTTTTGGGTAGAGGAAAATATATATTTTTTTTGTGATATTTAGGTTTGGTAAAGAAGATTTTTTTTAAAAATATTTTTTTACGGCTTTCTTTGTTGGTGGTTGGATATTATGTTTTTAGGGGTAATACTTAAAATTAAAATACTTAGTTAAATATTTTTTTATTTTATTTAGTTATATGTTTTATATTTTTTCTAAATAAATGGTTAATTTATTTTTTCCTTTTTTTTTAAAGAAGAGGGTAGTTTAGGAAAGTGGTGTCATCAAATTTGATAATTTGGGGTAGTGGATGGAGTGAGAGACGAGACACTACAAAATTGGTGGGGGTTAGGGTAAAAGAGGGTTATGGCCCTTCCCCCTTAGTATCCAAATTTTACTTAAAATGTTTGATCCTCACTAACAATTGAACGTCACTAAGGATAGCGTTAGGAGTGTTGGGAGCTATAGTAGTAATCTCGGTTTCATACCGACTGTAAAAACACGACCCTTATAATAGTGTTGCCACTAGCTAACTCTCAATTACCAATCCTTATTTATCCTAACTGACTATACGATGGTTTACGAAGTGTATTTGTAACCAAAATCCCATTTGTGATTGTAAAAATATGACTCTCATTCACTAGTATTGGCACTAGCATACTGCCATTTACCATCATTGATCCTCCCTGACCCTAATTGACCATCATCAAGGATCGCAATGGGACGTGTATTGGTAATCTCGGTCTCATACTCAATTGTAAAAATATGAACACAATCATCCTCAAAGAATGTTTGAGAAATTGAAGGATACAAGTTGAGAAGACATGATTAAAACCAACGTTTGCACGGATAATACCCCATTAATTCACCTTGATACCCACAATCCAATGGTTATTGATGACTGTCGTAAGGGTCATGCAAAGACCTAATTAAACTAAGTAGATAGCGTAAGTAGGGTATCGTATCCACGGGTAATATGTGGTTAGTGTTTAGCTAAATTATTTAATTAACTACTACTAATCTAGAATTGGGGGTTTTGATTAATTTGATAGAAACTAAAAAAAACTAATTACAAGAAAAGATATCAGATTTATAAAACGTAACTTCCTCCAAACTTCAGGTTCTAGGTTTCACAAAACTCAGTCTACTCAGTTATTTGGCCATCACATAAACATGATGCTGGAAAGTTAGTTAATTTAATATGGTAATAAAAAATAGGTCTTTGTCATCAGATCTTTTATAATTTGGTTAACCCTATTTACTAGTGTGAGTCAACCTACTCTATGTCACCCAACAAGCTACTAGGTTTTGTCATCAACCAAACAAGTTGTAAAACAAGAACTCAAAACACATGCAAATAGTTCAAAGAAACCAACACATCAATGTATTCATACAACTTTGTCAAGGTCAAAAATACATCCAAACCTGAGTATAAACTGAGAAACGTAAAAACCTAACTGAACCGTCCGGCTGAAGGAAGCCACGGAGAACCTAGCCGCTCATGATTGTCTTCACCGCATCAGTTGTTATCCTGACTTGATCCGACATCCAAAGTAACTTGAAAGATGAAAAATAATAATAATAATAATTCGTCCCTCGATGTATGAATGACGGCTGAATGGAATTATCAAAAGAGTTAAATGCCATTTTAGTCCTTGTGGTTTGGGTCATTTTGCCAGTTTAGTCTAAAGGTTTCATTTTTAACCTGTGAGTCCAAAAAGGTTTCTCTGTTGCCATTTTAGTCCATTGGGTTAACTTCATCCATTATTTCTGTTAACGAGAAGGGCGATTCGGTCATTTTGTATGGCCGAATTGCCTTTCTAGTTAACAGAATTACATATAAAATGACCGAATTGCCCTTCTGGTTAACAGAAAAAATGGATGAAGTTAACCCAGTGGACTAAAATGGCAACGGTGAAACCTTTTTGGATCCACAGGTTAAAAATGAAACCTTTGGACTAAACTGACAAAATGACTAAAACCATAGGGACTAAAATGGAATTTAACTCTTCTCAAAAAATGTCCCTTAAATATTATCAACTACTACAAACTTAAGTTGATGACGTAAGAATTCAATAGTTCAGGCATTTTATTGGGCAAGATGGGCGGCAGCTTCCACCTGCTTGATAACTTGAGCCACCAATGAAAATTACAAAAGTGCCCTGTATAAAATTTGAACATCCGCATTTGTTAACTAAGAACTAAGGTACATACATAAAAGCATAGGGTACATGCACAGGTCCACCACCACCTTACGCCACTGCCGGAATTGTAGCCGGAAACATCGCCGGATTTCGTTGCAACCGACAGACGCACTTCACCGATGCTGACTGGCTGTCTTAACCTGGTGAATCGCCAGAAGAAATGCTGTCGGCAGCAGCAATAATCGAACTCAATCATCCCCGATCTATAACTGCCTGACAGATCAGGGCTCGATTGCTTTGGCCATCGCTTAATCGCCGGGAAAATCACCACCATGGATCACCATAATTTGGATTTCACAAAATAGGCGACATGCACGATAGTCACCGGGCCGCGGCGGAACTCGACTGTATTTTCGAGAAAGACGAATGACAACATTGTATGTTTCGATCTAAATACGTTCCGGCGACGGCGGTGACCACCACCGGTGGTTGCCGGTTCCGACCGGCACACCCCTCTCATCGCCTCCTTCTTGACATTCCATCACCTCCTCATTCTGATCCATGTTCGATGATGCTTTGAGACCTATGCCACCGGAAGAAGATCATGGTAATCGGTTCAGGTGGGTGGTGATGAATCGGGAGAGGGAATGGAAAAGAACATAGAATAGAGAGAAGCAGATGTGGATGCTTATCTACATTGAAGGAAACACAAATTAATTCATCATATAAATTTAAAAGGAAATTTTATTAAACTTAGAAAGTCGTGAAAAGATTGATGGCAAAAAACCAAAACAAGAGATTACCCGTCCCTGTTGGCCCAACAAATTTACGATTTTATCTCCCTTTAAAATTACGATTTTATCATCAGTTAGAAAATATATTTTCGCCCCCGCTTAAAAATAAATTTACGCTTATGCTCCCAGCTAAATATTTCAATTTTGCCCCCGGTAAAAAATTACGATTTTGACCCGTTTCAGTTTACAGTTTTGCCATTAGTTTTTTTCCCTTAAATTTACGATTTTGCCATCAGTTCAAAGTTATGTTTTTGCCCACGCTTAAAAATAAATTTGCGCTTTTACTCCCGACTAAAAATTCTAATTTTCCCATCGGCTAAAATTACCATTTTGCCCCGTATAAATTGATACTTTGGCCATTAGTTTTTTTTTTCTCACAGCCAGGTTACGATTTTGCCCTCAACTTAAATTTACATTTCTCCCATCGTTTTTGTTTGTTTTCCTGGTTAAATTACGATTTAGCCCCCAGTGTAAAATTACTGTCATGCCGGCAGCTTCCTGACACTTCCCCATTGGTCCATTTAGTTTACGATTTATCCCCGAATTAAAATTATGATTTCGCCTGCAGTTAAAAATTACTTTATTCCCATCATTTTAGTTTTTTTTTTTTTTTTTTTGCAAAACTATAAAGGTTTTTTTTTTAATTGGTTTACTCGATTTAATTTTTTTTCGTGTCAAGGAGTTGTCTAACACTGGCTCATTAGTCTTGAAAAAATACAGTTTTTCCCTCAGCCCAAAATCACGGTCTTATCATCGTTTTTGTTTTTTTTTTCCTACCAAAATTATATTAGTCTTTTTTTAATTGGTTGAGAATTATTCGGCCATCGCCCCGCAACGCGGGCGGGGCATCTACTAGTTGACCAACAAAAATACAATTCTCGTAACCGAGTACGGTCACGGGTCGCGGAACCAAAATCACCCACCTCCTTTGATACTCCATTCGGTTGGCAACTAGTGCAGCCCAACAACTCACAGCCCAATCAGAACAATTAAATCGAAGCCCATGTTACTTCCTTTTTAGTTTAGAACTTTTCAACCTTGAATCATCCATCATTATCTTTATATCCTCTCTTTTATTGTAACCATCTCATTCTGGAATTTCTGTCCAATAAAAAGAAACAAAACCATTTATGTTTTCACTTTATGATTCATATGTTCATGACACATTAAAAACATAAAATCTACTTAATAATAATTTTCTTTTCTTTAATTCATTATATTCAATTTTAAATTAAACAAGATATACGTTTCTGTTTTTTTATCTAAATTTATTATTTTAGTGAATTCTCTCCACAAACCCATAAATTATAAAAACAATTCAAACCAATATATCTTATACAAAATTAGTGCGTTTTTCTAAATAATTAACAACAAATAGAGTTTACTTAAAATGTACTGATAAGTTATTTCTAAACCAACTTCACATCACACCGACCTAACGGTAATAAAGGTAATTAATGATCCATTAACCGCCATTACAACCCAAGATCCATGTCCCCTCAACTCCGATTACAACTAACCACCTCAAAATCTCTGCTAAACCTTCAACTATAAAAACCCAACCTTAGCAGATTTCTTCATCAATCACATTTTTCCTCACAAAGGCTAAAACCCTAAAAACCCTTCGTTTTCAAAAGCCAAAATTCTTCACAATCAATCCCTTACCTTCAAAATTCAACAATGGCCGAAGTGAATCTCAACATTCTGATTGTTGAACATGATGTTCCCTTCATTGAAGACAGTCAATTTTTACCAATGAAGGAGAATAATCTGTTGATGAATACAAAGCACTCTGAGTACAACGAAAAAAGCTAAATTTTGGTTGAATTCCTATTGAGATGTCCAATCTCAAAAGCAATGACCAAAACAAGAGAAGTGCCAGAGAAGATGTTGCAACAATTTATAAGCACCTTTAAAGAAGACGGGGCAGATCAAGTCACTGCTCATATATGGGGCAATGTCTCTGTGACAATAACCCCTGCAAGTGTCAGGCAATGGCTTGAGCTCCCCATCTGTGATAACTACTTCGAAACCCTAAACAAGGAGAAGCTGATTAATTTCTTTGTGGAGCTGGGATATAAGAAGAAGAAGATCACCAAGATTGGTGATTTTAGAAGAAATCAACTCCCAGCTTTCTGGCAGGTCATGATGGAGACGTTGAACAAATGTCTTACATCAAAGATTGGAGGAGCTGATCAGATTAGTCAATCAGTTCTGTTAATCATGTATGGACTCATAACTGGGTATAAAATTGATTACGATACTGAGATATTCAATCTGATGAAAAAATCAATTCTCACCAGAACTGGGAGAATTTCTTCACACTTGCCATACCCAAGATTCATCTCAATCTTTATTGCTGAGACCTTTAAAGAGAGGAATACAGAATTCCTACTTTAGAAGCAAAATGAAGATCAACAACCATGAAGCCATGGAATGCACTTCAATGGCGGGCCTCATATAAGGATGTCCCTGTGTTACCGGAAAGTATGTTAGATCTGATTGAAATAGAGTCACCATACAGACTACTACATGAGGAGATCCTAAATAGACCAGATGCACCTGAAGAAACACCCACTATTGATGTATACAACTGCTCTTCTTCACCTGAATAAGAAGTCTAAAAGTCATGGTCATCAATCGCAGGAGCAGCTGAAGGAAACCTCAATCTACTGATCAGAAATTCACCAGAATATGAGGAAAGCCATCAGAATCCTGATGTTGGATTCCATTTTTAAGCCGAACCCCATCATGATACAAAAATCCTACATGAAGCAGAGTCACATGTTGCTGGAACATGTTCACCCATAAACACCATTTTAATTGATACTTCTGTAGCTAAGTCATATTCTGAAGAATCAATTACTGCAACCTATAAAGTTGAATTTAGAAAAACTGGTGTTAATGAGGAGGTTTCTAGTTCAATTCATCTCAACTCTGAATCTGATGATGAGGATGAGATTAAGATTACAATAGATAGAGATCAGGAAACTGATCAAGGAAATCCGGGTGAAGATAATTTGTTTATCTCAACAACTTGTGGAGAACCATTCATATAAATGGTTCAAGGAAACAAGGAAATCCAGGGTGAAAATTTGTTTTTCACATATGGTGGAGATGATTCTGGTAAACCCAAGGTTGCACCAGATTCTGGTAAATCCAAGGGTGCACCAGAAATTTCCAAAACAGCTGCACATGTGTTTACGGCTGGTGAGTTAGAAAGAGCATCTGTTGTTCCAAATATCCAAGAAACACCATCTATGATGTTTTGGTCAAAAATCACACAAGGATAATGTAACCAAATCTGATTTTTGTGAGGTTGAGTGCTTGGTTAAATGAACAAATGTATGAACAATAATTGAATGAAAATGACAATGAACACAAGGATTTATACGAGGAAAAACCCCTTGATCAATATACGATCTCCGGCATAAAAAACCTCGGATAGTGAAAACTATCACTATTAACTATATTGAACAAAAAGGATACAACTTTGGAATTATTGAGCTTGTTACAATGAATTCTAGTGTGTATGTCTTCGATAGAGAGTAGAAGAAATGTTGTTCGATAACTAGAGTGCAAGTGCCTTCTAAAATTAGCTCAATACCCCTATTAATCTTAGCTAAAAATATCCTTAACTAACTATCCAAAAATTCAGCCATTCACCCACAATCACCACTAACAGTCTTCAACTCATGCACATGCCAAAATAAAGAGCATATTCCCCTAGAATCTCGGTTGGAATAAGTCTCTTCGAAGTGCACCTGCAAAACAAGGCCAAAAGGTGAATGAAACAATTATTAGTTTAAGAATACCAGTGAGGATCCTTGATCCTTAGTCTTCCTGCACCATTTCCTGAGGATCCTTGATCCAGGCTAAACTGAGGATACGTGATCCATAAACATCAAAATTCTATCCCTAACAATTTCCCCCAAACATGACTGGTTGGATTCTAATCGGATAAGTCATGTTTCAATGAATTTCAAACTAGCCGTTACTTGCAGATATAGCCGTTACAGGCTTGCGTCAGCGTCACGTCACACCTGCAACAAATCATCATTATAAATAGGTTAGAGATAGGGATGAAATTTTTATTTAAATTCAAGATTTCTCCCTTTAAATCCTCATTCGAAGACTCGTCAGGTACATCTCTTCCCTTCTCTCTAGAATTCTCATTCTTGATCCTCTGTTCCTCCAAAAAAACCATGGCCAAGATGATAACTCGATCCTCCCCTGCTAAGAATCCTGAAAAGAACAGCCCTCCGAAGAGTCAGGGCCTCACCAAAAATCCTTCCTTGGAGCTCTGCCGTTTCACTGATCCAGAGATTGATCAGTTGCGTCATTGCTTCCCCGATGGAATGATCTTCCAGCCTTTCAAGTCTTTGACGAAGAGTGATTGTCAGTCTGAAGCTTGGGTCACTTTTCCTGCTGCTTCATTCCAGATAGGCTTCAACTATCCTTTCCTGGCGTTCACACAGAGTTTCTTTACTCTGACTGGCTTTTGCTACATTCAAGCCATGCCAATGTTGTGGAGAGTCCTCTTCACACTTGAGAAAATCATAGAACATGAGGGCATAGACATAGGTCCTTCTGAACTTAGCCACATGTATAACCTGGTTAGCTATGGGTCTCATCGTTTCCTCTTCAAACATAAGCCACAAAAACCCCATCCCCTCCTGAAGGTCACCAAGAACGACACTCACTGGAGAAATCAGTTCTTCTTTGTGAGGAGAGATTCCATTCCAGATGGAACTTTCTTCCCAAAAAATGGAACACCCAGGGTAGGATATAGGATCCTTAGGCTAGGACCACGGAAAGATCTTTCTTTTCTCACAGAGGATAATTGATCCTTATTTTTCTTGTCTGTGTAGCTATCTCCTTGTCAAGCATACAGGATTCACCTGTCACAGACGAAAGACTCAGTGCCTTCTGGAATATCGATCCAGCTATTAGAACATTCCAGCCAAGGATAAAGGATTCACAAGAAGTTTCTTCCACTTCCTACACCATGTGAAGTAAGTATCCATTTTTGTAAATATGTAATTGAAAAATGAGTAATGAATACTTATATGTTTTTTGTATGTGTAGGCGCTGCAAAATCATTGAAGTCTGCCTCCAAGTTTGGGGTAAGCGACATCCATGATATTGTCTCCCCCTAATCCATCAAGAAGGAGCTGGTTGCAAGCCAAATCATCCCGGAGATCAAAGGCATGAGCACCTGGGCCAAAGGTGGGAATAAAAGGAAGAAGCCCTCTGAGTCCTCTGAAAGTCTTCCTCTGATCGAACAGCAACTCCACGAAGCAATCTCTGAGGTAAGGATCATATATCCTGAAACTTTTGTCCTATCAAAGAATAAATGATCCTGAACAATGATTCCTTGTTTGCAGAATTTGCTGAGATCCCGATCCTCCAGGGCCAACACTTGGCTGATGCTGAAGAACGTATCCTTGACCTCTAGACCATTGCAGCTACCAAAGATAAGAGGATTGCTCACCTGGAGAAGGAAAACAAGACGTTGCAAAAGCAGATCCTTCTTGCTGATATCACTGCTAACAAGGAGCGGTTGGAGATCATCGACGAAGCCAAGAACTCTGCTGCCATTGTAACGTTGAAGATCAGGCTTCAGATAGCCAAGGAAGCTTCAATGATGATCCAAGATTAGATAGGGCATCAGCTTCTGCATTCTCTTCTCTGGGTACATGTGTTAAACTAAAAGAAGCGAAAGAATCTGCCAATTTCTTGACTATTTCTAGATACTTGATTAGCCTTTCACCTTTGACAGCATAAGAACCATTATAGTGGTTAGTAATTAACAAATAATCTACATGTACCTCAAGATACCTGATCCTCATATGCTTGGCTAATTGCAAACCTGCTATCAAGGCCTCATATTCAGCCTCATTATTGGTGGTTTGAAATTCACAAGCAATTGATTGGGGTATAATATCCCCCTGTGGCAATTTTAGTAGTATGCATAGTCCAGTTCCCTTGACATTTTAAGCTCCATCTGTGAAGAGTGTCCAAGGATCCTTGGTCTCTTCAAGTTGTTGAACTTCCAATTCATCTTCCCTTTATAGATCACTACTGAAATCAGCCACAAAGTCAGCTAAGGCTTGGGACTTGATGGCAGTCCTAGGTTTATACTTAATGTCATATGCACTAAGCTTGACTGCCCATTTTTCCATCCTTCCTGACATTTCAGGTTTTCTGAGAACATTCTTGATAGGAAAGTTAGTTTTAACAACAATAGGACGAATTTCAAGATAATGTCGTAGTTTAGTAGATGCCATGATTAAAGGAAGGATAAGTTTCTCTAAATGAGAATACTGATGCGTGTGTAGTGTGTATATAAGTTTAAGTATATTTTAAGCCCTTTTACACTTTTTAGTTAAGTTTTAAATTTATAAAACATGATATTTACTAACACTAAACACACATATGGGCAAGTGCACCCATCATGAGCGTAGTATAGTGTTGGTAAGATACCGAGGTCGTCCAAGGACACAAGAGCTTTTAGTACCGGTTTATCCTCAACGTCTAATCAAATAAAAAGTTAGAAAAATGTTTTAAACTAGAAAAATAAAAACTAACTAAAATGCTGAAAAATAAAATAAAAGTAAAAACAGATAGACAAGATGAATCACTTGGCTCCGACTCGTGTTTAGTGTAACCTTTGATTATTTCCGCACTTTTACACTTTTTAAGAGATTATCTTAGTTATTGTAGTAGGCCCCTCTTTTGAAGGTGACGTTACCCTCAACCCAGTAGTTTGAGTCAGCAAGGATACAATCCTAAAGGGTCGGATTATTGAAAGATAATTAATTAAGTTATTAATGCATATTATGGTAGGCCCCCTCTTTTGAAGGTGACGTTACCCTCGGCTAAGTAGTCTGAGTCAGCAGGGATACAGTCCTAAGTAGCCGGATTAAAGTATTAATAGTAGCTTACATATGAGGGGATCAAAGAGTTTGGACCCCCGCCAACCAATACCGGTGGGTATTGAAGGAGATCCTACTAAATTTGACCCAGGTCCTTGCAGGATCTATACACTGAACAAGGCAAGACTCTTACCAAACCGTTCCCTTAACCCCCGACCAGGTAGCCAACATATCTCCATATAGACCGTGGAGATATGAATGGTGAAAATCTTTTATTTTATATAGACAGTAAAATAATGTCAAGACACCACGGACAAACGATAAGGAAGAATCACCTTCAACATAAGAAACTAGTTATTAAAGTCATTAATACATAACCAAGTAAAAAGTGAGAAAAGATTAAAAATAAAAAGTATTACACTAGACACTTGTCTTCAGCAAGTGATGTAAGAGACTTAGGCAAACATGGCCTTGTTTGTCAAGAACTCTTATGATCAATCTTGGATCCCGACACGACTCACACACTCTACGATGGACAATGGATGATGGTGTTGTGATGGTGGTGGGTGGTGGGTGAAGTGTGAGAGAGGTGGTGTGCCAAGGGATCATTTGCAAATGAGCCTAGCACCCCTATTTATAGCCTGAACAGCAGCTCGGGCACGGCCCCGTGTCCATTGGGCACGACCCCGTGTCCATCCACTTCTCTTCCTTAATGTAATGTAAAAAAAAAGGGTTAGTTTTATGCCACATTGCTTCTTTTTGTTAATTTGAGCTCATTTAATCCTGAAAATACAAAAGGAAGACAAAAAACACACTTTTTCCAACATTAGTACTAAAAAAGGGTTAGTTTTATGCCACAATTGATGTAATGTATATGTTGCATTTTGTGCACATCAAATACCCCCACACTTGAATCTTTGCTTGTCCTCAAGCAAAACTCTTTATAATGTGGCTTTACACTCCCAAATGGAATGGGTAGAAGAGAAGGTTTTTGGGCTTGTCATAGAGTGTCGGGATTTCCAAGATTCTTTATTAAGTTTTATTTTTATTTATTTACAATCCTAGTCGTCATGATTTATTTAAAACATTACATAAGATAAATTACTTATTAGGGCATAACATGCCTTTTTAAAATTCCATTTATATACAAGTTCACATACCTCACGGGGATCACTCAACACTCGGCCGAAGATGTGTTTTAGTGAATCACTCGAGAGCGGCATGGAACTTACTCCTACTATAGGCTTGCCAAACAATCAATCCTCCTCCTTTTTAACTATATACCTTTGTAAATATCAAGAGGACTTTTGGGGTGAAGGGTTAGGCTTGGGTTAAAGGTAGGTGGTTGGGTTAGTGGTTAGTAGAAAAGGGCGAAAAGCGTAAAAAACATCGGTTTTCGTAAGACTTTTTATTTTAGCATTTTTTTTATTTATATGAAGCCATTATTCAAACAAAGTTATTTTCAATGAACTTGCTTGTTTATTTTTTTGCTTCATCATCAACACATTTTTTTTTTAAAAGTTATACGAAAAACCGAGCTTGTTACTAAAACAAAGGGTTAAAAATAAAAAGGGTTTTGGTGGGTGAAAGAGTGTTTGTTTTTGGGTTAAGAAATGAAAAGGTTTAGGATCAAAGGGGTTAACTAGGGGGATTTTGGGTAGGTGGTAAAAAAAAGAAAAATAATGGTGTAGAAATGAAAAAGGGTTAGTCCTAATGCCTCCATCATTTACTTACTCGGGTTTAAGTTGGTAAGAACCGGGAATGTATCGTCGTGGCAAGTTCTAGAGTCGTACGAACCAAGCGGCTATTCACACAAGAAACGAAAAATGAGTATTTAGTTTAAAGATATATATTTGTATGCTCAATAAAGGCTCAAAACTCACTTTTTGTGGGAATGAGTTTTTATGTGATCAAGTATATATAATCAAATTTTAACTAAGCTTGTCATGCCGTTTCATAATTTTCTTATGTTGGCTCTTTTTATCACGACGCTATCGGTTGTAAATTTGTAAAAATATAACCTTTTTAGAACTTGAAATTCCCAACTTAAACTTAGACACGTAAAAAAAATGAAAATTTTTTTGAAAAAAATCTGGGGTGATTAGCGGTTCCAATAGAGTTTTGTGTAAGGCTTGTATTTAGGACTTGCAAGATTCAAGGTTTTAGCATCCCCCCCACACTTAAATTACACATTGTCCTCAATGTGTCCCAAAAATAAGTTTTTAGGTTGATTGAATGTGTAAAAATGGTGTGAAAAAGCAAAATTTTATGTTACTGGGCGTCTGGACACGACCCTGTGGTGTCCGGGCACGGCTCCGTGTTCAGATCGCCAGTAACATAAATTATCAAAAAGAAATAGAAGCCTGGGCACGGGGGCGTGTTCAGTGAGCATGCCCCGTGTCCAGTTACCTGAACTGGGCATTTCCTGCAGATTGTGCAGCACGGGGCCGTGTTGGGTGGACACGGCCCGTGCTGAACTTGCTGTAATGAAGAAAATTTTGTCGGATGGCCCTATTTTCTTGCATGGGGTGCTGGTTCAAGTTTCCCATGCTATCCTTCACCATCCGAGTGTCTTTTATTCCTGAAAATTAAAACTAAACTAGAAAACATAAAAATTAATCTAAACTAAACTAAGGATAGTTCCGCGGAATGCCTCCGTGGTGCGCCACGTTTATAAGGGTCCTTGGCTAGACCCAAAGCCTGGTCATATGTCACCCAAGTGGGATGTTTTGCATCCCATGCTACACCGTCGGAGAGCGTCATCCAATCTTGAGTCTATGACCTTCATGTAGTTGATCGGGTCTTCGTCTTCTACTCTTTTTCCCACTCCAAACTTCACTTCCTCGTCCCCAAACTTCAATGTTAGTGTTCCGTCATTCATGTCTACCACTGCTTGGGCTGTGGCTGGAAATGGCCTCCCTAGGATGAGAGGGACTTTGGTGTCTTCTTCCATGTCTAGTATGACAAAGTCGGCTGGGAAGACGAAATTGTCGACTTTGACTAATAGATTTTTAACGACACCTTGTGGATATTTGACGGATCTGTCGGCAAGTTGTATGCTCATCTTTGTAGGGCTCGTCTTTCCTAGGCTGAGTCGATTGAACATTGAGGCGGGCATGAGGTTGATGCTAGCCCCAAGATCGGCTAGCGCATTGCTAATGGGGGATCCCCCAATCGAGCAAGGAATCGTGAAGCTTCCAGGATCAATCTTCTTTTGCGGGAGTTTGTTGAGTAGTAAGGCCGATCATTCTTCGCCTAAGTTAACTAATTGCAATGATTCAATTTTCCTTTTATGAGTGAGTAAGTCCCTCATAAATTTTGAATATTTAGGCATTTGGGTTAGGACTTCGATAAATGGAATATTAACATGCAATTGTTTTAGTAAATTTTCGAATTTTGCGAATTGCTCATCGGTCTTTTGACGAATTAACCGACCGGGGTATGGAACCGGAGGAGTCTTAGTGTGCTCTTGGTTTGGCGGAGAAGCCTTCTCTGGTTGGGGCATGGGTGGAGTTGTGGTATGGCTGGATTGGCTTCTTTCAGCTGGCGGTAATGGAGCCTCCTCGGGACCCACGGTTCGGTTTCTTAATGTGATGAGGTGTACTTGTGCTTTTGGGTTGGTTTCGATATTACTTGGTAACGCGCCTTGTGGTCTCTCGGAGAAATTTTGAGCTATTTGATTTAATTGTTTTTCAATGTTTTGAATGCTAGCTTGTTGATTTCTGAAATTCGATTCCAATTGCTGAAATCGATCCGAGTTTTTCTTTTCGGTGTCGGAGATGAGGCGAGATATAGTATCTTCAAGCCTTTCTCGTCCACCTTGTTATTGAGAAAATTTTTTTGGTTGTTGAAAGTTAGTTCGTTGGTTTTGTTGGTTACTACTATTGCCGGGATCTCTCCAACCAAGGTTAGGGTGGTTACGCCATCCGTGGTTGTAGGTACCCGTTGGAGGACCCGACGACCTAGGTCTATTATCAATGTAGTTTACCGTTTCTGTTTGATCATCTAATTCTTTCATACAACTCCAATTTTCATGTGGTCCACCACACCCCTCACAAGCCACAACCGAGACCGTTTTTGCCATTTCTAACTTTTTGATTTTTGAAGAAAGGGCCTCGATTTGGGCTTGTAAAGAAGTGCTTTCATCAACCTTATGGGCGCCCGGGGCAATAGATTTATTGCCTCGGGGAGTGTGCCACTGAAAATTGGTTTGAGCAATTTCCTAAATTTGATTATATATTTCATTTGGGCGACGATTACCTAGAAGTCCCCCGGAGCTAGAATCAAGTGTTTGTCTTGTGTGTGGCAACAACCCATTGTAGAAAGTGGATACTTGTTGCCATACCGCAAGACCGTGATGAGGACACTTTCTTAGTAGCTCCTTGAACCTTTCCCAAGTATCATATAAGGATTCCCCATCCTCTTGTGAATATGTATTAATTTCAGTCATTAATTTAGCCGTTTTAGCAGATGGGAAATACTTATATAGAAACTTTTGGGCTAGTTCATCCCAGGTGTTTACCGAGCCGACTGGGAGGGTGTTAAGCCAAGCCTTAGCTCGGTCTTTTAGTGAAAATGGAAACATTCGAAGGCGGATGGCGTCGTTTGATGCTCCATTGATCCGAAAGGTATCACATATTTCTAAGAAATTAGTAATATGTAGATGGGGATCCTCGTCCGCAAGCCCATGGAAGGTTGCAGAGTTTTCAAGCATTTGTATCAAATGTGGCCGAAGTTCGAAGTTGTTGGCTTTGACATTCGGTGCATTGATAGCGGCGCCGAGATTACCTACGGTGGGGCGTAAGTAATCCATGAGGGTACGTTGGTCCGCCATTGGAAGTGGGTCCCCCGAAACTTTCTCTTGGTTTTTAGCTTTAACTCTTTTTCTGAGAAAGCGTTCGGGTTCTTCAAGAGGTTCTTTTATGTCTCTAATAGAACTGGAGCTCATACACTACGTAGAAAGTTCAGATGTGGCGTCTGGGTTCCAAGTCCTGCAATAAAAACAGAAAAGAACGTTGGTCAGAAGGTTCACCACGGCCCCGTGCTCAGGTGAAAACGGCCCGTGGTCGGAAATACAGTGATTGTTTTCCGGATCCCTGTTACTGTGGAGCTGGACACGGCCCCGTGCTCAACCCTCTGTAACTCGGAAAATAAAAACTGCCAGTAACAATGCTGGGCACGGCCCGTGTCCGACCAGGCACGGCCCGTGCTGAGCTCTGCAGAAACTGAAAAACTAAGAAAATCCTAAAAAACAGAAAAATTAGAAAAAACGACTAGGCCGTTGATTCCTAACTATCTTAAAATCCTTGTGTCCCCGGCAACGGCGACAAAAACTTGATGCGTGTGTAGTGTGTATATAAGTTTAAGTATATTTTAAGCCCTTTTACACTTTTTTGTCAAGTTTTAAATTTATAAAACACGATATTTACTAACACTAAACACACATATGGGCAAGTGCACCTAACGTGAGCATAGTATAGTGTTGGTAAGATACCGAGGTCGTCCAAGGACACAAGATCTTTTAGTACCGGTTTATCCTCAACGCCTAATCAAATAAAAAGTTAGAAAAATGTTTTAAACTAGAAAAATAAAAACTAACTAAAATGCTGAAAAATAAAATAAAAGTAAAAACAGATAGACAAGATGAATCACTTGGCTCCGACTCGTGTTTAGTGTAACCTTTGATTATTTCCGCACTTTTACACTTTTTAAGAGATTATCTTAGTTATTGTAGTAGGCCCCTCTTTTGAAGGTGACGTTACCCTCAACCCAGTAGTTTGAGTCAGCAAGGATACAATCCTAAAGGGTCGGATTATTGAAAGATAATTAATTAAGTTATTAATGCATATTATGGTAGGCCCCCTCTTTTGAAGGTGACGTTACCCTCGGCTAAGTAGTCTGAGTCAGCAGGGATACAGTCCTAAGTAGCCGGATTAAAGTATTAATAGTAGCTTACATATGAGGGGATCAAAGAGTTTGGACCCCTGCCATCCAATACCGGTGGGTATTGAAGGAGATCCTACTAAATATGACCCAGGTCCTTGCAGGATCTATAGACTGAACAAGGCAAGACTCTTACCAAACCGTTCCCTTAACCCCCGACCAGGTAGCCAACATATCTCCATATAGACCGTGGAGTTATGAATGGTGAAAATCTTTTATTTTATATAGACAGTAAAATAATGTCAAGACACCACGGACAAACGATAAGGAAGAATCACCTTCAACATAAGAAACTAGTTATTAAAGTCATTAATACATAACCAAGTAAAAAGTGCGAAAAGATTAAAAATAAAAAGTATTACACTAGACACTTGTCTTCACCAAGTGATGTAAGAGACTTAGGCAAACATGGCCTTGTTTGTCAAGAACTCTTACGATCAATTTTGGATCCCGAGACGACTCACACACTCTACTATGGATAATAGATGATGGTGGTGGATGATGGTGTTGTGATGGTGGTGGGTGGTGGGTGAAGTGTGAGAGAGGTGGTGTGCCAAGGGATCGTTTGCAAATGAGCTAAGCACCCCTATTTATAGCCTGAACAGCAGCTGCCCGAGTCCATTGGGCACGGCCCCGTGTCCATCCTCTTCTCTTCCTTCATTAATTGCAGTTTGTCTGCATTAGTTGACCACGCCCCCGTGTTCGCTGGGCACGCCCCCATGTGCAGAAGCATATCTGTACTATCAAGATTTCCTCAGATTCGGCGAATCTTAGAGTTGACCACGGCCCCGTGTCCGCTGGGCATGCCCCCGTGGTGGTTGATAGAAGCTTCTATAGCTTTGTCTTTTATGCTGGCACTTGGGCACGCCCCCGTGTTCACTGAGCACGGGGCGTGTTCAGTCTTCTGTCTTCTTGATTTTGCTTGGGAAGATGCTTTCGGGGGGTTGGGCATGCCACGTTTGTTCCTTTTCTTGTATTTATGTTAGATTTAGCTGCGTTTTTGCTTCTTTTGTTAATTTGAGCTCATTTAATCCTGAAAATACAAAAGGAAGACAAAAAACACACTTTTTCCAACATTAGTACTAAAAAAGGGTTAGTTTATGCCACAATTGATGTAATGTATATGTTGCATTTTGTGCACATCAAATACCCCCACACTTGAATCTTTGCTTGTCCTCAAGCAAAACTCTTTATAATGTGGCTTTACACTCCCAAATGGAATGGGTAGAAGAGAAGGTTTTTGGGCTTGTCATAGAGTGTCGGGATTCCAAGATTCTTTATTAAGTTATATTTTTATTTATTTACAATCCTATTCGTCATGATTTATTTAAAACATTACATAAGATAAATTACTTATTAGGGCATAACATTCCTTTTTTAAAATTCAATTTATATACAAGTTCACATACCTCACGGGGATCACTCAACACTCGGCCGAAGATGTATTTTAGTGAATCACTCGAGAGCGGCATGGAACTTACTCCTACTATAGGCTTGCCAAGCAATCAATCCTCCTCCTTTTTAACTATATACCTTTGTATATATCAAGAGGACTTTTGGGGTGAAGGGCTAGGCTTGGGTTAAAGGTAGGTGGTTGGGTTAGTGGTTAGTAGAAAAGGGCGAAAAGCGTAAAAAGCATCGGTTTTCGTAAGACTTTTTATTTTTGCAATTTTTTTATTTTGATGAAGCCATTATTCAAACAAATTTATTTTCGATGAACTTGCTTGTTTATTTCTTTTGCTTCATCATCAACACATTTTTTTTTGAAAAGTCATACGAAAAACCGAGCTTGTTACTAAAACAAAGGGTTAAAAATAAAAAGGGTTTTGGTGGGTGAACAACTACCACATTAGCTAGCCATCTTGGGTATTTTACCTCTCTGATCATACCTGCCATGAGTAATTTGTGTACCTCTTATTGGATAATGGCATTTCTTTCGGGTGCAAATTTCCTCCTTTTCTGGTGTATTGGCTTGAAGGACCTGTCAATACCAAGTTTGTGAGTAATAACATACTTAAAAATACCTATCATGTCTTCATGTTTCCAAACAAATGTAGTTTTTCTTCTTTTCAAGAAGGATATTAAATCCTGCTTAATACTGTCAAGGATCCCGAATCCTATAAAAAATTTTAATTCAGGATCCTCAGGGTTCAACAGAATATCCTTGACGTCTTGCTCTCTTGCCTCCATGACGTCCCTTGGAGGATACTTTAATTGCTATGCCTCCCTAGGCTTTGAGGCTGGTTTCATTGAAAAAGTGTAGCAATTTTGGCTTCTTACTGATCACTTTCGATCTTCACCACACCCCATGGAGTGGGGAGCTTCACACATTGATGATATGTTGAGGGGACTGCCTTCATATCGTGTATCCACGGCCTGCCAAGGGTAACTTTACAGCAAGATAAGCAATCAATGACACAAAATTTTTGAACAAAATTTACTCCCTCTATATAAATAGGAAGTTTGATATCCCCCAATGTATTCTTTGTCTCTCCACTGAATCCCACAAGGACAGATGATCTTGGGACAATATCAGATTCAGGGATGTTCATTCTTTTAAGGACATCCAACTGGATTATGTTCACTGAGCTTCCCCAATCAATGAGAATCCTGCGAACAAAATGGTTAGAGATAAATAATGTAATAACTAGAGCGTCGTGATGAGGATCCTGTATGTCTACACGGTCATCCTCATCAAAGGATATGACTTTCTCCTAGGTAAGAATGGAAGTTCGAACAGGTCTATCCCCATTCTCCATTTTTTCTCCTTTGCATGTCTCTTAGCTGCTGAGAATGAAGTGCCACAGATATCTGAGCCTCCAGAGATGAAATGGATAATTTAGCATCAGCTGGTGGAGGAGGAGCTTTTTCAGGAACTTTCTCAGAATCCTGGATCCCTGACTTTTTCCTTCCAAATAACTCCTTCAAGTATCCTTTGCTCAAAAGGTAACCAATCTCCTTCCTTAATGATATGCATTCATCTGTAAGATGACCAAAGTCTTCATGATAAGCACACCACTTTGATTTATCTTTGGTAGCAGCTGGCTTGTCACTTTTCCTCGGCCACCTAGCTTTGTCACCTAAGTTCTGCATAGCAAGAATTAGTTCACTATTATCAGCAGTAAAACAATATTCAGAAATAGGAGGATAATCCTCATCATCTTCCTCTTGTTCCACAACATGCACATTCTAGTTGTCAGTTTTAGTGTATGACTTGGATTTGTTATTCTTGAAATAGGATCCTTGTTCGTCCTGCTTTGAGGATCCTGACAACCTCTCCTGGATCCTTTTGTCATCCTCTAAACGGATGAACATAAGGGCCCTGTTCCTTACCTCATCTAGGCTCCTGTAAGGTGTCATGATAAGATCATCATATAACTGAGAATCTTTAAGTAAACCCATTTTAAAAGCTTCAACAGTAGTAGCAATATCTAAGTTAGGGACTTCTAAGGATTCTCTACTGAATTTAGTTATGTAACCCCTTAATGATTCATTATGACCTTGGGTGACCCTATATACATCACTAGTCAACCGTTCAAATCTCCTACTACATGAAAATTGACTATTAATGTCACACCCCGATTTCCACGTGTCACCGGTGGGCCCGGTGGGGGAGTATCGTGACGTGGTTGGCAACGTAATAGTCAAACAACACAATATAATAATGCACAGCGGAAGCAATTTAAAAATAAGATACAACCGAATTTATTTATTGAAATCAAAGACACAATATCCGGTGTTTATCCACAGAACGGATCGAAACAAAATAACATTTATGGTTCAACAGACTTCTGGCATCCTAAGCTTGCGAGACTTTTATTGATGCTTAGGAGATAATCCAGCCAAATTTCGTTTAGTACCTGCATTCAGTCTTTTTGGGAAAATACGTCAGTTTACACTGGTAAATACATTCAACTGACTCATTTTGGAAAATGATTAAAAATTGGTTTGGATGCACGTGGCATAAATCATTTTATTTAACTTGGGAGAATTATTTAATATTATAATCTTGTGAACGAATTACATGTTACTTATGCGTTCAGTAGCCCGGATCTAGTCCGGGTTAAAGATCAATAGACACACCACTATAATGAGTTATACACGGACGGTGTACGCCTACACCCCGTGCTCAGGTCGTGGCCAATCTCGTAAGATGATGTCAGGGATATCCGGGACATGGTCATTAACCCCCCCAAAGGCTGTAAAGTAAACAAGACTGTTTAAACGAGCCGATCAAATTATTCAACTACCCACTAAGCGTGGAGATTTGATGCCCGATCAAGCGGTACGCTATGTACCGTAACCCAAGCCCGTATAGGGAAAATAAGTTAAAAGTATTTACCTGATGCAAGTATAAATCACAATAATCAGAATGCACGTAGCTTTTACTGTTTCTCCTAATCTGGAACGAAGGTTTAATATAACCTATTAGAATTCTAACGGGTCTTTTATTAAGCTTAAGCTTAGACCGGCTAGTTTCAAGATACGGTTCGTACGCACGATTAAGTGAAGACCGGATAGAATGTGATTCAGACCCGATAAGTTTGAAGACTTGTTTAATATGGGTTTATTATCCACATTCTGGATTTTGAGATAAAACCGTTAAGGTTTGACCCGTTTCGGCTAATTTATGTAAACTTGTCACATAAACCGAACCGTACGCGTAATAAGCGTGACGGGTAGTCATGCGAGCTATATACAGGTTTCCTAAGTTAATTATGTCTCAAATATGTTGTGACATCAGTAAGGTGTCTTTCGTTATGCCCGAAATGTGTTTAAACACAAACTAGGCCCCGTAGGGGTAGTTTGGTCATTTAAAAGTTTATAAAAGGGTTTAAGCGACAACCTGAGTTACAGGTCTGATGTAATAAGCAAATATACTCAATTTTCTAAGTTACATCAGTAGGTTAAAGCATGTATGTGAAACTTATCATTTTTAACCAAACTAGGCCCCGTAGGGGTATTTTGGTAATTTCACATAAGCCGAAAAGCTCAAAACTGAAGTCTGAGTTTATCAACCTTTGCTTATTGTTAAAATATTATCATTTGCCTCTTATATCAGTAGGTATCAACCCGGGTATGTCCAATATGATTTTAGAACATACTATGCGTTAAGAACGCTAATTTAGGCGATTAAAGACCATTACCGGGTTCGATACTTAAATCTGATATTTTTATATTTCCAGAAGGCTTAAAATAATTTATTTATCATAACTAATCAGTATCAAAAGGTTTGGAGTCGTTTAGATGTGTAAAACTCATTTTATGGCCCGTAAGGGCAAAACCGACAATTACCGAATTAAGCCTACGACTATGAGTTATGCTCAGCCTAAAATCAATTAAAATCTTTAAAAATCCCCAAAATAATATATCATATCAGTGGGTAAAAGATTTGATACCAAAAAGTATGTTTAACTAGGCTATCCGCTAATTACGCCATTTTATTAACATAAAGCATTAGTTTTGCGATAATGAGCATAACTCTTAATCTATAAGTCAAACAGATGTCTAACTTTGCATACAAGTCTATATATCAGTAACAAAGGTTTCTACACTTTTACATTTTCATAATTCACGTTTTAAGGTAATAAGGGCATAACGGTCAACGTATGAGCAATTAACGGAAACATGCATATTAATTGGATAACTAGTGAACCAAGGTGTAAAATCACAGAGGGTTTTTCTAACATGTATCCAAATCCAATTAAAGCTCTGAGGCATTTCTAAAACATGCCCAAACGGGTCAGAACTTAAAGTCAACGTGAAAGTCAAACTATGTGACTTTCGGTTTCGAACCGGGTCTAAACAGGAAATAGTCGGGTTGAACAGGTTTGAACATGTTATTACACTAATTACTAAGTTATAACAATGATTAAACAGGTTATATATGTTCTAGATAGCAAATTATGCATAAATGACAATTTAAGCATTATGTTGACTTTTTAATTAAAGGTTTGACCCGACATTTGACCTGGTTAGGATGGTGATCAGGGGAAACCCTTTAGGGGTTTTATTACCCACATAAATACCATCCTATAACTACTTTTAATTCGAGATATGACTGACTCATTAGTGACTAATCTCGAAGTGAAACCGTAATTACGACGGTTTGACTTTTAGCTAATTATCTAAGCTAAACTCAACTAAATAAGAACTAGCAGACTTACAAGAGTCCAATGCACGAAATAAGATCAAATGAGAGAGTTCCTTAGCTCCAGAAATGCTCCAAATGATCAGATGCAAGTGTGAAGAATGTTTGCAACATGAAGTGCCTTATATAGTGAAAGTACTCACCATGATTGGTTGACAACTAACTCTAGAGCTGACCACAATCATCCAACAAGTGTCCTAATGCTCTAGGGTCGTTTAGGGGTCTTCTAATAGTGCAAACAACCAGTTAGATCGGCCAGAAACGCGAACAACCAGCTGCAGAAGGTTTTCTGATGCTGGGCACCTGCTAGCGCACCGTTACGCTACAATTGTAGCGGTGCGCTAGCGTACAACTTTTGGCCACCGTTGACTGGTAGCGCACCGTTACGCTATCCCTGTAGCGGTGCGCTAGGACTTCTTCAGATGCGAATTGTTGTTGTTTGTTGAAGTTTTGAAAGGGCAATCAACTTGCACGATTTTTAGACCTCAATTATCAACTTAGGACCCTCACAAAGTGTATGATCCTGTATAATACCCTACCATTATCCATTGTTTCATTTGAATCCATAAACAAGACCCGAAAATGAAGGTTTATCATTCATTTCTTCATGGGATCATATCATGCTTTTGCAATTCCTTTCTTGACAATAATTCTCTGTATTGAGGGCATAAAGATGTGTATATAATTAAATCGGGTCTTGGGATTTATAATCGAGGTCGTTCAGAGGTAACAATTTAACATGACGCCACTTTAAATCCTACCGAAATATCTTTATTAAATCCGGGTTTACAATGCGTTTTGTCTTACATGACACGTGTCGTTTTATCATTAAACCCGAAATTTTCGAGGTGTTACATCCTCACCCCCTTAAAATAAATCTCGACCCGAGATTTACTGAAACAAGTAAGGGTACTTTTCTTTCATCGTGGATTCAACCTCCCACGTATAATCGGGACCTCTACGGGCATCCCATTTGACCTTAACAAAAGGTATATGCTTCCTTCGAAGCTTCCTTACCTGTCGATCTTCAATCGACAAAGGTTTTTCAACAAATTTTAAGCTCGCGTCTATATGCACATCCGTATGTGGTATAACCAGTGATTCGTCAGTGAAACACTTCTTCAGATTGCAGATGTGGAACACATTGTGAATTCCACTGAGCTCTTCTGGTAAGTTCAACTTATAGGCAACTGACCCGACATGTTCGATAACCTCGAAAGGTCCTATATATCTCGGGCTTAGTTTGCCTTTCTTACCAAACCGCATCACTCCTTTCCAGGGTGACACTTTAAGTAGGACTTTTTCACGCACTTCGAAATGAAAATCCTTACGATTTGGATCCGCGTAACTCTTCTGCCTATTCCGGGCAGCTTGGAGATTGTTACGAATCTGGACAATCTTGTCCGTTGTTTCGAACACGATCTCTGGTCCTGATAACTGGACTTCTCCAACTTCCGCCCAGCAAACTGGCGATCTACACTTTCTACCGTATAATGCCTCAAAAGGCGCAGCCTTTATGCTGGTATGGTAGCTATTGTTGTAGGAGAATTCGATCAATGGTAGGTTCTTATCCCAACTACCTCCCAAATCGATCGCACATGCACGCAGCATGTCTTCCAACGTTTGAATAATACGCTCACTCTGACCATCTGTCTTAGGATGGTAAGCCGTACTAAAGTTCAAACGTGTGCCCAAAGATTGTTGGAAACTCTTCCAAAAATGTGACGTGTACCTAGTATCCCGGTCAGAGATAATAGCTACAGGTATGCCGTGTAGGGCTACAATCTTATCAACGTATAACTGGGCTAACATATCGGAGCTATAAGTCTCCTTGATGGGTAAGAAATGAGCTGACTTAGTCAGTCGGTCAACTATAACCCATATCGTATCATTTCCTTTCCTCGTCTTGGGTAACTTGGTAATAAAATCCATAGTTACCATTTCCCACTTCCACGTAGGAAGTTCAGGCTGTTGTAGCAAACCTGACGGTTTCTGATGCTCGGCTTTGACTTGCGCACATGTCAAGCATTTTGCTACATGGGCGGCTACAGACTATTTCAAGCCTATCCACCAATAATTTGCCTTTAGATCCTGGTACATCTTATCAGCTCCAGGATGAACGGAGTATTTGGAACTATGGGCTCCTTGGAGGATGACATCACGAAGTCCCCCAAAAATTGGAACCCATATTCGTCCATTTAATCGAAGAATTCCGTCTTTGCTAAGAGTTAACTGCTCCTCAGTTACTCCTAACTTTTCATTAGGATAGTTAGCTTCCAACACAGCTTCCTTCTGTGCAGCTAACACCCTTTCTATCAAACTGTTCTTTATTTCCATGCGCTTGGCATTAATTCGAATGGGTTTAACCCTTTCCTTTCTGCTCAAGGCGTCGGCGACTACATTCGCTTTGCCGGGATGATACTTGATTTCACAATCATAGTCATTCAAGGTTTCCATCCAACGGCGTTGCCTCATGTTTAATTCCTTCTGATTAAACAGATGTTGGAGGCTCTTGTGATCAGAATAAATCACACATTTGATACCATAAAGATAGTGCCTCCAAAGCTTCAGTGCGAATACAACGGCACCTAACTCCAAGTCATGGGTGGTGTAATTCTTTTCATGCACTTTCAGTTGTCTTGATGCGTAGGCAACCACCTTGCCTTTCTGCATAAGCACACACCCCATGCCAGTGTGCGAAGCATCACAATAAACCACAAAGTCTTCAATTCCCTCCGGCAGTGTCAGTACTGGGGCGTTGCTCAGCTTTTGCTTCAAGATATCAAAGGATTCTTGCTGCTTAGGGCCCCAAACAAACTTAACCTTCTTCTTAGTTAAGGAGGTTAGGGGTGCAGCAATCCTTGAAAAGTTTTCAATGAAACGCCTGTAATATCCTGCCAATCCCAGGAAGCTACGAATTTCAGTAGGCGTTTTTGGCTCTTGCCAGTTCATTACAGCTTCAACTTTAGCGGGATCCACCTGGATACCACGCTCACTAACCACGTGTCCAAGAAATTGGACTTCTCGTAGCCAAAATTCACACTTAGAGAATTTGGCATAGAGCTTCTCCTGACGTAGAAGTTTGAGAATACAACGAAGGTGTTTCTCGTGGTCAGCTTGGTTCTTAGAATAAATAAGAATGTCATCGATGAAGACGATAACAAATTTATCTAAGTAAGGCTTGCAGACGCGATTCATGAGATCCATGAACACGGCTGGTGCATTAGTGAGCCCAAAAGGCATCACTAGGAACTCGTAGTGACCGTAATGAGTCCTAAATGCAGTCTTGTGCACGTCTTCATCCTTGACCTTCAATTGATGGTAGCCTGACCTCAAATCAATCTTCGAGAAGTAACTTGCCCCTTGAAGCTGATCGAACAAATCGTCGATTCTGGGCAACGGATACCTGTTCTTGATTGTGACTTTATTAAGCTCGCGATAGTCGATGCACAGACGCATCGACCCATCCTTCTTCTTGACAAACAGGATTGGCGCTCCCCAAGGAGATGAACTAGGTCGAATGAAACCCTTAGCCAACAATTCATCTAGCTGCGTCCGCAACTCCTTCATTTCTGTGGGTGCCAAGCTGTATGGTGCCCTAGCAACTGGTGCCGCTCCGGGGATGATATCTATCCTGAATTCAACTTGTCTATCTGGTGGCAAACCAGGTAGATCTTCAGGAAATACTTCTGGGTATTCAGAAATGACAGGGATGTCTTCTATCTTCGGTTTGGGCTCATCAATAATCACCTGTGCCATGTAGATGACACACCCCTTCTTCAAACACTTGGAAGCCTTGAGCATAGTCACGTGCTCAGGTAGTCCATACTGGGTATCTCCCCGAATGGTAAGTGACTCACCAGACGGAGTCTTTATCACTACTTGCTTCATGTTACAGACGATTTGGGCCTGGTTATGAGATAACCAGTCCATACCCAGAACTATGTCAAAACCGACTAACTTAAACGGAAGTAGAGACAGAGGAAAAGAATGGTTCTTAATGGATATAACACATCCATCTAACACAGTAGAGACGGTTTCTATGGTACCATCTGCTAACTCTACCTCATAGTTTGCGTTTAAGGTTTTGACAGGTAAATTCAACAATTTACAAAACTTATGATCTACGAAAGACTTATCTGCGCCTGAATCAAAAAGTACTCTTGCAAAGACAGCATTTACAAGGAAAGTACCTGTTATGACATTATCGTCCTGCACAGCTTCTTTCGCGTCCATTCTGAAGACTCTGGCATTAGTCTTCTTAGCCTCCTCAGGCTTCTTGTTGTATTTTGGGCAGTTGGTCTTGATATGCCCCTTCTCATTGCAACGGTAGCACGTTGCATCTTTTATCTTTTTGCAATCCAGGGTTTTATGGTCCGTGGACTTGCAAATTCCACAAGCAAATGATTTTGACTGAGTCCGAGAGCTTGACTCCAGTCTGCACTTTCCATAGTGCTGCTTCTTGCAAATTTTACACCTGGGCTTCTCATCAGACTTATGCCCATCCTTCCTCGACTCAGATCCCTTTTTGTTATCACCGTTCCCACGGTGTTTCTTATTCGACCTTCGCGAACCATCATCATCACGCTTCCTCTTCTCGGCCTCCTTATTCCTCTGCGATCTCTGCCGGACCGCATCCAGAGTGAGGGATAAGGAAAGGTCAGTTACAGACCTGAAGGTAACTGGCCGAGAAGCTTTTACACTGGACTTGATCTCGGGTTCTAAACCACCAATAAAGCGAGCTATTCTTTTTGGCTCCGGGGTTACCAGGTAGGGAACCAACCGGGACAGCGTATTGAAGCTTGTCAGATAAGCTTGACAGTCGAGGTTCTTCATTACCAACGATAGAAAGTCAGATTCTATCTTCTCCACCTCATGTTGAGGGCAGAAATTATCCTTGATCAGGGCAATGAATTGATCCCACGTCATGCTATACAACGGGATCTTTCCGGAGGCCTCCATCAGAGATCTCCACCATGCCAATGCTTCACCCTTGAAGGACTGTGACACAAACTTAACTATATCCCTTTCAGCGCACCCGCTGATATCCACCACCGTGTCCATTTCGTCCAGCCAAGTCATACAGTCGACGGCCCCTTTTTCCCCAGTAAAATCCCTGGGTTTACAAGACACGAAGTACTTATAAGTGCAACCCTTGTTACGGGGTCCTTGATGCAGTACTATATGCTGAGATGGGACACTTTGATTGTTGGTGGACTAACGGTCATCACCATCTTTCTTGGGTCCATTCTTTTTGGGAGGAGGCTTGTTATGAGCCTCAGAATGTGTCCTGGGCTTTGAATGCGATGCAGAGTGGGTCCTACTTCGAGTACCACTGTATTCCTCATACTGCCTATCCAAAGCCTGCGTAATAGCGCCATCTATGATTGCTTTTAGTTCAGCACCCGTTAACGTAATCTGGGCGTTCTCATTTGGCTCCACAGGATGGCTATTTATTTCATTTGAGTCAGCCATTTGAATTGAACTGTTGCAGAAAACAAGGACAATATTTTATTTGGGAGTTTATTATGGAATTACCCCTTAGGGTAACTCGTTAACCATGGTAAACAGAGACCATATTTGGTTAACTTATTAATCGTATTAATTTAGGATTTCAATTTAAAATTTATCCTAAATATAAATAATAACAATATATATTAGCACATAAGGCTTAGTCACATGGACAATTTAAATTATAAGCTATGATTTCAGAGAATCAAGGCTTTTAAGGTTTAAATATATTTTATTACCTTTTTCAGACAGTGAGTCAAAGCTACAACTGTCTTTTGGCTCATGTAGAAATGAGCAAGGCCCGTAGGCATTATATTACCAATGTATGGTAAATTATGATCATCTTACTTGATGATCTTAACCCATGATTCAGAGATCATATGATTGGGTTTGGAATCCTCTAAAGAATCCTTATACATATAAAATGACATGTGATTGTAACGAATCACTTCTGCCAGGAGTGTTAACATGTTTTAAGATGTTAACAGAGATTTGAATCTTTTTAAACAGGTCTTACCATTTTGGCCCGGTCTTATAATTGACACGAAGCTAGGTTTCACACTTTAATATCCTTAATTAAATAATTACATAGGCAGATTAATTTAAAAGGAATGATTTTAATTTATTCATTTCATTTGTAATTATTTATGCACAAAAAGGCAATCATGAAATTCATAGAAATAACATTCCATTAATTATACATAGGTTACATATTGCCCTAAACGGGTCTTTTCCAAACAACAACCTGCCCACGTAGGGGTTTTAAACAAGTACTTGCCCACGTAGGGGCTTTAAGCAAACAAACTGGCCCACGCAGGGACCTTACAACTAAACATCATACCCTCATAGGGGTTAACGGAAAATGGAAAGATAGGCCCACGCAGGGGCTCAAACAAACATACAACACACATACCCACATAGGGGCTTAACAATCAAATACACCTACGCAGGGGTTTACACAGAAGATGGGAGGATTCAATGATCCTTTTTGTTCTTCCCCTTGATTAAGCCTACTAATCCTTGGAAGAATGTCTGCCTCTCCCTGCGGTCCTCATGAACTACCCGTTCAACTTGATTCAACCTTTGCAAGAGTTCTTCATGTTCGGGTGGTGAGAATCTAGGTGGCTGCGATTGAGCCCGTATGATGGGTCTAGGAGGTATCGAGTATCCTTGAGTCGGGTAACTCACCCCCCATGGGTCCCCATAGGGTCCTTGGGTGCTGTAGTTCGCTGCTACCATGTACGGATCAGCCTCCGCGTACCCATAGTCATGATGCGTTGGGGGTTCAAACGGGTTGTATCCCATGCCACTCGCATATGCCGGGATTGGGTTTTCAAATCCCATCGGCGGTGGCTGTAGTACAGCAGGGTTGGAGGGTTCACCTATTTGTGGGTCCTCCTGGTATGGCGGGTAGTGACTAGCACTTGACTGTTGTGGGGAACTGAAATTGAAGCCCCCCGGTCGTACCGACATGCGGGCACCGGTTCTCCTACGCCTTGGCGGTTGAGGAGGTGCCGGTTGAACTGGTGGCGGTGGAGGTGGTGGCGTAACTGCCACAAACCGGTGATCCTCGGATGAATCTTGATGATGCGGCTGTGGCTGTGGCTCCTGCTGCTGCTGAGACTGCTGCTGCTGCCCATGAGACGACGAGTGGTGCGATGGTGTATAATACCACTGGTGTTGATCGAACAGGGCTTGGAAACTGTCTGGACCACCATAGGGTGATCCGTGAAAAGACGACCCGTCGGAGATCTCGATCGGGTGGTTCGGAGTGCCACTCGCAGGCATGACGGGGTCCGTATCCTCGTCCATGTCGTCAGCTTGATCACCGGAGAAGTGATCGTCTGGCCCTAGTGGGTTGAAACCCACGGGTTCTTGCAGGTAATCGGCCGGATTAAACTGGCCTCTAAAGATGGGCGTGGGGTCACCATACGAATGGTGAGACAGGGATCTCTGAAGCGGTATGTAGGAAGGCAGAGGGTTATTGGGCTCGTCTTCCGAATGTGGTCCATATGGATTGTGGACCGGAGGGGTAGAGCTGTGCGAAACCGATCGTCTCGCTGGTTCGAACAGATTTCTCCTGTTCCCTCTTGGACCTTCGCTCTCCGTAGCTGGTTGGGCTCGTACATTTGACGGTCCAGCCTCATGGTCATTGGGGGCGGCTACTGGCCCCTTTCCTCGTCCTCGTGTTCGGAAAAATCTAGGAGGCATCCTCGTTATTCCTGTCAATACAGCATGAGATAACAATAACAAAAATATAAAATTTAAAGGACAAAACAAAACCCGAATAAGGTGGAATTTATCCTAGGTTATAAGTCTAGACTCGAAGGTTTAGAATGTGCAATTGTGTAACTGAGATTAAACACAAAAGGCTAGTGTTTAATTCACTCAGTGTTGGCTCTGATACCAACCTGTCACACCCCGATTTCCACGTGTCACCGGTGGGCCCGGTGGGGGAGTATCGTGACGTGGTTGGCAACGTAATAGTCAAACAACACAATATAATAATGCACAGCGGAAGCAATTTAAAAATAAGATACAACCGAATTTATTTATTGAAATCAAAGACACAATATCCGGTGTTTATCCACAGAACGGATCGAAACAAAATAACATTTATGGTTCAACAGACTTCTGGCATCCTAAGCTTGCGAGACTTTTATTGATGCTTAGGAGATAATCCAGCCAAATTTCGTTTAGTACCTGCATTCAGTCTTTTTGGGAAAGTACGTCAGTTTACACTGGTAAATACATTCAACTGACTCATTTTGGAAAATGATTAAAAATTGGTTTGGATGCACGTGGCATAAATCATTTTATTTAACTTGGGAGAATTATTTAATATTATAATCTTGTGAACGAATTACATGTTACTTATGCGTTCAGTAGCCCGGATCTAGTCCGGGTTAAAGATCAATAGACACACCACTATAATGAGTTATACACGGACGGTGTACGCCTACACCCCGTGCTCAGGTCGTGGCCAATCTCGTAAGATGATGCCAGGGATATCCGGGACATGGTCATTAACCCCCCCAAAGGCTGTAAAGTAAACAAGACTGTTTAAACGAGCCGATCAAATTATTCAACTACCCACTAAGGGGGAGATTTGATGCCCGATCAAGCGGTACGCTATGTACCGTAACCCAAGCCCGTATAGGGAAAATAAGTTAAAAGTATTTACCTGATGCAAGTATAAATCACAATAATCAGAATGCACGTAGCTTTTACTGTTTCTCCTAATCTGGAACGAAGGTTTAATATAACCTATTAGAATTCTAACGGGTCTTTTATTAAGCTTAAGCTTAGACCGGCTAGTTTCAAGATACGGTTCGTACGCACGATTAAGCGAAGACCGGATAGAATGTGATTCAGACCCGACAAGTTTGAAGACTTGTTTAATATGGGTTTATTATTCACATTCTGGATTTTGAGATAAAACCGTGAAGGTTTGACCCGTTTCGGCTAATTTATGTAAACTTGTCACATAAACCGAACCGTACGCGTAATAAGCGTGACGGGTAGTCATGCGAGCTATATACAGGTTTCCTAAGTTAATTATGTCTCAAATATGTTGTGACATCAGTAAGGTGTCTTTCGTTATGCCCGAAATGTGTTTAAACACAAACTAGGCCCCGTAGGGGTAGTTTGGTCATTTAAAAGTTTATAAAAGGGTTTAAGCGACAACCTGAGTTACAGGTCTGATGTAATCAGCAAATATACTCAATTTTCTAAGTTACATCAGTAGGTTAAAGCATGTATGTGAAACTTATCATTTTTAACCAAACTAGGCCCCGTAGGGGTATTTTGGTAACTGAAGTCTGAGTTTATCAACCTTTGCTTATTGTTAAAATATTATCATTTACCTCTTATATCAGTAGGTATCAACCCGGGTATGTCCAATATGATTTTAGAACATACTATGCGTTAAGAACGCTAATTTAGGCGATTAAAGACCATTACCGGGTTCGATACTTAAATCTGATATTTTTATATTTCCAGAAGGCTTAAAATAATTTATTTATCATAACTAATCAGTAGCAAAAGGTTTGGAGTCGTTTAGATGTGTAAAACTCATTTTATGGCCCGTAAGGGCAAAACCGACAATTACCGAATTAAGCCTACGACTATGAGTTATGCTCAGCCTAAAATCAATTAAAATCTTTAAAAATCCCCAAAATAATATATCATATCAGTGGGTAAAATATTTGATACCAAAAAGTATGTTTAACTAGGCTATCCGCTAATTACGCCATTTTATTAACATAAAGCATTAGTTTTGCGATAATGAGCATAACTCTTAATCTATAAGTCAAACAGATGTCTAACTTTGCATACAAGTCTATATATCAGTAACAAAGGTTTCTACACTTTTACATTTTCATAATTCACGTTTTAAGGTAATAAGGGCATAACGGTCAACGTATGAGCAATTAACGGAAACATGCATATTAATTGGATAACTAGTGAACCAAGGTGTAAAATCACAGAGGGTTGTTCTAACATGTATCCTAATCCAATTAAAGCTCTGAGGCATTTCTAAAACATGCCCAAACGGGTCAGAACTGAAAGTCAACGTGAAACTCAAACTATGTGACTTTCGGTTCCGAACCGAGTCTAAACAGGAAATTGTCGGGTTGAATAGGTTTGAACATGTTATTACACTAATTACTAAGTTATAACAATGATTAAACAGGTTATATATGTTCTAGATAGCAAATTATGCATAAATGACAATTTAAGCATTATGTTGACTTTTTAATTAAAGGTTTGACCCAACATTTGACCTGGTTAGGATGGTGATCAGGGGAAACCCTTTTGGGGTTTTATTACCCACATAAATACCATCCTATAACTACTTTTAATTCTAGATATGACTTAGTCATTAGTGACTAATCTCGAAGTCAAACCGTAATTACGACGGTTTGACTTTTAGCTAAACTAAACTCAACTAAATAAGAACTAGCAGACTTACAAGAGTCCAATGCACGAAATAAGATCAAATGAGAGAGTTCCTTAGCTCCAGAAATGCTCCAAATGATCAGATGCAAGTGTGAAGAATGTTTGCAACATGAAGTGCCTTATATAGTGAAAGTACTCACCATGATTGGTTGACAACTAACTCTAGAGCTGACCACAATCATCCAACAAGTGTCCTAATGCTTTAGGGTCGTTTAGGGGTCTTCTAATAGTGCAAACAACCAGTTAGATCGGTCAGAAACGCGAACAACCGGCTGCAGAAGGTTTTCTGATGCTGGGCACCTGCTAGCGCACCGTTACGCTACAATTGTAGCGGTGCGCTAGCCTACAACTTTTGGCCACCGTTGACTGGTAGCGCACCGTTACGCTATCCCTGTAGCGGTGCGCTAGGACTTCTTCAGATGCGAATTGTTGTTGTTTGTTGAAGTTTTGAAAGGGCAATCAACTTGCACGATTTTTAGACCTCAATTATCAACTTAGGACCCTCACAAAGTGTATGATCCTGTATAATACCCTACCATTATCCATTGTTTCATTTGAATCCATAAACAAGACCCGAAAATGAAGGTTTATCATTCATTTCTTCATGGGATCATATCATGCTTTTGCAATTCCTTTCTTGACAATAATTCTCTGTATTAAGGGCATAAAGATGTGTATATAATTAAATCGGGTCTTGGGATTTATAATCGAGGTCGTTCAGAGGTAACAATTTAACATGACGCCACTTTAAATCCTACCGAAACATCTTTATTAAATCCGGGTTTACAACGCGTTTTGTCTTACATGACACGTGTCGTTTTATTATTAAACCCGAAATTTTCGAGGTGTTACAATTAAACAAGTTAACTAAATTATAAAACAAAGTAATTGAATAAGGAAGAAGACTTAGCAGCCATTTCAAAGCTGATCCTGTCAATGTGGATCCGAAACCCTTGCAAAGGCAGGCTTCTTTTAACCTTTCTGTGTGACAACTGTGTTTTGTAATCAACGTACAATGTAAAACAATGTTGATTATTAATAAAACAATGTGCTTTGTTGTTATTATATATGTTTTGGTGTTATTATGTGTGTAATTGTGTTTGATAATTTTACAATGAGATTCGATTCCGATTTCAAGCTTTAAATCGCTTTCTGGAAGATTATACGCAAACTGGTGCGTAAACGCAGTTAGTTTAATGCGACGAACACCCCGGAATAGTGACATAGGCTTAACATACCTTAAATAACCTTTACATAACTTAGAAATAAGTTTTGGATGGTTTGGTATGCCGAAATCAAGTTTATTCGCTTACAGGGACTAGTTTTGACAAACTGTGAAAGTATGCCGATTCGTGCTGTAACTAACATTCTGGAACTTGATCATAAGTTAAACATGCCCTAAATATACTTTACATAGCTTAGAAATAGGCTTTGAGGGGTTCGGTATGCTAAAATAAACTTTATTGATCAATAGGGACTAAAAGTGTCAAAACGTGCACAAGTTTACATTTCCGCGCTTATCTTACGTTCTGAATATATCCGGACATCCAAAAATTTATGTAATCATTAAAATATTTTATTTTAGTGATTGGCTTGATAAAATTCCATTCGTCGCGTAATTTGGATCGTTTTTGCGTTCGTTACGACTTCCGTCGTAATTAACCGAACAACGCAACCATACGACCAAACGAGCCGACATCCGATATATTTTTGAGCATGTTTTGAGTTCCCTATACTTTAACGTCATTTTAGAGCCTTGAAATGGGGTTAACGAGGTTCAAACGCATCGAAAAAGGCCTTAAACATGTTCAGGGACCATTTCTGCCATTTTGGCAAAAAGTTTGGAGCAGTTACCTGGTGGCGCTACACCACCAGCTTCTGCCTATCCCGTGGCATAGCGCCAGCACCTGATTTGGACAGAAAGTTGAATTTCTGCATTTTTCAGCAATGAGGTCGAACTTGGGGGTCTATTTTGTAACATTTTCAATACCATTAGCTGGTTTTGGGGCACCCCTAGTATCCCAAAACCATGGGCCACATGTGTACGATCCAGATCAAAGCACGTTTTACGATGAACGATCCTAACGGTTGTGCCAAATCTATAAATACCCCTCACCATTTACTCTCAAAACCCACACTTGATCCTGAAATTTCTCTAAGTTGGAGCTTTAGCACTCCATACCTGAGAATACTTGGGATCAAGACTCCATTCTTGGACCTTTTGTAAGTCCTCTTTCATTCTTTTATGCGTTTTTAGCATGAAAGTCAAACTGAGTTTGACTTTCTGCATTGACCAGTTTATGGTCAATGCGAAGTTCTTTTGAACTTCATAACGTGAGCGTAATCACGATGGTTATAGTCCCCAATGAATATACCTACTGATTACCACGTTATCTAAGCTTAGTGACGAGTCGTAGTTTCGGCCAAAATGCGTATTCTTGCGTATTTTGTAACCAAACTACTTTTAGGTATCAAAACCGTTTGTTTTGATACCAAACCTGTTTTCTAAATTCGTTAAACATGTTTTAGCATGTTTAGCTCGTCACTTTTAGATTAGTGCTTGTGTAGAGTCGTAAGTCAAGCGGACTAAACACCCGCTTAGACTTTCGAACTCGACCCGTTTGGTCGATCATTAGGATCCGACCAAGCATGTTTAGTGACCATAGTTGCATAGGGAATAACCTTCCGAGGTTATACCTTATGGTCACTTAGGTTTAATTAGTTGTATGATAGGTAGTTTATATGCCTTAGGTAAATGACCAAAATACCCTTTTCATGCATAATTGGTAATTAAGCATATGTAACATAAACTTTTGTCACGTAACTGATTATGCAACATATATAAACATGTTTAGGCATATAATACTTGTCATAGGACTAGTTAGACGTCTCGAACGCGCGTTTGCGCGCACGACGCGTTAAAGTAGTGTAAGCTACCTTAATGGGCCGTGATGGGTCGAAAGCACTTAGGTTAGGTTCCAATCTAGAATGTAGACTTTGTTAAACCACATCACATGAGTTCCAACACTCATTTTGTTTACAAGACCTCATTCTAACCGGTCTTCCAATTGAGGTGTCAATTTATTTATTAGTGATTCGATTACTAGGTGCTGCTTGATTTCCCTTGTTTACTTGAGTGAGTACATAGTTCCCCTATTTTACTGTTTTCAATTGTTTTGGGGTGATTCATATGTATCAAAACGATTTTCGATATTTTAACAATGGTTTCAAAAACGATTAAGATGGTTTATACTAAACTAATAACGATTTCAATAATGTGAACAAACTTGTTGGTTGTAGTTACATACGAATGACATTCATTAGCATTGATCAAGCCGACCAGCATTAGGTTATGGTACCATAGGATCTGATAAATCCCGTTATCATACTGCACCCATGGTTATGTGTGGGTTAGGTGGGTAATGACTGAATCTTATTGTTAATTTACCCTTGGGTGGTTTATTAATGCGAGAAGCGAGATAGTCGAGTCACGAAGGTTTGAATGTTATTAGCGAGACGACCATAAATAGTTTTCACAATTAAAACGAGGATGATTTAAACGAGTTAACGATTTGGAAACGATTTGAACAAGATTAAACGAATTGGATAAACGATTGGTTTTTGGTAAAGTGTTTAGATAACGGGACGGGTGTACTATCGTGAAAACATGGTAGATACGCCGATGGTACTTCTTATATATAAGTGTTTTCAACATATTACATACCGTGGCGTTATCTAGTTCACTTGGGTAAACAATTTTGAAACGATGTCACCTAACGATGTTTTCGAAAGGATATAAACTATACGAGATTTATTAAACGAGTTAATACGAAATGTATTACAATTTGGTTTACTAAAAAAAATGTTTTGGGTTAAGAATCATGGCTATGAGGTTTTATAAATTATAACCCACTTGATTTGAATTGGTTAATTTCGTTGCAATATTATACTCTTTTCAAAACAAGGTTTTTTTAATAAGGTATTGCAACATTTAAACTAGCCATGAATCCGACACTCCTATAAAACCTATGTACTCTCCAGCATTTCTTTGCTGACTTTGTTTTTACATATGTTTCAGGTGTTGATGCTTGATGTTGATTGCTAGGATGCATGAGTCACATAGTATCTGGATGAGGCATTAGTGACATAATAATAATGATAGTCGATATGTAACTTGTTTGTTTCATGTTAAAACAATGAATGAATAAATAAAACGAAACTTTTTGTATTCCATGGTTGTGAAACAATAATTCTGCCACGACAATCCCCGATGTTTCCGCCACGATTTGTTGTTTTACATGATCGGGGTGTGACAGAAGAGTTGGTATCAGAGCCCATGGTTATTGGGAATTAGGTTATTAGTAATGCTTTGACCTAGACTATAACTTTCTAGGACCCCAACGCGAGTTTTTCTTGCGTTTAGATTTTAAAACAAAACCGTCACCTACCCTTAGGTGATAACCACAATGAGAACACAAATTTCGAATCTGCTTCGAAAATTTATCATCCGTTCTAGGATGATTGATTACTAGGTTTTGAACCCTCTATTGTAAGGTTTTGAACCCTTCCAGTTTGTCTCATTTTTGGCTTAATGCCTTCTGAGTTTTCAAAATCTCGTCAAAGTTTGGGTCTAAATAATGTGAACACGTGCAAACTGGAAGAGTGAATGCCTGTACCCTGAGTTTTCTGTCTAAGGCTAGAGTGTTCGTACAAATCCACATAATCGGACCAATCACTCTTACCTGGGAACTCTTGGGGTGAGTGTTCACTTATAGGCGAGCATGTCTTCGCGATACATTATTTTGATTCATTTACTTGGATTAGTCACTGCGTGTCATTTGTTTGTTCGAGGTAACAAACAAATGATCGCCTTCCTTGTGTTTTGTCGATGTTTTCAATACCTCTTTTGTTTTTCCTAATTATCAACCTCACTCATTTCTCATATTTCCTTGTTAGACCATGCCTCCTCGACGTGATGCACAATCTTTTACTGCTGAAGAGGTCGCAACCCTTGTCTCTCAGCAAATGGCTGCTGTGCTTCCAGGCGTTGTGACCCAAATCCACGAGTTATACAACAACAATAATAACAACAATAATGCACAGTGTAATTTCAAGAATTTCAATTCTGCTAAGCCACTAAAGTTTTCTGGGTCACAAGGAGCAACTGTGCTCCTGCAGTGGTTCGAGAGTATCGAGAGCACATTCAGACATGTGCAGTGTCCGAATGCGCGTAAGGTTGAATTTGCATCAAGCGTGTTTGAGAAGCGTGCTCTTACGTGGTGGAACGGTGTTATGCGCGATAGGGGTGCCGAAGTGGCATTGGCACAAACATGGGATGAGCTTCGAGCTCTCATGATGAAAGAGTTTTGTCCCCGTCACGAAATTCGAGCTTTGGAATGAGAGTTTGACGATCTGAAACAAGACGTGGGTGAACACCGTGCGTATACGGATCGTTTCAAGGAACTCAATCTTTTGTGTCCTACTATGGTTACCCCATTGGAGAAAGCGACAGAGAGGTATATCGATGGTTTACCCGATTCCATACCGGATATTGTGACTGGCATTAATCCTACTACTGTTCGTCACGCGATCGAGTTGTCAGCTACCTTGACTGAGTCTCAAGTCAGGAAGGGTAAACTTACCCGCAAGGGTGATAAGAAGAAGTCGACCATTCTGTTAAAGGCAAGGATAAGGGTAAGGAGAAGAAGGGTGAGTCTTTGAAGATGTCGAGAAAACAAAAGGGTGCTCAGAATTTTGCAGTAACTGCACGAAATGCTCAGAATCCTCAGAACCCACCGGCTCAACCACCTGCGAAGAAAGTATATACTGGTACCGCACCTCATTGTGCTTGCTGCAACGGTCATCATGTTGCACAACAAGCTTGTAAGCAATGCACAACGTGTGGTAAGCATGGACATCTGGCCAACATCTGTCGTTTGGGTCAGAATCAAGTTGCTCAGGTTCAAGCTCCAGTTCAGGGGAATGCTGCTAGATTCCCACCTGGCTCATGTTTCAATTGTGGAGAGTTTGGTCACTTCCGCAACAACTGTACGAGGTTGGTGAATGCAAATGCGAATCCGAACGTGAATGTCAATGCGAATGTGAATCCCGCTCGCGGAAGAGCGTACAACTTGAATGCCAACGAAGCAAGGGCTGAGAACGAGGTGGTCAATGGTACGTTCCTTGTTAACAATCAACCTGCATCTATTCTTTTTTATTCTGGTGCCGATAGAAGTTTTGTTTCGTTATCTTTTGAACCTTTACTTGCGATACCTAGAACTAAACTGAGGAAACCCTTATCTGTCGAAGTTGCTACTGGTAAGCCTCTTGTTCTCGATTCTGTTATTCGCGATTGTCAGTTGAACCTTGATGACCATCTTTTTCCTATTGACCTCACACCGATGCAACTTGGGAGTTTCGATATTATCGTGGGGATGGATTGGTTAACCAAACATCATGCTGAGGTGGTTTGTTTCGATAAGATTGTTCGTATTCCTCTTCCGTCTAGCGATGTTCTGGAAGTTCGTGGCGAGAAACCATCTGGTGGATTGAAGCTTATGTCGTGTACGAAAGCCCAAAGTTATTTGCGAAAAGGATATGTTGCTTTCCTGGCACATGTCACCGAGGAGAAAGGCAAGAGCATGAGTATTCAGGATATTCCGATTGTTCGGGATTATCCATAGGTGTTTCCTGATAAACTGCCTGGCTTGCCTCCAGTTCTTCAAGTCAAGTTTCATATTGACCTTGTACCCAATGCCAACCCGATTGCAAAAGCACCTTATCGTCTTGCACCGTCTGAGATGCAAGAGTTATCGAAACAGCTTCAAGAGTTATCTGATAAAGGATTCATCCGTCCGAGCTTTTCTCCTTGGGGAGCTCCTGTTCTCTTTGTGAAAAAGAAAGATGGATCTTTTTGAATGTGTATCGATTATCGTGAGCTTAATAAGCTTACCATCAAGAATCGATATCCCCTACCTCGAATTGATGATCTCTTCGACCAGCTGCAAGGTTCTTCATGCTTTTCCAATATCGATCTGCGTTCTGGGTATCATCAACTTCGTGTTCTCGAAGAAGATATTCCCAAAACTGCTTTCCGCATGAGATATGGGCATTACGAGTTCACTGTCATGCCTTTTGGTTTGACAAATGCCCCAGCTATCTTCATGGACTTAATGAATAGGGTCTGTAAACCTTATTTAGACAAGTTCATCATTGTGTTTATCGATCATATTCTCATTTATTCAAAGTCTCGAGCCGAGCACGAGCAACACCTTCGCTTAACATTGGAACTCCTTAAGAAGGAACAACTTTTTGCTAAATTCTCCAAGTGTGAATTTTGGCTTAAAGAAGTTCATTTCTTGGGTCATATAGTCAACGAGCAGGGTATTCATGTGGATCTATCCAAGATTGCTGCAATTAAGGATTGGAATACGCCGATAACACATACAGAAATTCGTTCTTTTCTTGGTCTTGCTGGTTATTATCGTCGATTCATTTCTAATTTCTCGAAGATTGCGGTTCCACTCACTGCTTTGACTCAGAAGAATAAGCCTTTTGAGTGGGGACCCAAGCAAGAAGAAGCATTCCAAACGCTGAAACAGAAGCTTTGTGATGCTCCTGTTCTATCGTTGCCCGAAGGAAACGGTGATTTCGTTGTCTACTGTGACGCATCTAATCTAGGACTTGGTTGCGTTCTTATGCAACGAGGTAAAGTCATAGCTTATGCGTCTAGACAGTTGAAAGTTCACGAGAAGAACTATACAACTCATGATCTTGAGTTAGGAGCTGTGGTTTTCGCGCTTAAAAGCTGGAGACACTACCTCTATGGAACGAAGTGTGTGGTTTTCACAGACCACAAAAGTCTCCAGCATATTCTCAATCAGAAGGAGCTGAACATGAGGCAACGACGTTGGGTTGAGCTCCTGAACGATTATGATTGCGAAATTCGCTACCATCCTGGTAAGGCGAATGTCGTAGCCGATGCGCTTAGTCGAAAGGAACGAGTCAAGCTTCATTCTGTTCGCACTCTATCTGATCTTCAATCTCGTGTCCTTCAAGCTCAACGATCTTGTGTGATCAAAGGCTTACTGAAAAATGAGCTACCGCTTCAACTCGAACTTAAACTCGAAAGGAAAGACGATGGTTTGCTTTACTTCAAGGATCGTTTGTGGATTCCGAAACAAGGCGATCTTCACACTTTAGTGTTGGACGAATCTCACAAGTCTCGATATTCTATCCATCCTGGTGCTGATAAAATGTACAAGGATCTTTGTACTCAGTACTGGTGGCCTGGTATGAAAAAGGATGTTGCCTTGTATCTATCGAAATGCCTAACTTGTCTCAAAGTCAAGGCTGAACATCAACGACCTTCTGGTTTGCTTGTACAACCAGAGATACCGGTTTGGAAGTGGGAGAACATTGCTATGGATCTCATCACAAAGTTACCGAGTACATCTAAAGGTCACGATGCGATTTGGGTTGTTATCGATCGTTTAACGAAATCAACTCATTTTATTCCGATTCGCGAGGATCTATCTGCTGATAAACTTGCAAAGATTTATGTTGACGAGATTGTATCACGACATGGTGTTCCTTTGGATATCATTTCTGATCGTGATGCTCGATTTTCATCTCATTTCTGGAAGACAATGCAATCTGCTTTGGGAACCCAACTAAATCTAAGCACTGCTTATCATCCCCAAACAGATGGACAATCTGAGAGAACGATTCAAACTTTGGAGGATATGCTTAGAGTATGCGTGATAGACTTTGGGGGTAATTGGGATTCTCATCTTCCATTGATCGAGTTCTCTTACAACAATAGTCATCATGCTAGTATTAATATGGCACCATTCGAAGCTCTCTACGGTCGAAAATGTCGTTCACCTGTCTGTTGGAATGAGATTGGTGAAGCTCAGCTTACTGGACCTGAGCTCATTCCGGAAACAACAGACAAAATCAAGAAAATTCGCGATAATCTTGTGACAGGTCGAAGCCATCAAAAGAGTTATGCGGATATGCGACGCAAGCCCTTAGAATTTCAAGTCGGCGACCGTGTCCTACACAAGGTGTCACCTTGGAAGGGAGTGGTAAGATTTGGAAAGAAAGGAAAACTTGCACCACGATATGTTGGACCATTTAAGATTGTGGAAAGGATTGGGAAGGTTGCCTATTGACTAGAGCTACCTCCAGAGCTTGGAAATATTCATCCGACTTTTCATGTGTCCAATTTGCGAAAGTGTTTAGCTGATGCTGATCTTCACATTCCTCTCGACGAAATCCAAATCAATGAAACAATGCACTTTGTCGAGAAACCTGTGGAGATAGTGGACCGTACATTCAAACAGTTGAAGAACAAACGGATTCGATTGGTCAAGGTTCGCTGGGATTCCAAACATGGCCCAGAGTTTACCTGGGAACGTGAGGACCATATGAAGACGAAGTATCCGCATTTGTTTTCACAAGCTTCCTCTAGTTAAAATTTCAGGACGAAATTTCCTGAAGTAGGGAAAACTGTGACAACTGTGTTCTGTAATCAATGTACAATGTAAAAAAATGTTGATTATTAATAAAAAAATGTGCTTTGGTTTTATTATATGTGTTTTGGTGTTATTATGTGTGTAATTGTGTTTGATAATTTTACAATTTGATTCGATTCTGATTTCAAGCTTTACATCGCTTTCTGGAAGATTATACGCAAACTGGTGCGTAAACGCAGTCAGTTTAATGCGACGAACACTCCGGAATAGTTAAATAGTCTTAACATACCTTAAATAACCTTTACATAACTTAGAAATAAGTTTTGGATGGTTTGGTATGCCGAAATCAAGTTTATTCGCTTACAGGGACTAGTTTCGACAAACTGTGAAAGTATGCCGATTCGTACTATAACGAACATTTCGGAACTTGATCATAAGTTAAACATACCCTAAATATCCTTTACATAGCTTAGAACTAGGCTTTGAGGGGTTCGGTAAGCTAAAATAAACTTTATTGATCAATAGGGACTAAAAGCGTCAAAAAGTGCACAAGTTTGCATTTTCTCGCTTATCTTACGTTCTGAATATATCCGGACATCCAAAAATTTATGTAATCATTAAAATATTTTATTTTAGTGATTGGCTTGATAAAATTCCATTCGTCGCATAATTTGGATCGTTTTTACGTGCGTTACGACTTCCGCCGTAATTAACCGAACAACGCAACCATACGACCAAACGAGCCGACATCCGAGATATTTTTGAGCATGTTTTGAGTTCCCTATACTTTAACGTCATTTTTGAGCCTTGAAATGGGGTTAACGGGGTTCAAACGCATCGAAAAAGGCCTTAAACATGTGCAGGGACCATTTCTGCCATTTTGGCAAAAAGTTTGGAGCTGTTACCTGGTGGCGCTACACCATGTGGTGGCGTTGATAGCCAAAAGACAAGGGGGTACATGCACTAATCGGCGTTTGTCTCAATTGCTGAGTGTTATGTGCCTTATGTCCAAGGCTTGATGCAACACCACAATCGAGCCGGGGGTCTCATTGGAAGCAGCCTCTCTATTCCTACGGGGTAGAGGTAAGGCTGTCTACATCTCACCCTCCTCAGACCCTACCTTAGCTTTGCTATTGGTGGGATATACTGAGTATGATGATGATGATGATGACCTGGTGGCGCTACACCACCAGCTTCTGCCTATCCCGTGGCGTAGCGCCAGCACCTGATCTGGACAGAAAGTTGATTTTATGCATTTGTCAGCAATGAGGTCGAACTTGGGGGTCTATTTTGTAACATTTTCAATACCGTTAGCTGGTTTTGGGGCACCCCTAGTATCCCAAAACCATGGGCCACATGTGTACGATCCAGATCAAAGCACGTTTTACGATGAACGATCCTAACGGTTGTTCCAAATCTATAAATACCCCTCACCATTTACTCTCAAAACCCACACTTGATCCTGAAATTTCTCTAAGTTGGAGCTTTAGCACTCCATACCTGAGAATATGGGATCAAGACTCCATTCTTGGACCTTTTGTAAGTCCTCTTTCGTTCTTTTATGCGTTTTAGCATGAAAGTCAAACTGATTTTGACTTTCTGCATTGACCAGTTTATGGTCAATGCAAAGTTCGTTTGAACTTCATAATGTGAGCGTAATTACGATGGTTATAGTGCCTAGTGACTATACCTACTGATTACCACGTTATCTAGGCTTTGTGACGAGTCGTAGTTTCGGCCAAAATGCGTATTCTTGCGTATTTTGTAACCAAACTACTTTTAGGTATCAAAACAGTTTGTTTTGATACCAAACCTATTTTCTAAATTCGTTAAACATGTTTTAGCATGTTTAGCTCGTCACTTTTAGATTAGTGCTTGTGTAGAGTTGTAAGTCAAGCGGACTAAACACCCGCTTAGACTTTCGAACTCGACTCGTTTGGTCGATCATTAGGATCCGACCAAGCATGTTTAGTGTCACACCCCGACCACGTAGAACATACAAAATGTGGCGGAAATGTCGAGGAGTGTTGTAACAGAATTAATGTTTCAAATCCATGGCAATTGAAGTTTCGTTTTATTAATCAAAAGTGTTACAATGTCTTAATAAACAAAGAAGTACAACATAATTAACTAGTCTTGTCTCGTTTTAAGTCACTAAGGCACAGGTCCGCCTAAGTATGTCTTGATAAGTCCTATGCTTCATCTCCTGAAAACACATGTGAAAATAGGTACGTCAGCATAAAAATGCCGGTGAGATACATAGGTTTTGTGAAAATAGAATTCATGACTTATGTTGGAGAAAATGTTTAGTCATGAACCTTGTAATTTGCTTTGTCTTGTAAATCATTTGAAAAACAATAAGTTCAGATGATATGTATAAATAAGTGAAATAATGTATGGTTAAATGAATAACCATTTAAGATGAGTTTGTATAAGATAAGTTGTTTGTAAAACAATGTCTTGTGAAAAGTATGTTATTTGTATAAAATGTTCTATGTATCAAACTGAAATGATTCAAATAACGCTACGACATGTAATACCATACAAACACTTATATATAGGAAGTACCAGCGGCGTATCCACCATGTTTGTATCATATTACACACGCATCGTTACTTAATCACTTAATCAAACCAAACCACCAATATAGAATGTCTATGTTTAACAATTGAAGAAATGTTTATGTATGGTAAGTAATGTAAAGTTAAACGAATAACCTTATAGTAGCATATAAAAAGTATACTTTGGATTTGTAAGTAGCATATTAAACTATGTTTTTGGTTTAGTAAGTAACATATCAAAATATGCTTTGGATGTGATAAATAACATATTAAACTATGTTTTTGGTTTAGTAAGTAACATATCAAAATATGCTTTGGATGTGATAAATAACATATTAAACTATGTTTTTGGTTTAGTAAGTAACATATCAAAATATGCTTTGGATGTGATAAATAACATATTAAACTATGTTTTTGGTTTAGTAAGTAACATATCAAAATATGCTTTGGATGTGATAAATAACATATTAAACTATGTTTTTGGTTTAGTAAGTAACATATCAAAATATGCTTTGGATGTGATAAATAACATATTAAACTATGTTTTAGTTTAGTAAATAACATATCAAAATATGCTTTGGATGATTTATAAAATAAATATGTTGGTTTTGAACAATACCACACATGAGAGTATATCAAACTATACTTTAATAGTGTGATTTAAGAATTCATTCAGACCTGGTGCATCAAAATACACCTTTGAGACTATAAGGATACCACAAAGGCAATCCCTATTTGGATGGAGCAACAAATTGGTTTCAGACATTCCATGCCAACAGGAATGGGGTGTCAAATCCTATAGCGCTATATCATACTAACAATCGGTCTGGTGAACAAAATAAGTACAATTCAACCATTTATTTTATGTTTTTAGAGAAATCAGTGTTTAAAACCATAGATAGTCATTTAGTTTGTCAAAAGATAAGTAATAACTTGTATGATCAAATGTCAAAATGTAAGTATGTGATGAAATCAGTTGTACTAAGTAATGCACACAATGGGCACACGTAGCATGAAATGTAATGTAAAATGATGTACCAAGTATGCTAAGTTAACATACGAAGCAGAAAAGTCATGTAAATCAATGTACTAATAGTGTACTAATGAACATAACCAGTATATGATGTGAAAACAGGAAAGCATGAAAGTAACAAGTAGGCACATGTGTTTCACCCCAAAACAGTTTGGAAAACAGTAAAAGAGGGGTCTATGTACTCACTTGATATTGCTCAGATGTCTAAAGATAACCACCAAGTAATGCTAGAGATCTCGGAATCAAACGACACCTAATATAGGTAACTATGTTAACAACCGGACCTAAATCGGAAGACTGGGTAGTATTAGGGTTTGTAAACCAAATGAGTGTAGGAACTCATATGATATGGTTTAACAAAGCCTACATACTAAATGAAACTTAACTTAAGTGCTTTCGACCCATTACGACCCGTTTAGGTAGCTTATGCTACTTTAACGCGTCGTTCGCGTGAAACGTGTTCGGACCGCCTAACTAGCCCTATGACAAGTGTTATATGCCTAAACATGTTACATAATCAGTTATGTGGCAAAAGTTTAGGTTACATATGCTAAATTACCAATTATGCATGAAAAGGGTATTCTGGTAATTTACCTAAGGCATATAAACAACCTATCATACAACTACTCAAACGATGTGACCATAGGGTATAACCTCGGAAGGTTATTCCCTACCTACTATGGTCACCTAATGTATTTGGTCGGATCCTAATGATCGACCAAATGGGTCGAGTTCGAAGGTATAGGCGATTTATCAGATCGCCTACCCTACGACTCTAGACAACGTGGTAATCAGTGGGCATAGTCCCAAGGGACTATGACCAACGTGATTACACTCACGTTGCGAAGTTCAAACGAACTTCGCATTGACCATAAGCTGGTCAACGCTGAAAGTCAAACAAAGTTTGACTTTCTGACTCTAAAATCAATAAAATAAGGAAAAGAACGAAAGAATACTTACCCAGGGTCCCCGAATGCTAATCCCGATCCAAGAACTCAGGTATGAAACAATGGTTTCAACTTAGAGCTCTCAAATCAGAATTCTTGTAAGTTTTAAAGCAATGGGGGGTGGGGTATTTATAGTATTCGGGTAACCGTTAAGATCATTTCATGGAATAACGTGATTCGATCACATCCGTACACTTGTTGGAAGGTTATGGAAGCTAAAATATGATCTTATCAGCTGACTAAGCGAATTAGAACATGTGGTGGAGGATGGAACAGCTGCAAACAGGCTGTGAAATACACTGCATCTGGTCTGCAGACCCCTAGCGCACCGCTACGTTAAAAGTGTAGCGCACCGCTAGGCCCTAGTTTGGCAGAATTACACTTTTGGTCCCTGTATTGCAATCAGCCCATTTTCGACACGTTTAAGGCCCGTTAACCCCATTTCAAAGCTCTAAGATGAAGTTAAAGTATAGGGAACTTAAAACATGTTCAAAAATATCTCGGATGTCGGTTCGTTTGGCCGTACGAACGCGATGTTCGCTTAATTACGACGGAATGCGCATAAGCGCGAAAAACGAACCAAAAGACGCGACGAATGGATTTTTCTTATGGCGAACACTAAAATAAAATATTTTAGTGCTTACATAAATTTTTGGATGTCCGGAAGTATTCAGAACGTAAGTTATGCGCGAAAATGCAAACTTGTGCACTTTTTGACACTTTTAGTCCCTGAATGACCCAAAAGTTTATTTTAGCACACCGAACACCTCAAAGCCTATTTTTAAGCTATATAAAGGATATTTATGGTATGTTTAACTTATGGCCATGTTCCGGAATGTCTGTTACAGCTCAAATTGGCATACTTTCGCAGTTTGTCAACTTTAGTCCCTGTAAGCGATTTAACTTGATTTTGCCATACCAAAGCCTTCAAAACTTATTTCTAAGTTATGTAAAGGTTATTTAAGGTATGTTAAGTCTATTTCACTATTCCAGAGTGTTTGTTGCATTAAACTGGTTATATTTACGCACCAGTGCGTGTATAACCTTCCAGAAAGTGATTTAGAGCTTGAAATTGAACTAGAGTTGATATGTGCAAATGATACACATATATTTAACAAATCCCAAGTATGAAATACAATATTTCATTGGTTTGGCATTTGTCTGATGGTTGAAGTGACACAGGTGTTACAGTCTCCCCTACTTTAGGAAATTTCGTCCCGAAATTTAATTTTAGAGGAAACTTATGAAGATAGCTGTGACGATTTCGCCTTCTAATAGATCCTTTAAACCCTTAAGAAAAACTCTGGGCCATGTTAGGAATTTTAGCGAATTTGTTAACCATCAAAGTGAATTCCTTGCAGTAGTAAAACATGGAATTTTGAACTACGGACAGAAGAACGTTTCTTATGAAGACTTATCATAGGAAACTTGGTGTGTGATTGAGATCAGAATTGAGAATAAATGACATTGGTCGAGGTCCAAGACTTCTCTCGTATCATGATTCTTGTCACTATAGGTCTTAACACATGACAAAGCTTCCTGTGGTTTCTGTGCACTGAATTCCATAATTATGTAGGCCTCCATAATTACGTAATTCCTTGCCCAGTCCGCACAGTTCATTTCATAATGCGTAGAGGAAAAAATCAATTGAATAAACATGAAGCGACCTGACTAGACCACCAAAGGGTCCTTTTAATTTGATCAATGAACGAGCCTTTTAATTAGATCAACGCATGATCTTCTTAACTAGACCGTCGCACAATCTCGTTAAATAGACCACTTAAGGGATCTTATAAATTATATCATCACATGATATTTCTAATCAGATTTTCAAAATCAATCTGTTTGACCAGACCATGCAAGAGGTCCAATTTATAGAATAGTACTTTAAAACCCAAAGGACTTGACTACTACGTAGAAGTCCATTAAGGATTTAAGATAGTATCTTTGGATATCCTTTTATGAATCCCTCATATAAGATATGGAAGATTCTACGAGGATTTGGATGGGTCACAAACAACCACAAAACATAGAAGAAAACACATAAGCACATAATTAGTTAACTTGATTCTTTAATTCGTTCTCTTTAGGTATAGATAATTAAAGCACACTAGGAATCCAATCCATGGATTTCATTTGGCACTTTAATCTTTTCAAGAATCTATCTTATGAAGATAGAAGGATTCTTAGTAAGAATTTGGCTTTGTTTCTTAAAAGAAACAAGTGTTTAAGGTTCTAGGGGAGATCACAAGTGATCATAAAATGACAGAACCACACGAGTAGTTTGTATTTGGGTTGACATCATAAGGTTGTATCAAACATTCACACAATCGTATCAGTTTTTGCAAAAATAAAAACGACGAATTTTTATTTATATAACAACTGACTTGTCTTTAAACGTCAAAGATTACAACCAAGGGAAATAACAAAACACTAGTTGTTTACTGCTGCATCATTGTTTCCGTCTGCCTTATTGATGTTAAATGCTCATCCACGCGCTGGAGGTGCGTTAACAAGTCTTGGGCAATTGTTCCTGTAGTGGGTAAGGTCACCACAGTTATAACATGACCCCGGAGGGAACCGTGCTTGAACAGCAGCAGGGTTTACAGCAGCTTGATTTGCAAAACGACAAACATTGATCAAATGTCCCAACCGCCCACAGTGGGTACATTTGTGACACTGTTCTTGCGCTAGATGATGACGGTTGCATTTGTTGCACAAAGGTGCGGTACCAACATAGTTTTGCCTTTTGCGAGGTTGTGCTGGTTGGTTTAGTGCAACCTGTTTGTCTTGAGCAGATACAGCGCAGTTTTGAGAGGCTTTGCGCTTCTTCTTCTTGGACACCTCAGCATTTTCTTCCTTTGGTTCCACATGAGCAGTCTTGTCAGATGGTCTTGGGTCGCCCTTCCGAAACAGCTTTTTCTTTCTGATGTGGGATTCAGTCAGAGTGGCAGACAGTTCAATGGCTTGTCTGACAGTAATAGGGTTGCTGCCAGTAACAATATCCTGAACTAAGTCAGGAAGACCATCTGTATATTTCTCGATCGCCTTATCCACAGGAGTAACCATAGCAGGACACAACAGGCTCAATTCTTCAAAACGGTCAGTATAGGCTCGATGTTCACCACTGTCTTGCTTCAAATCATCAAACTCCCTCTCCAAAGCTCGTAGTTCATGACGAGGGCAAAACTCCTTCATCATAAGAGCCCTAAGCTCAGCCCAAGTCTGCGCTAATGCTACATCAGCACCGCGATCTCTCATCACCCCGTTCCACCACGTGAGAACCCTCTTCTGAAACACACTCGAAGAAAACTCGACCTTGCGATTTTCAGGACACTGAACGTGACGGAAAGTATTCTCAATGCTTTCGAACCATTGAAGAAGCCCAGTTGCTCCCTCAGAACCACTAAACTTGAGTGGTTTAGCCGAGTTGAAACTCTTGAAGTTGCATGGAGCGTTGTTGTTGTTGATGGCTTGCATCATTTGAGCATAAAGATTTGGGAAGGCAACAGCCATTTGCTGCGCGATGATTTCCGCCAGTTCGGCATTTGCCATGTGATTGTCGCGTCGAGGAGGCATTCTAAAAGAGGAACATGAAAAGAAATGAGTGAGAGATTTAGACGAAATGAATGAGATGAATCAAATCTGATGAAAGCAAGGATAGTGGTCATTTGTTTGTTACTACAAAGTAAACAAACTACACACAGTGTCTAATCAAAGTAAATGGATTAAAATAATGTATCGCGAAGACATGCTCTCCTATAAGTGAACACTCATCCCAAGAATTCCCAGGTAAGCACAACTGGTCTCGCGTCTGATGAGATGTATACGAAGTGCTTGCCTAGACAGAAAACCCAGAATACAGGCATTCACCCTTCCAGTTTGCACGTGTTCACATTATTTAAAACCCAAAACCTTAACGAAATTTTGAAAACTCAAAGGGGTTCAAAACCATATAATAAAGGGTTCAAAACCTTACAATAGAGAGTTCAAAACCTAGAAATCTATCATCCTAGAACAGATGATTAGTTTTCAAAGCAGTTTTGAAATTTATGTTCTTGTTGTGGTCGTCGCCTAAGGATAGGTGACGGTATTGTTTTATGACTAAACGCAAGTAAACTCGCGTTAGGGTCCTAGAAAAGTTATAGACTAGGTCAAAGCATTACTAATAACCTAATTCCCTATAACCATTGGCTCTGATACCATCTTTTCTGTCACACCCCGACCACGTAGAACATACAAAACGTGGCGGAAATGTCGAGGAGTGTTGTAACAGAATTAATGTTTCAAATCCATGGCAATTGAAGTTTCGTTTTATTAATCAAAAGTGTTACAATGTCTTAATAAACAAAGAAGTACAACATAATTAACTAGTCTTGTCTCGTTTTAAGTCACTAAGGCACAGGTCCGCCTAAGTATGTCTTGATAAGTCCTATGCTTCATCTCCTGAAAACACATGTGAAAATAGGTACGTCAGCATAAAAATGCCGGTGAGATACATAGGTTTTGTGAAAATAGAATTCATGACTTATGTTGGAGAAAATGTTTAGTCATGAACCTTGTAATTTGCTTTGTCTTGTAAATCATTTGAAAAACAATAAGTTCAGATGATATGTATAAATAAGTGAAATAATGTATGGTTAAATGAATAACCATTTAAGATGAGTTTGTATAAGATAAGTTGTTTGTAAAACAATGTCTTGTGAAAAGTATGTTATTTGTATAAAATGTTCTATGTATCAAACTGAAATGATTCAAATAACGCTACGACATGTAATACCATACAAACACTTATATATAGGAAGTACCAGCGGCGTATCCACCATGTTTGTATCATATTACACACGCATCGTTACTTAATCACTTAATCAAACCAAACCACCAATATAGAATGTCTATGTTTAACAATTGAAGAAATGTTTATGTATGGTAAGTAATGTAAAGTTAAACGAATAACCTTATAGTAGCATATAAAAAGTATACTTTGGATTTGTAAGTAGCATATTAAACTATGTTTTTGGTTTAGTAAGTAACATATCAAAATATGCTTTGGATGTGATAAATAACATATTAAACTATGTTTTTGGTTTAGTAAGTAACATATCAAAATATGCTTTGGATGTGATAAATAACATATTAAACTATGTTTTTGGTTTAGTAAGTAACATATCAAAATATGCTTTGGATGTGATAAATAACATATTAAACTATGTTTTTGGTTTAGTAAGTAACATATCAAAATATGCTTTGGATGTGATAAATAACATATTAAACTATGTTTTAGTTTAGTAAATAACATATCAAAATATGCTTTGGATGATTTATAAAATAAATATGTTGGTTTTGAACAATACCACACATGAGAGTATATCAAACTATACTTTAATAGTGTGATTTAAGAATTCATTCAGACCTGGTGCATCAAAATACACCTTTGAGACTATAAGGATACCACAAAGGCAATCCCTATTTGGATGGAGCAACAAATTGGTTTCAGACATTCCATGCCAACAGGAATGGGGTGTCAAATCCTATAGCGCTATATCATACTAACAATCGGTCTGGTGAACAAAATAAGTACAATTCAACCATTTATTTTATGTTTTTAGAGAAATCAGTGTTTAAAACCATAGATAGTCATTTAGTTTGTCAAAAGATAAGTAATAACTTGTATGATCAAATGTCAAAATGTAAGTATGTGATGAAATCAGTTGTACTAAGTAATGCACACAATGGGCACACGTAGCATGAAATGTAATGTAAAATGATGTACCAAGTATGCTAAGTTAACATACGAAGCAGAAAAGTCATGTAAATCAATGTACTAATAGTGTACTAATGAACATAACCAGTATATGATGTGAAAACAGGAAAGCATGAAAGTAACAAGTAGGCACATGTGTTTCACCCCAAAACAGTTTGGAAAACAGTAAAAGAGGGGTCTATGTACTCACTTGATATTGCTCAGATGTCTAAAGATAACCACCAAGTAATGCTAGAGATCTCGGAATCAAACGGCACCTAATATAGGTAACTATGTTAACAACCGGACCTAAATCGGAAGACTGGGTAGTATTAGGGTTTGTAAACCAAATGAGTGTAGGAACTCATATGATATGGTTTAACAAAGCCTACATACTAAATGAAACTTAACTTAAGTGCTTTCGACCCATTACGACCCGTTTAGGTAGCTTATGCTACTTTAACGCGTCGTTCGCGTGAAACGTGTTCGGACCGCCTAACTAGCCCTATGACAAGTGTTATATGCCTAAACATGTTACATAATCAGTTATGTGGCAAAAGTTTAGGTTACATATGCTAAATTACCAATTATGCATGAAAAGGGTATTCTGGTAATTTACCTAAGGCATATAAACAACCTATCATACAACTACTCAAACGATGTGACCATAGGGTATAACCTCGGAAGGTTATTCCCTACCTACTATGGTCACCTAATGTATTTGGTCGGATCCTAATGATCGACCAAATGGGTCGAGTTCGAAGGTATAGGCGATTTATCAGATCGCCTACCCTACGACTCTAGACAACGTGGTAATCAGTGGGCATAGTCCCAAGGGACTATGACCAACGTGATTACACTCACGTTGCGAAGTTCAAACGAACTTCGCATTGACCATAAGCTGGTCAACGCTGAAAGTCAAACAAAGTTTGACTTTCTGACTCTAAAATCAATAAAATAAGGAAAAGAACGAAAGAATACTTACCCAGGGTCCCCGAATGCTAATCCCGATCCAAGAACTCAGGTATGAAACAATGGTTTCAACTTAGAGCTCTCAAATCAGAATTCTTGTAAGTTTTAAAGCAATGGGGGGTGGGGTATTTATAGTATTCGGGTAACCGTTAAGATCATTTCATGGAATAACGTGATTCGATCACATCCGTACACTTGTTGGAAGGTTATGGAAGCTAAAATATGATCTTATCAGCTGACTAAGCGAATTAGAACATGTGGTGGAGGATGGAACAGCTGCAAACAGGCTGTGAAATACACTGCATCTGGTCTGCAGACCCCTAGCGCACCGCTACGTTAAAAGTGTAGCGCACCGCTAGGCCCTAGTTTGGCAGAATTACACTTTTGGTCCCTGTATTGCAATCAGCCCATTTTCGACACGTTTAAGGCCCGTTAACCCCATTTCAAAGCTCTAAGATGAAGTTAAAGTATAGGGAACTTAAAACATGTTCAAAAATATCTCGGATGTCGGTTCGTTTGGCCGTACGAACGCGATGTTCGCTTAATTACGACGGAATGCGCATAAGCGCGAAAAACGAACCAAAAGACGCGACGAATGGATTTTTCTTATGGCGAACACTAAAATAAAATATTTTAGTGCTTACATAAATTTTTGGATGTCCGGAAGTATTCAGAACGTAAGTTATGCGCGAAAATGCAAACTTGTGCACTTTTTGACACTTTTAGTCCCTGAATGACCCAAAAGTTTATTTTAGCACACCGAACACCTCAAAGCCTATTTTTAAGCTATATAAAGGATATTTATGGTATGTTTAACTTATGGCCATGCTCCGGAATGTCTGTTACAGCTCAAATTGGCATACTTTCGCAGTTTGTCAACTTTAGTCCCTGTAAGCGATTTAACTTGATTTTGCCATACCAAAGCCTTCAAAACTTATTTCTAAGTTATGTAAAGGTTATTTAAGGTATGTTAAGTCTATTTCACTATTCCAGAGTGTTTGTTGCATTAAACTGGTTATATTTACGCACCAGTGCGTGTATAACCTTCCAGAAAGTGATTTAGAGCTTGAAATTGAACTAGAGTTGATATGTGCAAATGATACACATATATTTAACAAATCCCAAGTATGAAATACAATATTTCATTGGTTTGGCATTTGTCTGATGGTTGAAGTGACACAGGTGTTACATTTAGTGACCATAGTTTCATAGGGAATAACCTTCCGAGGTTATACCTTATGGTCACTTAGGTTTAATTAGTTGTATGATAGGTAGTTTATATGCCTTAGGTAAATGACCAAAATACCCTTTTCATGCATAATTGGTAATTAAGCATATGTAACATAAACTTTTTTCACGTAACTGATTATGCAACATATATAAACATGTTTAGGCATATAATACTTGTCATAGGACTAGTTAGACGTCTCGAACATGCGTTTGCGCGCACGACGCGTTAAAGTAGCGTAAGCTACCTTAATGGGTCGTGATGGGTCGAAAGCACTTAGGTTAGGTTCCGATCTAGAATGTAGACTTTGTTAAACCACATCACATGAGTTCCAACACTCATTTGGTTTACAAGACCTCATTTTAACCGATCTTCCGATTGAGGTGTCAATTTATTTACTAGTGATTCGATTACTAGGTGCTGCTTGATTTCCCTGGTTTACTTGAGTTTGTTGAAGTTCTATTGATTGAGGATACTTTGCACTTCAAGTGAGTACATAGTTCCCCTATTTTACTGTTTTCAATTGTTTTGGGGTGATTCATATGTATCAAAACGATTTTCGATATTTTAACAATGGTTTCAAAAACGATTAAGATGGTTTATACTAAACTAATAACGATTTCAATAATGTGAACAAACTTGTTGGTTGTAGTTACATAATGAATGACATTCATTAGCATTGATCAAGCCGACCAGCACTAGGTTATGGCACCATAGGATCTGACAAATCCCGTTATCATACTGCACCCATGGTTATGTGTGGGTTAGGTAGGTAATGACTGAATCTGATTGTTAATTTACCCTTTGTTGGTTTATTAATGCGAGAAGTGAGATAGTCGAGTCACGAAGGTTTGAATGTTATTAGCGAGACGACCATAAATAGTTTTCACAATTAAAACGAGGATGATTTAAACGAGTTAACGATTTGGAAACGATTTGAACAAGATTAAACGAATTGGATAAACGATTGGTTTTTGGTAAAGTGTTTAGATAACGGGACGGGTGTACTATGGTGAAAACATGGTAGACACGCCCCTGGTACTTCTTATATATAAGTGTTTTCAACATCTTACATACCGTGGCGTTATCTAGTTCACTTGGGTAAACGATTTTGAAACGATGTCACCTAACGATGTTTTCGAAAGGATATAAACCATACGAGATTTATTAAACGAGTTAATACGAAATGTATTACAATTTGGTTTACTAAAACAAATGTTTTGGGTTAAGAATCATAGCTACGAGGTTTTATAAATTATAACCCACTTGATTTGAGTTGGTTAATTTCGTTGCAATATTATACTCTTTTCAAAACAAGGTTTTTTTTTAATAAGGTATTGCAACATTTAAACTAGCCATGAATCCGACACTCCTATAAAACCTATGTACTCGCCAACATTTCTTTGCTGACTTTGTTTTTACATATGTTTTAGGTGTTGATGCTTGATGTTGATTGCTAGGATGCATGAGTCACATAGGATCTGGACGAGGCCTTAGTGACATAATAATAATGATAGTCGATATGTACTTGTTTGTTTCATGTTAAAACAATGTAAATTACTTAATGAATAAATAAAATGAAACTTTTTGTATTCCATGGTTGTGAAACAATAATTCTGCCACGACACTCCCCGACGTTTCCACCACGATTTGTTGTTTTACGTGGTCGGGGTGTGACATTCTGGAATGGGGTTGATCTCCATTCTCTCCCTGTATTGTGCCACATGTTCTTCTGGATCGGTAGTACCGTCATACAGCTTCATATTGGGTGTTTGAAATCGCTTTGGTATCTCAGCATTACATATGGGTGGTGCAAAGCGAGACACCTTGTGACTTCCATCCGGGATCTCAGGAATGGGTTTAACCACTCTTGGGACACTGGATATCATATCCTTGAGTTTTTGCAACTCCTTAGCCATGGCCTGGTTGATCCCTGGTTCCTACATAAGACCATGGTTAGTGTTATAAGATGTATTGAAAGTGTTACCTCCTGACGGGTTCGAGATTGGAATCCCAGATGTGTATCCAAAATGAGGCAGTTCTGGTGCAACTGTGGGCTCAGATGAAGCAATAGTCTGCATAGGAATGAAGTCTCCCACATGAATCTCAGAACTTCTGGGTTGTTGACTCTCCAAGGATCCCTGATCCTGGAAGATGTTGGATCCAGGATACATTGGAGCAGAAGGTCTTGGAGGATATTCCATGGATCCTTGAACCTACGATGAGGATCCTTAATGCTGATGGTAGGATCCTTGAGCTGACAGCGTCCCCATGTATCCTCCCGAACTAAAGAAGGATCCTTGATTTTGAAAGGAGGATCCTTGAGGCTGAAAAGAGGATCCTTGAGGCCAGAAGTAGGATCCTTGAGCATGTGTCATAGTCGACGATCCATACTGCATACTTGATGATCCTCCTTGATACTGGACACCTGATGCTTTGGAATGCTGGATGGTTGTTGGTGGAGTAGTGAAATCCAACGACCTAGACATTAATGGAAAGTGATCCTCCGCTGACTTCTTCAATTTCTTGATTTCATCAATCTCACGAAGGATACTGCCGTTAGTTTCATCCTACTGTTGCATGTATCCTCTCATCTACAAAATCAAAGAGTAAAGATGTAACGCCCCAAAATCCGAATGTTTATAATTGTTAAATGTTCTCGTATGGTACATCAAGAAATGAATGACTAGGTTATTTAACTAAGTTAAGAAAATGGTAAAAACAATTAAAGGAATGAAAGTTGTGCCCATTTATAATTAGTGACAACTTGGTGATTATCCACGAAGTGGGTTATGTTGTAAATCGTAAATTGGTATGAAATTGAGTATGAGGATATGTTAGAATCATCATATAGAACATGGGTTATGCATTATTTAGGTTAATTTGATGCTTAGAGGTGAAACCCATTAGTTATGGTGAGAATGATGACTTGAATCATTATCCATGTCTAATTCTTGTTGAATATTGATATATTATGTGAGTAATATGGAGTCTTGTTAGAAGAATTGAAAGAAATATGATGATAATATGTTTGAATGTTTATGTGTGAATGATATATGTTAATTAGTAGGAGGATTTGATGAATTATGTATGAAATTAGGAGATTGTGCATGAATTAGTTGTACCTTATGTTTAGAAGGTTGTACACACACCAAGGGTATGATGAAATTAGAGATAATTGAGCCTAGATCACTAGTAAGTGACTAATAATGAAGTTATGAAGTGGGTTTTGTATAATATGATGATATGTTAATGTTAATGATGTTTGAAATTACATGTATGTGTAAATGTTTAAAGGATTTCGGCTAGGATTTGATAGATTAGTATGTCTTGGAGTTTGAATGATAATTTCTGAAATAAGATCCGTGTGATGAATGATGAACAAGCAAACTATTTTAAGAATGATACATGATAGTTGATGCTTGATAAACGACATGGAAGCTTGGGGAAGAAGCGGGTCAAACGGGACTAATGCACACGGGAAGCATATTCGGATGCTGTGTAAGTAAAGCTTACACCCCTTTTTGTAAAATATCTATTCAATGTATTGATTACGAACATGGTAAGTAATTATGTGAATTATAATGTTCTGACAAGCTTTGATATGGGTCGGAACATGTGAGGATGTTAAGAAACTAAGTTTGATGGTCAAAAAGGGTAAAAAGGGTATTATAGTGATTTTGGTTATGAGTTAACGGAGGAATAAGTTATATGGATGGGATAATGAATAACTAAAATCCCACAAGAATAAAATGGACATTTAGACTTAACGAGTCAAATGGTGAAGATATCACCATTTGGCGATATTGACTAATGAAGTGTTTTGTCAAGTATTATGCTTTCACAGGATAAACAGCGAAAGGAATTATGTTGCTATTAACTAGCTATTTAGTGCACGAAGTATTAAAACGGGTCATAGCTTTGATCCGAGCCAGGTATGTGTGATTAGAGTTGTAGTTAAGTAGTAGGATTGGTTAAATATGCAATGAAGTCCTTTGTTGTAAAGGATGGAACGAAGTTGACAAAAACGCCCTTGATAGGTATATCGGGCAAACGACCTTAAATTTCATTTGGAAACAAGCTATTCGGTTTGAGTAATGTCTTGGTCAAGCATGAAAGCAAAGAATAGGGTTTTGTATGTCATAGACCCCCTTTTTATGCACAAATACCCATAACGGGTCGAAACAAGCTTTTGAGCGAAAATGGGTTAAGAGGATGCAAGGTATCCAAGAATTTAATCTCTTATGATAGTCGTCGTTGAAATTATTAAGTTCATATAAAGTTGAGGTCAAATTAACAGATTGTTTTGATAATGCATGAACGGGTCGAATTCATAAATGAATAATAAGCCGAAAACGTATAAGTCAAGAATTTCCTTAACCCGGATGTTGGATTTCAAGTTTACATGATAGAATGTTAATTTACAATCATGTAGGAAGAAACGGGAGGTTAAACGGGTAAACGGTTTAAAAGTTATGCGAGTTTTAGTGCATTCGAACGACGAAAACAACACAGCAGGAAAACTGATTTTCGAGAGGCCATAGCCGACGCCCTTATGGGCCGTCGCCGACGCCCCCTGGAAAGTCAGTTTTTGCTGACGGGTTATTTTGCTGCCTACAGAGGTTTTTTGCTACGTGTAAATGCAAGGGCCTTCGCCGACGCCCCCTAGGGTCGTCGCCCTCCCCATGTCCTAAAAGCTGAAATTTCGTTATTTATGTAATTTACGCATCGTAGGCTTCAGTATATTATCCGTGGACTACGGTGGGCCTCCCAAACATGATTTCTAATGTTTCTTTGATGTGTATGGATTATAAATCTAAATCTAAGTCCCATGTGATTAATGTATGAGTATGTAAGACATGGAAAGTGTACGTAGGAGTGTATGTATGTAGGTGAGTATTTATGTATATATGAAGATACGTAGGAGTATATGCATGTATTGTAGAGATGTAGAAATGTAGGCACGTATGTAAATGTGTATGTATGTATGCATGAAGGTGCGTATGAGAGTTTGCAAATATGTAGAAGTATAGGAAGGTATGTACGTATGTAGATGTGGATGTATGCTGGTGAGAATGTAAGTGTGCATAATCTAGATACGTTGAGTAATACGTTATTATTGGTGTGTCTTGAGGATGAAAAGTAATGCAGGTACATTATTGAAGCCTCACCAGGATATGAATACACAGATGAAATGCTTAAAGTTAGAAAGATAACGAAATGGGGAGTGTACATGCATAAATTTTGTTTATGTATGGTATGCTAATGTTATGATTGTATGTGGTGAGTGCAGGCTATGCAAATCATGGGCTATTATCATGAGGAATAGAGATCGAAGACCGAGTCACAAGAGAGATTGTACGGAATTAATTGAGTTTGCACATTAGCAAACGAATGTTATGCTTTTGTTTTGTTTTGTAAAACATATATTTTTAAAATGAACTTTCAAGTAAGTCAAGACGTGTGTAATGAAAGAATTTTAAGGCTCGTTTTTCCCCTGCGTCGATTTAAAGATATTACGTGTTAGGGTCTTACAAGTTGGTATCAGAGCCCTGGTTTGAGAGAATTAAGTACGAGAGTATAGGTACTTGAACTCAAACCTGTGTGCTCTTGTGATAAGGAACCCGTACAATCCATGACTCGGTCAAGATCTGAAGGTAGAAATGGAATGAAAACGTGTATGTATGCATTCATATGAAGAAACTAACGGTTATATTATGTGTAAGGTAAGCATGACTGCTTGGAGAGGACGATCCATGAATGCGGTCTAGAACCGGCATTAAGGCAAGTGATAAGACAAATTGACCCCAGGTACGTAAATTTAACATGTGGGCGTATGAAGTGGTATAATTAAGCAAGTGAAGGAAAATTTTAAATGAAATATAATAATGATGTGCCAATGAAGTTTTGAAAATGTTACACGTGCCGAAACTTAATTCTTCGGACATAAGGTGGCGATTACATGAAGACACGAAACTAGTATGTGGATTGCGTACCTGGCCAGTACACAAGAAACGTATGACCTTCGTGAGACCGTGATAATTGTTACATGTATGTTAGTTAGAATTAGGTAGTAGGTGGACGTGAGGGTAAAGAGAAATGTAAGACTTTCAGGAATGAAAGTATGAATGATATGTTAGAATCCGCGAGACGGATTCGAAGCATGAAAGGAATGAAGTATGAATGACTTGTTTGAATCCGCGAGACGGATTCAAGGAATGAAAGGCATGAATGGAATGTTTGAATCCGCAAGACGGATTCAAGGAATGAAATGTAGAAAATGATATCTTTAAATCTGTGAGACGGATTCAAAACATAGAAGTAATGGAAGATATGAATGATATGTATGAAGCCGCTAGGCGAATTAAAAAAATAAAAAAAATAAAAATAACGAAAGATAGGGATGTTACGTTTGAATCCGCGGGACGGATTTAAGATATAAAAAGGATGGAATTAGTCCACATCAGAATGTGTCGATAGTTTGATGATGGTTGAGTCAAAGAAGTCTTACGAGTAGGTGCAAAGTAAATGAACAAAAGAACGATCGAAATTTGCACGCAAAACTAAAATTTTAAAAAGAAAGGAATAAGTTTTGAACAAGTTATGTATTAAATGTGTTAGTAATCGACTCTCGGGAGTCAGAATGAATGACGGGCTACGACCCGGAAAATGATTTGAGTATGAACAAGAAGGGTAAGTTTGTCAAGAATACCAAAATGATGTAGTGAATGTTTTTGTAAGTAAGCATGAATGGAAGGAAGCACGAATGTGTACCTCAATGCATCTATGATAAGTAAGAAAAGTCAATTTAACCTTAAAAGGTCGAACTGCAAAGGTTAACGAAACAAATAACTAAAATGAAAGGATTGCATGAGAAAAATGAAATGTGTTAACTGCTAAATTGTTGATGATAATGTTAGAATCTTGAGGTGATGAAACCAATCGATTTGGTGGGATGTTGTGCACGAGCGAAGGCACATTATACGGATGAGTGAAATCTAGCCTGGTACGACTGGTACACGTGAAGAGTAATAAGGTAGAATGAATGATTTGAAGGTAACGTAAGAGTATGTATGATACAAATAACTATACAAAATGAAGAATGATGTTAACTTTGAAGTTAAGAACGAATTCATGTAAGAGTAAAAAGGGTATTATAGTGATTTTGGTTACGAGTTAACGGAGGAATAAGTTATATGGATGGGATAATGAATAACTAAAATCCCACAAGAATAAAATGGACATTTAGACTTAACGGGTCAAATGGTGAAGATATCACCATTTGGCGATATTGACTAATGAAGTGTTTTGTCAAGTATTATGCTTTCACAGGATGAATAGCGAAAGGAATTATGTTGCTATTAACTAGCTATTTAGTGCATGAAGTATTAAAACGGGTCATAGCTTTGATCCGAGCCAGGTATGTGTGATTAGATTTGTAGTTAAGTAGTAGGATTGGTTAAATATGCAATGAAGTCCTTTGTTGTAAAGGATGGAGCGAAGTTGACAAAAACGCCCTTGATAGGTATATCGGGCAAACGACCTTAAAGGTCACTTGGAAACAAGCTATTCGGTTTGAGTAATGTCTTGGTCAAGCATGAAAGCGAAGAATAGGGTTTTGTATGTCATAGACCCTCTTTTTATGAACAAATACCCATAACGGGTCGAAATAAGCTTTTGAGCGAAAATGGGCTAAGAGGATGCAAGGCATCCGAGAATTTAATCTCCTATGACAGTCGTAGTTGAAATTATTAAGTTCATATAAAGTTGAGGTCAAATTAAAATATTTTTTTGATAATGCATGAACGGGTCGAATAATTCGTAAATGAATAATAAGCCGAAAACGTATAAGTCAAGAATTTCCTTAACCCGGATGTTGGATTTCAAGTTCAAATGATAGAATGTTAATTTACAATCATGTAGGAAGAAACAGGAGGTTAAACGGATAAACGGTTTAAAAGTTACGCGAGTTTTAGTGCGTTCGAACGACGAAAACAACACAGCAGGAAAACTGATTTTCGAGAGGCCGTAGCCGACGCCCTTATGGGCCGTCGCCGACGCCCCCTGGAAAGTCAGATTTTGCTGACGGGTTATTTTGCTGCCTACGGAGGTTTTTGGCTACGTGTAAATGCAAGGGCCGTCGCCGACTCCCTCCCCATGTCTTAAAAGCTGAAATTTCGTTATTTATGTAATTTACGTATCGTAGGCTTCGGTATGTTATCCGTGGACTCTGGTGGGCCTCCCAAACATGATTTTTAACGTTCCTTTGATGTATATAGATTATAAATCTAAATCTAAGTCCCATGTGATTAATGTATGAGTATGCAAGACATGGAAAGTGTACGTTGGAGTGTATGTACGTATGTAGGTGAGTATTTATGTATATATGAAGATACGTAGGAGTATATGCATGTATTGTAGAAATGTAGGCACGTATGTAAATGTGTATGTATGTATGCATGAAGGTGCGTATGAGAGTATGCAAATATGTAAAAGTATAGGAAGGTATGTACGTATGTAGATGTGGATGTATGCTGGTGAGAATGTAAGTGTGCATAATCTAGATACGTTGAGTAATACGTTATTAATGGTGTGTCTTGAGGATGAAAAGTAATGCAGGTACATTATTGAAGCCTCACCAGGATACGAATATGCAAATGAAATGCTTAAAGTTAGAAAGATAACGAAATGGGGAGTGTACAGGCATAAATTTGGTTTATGTATGGTATGCTAATGTTATGATTGTATGTGGTGAGTGCAGGCTATGCAAATCACGGGCTATTATCATGAGGAATAGAGATCGAAGACTGAGTCACAAGAGAGATTGTACGGAATTAATTGAGTTTGTACATTAGCAAACGAATGTTATGCTTTTGTTTTTGTTTTGTAAAACAGATATTTTTAAAATTAACTTTCAAGTAAGTCAAGACGTGTGTAATGAAAGAATTTTAAGGCTCGTTTTTCCGCTGCGTCGATTTAAAGATATTACGTGTTAGGGTCTTACAAAAGATCACTGTGAGTAGGTGTAGAGGAAGAAACAGTAGTAGTCGCTTTTGTGAAAACGGGGGTTGTCTACTTCGCTACATTCTTAGCATTCTTCTGGGATCCAGAAGAAACAGGAGGCAACGGTGGAATGCCCTGTGATGAGGTGATCACCGACAAGGAGCTTGAAGTGGTTTTCCCCTGAGAAGCCATGTGGTTGAATGTAATGATCAAGAATGAATGAAATGAACATAATTTTCAAGGATGAAGCACCAATTGCCCCACGCTGGGCGCCAAACTGTTTTGGTCAAAACTCACACAAGGATAAAGTAACCAAATCTGATTTTTGTGAGGTTGAGTGCTTGGTTAAATGAACAAATGTTGAACAATAATTGAATGAAAATGACAATGAACACAAGGATTTATACGAGGAAAAAGCACTTGATCAATATACGATCTCCGGCATAAAAAACCTCGGATGGTGAATACTATCACTATCAACTATATTGAAAAAAAAGGTTACAACTTTGGAAGTATTGAGCTTGTTACAATGAATTCTAGTGTGTGTGTGTGTGTGTATTCGAGAGAGAGTAGCAGAAATGTTATTCGATAACCAGAGTGCAAGTGCCTTCTAAAATTAGCTCAATACCCCTATTAATCTTAGCTAAAAATATCCTTAACTAACTATCTGAAAATTCAGCCATTCACCCACGATCACCGCCAACGGTCTTCAACTCATGAACGTGCCAAAATAAAGAGCATATTCCCCTAGAATCTCGGTTGGAATAAGTCTCTTCGAATTGCACCTGCAAAACAAGGCCAAAGGTGATGAAAACAATTATTAGTTTAAGAATACCAGTGAGGATCCTTGATCCTTAGTCTTCCTGCATCATTTCCTGAGGATCCTTGATCCAGGCTAAATTGAGGATACGTGATCCATAAGCATCAAAATTCTATCCCTAACATATGACATCTGAGCAACTTAGAAAGCCCTAGATGATGTACTCAAAGTTTGCAAGAAAAATCCAGTTGAGGAGAAGCTTGATCACTTGTTGTTAGAAGTGAAGGGTCAAAGAGCAGAATTGAAGACCCTGGCAGAATAAGTGGAACTTATCAAGACACAATTTGAGAAAAACACTGAAGCTCTAAAAGATCTGCAAAAACAGCAAGGCAAGACACCAGAAGCCAACATCTCTTCAATAGATATTCAGAAAATCTTCATAGAAATGGAGAAGATTAAGTCACAAGTCAAGGATGACGTGGAGTCAAGAACATCTAGCAGTTCTAACAAGGTTTTGGAAGAGATCACAATTTTGAGGGCTAGCAACAATAGTATTACTGATGCCCCTTGAAAATCTGGTCAGAGAATGGGCTGCACTGTAGGAGTAGAACCAAGAAGAATTTTCCAGAGTGAAGGAAAATGAAACCAAAAATGCTAAGCTTGTGGGAGAAGTACAATCACTCATGAAGAGAATGCACTTCAACATTGCCAGACTGGTAAATGTTGACCCCAAGGAGATCATGATCCCCATTCCCAAAGAAGCCTCACATCTGGAGATTCCTAAGATCATCAGGAAGCAACCAACTGTCACTCCTACCACTCAAGCTGGAACCACTTCAATGGGTCCACCTCCACCAATTTCAAAAGAAGACATGAAGAAAACGTATGAAACTTTACCCAAAGTTGTCTCTGATTTGAATGTCAATATGCCTCAGTCTGGTTCAAGACCAACTTCATCAGGGGATAATGTCTTAAGTAAAGATATAACCCTGCAAGCTAAAAGTAGATGGGAAGACTAAGCTACATCTTCAAAACTGCCACAGATTGTGAAGAAAAAGACTCCTGAAGGTGGCACAGTCTTTGTTCAAGAAATTGATAAAGATGTGATGATGTTTCCTGAGTACAACCTTAAGGAATATTACTTGACAAAGAAAGATGAGTTGAAAAGACTAGAAAGTCCAATGACCAGGGGCATGAGGGAGGAAAGACTTGAAAGAGGTAAAGGAAGCATCCACTATGCTAATTTCAATCCAATAAAAGGAGTTTTGAAAGTGGATGAACAAAAGATTGGAGCAGATGGCATGGGATGACACTATGTGCAGAATAGGCACACTCTTCTTAGACAAGATGGGACTGAACAGAAGATAATAGATGGAGATCTGGCAGATCACCTGCATCCACTGGATATTTTATTTCTGAAAAAACATTATGAAGTTAACAAAGGCAATAACCAATATGTCAGAAGAGCACTAAAGAGCATATCAAAAGTAGGAATCAAGCTATTTGAAAGAATAGCTTTTACTGATTTTGATTTATACATCAACTATGACTATGTTCATTAGAAAAAAGGTCCACATTCCTCCACCAGCACATCAATCCCCACAGAACTGCAAAATCATACCAAAACTGGAGATATCTTTGAACTACCTGGAATTAGAAGTAGACATAATCTTTGTGTTGTGTTCAGAGATTTTGAAGATGACAAGGCTCTTTTCAGAAGTATTGACATCTGTAAGTACTCCAACCAAACACTGAAATTCATCAAGGAGTGCATGAATAAAAAGCATGAGCAACTTCAAAAGAAGGGAAGAAACAAAGAGAAGGAGAGACAAGACATTGAAAAAATGATTGATGAATGGGTGCAAGCAAGAATATGGTACAAGGGAATGTATGACATCTGCAAGAAGTACATCCATTACAAAAAGCAACTGAAGAAAGGAGATGTGTACAAACGTCCAAAATTAGTTTGAAGACATTTTTAATTTTCATGTTAATTCTGTTTTGTAATCTATTTTTAAACAAAAGTATTTGGATTTGCAAAACTTTGTTTCCATTGTTTGGGAAATTTTCTTTAAAGTATGTTTATCTATCATAAGCTAGTTTATTTTTCTTACAATACTTAGGGGGAAATTGTTAGGAAACTTTAATGTAAGTATTGAAGAAAAAGATGATCAACCTGATCATAAGCTGAAGATACAGTCAAGGAATATCACTAAAAAGGTGCCTACATGATAATGTGACAAGAAGAAATAAAAGATACATCTTCAAATAAGTATCAGGAAGTGATCAAGACAAAAAGACAATCAGGCAAGACCATTCTGATGAAGTCTGATGATTAATCTGGTATTTATCATCAGAATCTGGTAAGTCTGATCATCAGAATTTCTGATGATCACTTTCATCAGAATTCTGGTAAGCTGGTCACCAGAAATTCTGGTGGATCAACTTGTCTTAAGAGATAAGTCTTAACACAGCTGAAAAAGTAGCAAGTTGGCAATAACTGATTCAATGAATATGCCAAAAAGTCACTTTGTGCAGAGAAAGTGAAGAATAAACAAATGTTTATTCAGATCTATACTCTCTATAAATAGAGATGTCAACCCAGAAGGTTAAATGAGTTGAGCTAAGCATTCAATACACACACCACAAACTCCATTACCCTTCGCACAAAATTCTTTAAGCATTCATTTTGTAACATCCGATAACTTTGTTTTACAAAGTCATTAATATACTTGAAAATTCTGTAAGTTGTTTCTTGAAAGTTTGATTTCTACTTCCGCACATTTTTTCCTATTTGTTGAAATCACTTGCCATATTAAGTCTTTGGGTATTTCTATCTGGGATCAACAGTGATAATCAAGATACTCCCGTAGGATGTTACCAATATCCTGGTTCGGTATCCTGATCACAAATAAGAAACATAAAGTTAAGATATATTGTCAAGATATGGGTTCGAAATTCCACCTATAACAATTGTCCCCAAAAATATTTCCGTTGGATATCCCAATCTAACGGTTATATTTTTAGTTTTTCAAGTCCCTTAATGGATTGAAGATATGATGTGACATGGAACAACTCCCCATGGGATTTTCACTCATTGCAAGCCTATATCTTCTCCCCATTTCTTTCTTTTTAATAGCCATTGCAGAAATTAAAAAGGTAATCTTCTCTCTCTATCTCTAACCCTTTTCATCTCCGTCTTCTTCGTCCTTAGTCAATTATGGTGAAAAGAACTCGCTCCTCCTATGGCAATTCAGCTCCGACATTCACATCCCAAGATTTGCTCCAAAATCCGGAGCGAGAGGTCTGCTCATTCGACAATGTCAACATAGCAGCTCTCCGATCTTGTGGTGCCTTCCCGGACAGTGCAATCTTCCAGCCATTTGATCGGGATCTCCGATCAGACTTGTCATCCAGCGAGTGGCTTTGTTTCTTAACTTTCCCTTTCACCTTGGGTTTGAGATTTCCTTTTTCCGATTTTATCATGGAGTTCTTCCATACCACCGATCTGAGCTTCAGCCAAACCTTGCCCATGGTTTGGAGGGTTTTAATCGTACTTGACCATATCAAGAAGAATCACCTCCCTGATCTTAGCATCAACGATCTTCCCCTAGTTTACCGTTTAAGATCCCACGAGTACAGATTCTTGCTTTATTCTACCTCCAACAATCCTCTCATCCTTAAGGCTAACAGGAACGAGGAAGAATGGAAAAGAAAGTTTTTCTTTGTAAAAAAGGGAATCCATCCTTGATGGTGACAGTTTCCCGGTGAAGTGGTTAACTAGGGGTAGTATTTAGGGTTTTAGGAATATCCCAAAAAATATCATGTTTTAACATCTTGAACTGACATCTCTGTTTTTGTGCAGCAGAATTCAAGAAATTAGCTCATCCGACTCTAGAATCATCGGCAAGGATAAAAGCTATCTACCAACTTCCTGAGACCGAAAGAAGTTTCTTCCCAAACCAAGGGACTTCAAGCCAACACTCCAGCTCCAATATGTCCGGTAAGGGTTTCTGACCTCAACATTCCTGTATAAGTTTGTTAGTCAAGATATTTTTGATTAAATTTGAGATTACTCCCTTTTTTGTGTAGACACTGCCAAGATGCCCATTGTCTTTAATCTCAAAGAACTAGACAGTTACTCGGGACCTGTCTAAGTGAAGAAGGAACCATCTGTTGCAACTAGCTCCAAGCCGTCTGCTCCTCCCAAACCTACCCAGACTAGGGCCCGTGCTTCCGAATCCAAAAAGAGAAAGGGTTCTGATACTGCCACTGCTGCTCCTGAAGGTTTCTCCTATGACGACCTCAGCTTTGTTGACTCCTTTGAGCCTATGACCGCCTTCCTTAACAAGGTAAATATCCTGACCCTGTATCCTGTATACATAAACTGAGTCCTTATCTTGGTTAGTTTGTATTAATGATACCTGTGTTTTGTCTTGTAGGGTCTGCAACATCTGCTGGCCCTATACACCTAGGCTTGTGAGGCAGTCAAGATCCTGGAGGCCAAGCCGAAGAAGGCCGAGATCACTATCTCGGACCAGGGTAAGATCGCTGAGGCCAAGACCCAGCATTATGAAGACAAGCTGAAGAAGGTCACACAGTACTCGAAGTCAAGCTGGTTGCTGCCCAGGTCGATCACGAGCAGGCAATGACCTCCTTCCGGGATGGTCTTAAAAACTCAGTTGTCGTCTCCCTTCTTCACGCCAGGATAAAGATGGCATATGAGGCCAAAGATGCAGGCTTCGAATGCCCGACCTAGCCTGTCGACACTTGGGTGGCTAAGCTGAAAGACCTGGGGGGAGCCCTGTGCCACATCGTGCCAAGTCCGGGACCGGTGAGCCTTCGAAGGTGGCAGAGGTAGTGATTGAAGCAGGCGGCAAGACGGAGGCTGGAGCGGATGTTGGTGATGGTGGAGCCAAGGATGCTGGAGAAGATGTTTCTGCATGATAGCAGCGAAGTGGGCGATGATGGATAATGATGCCTAGGCCGGAGCCCACTTTTTAATTTGAATGGTCTGTAATCGTTGAACAATGTACCTTGCCTGCACTTTGAACAATTTTATTTTCCTACACTTAGAACAGTAAAACAATTGAAGGTGGAGGGATCCTGCTATTTCAGGACGAAGCCTTCAATTGTTTATGTTAATATGCTTTTGAACAATTTACATTCATGGTGGATGGGTCTCGGTTTGAGATGAAGCCAAGAATGTAATATTTTGAATCGTTAATATTAGACTAATCTTCTGACCTTATCTCTGTGTTGTGTACTGTTTTTGAAAAAAAAATTAGTCTAAGTATTCTGATCAGGATATTAGTATGATATTGATTTTTTTCCATTCTTGTTTCAAAATGTTTTATAAAAATTTAGTAATATATAACTTTTCATAAAAAAAAATCCCATTTTAGATAAGGCCTTCAAACTTAGGAGAAATAGGAATCCATACCAGAAACACTTAGGTAGCAACTTCATATTTAACCTTAGGACCATTTGTTTTGTCCCCAGCATAGATGTCCCTTGTCTGTGCAGGATGTTGCATCAGCATATAACCTGCTTAGGTATTCCTTTACTTAGTGATTCAACTTTGCAATCTTCTGTCAATAAAGAAATGTGTATAAACACAATCGTAGTTCAACATAACTTTGGGACTTATCTAAAATCCTGAGTTTTGCTGGGGATAAACCCATGATTTACTGGGGATAAACCCATGTTTTCGTGCGCTACAGGCAGGAGTGTATAAACTCCAAGACTTAGAAAGGTGAAAACCTTTAAACCTTAGAGAGTATGAAAATACCCTTCCCGTGAGAGAGGGTGATCAATCCTCATATACCGTAAGAATCCAGGATATAGCCAATAATAATGAAATTGTCAGCCACTGTTACATGAACCGGACCCGCCATCTTGAACTATACCCGGATAACTTGTGCTCCAGGAAGAGTGTTTAAACCCAATTCGAGAGAAAGGTGAATACCTTAAAACCTTTGAAGGAATATAAATCCCTAAACGTGAGAGAGGGGGCCAATCCTCTAGTGTATCGATTTATCTTAAGCAAATATCTTGGAGTGTCATCCTGAAATATATCCCTACAAAACCCCTTCAAACTAAGGTGAGAGTGGGTGTTAGCTTGGCTAACACCCCTCCGATGCTTAAGTCAGTACAAGATTTCAAAAAAGAATAATAAATGAAATAAATTAAACATATTTAAATATGGTAGAGTTCATACCATCCTGAGTTAGAATTTAAATTCTAGACTCACTTGTAATAAGCTTTGAGATGTATGGCATTCCAGGATCTTGGTAGCATATCTCCTTCCATGGTTTTGAGCCTGTATGCTCCCTTTCCGGACTCTGATTCTATCTCATATGTTCCTTCCCATTTTGGGGCTAGTTTCTCATCAGCAGGATTGGTTGTATTCTGAAATGCTTTTCTCAGTACCCAATCCCCGACTTGGAATCTTCTCGTCCTTATATTTCTGTTATAAGACTTAGCCATCCTCTGCTGGTATGCTGCCATCCTTAGTTTTGTTGCACCCATCAACAGTATCCAACTCTTGACATAAGGCATTAGGATTTGACTCAGGATTTCGCAGGCCTGATTTAACTGTAGGTATCACCATTTCAGTTGGGATCACTGCTTCTGCCCCAAATACCAATGATAATGGGGTCTGCCCAGTAGCATTTTTCACAGTTGTTCTATCTGCCCATAGGACAAATGGTAGTTCCTCAGCCCATTTTCCTTTTTTTGGCACCTAATCTTTTTTTCAAGTTATATATTGATGATTATCTTGTTCGAGGATTCTTCCTACCCATTAGCTTGAGGATGCACCGGTGTTGATGTTATCATCTTTATGCCCCAACTCTTCCAAAAATCGGTAGTCCTTTTGCTGATGAATTGGGAGCCATTGTCACAAGTTATCTCGGCCGGTATCCCGAATCTTGTCAGGATATTCCTTTTTATGAAGGATATCACTTCTTAATCCCTGACTTAGACAAAAGCTTCTACTTCAACCCACTTGGAGAAGTAACCTGTCATTGCTAACATAAAAACTTTTCCTCCTAGAGCCTTTGGAAGCTTTCCCACTATATCCATCCCCCATTTCATAAATGGCCAAGGAGATATAATAGGATATAATGGTTCTGCAGGATGATGCAGTATGTTGCTATGTCTCTGGCATGCATCACATTTCTGGGTATATTCCATAGCATCCTTTCTCATGATTGGCCAATAATATCATGTTCTCAGCACTTTTGAAAACAAAGCTTTGCCCCTAGTATGGTGACCACAGTCTCCTTCATGTATATCCTGAAGTACCTCTTTCGTCCCGGGGTCCTCCAAGCATCTCAAGTATGGTCCTGCAAGAGATTTCTTATACAAGATATTATTTATTAAAGTAAAACGAGATACCTTCATCCTGAAAGCTCTAGTGTTTTCATCCTTTGGGATATCTCCTTCTTGTAGATACTTCATGATAGGAGTTATCCAGGATTCGGGATACTTCTCAGGATAACCATCACCAGGATCCTGGATACTTGCTACTTGTTTATCCTGAGATTTGAAATGTTCCATCACATGATACAAGATGTGCACTATTGGTATCCGAGTTCTTTCTGGTATCCTGACAGTAGATCCTAAGTTTGCTAGAGCATCTGCTTCAGCATTCTCTTCCCTTGGTACCTGTTCAAGTGAAAATATTTCGAAATATCCTGCTAATTTTTTAACAATTTCAAGATACTCAGCTAACTTTTAGCCTTTTACTCATAAGATCCATTGAAATGGTGAGTAATAAACAGGGAATCAACATATACTTGTATACACCAAATATTCATATCCTTAGCTAGTTCTAATCCTGCTATTAAAGCTTCATACTCAGCTTCATTATTTGTAGCAGTAAATTCATATCTAATAGCCTGAGGTAATATGTCCCCCTGTGGCGATTTTAGTAGAATTCCTAATCCTACACCTCTTATGTTGGATGCACCATCAGTATGTAATATCCAAAATTCTGAGCTCTCACCTAGTTGTTGTACTTCTAGATCGGCTTCTTCTTGTATATCACTACTAAAATCAGCCACAAAGTCTGCTAAGGCCGAAGACTTTATAGCATTCCTAAGTTCATATACTAAATCATAAGCACTTAGTTTCACATACCACTTATCCATTCTACCAGACTTTTCAGATTTTCTAAGCACATTTTTAATAGGATAATTAGATTTTATATGAATCCTATGTGTTTCAAAGTAATGCCTAAGCTTAGTTGATGCCATAACTAAAGCTAATATTAGTTTTTCTAAATGAGAGTATCTAGTCTCAGCATCTAATAAGCTTTTACTAACATAATAGACAGGATACTGTTGACCTTCATGATCTTTTACCAAGACAACACTTATTGCATTTCCTGACACCTCAAGATATAAAGATAGCGGTTCACCATCTCCAGGCTTCATTAGTAAAGGTGCACTTGAGAGATATTGATTTAATGCTTGCAGAGCATCTTCATGTCTTTCTCCCCATTCAAATTTCTTGTTCTTTTTTAGGATATCATAAATTCTTTACACTTTTCAGAGGATCTTGATATGAATCTGTTTAATGTTGCTACCCTTCCAGTTAATCTCTAAACATCCTTCATATTAGATGGGGATGTGACATTTAGGATAGCTCTGATCTGCTCCGGGCTTGCTTCTATCCCTCTTTTGGTTACCATGTATCCTAAGAACTTTCCTGCCCCCACTCCAAAGTGGCATTTGGTAGGATTCAGTTTCATGTTATACTGGTCCATGATATTAAAGGAACTTTCCAAGTCTTGGAGATGATTCTCTACTTTCTTAGATTTCACAACCATATAATCGATGTATACTTCCATTGTGTCCCCCAGTTTATCCTTGAACATCATGTTGACCAGCCTCTGATATGTCGCACATGCCTTTTTCAAACCAAATGGCATAGCAGTATAACAATTGATACCTGTGGGTGTCATGAATGTTGTATCCTCCTGGTCGGATGGTTCCATTTGGATTTGTTGAAATCCTGAGGATGCATCCATGAAAGTCAGCATTTCGTGTCCAGCAGTTGCATATACCATGGAGTCGATATGAGGTAATGGGAATGGATCCTACAGGCATGCTTTATTAAGGTCTGTGTAATCAACACAGACTCTCCATTTCCCATTCTTCTTCTGGAGTACCACCACATTTGCCAGCCATTTAGGGAACTTGACTTCCCTAATCATCTTGGACTTTAGCAGCCTTTCCACCTCTTCTTGGATGATAACATTTCTTTCAGGAGCAAATTTTCTTCTTTTTTGTTAAACAAGCCTGGAAGATTTATCAATTCCAAGTTTATGAGTTATAATATCCTTTGATATACCTGTCATATCCTCGTGCTTCCAGGAAAATGTAGACATCCTGCATTTCAAAAAGTTAGTAAGTTGTTTTTCAATATCCTCAGGGATATTGACTCCTACAAGCACTGAGATATCCGGGTTATCTTCGTCGAGGATAACTTTCTTGACATCCTGCTCAGAAGCTTCCACAATATCATGTGCTTGTATCCTTAATTGCTATCCTGCCCGGGATTTCGGTGAGGCCTTCATCGAGGAAGAGTAACATTCCTTTGCTTCCTGCTGGTCACTTTCAATTTTCACCACTCCCCAAGGAGTAGGAATCTTTACACCTTGGTGATAAGTGGAGGGTATGACTTTCATATCATGAATACAAGGCCTACCTAATATTATGTTGTAGCAGGATAATGAATCCATAACACAGAAGCACTGCAACGAGTTTACCCCTTCAACATAAACAGGTAGCTTTATCTCCCCGATAGTGTTCTTTGCTTCTCAACTGAATCCTACAAGTACAGTGGACTTCAAAGTAATCTCAGCTTCTGGGATATTCATCCTCTTCAAGGTTTCCAACTGAATGATATTGACCGAGCTGCCATTATCCACCAGTATCCTGCGGATAAAATGGTTAGCAAAATATAAAGTAATTACCAACCCATCGTGATGGGGATCCTGGATGTTATCCAGGTCATCACTATCGAATGTTATCACTTTGTCATCTGTGAGCATCATCATCCTTGTCGGTTTGTCTCCCCTCTCTTCTTTGGCTTCTTTAGCATGCCTTTTGGCTGCAGAATAGGAAGTCCCACATATGTTGGATCCTCCAGAGATGAAGTTGATTATCTTTGCATCGAGTGGTGGAGATGCTGCTCTTTCAGGATTCTTGTCAGTATCCTAATTCTTATTCTTCTTCCTACCAAGAAGTTCTTTCAGATAACCTTTGCTTAGCAAGTAACTTATCTCTTTGCTCAAGGCTATACAATCCTCCGTCATGTGCCCAAAATATTCGTGAAAGGCACACCACTTTGACTTGTCCTTCCAATCAGCCTTATGCTGTTTTTTTTTCTTGGCCATCTTGCTTTGTCCCCCAATCCCTGCATGGCATACATTAGTTCAACAATATTTACTGAAAAACAATATTCTAAAATGTCAGGATATTCTTCTCCATCCTCATCCTCAACATCATTCACTCTTTTGTTGTCATTTTTAGCATATCGCTTGGAGCAGTATGGTTTGTATGAAGATTCTGACTTCCTATTCGTTGACTCATATGTTGAGGATGCATTCATCCTCACCTGCATTTTCTTGTCATCCTCGAGCCTTATGTATCTCAAGGCCCTACTCCGAGCTTCATCCATATTCCTTCAAGGATTCATTACAAGATCTTGGTAAAATTGGGAATCCTTCTGTAATCCCATTTTGAACGCTTGTACTGCCGTGGCAACATCAAGGTTCGGGATATCCAGAAATTCTCTACTAAATTTGTTAACATAATCCCTTAGGGATTCTTGTGGTCCCTGTGTTATCCTGTAAAGATCACTTGTTAGATTCTCAAAGCTCCTGCTACAAGAAAATTGACTCTTAAATAAGTTAACCAAATGAGCAAAAGATGTAACAGAATGATGTCGAACATTTAAAAGCGATTTTAAGGCCGATCCTGTTAGAGTGGAACCAAAGCCTTTGCATAAACATGCTTCTTTGAGTTCCGGTGGGATTGGATTTATTTCCATCCTTTCCCTACATTGGGCAACATGCTCCTCACGATCCGTCGTCCCATCATAAAGCTTAAGATTGGGAGTCTAGAATCTCTTTGGGATTTCTGCATTACAAATAGGGTAAGCGAATCGGGATATCATGTGGCTATCCTGGGATACTTTTGGTATAGGCTGCACTACCCAGGCACACTTTATATCATATCCTTTAATTTTTGAAGTTCTCTAGACAATGCTGATTTGACACCCGCATCTTGCGAAGATTCAAGATTGTTAGTAGCAGGATTACTAGTGTTAATAGACAAGTTACCAGCCTGGCGGTTCTGGCCATATCCTAGACCATATCCTGGATCCCTCACAGTTGATATCCTGGCCGTTGAGAGTATTTCCGGGATATTGCTCCGGGAATGACTCGGTATGATATTGCCCTGATTATCTTTAGTGAATACTGCTGAACTAAAGTTCAACATCCTGGGCTGCAAAGGGTTAACCGTATCCTCAACAGGTCTCTTGGAGTTGGACTTCAAGAGTTGTATCTCCTTCATTATGAGCTGGTTGGTTTCCTGTTGCTTTTTCATTTGACCCTATATATTGCCAAACAAAGATAAAATTTCATCATTAGAAGCCATGACAAGAGTCCTCCCTGAAACACCAGATCTGTAACCATTCTGAGCAGCAGAAGTGTCTCGAGATATTTGGTTTTCATTTCTCCATTGAGGAGCTTGAACTTGTGGAGGTGGAGGAAGCAATGAACCAGTCGCAATAGAGGTTGAAGTAGGCATCGAAGAAGAGCGCAAGTTTGATTGAGAGACCATTGAAAACAGTTTTGCAAAAAGTTTTGAGAACAAAAACCGATTAGAGGTTTTAGCAATTTTTTTAGTAAAAATAGCACCACTTACCCCACGGTGGGCGCCAAATTGTTTTGGTCAAAAATTACCGAAGCAATTAAGTGATCAAATTTAGTTTGTGAGGTAGTGTGCTATTGATGTTTGCAAAAATGTGTTAGTTTGATTAGAAATGAAAACAGTTTCAGGATACAGTTCGAGGATATCAAACTGTATCAATTAGTAAACAAAGAGCAATAAAAGTAAAAGTTGACACTTGATGTCTGTCGTTATGGACATGCAAAAACCAACTAAACTATGTAGATAGGATAAGTCGGATATCGAACCAGAGGAGGATTGTGGAAAGTGTCGTAATGAAAAGTATTACTTAACTACTATAGAAAAAAATCAGTTGTGGATTTGATTGGTTATGAGAAATAGCTAAATTAATGAACAAAATTAAGATTTGAATCAATAGGAAAGAAGATGGTTCCTCCAGATTTCAGGTTTTACAGTTAGTTTCAACTATGTGTTTAATCGTAACCTACATAGACATAGGTGTTAATTTTGATTAACTAATTGTGATAACCAACGACTAAGTACTCCGGTCAATACATAACGGGAGGTTATCGAATGATTATCAATTACAATTACAAACCCTAACCCCATGTCAAATATATCCCAATTACTAGAACTCTCGGGAACTGAATGCTTAGAAATTAAGGTTTAAATAAATGCAACTGTTTACAATCAACGAATCAAAACAAAGGTGAAAAGCATCGAATGCTTAGATCACCAAGTTAAAACGAATATATCAAACACATAGTATCACCTAACTTACAAAAAACCCTCCATCCGGAGGAAACCAAAAAAAAACTAGCCGCTCATGTGGTAAGATTGATCTTCGTAGGCGTCTCTATCTTCGTGCCTCCCCTTCTCTGCTGCCAATGATATATTATTCGATATGTTTATTGAAAATTAAAAATAACTACCCCCCCCCCCAAACACGTGATGTTCAAGTCCCTCACAAAGTCCAAGCCGTCAAAATGTTCTATTCTCTACATGTGCGACCCAATGGATGTCGGCCCAATAGTCAACGTGGTGGCTTCCCCCCAATAATCACATGGTGCGGCCCAATTTCTCAAGTCCGTCTCACAAGGCAGCCGTGATGATGATGATAATATTTGTTAATGGCTTTCTTTTAATTGTTGCTAGCTGCCAAAAATGTGATGATGATGTATTTATGAGGTGATTCATGGTTCCAAAGTTCCCAACTCTCTACAAACCAAAAGCTGCCGTTAATTTTGATGATTCTGCGATTCCTATTCGGCCCAATCCATTATTCACATGTGATGCGTCCCTCTTTTTCGTGTGCGGCTGCCAAGATAGTTCCACATGTGCCGTCAAGATTGATGATGTCCCCTCCTTTGTGTGGCGGCCCAATCCTTCTCCAAATGTCGGCTCACTTTGTCAGATGCATGATAATAATTAATAACCTCACGTGTATTTGTTGCTGCTATACATACACGTAAGTTACGTTTTTAAACCGTAACCTACGGTTCGCGGTTTCTGTTTCTTTTGTCTTGTTTTCAACCGTAGATTACGAGATTCCACCATAGGTTATGTTACCTTTCTTAGCCATATATAACTTCAATTCAACTTTCATTTAAGTGCGCAACTACCCCCTAAACTTCATTATCTCTCATTTCTTTAGCTTCAAAACCATATCTTGGCCCGAATAAATTTCCAAACATTACCGGTTACCTTATTTATCATCTTCGGGTATTCCGCTTCATCTCTAACCACTTTAAATTCACCAAATTATGCGATTGACCTACAAAACCACAAACTTTCGTAGTTACTATATTCAACGTACATACTCGCTTAAAACACAATAACACGCGTAATATAAGCACTTTAACACCCGGGTTTCACACTCCCTATCACATCCCCACACTTAACATTGATTGTCCTCAAGCAACCAGTACAAACATTACTCACCTTATTAACAAATCACCATTGAATCCCTTACCGAATTAGCAATTTAAGGTCCCAAGTCATACCCGTCCCATAGACTGACACAATCGAGACTGACAGTCTGAAAAATAAGTAATACCCATTTAAAATAGCTTAAGACTTGCCTAACTAAAACTAACACGCTTAACTACTACAAACATGCCACACGCCCCCTCACAATAATCACTCTTCTCGGTTTAATCAAGACTAGCGTGTAATGTGCTAGTGTATTTCACTCAAAACCAAATATGCGACTTTGCAATCATAAGCTTGTATGGCAATCATACCTCCACTGTATTAAATAACATAACACATATCAAAAGGACTTTCGGGTTTTGGGTTAAGGGTAAAGGTAAGGAAGTATTTTTGGATTTTTTCATTTATTGGCTAACACAACGAATAGCAAACCATGACAACTTATTTACAATAACTACTACACTTTGGGTTAATTTTCGACCCATTTATTCAACACGAACATAACAATGATCTTTGATTTTCTTTTTGCTTTTCTCTCTTTTTTTTCATTTTTTTTTCATAACATACTTGTCATTCATGGTTGGTAATCAAACGGGTCAAACAAGGTGTAGCAAACGAAAGATATAAGGCTCAACATGGTTTACTAAGGTGGGTGGAATCAACAATAAACCAATAACACAATGGAAGGGATCCTAATGCCTTTATCATCTATGTGTAGACGTTAAAGCACAGTCTCGGCACGTATCAAACTACACAAGTTCTAACACAAAGCAACAGATGGCCTACTCTCAACAAATGACAGTTATTGTAATTTAAACTAACAATCTAGTAGGCTTAATTATCTCACACAACGAAAGGAATAAGGGTTACCGACACGTTGCATGTGTAATTCCTAAAGCATGTTACCCCTAGTTAGGCATCTCTTCTCAACTATTTTATAAAAAACTGTCAGAAATACTCTCATGAAACTTAAAGGGACAACCATGACTAGGGATCTAAGTTAGTTTAATATCAGTAGGAACCCTTTAGCAATTGAAAATGTTGGTTTTCATGTAGTTCAAGCATACTTGAGAAACAAAAATTTTCAAAATTTCAAAATTTTCAGCAAATTCAACCCTTCAAGCATTTAAGATCACAATCTTACCAACCCTTTTCTCGAGTTACCGCATCCCCACACTTGGAATACATTGTCCCCAATGTATGGTGCAATTTATAATCTAGACTCGAGAGATACCACCCGCAAACCATGAACGGCTAATAACTAGACGACTCAACACAAAGAAACCACTCCCGACACAAAGACTCACACCACCAAAAACACGAAAACAAATAAAACACAAGATAGAGAGACACATGGACCTGATCAGTAAATCAGCAGTGTCGGTAGTGATGCAGCTGCTGTGATTGGACAGAGACGTAAACTTCTCTTGGATTCTCTGATATCTCATCGGGGATGTTGCCAAACATCCCCACACTTGAATCGTTACATCCGCGGGAATTAAACGTAGTAACCTGCCAAAACAGAACCAACACCAAAACAAAACAAAACAAAAGAACAAATACAATATAATACTCTACATCCTCGGGCTGCCTCCCGAGAGCGCTAAGTTTAAAGGTCTTCAGCCAGACCGTACCTGATTTCCGCTACGGTGGTCTTAGTGAACACTTACCCAAAACATTTCCAACAAATGCCCGGAAATTTACACCCCATCTCCATAAATTCGTCAGTATAATTGGCATGTTCAGACTGCACCTGCGGGTTTTGCTAATCCATTTCATGATATGTACCCTGATGTCTTGTAGTTTCACCCTTCTCATCTTCTTCCTCGAACTCTCTTCCCCACACTTGTTATTTTGAATGCCTGATATGGGAAGAGGTTCGGTATACATATTCATCTCGTCAGACTGTTCTGCCTCATCATTTGCACGCACCATCTGATCCATTAGTGACTCTTCATCAGATAAAGGACTCATTGGTGTGGTATTATCCTCCACAACCTCCTCCTTCATGTGAGAATAATCTCTAATATCATCAGGTAATGATGAAAGGCGTTGTTCTATTTCTATCTTCATTTTTAAATTCCGACACTTAGAAACTAAACACCTGATTCGGTCTTCATCGGAAAGGTTAGGTGCTGATAAATACTGCTCGAGTTTGGACAAAGTCACTTCCAACATAGCAAGCTCTTTCTCCACCTCGGTCTGATAAGTATAAACACCCTCGTCCCTTACTTGAGAAGAAGACATCTGTAGAGACACCCATCTATCCCTGGCTTGGCATTTTTCCATTGGAATCATTCTTGGCCCATCATCCTTCACTTCAGCCATCAAAAGGTCATACTTCGTAATCCACATCTCCAACTGGTCCTCTATTGATAGGTCAGGTTTCGCCAATTGCTCTTCAACGTATGCCAGGTCTCGTTGTCTCATATATTCCATAAGACTTCTAAATTGGGGTGATTGATAATAACTATGTGACTGTGGTGCACATTCAGACTCTCCCTGATCGAATGTATACTGGGTATAACAGGCATCCTGATAGTGTACCTGATGGTCTTCATAAGAAAAGTGAGAGTATTCGTCATAATAGTCTTCATACTCCTCTTGGTAACTCATGCCTTGTACCATCCCCAGATCATAGCTACTCTCATCCCATGTCTGCTCATCATAACAATAATCCGTATCTGACTGGTAATCATATGTAACTCGCAACGAATCAGAATAAGAATAGTATGGGTGGACATGATCATCAGAATAAATATCCAACTCATTTGCTCTCCTATGTTCTTCTTTATGCATGTATCGAGCCTTCCAACAGGTAATTCCCGGATGCAGCGGATTCTTGCAAAGTATACATGTTGACTACCCGGGAAATCTTCTTCTCAAATAACTTGCCATCCTGCAGAAACACAGAAACACAACCACCAAGCATAAATCTGAACAAAACAAAACAAAACAAAACAAACACTATTTTTGGATTTTTTTTATTTTATTTTGTTTTATTTTTTAAACTAAAACTTAACACTAAACACTTTGCGCACGCCTCCCTGGCAACGGCGCCATTTTGATGTCTGTCGTTATGGACATGCAAAAACCAACTAAACTATGTAGATAGGATAAGTCGGATATCGAACCAGAGGAGGATTGTGGAAAGTGTCGTAATGAAAAGTATTACTTAACTACTATAGAAAAAAAATAAAACTCAGTTGTGGATTTGATTGGTTATGAGAAATAGCTAAATTAATGAACAAAATTAAGATTTGAATCAATAGGAGAGAAGATGGTTCCTCCAGATTTTAGGTTTTACAGTTAGTTTCAACTATGTGTTTAATCGTGACCTACATAGACATAGGTGTTAATTTTGATTAACTAATTGTGATAACCAACGACTAAGTACTTCGGTCAATACATAACGGGAGGTTATCAAATGATTATCAATTACAATTACAAACCCTAACCCCATGTCAAATATATCCCAATTACTAGAACTCTCGGGAACTAAATGCTTAGAAATTAAGGTTTAAATAAATGCAACTGTTTACAATCAACGAATCAAAACAAAGGTGAAAAGCATCAAATGCTTAGATCACTAAGTTAAAACGATTATAACAAACACATAGTATCACCTAACTTACAAAAAAAAAACCCTCCATCCGGAGGAAACCATAAAAGATTAGCCGCTTATGTGGTAAGATTGATCTTCGTAGGCGTCTCTATCTTCGTGCCTCCCCTTCTCTGTCGCCAATGATATATTATTCGATATGTGTGTTGAAAATTAATAATAACTATCCCCCAAACACGTGATGTTCAAGTCCCTCACAAATTCCCAGCCGTCATAATGTTCTATTCTCTACATGTGCGACCCAATGGATATCGGCCCAATATTCAACGTGGTGGCTTCCCCCCAATATTCACATGTGATGCGTCCCTCTTTTTCGTGTGCGGCCGCCAAGATAGTCCCACATGTGCCGTCAAGATTGATGATGTCCCCTCCTTTGTGTGGTGGCCCAATCCTTCTCCAAATGTCGGCCCACTTTATGAGATGCATGATAATAATTAATAACCTCACGTGTATTTGTTGCTGCCATACATACACGTAAGTTACGTTTTTAAACTGTAACCTATGGTTCGGGGTTTCTGTTTCTTTTGTCTTGTTTTCAACCGTAGGCTACAAGATTCCACCATAGGTTATGTTACCTTTCTCTGCCATATATAACTTCAATTCAACTTTCATTTAAGTGCGCAACTACCCCCTAAACTTCATTATCTCTCATTTCTTTAGCTTCAAAACCAAATATTGGCCTGAATCAATTTCTGAACATTACCGGTTACCTTATTTATCATCTTCGGGCATTCCGCTTCATCTCTAACCACTTTAAATTCACCAAATTACTCGATTGACCTGCAAAACCACAAACTTTCGTAGTTACAATATTCAACGTACATACTCGCTTAAAACACAATAACACACGTTATATAAGCACTTTAACACCCGGGTTTCACACTCTCCATCAACACCAGATGTACAAGGAAAGCCCTTGATCATTCTAGATCGCCGGCACAAAACCTCTGGAGCTGACAACTGCCAGCTGCCTTGTTCTTCTTATTGATTGAATAACCATGATACAACTTTAGGATAGTGCTCGAATCAGATCAAAGTGTTACAGTGATTGTGTAATGTGAGTGTTTGAGTGTGATTGTAGCAAGAAATTAGAGAGTGTCACACCCTGACGGATGGCGGAAACATCAGGGTGTGGCACTAGGCGAACCAGATTGCTCAAGAGATCCATAACAACTAAATGTTACCAATTTTCTTAACATCAATTGTCCCATACCAATCAACAAATATTCGACAATTAATTATTACAGATAAAGAGTTTCTCTCAAATAAAGCAAGTTCGACAACCTAGATTTTCTAAGCGGTGTAGTTTCTAGACTGCCTATCTTGATTCCACAAAAGATCAGCAAGCATAGCATCCTAGACGCCTGTCACAGACGTTAAAATAAAAGTCAATACATATAGTGTAAAGGTGAGTACACTAGCTTAATAGCATATAGTAGCAAAAAGCGATTTACGCATAACCAGCATGTAATACGTAGAAATGTGAAGCAAGTAAGCTATCGACAATGAAATATGCACAGACATGACTGCGAGTTATAGAATGCACAACACATATCACCACCGTGACACGTGAAGTAAAACCCTTAACAACCCCTGTCTACGACAGGTGCTGAGTCTAAACTATAGTACTATCGTTGCTAAGGTGTCAGGCAACAATCACTGTGTAAACATAACACACAAGCATTCATTGAATAACATGTCTAACATGCGAGAGCAGTTAGCGTTTAAAAGTGTTTGCGTTGTGTGTCGATATGATTTGATATAGGTAACATATCTAACACCCAAAAGTGCGTTAAGCAAAAAGGGATTGAGTATACTCACAGATCGTGTTTAGTAAATAAACACAGCCTTGGATTGAAGGGAGCACATGAGAGATTAGCCTGATCACAGTACGATAGTGTAAGCGTTGAACAGCGTGTAACAGTGCGTTCGATGAGATGGACGATCGGATGTTGGTCCGATCGGATGATCGTCCGTACGGATGGTCATCCGGACGGATGACCATTTGGTCGGATGGTCATTCGACCGGGGAAGTGTAGTTGTAAAAATGTTTGAACGTTTGAAGTTTTTGTTGTAGTATAAATAAAGTCATTGGATTGGATGGTCATCCGGAAGGATGGCCGTTCGATCGGATGGTTTTTTGATTGAAAACTGATATTCTTTGAAATTTTCCAAAAGTTTAAGTGTTGAGCTTATCAAATCAGTGTTACCTAGTCGAATAGTCGTTCGATCGGATGGTCGTCCGATCAGACGGCTATTCGATTGAGCAACCTTCTGTTTAAAAACCTTTGTAAAAACAGTTAAGTTAGAAAGCTTGCGGTTTAACGGAGACGGCATGACGACGTGTTAAACAACGAAATCACATCGAGTCCAATTCGTTTGGTCGGACGGGATTCACCCTGTTCGATCGAACTCAACTGTTCTTGACGAAGTTTCATTTTCAACCCGTGAATCGGTCGCCTCTTCGGTAGAAATCCATTCTCAGACCGGTTCTCTACTAGAGAATGAGTAGAGAGCCCGAACGAGTCCAGATTGTAACGGTTTTGAGTAAGAAGTGAAGAATGTTGAAGAAAAGTTTGAAAACAGTGAAAAGTGTTTAGATATGTCGAATTTCAACAAGATATAAAGTTGTGAGTGTAGAAATCCTTTAGATTTGAAACGTTCTTGGTGAGATGAGGTCACACTTCAGTGTTCATGAGAACCCATGGTGACGTCACCCTAGAACAACCCCAAATCAGATGATTTTGCGGTAAAAATGTGAGATTTGTTGTTGAGGATGATGAAAAAGTGTGTAATGAAGATGGAAGTAAGAGATTTAGGAAGAAAACATACAAGAATCGCGAGGAATCGAGAGAAAAGTGCTTGGGAGTGCGTGGGTCGGACGGAGCTGTCACATCAATGAATAGTTGATGTGACAGTGGGGTATTTATAGTGTGAGAGGAGAAAAGGTAGTGTAGGGTTGAACGGGTCGGACGGCTATTTGATCGGATCGCCATCTGATCGAATGGTCATCCGGTCGGATGTCCATTCGATCGGTTGGTCGTTCGATCGGTTGGCTTTCGCGAGTTGGTTTCCGACTTTCGTTTCGTGAGTTGAGCGTTGCGTTGCATTTAAGCGAGTCGCGAGTAAGCGATGCGATAATATTAAACAATAGTTACACAAATAACATAACTAACATATAACAACATAACAGTAAGTAACTTTGTGTTTAGAGTTTGCGATGAGATTGCATTGCGAATAAAACCTTTAAACATATATATACATGCATAAGTAAAGCACATAATAACACACATACATATAGAACAATCATAACTGCGATTCGAGTTGAGATGCAATAGTGATGTAATAGCGTCCAGTAGATTAGCGTTTAATTGCGCTTATCGCATTGTTACTTCACATAATAACAAACCGTAGACTAAAATAGCGTTAACTAAAGTATCGATTATCGAGTTGGAGAGTACAAGCAATAATTAAGTAAGAAATGACAGATCTGAATGCTGACATATCTTGACTTTGAATTTGACTTGTACTTTGACTTTAAAATGTCGGGTTGTTACAGCCTCCCCTACTTTAGGGAATTTCGTCCCGGAATTAAGGCGCAGGCGTAACGAAGAGCTGTAGATATTTAGCCTTCATATCACTCTCGAGTTCCCAGGTGAACTCGGCGTCGCGTTTGCCTTCCCAGCCAACCTTCACAATAGGAATGCATGAACGTCAGAGCTTCTTGGTCTCTCGATCCATGATCTCGACTGGCTTTTCCATGAAGTATAATGTTTCGTCCACTTGTAGATCCTCAAGAGGAACATGTAAATTCTGCTCGGCTAGACACTTTTTGAGGTTCGAGACGTGAAAGGTTGGATGTACGTTGCTGAGTTCCTCCGGTAATTCGAGTCTGTAGGCCACTTTGCCAATTCTTTCCAGAATCTTAAAGGGTCCAACGTATCGAGGCGCCAACTTTCCTTTCTTGCCGAATCAGATCACCCCCTTCCAAGGTGAAACCTTTAGGAGTACGTGATCACCAACATCAAAGCTTGCAGCGTTTATCAGCGTAACTCTTTTGACGACTCCGAGCTTTCAAGAGATTGTCTCGTATCTGGAGGATCTTGTCAGTCGTTTCTTGCAATAAATCAGGACCGGTAATTTGCGCATCTCCGATCTCGTGCCATACATAGTTGATCAACATTTTCTTCCATACAATGCCTCAAAGGGTGCCATTTGAATGCTAGAATGATAACTGTTGTTGTACGAGAATTCCACTAAAGGTAAATGTGAATACCAATTACCACCAAAATCTATAACACACGAATGAAGCATGTCTTCAAGGGTGCGAATCGTGCGTTCAGTCTGACCGTCGGTTTGGGGATGGAAAGCGGTATTTAGATTAAGAGTAGTACCGAGAGCAGATTGAAAAGTTTCCCAAAGGCGCAAGGTAAATCGATCGTCGTGGTCAGAGATGATATCACGAGGTGTCCCATGTCGACAAATGACTTCGTCGGTATAGATTCGTGCTAATCGTTCTACCTTAAATGTAACACCCGTCTCATTTTATTAAGACTTTTATATAAAAGAACACATTTTTAAATTAAATGCATTACTTACACAAAACTTAGTTACGATCATAAACTTACGTGGTTATAAAATTTCAGTTAACTAACCAACTAGTTTGAACATTCAACATTAATTTCAGAGTTTACAAACGAACATTGTCTAAAACAAAGTTAGATAAACGCGGAAGCATCAAAACATGGTGTTCGGTTCTTGAGTTCTTGCTTGATTGCCATCCGGAGTGAGACCAACTTCACCTAAGTCAAAACCATGTCAATTGTTAGTTTTGACAATGTTAAAACACGTATAAGCAAGTTCTAGTTTCATAAAATTAAAAACAAAATAAAAATTCAGATTTTTAGTCTGTCGCGCCAGGCGACAGACTCAACTATATCCTTCGCGCCGCGCGAGCGCTCTCGCGTGTTGCGATAGAGTTGATGTCCTCTGTCACGTGCCCCGGGAGACCCCTTTTTCCAGCGAGTGTAGGTTAGAGACCTGCATTTTGCCCAGCACCATTTCTCACAAAAATCAAACTTTGAATGCTCATAACTTTTTATCTATAAGTCCGTTTTCGGCGATTCTTTTTCCTATGCGTCTGTAATTTATTTACCAACGCATCTATCTTACCGATCTTGTTAGAATTTAAGTTTATAGACCGAATGGCTAATAGACCCTTCTTATTCATTTAACCCGCAAAGTTTCGCACTACATCTACCCCTTATATCCTTATGACTTCAAGGCGTATATACCCAACTTCCGAGGCTTACGATCATTGGCGTATCATTACCAATTCCATGGTTTACGCTCTTATGATCCATAATCGCCAAATGATTTTCCAAACACATTAATACTATCCATTAAACATTTATTTTACCCGTTTGGCTCATTTTATGGAATCCTCCACTTCTAATGACTACCAAACATTTTTCTAATCAAGTTTTTAACTCAATAGGTAGTTAGTGATCAACGTCACTACTACTAATACTACCTCATTCTAAAAAACAACTTTGAAAGATTTCAATGTCAAATTAACATAATGTAACGAAACAAGTTACATACCTTCAAAGCATTCCCTTCAAACATGCGTCACCACCGGCCTGTCCGCTCGACGTTCCGGTTTCCTTTCCTATAGAGTTCAAGCACGAATTGTTTAGAACTCTTTTCTTAACATTCCACGCAAATTTTCCAAAATATACAAGTACGCGTTTTAATTCAATTTTTCAACATTTGGCTTTCTTTTAGGCATTTCTACGAACACCTAAAGGGCATAATTTTACTCAATTCATATTGAAGTTCATAGCTTGTCATTTAGCCAAGATTAACATCAATTAGACATGTTCATATTAAATTTTCACATCAACAAATCTGAATTTATTTCATGGGGTTGAAAATACACTAGAATGATAACTATAATCCTAGTGTCTAACATGCTTTTACAAAACCCACTAATCACCTACATTGGCGATTATGGAATTAACAAGTAATGAGCATAATTTCAACAATCTAATGACTAGGGTTTCTTCCTAGGCACTATTTCATTTCAAATTCATCCATACAACAATCATGCAACACAAATTTCGAATTTCTTATGTTTATCCAGAAATTTAGATGGAACTTTTCGGTGAAATTTTACATACCTTATTATCCCTTTACTAAGGAGATCACTAACCTTGGCTTGGATTTCGTTTTGGAACAGATTTAGGCCTTCAATTTTGATCAAATAGCACAAACTAGGGTTTGAGAGCAAGCACTTGGTCGCCCCTGTGTTTTAATCGAACCAGACACACACTCTTGTGTGTGTTTGGGTTTTATTTTTTTTGTTTTAATAATATAAATTTCAAACTTAACAACTTTGGTCCCCCAACTATTGTTTGGTTCTTATTTTATGTGTTTCTAACACACTAACGTATTTCTACAAGACTTCTATCTAACTAGGTTATTTTTATTCCTAGTTAGTTCATTTTATTTATTAGCGACATCGAATTTATAATAAAAGGTTTATATTTTAGGTGTTTTACAAGTCCACCCCCCTTAAAAAGGGTTTCACCCTCGAAACCGGAATACGTACCAATAATGTCGGGTAGAGACGCCGCATCTCCTCTTCAGATTCCCATGTAGTATCCGAACCCTTTCTATGCTCCCACTTGATCTTCACTTGATCAATTTTCTTATTCCGCAAATTTTAACCTTCCGATCTAGTATCTCAATTGGTCTTACCGCATAATTAAGGCTATTGTCCACCTCGATATCATCGTAGTGGATATAAGTCGTTTCCTCAGCTAAACACTTTCGGAGTTGTGACACATGAAAAGTGCCATGGATTCCGCTCAATTCTTCCGGCAATTCAAGGCGATATGCTACCTTGCCAACCCGTTAAATGATTTTAAACGGTCCAATAAACTTCGGACTTAATTTCCCCCTTTTCCTGAATCGTATAACTCCCTTCCATGGGGACACTTTCAACATAACTTTGTCGCCCACCTGAAATTCGATCGGTTTTCGTCTTTTGTCGGCATAAGACTTCTATTTGTCTTGAGCCGCTTTTAAGTGAGCTCGAACCACATCAATTTTCTCATTAGTTGCTCGAACTACATCTTTATGGGCTAGTTCACGCGGGCCCACCTCGCCCCAACACACCGGGGTCCTACATTTTCTACCATATAACATCTCATACAGGGCCATGCCAATACTGGCATGATAACTGTTGTTATAAGAGAATCCTGATAACGGTAAATACACGTCCCAACTACCCCCCGAAATCGATAATACATGCCCATGCATGTCTTCTAGTGTCTGTATCGTTCTTTCACTCTGCCCATCCGTTTGAGGATGGTATGCAGTGCTGATAAATAGTTTCGTTCCCATCTGATCTTGGAAATCTCGCCAAAAGTTTGAAGTAAACCGGGTATCCCTGTCAGACACGATGGATACCGGTACTCCGTGGTGTGCCACTATCTCATTTGTATATACTTCCGACATCTTTTCTGACGTATAAGTCTCACGTATAGGAATAAAGTGAGCACTTTTCGTCATTCTATCAACAACTACCCATATAGCATCTAATCCTCGGTTCGTCTTTGGTAGTTTGGTCAATAGGTCCATGGTGATATGTTCCCATTTCCAAACCGGAATATCTAATGGCTGAAGTTTACCATAGGGTCTTTGGTGTTCCGCCTTGACTTGTAGACAAGTCAAACATTTTTCCACATACTTAGCCACATCCCTTTTCATTCCAGGCCACCAGTAATTTTATTTCAAGTCGTTGTACATCTTGGTCGCTCCCGGATGGATGGAGTAACGGCTTTTGTGAGCTTCATCGAGTAGTAGCTTTTTGACTCCACACGAGTTAGGAATCCATATCCTGCTAAACCGGGTTTTCAACCCATTGTTATTATCCGTTAACTCTTCCAGCTGGCCAACGATTCTCTCTCTTTTCCAAGTTTCCTCTTTTATTGCCTCGACTTCTGCTCCTCGGATTTGTTCATGTAAACCCGAGGTCACAACCAATTGCATTGACCGTACTCGTATTGGAACATAGTCTATTTTCCTATTCAAAGCATCAGTCACAACATTGGCTTTCTCGGGATGATAATGTATCTCGCAGTCATAATCCTTTACCGTTTCCAACCATCGCCTTTGTCGCATATTTAACTCCTTCTGATCGAAGAAGTATTTTAAGCTTTTGTGGTCGGTAAATACGGTGCACTTTACCCCGTATAAATAATGCCTCCAAATCTTTAGCGCAAATACCACTGCTGCTAATTCGAGTTCATGCGTAGGATATTTCCTTTCGTGCATCTTCAGTTGCCTCGAGGCATAAGCTTTCACTTTGCCTCGCTGCATCAAAACACAGCCGAGTCCCATTTGGGATGAATCCAAATAAACTACCAAGACATCAACTCTGTCCGGCAATGTTAATACCGGGGCGTGGGTCAATTTTTCCATAAGCGTTTGGAACGCTTTTTCTTGATCATCGCCCACATAAACTTTTCATCCTTACGGGTTAATTTGGTCAACGGCGTAGCAATCTTGGAGAAATCTTGTATGAATCCCCTATAATATCCCGCAAGCCCTAAGAAACTTCTAATTTCTGAAGGATTATTCGGAGGGCTCCATTTTGACACAGCTTCTATCTTTGACGGATCTACTAGTACTCCATCGGCACTAATAATGTGACCGAGAAATTGTACCTCTCGTAACCAGAAGGCACACTTCGAAAATTTCGCATACAGCCTTTCCCGTCTGAGAGTCTCTAACACCTCTTGTAAATGATGCGCGTGATCCGCCTCACTTTTTGAATATACTAGAATGTCGTCGATAAACACGATTACCGACTTATCCAACATAGGCTTGCAAACCCGGTTCATGAGGTCCATGAAAGTCGCGGGTGCATTCGTCAATCCGAATGACATCACAAGGAACTCATAACGTCCGTACCGCGTACGAAAGGCCGTCTTCAGCACATCTTCTTCCTTGACCTTTAACTGATGATACCCCGATCTAAGGTCAATCTTGGAAAACCAATTCGCACCTTGTAGTTGGTCGAATAAATCATCGATTCTCGGAAGCAGGTATCGATTCTTCACCGTGAGTTTGTTTAACTCTCGGTAATCGATACACATTCGCATGCTCCCGTCTTTCTTTTTCACGAACGATACCAGTGCGCCCCAAGGGGACACACTCAACCTTATAAATCCTTTGTCGAGAAAGTCTTGAATTTGCGACATTAATTCTTGTAACTCCGATGGTGCGAGTCGGTATGGCGCCTTAGCTACGGGTTTTGCGCCCGGAATCAATTTGATTCCGAACTCTACCTCCTGTTCGGGCGGTATTCCGGGCAAGTCTTTCGGGAACACGTCTTTGTAATCTCGTACCACCGGTACGTCTCCAATCTTCGGTGGTTCCTTCCCTGGTTCATTCGCGTATATCATAAACACTCTACATCCGTGCCTCATAAGCTTGTGAGCTTTTAACATCGAGCATATCACAGGATTGCCTCCTTTCTCGCCATAGATAGTAACGTGTTTTCCGCTCGGAGTTGTTAACTTTATCTCTTTACGGAAACATACGACCTTTGCGTGGTGTCGGGATAACCAATCCATACCGACAACCACTTGGAACTCCCCCATTGACATCGGGATTTGATCTATTGAGTATTCCTCATCATCGATACTCAATTTGCAGTTTTGAAAACATCACACACTATAAAGCTCTTGTTGTCCCCTATTTCAACTTCTAAGGGCATAGATAATTTCGTCAATACCAATGAAGGATGTCGAATAAATCCATGTGAAATAAAGGATTTATTTGCACCCGTATCAAATAATACACATGCAGGAATTGAGTTTATTGCGAATATACCTGAGACCACATCGGGTTCTGTCTTTGCTTCCGCCGCAGTTAGCTGGAAGGATCTGGCCTTCGCCTTTGGAGTTTCTGTTGAAGATTCTTTGTTATCCTTCTTTCCGATTAATTCTGGGCATTCGGATTTCTTATGACCCGGTTGATAACATTTGTAGAAAACATAAACTTTTCCCGGGCACATCGAAGCCGTGTGCCTCGTCTTTCCGCATATGGGACACGGTTTGTCTTTGAAACGACCCTCGCCCTTGTACCCTTTCCCGCACACTTTGCAACTTGGCGACCCGCCTTTCACATCAGATTTTCTCGCTGACTCCGTTGTTCTCGCCTTCTTTGTAGGACTTAGATTCACATCCTGCGCCCTTCGTTCACCCCTTTCTACTTATTTCTTCAATTCGATCTCCCGCTCCCGGGCGGTGTTAATGATTTATGTGAGGGTCTCGTACTTCGAGGGAGTCATGAACTCCCGATATTCAGCGCTCAGCATATTGTAATAATAGTATATTTTCTGCTCTTCGGTAGTCACTAACTCATCACAGAATCTCAGCTTATCCATGAAAATACCCGTGATCTTATCAATTGATTCACCCTTTTGCCTTAACTGGATGAATTCCTCCTTGATTTTGTTGATGATCTCCTTGAGACTGTGGTCTTTAAGGAATGGTGCCTTAAACTCGTCCCACGTCATTGCTTTTGCCGCTTCGGCTCCAATTTCCTTCTTCTTATTATCCCACCAATCCTTGGCTTGACCCCTTAACTGACCCATTCCGTAAGCCACAAAATCGCTTACGTCACAGTGGGCCCTTTCAAACACCCCTTCGACATCACTTAGCCATCGTTGGCATATTATCGGGTCATCCTCCCCATTGTAGATTGGCGGTTTACAAGCCATAAACTCTTTGTATGAGCAACCTTTCAGTTCTCTGGATTTTTCCTTCACAAGGTTGACATTGTCTTCCAACCTTTTAACCCGTTCTTCAACTAACGAAAGCAGCGTATTTTGGATTTTTTCTATAAAACCGGATAGACTATTCTCGATTGCCTTTCCTACCTCTTCGGTAATCACCTCTTTCATTTGTTTGGTGACTATCGGCACCGCATCATTATAACCCTTTTCCGTCATCTTGAAACTGAAATGTTTATACCAATTATTAAACATTTCATTTATAACATATACTTTATTCGCTTTGGTTTAGCCAAGTTCATAACTTGCTTTAACCGTTCTCATTTAGTGCACTTTCCGGGTTTGAGTGTGTTAACACGTTCTTCCCGTGCCCGTCAATTCACATCTCTTTTTCTCACATATAATAAAATCTACTAAAGTAACTAATTCTTACCGGATGTTTGATCAAGCTTGAACCGAATACACTTTGCTAACAACCTTAAGCTCTGATTACCAACTTGTAACACCCGTCTCATTTTATTAAGATTTTTATATAAAAGAACACATTTTTAAATTAAATGCATTACGTGCACAAAACTTAGTTACGATCATAAACTTACGTGGTTATAGAATTTCAGTTAACTAACCAACTTGTTTGATCATTCAACATTAATTTCAGAGTTTACAAAACGAACATTGTCTAAAACAAAGTTAGATAAATACGGAAGCATCAAAACATGATGTTCTGTTCTTGAGTTCTTGCTTGATTGTCATCTGAAGTGAGACCAACTTCACCTAAGTCAAAACCATGTCAATTGTTAGTTTTGGCAATGTTAAAACACGTATAAACAAGTTCTGGTTTCATAAAATTAAAAACAAAATAAAAATTCAGATTTTTAGTCTGTCGCGCCACGCGACAGACTCAACTATATCCTTCGCGCCCCGCGAGCGCTCTCACGTGTCGCAACAGAGTTGATGTCCTCTATCGCGTGCCGCGGGAGACCTCTTTTTCCAACGAGTGCATGTTAGGGACCTGCATTTTGCCTAGCACCATTTTACACAAAAATCAAACTTTGAATGCTCATAACTTTTTGCCTATAAGTCCGTTTTCGGCTATTCTTTTTCCTATGCGTCTGTAATTTATTTACCAACGCATCTATCTTACCTATCTTGTAAGAATTTGAGTTTATAGGCCGAACGGCTAATAGAACCTTCTTATTCATTTAACCCGCAAAGTTTCGCACTGCATCTACCCCTTATATCCTTATGACTTCAAGGCGTATATACCCAACTTCCGGGGCTTACGATCATTGGCGTATCATTACCAATTCCATGGTTTACGCTCTTATGATCTACAATTGCCAAATAATTTTCCGAACACATTCATACTATCCATTAAACATTTATTTTACCCGTTTGGCTCATTTTATGGAATCCTCCACTTCTAATGACTACCAAACATTTTTCTAATCAAGTTTTTGACTCAATAGCTAGTTAGTGATCAACGTCATTACCACTAATACTACCTCATTCTAAAACACAACTTTGAAAGATTACAATGCCAAATTAACATAATGTAACGAAACAAGTTACATACCTTCAAAGTGTTCCCTTCAAACATGCATCACCACCGGCCTGTCTGCTCGACGTTCCGGTTTCCTTTCCTATAGAGTTCAAGCACGAATTGTTTAGAACTCTTTTCTTAACATTCCACGCATAATTCTCCAGAATATACAAGTATGCGTTTTAATTCAATTTTTCAACATTAGGCTTTCGTTTAGGCATTTCTACGAACACCTAAAGGGCATAATTTTACTCAATTCACAATCAAGTTCATAGCTTGTCATTTAGCCAAGATTAACATGAATTTGGCATGTTTACATTAAATTTTCACATCAACAAATCTGAATTTATTTCATGGGGTTCAAAATACACTAGAATGATAACTATAATCCTAGTGTTTAACATGCTTTTACAAAACCCACTAATCACCTACATTGGTTATTATGGAATTCACAAGTAATGAGCATAATTTCAACAATCTAATGACTAGGGTTTCTTCCTAGGCACTATTTCATTTCAAATTCATCCATACAACAATCATGCAACACAAATTTCGAATTTCTTATGTTCATCCAGAAATTTAGATGGAACTTTTCTGTGAAATTTTACATACCTTATGATCCCTTTACTAAGGAGATCACTAACCTTGGCTTGGATTTCGTTTTGGAACAGATTTAGGCCTTCAATTTTGATCAAATAGCACAAACTAGGGTTTGAGTGCAAGCACTTGGTCGCCCCTGTGTTTTAATCGAACCAGACACACACTCTTGTGTGTGTTTGGGTTTTATTTTTTTGTTTTAATAATATAAATTTCAAACTTAACAACTTTGGTCCCCCAACTATTGTTTGGTTCTTATTTTAGGTGTTTCTAACACACTAACGTATTTCCACAAGACTTCTATCTAACTAGGTTATTTTTATTCCTAGTTAGTTCATTTTATTTATTAGGGACATAGAATTTATAATAAAAGGTTTATATTTTAGGGGTGTTACATTAAAGTCTTCTCGTATCGGCAGAAAATGATCTGATTTTGTAAGACGATCAACGATAACCCAAATGCTATCGTGACCTGATTTAGTTCGTGGAAGTTTCGTAATGAAGTCCATAGCTATACTCTCCCATTTACTCATAGGGATTTCGGATTGCACGAGTAAGCTAGAGGGTCTTTGTTGCTCGGCCTTGACTTTCGAACAAGTCAGGCACCTCGAAACATAGATAGCGACATCCTTCTTCATTCCAGGCCACCAATACCGAAGACGAAGGTCATGGTACATCTTGTTGGCATCGAGATGAATGGAATATCAGGATTTGTCGGCTTCAATCAACAATATATCCCGATGGTTATTGCGACCGGGATCCAGATGCGATCGAGATAGTAATAGATACCGTTCGATTTGGTGACAAGCTGGGTTTCAGCACCGCACTTCTTTATTTCCTCTTTCAATGTGTTCTCAATGAAGCAGGCGTGCTGAGCATCACAGATTAGAGCTTCGAGGTCGTGTTGGGCTTGAATATTACGAATGCTATACAAATAAGTTCGTCGGCTGAGATCATCGGCAATGACATTTGCTTTGCCTGGGTGGTAACGAATCTCACAGTCGTAATCGTTAAGAAGTTCAACCCATCGGCGTTGGCGCATATTCAGTTCCTTCTGGTTCAAGATGTGTTGTAGGCTCTTATGGTCGGTGAAGACCGTACACTTGGTACCGTAAAGGTAGTGTCGCCAAATCTTTAACGCAAAAACAACTGAACTGTCACACCCCAACCGCGTTAAAACAATGAAACCGCGGCGGAAACGTCAGGGAGTGGAGTGGCAGAATTATTGTTTCACAACCATGGTATTCAAAAAGTTTCATTTTATTGGATTATTGAATATTAAACATTGTCTTAAGGTTAAACAAAGAAGTTAACATAGTCTATCATCGTTATTATGTCACTAAGGCCTCGTCCAGTCCTAAGTGAGCATGCATCCATGCAATCAACATCATTCAATCACCACCTGAAACATATGTAAAAATAAGTCAGCAAAGAAATGTCGGCGAGCACAGAGGTTTTGTAAAAGTATCAGATTCATGGCTCGTTTTCATATTGCAATACCTCGTTAGACTACAAGAGTCAATACTTAAAAACCTTATTTTGAAAAGTATATAGTATTGCAACATGGTTAACCAACTCAAAACAAGTTGGTTATCGTTTATAAAATCTCATAGCCATGATTCTTAACCTAAAACATTTGTTTAAGTAAACCAAATTGTAAATCGTTCTTGTTATAAAACTCGTATGGTTTATATTGTTTAGTAAACATCGTTGTGAGACCTCGTTTTATACTCGTTTGCCCAAGTGAACTAAATAATGCCACGGAATGTAATATGATAAAAGCACTTATATATAAGAAGTACCAGCGGCGTATCTACCATGCTTTTATCATGTTACACCCGTCCCATTATCTAATCACAACCCAAAACCAATCGTTTGTTCAACTCGTTTAACTTGTTCAAATCGTTTAAATCATTAAATCGTCTAAATCGTTAAATCGTCTAAATCGCTCTCGTTTTAATTATGAAAACTACTTTTGGTCGTCTCGCTAATAACATTCAAACCTTCGTAACTTGTTTCTCATTCAACTCGTATTAACAAACCACCATAGGGTAAGTTAACAAATTTCAGGTTCAGTCGTTTCCCACATAACCCCCACACATAACCATGGGTGCAGTCCGATAACGGGATTTGTCAGATCTTATGGTACCATAACCTACTACTGGTCGGTTCGGCCAAAACTAATGAATGTTATTCGTTATGTAAATACGTCCAACAAGTTTGTTCACATTAACGAAATCTTTATTTGTTTAATATAAACCATAGTATTCGTTTTTGAAATCATCGTTAAAAATATCGAAATTGTTTAACACATATGAATCACCCCAAAACAATTGAAAACAGTAAAATAGGGGAACTATGTACTCACATTGAATTGTAAGGTATCCTTGATCTAATGAACTTAACGTAGCTCAGGCAAACCAAGGAAATCAAGTAGTACCTAGTAATCGGATCGCTAGTAAATAAATTGACACCTAAATCAGAAGATCGGATAGAATGAGGTATCGTAAACCAAATGAGTATTGGAACTCATGTGATATGGTTTAACAAAGCCTACATTCTAAATCGGAACCTATCCTAAGTGCTTTCGACCCGTTACGACCCATTAAGGTAGCTTATGCTACTTTAACGCGTCGTGCGAGCAAAAGCGCGTTTGAGACGCCTAACTAGTCCTATGACAAGTATTATATGCCGTAACAAGTTTAAATATGTTGCATAATCATTTTAGATGGCAAAATTTAAGTTACATATGCTTAATATCCAATTATGCATGAAAAGGGCATTTTGGTCATTTTCCTAAGGCATATAAACTACCTATCATACAACTAATTAAACTAAGTGACCATAAGGTATCACCTCGGAAGATTATTCCCTATACAACTATGGTCACTAAACATGTTTGATCGGATCCAAATGATCGACCAAACGGGTCGAGTTCGAAAGTCTAAGCGGTTGTCAAGACCGCTTATCTTACGACCCTATACAAGCACTAGACTAAAAGTGACAAGCTAAACGTGTTAAAACATGTTTAACTAAGTTAGAAAACAAGTTTGATATTAAAACAAAGTGTTTTGATACCCAAAGATAGTTTCGTTGCAAAATACGCGTAAACACGTACTTTGACCGAAACTATGACTCGTCACTCCGCCTAATCAACGTGGTAATCAGTAGGTATAGTCACAAGGGACTATAACCATCGTGATTACGCTCACGTTGCAAAGTTCAAACGAACTTTGAGTTGACCAACTCAAGGTTAAAGCAGAAAGTCAAACACGGTTTGACTTTCATGCTTGAAAAGCATTAAAAGCATGAAAGAAACTTACAAAGGGTCCAAGCTATGAAGATTTGATCTAAAAATACTCAGGTATGAAGTTTTGAACTTCAACTTAGAGCAAATTTAGATCAAGTGTGAAGAATGGAAGAAAATCAAGTGGGTATTTATAGAATTCCTAGAACCGTTAGGATCATTTCTCGTAATTCGTGCTTTAATCCAGACCTTACATGTGTTGCCCACTGATTTACAATACTAGGGGTGTCCAAAACCAGCTCAAGGTTTGATTAAAACCATGAACAAAAGCCAGAAACCAGCTGCTGTTTGCTGAAAAATAGTTTTGCTGATCTGGGCATTTGTCGCGCCCCGCGTAAGATGAGGGCTCATCTTACGTGCCCCGCGAGAGCCATGTTTGGCAGATTGGCAAGTTTGGTCCCTGAATGTTAAAAACTCAGTTTTCGGCACGTTTAAGCCCCGTTAACCCCATTTCAAGGCTCTAAAATGAATTTAAAGTATAGGGAATTTAAAATATGCTTGAAAACATCTCGGATGTCGGTTCGTTTGGTCGTATGGTTGCGTTATTCGCTTAATTACGACGAAAACTCGAACGGACGCGAAAACGATCCAAATTAAGCGACGAATGGTATTTTTGCATTCTAATCACTAAAATAAAATATTTTAATGATTAGAAAATTTTTGGATGTCCGGATATATTCAGAACGTAAGATATGCGCGAAAATGCAAACTTATGCACTTTTTGACGCTTTTAGTCCCTGTTTGATCAAAAAGTTTATTTTCGCATACCGAACCCCTCAAAGCCTATTTCTAAGCTATGTAAAGGATATTTAAGGTATCTTTAACTTATGATCAAGTTCTGGAATGTTCATTACTATACAAATCGGCATAGTTTCGCAGTTTGACACAAGTAGTCCCTTCGATCGAACAAACTTGTTTTCGACACACCAAACCTTTCAAAACTTATTTCTAAGTGATGTAAGGGTTGCTTAAGGTATGTTAAACCTATGTCACTATTCCGGAGTGTTTGTCACGTTAAACTGGTTACGTTTACGCACCAGTTTGCGTATAACCTTCTAGAAAGCGATTTAAAGCTTGAAATCGAACTCGAATCAAATCGTAAAATCATCAAACATAAATACACACATAATAACACCAAAACACATCGTTTTATTGATAATTGTTATTGTTTCACATTGTTCATAGTTTACAGAGCACAGTTGTCACATGCACCAAGTTCGAGATCGTGGGTCGTATAGTTCTTCTCGTGGATCTTGAGCTGACGAGAGGTATACACGATAACCTTGTCCCGTTTCATAAGAACACAACCAAGACCGAGGTTAGAGGCATCGCAATAGACTATGAAATCGTCGTTTTCATCGGGTAACTCGAGGATAGGAGCATTACAGAGCATATGCTTGAGAGTCTGGAAGGCTTCCTCTTGTTTGGTTCCCCAAAAAAAAGGCTTGTCGTTATGCGTCAGAGAGGTAAGCGGAATGGAGATTTTTGAGAAGTCAGCGATGAATCGACGGTAATAGCCCACCAATCCGAGGAAAGAACGAACTTCGGACGGGGATTTTGGTGTAATCCAACTCTTAACTGCTTCAATATTCGCGGGGTTGACGTAAATACCTTGACTATTGACGACGTGACCAAGGAATTGAACCTCCTCAAGCCAAAATTCACACTTGGAGAACTTGGCATAGAGGCGATTCCCGTGGAGTAGTTTGAGAACTAAACGAAGATGTTGCGCATGTTCGGCTTTCATCTTCGAATAGATAAGGATATTATCGATAAACACAATGATGAAGCGGTCGAGAAAGGGCTTACACACGCGATTCATCAAATCCATGAAAACCGTGGGTGCGTTGGTTAGACCAAAGGGCATAACGACAAATTCATAATGGCCGTAACGGGTTCGGAAAGAGGTTTTAGGGATATTTTCCTCCTGAATTCGTAACTGATAATAACCTGAGCGTAAATCGATCTTCAAAAAACACGTAGCGCCTTGCAATTGATCAAACAAATCATCGATTTGGGGTAAGGGATAGCGATTCTTGATAGTAAGCTTATTGAGTTCTCTATAATCGATGCACATCCGGAACGACCCGTCCTTCTTTTTAACGAAAAGGACAGGTGCGCCCCAACGAGATGTGCTAGGGAGAATGAAGCCTTTATCAAGCAATTCCTGGAGTTGACTCGAAAGTTCACGCATTTCGGACGGAGTGATGCGATAGGGAGCTTTAGCAATAGGATTAGCTCCAGGAATGAGGTCGATGTGAAAATCAATATCACGACTCGGGGGTAAACCAGGTAAATCGTCAGGAAAGACTACAGGAAAATCACGAACCACATGCACCTTTTCCATTGAATTCTTTTCCTTTTCCTCCGCTACTACGATGTGCACCAAGAAAGCCTTGTATTCCTTTCGGAGAAACTTGCTCGCTTGAATGCATGATATGAGTTTCAGATCTTTTGAAGACACTTCCCCAAAGACACAGAGTTGGTTGCCATTAGCTAGAGAGAAACGAATCATATTATCGAAACAAACGACTTCAGCACGATTTTCGCGAAGAAAATCCATGCCTACTATGATATCAAAACTACCAAGCTACACCAGAATAAGGTCGATCGGGAAGACGTGATTGTTGAGTTCAAGCGTAAAATCACGGAGAACAGAACTAACAATGACGGTTCTTCCAGTGGCAATTTCTACGTCGAACGTCGTTGGGAGGTTAGCGTTTTTACGGTTTAGGAGATTTTCAACAATCGATGCAAAACAGTTATCAACTCCAATATCAAATAAACACGAAGCATAAATACCGTTGACAAGAAATGTACCATTGACAACATTGTTGTCGGTTTGAGCCTGGCGGTCATTGATGTTGAATGCTCTTCCATGGGCTGCTTATTGAGCTGGCTACTGCTGCTGCTGTTGATGTTGTTGCTGCGCTGGTTGCTGTTGTGGCTCTTGCTTCACCACTCGGTTCGGGCAGACGTTTGCGAAGTGGTTAGGATCACCGCATCTGAAGCAGGCTCGTGCGTGAGCAGCGGGAGTAGGAGCTGCTTGATTACCCTGAGGAGCGGGAAGAGGAGCTAGCAGTGCAGGAGGAGCTTGAACTTTAGCTTGACGTGGACCAGTACGACAGTTCGTGGTAAAGTGTCCGTAAAGGTTGCAGTGGACACAAAAACGACATGCAATCCCAACTGGGTGATGATAAGAACAAGTAGGGCACAGAGGGTGCAGACCGGTATACGCACGCTTTGCAGGGGGTGCGTTTATCAATGGTTCTGCTACTTGGCGGTGCGGTTCTGGGGATGGGCAGGAACAACATTGAGAGGAGCGGCTATGACTGCATAATTCTTGTTGTTGTTGTTGCTCTTGCGCTTGCGGCGTGAAGATTTCGATCCTTGAGATGCGGCGGTTTCAGGAGCGGGAGCAGCGGTGACTTGATGGAGACTTTTGGTGGTGTTCTTGAAGCAACCAGCCATAACTCGCTTATCATTAATCTCGGCAGTGAGTTGATAAGTCTCTTCGATGGTAGTAGTCTTGGCTGCTTGAACAAAATCGGGAACACAATCAGGTAGAGCGCAAATGTATTTCTTGATTGTGATGTCGGGAGTTGAGACTTCTCCAGGACAGATGATGCTAAGCTGCTTAAAGCGAGCAGTAAGACCAGCATTGTCACCATCTTCTTCTTGCTTGATGTTCCAAAACTCGTTCTCCAGCTTCTGGAGCTCAGGTAGGGGACATAATTCTTTCATCATGATTTCCTTCAATTCCTCCCAAGAAAGTCCATTGGCCGCATCGTTACCTCGCCTGTTTTGTTCGGCGGTCCACCAGTCTAGAGCCCTGGACTGAAAGACTCCAGTTGCGTTAACAATGCGGAGGTTGTCTGGACATCCGCTTTGACGAAGAGTGACTTCAATCGAGTCAAATCATTGAAACATGGCGCTGGGCCCGTCTTCACCAGTGAAGTCTTTGGGGCCACAAGCCTCAAACTGCTTGAAGCTAAAAGTAGCTCAGGGCGAGTCAGTCTTAGATTCCTCAGAGGTCTTGCTACCGACTTCATTGATTTCACTAACGATTTACGGAATGACCTTGGCCATTTCCTTGGCGACGAGCGAAGCGATGCGTTTGTCAGCGTGGTTGCGGTGGGTAGCGCTAGAAGTATGAGATCCAAATGACAACATTGTCTGCAACAGACAGCGTCATAGGATTCAGACGCGATATAATCGAATATCTCTCCACATAACGTACTTATTATTACTAGGTAAAGCATCAGGAACACGTCTAACACATAGGCAAATAATCACGTAGGCACATAATCCACATAGGCACATAAGCACATAAGCATAGAAGCATGTAATCCACGTAAGCACACGTTCAGCTATATTTTGCACGTATTCACCTACATATATTGCACGTATTCACCTATCATTCAAGTTTCGCGAGGGCGTTCAAGAGTAGCGAGTGCGAAGAGCGAGTAACATAAGCGAGTAACACAAGCGAGTACCATAGCATGCGATTTGTTAGCGTGTTGAGATAAATGTGCAGTGCGAGTTGTGCGCGTTTAATGAAAGTGATGGGCAGAAAGCGAATAAAGTCTCCAAAATCGAAACATATAAACATATAAAACCACATAAAACACATAAAATCGACAATTCACAGAGTCAGCGGAAGCGAGTTTAGAATTGAAACTGAGTGTCTGGGTGTTGAGACATCGACTACCCAAAGTGATTCAACTATTCTTAAGGACTTCGAGTACACGCTTTGGCCTAGTAGACTGTGGTCTCTCACCGACTTACAGTGAACGGCAAGCATCCTTTCGGTCAATACGTGAACTGAGTCGTTGGAATCCATCGAGACTTTGGTGAGAGTTTTGTAAAACCAAAATAGAGAGCGAAACAAGTCATTAAGATGCGGGTTTCACCCCTAACTTAACAACTTTATTCCTGATTGTGTGGTAAACCACAGGGTAGTGAGGGAGAACTTTGTCAAGATATGGATTTCACTCCTGACTCAACGCAAATTCTCGTGTTTATAGTAAAAATGCGCGTCGAGCGAGCGATCTAGTCGAGAGTTTGCGGTTTTCACACCTAATCTCGACCTAATCACTCGTTTGTTTTCGAAAAATCGTGTGTGTTGTGCTTGCCTTAGGAAAGGCAATTATGCGTTTCAGCTCTAGGAAAAGCTGCTTTGTGCGAAGCTGTAGTATGCGGTGTTCCCACAAAGTTGCAGTTTCCAAGCGAGAGTATCGAGAGTAAGCTCGCGCAGAACCCCTATAGGGTTTGCACAAGGCGGTCTGTTGGTACTTAGACTATAGACTAGGTCAATTCTAAAACATCAACCTGAACTAGGTCGAGTCTTCCCTAATTCCCTATAGGTATGGCTCTGATACCAATCTGTCACACCCTGACCGATGGCGGAAACATCGGGGCGTGGCACTAGGCGAACCAGATTGCTCAAGAGATCCATAACAACTAAATGTTACCAATATTCTTAACGTCAATTTTCCCATACCAATCAACAAATATTCGACAATGAATTATTACAGATAAAGAGTTTCTCTCAAATAAAGCAAGTTCGACAACCTAGATTTTCTAAGCTGTGTAGTTTCTAGACTGCCTATCTTGATTCCACAAAAGATCAGCAGGCATAGCATCCTAGACGCCTGTCACATACGTTAACATAAAAGTCAATACACATATTGTAAAGGTGAGTACACAAGTTTAATAGCATATAGTAGCGAAAAGTGATTTACGCATAACCAGCATGTAACACGTAGAAATGTGAAGCAAGTAAGCTCTCGACAATGAAATATGCACAGACGTGACTGCGAGTTGTAGAATGCGCAACACATATCACCACCGTGACACGTGAAGTGATAAATAGTTACAAAAATAAACAAACTATCCTATTAGTCCGGGATACTCTGAATATTCTTTAATGACCGTTGCTGACCACTTCTTCCGGCTTCAACGTCTTTCTTCCAAGCAATTTGAGCGAGTCTTCAAGGGACTTGGTCTTTGTGAATGTTAACAACATGTAGCCACATTCTACAAGCAAATCGTTAGTGATAATCAAGATACTCTCGCAGGATGTTACCAATATCCTGGTTCGGTATCCTGATCACAAATAAGAAACATAAAGTTATGATATATTGACAGGATATGGGCTCAAAATTCCACCCATAACAGTGACGACATCCATTAGTCTCATATGAAGTCTTTCAGAGATTGCGAGGCCGATTAGGAACCTAAGGGTTATCGCATCCACAACATGGGAATACGTTTCCTCATAATCAACTCCTGGGATTTGGGAAAACCCTTACGCTATAAGTCGAGCCTTATATCGTACAATATCATTCTTTTCATTTCTCTTTATTGCAAACACCCATTTATAACCTACTGGTTTGACGTCTATTACATGTCCGAAAACATGTCGCTTTTCGAGCGAATTTAATTCGGCATTTATGGCTTCTTGCCATCTTGGTCAATCATTTCTGTGCATGCACTCTTCTAAAGTTTTAGGTACGTAATCATTTTCATTGATTACATCCGTTGCTATAACATATGCGAATATATCATCAACACGTGTTTTATTCCGGTTCCACATTGTATTATCTTGTACATAATTAATAGAGATCTCATTTTCGTTCGGTACTGGTGTTTCTTCTGAAACTTCATTTTCCTCTGGAATTATAGTTGTCTCTTCCGAGACATTTACCGCTACATGGGTTTCATTTATAATCTTTTGTGAGTTTTCACCAACCTGCGTTATTGTGCTCTTTTCGTTTCCGTGGGTTCTTATCTTAGGAACTGATTGGTCTCCTACGTTTTCGGTGTATAGTAATCGCTTCAGGGACTACTTCAATTCGAGCTGGTGCATTTGATGCTGGTACATGTGACTTTGTCACTTTAGTCGTGTCTATGAATGAATCTGGTAATTCATTTAAGTGAGAAAGCTACTCGCTAGAAAATACTAACCAATTCAAAAGGACACATGTGGAAAGCTACTCACTAGAAGACCATGGCAACTTCATAAAATAAAATCTGGTATAATCATAATTTTTCGTAAAAAAAAAAGTTGTGCAATTTTTCAGCGAAATTTCGCAGGGCTAATTAAATGACATGTTCACTGGAGTAGCTTAGTTTGGGTCCGGGGTCCCCACCCCTGTCCCTCCTCTCATTTTTGGTTGTTAGTGTAAATTGTACCAAAAAATTCATATGTACTGAGTTTGCCCCTATTTTTTCGAGCTGGTAATCAATTTACTAAATCGTGACGTTACATATGTTGGTTACAGGCCCCAAACACACACTCAACACACTCACTGTATGTGAAATATGTATGAAGATAAGGAATGAAAACTTGCTGGATTCGATATATCACAGAAAAGGGTTCAAAAGAAACATACTAGCACTATCCTATATATATAACAAAACAAATATGACATGTGCTGAAAATAAACTCCACGTAAAAGCTCTATGCCCCATGACTCTCCAATAAACTCGGTCAAAGATCTATTCTACTGGTCCCCTACAGTTTCGCAAACAAAACAGCTCCAAATTGTTCACTTTCCCACGTTTGCATGAACTCGTAACAGCTGACCAGTTAATCCATGGTCTACGACCCGCTGACCGAACAAAATCCCGTGACTCGCGACCCGTGTAACCCGAGAACGAACCCGATTAATCCAACAATCACCCCCTTAATCGGTGTTTGTTTGAACCGCCACTGCAACACCGAATCACCAGCTCCTCTCGACCATCTAGACTTCTACCGGACACCCGACCTCAACCTCGATCACATCCAAAGTCTTCTCGGTTCACCCTGAATAAAATCTCACTACACGTTTAACATCTCACATGGCATCACGTTGGAAACGCTCACTAACATCACGAATTTTTACGGATCAACGACCTCACCCCGGTCACATCCAAAGCCACCCGATTTGAACTCCAACGCCATAATGTTACCACCGTGTTCTTCCTTTTTTTTCAACCACCTTTTTCCGATCACCCTTGTTCAAGAGGCTCTCCACCGACAAAGAAAACAAGCTACCCGCTTCTTCCGTTTTCTCACCTTGCCAAACGAGACGAATCCAAAGCCACCTGCTTTGACGGATCCCTTCTACCCGCTTTTCACGCACTACGCCGGTCTCCTCTTATCACGAAACAAGCCAATCAAGGTACCCGTTCTCACCATCTACTGTTATCACCGGTTGTATACCAGTTGCGCAAACACGCAACTAACAACCGAACAGCCCTTTCAACACCTTTAATCATGACTAACAGCTACGAGACACACCGGTGTTCACCCGTCACCCCCGTCATCCTAACCGGTACTCTCCGCATGACAACGGCTGACACGAACCACCTCCCGGTCTCTGTCTTTTGCTGTATAACAGTCCCGAACCCTTCTTTTACGCCTGCCCTCCACCGACCGACACACCCGCCGGCGGCGGAGGCTTCCTCCGATCTTCAAACCCGCTTCCCGAGCCCTAGGCTCTGATACCAAATGTTGGTTACAGGCCCCAAACACACACTCAACACACTCACTGTATGTGAAATATGTATGAAGATAAGGAATGAAAACTTGCTGGATTCGATATATCACAGAAAAGGGTTCAAAAGAAACATACTAGCACTATCCTATATATATAACAAAACAAATATGACATGTGCTGAAAATAAACTCCACGTAAAAGCTCTATGCCTCATGACTCTCCAATAAACTCGGCCAAAGATCTATTCTACTGGTCCCCTACAGTTTCGCAAACAAAACAGCTCCAAATTGTTCACTTTCCCACGTTTGCATGAACTCGTAACAGCTGACCAGTTAATCCATGGTCTACGACCCGCTGACCGAACAAAATCCCGTGACTCGCGACCCGTGTAACCCGAGAACGAACCCGATTAATCCAACAACATATTACTTTTATTCTAAAATGGAGGGGTTAAGTGTTAACGATTCTTTGTATCAAAAAGCGGCCATGCATGTTCTCATATTCTTGCTATTCTCCTTCTTTATGGAGACCGAATCTTAGCAAACATACACTTTGCAGTAACAACGAGTACCTTTAGCTACTTCACTTGTACAACTGCTATTTGTCCATTCTGGTCCTACCTTCTTCTTTCGTTTCTTATAAAAGCTTCCAAAATCTTCTACAAAAGTGCTAAAATTTGAATAGATTTTACTTATTTTAATTTTATTTTGTTTTGCATGCAGACACTTCACACAGGAGGCAATTATTGTTCATTATTTTTCTTTAAGGTCCCCAAGTTTTTGATATTGTTCAAACTTCAAACTGGTCCTTATGAGACTAACAACAACTTAACAAGCTTTCTTTAGCTTCCTGAACTATTGCATCTTTTATTTGATTTAACTTGAAATACTTTAATCTTGTTCTTTGTTAAATCTCACTACAATGTCAATTTGTTACGAAAATTTCCAACACAAAAAAATGCGTTACAAATTCGGACATATTTGCAACGTATTTTTGACAGAAAAAAAAAATGCGTCACAAGTGCGTTGCAAAACTTTAAAGCTCTAAACTGAAATTGCGTTGAAAATTCATCACAAATTTCCGACACCATATTTTTGTCGTAAATGCGTTAAAGATTGCGTAGTAAATGCATAGCAAATAGTTTTCAACGGGGCTTTTTCCAACTTCAAGGTTTTGTTGCAAATGCGTAGCGAACCTGAATTTGCTACGCAATTGTAACGGAAAAGCTTGTTAGAAAATGCCAAATTTCTAGTAGTGTATCTTTTCCAAGTGATCAAGTTCTTAAAATTTATCTTTCAAGTAGTTTTATATATTAATTTCAGGTAACATAGACCTGCGATTCCCCGGTCGACCGACTAGGGAGCGCCTATCGACTTTTTCAACCACGCACATATAATAGCATATAATAACTTAACTCGATTCAAAACAAAAAAATACTAGATACAATTACTTCAATTCTCATTCTTGTATGACATTATAATGTAATATTATATATATATATATAGGGGATCGCTAGAATGAGAACCACCACGAGTTATGAGAACCACGAGAACTGCGCCCCGCGGGTGGCCGTCGGCGACGAAATTTTTTTTACACCTAGATCCGTATATTTTAGTGGGGGGTTTAAATTTTCGGTTCAAACGGCGCGCCCGATGGGGTAGTTTTTTACGCCCAAAGTTTGGGTTTTTTTAATTTTTTTAATTTTTCTTTTACCAAACTTTGGGCGTAAAAAACTACCCCCTCGGGCGCGCCGTTTGAACCGAAAATTTAAACCCCCCACTAAAATATACGGATCTAGGTGTAAAAAAAATTTCGTCGCCGACGGCTACCCGCGGGGCGCGGTTCTCATAACTCGTGGTGGTTCTCATTCTAGCGGCTCCCTATATATATATACTAGATCCGTATATTTTAGTGGGGGGTTTAAATTTTTGGTTCAAACGGCGCGCCCGAGGGGGTAGTTTTTTACGCCCAAAGTTTGGTAAAAAAAAAAAAGAAAAATTAAAAAAACCCAAACTTTGGGCGTAAAAAACTACCCCCTCGGGCTCGCCGTTTGAACCGAAAATTTAAACCCCCCACTAAAATATACGAATCTAGGTGTAAAAAAAAATTCGTCGCCGACGGCCACCCGCGGGGCGCGGTTCTCGTGGTTCTCATAACTCGTGGTGGTTCTCATTCTAGCGATCCCCTATATATATATATATATATATATATATATAGGGGATGGATCATGAGAAAACAAAAAAAGCCTAAAAAAACCTAAAAACATACCAATTTTTTTTTTACAATTTTTAATAAAAAAATCGCTACTTTTTATACCTAGAAAAAAAATTTCAAAAAAAAAAAAAAAAATTTTTTTGTTGTACTGCACATGTGCACTAATACATAAAGTTTAAACCACTTAACCCACCCCCCACCGACACCCCTCAAAAACCTAAACCCCCCACCCCCCAAAAACCTAAATTCACCCTCCCACCAAAAGCCTAACCCCCCCACCCCCCCCCCCCCCAAAAAAAAACCTAAACCCCCCACCCACACCCTCCCGAAAACCTAAAACTAAACCCTAAACATAAACCCGAAAAAAACCTAAACCCCCCACCCCCACCCCCCAAAAACCTAAACCCCCTCCCCCCACACCCAAAAACCTAATCCTTAACCTCCACAAAAACTAATCCTAAAAGCTAAACTAGACTCAAAAAGCTAATTTTAAGCATGTAATGCAATTGTAGTACATGTTATATTGCATATGTGCACTACTATAATAATAGTATTGAAAACAAGACGACACTATAAATCTTTTTTTATGTCATAAAAAATATGCTCGAATATACTTGAATGAAAGATACAAAAATTTGTGATCTTATGGTGCCATTTTTGTTTTAAAATGATAACGTATGGAGAAATGAGAAATGTTTGAAAAGTTATATATTTTTTTTCCAATTTTACCCCTCCTTCATTAAAAGTCCCCCCTCCTTCAGTAAAAGGCTCCCCCCTCCTTTTTAGTGTTTTTTTTGTTAGTTTTTTGGTTTTCTCATTTATATCTAGTTTTCTCATCATCCTCTCCCTATATATATATATATATATAGGGTTAGTATCTATAGAAAACCCACTTTAATTTAGAAAACCCGGAAAACTCTAACCTCCCGATGTTTTTAAAAAAAAAAAAATATATACACATGTTATATACATGTTTTTAAGGTATTTGGGCCAAAAAAATCAAAAAAGCGCCGAGTAGATATTTTTTAAAAAAATAAACAAGTTTTGGTGTAACACGTGTTACATTCATCTGACATATTTGTAACACGTGTTACACCAAAACTTGTTTATTTTTTTTTAAAATATCTACTCGGCGTTTTTTTGATTTTTTTGGCCCAAATACCTTAAAAACATGTATATAACATGTGTATATTTTTTTTTTTTTTAAAAAACATCGGGAGTTTAGAGTTTCCCGGGTTTTCTAAATTAAAGTGGGTTTTCTATTTATCTTTAGCCTGTATATATATATATATTAAACTTTTATTTAGCAAAGTATATATAAACAAATTACATTAACATATATACAACCAAAAGTTTACATAGTAACCTCGATACTTTGACGTTCCAATAAGCCGTTTTTTTTCCTTCGAATGGCAGACATTCACACAACAATTACCCAATAACCTGCTATGCTTCTCTAACTCAAGAAATTCAACAATCTTACTTGACATTCTAACTCAAGAAATTTGCAACAACACAATAACCTACTCTTTCTTACATGACATTCTAACTCAAGAAATTTGTTAAGATAATACTAATTAGAGACAATCGGAGACATCAATATTACCTGGTGGTGCGCGGAGCAGGGCGGCGGCGTCGGTCGATGGTTTGATGGGGGAGGGGGGGGGGGGGATTGTGTAATTGGGAGAGAATGAGGAAGGCAGTAGCCCGCCAAAGGTTTTACTCACATATAGCGGCGACCACTGTTAATATAACATGGAGCGTCGAATCTTTTTTTAATCAACGACCAAGGATCGAATTTAATAGTGGAACGCGGATTATGATCTTTAGCGGCGACTTTTCTAATGTCGCCACTAAAGGGGTCGTCTCAATTGCCATGGTTTCTTGTAGTGTATATGTAAAGAAAAAAAATTACAATTTCAAAGAGATTTGTTATATAGTTAATAACCTTGATCTTTTGAATTTTATGTGGATTTATATCCTTAGCAACATAAACTAATAGCACTTATTCAAAATAATGTTGATAGTTATTAATCATATTTTCTTTTCATTAACGTGTACATACTTCAAAGTCATATGCATTTGCACATAACATGATATAGAAATGAAAAGAAGGAACTAAATATGAACGTTTAAATTATCATATTAATCCTTTTCTTACAATAATCAACTTTTATAGAAACCAAAAAAACCTATTTGTTTCAACGTGCATGACTTTCCGTCATTCTTGAACGATTTATTATATTTTCAAACGTACCGCATGTGTTTCTTTTCTCCTGTTTTCGAAACATTTCTTAACATGTCCTCCAAGTAGTCTTGCTCCTCAAGCGCCCACCAATGATCTTACCTTTATTAGCTTGACGCAGAATTTATCCCTCTTGTATCATGATACACTCTTCTTAGGATCGATTTTAATTCTTTGTATAACAATCTCCTGATTAATTATGTGATGGGTTCTAGACATGGTGATCAGGATCAGGCCAGAAGGTGGAGTTGTACTTCAACCAGTCTGCCTCTTGTGTGTTTGTATTGGAACACTCCTGCTATGAACAAACAAAAATGTGAACTTTTAGGGTTAGAGTTTCTCAAGTTAAAAAAATATGGCACCCAAGGGGTACAATAATTCAGAAGATACCATTCGTTACAGAATAACATATAGTTCCAATAATAAATTTTAGAACAATCATTAACTATAAATCATAAACGTCTTATAATTAAATAAAACCATCTTTAATGATACAAATATTAATATGCATGTCATATGTAGCGGGGCTTGAACTTCAAACCCCTCTCTTAGGCATTATTCAATATATGGCTCCTAGTTAGTAAAATGCTTGAAGTTAAAAAGGGATGTAGTGGTATAATCCCTCTGATTAATTAGATATTGAAACGGAATTAAATAAAAAAAAAACAATCGAAACATTCCATTGGCCATTCTCTCTTCATCGACTGTTTTAATGGCCACGCCCAAGCCCATTACATATGATCACTAATGGTTTCAAAACAGGATAGGAAATTGAATCGGCTAGACGGTTAAGTTTCCTAGTCAGCTCTAATCTAAAAAAACTGATTGGTTGACGAATTGAAGTGAGGCAAGATCGGCGATACGATATTTAAACAGTTTTTGTATTGTTTACTTAACTATTGTTCAGTTCGGTTTTACTATGTTGATTAGTCACCGGTACGTGAATTAACCGATGATACTTGTACATGTGGTTCTGGTTAACCTGGTCACACCAGTTGGCGTGTTCGGATTTTAAACACCCTAAATGACAAATCGTTTAGTTAACCTTTTCCATTGTTGTTCACTGAGAAGGAAAAGGAAGCAGGTTACACAAATTATGGCTCATCTTTTGGTTCACTTTTACCCTTATGTTTTCCTTTCTAAAAGTAGAAATCAAGCATTTATGTAATAATTTTGTTGCATAAAAACTAAATGAATCTTGCTGTTCACAAGGTATTTAATTAATTTCATTTCAGTCATATGAAAAATCTTTATTAATATATGGGTGGAGACAATGAAATACTGAGAGATCAGTTTAGTTATAATTTTATTTGCTACATAAGAAAAAAAAAATTATTATCATTTATGGGTTATTGTATTTTACATCATTATCGTTAGTAGTTATAAATAAATGTAAAACTAAAAGAGGTTAAAACAACATTAAAGGTAAAATAAACAATTAAAGAAAACTAACTCCTATAAATGTAATTTAGTGAGAGTATAGAATTCGATACTTCTTTTGCTCTTTATCTTTTCACGATTGTGTTACTTATTCTCTTGTTTGGTAATGAGAGCCAATGAACCATCAAAAGAGATAAAGAGAAAATAACTTTATTTCTTTAAATTTATATTAATATTCCTTCTTAATTTATAATATGATATCAAATTTATTACCTTTTTCCTTTTTAGGTACTGTTATTTTCATATTATATATATATATATATAGGACAAAGATCTGTTAGGAACCACCCCTTATTGCGAGAACCGCGAGAACCAGTGTGAACACAAACAGTAATTCCTAAAAAAATCTAAAAAACACCCAAAAAAATTTTTTTTTATTTTTTTACTATTTTTTTTGAAAAAATCGCAATATTTTGTTAATAAAAAAAATAAAAAAAAATTTTCAAAAAAAAAAAAATAAATAAAAAATTTCGAGTAACAGTTATCCATGCACATGTGCATATGTATCGTTTCTTTGTCAAATTCCGTAATTCATTACAAATAATAGTCAATTGCACTTTCATTTACACTACCACGTGTAATACACTACTTTTTACGTTAACAATGTTAGAAATGCACATGTGCATTTATATGTATTAACAGGAAATAAGGTGTTTTGGTACACTACTTTCTCTTTTATCTATCATTCCATCCATAATACACAAGCATGCACATGTGCATTTTTGTCATTTCTTTGACAAATTCCGTAATTCATTACACATATTAGACAATTACACTTTATTTACACTACCATATGTAATACACTACTTTTTACATTACCAATATTAGAAATGCACATGTGCATTTTATATGTATCAACATTAAATAAGGTGTTTTGGTACACCACTTTGAATACACTTTCCTTTTTCATCTATCATACCATCCATAATACACTACCATTACCTTCTACCATCCATAATACAATACCATTACCTCCTACCATCCATAATACAATACCATTAACAATATTTTCACTTTAATACATGTATGTAAACACCATTTATACCATCCAATCAACATATTACATAAAAAATTGACAACTATAACCAAACCATCAACCACTAGATATAACTAACCAAAAAACATGTATATGAGCCTACTTCTCCATTCAAAATCACAAACTTTTTGTAACAAAACACGTTATATCATGGTTATACCTAATTATGCACATGTGCATTTTGAATATTGGTAATGTAAAAAGTAGTGTATTACTAATGGTATTGTAAATTAAAGTTCAATTGTCTATTCCTAATAACGTATTACTGAATTTGTTGAAGTAATGATACATATGCACATGTGCATGGATAACTGTTACTCGAAAAAAAAAGTTTTTTTTTTTTTTTTTTTTTTTTTTTTTTTTTTATGGTAACGAAATATAGCGATTTTTATTAAAAAAATATTAAAAAAAAATAAAAAAAAATTTTGAGTGCTTTTTTGATTTTTTTTAGATTTTATTTTGTGTTCACATTGGTTCTCGCGGTTCTCGCAATAAGGGTGGTTCTCGCATGAACCTTACCCTATATATATATATATATATATATATATATATATATAGGGTGAGGTTCCTGTAAAAAGAACCTTTCGTGAGAAGTGTGAGAAGACATAGAAATTCATGTTTAGGCATCATATTTTGAACATAGGAATGATGTTTTGGGTTGTTTTGGTAAGAAAAACACCATACATAACAATTTAAAACACAATGCAACGTATTATGGGTGTGAAATTTAAAACACACTACATAACACTTAAAACACTCTACTTAATGTTCTTGGCATGGTGTTTTAAATTTTAAGCCTATAATTCATTGAATTTTGTTTTCAATTGTTATGTTTAGTGTTTTTCTTGCCAAAACAGCTCAAAACATTGTGCCAAAGTCTAAAATATGATGTCTACATATGAATTTTTATGCCTTCTCACACTTTTCATGAAAAATGTTCTTTTTACAGGATCCTAAAACTATATATATAGAGAGAGAGAAAGAGAGAGAAAGAGAGAGAGAGAGAGAGTTGAGAGTGAAAAGGTGGCAAAACTCACTTCTTTGATATCGGTTGATGATGATGGAGTGCACCCCATTACCATTTCCTCCAATCCTGATGCTGATCGTCCTCCTATCTTATGATGTTGTTGTTGCTGTTATTTTAATTTATACATAAAAAAACAAATAGATATATGCAGACAATTACATATAGACACAATATATATACACTAGGGTATATTTGGTTCACATTTTAAAAACAAGTTGAATGAATGAAACAAAAACGATAAAATAATATTTGTATTTGACAACCCGTAGTGGTTGCCCAAAGGGGCGTTTTTTGTCCAAGATCACGCCCAATATAGCCCCTTTGCCACTACGCATGGGCGTGATTGGCTTTTTTTTTTGGTTTGGGCGTTTTATAAATCACGCCGGGTGGGGAAATCTTGTCCAATTACATTTTTTTTTGGTCAATGAGATTTTTTAATTTTATTTTATTACAAACATAATGCCCCACAATTCCCACATCCCCACTATACCCATTTTAGAAAACGTCTCATAATGCCCCATTACTGACTGGGCTGTCACATGACGCAAAACGTCCAAGGGGGAATATTGCCCACTACGCATGGTCTTATGGAAATGTGTTTGTAAAACCAATGAAAGATTAATGGGTTTCTCTTTAACTATCGATGGTTTCAGGGGAGGATCCAAGCTAGGGTGTTTTGGGGTTCTTGGGAACCCCTCGGTTTTGAAGAAATAGGAAAAAATAATGAAGACATTGTATAATTTGGAGAATTAGTGAGAATATATCAAAAGAAATTCTTTACAAAATGTTCCTGAATTAGCCACCGGATGGTTTCAACTTGTTAGATTGTAATTAAATGGTTTAAATGAAGACTGCTTTAAGTGATCCGATTATGAAATATATATTGAATTTAAACTTACGGTGAATTGATGATATATATATTTTATTAATAATTTACAAAAGCATCCAAAAATCCGGCCTATAGATGGTATGCATGCATGCTTAATTGCTACAGCCTACAGACATAATTGCGTACTCTATTTCTTCACAACAACAAAACATAATCATCCATATGATCATGTATTGTCCTCTACAAAACAAGAACATATAGAAAGTGAATATATCATTATATGTCCTCAAGTTGGTTGACAATAGCTAAAAAACTTTCTTTATACGTCAAAATATTAAGAAAAAAAATTACAAATTCTTACAATTTTCTATAAAGTATATGTTATCAAGTTGGTTGACAATAGCTAAAAAACTTTCTTTATACGTCAAAATATTAAGAAAAAAAATTACAAATTCTTACAATTTTCTATAAAGTATATGTTAAACACCATAAACTACAATATTTTTATATAAAGAGTTGGAATCGTAAAAATTGAAAATGCTGCACACTAGTACAAATTTACACCAATTTAAATAACAAAAAGTTATTGTTAGAAAGAGGGGAATAGTTTACAAAGTTTTCAAACATGGTTTTTGTTAATGATTATTTTTAATTAGTTACATGGTTAAAAATTCCTTTATATGTCTAAATATTAAAAAAAAAAGATTAAAAATTACAAAATTTATACAGTTTTTGTATGAAGTGTAAGTTATACACAAACTACATTATTTCTATTTAAAGAGTTGGAATCGTAGAAATTGTATTTGCCCAACATTTCCTATACATACATTTACCAAATGGGGGAATAGTGCTAGGCAGCCCCATTGGACCAACCAGTTTACTATATTATATCCGTTTTAAATTACGTTTTTTCCCCTGTTTAAAATTACCGTTTTGCCCTCAGCTCAAATTGAAATTACGCTTTTGTCCCCATCTCCAAATTACGATTTTGCCCTTAGTTCTAAGTTATGATTTTGCCTGGTACTCCCCTATTGGACCAACCAGTTTATTATTTTATATCCATTTTAAAATTACGGTTTTGCCCCTCTTTAAAATTACGATTATGCCACCAGCTCAAAATAAAACTACGCTTTTATCCCCAGCTCAAAATTACGATTTGTCCCTCGATTCAAAATAAAATTTTCGTTTTGCCCTCAGTTCAGAATTTCCTTTTCGCCCCAGTTCAAAATAAAATTTTGTTTTTGCCCGCAACTAAATATTACGATTTTGCCCTCTTTTCAAAAATGTGATTTTTCCCCGTTTAAAAAATTATGATTTCGCCCTCAGTTTAAAATTACGGTTTTCCCCCAGTTTAAAATAAAATTATGCTTTTGCCCCTAACTCAAAATTACAATTTTGTCCTCGGTTCAAAATAAAATTGTGATTTTGCCTCCAGCTTAAAATTACGATCGTGCCCTTAGTTCAAATTTATATTACACTGTTACCCCAAGTTCAAAATTACGAATTTGCCGCTGTGAAAATTTACAATTTTGCACCTGGTTCAAATTTATAGTACTACCATCACTTTAGGTTTTGGCAAATTACGATTTTACCCCAGTAAAAAAAATACAACTTTCCCTCAGTTAAAAATTACAATATTGCTATTGTTTTAGTTTTTTCGTAATCAAACTATAAAAGTGTTTTGTTTTAATTGGTTGAATCGATTTAATTGTTTTTCGTGTCAATGTGCTGCCTAACACTCGCTCATTATTCGGCTATCGCCACGCAACGCGGGCGGGGTATTAACTAGTTAGTAAACATTTACTTCAATTTGAATATATAAAAAAAAATTATTGTTAGAAATATGGGGATGGTTTTCAAAGTTCTCAAATACGGTATTTGTTAATGACTATTTTTAGTTAGTTACATGGTTAAAATTATTTTTTATTTTTATTTCACAATGAATGTTCTTTGTTTTATTTTATTACATAGAAAGGGTTTAGTTCTGATAAACCTAAGCAGTACATCCTCATGTTCGAAAAGGGGTTTAGTTTTGATAAACCCTTCAGATGATAGAATTAAGGATTAAACATGGGTTATTTCCCAAATCCTCATGCTCGAAACCAACCTGGAAATACTTTTTTTAATTATATGAATCAATCTACCTTATTCTTGGTTTATGATTTATTACTTTTATAAAAACTGAATAAAAAATGTGTATGGTTTTTAGCTATACCCTTTAATTGTAATATATATTAGGTTAAATAACATGAACAAACTTTAAAATCATTTTATTATTATTATTATTATTATTATTATTATTATTATTATTATTATTATTATTATTATTATTATTATTATTATTATTATTATTATTATTATTATGACTTTATTGTACTCCATATAACTCTATTATTATTATTATTATTACTATTATTATTATTATGACTTTATTGTACTCCATATAACTCTAGTAATTGATTTTCTCTTTGGCTAGAATGCATAAAAATAATCTAAAAAATACAAATATATGCAATTTAAATCAACTTACCTGAAAATTTTCCACCATCATAGAGACATGAAAGTAGTGATCATCACCAAGAACAATGGGTGTGTTATTTAGCGCAGGAGGGGTGATGATTGCTGACATGGCATGAGAGGGCTTGCTGACATGCAAGGCTGTCGTTGCTGCATAGTGCTGATGTGGATAATATTGATTATGCGGATATTGTTGTTGTTGATCTTGGTTAAGGTTCATATGTTGCTGGTGTTGCGTTCGCTGATCACGCTCATCGCACGTGGTAGAAGCCTCTCCTTGTGCGGTTACTACCTGCATAATAAGCAATGTTGTATTATGTGTACTTCATGGAAATGTCATGTGAATATAATGTATATGATTTACATGAATATACATGTACGTACAACCATACATGTATATGGACATTAATTTACAAAAATATATATATAGAGATTGGACTTGCTGATAATACAAGCAATGTTTATCATAAAAGCAACAATCAAGCGGTTTTGAGTTCACCTTCTAACCTTGCACTCAACCAATATCATCACTTTTAGACAGCATTTCATGCCCATAAGCAAAACAAGTGATGTAAACATTTAATTACAATAAACCATTTCTTTAATTAGCAACAAAAAGACAATATAAATCAAGATTCAAGTGTCTTTCAAGCTCACATTTTTATTTACAAAGACCCAAGAGACTCAAAATAAAAGTTTTGAAATTGTAAATGCAACCGGAACCCAAAACTTTATAGTCATGCTTTATCATAACGTAATGTTCTCTCTACTTGTTACAGATGACCAACTCATGTTTCTCTTAAATAAAACTCAACTTTAATATTTAAAAATCCTACAAGTTCTCCTTGACATCTCAGCGGCACCTATTGACCCTAGTTACCCTTGTGCAAGGGCGTAGCTTTGTGGAGGCGGCCGACTCCCCGAACTTTTCGCTCGTTAGTGAAGAGTATGTACTTTTCGTATAGAAATTTTTGGGTATATACGTTTTTGACCCCCCCCCCCCCCGATTTTATAGAAATTTTGGATATATACGTTTTCGACCCCCTAGTAGGAAATCTCAAGCTTCGCCACTGCGCTTGTGAACATGATCCCCCACTAGACAATGCAAATTGATCAAGAAACATACCTCAGTACTGTAGCTTCTACTATACGGCATAAAGCCAAATTGATCAACATGTTTGAAATGTTGCATTTGATCCATTTGATTGTAACTTGACATAACCGTGCCCAAAAGTTCATCTCTAGTATTACTATGAACGGTATCAGTGTTAGTGGTAACGGTGGCAATGTTGATCTCTTTTGAAGAAGAGCGACTCCCACTTTCGCTTCTACTTTCCCTTCTACTAACGTTACTCATTTCGTTCATATTATTCATGCCTTCAACATGAACATTATTCGCTAAGAGGTTGTTATTTATTGCTCTTTCAGACCAATTACATTGCCTTGGTTGAGTTTGGTAAAATATTTTTGACACAACGAGCTCGCCTTCCCTCTCCTCCTCATGTTGTCCAAGGTGATACTGATGCATTACCCAGTTAGTCTTTTCGGGTTTTCGGTTTTTCCCAAAGTTGGTATATAGAACCAAGATTTTTTTGCACCCTCTTTGCTTCCCATTTACCATAACTGGTCGGGTCTTGCCCGTTTTATGCCACCGTGTTTCACCACCTTGTAGGTCGCACTCGGTCTGGATTTTTCGCCTTTTTCTTGTACCTGTGGTGTAAGCTTTTGAAGGCCGATGAAAGAAGTGTATACTTAAGCCATTTCTTGTAACCCCTAGATAATCAAGAAAGGAATAAAGAAACCCTCAAAGTCATAACAAACGAGAAACCCTGATTATCATAAAAATTAGGTATACTTAGGTGTGACAAGTGCATATTTCACTCAAAAAAGTAAAAACAAACCAAAAAACCCTATTTTTGGGTTTCAAAAAGTAAAACCTAATTCATTGAACTATTAATGAACAAGTTAACTTATGTATATTTGAAACACTTTTCTTGTTCTAGTGGGTGTTCTTGTTCTTATTTTTTTTTCAATCTGCTTTTGTGGATCGAGGAAGTGAACTCATAACCACCATCGATTTACGATATAGATATTATAAGCGTATGACCTACCGGGGAGTTTTTCTGGATGTGTATAACAAATTCCATCTTCACCTTCAATAGTAGGGATGAACTCATCTATCAACGGATGAGATTTAAAGTGTTTATCTTCAACTTTTGCTTCAAGATGTTCTATCAATTCTTGATCAGTTGGATCAAACTTGACTCCTGCTGGTAAACCAACCCAATCCTGCAAATGATCAAAATCTCAAGAACTTATTGATAAATCACATGAAATTTAAACCCAAAAAAAAAAAAAAAAAGCATAATAAACAAACAAATCAGTAGAAAAGACAATCTTTTGTAATGGAATTTATGTGTTTATACATATGTATATCTTGGATAAAGAATTTGAATATAGAAAGATAATTCAACAGCACCTATAATTCTATTCTCTTGTGTATTGATTCTTATTTGTCAAAATCTTTAAGTTGAAGCTAAGAATATTATGGAAGGATTATATATACTATATAGTATGTATTAAGCTAAAGAAAATTATGTCTTTACAAAGTACCGGTTTTCCTTCGAGTTTATGACCACAACCGGGACAGTGTTTGGATCCACATAAGTGATGCTCTTCAAGCTTTGAATCAATTAGATCGGAGCTACTGATATTCATTTCTACTGCTACAAAAGTCCAACTTATTTATATTCGTTATGCAATATCATAGCAAATGAAATCTTGAACTTTGATCTACACCCATAACAAAAAGATCTGAATTTGATCCTGTTTATTGTTTGATTTCTTCTACTACTGGGATCTGGTGTCCTTTGTGGACAGATGATGATGAGGATGAACAAGATGGAACCAGTAGAATAAGTTCAAGAATCCCTTTTAAAGAAAAAAAATACAACTGAAAACAAGGTTGAAAGGATACTAGGATGAGATATATTCTTCAAAAGTGGAAATATTCTCAGAACATATTAGATTGTGTGTATGTGTGTGTGTGAGAGAGAGAGAGAGAGAGATGTACTTTAACCATGAAAATCACCAGAATTCCATACAACTTTAACTGAAGCCAGTGAGATAAAGGAAAAGGTGTCCCTCATCTCTTGTATTTTAGCTCCCCTAATTTAAGTGTATAACATCAACTCAATCTATATCTAACAAAGGTGGTTTCATATGCTATGTCCCTCATTTTAGTTAAGAATGTTAACACTTTTGCATATTTTAATAGAGAAATTTAAGTTTGTTTTTTTAACTCTTTTAAATATCATATTTATATTTCATCAAAAAACTTTCCAACTTACATCAAAACAAAAGGTAGACGGGCAACAATCTGCACCGCCATCTCTTTCTAAATTGCAAATCCTAATCTTATAAAGACAAACCCTGTCCCTAGGTTAAACAATTGTTGTGGATAAAATAGTTATCTTGAATTACTTTTTGTTTATTAGATATTAAAAGACTTAAGGAGATAAAACAGTCTTTGATTGCCTACTAAAGCAAAAGTGAAGGAACGGCTTCGGATTTTGATGAGACTCGAGACACAAAAGCAAAACTAAATCCCCCATTCATATTTTGTGTTATAGACACTCATATGTCCATACCTAGTTAATAATAATTTATTTTAAATTAAAGAAAATGAACATTTCTTGTATTCTAAAACTCAAAAAGAAAATTGGGTTTTTATAGCATCTTTCACAAATACCCAAGAGCCGAAAAATGGAACCTCTACATTAATGGTTGTCATTGCACCATGTATTTTTGTTTGATTCGTTTATTTATCGGTTAATATGTTTTATGCTAATCCGTGACAAGTAATAACTAAAAACTAACGTTCAAACTACACATGTAATCTATGTTAAGAGAATTATTAACACTATATTCAAAACATATTACATTTTGTTGTACAACGTATAAAACTTATTATATATTTTTGTGCACATGATATAAGAATACTCAATCTTGTGATACATGTCACCCCCCTTCCCACGATTGACATACGTATTCATGCTCCATGACCCTCCAGCATCAATGAGAGCAACGACATCCCCCTTTCCTCCATGGTTTCTTTCATTTCATTTGTTATGCATTTGTTAATTATATATCCTAGAGCACCCTAATTGTACTAACCCCATAAACCCTTAAAAAAAACCTCATTTTTTCCACAATGTACAAAGCTCCACAAACCTTATTAGAATAATATTATATATATGTGTGTATGTGAGTATGTGGCCCCACATACCTTGTCGGGTGGATGTCTGTGCCTGCAAACTTGAAGGGAGGTTTTCTCCCACAAACTACTCACACAATGTGGCTGGACAAGCTTGAACCGTTTGCTAGTATACGGAAAACGAGTCCTTGGCGCATATGGCATCAAGATTTCACCATCTATTGTGTGAAATTTACTCGTTTCAAGTTGCAGCGAATCCACAATAAATTGTTATAAAATTTGTTGATGCACTTCCGGCAAAGTGGACTTGGTTTTTGGATATTCTGAAGAATAACGGAACAATGGACACTATAGGAATCTATGAGTTCATTCAAACATTAGAAAATAAAGATACCGAAGAAACGCGAAAAGCCAAGAGAATTCCCGTTCCACAGTATCCAGAAATGTATTTTGGAATTGGCAGTGGAATTACCAGTGCTACTCAACCTGTCCAACATGCTAAGCTACAAATCGCTTTTGTCTCAAAAGCGAACCCATTCATTCCTCCGCAGTCAACACAACCGCCAACCATTGTAACATCAAATTTCAACGTTGGACCAACCCCTCAAACCTTTACCGGTTCATCTTCTCAAGCGTATACCCCTCCACCCTTCCTCGATCCAAACACCGGTAATCAGCAAGCCTGCTATGGTAACTAGGGGTGTGAATTTCTGACACGACCCGAAAACCCGACACGAACCTAACACGAAATTCGCGGGTTTAGGTTTAGTCTAAATGGGTTCGGATCAGTTTCAGGTTGAACCCGCAAACCCGTTTAGGTTAGCGGGTCAGGTTCGGGTCAACCTGGTCGGGTTGGCGGGTTGACCCGTTTAACACATTTATACTATATTATATTTTTTTACAATATATTTTATGTTAAAAATTAAATGGGGTGTGTATTTTATGCCATGATTATAACTTAAAAAGATAAATTAAAATAGATTTTATAATTTAAATATTTTTAAGTAAACTTTAATTTTAATATATAAATTCAGAAAAAAAATTAAAAAATTCAGGTTAAACGGGTCGTGTTCGGGTCAACCCACGAAACTTTGGGTCGTGTTCGGGTTCATATGTATGATACGATTTTCAGGTTCGGGTCGGGTTTGGGTTCGTGTAAAATTTTCAGGTTCGGGTCGGGTTGAACCAGTCAACCCGCGAACACGACCTGTTTAGCACCTCTAATGGTAACAACTCATCAACCTTCAATGTAGGAACAACCTCAAACCCTAAAATCATACGATCAGACACCTCCAACCTCACCAAGGTAAGCGTTGAAGTGACTAAAGAACATATGGAATTGCTAAACACTTTGGTAAGTTCATATTGTGGGTTAGTAGCCGGTCAAATAGGAAACATAAACTTGACGAACGAGGATTACCAACCAGTTGATAAAGAAGAAATGGAACTGATGGACATTAAGTGGGCGTTCGCTAGTGCCACGAGAAAAGCCAAGGATTTCATGGAGAAAACTGGCAGAACTAGCTTGGAGTAAAAGGGATACCAAATACGGTTTCGATAAACGAGCGGCCACGTGCTTTAATTGTGGAGAGAATGGGCACTTTAAACGTGAATGTACAAAGCCACAACAGTAAGGCATCCATAATCCATCCGAAATAGAACCAATCAAACCAGACCGAATATCAATGCCCAAACAACCAATAATGCAGAGTGAGCCCTAGTTCCGGTCGGAAACAATCAAGCTGGACTCTCAAAAACCAACACAAACCGATCCTTGGTCGTACAGGCTGACGAGAACTGTGATTGGTCGGTGAAACTTGGATACGGTAATCAAGGAGGAACAGCTTGCTACGCTAAGGTAGTAAAGTGAGTTGTTGTTGCAGACTCACCTAACAAAGACTACATTTCAGGGTATAGTTGTAGCTCGGACGAAGAGAACTCAAGTCTTTGTAAGATAATTCGGAAGATAGGTCTGGTGATGAAATTGATGAAGATGTTGCGGAGCTGTTAGCTGAGGTTGAAGAAATAAAGAATCAGAGATCAGTGTTGGTGGATAGAGCAGCGGGTACAACCGAGAAATTATAAGAATACTTTTCAAAGGATGTAACTTTTTCGTATCACACTGTGTTTATGGCAAATATCGAAGGTTCAACCAGTCAGGTATGCAATGTTGAATCTATCAAATGTGATAAATGTTCAGATTTGGAAAGCAAATTTGAATTAACCAAACAACACAATCAAAGCTTGATAGTCGAACTCTCAAAATGCACTAAAGCTAACATAGCCCTAGAGAAAAATGAAAAGGAATTTAAAACCATGATTGAAACACTTAAGAAAGAAGTTTGTGAACTTAAGAAAACGGTTTTAAACAAACACAGGCCATTAACAATTATATTAATATAACTAAAGAAACTAAGAAAGAGTTAACATGTGCAAAATGTGAGTACGACGCAATTAAGCTAAAGTTGGAAAGTTGGACATTACTCCAACTCAAGATATGTTCTGGATCATATCATTAAAGTGAAACGAAAGAAAGGTAACTCGAAATGCATTGGTTATCAAACATGTCCTCCTCTTATGGGACATAACAATAACCAAGTTTCCTGACGAAGAGGATATGCCCCGATTTGAGCCAACAGTTCCTTTTGACCCTGCGGAATTCGCAGCTGGTCTAGGCTTCAAACTTGACACATCTTCCGGTCAAAATCAGTCGTCCGAATTCAAGGTCTCAAAACCTACAAAAAATCAGGATCCTCCCGTTGTTGAGGATGCTGATACTTCGGATGATGAATCTAAATAGAAAAATCAGAAACACGCAACCAAGGTGCCAAAAGAAACAAATATTCCTCTTGAGAGTCACATCTTGTGTAATCCTCCAGCAAAACTGGTTGGACATGTTCTTATAAAATCCAGAGAAATCAACAATACGACTTCAGATAGTGTGAATTTGTTGTATGTACTCACTGGTGAAAACAAAATTTACTCAAACAAAGATTTTCAGATTAAAAACGTTAACCAATCCTTAATTGACAAAGTTTTTGAAGATTCGACAACTAAGTTTATGGGAAAGTCGAGCCCAACAATTACAGTAACTCAGTGTGCTCCCATCCCAAAATCTGAAGTGCAAGAAATGTACAGTGGAGCAAAAGTAGAAAAGCCACACTACTCGACCAAAAGGTCAAACACTAAGAGCTAAGAACTAGAAAAAGGTTCAAAATGTGAACTTTGTGAAATCAAAGGGTACTAATAATGTCAAAAGTTTTGAAAACAAATCTAACATTGATTTCATCAATCAAGTTAAAATTTTGAAACAAGATGGTCAAGTTAATCACAAGCAACAGTCAGGCTGTTGTAATTCCGGACCAAGTACCTCGAGATCACACAGTTCAACAACAAGCTCTCAACATGATTCTTCGAGATTCGTTAAAAAGAGATCGTGTTTTTAATGTGGGGAGTTCGGACATATTATAAAATATTGTCCATACTTGAACAAGCTTAAAGCCCACATGGATGCCCCCTCAGAAAACAATTACCGATCACAATCCGCGTCTACAAAACAAGATCCACGTCTTGTTAAAGAATGCGAGAAGAAACAGAAATTGAAACAGAAAAAGGTAACTGAAAAGGAATTAAACTCTAAGGTTAACCAAAAACAATTTGAAACTAATAACCCCGGTATTCTAGAAACGTCAAATAATAAACCGGTAAAAGTCAGCAAATTTGTTAACCAAAAAAGGTAACAGTTTTAGGGGGAGCATCACCTTTTCTCAACCATCGAGAAATCGAAGTTACAATTGTTGATGAAGCCAGACGACCCAAGACTACTAAGGCTTGGGTAATTTGATCGGAGTGTCACGCTTCGGTCAAAGATAATATTTATAAGCCCGAACTACCCTTAACTATGAGTTAGTGGTAGTACGGGTCGATCCACGAAGAGTCTATGGTTTATGTATGGACGTGATTTAGGGATGAGCGTGGTACCGGTACCGTACCGAACCGGTACGGGAACCGAAAATACTGATACCAAAATTAGTAAAAACTGGGTAACGGTACCGGTACCAAAATATTCGGTATGGTACGGTATGGTATCAGTATCGGTACGGGACCGGTATTTGAAGGTAAAATTCAGTATTTTACTGGTACCGTACCGAACCGGTACCGATACCAAAAATGCCAAAAAGTGGGTACCGGTACCGAAAAAATTCGGTACGGGAAATTCGGTACCGGTACCTAATACCAAATGATCATCCATAACGTGATTGATTATAAACGATGTCACACTTTATGAAGCGTGCAATTTGGTTAATTTGTTTGGTTGATTAAAATGAGTGTCGAATTGCACCGACGAATGGATGCTATATTGATTAACTACTAGAACTTGACAATTTGGTTGCGTGAAAACTTGATTAAATGATTAAAACAATAAGTTAAGAACAAGGTTCACACCCAGTTTGATAATCATAAGACCTAGGGCTTCTACATGTTTTAAATTGATTTAGTTGAACTAATCGATCAGGGGATTTACTGTCACGTGGCTTATGTGCCAAAAGCTATCAAGGTTACAAAGAACGGACCACGGTGCACTTCTTTACCAAGAACATTTAAATCCTAACTTAAGATAAAGCATAATTGCACATCACCATTTTGCAAAGTCAAATTTCATAATCATTCTACAATTTACGAATCAGAAACAAATGCAAGACAATTATCAAAAGTTTCAAATACTTTAAATACAACTTGTCACAAAATCAACTATACATAAATGTATAAACCCTAGAAATCTTATAAAAATCTACACCAGGGTGGAACCCGAAGAGACTAGCCACTCATGGTAAACGGAACACGATCATCGGATGATTGAAGCTCGAACACAAACATCTTGGAACCTTGAAGATGATGATGATGATGAGGGTTAGGGTTTATGGTGGATGATGGAAGTGATGGATGATGGTGAAATGAGGATGACAATGATTAGGTTTTAGGATTGTGACGACGGATGATCAATACGGATGATGGTGGATGAGTCGGATGGATTCAAAATGAGGTTTTGGGTGTTCTTGGCTCCAAGAAAGGTTTCAAACTTCAATAATTGTGTAACTCCCCTCAAAAGACTCAAAAATTGGGTTTTAAGTCGTTCAAACACGCTAAACAACAAGAATTCTCGTCGGCTAGCAGGAGATGGTGTCCCCCCCCCCCGTGCGTTGCCGACGCCTGCCAGAAATGCCAAAAAGTTGTAGACGCTTTAACCTACTGTCTACGTGATTTCAGTCGATGCAGGTGCGTCGCTGACGGCCTTGGGGCGTCGGTGATGCCCCCTGTAGGGTGTCGTTTTCCTGTTTTGCATATCTTGTATCCCTGGTTGATTCCGTTCGCTCCTGATTCCCCGAATAGCTCCTTAAACTTCGTTAGACCTGAAAACACACAATTTTAATCAAAAGTAGGCCATTCGAAACTAAAAGTCATATAAAAACATAAACTTAAACACAATATGACATCGGTTTCCAACCACGTATCAGTCCCCATCTCCAACTAATCTGCTACTTGCATGTGCAGGGTGTTCCAGGGGGGACTTTCAGTAGTCTCGGGATTGTTGATAGTGGAGCATCCAGGCACATGATGGGTAACATAAGGCTCCTGTACGGAATTCGATCTATAAGAGGAGGTCATGTTGCCCTACGGGAGATAAGGGGGGCTATATTACAGGAGAAGGAATGGTGTCAAACGGAACCATCAGTTTTGACAAGATTAATTACGTGCAAAAACTTAATCATAATCTTCTTTCTGTTTCTCAAATCTACGATAAGAAGTTCACAGTCCACATCGACGACATTGGATGTTATGTGTTGAAACCATGCTTCGGAATTCCTGATGAATGGGTTCTTCTTTCTGCTCTAAGGATAAGTGACTTGTTTCATGTTAAAAGCCACTGAAAAAGAGACGATCTCTTGGAACAGACGAATGGCGCACATCCATTTACGTAAAATGAATCAGCTAGTGAAGAATGATCTTGTGAATGGTGTACCAGTTAATAATTTTAATCTCCAAGACGTCTGTGTGTCGTGACAAATAGGAAAGCAAACGAAGAAATCACACCCCTTGAATAAAATCAACAACGTTAATGTTCCACTCGAGCAATTGCATATGGACCTCTTCAGCCCAATGTGACACAAAAGTGTGCATAACAATATGTATTGTTTAGTCTTGACAGATGACTATTCACGTTTTTCTTGGGTGTCCTTCATGGTGCACAAGAGACGGACTCCTGAAATTCTCAAGAATCTGATCACCCTGCTCAAGAATCTGTATAATTTGAAGGTGAGACGGATTCACAGCGACAACGAAACAGAATTTAAAAATCATGTGATGGAGGAATTTGAAGATCCGATGCATCCTGACAGAGTCTGGCTACTCAACAAAGCATTGTACGGACTTCATCAAGCACCAAGGGTGTGGTATGAAACGCTATCAACCTATCTGTTGAACAATGGATTTAGGCGTGGATTAATCGACTGTACCCTTTTCATAAAAGAGAAAAATAAAGATTTTCTGCTGGTACAGGTATACGTCGACGACATCATATTTGGATCAAACAATGATAAGTTATGCAGGAAATTCTAGCGGGTCATGCAGGAAAAGTTTGAAATGAGCGCGATGGGAGAGATGACTTTCTTCTTGGGGCTGCAAGTTCAACAAACTGAATTTGGGATCTTCATCCATCAGACAAAATATGTCGGTGACATCTTGAGCCGGTTCCTGATGTCCGACACAAAGCCCCTCGAAACTCCAATTCAGTATAATCACGGGATTACGCCCTATTTAAAAGGGTGAAAGCATTGACCCTTCTCTATACCGCGCGATGATTGGATCTCTCATGTGTCTGACTGCTTCTCGACCTGATAAAATGTATCCAACGTGTTTACTTGACAGATACCAGTCGAACCCAAAGGTTTCCCATCTCACGGGTTCCTGATGTCCGACACAAAGCCCCTCGAAACTCCAATTCAGTATAATCACGGGATTACGCCCTATTTAAAAGGGTGAAAGCATTGACCCTTCTCTATACCGCGCGATGATTGGATCTCTCATGTGTCTGACTGCTTCTCGACCTGATAAAATGTATCCAACGTGTTTACTTGACAGATACCAGTCGAACCCAAAGGTTTCCCATCTCATGGCTGTGAAGAGGATATTTTGTTATCTGAAAGGATCTCCAGACACCGGTCTTTGGCACCCTAAGGACAATAACTTCGATCTGATCACATTTTGGGATTCTAATTTCAGAGGCTGCAAAATCGACACAAAATCCCCGACGGTTGGATGCCAGTTCTTTGGAAACAACTTAGACACTTGGTAATGCAAGAAGCAGACATCTGTGGCGACATCTGCGAAGCCTAGTACATTGGCGCTTCAAGCTATTGCTCGCATGTTCTATGGATCCAACAGCAGATGCTTGGTTACAGTTTTGAATTCCTAACTACTCCTATTTACATTGATAATGAGACTGCCTTACAGATCACTCAAAATCTTGTGCAGCACTCCATGACCAAACACATCAATATCAAATATCACATTATACATGATTGTTTTGAAAAGAGACTAATCAATGTTGTTAAGGTCCTCACCAATCACCAACGTGCCGACCTATTTACCAAAGCTTTCAATAAGTCACGTTTTGATTATTTGCTTCTGGTAAATGACATCAAGGTGAAACAAGAGTGAAAACCACATCGGGAAACTTTTTTTGTAAATATTTTTCTTAAAATCTAAAATCCAAAAAGATGTTTTATTTTATTTTACTTTTTGAATTTTCGGGGGAGAAAATTTCCAGGAAAATAAAAAAACATTCGAAAATGTTAAAAATACAAAAACATTTGAAAAATCTAAAATACAAAAACAATAGAAAAATAAATTGAGTTTTTGGAAAGAAAAGAGAAAATGATGATACATCAATGATCGTTAGAAACTTTAAACACATTTTGAAGCTTAAAACGTTGAAATTATAAACATCTCTATCTTGATGTATCGGTAGGCTCACAAGCATCTTAAAATGTGCAGGGCTACATAAACATAACCGACTGAAAACCGAGTGGGAACCGCTCATCAGCATATGGTCTTAATATCAAAATTTCATCTGATAGATTGCCGAGATTCTGAGATATGTGGTCTTTATGTTGTGTATCACCTGGGCTTCATGGTTGTTCTTTTACCGACAAAACGGGGACGCAAGTTGTCACACCCCAATATTTCCACGTATTACCGGTGGGCCCGGTGGGGAGTATCGTGACGTAGTTGACATCATCATAGTCAAACAACACAATTTTAAATGCACAGCGGAAGCAAAAGATAGATTTATTTCAACCGAATAAATTGTAATATCAAATATCACAAAATAGTTGAAAAAGATCCATAGGCGGATCAAATAAAAAGGAAACATAGTTCATCAAAATTAAAATGCATCCAAGCTTGCGAGACTCTTATTGATGCTAAGGAGAGGCCAGCCTATTTCGAGGAGTACCTGCACTTAACCTTTTTGGGAAAATACGTCAATTTACACTGGTAAATACAATTAACTGACTCATTTTGAAAAGGTTTAGAAAAAATTGATTTGAATACACATGGCACAAAACATTTTATAACTTGGGATAATTATTTATATATAAACTTGTAAAAGAATTACATGTTCGTTATACGTTCAGTAGCCCGGATTGACACCGGGTTAAAGATTAATAGACACACCACATGATATAGTCCCGTGGCGAGTTATTCCCGAAACCGGCGGCTATACCTTATTATTTATATATGCACTATCGGGTGTACGCCTACACCCCGTGCTTAGGTCGTGGCCATTTCGTAAAATGATGCCAAGGATAGTCGGCCTGTTGGTACTTAGACTATAGACTAGGTCACTTTCTAAGACGTCGACCCGGACTAGGTCGAGTCACCAAAATTTACCTAATTCCCTATAGTTATGGCTCTGATACCATTCTGTCACACCCCAACCGATGGCGGAATCATCGGGGCGCGACACTAGGCGAATCAGATTGCTCAAGAGAATCCATAACAACTATGTTGCGATAATATTTAATACATTCGATATCCCATACTAACAAATAATACAATCACATAAGTTATCACAGATTTCTTGTCCTCTCGAACAATACAAATTCGACAACCTAGATTTTAGTTGAGTTTCTTGACCTCCTAGCTCGATTCGGTATAGCCTGCGATCTAACCTGCAACATACGTTAAAATATTTGTCAATACAAAGGTATTGGCGAGTATACAGGTTTGATATGTATAGCGTAATAGATAAAAGTGTAGCGAATTTCCACATGCATAAACGTAACACACGACATATATACTCACAAAGCTGATACTACCAACTAAGTCCTCGATGCTCGAATATGCGATGGCAAACTAGACCCCGTCGGGCGCAATAGTACTATACTAGTCATGGTGGGACGTCGCGAGTATAAGCCCTAGCACATATGCAACTAGCATCACGTATATCTATGCATAACAGTTATTCGCAAGTGATAATTCGATTGATTGAATAATTCGTTTGATAAGTTCGATTTGCTAGAAACGTATGTTACACCCAAAATACGATTAAAAAGGGTTCAAGTATACTCACAGTGCGTAATCGACAAATAAACACAACTTGTTTTGGATCGATTGAGAGTACGTCTGAGTTATCCTGGTTACAGATCGTTAGCGCGTTAAATGGTGGCGAAAAGACCAAGGTTTGGTTCGGACATTGATGCTTGGGCCCGTTTGGTCGGCTGGACATGTGGTCCGATCGGCTACCAGGCTATCCGATCGGTTAACATGTTGTTCGATCGTTCAACATGTTGTCCGATCGGTCAGCATGTTGTTCGATCGGTTAATATGCTAGCCGATCGGTTGACATGTTGTCCGATCGGTTAACATGTGGTCCGATCGGTTAACACATTGTCCGATTGGTCGGTTAACTTTATCTGCTGTTCGATCGGACAGCAGTCCGATCGGACGGCAGTTCGTTCTATTGTCCTGATCATGTCACACTTAATGGGTTTCGGAAAGATTTCAGGTGATTTGACTGATGTGGTGTGTCATCGTGCTAAACCACTGAAATCCCATCGAATCCGACCCGTTCTAACGGCCGGGAACCACCCCGTTCCATCAGATCTGGCCGTTCTTGATGGTTTTGCTCATGTTTATCCCGAATTCGTACACACCTTGACTAGGTTACGTAGAGCTAGGTGAGATTTATTATAAAAACATGTGAAATTACTTAGATCTGAGATGTTTATGGTGAAAAAGAGGTCACTCGTTGAAGTTCATGTAAACTTATGATGACATCATCTTCGAAACACCTCAAATCCGTAGGAATCACACAACTTCTTGATTAGAAAACATAGATTTTGCCGAGATTTATGTAAAAGCGTATGGAGATCACCCAGATCCGAGTTGTTCTTTCATGGGATGACATCACACTTGAAGTTCATAAGAACTTCATGGTGACATAACCCTAGAATGCCCAAAATCCAAAGATTTCACGGTTAAAAGTGTAGATTTAAGAGGTAGAAGGGTGTAGAATTGAATATAGATCATAGAAGTACAAGATTTAGGTCAGAAACTTACAAAAATCGTGAGAAATCGAGAGATAAAGGGGTTGGAACTTCTGGTCGAGCAGCAATAGTGACAACACGTGTGTTTGAGGCAAATGAGGGGTATTTATAGGCGAGGAGGAAGGAAATGAGGGCAGGTTGGTCTGTTCGATCGGTTGGCCCAGCCGTTCGGCTGGCCTGACCGATCGGTTGGCCCAGTCGTTCGGCTGGCCTGTCCGATCGGTTGGCCCAGTTGTTCGGCTGGCCCATCCGTACGGAGGCCTTTCGATCCTCGTTTTTGGTGCGTTGCGATAGTTTGGCCACATTTCCATATATTTATATTATTATTTATTTATTATAATTAATCACAAAAGGGTCGTATATACGTATTCATATCCCACAGTTTCGATATAACAAACGGTTTTCGATTCGAGTATGCGATTATTAGCGACGTTTCACGGCCATCAAGGAGGGTAGTTAGTATAGGTCCTTTCTTGATGTCATCGTGAGCGTTATTGTGTGTTGTGCCACAATGGCTGACGGGGTACCGTTTGTTCGTATTGTCATCATCGTCACGACAACTGGATCTATAGCACTCACCCGAGAGTCTTTGTTAGCGTTAATTGTTTACGTTTTGACACATCACGGCCACCGAGGAGGGTAGAATAGGTCCTCACTCAATGTCATCGTGAGTGTTAGTGTTTGTGATGCGATGTAGCTATAATATATTGCGAAAATATGCGATTATCCTTCGAATAGCGATGTATGCGATATAGTTACATTATGATTCGAATCTCTGGTGCTAGGCGTAACGAGTATATCGAGCAGTAACAACGCACGAAAGTGCGGGTTGTTACACTATAACTCGGCGCCCGTTAAGTTCAGTCTTGCATCATTATTCTGATCAGCTGGATGATTGTGAGCTTCAGATGAGTCGGCCATGGTGAAGCTTTGAAGGCTACAAACCAAGTGGTAATAATTGGTGAATTATCGAATTTGATGATTAAATAGCGATGGTACAAATAAGCCATATAGGCGAATAGATAGTATTAAATTTATTTGATTATGTTTTGCCTAAGTTTTTAAATAAACCATCTTTGGCGTTTTAACGGAATATAATCCTTCATATCTATTAGACAGGGGACATAAGTCACGACTGTCAATGTCGTACCGACATTTTATATATAGCACAAGGGTTTGTTCCAAAGGACTTTTTGATGGCACTGATGCCTTGTCACTAGGGAAATTTTAAAACATAATCAATGATTCCTTTGGATCGGAAAATTTCATAGTTCATTGTCTTCACAAGAAGTTATGAAATAAAACTATCTTTTTCATGTATACATCTTTGCCCGAAGGTATTCATCCTAATGGATGTTTTGATGTGTACATCATGTTCGATGTTTATTAACCATGATTCCTATTGATCATTTAGGCTAAATAAGGGGTTTGGAAAAATCCTAATATAAAGATGACAAGTGTGATTTTATCGCATCACTGTTGTCAGGAGTGTTAACATGTTTTCAGATGTTAACAAGGATCTGAATTTCTTTTAAACAGGTTTTACCATCGTAGCTAGGTCTTTAATGACATTCAAGCTAGGTTATACCTTTTAAGACTTTCTTTTAATATGTATACTGGCAGGAAAGGAATGATATTTATTTTATTCAGGATTTTCATTATAATTATCCTAGATTGAATTGAAATATAACTATGGCACAAAAGGCCAAGTCACAAGGGCAACTTTAAATTATAAACCATGATTTTGTAGAATCAAGGTATTTAGGCTTGAACGTTGTTCATGCCTTTTCTTGATAGGGAGTTGTAGGCTACGACTATCTTTTGTCTTATATGACAATGAATACGGCCCGTAAGCATTATATCCCTAATGGATGCTTAATTCACCAAATAAGAAAGGATTTCGGGAGAATCCAGTATAAGGATGATTTATGTGATTGAATCGCATTTGCCAGGAATGTTAACACGTTTACAGGTGTTAACAAGGATTTGAATCTTTTGAATAGGTTCTACCATCTTGGCCTTGTCTGAAATGACATATAGGCTAGGTTGTACCTTTAAGATTCTTTTTAATATTTAACGCAGAAAAATCCTAAATTGAGATGTTAATAAGGATCAGAATCTAATTAAGGAACTACCATCTTGGCCCTGTCTTAAAACGACACATGGCTAGGTCCTGTCCTTTTTAGATATTGTCATTTTATTATAATGGTAGATCTTATAAAAGGAATGTTATTATTTCATATTTTATGTTCATATGCAATGATAAATAAATTTAGATAAAACATTCCAATGATTTTTAAAAGAGGTACAAAATTGCCCTAAACGGGAATTGAAAGAAATGATCCATGAAGGGACTGAAAGATAAATATGTGCTTATAAGGACTACTAAGGAAACGATCTTCAGTAAAAGGAGTTTCTTCTTCATTTTCTTTCTGAATGCTTTCTCCTTGGTTGCACGTTAATCCTAGTCATAGTACGAAGCTCGGCCTTCCCTAGGCTTCAAATGGGGAGAATTTCCATTATGGCTTCTTTGCTTGGCGACATATTAAAATATATAGAAAAAAAAATTCTCCGAATAAAGACGAGAGGATTCCTATGTTAAGTCAAGACTTTGAAGGTCAAGGAATGTGCTACTGTGTCATTGAGATTAAACACAAAAGGCTAGTATTTAATTCACTCAATGTTGGCTCTGATACCAACCTGTCACACCCCGATATTTTCACGTATTACCGGTGGGCCCGGTGGGGAGTATCGTGACGTAGTTGATATCATCATAGTCAAACAACACAATTTTAAATGCACAGCGGAAGCAAAAGATAGATTTATTTCAACCGAATAAATTGTAATATCAAATATCACAAAATAGTTGAAAAAGATCCATAGGCGGATCAAATAAAAAGGAAACATAGTTCATCAAAATTAAAATGCATCCAAGCTTGCGAGACTCTTATTGATGCTAAGGAGAGGCCAGCCTATTTCGAGTAGTACCTGCACTTAACCTTTTTGGGAAAATACGTCAATTTACACTGGTAAATACAATTAGAGTTAACTGCCATTTTCGTCCCTGTGGTTTGGTCACTTTGGCCATTTCAGTCCATTTTTCAAAAATGCGCCATTTTCCTCCCCGACGTTCTGGAAAGGTGCCATTTCAGTCCAAAAATCATAACCCAGTTAAGTCAGTTAGTAAATAAGGACTGATTGTGTAAATTTGTAACATAAAGGACTGATTGTGTAAATTTGTAACATAAAGGACTGATTGTGTAAATTTGTAGCACCACCACCACTAGCCCTGCCACCACCACCACTCCGCTGCCACCACCACCGCCACCACCGCCACCACAGCCACCACCGCCACCACAGCCACTGCCACCACCGCCACCACCGCGACTACGGTATCTTGTGCGATTATCTTTGGCTTGTGCGATCAAGAGTTCATCATCATCGTCAATCATCACGTTGATCATCATCAACAGTTCTTCGAACCACCATTCCATACTGAAAAAAAATCACAAAACTACAATAAACCTAAGCAGAAACAGGTATGAACTTCATAAAAATCATGAGAAAACTAACCTCCAAAAATCATGTATCCCATTTCCCCTTTTCTTTTTCTGTCACAAATCAACACTAAATTTACACCAGTATACAAAACCTACTTGAAAAACCAACCCTCATCTCCTCCCTCCATTTCCATGCCTCTGATTTCTAAAGAAACTAAGAAGCGACTGAGCCTGCAAGATAACAAAAACAGTCCGACTTCATGTTAATAAAAATGAAATAAAAATGAAATAAAACTGACCTATATGCAGAAAAAGTAACAGACAACAGTCAAACACACCTTTTCTTTGGCTCTCGGGGTACCCGTGTGTGACAAAGCCGCCAACGGTGGAATAGCTCCTTCATGAAGTACCATGTTGCAAAATCTGTTACTATTAGTACACAACTGTAAAAGCGCTGCAGCAGCATTCTCCTTCGCTCGAGCTGACCCCAATTCCACCCTCCGGAATCGTAGCCAGATTCGATAGAACCGCAACCGCCTTATCAACCAGCCCGGCTGCAGGGTCCATTAAATCCACAAGAAACCTAACAGCACCTGCCTGCACAATACGCCCCTTGTTTTCATGAAACGTCGATGATTGACGATGATGATGAACTGTTGATGATGATCAACGTGATGATTGACGATGATGATGAACTCTTGATCGCACTAGCCAAAGATAATCGCACAAGATCCCACAGTCGCGGTGGTGGCGGTGGCAGTGGCTGTGGTGGCGGTGGTGGTGGTGGTGGTGGTGGTGGCAGTGGCTGTGGTGGCGGTGTGGCTGTGGTGGCGGTGGTGGCGGTGGTGGTGGCAGCGGAGTGGTGGTGGTGGCAGGGCTAGTGGTGGTGGTGTTACAAATTTACACAATCAGTCCTTTATGTTACAAATTTACACAATCAGTCCTTATTTACTAACTGACTTAACTGGGTTATGATTTTTGGACTGAAATGGCACCTTTCCAGAACGTCGGGGAGGAAAATGGCGCATTTTTGAAAAATTGACTGAAATGGCCAAAGTGACCAAACCACAGGGACGAAAATGGCAGTTAACTCATACAATTAACTGACTCATTTTGAAAAGGTTTAGAAAAAATTGATTTGAATACACATGGCACAAAACATTTTATAACTTGGGATAATTATTTATATATAAACTTGTAAAAGAATTACATGTTCGTTATACGTTCAGTAGCCCGGATTGACACCGGGTTAAAGATTAATAGACACACCACATGATATAGTCCCGCGGTGAGTTATTCCCGAAACCGGCGGTTATACCTTATTATTTATATATGCATTGTCGGGTGTACGCCTACACCCCGTGCTTAGGTCATGGCCATTTCGTAAAATAATGCCAAGGATATCCGGGACATGGTCATTAACCTCCCAAAGGCTTTAAGTAAACAAAACAATTTAAACGGGACATTTCAATAAACTAATCTTCATACAATTAAAAATTCAATGCCCGACCAAGCGGTATTTTATATATCGTACCCCAAGCCCGTATAGGGAAAATAAGTTAAAAGTATTTACCTTTGCAAGTAATAATCACAAATAGCAAGTGCACATAGCTTTTACTGGGTCTCCTATTCTGGAACAAAGGTTTTTAATAACCTATTAGATTCCTAACGGGTCTTTAATTAAGCCTAAACTTAGACCGGTTAGTTTTAAAGGAAGATACGGTTCAAACGCACGATTAAGCGAAGACCGGAATAGAATGTGATTTAGACCCGACAATTTTGTAGACTTGTGTAATATGGGTAAACACACATTCTGGATTTTGAGACAAAAATGATAAGGTTTGACCCGTTTCGGTCAATTTATGCAAACTAGTTACATAAACCGAACAGAATGCGAAAAAATGCTTAACGGGTAACCATATGAGTCATATACAGGTTTCCTAGGTTAATATGCCTTAAATATGTTGTGACATCAGTAAGATATCTTCCATTATGCCCAAAATGGATTTAAACCCAAATTATGCCCCGTAGGGGTATTTTGGTCATTTAAAAGGTTATAAAAGAGTTTAAATATAAATCTGAGTTTCAAGTCTGATGTATTTAGCAAAAATACTTATTTTTATAAGTCATAACAGTAGGGTATGGTATATAGGTGAAATTTACCTTTTATAACTAAACTATGCACCGTAGGGGCATTTTGGTAATTTCACATAGGCTTTAAAGGTCAAAATAGGGAATCTGAGTTTAAAACTTTTACTTACTGCTAAATTATAATAATTTACTTAAAATATCAGTAGGTATCAAGTCTTATATATTTAAAATAGTTTTGATACATACTATGCGTCTTAAACGCGTAAAAAGACGGTTTTAAGTGATTTTCGGGTTTTATAAGTAAAGCTGATATTCTTATTATTCCAGAAGGCTCAAAATATTTTATTTATCATATAAAATCAGTAGAAAAAGATTTGGTATCAAAAGGATTTGTAAAACTCATTTTATAGGCCAAAAGGGCAAAATCGACAATTACCGAATTAAAGCTATAACCCTATGTTATGCTCAGCCCAAAAATAAATAAAAATCTTCAAAAATCCCAAAATATTATTTTACATCAGTAGGTAAAAATTTTGGTATCAAAATTGGGTTTAGATAGGCTATATGCTAATTACGTCGTTTAATTAATAAAAAGCTTTCTAATTACGCTATTGAGCATAACTCTTAATCTAGACCTCCAATTGATGTGAAAATTTAGGGACATGTTTATAAATCAGTAATAAAGAATATTGTCCTCTCACATTTTCAAAATTCTTGTTTTAAGGTCAAAAGGGCATATTGGTCAACATTTAGGCGTATAACGGAAACTTGCATATGAATCGGATAACTAATGAAACAAGTTGTATAACCTCAGAGGGTTACACTAATCAATAACCTGGTCCTAATAGGGCTCTAAGGCAATTCTAAAACATGCCCTAATGGGTCAGAACTGAAAGTCAAAGCAAAAGTCTACTTTTACTTTCGGTTCCGAACCGAGTTTAAACAGAAAATTGTCGGGTTGAACATGCCTAGACATGTTCTTACATTGATTACCAAGTTATATGAGTGATAAAACAGGTTTCATAGCTTCTACATCGTTAATTATGTGTTTATGCAAAAATTAGCTTTCTGTTGACTTTTTTAAAAATTAACTTTGACCCGACAATTGACCTAGTTAGAGTGGGAATCAGAGGGTGCCCTTTTAAGGGTTTATTACCCACATAATTACCAACTCAAAGCTACTTTCAATTCGTGATTTGACTGGACAAATATTAACTAATCACGAAGTCAAACTTTAATTACGACGCTTTGACTTTAGGCTAATAAACTAAGTAAAACTGACTTAAGGAAGCTTAAGGACACTTACTGAAGTCCTATGCACGACTAAGAATGCTTGGGAAGTGCCCTTGAGCTCCAGAAATCTTCAGAACAAAGGTTTGGAAGCTTTCCAAGTGAATTGCTCAAAGTATGAGTTCATAAGTTGCAACAATTGGTCCTATATATAGCCAAGGGAAGTCATGGAGATTGATCCAGGTGTTAAGGGAACTTCCAGGGATGATAACAAGTGCCTAGGGATGTGTATCATGCAACAAGAGGGTGGCAAACTCGCTGAATCGCGTAAACATGCAAGCTGCCACGTTCAAAGATGTTTGTTGTCACTGGCAGTCCGTCGCGTGGTGCCGTGGACAGGTGCCCAGGTGGTGGCACTACACCAGCACCCCACATATCAGCCAACATGTTTCAAAATGTGACACTTTCACCCCCTGGACCTTCAAATGCGTAATTTCTTCCATTTTAGGCACTTTTAACCCTTGAAATTTATATTTCTATGATCCATGAGATAAAACCAATCATCAATAGGTCCGGTTTCGTTAAACGATAACCGAAAACACAAGTCTTGCCTCGTTGATGCTTTTAACCCCTCGTACACGAATATTATCATAACTTTCTCATACTTTATCGAAACCTTGTGAAATTTTTATCACTTATTCTCGTGGGCATAATTAATCGTTACAAAGTTTCGGGTTTGCTGAAAGGTCACTCAGAGGTATACTTAGACATGTTGACACGTTTAACCCCTGTAGTTTGCAATCTCTCACTTTCTTCCACAATTAGCTTCGTATGATCCATAATTTATTCGTTTAGGGGTATAAACATCGTGTAGGGTTATTGTAAGGCATATTTATCCATTGTTTACATTTTGAATCCTTTATATTCACATACTTTCTTTGTTTGTCAACTTTAGTCCTTCATAAGTAATCTTTTACACGTTTAAAGCTCATGACACGTGTCGATACATCATTGGACGTGATTTTTACGAGGTGTTACACAAGTCTAGAACTTCCATGATGTCTAAAATACACGTTCATACTTCATTGGACCATCAATAAGTGATAAACATATCACATTCAAGATTCAAGTTCATCTCTCTGTCGGTACATTGGTATTAACCTATTCACGGACTTGCTCTTGTCCCCCACATACCTTCGAGAGTAAAGTTCTTCTCTTTTTCGGTACGTTGGTACTAACCTGTTCACGGACATGCTCTCACGCCCTACATGCATCCGAAGTTCCAGTTCCTCATTCATTAGGGTTTCGAACACATAGGACTTGTCTTCAAAGTCAAATAAGTGAGTTTCTCACGTCTGATACGTAAACAGATGATAAACAGTATACTCACCAGTAAGATGTAACTTTCGCGCATACCTTGATACGTGAATGGTCGTGAGTGGATTTACCCTGGTCGGCAAGTATAATTCTACATCTAATGTATCCCCATACCTTGATTACTTTCGATTGATGAGTTTAAGTGGATAACAATACCGGTAATCGGAATAGAATGTTTATTTTTGCAAAATTTACTAACATAAAATGTGTTTTTACAGGATCGTAAGCTGGTATGATTCTCTTCCCTCGAAGCTCGCAAAAACATTGTTTGTACATACTTATCTACTTTATTTACTGCTTTCCGTCTTTGTTTTGAAAAACTACGAAAACCAAAAATATTTTATGATTATTTTATGTTTTTGGTAGTCCGATGTTGGGTTTCAAATCTATCCTATCTTCCTGGTATGCCGGAAAACAGTCAATTCACATTTGCATCTTCATAATGGTCAAAAAATGAAAATATTTAAAAGTTAAAGGTCTACACTGATAATTTTTGTATAATTATTCAAATTGACAAATTAACAAATCATTTTTCACCTTCGCATATTTGCTGAAGGTTTCGCATGGCTTTCATGTCATATGATACACCCGAAGGCTACCTTCATGTGCTGATGTGGCCGTCGTATCACCAGGCACACATGAAGGCAACATTCGTGTCTGATTATCAGCTTTCATGTTTGATTTACATCCTTCGTGTAGGAATTTGTGCCTTCATGTGATTGGGCTTTCATCTGGGCCTTGGGCTAAACGCGAAGGCAACCCTAATATAAATAGGGATGCCATTATTTATCATCATTATCATTGATGTATTGCAAAATAAATTTATTTATCTTGTATAGTTTGTACAGTTTCCGTTAGATTAGTTTCGTTTTTACTTAAAATGTGCATACTTTTGATACGATTGTGTTTTACAGGTCTTGGTAGATGAAAGTAGCTGAAAAGGGTAGGAAACGAGCCAAAATATGCTAAAAGCAAGTATCGGAACATGACCAGGAGTTCAAAAGATGAAACAGCACGAAAAACGAGGTTGTTATGATGTATGGTGGCCCGCGACAAGGAGAAGGTAATGTCTCGCGTGTAGAGCGACATAAAGTTTGACCGGCTGACTGAAATCGTAGCACCGCGGGGCGCGATAGATTATGCCTTGCCTCTCGCGGGTAGTGAGAGGATCAATTCAACAGTGAGATCGTTAGTTTGATGGGTTTATGTTGATGGAAAGGCATAAATACCATTTATATACCACAATTGAAACCCGAGATGATTTGGGACATCATAGGGCGAATTCAGGAGCTGATTTAGCCCGGAATTGAAGGCAAGGAAGCTTGGGAATCATTGGACAGGAGCTTGAAGTCACGAGATTGAAGATTGAACGGGTTTTGTCTTCCCAGTTTATCTTGTTTCTTAATTTTCTCTCTTACATTGATGAATTCTTTGTTTAAAACATGTGTTTTGATGTTTGCAACAACGTTTCTTGGCTAAAAGCCCCAAACTACTTAGGTTGAGATGAACAAATAGATAAAGTTTGGATTTTTATTGGATATTAATTGTGTTTATGTTTTTTTGAAAAGTAAATGACTTTGGTTTGTTGATTTTGTGTGTTTGCATATCTATACTTGTTGTTGGTGCATATTTGTGACAATAGCTTTTAGATTTGGTCTTTGGATATCTTGTAATTCGTGAAATGATAAACGGTTTGCGGGTTTAGCTTTGTGTTAGTTAATTAGGAGTGATTGGACAAAACCAAACCCACATTGAGGGAATGGTAGGCGAATTGGGCCTGTCCAATTCGGAGCCCATGACCTCGCCCAAGTTGCTAGCTTATCCTATAAAAACAAAACTTTGCATTAGGGTTTAGGTTAATCACTTGAATCAGTTTTAGAGAGGAAATTCGTAATAGCAAGAGGCTTGGACGAATTTGGAGGTCTTGATTGATTGTAATCGTTTGATAGATAATCAATAGAGATCTGTTAGTTGGTGATTTCTGTTTCTACTCATTTTCTGTGTAAATCTGATCTAGAGGATTATGCACTCTTGGTTACATAGACGATTCTGTAAAAGATCCATAGGATTAAGGGACCTACAATTGGTATCAGAGCATTAGGCTTTTGATTGGCTCGGTTCAACATTGGTTGCAATCACACCCCAATCGATGGCGGAATCATCGGGGCATGGCATTGAGCGAAACAGATTGTTCATGAGAATCCATAACAACTATTGATGACAATATATTTAAGGTTTAATATCCCATACTATTAAACATATAAGGCACCATAGTCATTACAAATATCAGTCTCAAAAACAAGTACTATTCCGACAACTTAGATTTTTTTAGTGGGTTTCTAGACTTCCTAGCTTGATTTCAGCATGCATCCAATTAACCTGTCATATACGTTAAAATAAAGTCAATATATAAAGTAAAGGTGAGTACACAAGTTTGCATAGCATATAGTATGAAAAGCGTTTATGCATAACCAACATGTAACACATAACGGGCGAAGCATGTAACTATCAAACAATGTTCACAACCTAACCACGAGACTGCGTTGTAGAGTATATGCGACACATGTTCAGTGAACACGTGAAGTAAAGTAATGTGATCCCTAGCAACCCCTGTCCACGACAAGTGCTGAGTCCAAACTATAGTACTATCGTTACTAGAGGCGGTCTAGTGTAACACTGTCTAGCATAGTTCAAGCATTCAACAAATCACGTATAGCATGCGGGAGCGGTTAACATTTAAAAGTGTTTGCGTTTTGTGTTGTGTTTTGATACAGAATGTATGTAACACCCAAAAGTGCATTAAATGAAAATGGGTTCGAGTATACTCACATTTTGTGCTTAGCTAGTAAACACAATCTGGATTGGATTGAAGGGAGCGCGTTGAGTTAGCCTGTGTACAGAAGCATAAGTCTTGAGCAGAGTGTTGAACAGTGCGTAATCAGAATGTCGGATGGTTAAGTATTCGACTGGTGATCCGAATGGATGGGTCTCATCCGAACGGATGGTCATCTGAGCCGATGGCCATTCGGACGGATGGCCATTCGAATGAGATGTGTTTGTTTGTAAACTGTTAAAGTTTGAAGTTTAGTCAAAACGTTTATACATTAGAAATTATAAAAGTCAGGTCATTCGGACGGATGGTCATCCGGATGGATGGCCATTCGGTCGAATGATCTATAGTGGAAGTTTCATAAGAATTTCTAAGTAAAAAGTTCTGAAGTTAACGGAGGCGGTGTGATGACGTGTCAAACAACGGAAACATATCAATTCCAGCTCATTCGGCCGGATGGTCTCAGCCCATTCGATCAAACTCACTGTTCTTGATGAAGATTCATGTTTGAACCGTTAATCGGTCTGTCTCTCCGGTGGAAATCCGTTTTCAAGCCGGCTCTCGACTAAGGAATGAGTCGAGAGTCTGATTGAGTCCAGATTCCATCAGTTTTGTGTAGAAAATTGAAGAAAAGTCAAAAATAGATGAAAAAGTATTGAAATCTTTCAAAACTAAGTTGATAAGTGTGAAATCCTTTTGATCTGGAACCAATCTCATTTGAATGGAGCTCCATAAAAGTTTGCCTAAGCAAACCGAGAGGAAAACCACCTTCAAGAGGTCCGAATTAGTGATTTCATAGAAAAAGTTAGTGTTTGTGTTTGGTTTTGATGAAGAAGATGATGTAGAAGTGATTAGAGATGAAGATTGTACAAGATTTGAGTGAAAAAAGCTTACAAAATGGCATTGAATCGCGAGTGAGAGCTTGTGAGAGCTTGGGAGCGGATAAGAGTGTCAACATCAGAGAATGAGGGTGTACAGGTTGTGTAATCAGCGTGAGTGAGAGAGTTAAGTCGGTGCAAGTGGCGCGTTCAGGCGGATGGTCATCTGGGTCGGATGTCCCTTCGGACAGGTGTCCATTCGGACTGTCGGGTTGTGTTTTGTTAGTTTTCCAACTTCGGTTCGTTTGTCAAGCGTTGCGTTTGATCGAGTTGCGAGTGAGCGTTTGAGCGTATCAGTGTTGCGTTGATAACCACATAACATTTAAACAAATAATCACACGAGTAACAAACATAACATAAGTAAATCCACGTTTTGAGTCTGCGTTGTGATAGCGTTTAGCCTAAATAAGCGATGTAATCAAGCGATGAAATGCATTTAAATAGTAAGCGTTATAAAATAGCGTTCAAATGTGATAGCTACGTTCTGAATAAGCGTTCCAATATGCATTAAATAAATGCGTTGAAAACATAGTTTAACCCATTAGCGTTAACCGAATCTCGGGCATACAAGCGTTTACGAAGAAAAGACAGCATTAGGTAACGATCCGAAAAGTCGGGTTGTTACAGCGTCCCATACTTTAGGAAATTTCGTCCTAAAATTAAGGAGCATGCGTAACAAAGAGTTGTGGATATTTAGCTTTCATATCACTTTCGAGTTCCCAAGTGAACTCGGCGCCGCGTTTGCCTTCCCAGCGAACTTTCACAATAGGAATGAAAGAGTGTCAAAGTTTCTTGGTCTCTCGATCCATGATTTCTATTGGCTTTTCCACAAAGTGTAAAGTTTCATTTATTTGCAAATCTTCAAGAGGAACATGAAGATTTTCTTTGGCGAGGCACTTCTTGAGGTTCGAGACGTGGAAAGTCGGATGTACGTTGCCGAGTTCCTCCGGTAATTCGAGTCGGTAGGCCACTTTGCCAATTCTTTCCAGAATCTTAAAGGGACCCATGTATCATGGCGCTAGCTTTCCTTTCTTGCCGAATCGGATCACCCCCTTCCAAGGTGAAACCTTTAGGAGTACATGATCACCAACTTCAAACTCAAGGGGCTTGCGGCGTTTATCGGCATAACTTTTCTAGCGACCCCGAGGATCTTGTCAGTTGTTTCTTGTAATAACTCAGGACCGGTGATTTGAGTGTCTCCGATCTCGTGCCATACAATAGGCGATCGACATTTCCTTCCATATAATGCCTCAAAGGGTGCCATTTGAATACTAGAGTGATAACTGTTATTGTACGAGAATTCTACTAAAGTGTATGGTCACTGAAGACCATACACTTGGTACCATAAAGGTAGTGTCGCCAAATCTTTAACGCAAAAACAACTACACCAAGTTCGAGATCGTGGGTTATGTAGTTCTTCTCGTGTACCTTGAGTTGGCGAGATGCATACACGATAACCTTCTCTCGTTGCATAAGAACACAACCAAGACCCAGGTTAGAGGCATCGCAATAAACAACAAAGTCGTCCTTTCCGTCGGGCAGCGCGAGTACGGGAGCGTCGCAAAGCATACGCTTAAGAGTTTGAAAGGCATCCTCTTGTTCGGTTCCCCAAACAAAAGGCTTGTCTTCATACGTCAGGATGGTGAGAGGAACGACGATTTTAAAGAAATCAGTGATAAATCGATGGTAATAACCCGTCAATCCAAGAAAAGAACGAATCTCGGACGGGGTTTTCGGCGTAATCCAACTCTTAACTGCTTCAATCTTTGCAGGGTCGACGTGAATTCCTTGACTGTAGATAATATTAACGAGAAATTGAACCTCCTCGAGCCAAAATTCACACGTGGAGAACTTGGCGTAGAGGCGATTCCCTTGGAGAAGCTCGAGAACTAAACGAAGATGCTGTGCGTGTTAGGCTCTCGACTTCGAATAGATAAGGATATCATCGATAAACACAATGACGAAGCGATCAAGGAAAGGTTTACACACACAGTTCATCAAATCCATGAAGACCGGGGTGCATTTGTAAGACCAAAAGGCATGACCACAAATTCGTAATGGCCATAACGGGTACGAAAAGTGGTTTTGGGGATGTCTTGCTCCTAAATTCGCAGTTGATGATAGCCAGAATGTAAGTCGATCTTAGAGAAACACGTAGCGCCTTGTAGTTGATCAAATAAGTCGTCGATTCGAGGCAGAGGGTGGCGATTCTTGATAGTAAGCTTATTGAGTTCCCTATAGTCGATGCACATTTGGAACGATCCGTCCTTCTTTTTCTTGAAAAGGACAGGTGCGCCCCATGGTGATGTGCTAGGGTGTATGAAGCCTTTATCAAGTAATTCTTGGAGTTGGCTAGAAAGTTCACGCATTTCGGATGGTGCGAGGAGATAAGGGGCTTTAGCAACAGGGTTAGCTCCAGGGATAAGGTCGATACTAAAGTCGATATCACGAGTAGGGGGTAGACCAGATAAATCGTCAGGAAAGACATTAGGAAATTCACAAACAACGGGGACGTCTTTCATCGTTTTCTTTTCCTTCTCCGCTACTACAATATGAGCTAAGAAAGCCAAGTATTCCTTGCGGAGATACTTGCTTGCTTGAATGCACGACATAAGTTTCAGTTCTTTCTAAGATACTTCACCATAAACACAGAGTTGATCACCGTTTGGAAGAGAGAAACGGATCATCTTTTCAAAACAAACGACTTCGGCACAATTTTCATGAAGAAAGTCCATGCCTACTATGACATCGAAACTACCAAGTTGCATAAGAATGAGATCGATCGGGAAAATGTGATTGTTGAGTTCGAGAGTACAATCACGAAGAACGGAACTGACGGTGACACTTCTTCCAGTGGCAATTTCTAAATCGAATGTCGTCGGGAGATTAGCGTGTTTACGGTTTAGGAGCTTTTCGAATTCAAATGACACAAAACAGTTATCGGCTCCAGTATCAAATAAGCAAGAAGCATAAATACCATTAACAAGGAACGTACCATTGACAACATTGTTGTCAGTCTGAGCCTAGCGGACGTTGATGTTAAAGGCTCTTCCGCGGGTTGCTTGCTATGGTTGCTGCTGCTGCTGAGGCTGTGGTTGTGGTTGCTGCTGCGGTTGTGGCTGTTGCTACGGTTGCTGTTTGACAACTCAGAAAGGGCAGACGTTAGAGAAATGACTCGGGTCGCCACAAGAGTAGCAAGCTCGTACATGAGCAGCGGGTGCATGAGCGACTTGGTTGACCTGAGGAGCAGGGAGTTGAGCTGGTGGTGCGGGAAGAGTTTTAGCAGCTTGCTGACGTAGGCCTGAACGGCAGTGAGCAGTAAAATGCCCATAGATGTTGCAGTTTGCACAGAAACAAAAGTTGACCCCTGTTGGATGATGATAGGTGCAGGTAGGGCACAGAGGATGAACACAAGTATACGTACACTTAGCAGGAGGTGCGTTGGTGACAGTAGCTTGGCGGTTATGGTTGTTGGGTTGTACAGGGACAACGTTGGGTGGAGCAGCGGTAGTTGTAACAACCCGCACTTTTGTGCGTTGTTACTACCCGACATACTCGTTACGCCTAGCACCAGAGATTCGGATCATAATGTAACTATATCGCATACATCGCTATTCGAAGGATAAATCGCATATTTTCGTAATACATTATCACTACGTCACATCGCAAACACTAACACTCACGATGACATTGAGTGAGGACCTATTCTACCCTCCTCGGTGGCCGTGATGTGTCGAAACGTAAACAACTAACGCTAACAAGGACTCTCGGGTGAGTGCTATAGCTCCAGTCGTCGTGACGATGATGAAAATACGAGTGAATAGTACCCCGTCAGTCTTTGTGGCACAAAACACAATAACGTTCACGATGACATCAAGAAAGGACCTAGACTACCCTCCTTGATGGTCGTGAAACGTCGCTAATAATCGCATACTCGAAACGAAAACCGGCTGTAATTATCGAAACTGTGGATTATGGATACGTAAATACGACCCCTAGTGATATCTATAGGTATATATAATAATAATATAAAAAGCACGCACTTCAAAGCCGATCGCAACGCTCAAAAACGGAGAAATCCATCGCGTCGGAGTGGCCATCCGGACGGATAGCCATCCGGACAGATGGGCCATCCGGCCCAAAATCCACTTCAGCCCTCTGTTGCCTATAAATAGCAAGTCACATCACTCTAACAGTGATGTGACAGCTCCCACTAGACCAAACACGCTCTAGGACCCTTTTCTCTCGATTCCTCGCGATTCCGGTAAGATTTCAACCTAAAACTTATACTTCTACGATCTACACTCAATTCTACATCATTCTATCTTTTAAAACTCAATTTTTAACCGTGAAATCTATTAATGTCACCAAGAGTTCATATGAACTTCAAGTTGTGACCTCATCCCACCATAAGCGCCTCAGATCTGAGTGATTTCCACATGTTTTGGTAACGAATCTCACCTAAATCTATGTATTCAACCAAGGAACTGTGCGATTTCGAGCTAAACCGGAGAAACCGTCAAGAACGGCCAGTTCTGATGGGGCGGGGTGATTCCCGGCCGTTAGAGCGGGTCGGAACTGATGGAATTTCAAGTGTTAGTGCGAAATTACACTGTCCCGGTAACTCAGCACGTATTCCTTCCGATAAACACTCAAAAACAGTGTTCAGAATGCGAAACAGACGTGTCATCCGCACGGATCACATGTCATCCGCACGGATCACATGTCATCCGGACGGATCACATGTCATCCGGACGGATCACATGTCATCCGGACGGATGAGCACCATCCGACCAAATAAATGACTTTTCAAGGCTATTCTCGCTTAACCGTACATCGTTTACTCTATTCTTCAATGATTAACGCATACGTGCTCGCAACCGACCCAATCAAGTTACATCCCCGCTAAATACGCACTGTGAGTATACTTGAACATTTTTAATCGTGATTTGGGGTGTAACATACGTTTCTAGCAAATCGAACTTATCAAACGAATTATTCAATCAATCGAATATCACTTGCGAATAACTGTTATGCATAGATATACGTGATGCTAGTTGCATATGTGCTAGGGCTTATACTCGCGACGTCCCACCACGACTAGTATAGTACTATTGCGCCCGACGGGGTCTAGTTTGCCATCGCATATTCGAGCATCGAGGACTTAGTTGGTAGTATCAGCTTTGTGAGTATATATGTCGTGTGTTACGTTTATGCATGTGGAAATTCGCTACACTTTTATCTATTAAGCTATACATATCAAACCAGTATACTCGCCAATACTTTTGTATTGACAAATATTTTAACGTATGTTGCAGGTTAGATCGCAGACTATTTCAAATCAAGCTAGGAAGTCTAGAAACTCAACTAAAATCTAGGTTGTCGGATTTGTATTGTTCGAGAGGACAGGAAATCTGTGATAACTTATGTGATTGTATTATTTATTAGTATGGGATAACGAATGTATTAAATATTATCGCAACATAGTTGTTATGGATTCTCTTGAGCAATCTGATTCGCCTAGTGCCGCGCCCCGATGATTCCGCCATCGGTTGGGGTGTGACAGTAGTAGCGTAGTTCTTGTTGTTGTTGTTCTTGCGCTTGCGGCTCTGGCGTGAAGACTTTGAACCTTGTGATGTTGCACTGTCCATAGCGGGAGTAGCGGTTGCTTGATTGAGGCTCTTGGTTGAGGTTTTGAAATAACCAGCTAAAACTCGCTTGTCGTTGATCTCAGCGGCGAGTTGGTAGGTTTCCTCAATAGTAGCAGGTTTCGCTGCGTGAACAAAATCGGCTGCACAGTCGGGGAGAGCTCGAATGTACTTCTTGATCGACATATCAGGCGTAGCCACCTGACTAGGACAGATAATACTCTGCTGCTTGAAGCGAGCTGTGAGACCAGCGTTGTCACCTCTTTCCTGCTTAATGTGCCAGAATTCGTTCTCCAGCTTTTGGACTTCATGAGGATGACAGAACTCCTTCATTATAAGCTCCCTGAGTTCCTTCCATGAGAGACCGTAAGTTGCATCGTTACCGCGCCTGTTGCGCTCAGCAGTCCACCTATCCAGTGCTCTGGACTGGAAAACTCCGGTAGCGTTCGCAGTGCGGAGATTTTCTTGGCATCCGCTTTGCCTGAAGGTGACTTCAATTGAGTTAAACCACTGGAACATAGCATTGGATCCATAGTTTGCAGGATCGCAGGCCTTGAATTGATTAAAGCTGAAGGATGCTTTGGGCACGTCGCTTTTTGACTCGACAGAAGATTTGCTGCTAACCTCGTTGATTTCACTGACAATCTGAGGTATGACTTTAGCCATTTCCTTGGCTAGGAGTGAAGTAATACGCTTGTCAGCATGGTTTCGGCAGGCAGTACGATGAGTGTGGGAACCAAATGACGACATTGTTTGCAGCAGACATCGTCATATGATTTAGACGAGATTCGATTAAATCGAGTTTAATTTGAAAAGTTTAGCGTTTAACCAACATACTTATTATTATTATTATTATTATTATTATTATTATTATTATTATTATTATTATTATTATTATTATTAGAGTAAATTACAAGTTTTGTCCTTTATGTTTGTCCCAAATTTCAGGCGCTGTCCTTTACCTTTAAAATTGATGACTTTTTTCCTTAATGTTTCAAAATCCTGCACGTAATGTCCTTTAGGGCAAACCCAGTTAATTTTTTTTTGTTAAAACTGATCATGTGCAAGGCATGTGAGGGTATTTTTGTAATTTCACCATTATAAGGACAAAACTCTGCCTTCTCTCTAAATTCCCACTTTCTCTCTCTTCTCTCCCTCTCTCTCTCTCTCTCTCTCTCAACGCCACCTCCCACCACCACCACCACCATCCCCCATAACCAGCAACAAACACCATTCCCCATAACCTGCAAACCACCCAAAATCATGATTCAATTTAATTTTAGAATATTACAACAAACCGTGAACCATTCTCAACAAACCTATATACTAGATTAAAAACCCCCCAAAATCCCCAAAACCAAAAATATCAAAACCCCCAAAAAAAAAAATCCGACATCACCACTAAACCACAATAAACAATAACAGAAAAGGTGGAAAAACATACCCGAAAGAATCAAGGACCGTCCTGGAGATCTTCATCTTCTTCTTAGCACCCTTATAAAGCTCAAGCAAGCTACAACCCAACACATTCTCCACAGCCAGAGCCTTCTTCACCGACGAACTCTCCCCATTCCTAAATCCATCATCAGATCCTCCAAACGAACTCTTCCCATTCGGAGATCTGTTTGAATTTGGACTTCGCGTCAGATTTGTTGGTGTTGGGGTTTTTGTCGGGGTGCCAGATCATGGCGAGACGAAGGTAGGCGGTGTACCGGAAACCGTCGTCGCAACCAATTCTTTATCCTTAGCTTGTTGCTGCTGGACCTTCATACAACGCAACCGCTTCCGATTCCCCCACTGCAATACGAAGTTCGACGACGAAGATCATGGCGTCGGATTTGTTGGTGTTGGGGTTTTGTTGGTGTTGGTGTTGTGAACCATGTGTGATCTGTGAGAACTAGAAGAGAGAGTGAGAGAAGAACAGGAGAGAGGAGAGAGAACCGCTGGAAGAGAGAGAGAGAGATGAGAGAGAGGATTCTAAATATTTGTTTTCTTTTTTCACAGTCAGTCCCTAGATATTAAATATTTTGCACAATACTCCCCTATAATGGTGAAAAGACAAATGTACCCTCACATGCCTTGCACATGACCAGTTTTAACAAAAAAAAAATTAACTTGGTTTGCCCTAAAGGACATAACGTGCAGGATTTTGAAACATTAAGGACAAAACTCATCAATTTTAAAAGTAAAGGACAGCGCCTGAAATTTGGGACAAACATAAAGGACAAAACTTGTAATTTACTCAAAATATAATAAGTCACAAAAAATTCTCTTGGTTTTTCAGGTTCGGAATCTGTTTCTGTTTAAACTAGAATTTCTTTTTGAATGCCGAGGTTGTATGGAAAAAAGTTGAAACACTTATACATAATACAAATACAAATTAAATATATAATTCAAAATTTTGTCGATTCGAAATTCAAAAACCGGATTCGAAATTGCAATTTGATTTTTGAATTTTTTGAATTCAATCCAAATACCGAAAACCCCACTTTACTGTTAATATTTTTCACACTCATCCCATGACCACATGGTCTAAAGAACAGGGCCAACGGAAGTTTCTTACAAAACAAATTGGTGTTTGGCTGCATCGTTTGCTAATACTGAAACACCAACATGTGACATTTCCCACATAAGTTTTACCTCATTTGTTAAGACCACCCCTAGTGGAGGATTTTTGGGCGTTTTTTCCCCTAAAATCGCCCCACAACGCCCATCTTCCGCCCCCCGAGGCGTTTTTTTCAAAAAAAATGCTTTTGATGTGCTTTTTTCCACGCCTTGCTTCAATGGTATTGGCCAATCACCCGTAATCTTCTTTTTTTGTCCAATAACATTTTTTCATGGTTTTTTTTAATTTAATTGTATTACACTCCTTTTAACTATACCCATTTTAGAAAAAACACCTCATAATTCCCCTTTACTGACTGGACTATCACATAATGCACAACGCCCATAGATGGGGGCGTTATTCATGTGTACCACTACACATGATTTAAGAAATCATCGAAAAAATTGTAAATTCAAATGTGGCCTAATAGACCACGCTAATTATGCAAAGGATTGTATAGTCATTATTGTATTATTTATCTCCAAAAATAGGAGATCTCTTTGTAACTATATATGTTGAGTTATTGTTAATGAGAAGGGACAAGCTTGACAAACCATAACATTCTACATGGTATCAGCCTAAACCCTGATCCTTCTTTTCTTCCCAGCCGTCGCCCCCCTTCTACCTCTTCTTTTCGATTTTCTTTCTGCACTCTATCATGGCCGATAGCAAGTTACATCCTGCCGTCACCGTCTCAAACATAAAAACCTGCATCCCTGTAACCCTCGACCATGATACCGATGATTACAACACCTGGTCGGAACTATTCCGCCTTCACTGTACGGCGTACCTAGTTTCCGACCACCTCGCACCACGCCCACCACCCGCTACTCCCTCCTCCTCATCCGACAAGGACAAACAACCAGAACCCAACTCCTCTCCTACTGACTCGTGGGAACGCCTCGATGCCATAGTCCTTCAATGGATCTATGGCACCATCTCTACGAGCCTACTCAAAACGGTCATCAAAACCAAAACCACCACCTATGATGCCTGGAAAGCCCTTGAATCTCTTTTCCAAGACAATAAAGCAACCCATGCCCTATACTTAAAACAGAAGTTCGCCACTATTCGTCTCGAAAATTTTCCTAACATGAATACCTACTGCCAAGAGATCAAAGTCTTGGCATATCAGCTCAGCAATGTGGACGCACCGGTTGACGAACAATCCCTCGTTCTTCAAACATTGGCTGGCCTCACTGAGCAATATAAAACCGTGGCCACTATTCTTCAGAACACCAAACCTCTTCCTTCATTCTTCGACGTCCGGTCACAACTATGCATGAACGAGACTGCCAAAGCAAACCAATCTATGCATGCTGCCTCTCAAGCTGCTACTGCTCTTTACACTCAAAGCCAAACCAGGTCCGCGTCTTCGACCAACTCGGCTGTTCACGGGAATCAAGCTCCTTCCGAGACCCGGTCGGACTACACCCATGGCCGGGGTCGTACTCGAGGACGTGGCAGGGGCCGCTCCACTTTCTCTCAGTCAAACCGTACATTGTTTTCCCTTCTAATTGGGCCAACAGCCAGTGGGCCTCTCTCATTGGTCAAGCAAATACCTTCAGCCCGCAGCCTAGCCCAGTCCCGCCTTGCCCGTACCCATCTATACCACGGTCCAATGGCAGCCCAGGCATACTGGGCCCGCGCCCCGATCAGGCCCATACGGCCACTTACAGCCCGACGCCGACTGATATTGCTCAGGCCCTCTATACTCTCTCTTTGAGCCAACCATCTGACCCGGTTGGATTTATGGACACCGGTGCCACCGGGCATATGCAGCAACCAAGTAATCATTCTCCGTCTATTTTTAATACTTGCACTAATAAATCCATAATTGTTGGTAATGGCACCACCATTCCCATTGTTGGACAAGGCAACCAAACCCTCCCTCCACCTTTTCCACCATTTAAACTTAACAATGTCTTATATGCCCCTAACCTCAGTAAAAACCTTATTTCCGTACGTCGTCTTACGACGGACAACTTACTTTCCATTGAATTTGACCCGTTTGGTTTTCTTGCGAAGGATCTCAAGACCAAGGAACCTATCCTACGATGCAATAGCTCGGGCGACCTTTATCCTCTCACCACCAACTTCATCAAGTCTCCCACCTCACCTACTGCTTTAGCCGCTATCTCTCAAGAACGTTGGCATCAACGCCTTGGGCACCCGGGCCATTCTCTTTTACAATCTTTAAAGTCTTGTTCCTTTATTAATTTTAGTAAACCAAACAGTACCCTTTGTCAGTCTTGTGTTTTTGGCAAGAGCGTTAAACTTCCATTTTATGATTCTATCAATAAAACTCATTTACCATTTGATATTATTCATAGTGATTTGTGGACGTCCCCGGTTTTAAGTACCGGTGGACACCGTTACTACATATTGTTTCTTGACGATCACACAGATTTTTTATGGGCATACCCACTCACAAATAAATCTCAAGTTTACAATACATTCACCCACTTTTATAACCTCATCTACACTCAGTTTGAACGTCGAATAAAACAGTTTCAGTGTGACAATGGTACCGAATATACAAACAACAATTTCAAACAATTTTGCCAACTCAACGGCATGCAATTTCGTTTTTCCTGTCCGCACACTTAATCCCAAAACGGGAAAGCGGAACGGAAAATTCGCACCATTAACAACATGATTTGTACCCTATTAGCTCATGCCTCCCTCCCACCCAACCTTTGGCACCATGCACTGGAAACCGCCACCTACCTTCTTAACGTCCTCCCAAAGAAAAATCATAATTTCTTGTCTCCCACAACCCTCCTCTACAATGTCCACCCAACCTACGCGCACCTACGCGTGTTTGGTTGTTTATGCTACCCCACTCTTCCTTCCACTACCATACATAAACTCGCCAACCGCTCCCAACCTTGTCTATTTCTCGGCTACCCCTCAAATCACCGTGGCTATAAATGCTTCGATCTCAATAATAACCGAACCTTTATTTCTCGTCACGTCCAATTCGAGGAATCCATTTATCCGTATTCCATCCAACACCCCCATCCACCCCACACTTACAACTTCCTTAACCCTCCCATGTCTCCACTGTTGTGGAACCACATAAATCCTCACCCCTCCTCGACAAACCTGCCCACCTCTACTCCCCACATATCCCACAGCCCACAAACAAGCCCACTGCCCAACCTACAACCGCCCACTATCACATCGCCTCACACAGCCCACCCTACCCCCTTGTCTAACACAGCCCACCCTCTCACCTCTTATACCGGCCCACTCCCATATACCGGCCCTATACTTCCTAATCAAGCCCAATCCATAATGCATCCCACCCCACCAACTGACCCGCCACCCGTTGACCCACATTCTTCCTCTCAACCGCCGAACCAACCCCCTCCTACCAATCACCCGATCCGTACCATGCGTACTCGAACCATGGACGGCATCACAAAACCCAAACAACCCTTCAACCTTCACGCTACTACCCTTGTCCCAATTCCCAACAACCCACGCCTTGCCTTGTCCACTCCGAAATGGTATGATGCTATGAACAATGAATTTAGTGCACTTATTAAAAATGAGACATGGGAATTGGTTCCTCGGTGCCCAAACATGAATATCATTCGTAGTATGTGGTTGTTTAAACACAAATTCCGTTCTGACGGAACTTTGGAACGATACAAAGCAAGGTTGGTTTGTGATGGTCGTAGTCAACAGGTTGGAGTTGATTGTGGTGAAACATTCAGTCCGGTCGTTAAGCCAACAACTATTCGAACTGTTCTTACTTTGGCTTTGTCTCAATCTTGGCCGATTCACCAGTTAGATGTAACCAATGCCTTTCTCCATGGTCACCTGCATGAGACTGTTTATATGCATCAGCCAATGGGGTTTCGTCACCGTGATTTTCCGGACCATGTATGCCATCTGAAAAAATCTCTTTACGGCCTTAAACAGGCCCCACGGGCTTGGTATCAAAGATTTACTGATTTTGTTGTTCAACATGGGTTCTCTCAATGCAAGACGGATAATTCCTTATTTATTTATCATCACGGTCGTGACGTAGCCTATCTCCTACTCTACGTGGATGACATCATTCTAACTACCTCCTCTGATCTTCTGAGACAGACACTAATGACCACGCTTGCAGGTGAGTTTGCCATGAAGGATTTGGAGCCATTATCCTATTTTTTGGGTATCTCAGTTACTCGAACGGGTGACACACTGTTCTTATCTCAGTCAGCCTACGCAAAGGACATTATTCATCGCGCGGGTATGGACTCGTGCAAACCCGCGGCGACTCCGGTTGACACACAGACTAAGTTGGGTAGTGTGCCAGATTCTTTGTTTGATGACCCATCCACATACCGAAGTCTCGCGGGTGCTCTGCAATATCTCACATTCACTAGACCCGACATTACTTATGCGGTTCAGCAGATATGTATGCATATGCACTCTCCGTGTCTCGCTCACTGGAATGCTCTCAAACGCGTCATTCGTTATCTTCAGGGCACTGTCGAGTATGGTCTTCATCTACATTCTTCGTCTACACTCTCCATCCGCGCGTATACTGATGCCGACTGGGCTGGGTGTCCTGATACGCGTCGTTCTACGTCTGGCTACTGTGTCTACCTTGGTGACAACTTAATTTCCTGGTCATCCAAGAGGCAGTCTACTATATCTCGTTCTAGTGTGGAGGCCGAATATCGGGGTGTAGCAAACGTTGTTGCCGAGATATGTTGGTTGCGAAATCTTCTTCTAGAGCTTCATCGGCCCCTGTCGAAGGCCTCCCTGGTTTACTGTGACAATATCAGCGCCATCTACTTATCCATAAACCCGGTTTAGCATCAACGGACAAAGCATATCGAGCTTGACATTCACTTTGTACGGGAACATGTTCAGAAAGGTCTTGTTCGTATTCTACACATGCCCTCTCGTTTTCAAGTTGCTGACATCTTCACCAAGGGTCTGCCTCGGATTCTCTTCGATGATTTCCGTTCCAGTCTAAGCATCCGTCCTCCTCCCGCTTCGACTGCGGGGGTGTAATAGACCACGCTAATTATGCAAAGGATTGTATAGTCATTATTGTATTATTTATCTCCAAAAATAGGAGATCTCTTTGTAACTATATATGTTGAGTTATTGTTAATGAGAAGGGACAAGCTTGACAAACCATAACATTCTACATGGCCTATCATTGTATCATTCAATTAATGTCCTTTTTAACAATTCAAAGCAGTCTAGGATACAACTTAAATTGACAAATCCTATATAATTTACAACTTCCTTTGCATTAGGTACAAGTTGCTATGCCATTACAAGTATTGGAAAAATGGTGTACAAATAGTCCCTTTAAAGCACTTCAACCAACAAAAATGTTGGGTCACTTCACTTGGTCCAAAAGTTGGTTGACAAAATTTATGTTTTTCTTTCTTTTTTTTTTTCCTTGGTTCAAATTCCGGGTAACGTTTTGGGTTTGTATGGGGTTTCTTTGCTAGTTCCCCGCTAGCTCTCTGATTTATATCATTGTCGCAGTTCAAAAAAAATACACCATCACCTTCCACCATTTTGTATTGTTCTTATTTTATGACATGAGATTAAATGAAGGTATGGAAAGAGAGGGACGCAAGGGCCATCTTTGACCGTAAGCCACATCCCAATTATCGGGTGTTTGAACTTGTATCAAAACAGGGTGTAAATAAATGGAGCCATTTGTGAGTTGTTTGAGATCAACTTGTTAAAAGTAGGGGTGTGTATGGTTTGGCTCGGTTTGTTTTTTTTGGGTAAAACCGTAACCGTAAGTTCGGTTTTCGGTTTTTGAAAACCGTTCATTTGCGGTTTCGGTTTTTTTTAGCAACGGTTCGGTTCGGCTTTCCGGTTTTTCCGATTGTTGAAACAAATTACGTGAGATTCAAAAATAAAAAGTGTACTTCAAAGTTTAATAATCTTTCTTAGATGTTTACATTTAAGTTAATAGAATTAGTCTTTTTAATTAATATTGTTCAAATAAACCTAACATTCTAATCTATTTAACGTTTCTCTAAAAATTTTATTAAGACGTTTTCTTTTATAATATTTTGAAAATCATTTAAATTTTGTCATTTCTTGTAGACAATGGGTAAATCATTTCAATGATAATTAAACATGTTAATGTTCTTATTATAATTATTTAAAAATCAAGAATAAAACTAATAATTATTAGTAACATGAGTTAAACAACTTAAATATAAAAATATATGGGTTGGGCCTACTATTATAACTTATTGGTTCGGTTCGGTTATTTTCGATTATTGAAAATGGTTATCCGAAAACTGAACTGAAGTTTTCGGTTATAAAAAATCCAAACACCGAACCGTCAGTTTTTAATTCTGTTAGGTTTTTCAGTTATTTCGGTTTTATGCTCACCCCTTAAAAGTTCAAATCAAGCCAAGTTAAAACGAGCCCGGACTTAATTTGAAGCTCTTGTAATAAAAAAGCCTGAACTTTATATGCCGAGTTTGACTAGGTTCACGAGTACAAACTAGCCTATTATCTAATATAATTATAATATTTTTAATTTCATATACTATAAATTTATTACATAATAAGTATTAGTATATGTATAAATATGATTAGAGTTACTAAATATATATTATGTTAATTAAAAATAAGATTCTATATGTATATAACTATATACATATATAAATAATAATTACATATTTTCCAAATAATAAACGAGTCCAGTCAAGGTGAACTCAAGTTTGAAAAAATATTCAAGGACTAAGTTTGAGCTTTAAAAATAATAAAGTTTGAAACGTGCCCAAACTCGAGCTTTTAAAATAGATTTGGAATTGAACGCATCGTATATAGATATTTATAACAAATTTATAACATTGATGAACCTTTAGTTACAGATATTTATAATTTTTGTTTCTAATGAGCCTCTTTATGATTATGGGACACACTAGTGTTGATCAGTTCTATATAAATATAATGGAAAACATATAAAAATATCTATAATCGCAGACAGGCTAGCAGAGAATCCAGTCAGAGACGCAACCATGAAGTTCGACATGATAGTCAGCTTGATATGGTTCCTCTTTAGGGTGTAAGATGATGATGGTGAAACCGAATTCAAGGGAAGGAATTCGGATGGAGAGAGGGGAGTAGAGGGGCGATTATAGTGATGTTATTATTAGTGTCTAACCTTTAACCTCTCTAGTTATCTCCTTATATATACACCCAAGAGGAAACCTAATTAGTTAATAAGGGTAATATAGTCCATCAAAAATTACCAACTAATTATATAATAGGTTTTAATATATTTTGATCCATATTATATAAATGATAATGATGGCTACTAGATTAAATACATATAAATAAATATTTAATCTTACATTCTCCCACTTCGTCGAATAATCATTTATTATGAGCATTAGATAACTCTGATCAGAAGTTAATACTCATTTTAGCTTCAAACCAAGAACAGTAGTAGAGAAATACAGCCGTTGAATCATCATTCGACTCGGGACCCCCATTAGTCATACTACAACCTTAATTTAAAACATAACAGTTACGATCAAAATAAAGAAATAAGCTCTTTCACGTTTGATTTGTATTTATATTTATCTATATGTCATTATACCGGCAAACATATGTTAGAGACATACAAAATCAAAGTTGATGAGGAAAATTAATAGTTAATCATTCATAATACGATATGCAGTTGTACATAGTCATCAATAAACTCGTCATTATTATAAGCGCTTACATAATAGTTATGTGTGATAGACTTTTAGTTATAGGATCCTTAAGCATATCATGAATGTATACGATACAAAGATTTAGTTTCCTCAATTCGTTCATAAACGAATAATTAATTTTGTATCGAAATTTAATACAACACCTCTCGAACTGTTACTGTTCAAGGAGACATGGTAGCTGACTTTATCACAACAAGTCTTCAATATATAATTTGTATGCAGTTAATAAACTTATGAGTCCACTGATAAATTTTCAACAACATTTAGTGACTATTGCTTTGTGATCAACAACATATTATGCCATTACGACTTAGGTTGTTACCATCAGTTTATTATGAATCCTACACGAGATAGGTTTTGTCTGCTGACATAAGGATACACCCGAAATTACATTTTGTCATCTTTGAATATTATATGGTTAGAGTAATCAACCGGTTTGAGTTCTCACTTCTTCTTTAAATTATAGCTTCTCGTTTCTTTTAAAGATATTGTAATACTCTATTAGATGCTTCACATTAATCTAGACATATCTAGTGTGTTGCAACGTGAGTAATATCCAAACGAGTATAAACTTGAACTTACATAAGGCTTCTAATTAATGAAGCGTAAGGAAATAATCTCATTTATCTTATTATCCTCTAAAGGAGAGCAGTATTGTTTGTTACATATGTAAGGACCCATCACCCATTTAATGTTAAACTTATGGAACGAAACTAATGTCCCATTGGGTCTATCTCGGTATGTTATGATATCTATCACGTAAGAGGTATCTCTGAGATCTATTATATCAAAGTTTGTGTTAACAATGTTTTCACTTATGTAACATATACTTGTCAAACGAATGCCATCTATATAGAGACAAGTTTGTTTTAGTTGCTCCCACTCATTTTGAGGTAGGTACATTAATCCACTTGGTTCTTGATGAAAATAATTACGTTAAGATTTCATCGCATTATGATGTTTGCATTAACCCTACATGGATTTTATTGGTTTACAAACAAACTGTTCTTTAACCTTAAGTTTAGAACTTTCAAGCTGTTTTATGAACATGTAAATATGTCAGCCAGTTGTTAGGGAAAATTTTTTTAATGTTCATCGAATGTAGCTCTAAATTGTTATAACCTACTAGAATAGTGATAATCCTCAAAGAAATCTTTTGTTTGATAGGTAAGAAAGATTCTTTGATAATTTATCTCTTCCTGAGTATAACTTTTGACAATCAATCATGCTTCTTAGTGTCTTAACGTTTATATCAGGATTTGGTTTGGTTATGAAAACTCTTAGGTAATTCAATCAAATCCCAAACGCTATTTGAACACATAAAATCAGTTTTACTAGAAAACAATTTTATTCCATTTAGAAGATTGATTGACGCTAATGGCTTAATTAGAAGAGATTGGATTAGTAAACTTTTCCGATATCCATTTCAACTTCAGTTAGGGAGGTTATGTAATCATCAAAGTTAGTAGGTTTTTAAACCTAGATGACCTCCTGAGTTGATTATTGGGTTTATTAGAAGTTTCAGTTTTATGGATTAGCTCTTGGTTAGGTTGCTATCTGAAACGACCGTTTCATTTTCTAATTTAAATACAGTGAAAGATACTTAATTTTTGATATAAATTACTTTGGTTCAACATAAGTACAAAACGAAGTTTCAAAGTAACACCTACTAGTCAACTACCGACTAGTTTGAACATTCAAAACTTGGTTAACAATTTATTTACAACATAATCATTGTCTAGACAAGGTTAAGTTTAACGTGGAAGCTTCAAAAATTAGTGTTCGGTTCTGGAGAGCATGCTTGATCACCAACCGGAATGTCCACACTTTTACCTAGAGTCAAAACCACTTAGAAAGTTAGTATTGACATGAATATAATGCTTACAAACAAGTTCTAGCATCAAATCATCAAAATAAAAATAAAATTTCAGTTTGCTCATGTCGCGTGTCGCGAAGGATCGTCGCGTGGCGCGGGAGGCCCCACGTGTCGCGCCAGGTTCTTAGGCTCCCCTCGCGTGACGCGGGGGAGTACGTTTTCCAGCAGGTCCAGTTTCTGGTCCTGCATTATTCCCAGCTCCGAAAATTCATAAAAATCCAACTTTAAATGGTCATAACTTTTTACTCGCTAGTCCGTTTTAACCGATTCTTTTTCCTTTGAGTCTGTAATAAATTACGGATCTACCCATGTAAATTTCACATCACGGAGACCGAGTTACTAGCGATTTGTTCCCGATTTCCTTATTTCGATTATCCGACTCATTAATAATAGTTGCGTTATAACACATTTCAGTTTCTTATTACTCTTAGGCATGGTTACCCAATTCCCCGGGCTTATAACCTTGGCGTAATTGCGCCATTCATGGCTTTGTGTTCCCTTAGAACTATAAGCTTGCTTCCTCGGAATTCAAACATTCTGTTTTAAGCGACATTTGCAACTTACTTCTTATTGTTTGATCCAATATCCTGGATTCACAAACTTAAAGTATCATAGCTAATTTCATAAGCGTAGTGCAATCCAACACTTTACAACACACAAGACTTTAAGTCGCTACTTTCATGATTCTTTTTATGGCATCAATTCAACCCGTTTGACTATCTAGTGAAATCCATCACTTTATTAACAAGCCAAACCCAATTCCATATCTTTATTTTGACCCGTTTGATGGTCGAGTGAACTTCGCCACTTTAAAGACACATCAAACGCATCTATTACACTACGACTCCATTTATACATTAAACCCAAACTTATATGCATAATTTAACGAGACTACGGTCACGTACCTTTAGAGCACACCCTTCAAGCGCGTATCTCCTCCTCCGGCTTGTCCGCTTGACGATCCGGATTCTTTGCCTAAAGAGTTCAATTCAACTTACATTTAGAACCCTTTTTGTAATTATTAGCACATAAATTTCCACTATAGTCAATTATGCGTTTTATCTGATTTTCAACATATTAATCCCCCACTTAGGCATTTCAACAAACACCTAGCGGTTCGAATTTTCACATAATTATTACCAAGTTCATGACTTGTTAACTTATCTAAATCAACTTCAATTAGGCAAATATACACATATTTCAACATCAATATTTCCGAGATTATCTTATCATTTCAGTTTACACTAAAACAAGAGTCTTAATCCTAGTGTTTATCAAGTTCTACTAACTTATTAATCACCCACTATGGTGATTATGAACCTTACAAACATCATGCAAGATTTTGACAATAATTCATCTAGGGTTTGTCCCTAAACCTTATATCACTTCCAATTTCATATTTACAACACATAATCAAGCTCAACATTCGATTTCTATCACATGCAAGGAATTTGGGTTGAATCAAAACAACCTAATTTGACATACCTTATGATCCTCTTGACGAGGTGATCACGAACCTATGTTCGGATTTCGATTTTAACTTGGTTTGAGCCTTCAATTTATGAGATTAGTGAGTGTTAGGGTTTTGAGAGTGGGGGTCGCCCTTCTCATGCCTTTGATCGAACTAGACACCTCAAATGGTGTGTTTGGTTTTTATTTTATTTAACATAATAATATAAGTTTCAATTTTAACAACATAGGCCCCTCCACCTTTATTTAGTTTATATCTTTGGCATTTTAAATTCATTCATGTTTTAAAACAAGATGACTAACTAACTGGGTTATTTATTTCCTAGTTAGCTCATTCTCGTTTATTTTATACTTTATATAATGCTAATATAAAGCCTTTTTAAATTTCGGGGTGTTACAAGTCCACCCCCCTTAAAAGGGTTTCGTCCCCGAAACCAAAATACATACCAAATAACGTAGGGTAGAGTCGTTGCATCTCCTCTTCGGACTCCCAGGTGGTATCCGAACCTTTCCTATGTTCCCATTTAACCTTCACTTGGTTGATCTCCTTGTTCCTTAAAGTCTTCCCCTTGCGATCTAAAATCGCAATCGGCTTCACCGCGTAATTAAGACAATTATCCACCTCGATGTCCTCGTAGTGGATATGAGCAGTTTCGTCGGCTAGACATTTTCGGAGATGTGACACGTGGAATGTGCTATGTATCCCACTCAACTCCTCGGGCAGTTCGAGACGGTATGCTACCTTACCAACCTGTTCTAAGATTCTGAATGGCCCAATAAACCTTGGGCTCAACTTTCCTCTTTTTCTAAATCGAATTATTCCTTTCCACGACGATACTTTCAACATTACCTTATCGCCCACTTGAAATTCAATCGGCCTCCTTCGTTTATCCGCATACGACTTTTGTCGATCCTGCGCCACTTTCAAGTTAGTTCGGACCAAGTCGATTTTCTCATTCATAGCTCGGATTATATCAGTATGTGCTAGTTCACGTGGACCCACTTCTCCCCAACACATCGGGGTTCGGCACTTCCTACCATATAACAATTCATACGGGGCCATTCTTATGCTCGCGTGATAGCTATTGTTATATGAAAATTCGACCAAGGGTAGATAGACATCCCAGCTACCTCCGAAGTCGATAATGCAAGCCCGCGACATATCCTCCAACGTCTGTATTGTTCTTTCGCTTTGCCCATCCGTTTGTGGATGGTAAGCAGTGCTAATGAACAATTTAGTTCCCATTTGTTCTTGGAATTCACGCCAAAAATTTGAGGTAAACTGAGTATCTCTGTCAGACACAATGGATATCGGTACTCCATGACGTGCCACGATTTCATTGGTGTATACCTCTGACATTTTCTCGGATGTATAAGTCTCACGAATCGGAATGAAGTGAGCACCTTTCGACAATCTATTCACAACTACCCATATAGCATCAAACCCGCGATTGGTTTTGGGCAATTTGGTCAGCAAATCCATTGTGATTTGTTCCCATTTCCAAACTGGGATATCCAATGGTTGCAGCTTACCATATGGTTTCTGGTGCTCTGCTTTGACTTGCAAACAGGTCAAACACTTCTCCACATATTTCACAATATCTCTTTTCATTCCGGGCCACCAATAATTTTGTTTTAAATCATTATACATCTTGGTTGCCCCCGGATGTATCGAATAACGAGATTTATGAGCCTCGTCAAGTAACAATGCCTTGGCTCCACATGAATTTGGAACCCAAATCCTCCCAAATCGAGTTTTCAATCCTTGGTTACTGTCCGCCAGGTCTTTCAATTGCCCAACTATTCTTTCCTTTTTCACATTTTCTTCCTTCATTGCTTCAGTTTGAGATTTCCGGATTTGCTCAAGCGAACCCGATGTCACAATTAGTTGCATCGAACGCACTCTAATAGGCGTATAATCTGTCTTTCGGCTCAACGCATCAGCCACCACATTAGCCTTTCCCGGGTGGTAATGTATATCACAATCAAAATCCTTGACAGTTTCTAACCACCGCCTCTGTCTCATGTTTAATTCCTTCTGATCGAAGAAATATTTCAAGCTTTTATGGTCAGTAAAGAAAGTGCATTTTACCCCACACAAGTAATGTCTCCATATCTTTAAGGCAAACACCACCGCTGCCAACTCGAGGTCATGTGTAGGATATTTCTTTTCATGAGTCTTTAGCTGTCTCGAGGCGTAGGCTATAACCTTGCCTCGTTGCATCAAAACGCAGCCAAACCCAGAATGCGATGCATCCGAGTAGACTACCATATCATCAGTTCCATCCGGTAATGACAATACCGGTGCATGGGTCAGTTTTTCCTTAAGCGTTTGGAACGCCCTTTCTTGATCCTCGCCCAAAATAAACTTTTCGTCCTTACGGGTTAGTTTGGTTAATGGCATAGCAATTTTGGAGAAATCCTGTATGAACCTCCGATAATAACCCGCAAGCCCCAAGAAGTTTCTGATCTCCGAAGGGTTCTTTGGGGGATTCCAACTCGCCACTGCTTCTATTTTCAATGGGTCTACTAACACCCCGTTTGCACTAATGATGTGGCCGAGAAATTGCACCTCTCGTAACCAGAAGGCACATTTTGAGAATTTTGCATACAATTTCTCTCTTCTGAGCGTCTCCAATACTTCACGCAAATGACTTGCGTGTTCTGCTTCATTCTTTGAATATATCAAGATGTCGTCAATGAACACTATCACTGACTTATCTAGCATAGGCTTGCAAACCCGGTTCATGAGGTCCATGAAAGCCGCGGGTGCATTAGTTAACCCAAAGGACATCACAAGAAACTCGTAATGTCCGTACCGTGTACGGAAAGCCGTCTTCGGTATATCTTCCTTTTTGACTTTCAACTAATCGTACCCCGATCTAAGGTCGATCTTGGAGAACCAACTTGCGCCTTGCAATTGGTCAAATAAGTCGTCGATTCTTGGAAGTGGATATCGATTCTTCACCGTGAGTTTATTTAACTCCCGGTAATCGATACACATCCGCATGCTCCCGTCCTTCTTTTTCACAAACAGCACCAGTGCGCCCCACGGAGACACACTTGGCCGAATAAACCCTTTGTCGAGGAGATCTTGAATTTGAGACATCAATTCTTGCAATCCTGAAGGCGCGAGCCGATACGGCGCCTTGGCCACAGGTTTCGCGCCCGGAATCAATTCGATTCCGAACTCTACCTCTCGTTCCGGCGGTATTCCCGGTAGATCTTCCGGAAATACGTCGGCATATTCGCGTACTACCGGTACGTCTTCAATCTTTAGCGATCCCTTGTCTGGTTCGTTTGCGTATATCATGAATGCCCTACAACCATGCCTCATGAACTTATGAGCTTTTAGCATTGAGCACATAACGGGATTACCCCCTTTTTCGCCATATATGGTAACCGATTTTCCACTTGGAGATGTTAATTTTATCTCCTTGCGAAAACATACGACTTTCGCATGATGTCGGGATAGCCAATCCATCCCAACCACTACTTGGAATTCTCCCATCGACATAGGAATCAAGTCTATTGAATATTCTTCATCGTCAATGCTTATCTTACAATCTCGACATATATCACACACAAGGAAACTTTTGTTATCACATATTTCTACCTCTAATGACATAGGCAATTTTGTTAGTACAAAAGAAGGATGTCGAATAAATCCATGTGAAACAAAGGATTTATTCGCACCCGTATCGAATAACACATGTGCGGGAATTGAGTTTATAGCAAATATACCTGAAACAACATCAGGTTCCCTTTTTGCCTCTGCTGCTGTTAATTGGAAAGATCTAGCTTTTGCTCTGGGTGTCTCTGTAGGTGTATCATTGCTTTCTTTCTTTCCAGTCAACTCCGGGCACTCAGACTTCTTGTGACCCGGCTGATAACATTTATAACATACCGACACTTTCCCCAGGCACAACGCAGTCGTGTGCCCTGTTTTCCCACAGATAGGACACGGTTTGTCTTTAAACCGGCACTCACCCTTGTGCCCTTTCCCGCATACCTTGCAGTTTGATGACCTGCCTTTTCCTTCTTGTTTCTTTGAGGATTCGGTCATGCGTGCGTTTTTCGTCGGGCTTGGATTGACTACCTGCGCCCTTCTTTCGCCTCTTTCAATTTGTTTCTTCAACTCTATCTCCCGTTCCCGAGCAACGTTTATAATCTCGGTGAGAGTCTCATACTTTGAAGGAGTCATAAACTCCCTATACTCGGCGCTCAACATATTATAATAATAATATATTTTCTGCTCTTCATTCGTTATCAGTTCATCACAAAACTTCATTTTATCCATGAATGTTCACGTGATCTTATCGATAGATTCACCCTTGTGTCGAAGCTGCATGAATTCTTCTTTGATTTTGTTAATGACTGCCTTGGGACTATGATGTTTAAGAAACGGCGTCTTAAACTCATCCCATGTTATAGCCTTAGCCGCTTCACTTCCAATTTTCTTCTTCTTGTTATCCCACCAATCTTTCGCCTGACCCCTTAACTGACCCGTGCCATAGGCTACGTAGTCATCTGTGTCACAATGGGTCCTTTCGAATACTCCCTCCATATCGCTTAGCCACCTTTGGCATATTATCGGGTCAACCTCCCCATTGTAAATTGGTGGTTTGCACGCCATGAACTCTTTATAAGAACAAGGTTTTCGTCCTCCCGACTTCTCCTTTGCTAAATTGGTATTATCCTCCAATTTCTTGATTCTTTCCTCCACCACTGATAATACCGTGTTTTGGATTTTGTCGATGAAACCCGACAAACTGTTTTCGATTGCCTTTCCTACCTCCTCAGCAATCACTTCTCTCATTTGCTCGGTGACTCTCGGCACCGCATCATCATTACCTTTATCCGTCATCTTTAACTGAAATGTTTACATCGAACGTTAAACATTTCATCTATACCATATGGTTTATTTACTTGGGTTTATTCAAGTTCACAACTTGTTTTCACCGCTCTTATTTAATGCACTTTCCGGGTTTGAGTGTGTTAACACGTTCTTCCCATGCATGTCTATTCATTATTCCCCCTTTTTCTTTTTTATACTTAGTAACTCTACTTAGAACAATTAACTCTTACCGGATGCTTGATCAAGCTTGAACCGAACACACTTTGTTAACAACCTTAAGCTCTGATAACCAACTTGAAACGACCGTTTCATTTTCTAATTTAAATATAGTGAAAGATACTTAATTTTTGATATAAAGTACTTTGGTTCAACATAAGTACAAAACGAAGTTTCAAAGTAACACCTACTAGTTAACTACCGACTAGTTTGAACATTCAAAACATGGTTAACAATTTATTTACAGCATAATCATTGTCTAGACAAGGTTAAGTTTAACGCGGAAGCTTCAAAAATTAGTGTTCGGTTCTTGAGAGCATGCTTGATCACCAACCGGAATGTCCACACTTTTACCTAGAGTCAAAACCACTTAGAAAGTTAGTATTGACATGAATATAATGCTTACAAACAAGTTCTAGCATCAAATCATCAAAATAAAAATAAAATTTCAGTTTGCTCCTGTCACGTGTCGCGAAGGATCGTCGCGTGGCGTGGGAGGCCCCGCGTGTCGCGCCAGGTTCTTAGGCTCCCCTCGCGTGGCACGGGGGAGTACTTTTTCCAGCAGGTCCAGTTTCTGGTCCTGCATTATTCCCAGCTCCAAAAATTCATAAAAATCCAACTTTAAATGGTCATAACTTTTTACTCGCTAGTCCGTTTTAACCGATTCTTTTTCCTACGAGTCTGTAATAAATTACGGATCTACCCATGTAAATTTCACATCACGGAGACCGAGTTACTAGCGATTCGTTCCCGATTTCCTTATTTCGATTATCCGACTCATTAATAATAGTTGCGTTATACCACATTTCAGTTTCTTATTACTCTTAGGCATGGTTACCCAATTCCCCGGGCTTATAACCTTGGCGTAATTGCGCCATTCATGGCTTTGTGTTCCCTTAGAACTATAAGCTTGCTTCCTCGGAATTCAAACACTCCGTTTCAAGCGACATTTGCAACTTACTTCTTATTGTTTGATCCAATATCCTGGATTCACAAACTTAAAGTATCATAGCTAATTTCATAAGCGTAGTGCAATCCAACACTTTACAACATACAAGACTTTAAGTCGCTACTTTCATGATTCTTTTTATGGCATCAATTCAACCCGTTTGACTATCTAGTGAAATCCATCACTTTATTAACAAGCCAAACCCAATTCCATATCTTTATTTTGACCCGTTTGATGGTCGAGTGAACTTCGCCACTTTAAAGACACATCAAACGCATCTATTACACTACGACTCCATTTATACATTAAACCCAAACTTATATGCATAATTTAACGAGACTACGGTCACGTACCTTTAGAGCACACCCTTCAAGCGCGTATCTCCTCCTCCGGCTTGTCCGCTTGACGATCCGGATTCTTTGCCTAAAGAGTTCAATTCAACTTACATTTAGAACCCTTTTTGTAATTATTAGCACATAAATTTCCACAATAGTCAATTATGCGTTTTATCTGATTTTCAACATATTAATCCCCCACTTAGGCATTTCAACAAGCACCTAGCGGGTCGAATTTTCACATAATAATTACCAAGTTCATGACTTGTTAACTTATCTAAATCAACTTCATTTAGGCAAATATACACATATTTCAACATCAATATTTCCGAGATTATCTCATAATTTCAGTTTACACTAAAACAAGAGTCTTAATCCTAGTGTTTATCAAGTTCTACTAACTTATTAATCACCCACTATGGTGATTATGAACCTTACAAACATCATGCAAGATTTTGACAAGAATTCATCTAGGGTTTGTCCCTAAACCGTATATCACTTCCAATTTCATATTTACAACACATAATCAAGCTCAACATTCGATTTCTATCACATGCAAGGAATTTGGGTTGAATCAAAACAACCTAATTTGACATACCTTATGATCCTCTTGACGAGGTGATCATGAACCTATGTTCAGATTTCGATTTTAACTTGGTTTGAGCCTTCAATTTGTGAGATTAGTGAGTGTTAGGGTTTTGAGAGTGGGGGTCGCCCTTCTCCTGCCTTTGATCGAACCAGACACCTCAAATGGTGTGTTTGGTTTTTATTTTATTTAACATAATAATATAAGTTTCAATTTTAACAACATAGGACCCTCCACTTTTATTTAGTTTATATCTTTGGCATTTTAAATTCATTCATGTTTTAAAACAAGATGACTAACTAACTGGGTTATTTATTTCCTAGTTAGCTCATTCTCGTTTATTTTATACTTTATATAATGCTAATATAAAGCCTTTTTAAATTTCGGGGTGTTACACTATCATTTTCAAGATTCTAAGTTTGTAAGAGTTGGTGCAGTATGGTGTACAAGAGGTGTAAGCGGAGTTAAGTGCGGAGTAAAATTTAATGATTCTCCCCCCCCCCCCCCCGCCTCTTGTATTCCTTTCAAGTCATGATAAAAAATTTTACTGCTCTCACTGACTTTAGAAGTCTTAAGGAACTTGGCATGCTTAGGGTCAATATTTAACGACCAACAGATTCTAATAGAGAAAACATATTAATGACGTTAGTCGTTGTAGTTTCTCTTGTTGATGATTATGTTAGTTTAGGTAAGAAATCTAAGTGTGCCCACAATTAAGCAATAATGAAACTTTTGTAACAGTAGTATTAGATTTTGAGGAGACAAGTTTTGATAGAAAAGTGTCGAGATGGAGCAATGTCTTGTACAAGAGGCGTAAATTGAAGTAATATGAGGTTTTCACTCCCCCACCTCTTGCAACTATTGCAAGTTATTATTAAGACATTTAATGCTCCCACTGATCTTTGATGTCTCTAGAAATGCTACAAGATAAGTTTCAATGAGTTATGTGATGTGGGAACCTATCATACACATGTTAGACTTTATTTGATTTCCTTAATGTTCAAAATGTCATAAGAATCTTATGGACATATTTAATAGAAATCTTATTAAGTGTATATATGAATAGATTTCTTAAAGACCGTGGACCATAGGAGATAAATTTTGATACAAATAGATAGTCTTGAATTGCTAAATGAATCATGTCTGAATATTCCATTTGGAATAAGTTCCATGAATGTCAATGAATAACTTATGGTGGACCCATACTTATTCCTTAAGCCGAGAAATATTTTAGAGTTGTTAACATCATAATTTAAAATCACTTAGAATGAGATTAGATGAAAAATCATCCTCATTAACCATGTCATGATTTCTCATGAATTTCGGTTACAATAGATTAAATTTATAGGTCTCATTTTCCTTTTGTCAAATTCTCATTTGTATGATAACAAAAGTTGTGAAAGTGTAAGGTATCATCTAATTTCATCTTATTAATGTTTCTATCCAGATATTTAGAACAAATAATATGAGAGTTTAAGGTAAGTATAACTTTATGTTAGTTATGAAAACCTCACAGCCTTGATAACATAGCCTAAGTATTGATACTGTATTCTGGTTAATCTCCAGAATATGTAACGTATCAAAAGGCATTGTTAGAAGACTGATTATTATGGTTCTTATAGCCTTAACATTTAATTTGTCACTAACTCTCATGTTAGTTATTTGTTGACTTCTGGTAAGGAGACATTTAGAACTAGAGTCAACTTATCATGTGTTAATTGGAATATTAAGATTATCATACTTAAATATCATTAGTGGGCAATTACCTAATTAAATCATCCAACTGTTCTTTTGAATCATGGATTGTCTCGTTGCTTATGCCTAGTCTAATGGCATAATTATTGTTTTGGTCAAAAATTACCGAAGCAATTTAGTGATCAAATTAGTTAAGTGAGGTAGTGTGCTAATATTGTGTGTGAAAAATGTGTTAACCAAATTAGTTATGAAAACAGTTTCAGGATACGGCTCAAGATATCGAGCTGTATCTACAATCAAACAATGAGCAAAAATGTAAAGGTTGACACGTGATGTACGAGGAAAGCCCTTGATCAATCTAGATCGCCGGCATAAAACCTCGGGAGCTGACAATCGCAGCTGCCTTGTTCTTCTATTGCTTCAAATATCAGGATACAGTGCAGGATGTGGTGCGGATCAACTAGGTGTTACAATGTAATTCGATTACAAGTGTTTGTGTGTGGTGATTGTTGAAAGCTAGAAAGCAGAAGTGTTTAAGAGTGTGTGAAAGTTGCGTTGTGCCTTAATCTGATCCGCCCCCATCTATTTATAGTAAAACAAATGTAACTAACTATCCTACATAACCGGGATCCAACGAATATTCCTTAGTCGAACGTTGTAGACCTGGTCTTTCGGGTTCAACGTCTCTCCTTTAACAAATACGCCCGAGTCTTGTGGAGATGGAGTCCATTTGACCGTTGGCAAGTCCCAGTCTTTAACCTGCACGTGATTAATTCGATATACCTCAGGATATCACCCAAGATGTTAGCAATATCCCCGTCCAGTATCCTGATCACAGATAAACAATTAAAAGCAGGATATAGTTCAAGATATGTATGCTTAGAAAATGAGCCATAACAATTGTCCCCAAATATATCGGTTGGTATACCAATCCAACAGATATATTTTAAAAGTTTTATCCCGTAATTCAAGGCATTTAAAACGAAGCGACGATCAAGATCACATCATAACCTCCAACGCGCTTTTAGCTCAATGGAGATCCACAATGCCCCTATATCTTCTCTCTTCTTGTTTGAAAAGCAGATATCTCCAACAGAGTCTCCAGGTAATTCCCCATTTCTCATTCACTTTCTGTCAATTTTTCTTGCCTTATTCGTAATGGCCGCCGAGACCTTCACTCAGCAGAATATCCTCAAAAATCCTAAAAAGGAGGTCTGTGCTTTCGACAACGCAGACATCGCGGCTTTGAGAGCTTCCAGTGCCTTCCCTGATAACACAGTCTTTAGATCGTTCGATCGGTCGATTCGATCGGATGTTTCTTCCACAGATTGGGTCTGCTTTCCAGCATACCCTTTTTCGCTGGGTCTTCGATACCCCTTTCCCGAATTCATGATGCAATTCTTCCGAACCACCGGCATCTCTTTTGCTCAAACCATCCCCATGGTTTGGAGAGTATTAATCGTACTTAACCAAATTAAAAACCTTCACTGCCCCGACCTCTGCATCGAGGATCTGCCTGTTGCTTATCGCCTCCGATCCCATGGCTCTAGCCGGTTCTTGCTTTTCTCGACCTCTAGCAAACCCCTTATTCTTAAAGCCACCAAAAACGAAGATGGATGGCAACGCAAATTTTTCTTTGTCAAACGAGACTCCATTGCTGAGGGTGCCAGCCTTCCGGTGGAGTGGTTAACCACCGGTAGGGTCATAAATGTTCTCACGTACCTTTAGATTTTTATCTTTTACTAATATCCTTCTTTTTGATTCTTATGCAGTGAATTTCAAGGAAGTAGCTCCCCCTACCGCTGAATAAGAGGAAAAAATCAAAACTATTTACCAATTACCTGTAATAGACAGGAGTTTCACCACACACGTCTCGAGTTCCAGTCAATACTCGTCATCTTAAATGTCTGGTAAGGATTACTTTTAAAATAGTTAGTTAGTATAACATAATAGAATGGAAAGTAATAATAATGCAAAACTTTTTCCTTTATGCAGCACCGGCCAAGATCCCTGAAGTCTTTGACCTCGACGAGTTGGACAGTTATTCTGATCAGGTTCAGGTCAAGAAGGAACCTAGTCCCAGGGCCACAGCCTCATCCAAACCCAGTGGTTCCAAAGCCATTGTCATCAGCAAACCCTTGCCAACTACCGAGCCCCGGAGCTCCAGCTCTCGTAAAAGGAAAGAGCCCGATTCCCCCGTCATTTCTGACACTTTTCCTTATGAGAAGCACGGGTTCATTGAAGCTAGCGGGTTTATGACTTCCTTTCTTAACCAGGTTAGTATTCCCAAATCACATCCTGCAGCTTACATCATTTACAAAGATTTATCAATATTAATACCTGTCCTCTTACTTTCGCAGGGTCTTGAGCGTCTGGTTCATCTATATCAAGAATCCTGCAGGCTTAACAAGACGCTTGAATCCAAGCTAAAGGAAGCAGAAGTCACAATCTCCGATCAAGGCATGATTGCAGCCGCCAAATCTCGTCATTACGAGGAGAAGTTCAAAGCTATGATTCAAGAACACCAGACTGCTCTCAACAAAGCTACTCTTCAAGCCCAAGCCGATCTTGAAGCTGCCCATGTGCAACATGAACGGGATATGGTCACCTACCAGGATAGCCTTAAGAATTCCGTCGTCACTTCTCTTCTCCAGGCCAGGATGAAGATGGCCCATGAAGCCAAAACACTAGGTTTTGAATGCCCTTCTTGGGACGTTGGTGCCTGGGAAACGAGGCTAAAGAATCTTGGCGGCATTTCTATTACACCAGCTGCCGAAGGATCTTCCAAAGTAGCTGAAAAAGCTAACGATGCCAAGAGGGATGCTGAGGTGGATCCTGAGACGGATGTTGCTGAAATTACCGCAAACGAAGATGGCACCGCCCCCTAAAACTTATTTCCTTTTGTTCGAGCAATTTTATGTCTTATGAACAATTTTTATTTTCTGCATTAAAACAATTTGATAACCGAAGGCGGATGGGTCCTGGCTTTCAGGATGAAGCCTTTGGTTATCAGCTAGTATCGTTATTTCCAGTAATTTTATCTTTCATTTTTCTCGCTATTACTTTCTGTCTTTAGTTTTGCAAAATATAGTCAGTGATATATTACCAAAACTTTTGTTAATTCAATCACCTTTAGAGGAAATTAAAAGATAACCTATTATAACGATATTTGCTTAATTAAAGTTTCAAACTAGTACCAGTTTCATATATCTTAATCAAATATCCTGAAAAGTATTTTGAAAATATATTTTGAGAATATATCCCGAGAATTGACCCTAATCAGGATTTTTAACCTTTTACCAAACCTAGTATTGTCAAAAACTTAAACGATGTTTACAAAGGAAAGATCATACCAAGAATAGGGTAAAACCCTATTATCAAACCTCAATCCCCCTTTGCAACTTTTCCGATGAAGATGTCCCCTGTCTGAGACACTTAGTGCATTAGTTCCGAGCCTTATTCTTTGAGCTTTACATCATTGCCTTGGTAGGAATGTCCCCTGTGTACAATGTCTTCAAATACTTAGAAATCTTCTGGATATCAATCCCCGTTGTATAGACAATTTTTCATGTTACAGGGGTAAAACCCAAGAATGTACTGGAAATAAATCCCTTGAATTCTGGGGGAAATCCCAAATTTTCGTGCGCTACAGGCGGGAGTGTATAAACTCCAAGACTTAGAAAGGTGAGAACCTTTAAACCTTAGAGAGTATGAAAATACACTTTCGTGAAAGAGGGTGATCAATCCTCATATACCTTTAGGATTCAGGATATAGCTAACAGTAACGAAATTGTCAGCCACTTTTACATGAACTGGTCCCGCCACCTTGAACTATTCCCGAATAACTTGCGCTCCAGGCGGAGTGTTTAAACCCAACTTGAAAGAAAGGTGAATACCTTTAAACCTGTGAAGGGATCAGGATCCCTTGTACGTGAGAGAGGGGGCCAATCCTCTAATCTTCTGAAGTATCCTAAGTGAGCATCCTGGAGCTATATCCCGAAGCATATACTGCAAAACATCCTTAAACTAAGGTGGGTGTTAGCTTGGCTAACACCCCTCCGATGCTTAAGTTAGTATTGGGTTTCAAAGAATAAATTAAACCAAACATATTTAAGAAAGATAGAATTCATACCATCCTGAGTTAGAAATAAAATTCTAAGCTCACTTGAAATAAAGCTTAAGGTGTATAGCATTCCAAGATCTCGGTAGCATATCCCCTTCCATATTCTTGAGTCTATATACTCCTTTCCCTGCTTCTGATTCAACTTCATATGGTCCTTCCCATTTTGGAGCTAGCTTGCCATCGGCAGGATTAGTAGTATTCTGAAAAGCCTTTCTTAACACCCAATCTCCAACCTTAAATCTTCTGGTCCTAATCTTCTTGTTATATGCTCTGGATATTCTTTGTTGATATGCTGCCATCCTCAGCCTTGCTGTATCTCTTGTCTCATCAATAGTATCCAACTCCTGGCATAGGACTTCAGGATTCTTTTCAGGATCCCAGAGGTTGGATCTTGCTGTAGGTATCATCATTTCTGTCGGGATCACTCCTTCTGCTCCAAATACTAAGGAAAATGGGGTTTGGCCTGTTGCATTCTTTACCGTTGTCATATCAGCCCACAAAACAAAGGGTAATTCTTCTGCCCATCTTCCTTTTTTGGCTCCAAGTCTCTTCTTTAAGTTATTGACAATTATCTTGTTTGAGGATTCTGCTTGTCCATTCGCTTGAGGATGTACCGGAGTAGATGTTATCATTTTGATTCCCCAATTCTTGCAAAAGTCAGTAGTTCTCTTGCTTATAAACTGAGAACCATTGTCACAGATTATCTCGGCTGGTACTCCGAATCTGGTCAGGATATTTCTCTTTATGAAGGATACTACTTCTTGATCCCTGACTTGGACAAATGCCTCGGCTTCAACCCATTTGGAGAAATAATCTGTCATTGCCAACATAAAAACCTTCCCTCCTGGAGCCTTTGGAAGCTTTCCCACTATATCCATACCCCACTTCATAAATGGCCAAGGGGAAACAATAGGATATAATGGCTCAGCAGGCTGATGCAGTATGTTACTATGTCTTTGACATGCATCACATCTTCGAACATATTCTGTGGCATCTCTCCTCATTGTCGGCCAATAATATCCTGTCCTTAATACTTTTGAGAATAATGACCTGCCCCCAGTACGGTTACCACAATCCCCTTCATGTATATCCTGAAGTACTTCTTTGGCTTCCGGATCCTCCAAGCATCTCAAATACGGTCCTGCAAGAGATTTCTTGTATAAAACATTATTTATGAGAGTGATTCGTGATACCTTCATCCTAAATGCCTTAGGATTTTCATCTCCGGGGATATCTCCTTCCTTGAGATATTTTATAATTGGAGCCGTCCAAGATCTAGGATCATTTTCCGTATATTCTGCTCCAGGATCCTGAATACTCGCTACTTCTTTATCCTGAGGATTCGTTGCAGGATACAAGATATGTAATATCGGTATTTGGGTCCCTTCTGGTATCCTGATCGATGATCCCAGATTTGCTAAGGCATCTGCTTCAGCATTATCCTCCCTTGGTACCTGTTCAAGTGTAAAAACATCGAAATATCCTGCTAATTTTTTGAGAATATCGAGGTATTCGATTAATTTCTCACCCTTGACTGCATAGGATCCATTAAAATGGTTAGTAATTAACAAAGAGTCAACATATACTTGCAAATTCTTGATATTCATATTCTTAGCCAACTCTAATCCTGCAATTAAAGCCTCATATTCTGCCTCATTATTAGTAGCAGGAAATTCACACCTAATAGCCTGGGGTAATATGTCCCCCTGTGGCGATTTTAGTAGTATTCCCAATCCTACTCTTCTTACATTAGATGCACCATCAGTATATAATGTCCAGGGTCCTGAGGATTCTCCTAACTGTTGAACTTCTAGGTCTACCTCATCCTGAATGTCACTACTGAAATCAGCCACAAAGTCAGCTAAAGCCTGAGACTTTATGGCATTTCTAGGTTCATATACTAAATCATAAGCACTTAACTTTACTGACCACTTGGCCATCCTGCCTGACATCTCTGGTTTCCTAAGCACATTTTTGACAGGATAATTTGTTTTAACATGAATTCTATGTGTCTCAAAGTAATGTCTAACCTTCGTTGATGCCATAACTAATGCCAGTATCAATTTTTCTAAATGAGAATATCTAGTTTCAGCATCCAACAAACTTTTACTAACATAATAAACAGGATACTGTTGACCTTCATGATCCTTAATAAGAACAGCACTTACAGCATTCCCTGATACAGCGAGGTATAGGGATAGTGGTTCACCGTTCTCTGGCTTCATCAATAGAGGTGCAGTTGAGAGATATCGCTTCAAATCCTGCAAGGCTGCTTCATGCTTTGCTCCCCATTCGAACTTCTTGTTCTTCTTGAGGATATCATAGAATTCCTTGCATTTTTTCGAGGATCTCGAAATAAATCTGTTCAATGCTGCTACTCGTCCTGTTAATCGTTGAACATCCTTCATATTCGAGGGTGATTTTATATCCAGGATAGCTTTAATCTGCTCCGGGCTTGCCTCTATCCCCCTTTTCGTCACCATATATCCAAGAAACTTTCCTGCCCCCACTCCGAAATGGCACTTAGCAGGATTCAGCTTCATGTTATACTGATCCAGGATATCAAATGCTCCCTTGATATCCTGGAGGTGATCCTCAGCCTTTTTAGATTTCACCACCATATCGTCAATATATACCTCCATGGTGTTCCCCAGCTTATCTTTGAACATCATGTTCACTAATCTCTGGTATGTTGCACCTGCATTTTTCAAACCGAAAGGCATAGCAGTATAGCAATATATACCTGTTGGTGTCATGAAAGCAGTATCCTCCTGATCCGAAGGCTCCATTTGAATCTGCTGAAATCCTGAGGATGCGTCCATGAACGTTAACATTTCATGCCCAGCAGTAGCATCCACCATTGCATCGATATGAGGAAGGGGGAACGGATCTTTAGGACAAGCCTTATTCAAGTCTGTGTAATCTACACAGACTCTCCATTTCCCATTTTTCTTCTGCACTACGACCACATTTGCCAACCACCTTGGGAACTTGACTTCTCTGATCATCCTGGACTTCAATAGTCTTTCAACTTCCTCTTGGATAATCGTATTCCGCTTAGGAGCAAATTTCCTTCTTTTTTGCTGAACAGGCTTGAATGATCTGTCAATTCCGAGTTTGTGAGTGATAACGTCTTTGGATATACCTGTCATATCCTCATGCTTCCATGCAAACGTCGACATCCTGCATTTCAAAAAGTTAGTTAACTGCTCTTCAATATCCTGAGGGATATTGGTTCCTACGAGCACCGAGATATCAGGATTATCCCGATCCAGGATAATTTTCTTCACATCCTGCTCCGAAGCTTCCAAGGTATCCCGGGCCCGCATCTTTAATTGTTATGCTTGATTAGGCTTGGTTGAGGATTTCATTGAGGATGTGTAGCATTCTTTCGCCTCCTGCTGATCACTTTCAACCTTGACAACTCCCCAAGGGGTAGGGATCTTGATGCATTGGTGATATGTTGATGGCACAGCCTTCATATCGTGAATCCATGGTCTTCCCAGTATGATGTTATAGCAGGATAAGGAGTCCATCACACAGAAGCGTTGTATCGAGTTGACCCATTCAATGTATACTGGTAACTTTATCTCTCCTACAGCTTCTCCACTGAAACCAACGAGCACAGTGGACTTCGAAGTAATGTCCATCGGAGATACATTCATCCTCTTCAATGTTTCCAGCTGAATTATATTGACAGAACTACCGTTGTCTACCAGTATCCTGCGTACAAAATGGTTAGCCACATATAATGTTATTACCAAAGCATCATGGTGAGGATCCTAAACAGTATCCATGTCATCACTATCGAAAGTGATCACTTTATCAGCTGTGAGCGTAGTCATCCTGACTGGTTTGTCTCACCTTTCACTCTTAGCTTCCTTTGCATGTCTCTTAGCCGCCGAATACGAAGTCCCACAAATGTCGGATCCTCCTGAAATAAAGTTAATTATCTTGGCATCTGCTGGGGGTGATGCTGCTCGTTCAGGATCCTTCTCGGGATCCTGCCCTTTATTCTTCTTTCTTCCCAGCAAGTCCTTAAGATACCCCTTGCTTAACAGGTAACTTATCTCTTTCCTTAAAGCAATGCAATCCTCGGTCATATGTCCGAAGTCTTCATGGAAGGCACACCATTTAGATTTATCCTTCCAATCAGCTTTCTGTTGGTTCTTTCGAGGCCACCTAGCTTTGTCCCCTAAACCCTGCATAGCATACATTAACTCAGGTATATTAACAGAAAAGCAGTATTCAGATAAGTCAGGATATTCTTCAGGATCCTCGTCTTCAACAGCATTCACTTTCTCGTTATCATTTCTGCCATATGGCTTGGGGCGATATGGCTTATATAAGGATTCTGATTTCCTGTTAGTTGATTCATAGGTTGAGGTAGAATTCATCCTCTCCTGCATCTTCTTGTCATCTTCCAAACGGATATATCTCAAAGCCCTGTTACGAGCTTCGTCGAAATTCCTGCAGGGATTCATTACAAGATCCTGATAAAACTGAGAATCCTTTTGCAACCCCATCTTAAAAGCTTGCACAGCTGTTGCAACATCAAGATGTGGGATATCCAAGGATTCTCGACTGAATTTGTTCACATAATCCCTCAAGGATTCCTGAGGCCCTTGAGTTATCCTGTAAAGATCACTGGTTAGTTTCTCAAAACTCCGGCTGCAAGAAAACTGACTATTAAATAAATTAACCAAATGAACAAACGAAGTAATTGAGTGAGGAGGGACATTTAGTAGCCATTTTAAGGCTGATCCTGTCAGGGTAGACCCAAAACCCTTGCACAAGCATGCTTCCTTGAGCTCCGGATGGATAGGGTTGATCTCCATTCTTTCCCTATACTGGGCAATATGCTCTTCAGGATCCGTAGTCCCATCATACAGCTTCATCTTGGGAGTCTGAAATCTTTTTGGGATTTCAGCATCACAGATAGGATATGCAAAGCGGGATATCCTGTGGCTGTCTTGGGATACTTCCGGAATTGGCTGGACCACTCCAGGTACACTGGATATCATGTCCTTCAATTTCTGGAGCTCCCTGGTAAATGTTGACGTCATACCTGCATCCTACAAAGAGCCATTGTTGTTAGTAGCAAGAATATTATTATTTGACACATTACCGGTCTGAGGATTTTGGCCATATCCCGAAGCATATCCTGAACTCCTCACAGTCGACATCCTGACCGAGGAGGGTATCTCAGGGGTATGATTCTGAGAATGTCTTGGGACGATATTCCCCCTGTTATCCTCAGTGTAAACTGCGGAACTGAAGTTCAAAGCCTTGGGCTGTATGGGAGTGACAGTTTTTTCAGCAGGTCTACTCGAGCTAGCTTTTAAGAGTTGTATTTCTCTTAACAGCATTTGGTTAGTTTCCTGTTGCTGCCTCATTTGTTCCTGCACACTTCCAAATAAAGTTAGAATTTCATCATTAGAGGCTAAAACGGGAGCAGATCCCTGAACACTCCGAGTAGGGATAACATCTTGAGGTTGTGAAGAAAATGGCATCCTTGGAGGAGGTGGTGGAAGTACCGAACCGGTAGTAGCAGAGGTTGCAGCAGACATAGTGGAGGAGCTCATGTTTGATCTTGAGACCATTGTAAACAATGTGGCAAAAATTTTTGAAAATAGAAAACCGATCAACGATTTCACAAAGATTTTTAGTAAAAGTAGCACCACTTGCCCCACGGTGGGCGCCAAATTGTTTTGGTCAAAAATTACCGAAGCAATTTAGTGATCAAATTAGTTAAGTGAGGTAGTGTGCTAATATTGTGTGTGAAAAATGTGTTAACCAAATTAGTTATGAAAACAGTTTCAGGATACGGCTCAATATATCGAGCTGTATCTACAATCAAACAATGAGCAAAAATGTAAAGGTTGACACGTGATGTACAAGGAAAGCCCTTAATCAATCTAGATCGCCGGCATAAAACCTCGGGAGCTGACAATCGCAGCTGCCTTGTTCTTCTATTGCTTCAAATATCAGGATACAGTGCAGGATGTGGTGCGGATCAACTAGGTGTTACAATGTAATTCGATTACAAGTGTTTGTGTGTGGTGATTGTTGAAAGCTAGAAAGCAGAAGTGTTTGAGAGTGTGTGAAAGTTGCGTTGTGCCTTAGTCTGATCCGCCCCCATCTATTTATAGTAAAACAAATGTAACTAACTATCCTACATAACCGGGATCCAACGAATATTACTTAGTCGAACGTTGTAGACCTGGTCTTTCGGGTTCAACGTCTCTCCTTTAACAAATACGCCCGAGTCTTGAGGAGATGGAGTCCATTTGACCGTTGGCAAGTCCCAGTCTTTAACCTGCACGTGATTAATTCGATATACCTCAGGATATCACCCAGGATGTTAGCAATATCCCCGTCCAGTATCCTGATCACAGATAAACAATTAAAAGCAGGATATAGTTCAAGATATTTATGCTTAGAAAATGAGCCATAACAATTATGCAGTGAGATTCTCACTTGAAGAACCTTAGAGTTGAAATTTTGTACTTATATTTTGACAATAGACCTTAGAAGTATCATCTTTTAAGATTTTAGTGGTTGTCAGGTGAATAACATCTTATTTTTTCAGTTTCAAACATTTCTTATCTTTGTACATATGTTGCTTATCAACACACTTTATTTCCTTTGGTACTTTTGAGTGTTATAGTTGATTTTTAAGGCATCAAATTGAACAAATGGAAATTTTAGTATGTACTGTACTGGAAAAACGTACTTATTTCTATGTGTAAGCCCTTAATTTTATGGTCATGGTATTGTACATTATAATGTATTCACATATACCACTTAACCTCATAGTTTAAAATTTTAAATAAAGGCATGCATCTTAGTAGTTCTTTTGATTATTCCACATATAATAGATTAGTCTTAGGAAAAACTAAATCTGGAATAACTTTAGTGATAGCATTTATGTTAGATGAGTTCTTGATTATCATAAGAGACATCATGTTCGATTTATCCTATTCATCGTGCTCTACTTTTCTTCTGCAGTACTCTAATCAGAAGAGAGCATTAGGATTATCGTATCTTAAGAGATAATCAAGGATTTGATTTAAGAGCTAATCTTATAGAAACTTTAAGTAAAGCAAAACATATTAGATTTAGAAATTAGAGTGGATAAGATACTAATTTATAGAAGAAAGTGATAGTGAGTAATGTTATGGGGTAATAAGGTAAGACAGACAAAAAATGATAATAGGATTAATGAATGATCATTAATGTGAGGATTATCGTTTGAAGAAGTTGTGACATGTCTATTACTAACATCAAAATAATAGACTAATTTGAAAAAATTCTACTTAAACGAAGACAAATCACCTTTGGGCAGAAGTGAAATCATTTAAGTATGTGTGCAAAGTAATTGTGACAAATAAGCTTTAGCCAAAAAGGAGACACCTTAGTTATGCACTTGTTAAGTATGCTAGACATGAATGAATTAAATCAGCTTTGGCCAGAAATGAGACATTGACATTTGTAAGGCAAAATTAACATAGCTTTTATAATACTTGAACGATAAATAGATGTATCAAATCACCTTTGGGCAGAAGTGATACATCAGAAGCTCATCCAAGTTAAGCTATTTGGTTTTGTGAAAAGTTATTCGATTATGTTTAAGTGTTTGACAAAACCAATTATTTAATAGCAAACCACCTCAATTTAGTTCACAATAACAACCTAATAAAGTAATGAGATTTCGAAAATATCTTGATATTTCGAGAACATATTAGTTTTTTTTCGGAAAAATTAGATTTCGGATAAAATTGAGTTTTCGAAAAAAAATAAATAAGGTTTTGAAAAATCTTAGCTTTTAAGTTTTCAAAACAAGGTAAGTATTCGAAAAACATGAGTTTCGAAACAGTTTTTGAAAAATTGATTTCGAGCTAGATTTCAAATAAGATTTCAAATAAGTTGTGATTTCGAAAAATAATGATATTTCGAATTTTTCCGAAAATTTTGATTTCGAATAAGATTTAGGATTTTTCTGAAAATTGTGATTTCGAATAAGATTTCGGATTTATCCAAAAATTGTAAATTCGAATAAGATTTCGGATTTATCCGAAAATTGCTCTCCAAGATTCGAAATCTATTGATTTTTGGCAGTTAGTTGTGATAAGGGTGAAAATCCGAAAACTACGGGATCATGGGATCATGTTTCCTGATTTAATGCTGAATTATGTTTATCTGAATATTTTGAAAATATTATCCATTAAAGTTATAACAGATTTCGAAAATTTTAATAGATAAAACTAGATCAAAAACAAGAAAAAACACCCTTTGATCCTGAATTAATTTCAAAATAAGGGAATTTTTTTGAATTTTCTTAAGAACATTATGATAAATCCTAAAAAATAAAATAATGTCTGAAATCCGAAATCTGAAATTCTTATATGGTTATACGGATTTCGAGTTTGTGATTATTAATGATGTGATTAAACATCTTATTTTAGAACATAAAAACGTGAATATTAAGCTTTAATCGAATTTTATGTTCTTGAGTTTTATCAGGTTTTCATAAAGTTTGTATTCCAGATTTTAATTTCAGATTCATGGAAACAAATAGGATTGATTGAGCAACATATGCTCTGATACCATACGTTGATCAGTTCTCTATAAACATAATGGAAAACATATAGAAATACATGTAACCGCAGACAGGCCAGCAGAGAATCCAGTCAGAGACGCAGCCAAAGAGTTCGACATGATAGTCAACTTGATTTAGTTCCTCTTAGGGTTGTAAGATGATGATGATGGTGAAACCGAATTCAAGCGAAGGAATTTGGATGGAGAGAGAGGAGTAGAGGGGCGATTAGAGTGATGTTATTATTAGTGTCTAACCTTTAACCTCTCTAGTTATCTCCTTATATATACACCCAAGAGGAAACTTAATTTGTTAATAAGGGTAATATGGTCCATCAACAATTGGCAACTAATTATATAATAGGTTTTAATATATTTTAATCCATATTATATAAATGATAATGATGGCTACTAGATTAAATACATATAAATAAATATTTAATCTTACAACTAGTGTAACCCATTTAGCACCCCTACAACAATACAATATGAAACACCAAAAATATCCTAATTGAAAATCAATAACCAGCAGGCTTGCCATCTTTCCTTGGATCACTTACACCAGTAAGCATCCCTTTGAAAACCTGCTTATGATTATAAGTCAATCTTCTGTTTTCGAATGGGGTTTTTAACGTTTGAACGATAAGTTGACTAACCGCGCCCCCTGATTTTGCCTCCAATACATGACCTCTTTCTTTCAAGAATTCCTTTTCGTCATCCGAAAGCTCGATATGATCACCATCAAGCACTGTCCAGTTTTCATAGTATACCACATTGGGCACCAACTGCATAAAACACAACAACCATAACAAGAAGAGATAAATGAGACAGTTTAAAGAATAATATTATAATAATATAATATTTCCGGTTTGAGTCAATGGGTCGACAATAGAAGCGTTGACCGTCCCTATTGGTGGCAAGATGGGTGTGATAGGTGGGTTGGGAAGCAGATCAAAATGAGTTTCGGGTTGAAAAGGGTCATTTCTCAATATGGGTTAAAACGGGTCAGGTGAAACTTTTTGTTTACATAACTAATGTGTTAATTATGATTACAAAACTATAATAGTGTTCTGATAACAATAATCTAAATCTTTGAATACGACAATTTAAAAGGTTTATACATTCCCCTTTGACTATTTTTTTTTTGAATTTGACGCGTTTGAAAAAATATAAAAACCTGAATCGACTCATTCATAAATAGACGGGTCGAAATCACCACCTGTGTGGGTTTGCCGACAAGACCTGTCAACCCTATATGAAAAAACAGGTTTGGGTCGACCAACACGAGTTGTTTAAAAAGTGGTTCGGGTTGACCCGTTAACCCGTTTAACTATGTATAAAAAAAACTTATATATTTTGGTTTTTTTTTTTCGGTTTTTATTTTACATGGTCACTCATAATAATGTTAGTTTTGACATATTATATTATTTACTTGTCACACACTCACACTCATACTCAACATTAAACATGTTATCGATAATCTGCTTAAAACCCAACGACTCGCTTATAAATCGTCAACTTGTATCTCATTTAAAAATGTAGGTTAAATGGTTCGGGTTGACCAGCATTTATATGTGTGCGGGTTAGGGTTGAAATCTTTAACCCGAATAATAATATGGGTCGGGTTTGGGTTGAACATTTCAACCCACCAACCCATTAACCTGACACGATTGACACCACTTTGCTCGCAATTGGGCAATTCGCGTTTCATAAGAAAACACTGAAAATACCTTGTGGTAGACTCTTGGAGACTGAACAGCATCTAAAGGTTCCAGTCCTAGAATGAAGTGGTTAAGGAAGACTTGTAGAACTGCTGGAATTATGTACAATCCACCACTCCCTCCAATAACCCCAGCCAATTGACCATCCTGTCAAACAAGTCATCAACAGTCAACCTTTGACTTTTTTATGCCAACATAACAGTCCTTAAACCCAAAAGAAATTTATCAACTTTGACTTTTTGTAGCACCAAATGTTTTATAATTATGATGTTCATAATTATTTTTTCACATAACATACGCAACTGTAGCAAAGTTTGTATTTGAAAGTTTCTTAGTTGACTATCAAAGTCAAACTCTACCCTGACTATGATGATTGGAGTCATGCTAGACAATGGCCTCTTGTTTGGTGCAATAAAGTTTGTAGGGGAAGGAGGAAGGCTGTCTGGAGATATTTCTGTAGGTAACGAGAAGTCCCCCATTTCGTTGTTTAGCAGAATTCCGGTCGCTTGAGATACCATACCGCCACCAAACGGGTAGTTCACGGTGGTGGTCATCGATATGGCATTTCTGTCTGCATCCACTATGCAAAAATGACTTGTCCCATGGTCTTGAATCTGACTCCACCTAATAAACATATTAATCTGTTTTAAGAATTTTGTGTTTAGCTGAGTAGGGTTTGCTATTCAGAAGGGGTAGCGGCGCAGCTTGTTGCCCGTCTCTGTTTTATTATTTAACTAGTGAATTTAGCTTATATTTAACAATTATGAAACTGAAACTTATTTATTGTTTATTGAACCTTCTTTTTTTCAAAAAAAAAAAATGTGAACATACCCGGGCATGTAATATTCTGAAGGGAAAGTGGTGTTGTCGAAAATTCGGGCTTGAATCTTCTTCGCGAACGAAGGGGAAAGCATTTTGGATGCGGTCTTGCTTATGTCGACAAAATCCGGGTCGCCCAAGTTCATTCTAAGACCAAACATATGTTTTAACGCTTCCACGAATCGATACAGGCCTAACATTCCTTTCGCACCGTCCGTGTTCTCATACCCGTTTAAAATATTCAATACCTGTGTTTTTAACGTCGTAAGTAAAGATACTTTATATCCAAAGTAGTGTGAATGTAGTACTTTAAGTTTTGCCAGCATGACGTCTTATCTATACATTTAAGAAAATAAAAGCTTACCAAAGCTAGCCCGAGTGTACCACTTGACGGGGCTGGCATCCCGAAAATATTAAACCCCATCGTGTTCACCTCAAGCGCGTCGGTAACTTTGACCTCATAATTCCTTAGATCATCCATCGTCAAGATGCCACCACCCGAGCGAACATCATTAACCAATGCCTCCCCTATAGGGCCATTATAAAAAGCCTCGGGACCACCTTCCGCTATAGTTTCTAAACTCAAACCGAGCTGATGGTTATAACACGTTTCACCGGCTTGTAATAGTTCCCCATTTGGAGCATACACTTTTTGCAGGCCCGGGTCTTTTTTAATCGTTGCAGCGTTACTTGAGATTGAACTGGCAAGATAAGGGGCGACTATAAACCCGTCTTTGGCTTGACGAATGGCGGGATGGAACAATATTTTCCAAGGCAGTCGCCCGTGTTCTAACCATGCTTTGTGAAGACCAGCGATCTCGCTTGGAACACCGACCGCAAGTGCTCCGGTATACTTGTCGTCAAGATTGTTTTGATACATGTTCTATGTTATCAACAAGTAACATGTTAATAACAAGTTTTAATAACTTACTGATTTTTTAAAATATCTATACATTACATAAAAGTGTAAAACTTAAAACCATATTGCATGGTTGGTTATATTTAAAGCTTAAAAAGTTGTATTTTTCATATACAATAATTTTTTATTTTTATTTTTGAAAAAGGTAACTATTTTGGCTTTTCATAAAATATAACACAAAATCATCCTAAATTACTTGAAGACGCTTTCATTTATAAGAGACTGATTTTAAAATCTTTTAATTTAAAATATTATATTCTCATTAAAAAGGTTTGCTGGTTCAAACTAGAGGTGCATAGATCGGGTTCAAAATCTAAAGCGGCGTTGGTTCAAACCAGTTTGGGTTGGTACAAAAAAGTCAAAACCGGTTTTGGGTTCGAACCAGTTCGGGTTGTATTGGTTTGTTGACCAAGTACGGTTCAATTTCAAATCTGTTTTGAGCAATTTTAAGAGGGTTTTTACCTGAATCGATTCAGGTTCAACCGGTTTCAAATGAGAGGGTTACAAACCGGTCTCAAACCTCTGGGTTCAACCGGATTTGAACCAGGTTGGGTCTCCATCGGGTCCAAACCAGTTCAGTTTGGGTCGGTTTCAGTGTCAAACTGGTTTAGGGTTGCACGTCTAGTTCAAACCATCCGACCAACAGAATTGATCTAGTTTCAACAACATTGACCCCGTAAAGCTATTTGCTTATTTACTATTTATTAAATCATTAATATACTATGTTTGATTAAAAATACTATGGTTTATATAATTAGGTTAGAGATATTTTTTTCTGATTTTTTTGGCTTTTGAAAATGTGATTGGAAAGGACATGTTTTTTAGAACTAATTGTGCTAGTTGTAACTTAAGTCGTCGTCATCATCATCATACTCAGTAAATCCCACCAATAGTAAAGCTAAGGTAGGGTCTTAGAAGGGTAGATGTAGATAGCCTTACCATCCATACATTATTAATACTTTAACCATTATAAAGATTCCTTTTAATTTTAGATTACCATCCATACATTATTAATACTTTAATCATAGATACAGATGTAACTTAAGTCATATGATTATTAATACTTTAATCATTATAAAGATTCCTTTTAAATAAAGATTACCATCCATACATTATGTATTCCTCTACTAAGTAAAAATTGCAACAACATGTTTGATAAAGAGAACAGTGGAAAAGAGTTTTTAATACATGTTTTGTGTTATCAATAGTCAACAACACATTAGTGATGATATGGGTTTGATAACGGATTAAAACATTGTTTTCATAGCTGTATACATTATATTATATATATAAATATTGTTGACGAAGTACGATAAATAGTAACTTTATTTTTATAATAATATATAGTTTTTTTTCTTTTATTTAATATATTATAATAGTATATTATTATATTTACTCTTAATAACATATTTTTTATTTTTTCCCTTTTTTAAAACCATATATTTCCTATACCATTTTTTTAATAATTTTTTTTTCTTTTTTAGAACATATATTAATTTATAGATTACTTTGATACTTGTTTAATAATTTACGTTTAGAGTTAATTACATAGTTAGTCTCTGTGGTTTGCACAAAATAACATACTTAGGTACTAATAGTTTAACAAACAATTAACGTTAATACCTCCAAACGTTACAAAATGAAAAGTTAATACCCTATAAGGTGATTTTAAACTATTAGTACCTAAGTATGTTACTTTGTGCAAACCACAGAGACTAACTATGCAGTTAACTCTTACGTTTATAACTTTTTTTTCTAAAAACTTAAGTAGGTAATTGTGCTTGATTCTTCCCGACATTTTGTTATAAGTTTTGTTAAAAACGTAGTTGTACTCTAAATAAAGCATTTATTTGGTATATGTTGACGAACGACGATGAATAGTAACTTTATTTTTATAACAATTTGTAGTTTTGTGTTTTTCTTTTATTTAATATATTATAATAGTTTATTATTATATTTACTTTTAATAACATATGTTTAATTTTTTCCCTTTTTAAAACCATATACTTCCTATACCATTTTTTTAATTCTTTTTTTTTCTTTTTTAGAACATATATTAATTTATCGATAAATTTGATACTTCTTTAATAATTTACGTTTATAACTTTTTTTTTTAAACTTAAGTACGTAGCTATGTTTAATTTTTCCCCTGACATTATGTTATAAGTTTTGTTAAAAACGAAGTTGTACTCTAAATAAAGTATTTATTTGCTATCATAAAACGATACGATGATAAACTAAACCGTTCTAATGGTTTGGCTTTCTAAACATGATTTATTTTCAAATCACGTTTGTTTTACATTATCATTTGTTCGGTTTCGCCGCAATGCGGGAACTAAAAAAAACTCGTATAAATAATTTAATAAGTAAAATATAACTAGTATTGAGGATCCACACGTCGCAACGGATTCGTAATCGTATAAGTTAATAACAAATATATAGATTTTATATGTAAAATAGATAACTGAAACAAATATACACGTCAACAGCTTCGACATATCTAGTTTATATACATCTTCACCACCGTAGAAGACCCAAAAAACTAAGTTGGGTTTAATTCTGTATAGGCCAGGGCCATTCTCGATGGTTCACGAAAAGTCGAGGGCCATGGTACAAAAAATGAGCCTAACGTTGTTCGTAAGTAAAAAACACCTATAAATGTTTATCGGACACGTTAACTCAAGGTATATTCGAGTGATAAGCATTCACCTAGTTTCACAAAACACTTTCGTTTTAACACCAATCAAGAGAAAGAGAAATTAACTAATTTATTAACAAATTTATTCGAGTGTATATTTACTAACACTAGACACGATATTTACTAACACTAGACACACATTAAATAGCGGTTTGGTTCATTACGGGAATTCAATTGTGTGAAAGTAATAATTACTAAAAAAAAACTCGTATAAATAATTTAATAAGTAAAACATTATCCCGAATTTATTTCTATCGGTTGTTATACAGAGTGTCATTACCGTAATGAACCAAACCGATATCGATCAAAATTGAATTCCCGCCGTATCGCACAAGGGATTTCAGTAATTATTACTTCAAAATATATATTTGTTATTGTTAATAACTAAAGCAAATCAAATCCGTCCCGTTAATTTATCCCACTGATCAAATGCAAACTCAAGATGCTATATAAATATCTTCTACAATAATTAGAAATAACTTAAATACTATTGATTATAAATTATAATATAAGTTAAGGATTATATAAAAATTAATTTTAATACTCATATAACTATTTGTTAATTTAATGTAAATACTCATTAAATTATTTATATGTTTATAATTTAAATATTTTAATGAAAAAAGAAAACAAAGACAAAATTGATGATATATTTAAAAAATTAAAATTTAAGAAATTAACGCAAAGATAAATCGGGATAATGTATAACAATATTTTATATGTTTTTAGATATATCAATAATTAATAATAATAGAGATTAATCTAGTATATTAATATAGTATTAATTTAATATAAATTTATTTTAAATACTCATTTATTTATTTAATGTTTATAATTTAAATATTTTAATAAATAAAAAAAAGAAAACAAAAACAAAATCCATATAATCATTAAAAAAAAGTTAAAGAAATTGACGAAAAGATAAATTGGGATAATGTATAACAATCATTTATATTTATATATTATATTATACATTAATAATATTAGAGATTAATCTAATACATTAATAGTATTAATTTAATATATAAATGAATTAAATAGGAGAAAGCCTGCCTGGAGAATCAACATGTGTTTGTCCCGTTTGCGTTTGATACCTTTGGTGGTCTCGCTCCTGACGCTGTGCGACTTTTGAATCGGGTTCAAAAAGTCGTTAATAGTAATTCTTCGTCGCTAAAGGTTTCAAACTTTGTATTTAGTAGAATTGGTTTTTCTATTCAAAAGGGGTGGCGGCGCAACTTGTTGCCCGACTACCTGCCATTGCTTTGTAATTGCCCTTTTTCGTGTGGAATGATATTGAAGCATGTTATCAGTTTAAAAAAAAAATAAGAGAATGCCACATGACATTAGATGAAAATAAATTAAATGAGATAATATCACATGGCATTGGATGTATTTCTTTATTAGTTGGCGGTATAAAGGCGCATTAGTCGTATGATTATATTAATATTTAATAACTATAAAGTTTCTTATTATATAAAAAGTTCATTATTTATGCATTATAAAATTCTTAACAAATAATATACTGTAACGAGTTGCGTAACTATAAAGTTTCTTTTTATATAAAAAGTTGACTATCTATACATTATAAAAATTCTTAACAAATAATATATTGTAACGAGTTGCGTATGTTTGGATTTAACAAAGGGAGAATTAGCAACGTTAATATCATAATATTTATATCTATCATTTGTGGTCTACTGGTTGAAAAGACTTGGGTTCTCTTTAGAGACTCAAGTTTAATTTTCACTAGTGCTATATTTGGTGGATAAGAGCAATCAAGACTAGTTCTTCCAGACCTTAGGTCAAGAATTCGACCCCGAGCCACCCCGGGTTTTAGTCCACTGTGCGTTACGCTAGGAAGATTCTCTCTTGTGACAATGCAAGCCCCTGCCACTGGCAGTAGGGATGAGCTCGGTCCGGTTCGGTACCGAACCGGTACCGGTACCGAAAGAACCGGTACCGAAAATTCTCAAAAGTTGGTACCGGTACCGGTACCGAATATTCCCGGTTCGGTACGGTTCGGTACCGGTATTTGAGGGTAAAAACGAGCAAAATACCGGTACCAAACCGGTACCGTACCGGACCGGTACCGGTACCGAAAATGTCTAAAGTGGGTACCGAATCGGTACCGAAAAGGTACCCGGTTCGGTAAATTCGGTACCGGTTCGGTACCGGTACCGGGTCCATTTTGCTCATCCCTAACTGGCAGTGGGTGGTATGGTTTCCGAGGAACGCCGTTAGCCAAACTCTGACGCCAGTATAGACCCGATTAAGACAAAATAGTCTGTGAGCAGAATAGAATTAAGGCCCTCTATTGAGATGGTGTAAGATCTCTCTCAATTCTCATCGTTTAAAAAAAATTATATCTTGATATGTAGTACTTATTACCAACGTAATTGACTGATCGTTTCACATGGGTTGGTCCCAGCACGTTTTTAACGGGTCATGGTTTCCCAGGTGGTCCAGTTCAACCAGCAGTTGGTGGTCCAGTTCAACCATCAGTTTAAGTAAAATTACTTTTTATATATTTTTTTAGATTATAAAAATCAAACTTAGAACATTACCATTTAACGAAATAGTATTTGTAAACTAATAATTCATTTTTTAAGATAATAATATTAACGTGATACATTTTATATACATACAGTATTAGCTAAATTAAATATTATCATCTAAAAATCTTTTTACCATTTTGTTTTTTTAAATAATATATTTTTGTTTTATTACTTTATATGTATCCAATATAATATAGTTAATATTTATATATATAGTGTTTAGATATTTTATAAAATTAATATGACGCCATCCAGTTTTTGGTATGACATTTTGTGAGCCTAACCATTAAACTTGAAGTGCGGCCGGTTTGATATCTGGTCCGGTCCGATTAACAAAACATTATAAAAGAGTTAACCTGTGAAGCTGCCGCGGGAGCGGTTTCCCTAAAATCAAATGCTTGTGATCGCGATGTAGCCGCTGATCGGACCACCATGAACCCTCCACCACCAATGCCACTAGCCATCGGGTTCACCACACCTACACACAACGCAACTGAAACCGCCGCATCCACTGCATGACCACCGGCTCGAAGAATCGATACACCAATCTCCGAACAACGAGCATCATCAGCCGCAACCACCGCTTCCAACGACTCGACCGCGCCACTGGATTGTACCTTATTTGTCACTTTATGTGACTTCCACACATCACCCGCTTGTACCCACAAACTCAATGGACTTGAGTTTTCTCCTGTGGTAATGAAGATCACTGAAAACAATGATTTTACAACTGTTAATGCACGAGTTATAAAAAAAAGAGTTGGGTCAGACTCGTTGTTTAAGCGAGTCAACTCAACTCAGCTCGGATTATAAAACAAGTTAGTGACGAAACCAGAACTTTTTAGCTTATAGGTCTATCACAAAGTTTTCTCGTGTTTTTAAAAGAAAAAAAATACTAAACTTTTATTTGTAAAAGAAAAAGAGTAAATTATTTTTTGAGTTCTTGTGTTTCAGTGGTTTTAACCATTTGAGTCCAAAATCAAAATGTTTAACATTCTGAGTCCCTAAACGTTTTTTTATAACCTTTTGAGTCCAAATTTTAACCTTTTGAGTCCAATTTTTTTAATAAAACTGGACTCAAAACGTTATAAAATAAACAAAATTGGACTCGAAACGTTATAAAATGAACGGTTAGGGACTCAGGACGTTAGATTTTTTGATTTTGGACTTAAGTGAGTGGTTAAAATCAATAAAACGACTCAAAAGGTGAAAGGCTGACAACTTAGGTGATCGGAGAGTTAGCAGACCCTCTTGATCCTCCCTTGGTTCCGTGTTGAAACGGGTCAAACACGATTGAAAACTTACAAATTAGAGCTGTGAGTGAAATGAATAACCAGATTAAAGATCTCCATATTTTCTTGCTGCTTTTGTGTTCTTCTCCACGTTTCAAAAATGGAGTTTGGATGCTCTGTTCACCCATATCTCTCACAGACACACATACACACTCTAACACGCAGTTAGGAAAAGATAAGAAAGAGGTTGAATCAGCGAATATTCATTGGTGGTAGTTGAAATCAAGGATTTATTTAATGTTTATACCCAATAGAGATGGCTTCTTACCCCACGTTAATGACAACATGGGTCCTACTTTGATAATACTTTTCTTTTTTTAACGGCAAGAAACGACTTGCCAACCACCGTGATATCGGGCGTTGTGGTCAAGGTCGACTACTCGACCGCCGCCAGCCCCTTGGCTCTCCCATATGCACGGAAACCCGACCTCCACCCGCCCGAAGACACGACAATAGAATAATCGGTAAAACATCGCCTCTCATCCAAGATGAACCGACGCCACCCGTATTCGCCCTTCACCTGGATGCCGCAAAAAATAATAAATTCTAACCTTTGATGGGTCGAATTTATGTGTGACAAATGATAAAAAGGTAATAATCTACGTTTGTTTAATTTCATTGAATAATAGGCCATGGGGTGTACTCTAACATTTAGAGTGTTAACACTGACATGGCATGTTAACTGACATTACAAACCACTCCCTCCTTGTGTTAAAGGGCATTAAATGTGTTATCTGTTAACATGTTAACCCAGTGTTAAGAGACTGAATTAGTTATTTTTTTTTTCTTTTTTAGACCAAAAAGATAAGGTTAGATGAAGTTAATAAGATTAGACCATTTCTTTGGAGTGAAGCAAAGTGAAATGGGAAAAAAAGGTTGATGTGGCACTTAGGTGGAGCTATGATAGGTTAAAGTATACCTAAAGGCCTTACTGTATTTTTTATATGTTTAATATAGCTGGTGATATTCCTTGTGTTACGCTACAAGAATTGGATTGGCATCATTCAGTCCATTACTGGACGGGTACGATACCCGTTATGGTAATCAAATACCAAACACACTCAACATGCGTCTGATGTGGCAAGGATGTATTTGGGATCAATAACAACAATAAAAAAATAAAAATGAAATTTTAGTGGGGTTTCATTAAGATTTGCCAAACTCGATATTCATACATGTATTACATCGATTGAAAACCATACAAACGAATACTGGTAACGGTACAGATGTTGTTCGGCCAATACCGGTTTAGGTTGAAAACGGTTTCGTTACAGTATCGTCATTCACTATAACTCATTGTACCAAAAAAAAAACTCTATTGGGAATACAACTATGTTTTAATGAATTGGGTAAATTACACTTTTCGTCCTTTATGTTTGTAGCGGATTGCAATGGATGACCTTTAACTTCAATAATTACAGTCACAATCCTTTATTTGTAAAACTCATTACATCTTAGATCCTTTAACACTAACTTAGTTAAATTTTTTAGTTAAGTATAACATGTGCCTTGCACCTGAGAGCATTTATGTCTTTATACCCCAATCTATATTAATTATAAAAAATAAAAAACATTAATATATATCCAGCCCTTTTCTTATTTAACATTGTAACTTCAATCTAAGTTGAAACCCTAGACCAGAACCTCCAAATCAGTTCAAGGAGTACCACAGAACCACCAACGCCCACCGCCGCAACATGGAATACCAGCTCCGGCAAACCGCCAATCACCTCCGTATCCACTTGCTTCCTTTCACATTACGCAGAGAGAGAGAGACGGGACTAGAGATAAAGAGAGAGAGAGAGAGAGAGAGATAGAGGGAAATAAAGAGAGAGTTATGGAAGAGGAGAGGAAACTAGTCAGTTTCAGAGCACCGACAACAAAGACGCAACCCTCTCTGATCTGACACGGCGACACCATCAAGCACAGTAAATTCAGATCTCAAAGCGGGTGACGTTTCAATTCACGCTTCGATGTGTACGATGAAGGTAATCTTGTGATGAATATGACAGTCTCGAAGCTTTCTACATCTCCGTAATCCGGACATCGTGGTTGAATAATGTATGCCCTGTTTTGGGATTTGTTCAATTTGGGTTGAATTGATGAGAAATTACAAATTGGTAAGCTTTTGAACCTACAGGATCTAGTATTGAACTCTAATCAACTTACTGGAATGATCTATGTCGCAACCCCCGATCCCTTATCTGTCCCGGGAACGGGCGGACGCGAACTCAGAGTTGTGGTGGTATCAGTTGGTTAATTTAGCAGCGGAAATTACATCAGGACCGTAGTTAGGAAATGTTTATCAGAGTAAAACCACCATATTTGATATTAATAATCACATGGGTAAAACCCAAGTTTCTTATTACAATACATTTATAGGGATAAACCCTATTTTATTGAATTTAAAACATCGTCTTTTAGGTAACTTTTATAGCCACATTTTTCCCAAGCCTTCAGTGCTCTCCAGCTGGCTTTTTACTAATTGGCTGTCACATTGTGTTACCTGAAACGCGTTTTAAAAACATTTGTCAGCGGGAAATACTGGTGAGTGAATCCCAGTTTAATCAAGAAACATTTTATTAATTAAAACAGTATTGAGAGCGATCACATTGTTTATTTCTACACAATTACTCATTAAGTACTGTCAATCCTGACTTGTGGGTCATATTACAGATTGGCTAACTCGTTGTCCAATGGTAACGTACTGTCATCCCGACTTACTACTCGCAGTAGTAAATTTTGTACACAAAACCCCAACATACCGGCAGTAATTGTAGAACTACAAAGACTCAATCACCGCTTAATCACATTGTAAAGCTTTAAGGTTTTGTAAAGTATTACAAAAAGTTTAACAAAAATTGGATAAACTCACATTGCTATCTTAGACTTCCCGTAAGGGTTTCCTGGGTATAATCTATAATTTATACAAATGTACATAGGTTAGTATCATAACTCTTTGAAAATATTAATGATACCCTCCCCGAGACGGTATTCCAACAACTACGTCGGGCAGAACCACGACAGTTGTTACGGAACCCAAAATCAATCGGGCAGAGTATCTATTACAAAACTGGGGTTATAATACTTACAACGGAGCAGAACCTCGCTAATTAGGGGGTATTATACCAACTTTATAAAGCCTATATTCAGAAATTGTGATTGAGAAATGAAAACTGAACGAACTGAATTGAAATCCGATGCGTTCTATTTATAGGTGCTGAACTTGATTCTCACGCGGCCCGCGTAAAAGATAAGCGGGGCTTACGCGGCCCGCGTCGTAGCCCGGGTAGGGTTTAGGTGATCCGGGTCATCGCCTAAACTCACCACGATGTCGACACGTGTCGGCCTCTGGTGTCTCTGCGTTGTTGATCTCTCGCGGCCCGTGTAAGTGCTAAGGTGAGCTTACGCGGCCCGCCTTAACTTAAGAAATCAACGATATCAGGTTTCAACACTGATACCGCCCGCGTAAGGTTGGGGTGGGTCCTACGCAGCCCGCCTCAGCTTATATTTTCAGTTTTTATTTATTTTAAATACTATTTAATATATTTCGGGCTCGGTTTTCACATAAGGGGTGTATTTTAAGACATATTGGGACATTTTTAAAATATAATAGGGTGTTGGTTTATTGAGGGTTGTTACAATCTATCACATATTGGTAATTGTTCAAGGTTGACAAATCTTGTTTTGTTTGATAATTTTTTAACTGGAAGTTTTCATGTTGAGTTGGGAATTTGCAATTGTTAGAGGTTATTAGGGCTGGTGGGAATAAAGATTTGTCTGTGAAGATCTCTTTTGAGTTGGGTAAGCCGGTGCTTGAAGGATAAACGTTTACTCTGGCTACTTAACGCAGGAATACGGTGGCCGGCCAATAGCGGTAGTGGTCGTGGTTGGTTGCAGGTCGTAGATTTAGTTTTTGTTTTTTCTATTAAACTAATTTTAATTAAATTCGTAAAAAAGAAAAAAACTATCCTTATGTGATAAGACTTAATTGGAAATTTTAACCAGGTTAATGCTAAAGGACGTATGGTGTAATGAGTTTCACGAATAAAGGAGTGTGACTGTAATTACTGAAGTTAAAGGTCATCCATTGCAATCCGATACAAACATAAAGGACGAAAAGTGTAGTTTACCCTAATGAATTTTATATCACTACGTCAAGAAAATTGTAAAAACAAGTACGGTACTTGTACCAGTGTTGTATGTATTGTATCCATTCAGTTTGTCATGGTAAAGAACAAAAAATCAACAATATTTGACATATTCGATTTTGAACATTTATCAAATCGTATATAAATATAAACATGTCGCAACGTTATATTTGCAATGTCATAATGACTTTTATTATATTATTAAAATAAGAAGAAAAAAAATTAAATGATGTTACTTTATATATAAGGAACTAAACCTTAAGTCAGGTTTGTTATCATGTATGTTTGTGGTTCGAACACTTCTATAATCTTATTCACAATTCGGTTTTGAATAAAATTTATATCTACACATTGATAAACTACGCAAAACACAATGACGTACTCAGAATTTTATAAAACCTCTTATTATAAAAAAGTATAAGCAAAAGAAAATATATACTTGAAAGAAATTATATTAGTAACGTATTATAATTATAAAATAATATTAAAAAAGGTTAGAATAATATTAAAAAAGGTTATCTGAAACGTAAACACGACAAGAATGTTAAAATATGGAATGTTCACTTTTTAAGACTTATAAAATAATATTTAGAAAACTTATACATTGTTATAAATATATAACCCCGTGTATTACACGGGTTCAATAAATGAATTTTATATACTAAATAATAAAACAATATATATTTAAAAACGTCATTTATTGCACGGGTTAAATAAATGTAATTTTATATATTAAATAATAAAAAAGTTATATCTATAAGAACCATATTATACAGGTTGAATAAATGTAATTTTATATATATATATATATATATATATATATATATATCAAATAATAAAAAAGTTATATCTTTAAAATCACGTGTATTACACGGATTGAATAAATGTAATATTGTTAACCAAATAATAAAAAAGTTATATATTTAAAAACACTCGTGTATTACACGGCTTGAGTAAATATGATTTTATATACCAAATAATAAAAAAATTATATTTAAAAAACTAATGGATATACTCGGTATGCGATAGATATGGTGATTGCGGAGATGATTATTGAAAAGAAGATAAATTGGTCAAACATGTTATTCAATAAGTAAATAAGCAGCCATTTGAGTGATAAAATATAAATTATATTTAAAAAAACAGTAATAAATCTAATTTTATATATAAAGTAATATTAATATTAGAGTTAATTACATTGTTACTCCATGTGGTTTGCACAAAATAACATACTTAGGTACTAATAGTTTAAAATTACTGTGACAACCCTCATAATTACATGTATCCGTACGATAAATTAATGTTAATTAAAGTGCTTGATGACTGTGCCGAATTACTTAACTGCTTTCTGATTACTGCGTCATACTTACATGTGCTTGTTAACATACTAGTCTTGTGCAGAAAATTGACTAAATAGTCCTGTATGCTTTCCTAAGTGTTGGGAATTAAAAGTATCACAAAAAGTTACATAAAAGACACTATACGGAAATGGAATAGCTTAGCACTTTATCGGAACAGTATCTAACCGAACAACCGGACATTACCCGGGACACCAAAATATTGTTAAAAACATTGTTTCACTTTTTTTGAGCTAGTCATGGTTCCCGAGCACTATAACACATTACATAATACATGTAACACACTACACATTAGACTTTACATCTTAACCCCTAAGTAATCACCTACTTACCCAACAATTTTCATTTACCCCCCCCCCCCCATGCAAGTTCACGGCCCATAGGGGCCCCCACCCATCAAGATTTAGTTAAATCTTGCACAATCCCAATATGATCCTCCCTTGGAATTAGTAAGATTTGGATGTGATTTTAAATGTACTATAGGGAGCATAATAACCAATGGACCAAGAGATTAGAGTTTATAAACTTATCATCTCCATCTTCAACATATCACCAACAACTCCTTCTCTCCCTCTTCCACATACATTCGGCCTAACACCCCTCTTACACCACACCCATTTTTGATTTCCATTCAAGTAATCCAAGTATACTACAAGGTGTTACAAGGTGTCTAACGGAGCTCGGTGTTCTCGGAACTTAAAGGACCACCTTCGTTTACCATTATCCTCCACATTTTCACTTGTGATCTTCCCTAGCTTTAAGCTAGTTGTAAGACTTCTTTACACTCTTGATACTTCATATTTTTGGTGGTTAATAGATATAGTATGTTGAAATTTACAAGAACACTAAAAGATCATAAACATGAGTCTTGAACACAAAGCTAACATGATGATGAAATAAGATGAAATCTTGATGAAATAAAGATGTTTTGATATGTTGTTGATTACTTGATGCTTGCTTGTTGATTACTAGAAATATGTTGTTGATCATTATATGAAACTTGTTAACTTATGATTAAAAACATGATTTAACAAGTAGGAGGTGATTAGGGGTTTACATAAAAGAATCACCTCCATATTTAGACATGAACTTGGTGACAAAATGATTTCTTGTAAAATTACAAACAAAGTGATCTAGTGATCTTATTGATCTAAACCTTGTGAATGATTTTCCTAAATAAACCAAGTCTAAAAGACGGTTTTGAAAGATCATGATCCTTACACTATTTTGGAAATAAAGTAAGTATATGGATACTAGTGACACATGAAAATATTGTAAACAAATATTTTTGTAAAATATGATCACAAGTTGTGAACATCTAAAAATCCCGAGAATGAGATTTTAACAAAAGTAAACACACTTTGGAGGGTAACTAAACCCACTAAACGCCTTACCAAGTTATTACGCGTTTTTATGAAACATCAAGTTCATGTTGGTTTGTAAATGGAATAGTTTGCTCTGGGTAAATTGTTGTTGATTGTTGAATGACTTTCGGAAAAGAAAATGATATGCTTATTAGCATGGTCGCCTCCATTTACAAAGGAGACTCTGGCGAAATTTTCTAAAAACTCCAACACATAGAGAATATTTTCTAACAAGTGTTACAAGTGTATTTTTAACTATGATCTTTCCACAAAAGTCAGAGTTTGACATTAGAATTGTGTGTGGTATGTGATAGAAGTAATGAGTAGATAAACCGTACGTAGGATACGTGTTATGCATGCATGAGAAACTGATTGTTATCTGTACCTTATTAGGACGTGCTTAATTCCTGATTATTAGAGTAACTAATCTAACCGAGCAAACCAAGGTGAGTTCACACTCTCTACAAGGCATGGGATTCCCGGTGGTTTGGGAATGGGTTAAAGAACTAAAACGGAACCTGCATATCCTCCTTAGGTAGGATATGTACCGCCATCCTCTATAGGTAGGATGCCAAAATTAATCCTGTGTATTCTCCTTTGGTAGAATACGTACGTTCGTCCTCCTTGGGTAGGACAACAACCTTAAAACTTACTAGACAAAAACTCTATCATTAAGTCCCTCATTTTTATATCGACTTAATCGCCGGACCAATGGCGAGCGGGTCATTAGTTAATAACGCTATTAGGGTTGACAAGCCTCACACCGTGCCGGTAGGACGGGCGTGTACTAATGGATCTGGGCACTCAGTCAATGATGATAGACATTGACTTAGGGCACAACTTCCTTTCGTCAGTTGTCGATATAGTAACGGTCTAGTGGTTCACATGGGGAAGCCCCCACTGATCAAGGGTATGGTTTGGGGAAAAACAAAGATACTGGTTAACTCGTGGTTTACAAAACAACTTATAGTTTCCAAAACAACTTCTAAAACTAAACAACCAACTGTGAACTCGCTCAACTTTATTGTTGACTCGTTGTTACATGCCTTGCAGGTCGTTAGATATCTATAGAGCTTGCACGGGGAGACGTGGTCGTTGTGGGACATGGACTGTCGAGTCCCATGTTAAACATTTAAACTTATGAACTTATTACTTACGTTTTGGTCTTACCTTTAATGCTTCCGCTGTTTAATTTGAACTTGGTTAACTAGCTTTTGATCACCAATTATATTGTGTGGTTGGATTTTATCTATCTTAAATACATTGTTCAATATGATTGGTGGCTTGATCCTGGTCATGTCACGCCTCCAAGCGGTGATACTCCGCATGGTGGATTTTGGGGGTGTGACAATTACATTCCAGGGTATTAACTTTTCATTTTGTAACATTTGAAGGTATTAACTTCTAGGATATTAACATAGTTAGTGCATGTGGTTTGCACAAATTAACATACTTAGTTACTAATAGTTTAACAAACAATTAACGTTAATACCTCCAAACGTTACAAAATGAAAAGTTAATACCCTAGAAGGTGATTTTAAACTATTTGTACCTAAGTATGTTACTTTGTGCAAATCACAGGGACTAACTATGTAATTAACTCTTAATATTATAAATAAGAAGCACACATTAAATTTAAACTAAATAATAATTATCTGTAGTTAAGGAGAAAAGATTAAACAAAATAATATTTAGAAGAAGGGTTATCTATAATTAATTAGAAAAGATTAAACTAAATAATAATTATGCATAAGATATTAAACTAAATAATATTTAGTAGGAGGGTTATCTATAATTAATTAGAAGAAATTAAATTAAAATAATAATTATCCTTAAGACATAGCCTAATATGATGACAAGTGTCCCATAAACGGTTTCTTTTATTATATCGTATAGATTATATGGTTATCAACTCCTTAAATAGATTGTCTTTTTCTCCAACACTTCCTCTCTTATTTATATTCATTGTATTTCATTGTAAAATACACACCTCAATCAATAATATTAATCTTTTTATTCTTGTTATTCTCTCATATTCTTTTGTTATTAGGCTAGTTTCACAACACGTTATCAACACAAAAGTGCTCTCTCTCCAGAACCCTAATTTCTTGAGCCGCCACCGCCCTATTAACGTTGAAGATCATTGCGACACCATGGTAGACAATCAAGTTACCAAGCACCGTTTCTATTACCGTTGTTTTCTGCACGGGTTCCTACGGTTATGAAAAAAACCTAACATAGTTCGTGGTATGCTCCTTCTCAATTCCTCCAGCTAACGAACCATTCTCTCTCGTAAGTTTTTTTTATTTTCCTGCAAAGCTTTTAATTCACATATACCTAAAAGTTATTAATTTCTGATGACTACGGTTGAAACCCAATAAGGTAAAGCTTTTACATATAGTCACGTTTATCTGCAAAAGTTTTCTAATTCTTATATGTTTACATATCAACCTCTCTATTTTAGTTCTATGATTAATTGACTAAAAAAACTATTTTAATGATTTAACTAGTAATAGTAATATTTATAAAAACGATATGTGTTTTACCTAATCGGGTTTGTGGAAGCAACTAGTTACAAACTTACAACCCATCATAATTAATTAAACAGTTATTTACTTACGTTTGTTTTAGCTTTATATTTTTAATTGTTGCCATTAATTAGTGAGTCAAATTGATATCTTATATTAAATTTTAATTATAGATCTTGATTAAAACTCATATGGTCGGGGAGATTGGTGAGTAGGGTTTTTGACCAGCAACATATTATGTTTTTGTATACATTTCTTTCTCCTATTTGGCTGCGCTATGAAGCCACACATCATTATGTGAATATTAGAAACAACACCAGAAAAAAGGCCATAAAATATTTTTTTCTCTCGTTTTGATGCCACAACTATAAACAACTCCGTTGATAGTTGACCTATTATTCAAAATGATTTTTATTATTAATTTTAGAAAACCACACTCATTTATTCTTATATTATGAGTATAGTACATAAAAAGAAAATGATATACAGGGGACCGCTAGAATGAGAACCACCACGAGTTATGAGAACCGCAAGAACCAAGTGTCACGGAGGGGCATTGACCACGATTTTTTTTTTACAACTAGATCCGTATATTTTAACAACATTCGTAAAAAAAAAATTTCAAACGGCGCACCCGAGGGGGTAGAAAAATTTCGTGGTCAACGGCCACCCGCGGGGCGCGGTTCTCGCGGTTCTCATAACTCGTGGTGGTTCTCATTCTAGCGGCCCCCTGTATATCATTTTCTTTTTATGTACTATACTCATAATATAAGAATAAATGAGTGTGGTTTTCTAAAATTAATAATAAAAATCATTTTGAATAATAGGTCAACTATCAACGGAGTTGTTTATAGTTGTGGCATCAAAACGAGAGAAAAAAATATTTTATGGCCTTTTTTCTGGTGTTGTTTCTAATATTCACATAATGATGTGTGGCTTCATAGCGCAGCCAAATAGGAGAAAGAAATGTATACAAAAACATAATATGTTGCTGGTCAAAAACCCTACTCACCAATCTCCCCGACCATATGAGTTTTAATCAAGATCTATAATTAAAATTTAATATAAGATATCAATTTGACTCACTAATTAATGGCAACAATTAAAAATATAAAGCTAAAACAAACGTAAGTAAATAACTGTTTAATTAATTATGATGGGTTGTAAGTTTGTAACTAGTTGCTTCCACAAACCCGATTAGGTAAAACACATATCGTTTTTATAAATATTACTATTACTAGTTAAATCATTAAAATAGTTTTTTTAGTCAATTAATCATAGAACTAAAATAGAGAGGTTGATATGTAAACATATAAGAATTAGAAAACTTTTGCAGATAAACGTGACTATATGTAAAAGCTTTACCTTATTGGGTTTCAACCGTAGTCATCAGAAATTAATAACTTTTAGGTATATGTGAATTAAAAGCTTTGCAGGAAAATAAAAAAAACTTACGAGAGAGAATGGTTCGTTAGCTGGAGGAATTGAGAAGGAGCATACCACGAACTATGTTAGGTTTTTTTCATAACCGTAGGAACCCGTGCAGAAAACAACGGTAATAGAAACGGTGCTTGGTAACTTGATTGTCTACCATGGTGTCGCAATGATCTTCAACGTTAATAGGGCGGTGGCGGCTCAAGAAATTAGGGTTCTGGAGAGAGAGCACTTTTGTGTTGATAACGTGTTGTGAAACTAGCCTAATAACAAAAGAATATGAGAGAATAACAAGAATAAAAAGATTAATATTATTGATTGAGGTGTGTATTTTACAATGAAATACAATGAATATAAATAAGAGAGGAAGTGTTGGAGAAAAAGACAATCTATTTAAGGAGTTGATAACCATATAATCTATACGATATAATAAAAGAAACCGTTTATGGGACACTTGTCATCATATTAGGCTATGTCTTAAGGATAATTATTATTTTAATTTAATTTCTTCTAATTAATTATAGATAACCCTCCTACTAAATATTATTTAGTTTAATATCTTATGCATAATTATTATTTAGTTTAATCTTTTCTAATTAATTATAGATAACCCTTCTTCTAAATATTATTTTGTTTAATCTTTTCTCCTTAACTACAGATAATTATTATTTAGTTTAAATTTAATGTGTGCTTCTTATTTATAATATTAAGAGTTAATTACATAGTTAGTCCCTGTGATTTGCACAAAGTAACATACTTAGGTATAAATAGTTTAAAATCACCTTCTAGGGTATTAACTTTTCATTTTGTAACGTTTGGAGGTATTAACGTTAATTGTTTGTTAAACTATTAGTAACTAAGTATGTTAATTTGTGCAAACCACATGCACTAACTATGTTAATATCCTAGAAGTTAATACCTTCAAACGTTACAAAATGAAAAGTTAATACCCTGGAATGTAATTGTCACACCCCCAAAATCCACCATGCGGAGTATCACCGCTTGGAGGCGTGACATGACCAGGATCAAGCCACCAATCATATTGAACAATGTATTTAAGATAGATAAAATCCAACCACACAATATAATTGGTGATCAAAAGCTAGTTAACCAAGTTCAAATTAAACAGCGGAAGCATTAAAGGTAAGACCAAAACGTAAGTAATAAGTTCATAAGTTTAAATGTTTAACATGGGACTCGACAGTCCATGTCCCACAACGACCACGTCTCCCCGTGCAAGCTCTATAGATATCTAACGACCTGCAAGGCATGTAACAACGAGTCAACAATAAAGTTGAGCGAGTTCACAGTTGGTTGTTTAGTTTTAGAAGTTGTTTTGGAAACTATAAGTTGTTTTGTAAACCACGAGTTAACCAGTATCTTTGTTTTTCCCCAAACCATACCCTTGATCAGTGGGGGCTTCCCCATGTGAACCACTAGACCGTTACTATATCGACAACTGACGAAAGGAAGTTGTGCCCTAAGTCAATGTCTATCATCATTGACTGAGTGCCCAGATCCATTAGTACACGCCCGTCCTACCGGCACGGTGTGAGGCTTGTCAACCCTAATAGCGTTATTAACTAATGACCCGCTCGCCATTGGTCCGGCGATTAAGTCGATATAAAAATGAGGGACTTAATGATAGAGTTTTTGTCTAGTAAGTTTTAAGGATTTTTTTTGGCGTTTAGGATTTTTTTTGTGTGTAGTTAGAAACAATAACTACCTGACGTTTTATTATTTTTTTAGATCTGTCTCGATGAGTTAATCTTTTTTTGTTATATAGTAAATATTTTGGCGTTTATGGCGTTCCCAAATTCATTAAAATCAATTAATAATTCGAACGTCTTGGCCTCCATGACGTTCCCAAATTCATTATATACATTTTTTGGCGTTTTTTTTATCTGACCAGTTGATGAAACAGTGTTTAACCGGAGGGTTAGGTCACTAGTCTCATCGAGTAGGGTTAATCCCTTCTTTCCTCGATCAATGGCCAGGTCGTCTTCTAACATGTCTCCTGCACAAGGAAACACACCGTGACTCGTAACAAGGAGGATGTGGTGGGGGGTGCCCCTTGTTACCACTCTCCGGCGTGAGAATCATTATTTTCTTGAGAGCAAAGTGTGTGTTTAAGTAGTATGTGTGAGAGAGCAGATTAACGTTACCTCAAACCTGGTTCGGGATGGGTATTTATAGCCGAAGAGCGAAGGAGGATAGTCAAGTGGCTAGACTGACAATGCGTAGCCTTTTATAGGTGTGTCAGAAGCGTCGGTCACAGAAGCGTTGGACGCATCCGGAGGTGTTGCCAGTCCTGCTGTGGCTGCCAGTCTATCTGCCAGCTTTTCATGCATGTGGGCTGGGCAGCTGACAATTGTCAGTGCCCGGATAGACCACTTGCTGGCTTGGTCACTGAAGTCAAAGTGTCAGTTCCACTTGTATAGACAATAGGATGCGGTTTTTGGCCGCATCGCTATGTGCGGTAATCGCAGTGATTACTGCATCCCTTGTTGTGACGAAAACACCCGTTTTCATACACTAGGTGAGTTTTCTCATCCTTTCCCGGGTGGGAAAGCAAACCGGGTTCGCGCGTGCCCGCACGAACGCAGATGAATCCTTATCGATAGGGGTAATGATCAGGGTGATGGTCACTCGCGGCCAAGCCTGGTGCGAGATTTGGGACCATACCCCTACATGTCCCCCCAGTCCAGTGTTGCTTCCATGTGCAAGTTGCAAGTGGGTGGAATACTGGACTAATGGTCGAAAGGGTGCTCTTGAAATCAATTTGAAGAAAATACTCGGCCGAGGCCTTTGCTCCTGCTTCATGTAAATCAATCTGTCGATTGATTGCTAATTGGGGAGCTAGTTGAGTAGAGTCGTGTAACGATTGTATAGAACCGATGAGCAAGTCCAGACTGACGCTGAAACATCACACGGTTTGTTGCGGTTTGGTGGCAGGATGGTACCATGGTCTACCTTTTTCTGATATCATCAAACATGATCGCCACCTGTTTGTGCTTCGAACCAACCTTTGAGATGGTGACGGAAGATGAGTATGAACTCTCCCGTACCCGCGAGCCAGAAGGACCCCTTGCATCTGCCGATGCAAGTGTATCCAGGGCCTTGCTGGTGCTTTATGTTCATCAATTGGACATGAAATGATGATCCCTCTCATGTGGGGCGTTCGTGTTCATCAATTGGTCGTTGGTTCTCAGGGTTCCGCATCTGCTTTGCGGTTACCTTATTGTCGTTGATGCTTAGATTGAGCGGTTTGATTCAAGCTTCCTTGTGATAGCACAAGCCGCGCATCGTCGGTCGTGTTCGCTCGAAGATTGCGGGTAGTTGTTGTGAAAACAATGGGCAAATAAACATAGTCATAAGTAGACTTGTTATTACCATTGTAATTCTTACGCACACAATGGGTGGATGAATAAAGTCATAAGCAGACTTGTTATCACCATTATTGATCCTGTGAACTTAATGGGTAGATAAACAAAGTCATAAGCAGACTTGTTACCACCATTGTTGAGCTTCCTGCCCTCAAGTTCACAATGTTATCAAGAGTCTACATGAGCAGCTGAGTTTTGTTCTTCAAGCTTCTTTATGTTTATCAACTGGTCGTTCGTTTGAGTGTTCATTTAAACAAATGGGATTTATTTAAGAGTAAAAAGAACACTGAAACCAGTTGCTCTTGAAGTAGCAAGCCGCGACGCATCCGGCGACGCGGTAGGGCCAGGTGCGGCGTTGTGGTCCACCATCTTTGTGATGTAAAGGCACTGCTCTCTGTGTGGACGGTGGACAAAGTTGGTGATTGGGCATCTTTACATAACCACCGTTCCCATGGGTAAAGATCGATCGCAGTACCGAATGCGGTCGTTTCCCATAGCCACAATTCACATGGTGAGAAAATCGTTCGTGGTTCTGACTGCTTTCTTGCGGTCTTCAATAGAAGACTCGCTTTAAAAGAGTTTTACAACTCCAATTGGCTCTATGAGGTACTGCGGCATAGGCCACCGAGATACGGGACCCACGTTCCAAGGAGATTCGCAGGTTCTGAGCATTTGACACAGCCGTGCGAGTCGCGTATGCGTATGATTGGGCCACATATGCCACGCGTGGAACTAAAGCTAGAACGATCTTCTTGTTTGTTGTTTTTTTTCGGGGTCTCTAAAACGACATGCGGGCTGCTGTTGCGGTACGTGTACCATAGAAACCGCATGTCGTAGGTTATGAAAGTCCTCTTCATTTTGTCGTTTATGGTAGACATAGTCAACCGCGCGTGCTGCTGTTGGGTTGGTGGAAGTTGGTGAGATATAGCTGGAAAAAAGCTGACGCGACGGTGACTGTTGCACTGCCCGATGCATTAAATGCACTGTAGCAGGAGTGCAATGGTCGTGTTGTGTTAGGCGCGTGGACGTCCACGCGCGCATGATAACCGTCGCCTTACACGTGGCTGTCTGTGATTGGCGCAGAAACCGCACGTCTCTGCGGTTACGCTGATCGCATTAATTGCGGAGGGTATAAAAGGGGAAACCCTAAAGAGTTTCCCCTCACTTGTTCAAATTTTCAAAATTTTCGCTGATGAGTTTGAAGTTATTTGTCTGTCTTCTCCGACGACATATTTAGAATTTTCAGTGAGGTTGAACCTTTTCTTCTTCTTATTCCCCCATTGTTTTCTAAGCCTTCTTGATGGCTACTCCTTCGAAACCATCTTCTCCACCTAAACAGGCTTCCCCACCAACATCGTCGGCGGCGGAGGAAGAGGTGGAATTCCTTGAGGCCGGTAAGTATTTGCCGGTTTTAAAGTGGAAATATCCAGACTTCCGGCAGTTGATGACGACTGTCTAGATACCGAATGCATATGTGGCCACGTACCCCCAAGACGGAGACACGGCGGCTGACGCCCCTGCCGACGTGGTGACCTTGTTTGCCGATTTCTTTGGTATTTGTAGTCTCCGATTGCCATTTACAGTTTTCATGGCAGACTTGCTGGAATTCTATAGGATTCATATATCACAGCTTAGTCCATTGGGAATGGTATGTGCTCTTCATTTTGTGTACTGTTTCCGTTCCCAAGATATTGAGTCGTTGGTGGAGGATTTCCGGCGGTTTTATCAGATGCAAACCCAACTGGGTTTTTATTCTTTCCGGCTGCGCGACGGTGTGCCCAAAATTATGCCGGTGCCACAAAAGGGTTTTACCACCTGGAAATCGAAATTTTTCTATGTGAAGGAGGTTGTGGTCGCTTGCAAACAGTTTTTCAGGAATGTATCTGTGAACATTCCTAAGGAGAAGATAACTGTCCCCGAAGTGGGAGTGCAAGACTGGGCTTCTACTTTGCAAGCTGTTCCTTTAGTTATATTGGCGAACAATGTAACGCTTCGCATATTTGTAGTTTCCCTATTTAGAAATCATTGTTGTACTTTCTATTTCTAGACGCTTGTACTCTCGATGTATTCTATTTCGTTTCAATTTGTAATCTGAGACAATTGATCATAATGGGAACGCAAGTCTTTTAATCATATTCATGTTATTCATGTTAAATTTATGTGCAAACTTTTACTCATGATTCACATTTGGAACACTATGTTATGCATGATTCTTAATCACACGATACACATCGATGCTTGATACTCGAAAAACCAATTAAAACACGTAAAATAATCAAACTTGAAACGCAAAATATCGGAAATGAGTCGGTTCACACGGATCAGCAGATCCGCACGAACCTGCTGATCCGCGCCAAACCTTGATCCGTCCGAAATTTTCAGAAATCTTAATTTACACTCGAGTCTATAAATAAGCACTCTAGTGCATCATTTCACTCGCTCGTTCCTTTGCAAACACTCTCAAACTCTCTTGTGTGACCAGAAGCTTTGTAAGAATTCTCATCCATCTTTCCTTTCCATTTCATTCCATTTCTTGCATTTAAATCACAATCCCTAAACGTTTTTACAAAACCTCTTGATTCAACCTATCTCAAGGATGGTTTCCAACTAGTTTGCTTGGGCAAACTGCTGTTGGAGCATCACACATATGAGATTGAATCAAGATTGATAAAAATCTAAACATTTTTACAACATAATCATAATCTTCTTGTAGGATCGTTTTCGGACCCAAACGAGTCATTCAAAAGAGCTTGTAATCCGATTCAAAGGCGGAATCAGTGAAACGGACGTGGAAACAGCTTGATACTCTTTAATTTGTCACTATGATTGATTTAGCAAAGATTACAACCTGGACAAATTTTGGCAGCACCTCGTTACAAATCTTGAAGCCGTACCAAATGAATCAACAAGTGCCCTATATATACTAGTCCTGATTTCGCTCCAAATGGTCAAGGTGCACTTTGGAGCGGAATCAGAAAGTTCTGATTTCCCTCCAAATGACATGGTGCACTTTGGAGCGGAATCAAAAAGTTCTGATTTCCCTCCAAATGACATGGTGCATTTTGGAGCGGAATCAGAAAGTTCTGATTTCCCTCGATATGGTCTTGTGCTGTTTCGAGCGGAATCACCTTCTTAAACCTGAAAATCTGTTTCTCAAACCTCGGGCACAGATAATCCTATCCTATCCTATTACATGATACAAGACGAAGTCAATAGACGTATTGCACTAACAGACTCCCCCTCGGATATTGACGAAGTCTTCAGTGTCTAGTCTCTAGTATGACACATCTTCGGTCTTGATTATTCTTCCTTCTCATCCAAATTGTAACATTATAAGCATCCATTTTTCCTTCTCTTTTTCCATCAGCTTCAGGCTCCCCCTTTCATCAAGCTTCCGTGCTTTGGGATCGACACCTAGCTATCCATCTACAAGCTCTCTCTTGCTTCAAGCTTGTCTTCAGACTCCCCCTTAGACTCTGCTTTCGGGATCGTAATCTGGACTATCTGCAAACACTCAAACATCTATAAATACAATGCTTTCAAATTCAATTACCCAGAAATCGTAAACTGGCTCTTTTAAACTCTTTAACTACTCCCCTATCAACAAACTTAATTGATATGGCAAAGTTTAAGAATCCAACTACCTCACAGTTAATCATCCAAGTTCAAACTAATGACCTTGGAGATATCACAAACTGTTTTTGAATTTTTTATTTTAATTCAAGTTTCAAATTAATGAACTTGTTTTATTTTCAGAAACACAATCAACTTACTTAGATTTTGAAACTCAGCATTTCAGACATCGGTTGTCGAAAATAAAGCAGAATCAAAAATCTTTTTGAATTTTTCTGAAAATATAAAGCAGTAAAGAAATATGTACAAACATATTTACAGACAATATTTTTGTTTGAGTATGCGACAGAGGATCATATCAGATTTTGACAAGTCACAAGTACCGTTGAGCTTAATTACACATTAAGAATTAAACAATTCACTTAGATTGTCGATATACTTGTCCACTTAAATTTTCACACAAAGTTCAACTGATTCAGGATACGAATTAGGTGTATTAAGAACTTAAACTCATTCATGTGTCCCACCTCTTGAATATACTCCTGTATCCAGATCCCAATATTCAGTCTTACAGGTGAGTATACCTAGATGATATCTGTAAGGGGAATAAATTATGAAACCATATGAGTTCAGGTCAGAACTTCCGTTCAGCAGAGAACTTAGGTTTGTCTTTAGGTGTGTCCCCTTTAGAGGATCTTTTTTACAACAACAATGACTATCAATTTTATTGTTTCATCAATTTGCTGAGGGCTGTGCTATCTTTCAAGCAATGCAGAAAGTATTCTCCGGGGACTAGGCCATTGCTTCCGCAAAATCAGAAGTCCCGGGATAATACCCCAGATATCACTGAGTATAAAGACCTAGTATCTCAGAAAGAGGGACCTTTCAAACGAGATTTCAGGGGTTACCTATATATCCAAGTAGTGTTCCCCACGAAATAAGCAAGTTTGAATTTAGATTTATATCCCGAAAAAGTTTACTAAATGTATAAAAATCTACCGGCATATCATCAGTGAGACTGTTTAACACTATTTAATCATTACATTTTTTTAGCATACTGTAACTGTCTACTGATGTACTATCATTTCCTCTTTTTACGCAAAAACTCAATTTTTGAATTTTATCATGTTTTTGTCTTTTTGCCAATAGGTTTTTATCATGTTTTTGTCATTTTCAAATTTTCAAATGTTTTTGGATTTTCTAACAATATTACTCCCCCTAAAATGAAAAATCATTTAAATAAAATTTGACAACCAATACTGATAGCTTTGTCTCGCCATCCATTTTCTGCTTCTCATGCACTGATTTGCAGAAAATAACATACCCCCATGATTTACAACACATTGATATTTATAGTTTGAAAACTGTTTTTCAATCTTGTGAAATTAATCATGTTTGTTCAGCCGTGAGGGTTTCGCCGTATTCAATCAACACATATTTTTTTAATTTTCTATTTTTGACAAAAATTAAAAACAAACATATTTTTGGTTTTTCAAGTTTTTAACAAATTTTTTCAAATTTTTAGGATTTTTGAAAATATTGTTTATTTATTTATAGAAAAACAAATAAACTCCCTGGTTCAACCAACACAGGGTCCAGCAACAGCCTTCTCCTCTTGTTGTGCCAGGCTGCTCTGAGTTCCAAAATCACAATCTTCAAATTCCATGAGCACCTGCACAAACAAACTACTCAATTACTTGAACAATTTAGCCCAGGTTTGTTGAACCTTAGGCATTTCAACACAATAATTTTCATTCAATGCTGGAAACTCTTTGTCATCTTTCACAAAAATCTTTCAACTTTTACTTCAACTTTTTCATCTTTTTCAAGAATCACCTGTTTCTTTTCACTCCATGTTTGACCTTTAGGAGTACCACGTTTGTAAAAATGTGAATCTTTTTGAACACTTTGTTTTTGAACAACAATTTTTGGTTTCCAAAACTCTTGTGGTTTTGTCATATCAACAGTTGTTTTCCAACTTTGAGTTGTTCTGACTCTGGGTGTATGAGAATTCCAGGTCCGTCTAGAATCGAACCTATGTGGGTTTGACTTCCAATTTTGATTCGAAGCAAACTTGTTTGTATTGTACCTCCAAGTTTGTTTTGAATCAAATCTGGTTGACCTTTGTCTCACATTCTCAGATTTTTGTTTCTCAGCATCAATCTTCTTTTTGTCAACATCCACAGGTTTTAGATTTGGACACTTGCGAGCAAGATGTCCTTTTTGATCACATTTGAAACATGTTCTCATGGACACATCTTTGACCTGTGGTTGTTGCTTTTTCTTTTGAGTTAAGAACTCTTCAATAGACTGTTGTCCAATTTTAAGTTTTTCCTCTTCTTCAAAACTTTTTCCTTGAACAAAACTCATTTTTTCTTGAAAATTCGGAGTTTCATTTCTTTTCCAACTTTGTTTCTTCTTATAACCCAACCCAGCCTCATGTTTTTCTTCTTAAAACCAGGTTTGTTGTTATAAAAAGATTTGTTACCTTTACCAGCAAACTTTGGAATCTCAGATTTTTCAATCTCAACCATCTTGAAAACTTTATCAACCTTTTCTAAAATCACATTCTGAATCGGGAATACAACATCTAAGAATTTGTCCGATCCAATCATGGTATAAACCAATCCTTTTGAATCATCATTCAAATTTTTCTCGGATTTTGTGTTTTTCAGATAACTATCATGAAGATTTCCTTCATCTTCATCCTGTGATTCAGATTTACCTGTATCAACCGACTCTTCTTTCAACACACTTTCAACGACTTTACCTACCACCTCTGAATCATGAGAATCATCAGATTTGCAATAGGTTATATCAATGTTGTCTGGTAATTGGTCTACCATGTTGAAAGCTTTTTAGACCTTTTCCTCATTATAAAACACAAACTTTTCCGGTGGTGGAACTTGATGAAACTCTGAGCCAATACCTTTCGTGTTTTGCTCAGAATCTTTCCCATCCGGTTTTATGTTGAAAATACGTTCAAGCACATATGACGACGCGTGATAACTTTTTAGTTTGTTGTTATCCTGTTCTAAATTAGCAATCTTACGCTTAAGTTTAGCAACATCTTCAATATAAGAATTCACAACTTGTTGTTTTATCTCATACATTCGTTTTAGTTCCTTTGATGTTTCAGAACAGTATTTCAATCTTGATTGAGCAAGTTTCATTTCATTTTTTACTTTTTCATATGATTCTTTTATAATGTGTTAAGCCAATTTTATTGAATCATATTCCTTTTTCATTTCTTGGCAAATAGTTTCTTTTTGTGAACATTCTTCTGTCATTTTAGAAACATTTTCTTTCAAAACTTCATTTTCTTTTTCTATCTTCTTACATTTTTCTGAAAGCATTTCATTGTTTTCTTTTAAAACCTTTTCATTTTCAAACATTTCTTTGCACTTGCTTTTGAAAATTTCTTCAATTTTTGCGAAATCAAGATTTCTTGTTCTGATCTTTTCGTCTTTTTCAGTACAAGCACTGCACGTTTCCATGCACTTCTTGCACTGTTCAACAGTTTCAGTCAAGATGTTAGAATCAGATTTTACCTCGGTGATTGGCACTTCGGTGTTTGTTGTAGTCTTTGTCTGTTTCTGATCAGCATCATTCTGCTTTTCTTCAACACTAACTTCATCAACAACATCACCAGCTTCCAAATTCTCATTCTTGACTACTTCAACTTGCTGTTCTTCAATAACAACCTTCTCTTTCTCAACTACCTTCTGTTCTTCAGACGTCTTCACATCCTCAACTTTCTTAATTTCATCTTTCACTTCTTCAATCTTGACTTCCTCCGCGACCTTCTTCAATTCATCAACCATATTCTCAATATTCTTCTTCATTCTTTCTTCATTTCTCTTTCTCAATTTGATTGTCATAGCATCCCTGATGATTTTATCCAGCCTTTTTACATATGTTTTGTCTTTTGCAACATTTGAGTAATATTCGCCGGATCAAGGAATAACAAGAAGAACATCATCATGAACTATGTCACATTTGGGAACAACTGGTTCACCTTGTTTGTTGACATAACATTCTTGCTTTTTATCCAATCGTTTGTTTGCAACAACATTCTCATATTCTTCCTCCATTTTCTGCATTCTGCATCCCATAATAAATCTTTCTCTCTCAGTTTTCTCCTTTAAAATCTCTTCCCGAGTTCTCTCTTTGACTTCAACAATGCCTTTTTCTTCTTTAACATCTTCTTTAATTTCAGCAACAAAAACAAACTTTCTTTCCTCTGTCACAGCTCTGCCATGAGCTGTTTTTCGAACATTTTCCAAACGATCTTCTTCTGGACAAATTGAGCTCCAGTCAAAACCTTCATCATCGTGAATTACAAAACAAGCTCTTGATTTGGTTTTATCATCAATCAATTTCGGCTCTTCTTTGCTTCGGTGGTAGATCGCTTTTCGATAATAATCATCGTTGAAAGGACGTTCATTTCCTTCAGCAACTTCAGAATTTCTACATTCTCTTTTGAAATGACCCTTTTGCTTGCATCTGAAGCAGGTCACTTTGGATTTGTCAAATCCAAGTTTCGTTGACGGACCACCCAAAGATTGTTTCCCTATAATCTCCATATATCTCTGAGCTCTGCGAATGCAACTTGCCAAACACCAGCGAATGTCAATGAGTTCCATCTCTTCCGGATCAATCTGGTCGCAGTCTTCTTTGGTTAATTCGGAGTTTCCAATTTTACCAGCCACTAGACCTTCATACGAATCCAGAACAGATGCAAGAAAACTCATTTGCTGCTTAGCTGCATTGATGCTCATTCCAGGAGAATTCTTCAATTTGAGAGCAATGTTGCACAGAATCTCCTCTGCTTCATCAGAACTTGATTTTGAAGATGAATGATATCCAGAATGATAACTTGATGAGGTTGTTTGTGGTTCCTTCATCTTCTTACCACTGAATGCTGTCTTTGGTGAACTGACAACTTTCTCCGAAGGTACATTGCCTTTGTATTATAAACCAACATTCTGATGATGCGATGAACCACTCATCTTGTTTTGCTTTTGTAGCTCCAGATCATGACTCTCAATCTTTTCTAACAATGCATCAAGAGAAATTGTATCAAATTTAGCATCATTTTTCAAGATAAAAACAAACGTTTACCACTGATCAGCTCGTGGTAACGCTTCAATTACTTTGTCAATTATCTCTTTTCTTGTTTTCACAATTTTGAATCTTTCAAGTTCAATTTTTAAATGGCAAAACCTCTCAATCATTTTCCTCACTGTCTCTCCTTTTAAACTGTCAAACAAATCAAATTCTTTTTTCAATAAAGCTATTTTGTTTTTCTGAATTTGTTTACCCCCCTTAGCTTTTACTTTCAAAGCTTTCCACACAGACTTTGATGACCCATCATGAACTAATAATGAGAAAATATCATCTCGAACTGATTGCTGAATCAAAGCAATCATCTTCTGTTCATAAGAAAATTTCTTTCTGTCATCTTCTGAATAATCTTTGATCAGAATTTCTTCTCCTTTGTCATTTACTGGGCTCTCATAACCAAACTTCAAACAGAACCAACTCTCATGTGCATATGCCTTCTTCCAATTGATGAACCTCTCCTTCCACCAGACATAATCTTCAATGTTATCTAGCTTCAGAGGTTTTGAATAGGTTCCATAAAAGTTGTCATGTTTGATGTTATCCTTGATCGTCTTAGTTATAGCTTTGGGTGTAACCTCTGATGATTCTACCGTATCCGATGTAAACGCATTGTAGAACGTGTTGAAAAATTCTTCAGCCATGATTTGAAATTCTTGAATAACGTGTGTTTTGGAGGGGAATCAGAATTTTGCAATTTGGAGTGGAATCAGAATTTTGCAATTTGGAGCGGAATCAGAATTTTGCAATTTGGAGTGGAATCAGAAATTTGCAATTTGGAGCCGAATCAGAATTTTGCAATTTGGAGTGGAATCAGACTTAATCTTCAAGCGGAATCACTTGATTAACACTTCGAGCGGAATCAGTTGAAGACTGTTTGGAGCGGAATCAACAGTTTGGTAACTTTGGAGCGGAATCAGAGAGATTCTGGAGCGGAATCAACCATTTGTTAACTTTGGAGCGGAATCAGAAAATATTTTGGAGCGGAATCAACAATTTCAAGCTAAATCAGTGTATTTTCGAGCGGAATCAGACTAATTCAAACAAAGTCAGTTCGAACGGAATCACTTCGAACATCATTTTTACCCATTTTTAGTCCAAATTTTGTCCTGAAACTTTCAAGGATTTGATAATATGCACTTTTACACAGTCTGAAAAATTGATCCAGTTTTGACCGTGAAATCTTGTTCAGATTGAAAAAGAAGGTGTAGAAGTCAGAAAATTGATGATATCAAGCTAAACTCTTCTTCCTGAGCTCTGATACCACTTGTAGGATCATTGTCGGACCCAAACGAGTCATTCAGAAGAGCTTGTAATCCGATTCAAAGGCGGAATCAGTGAAACGGACGTGGAAACAGCTTGATACTCTTTAATTTGTCACTATGATTGATTTAGCAAAGATTACAACCTGGACAAATTTTGGCAGCACCTCGTTACAAATCTCGAAGCCGTACCAAATGAAACAACAAGTGCCCTATATATACTAGTCCTGATTTCGCTCCAAATGGTCAAGGTGCACTTTGGAGCAGAATCAGAAAGTTCTGATTTCCCTCCAAATGACATGGTGCACTTTGGAGCAGAATCAGAAAGTTCTGATTTCCCTCCAAATGACATGGTGCATTTTGGAGCGGAATCAGAAAGTTCTGATTTCCCTCGAAATGGTCTTGTGCTGTTTCGAGCGGAATCACCTTCTTAAACCTGAAAATCTGTTTCTCAAACCTCGGGCACAGATAATCCTATCCTATCCTATTACATGATACAAGACGAAGTCAATAGACGTATTGCACTAACACTTCTTTTCGATTATTACACGATCTTGATAGAATCTGGAACCCATCAGACCCTCAACTCATTCCATAGTTAAAGGTTGTATTAGGGTTAATTTCCATCAAGAAATGATCAGACTGAATGGATCAAACACACGTTTTCAACAGAACAGTTGGTTCGCACGGACGGACTATGTCCATCCGTACGAAAGGACATGTTCCGTATTCCGTTTTGATTTTCATTTTCATTTCTGTTCTCACACTTGCTTATCATAGTTTAACCGTTTTATTTACTGATTCACATAAGTTAAATAACTACTTCACTATTTTCAATCAAATCAGTTTAAAACTAAACTTTACAACAACTTAACAGTCTGTTTGCACGGACGGACAATGTCCATCCACACGAACAGACCTATTTTGCATAATTCGAATCAACTTCTGTTTCACATCAGTTTACAACATTCGACCATTTTACCTTTCTGTTTGATTATTCCAAACATTTACCCTACTGATTACAACCATCTTAGCTCACAATCAAACCTAAATAGTCGGTCCCTTTTTAACTCCATTCGTACGGACGGACAAAGTCCATCTGCACGAACGGACTAATAAACATTTTAACTCGTTTTATTTCTGTATTTTACGATCTGATCCAACACTCTCTCGCAACAGAATGCTTATACTCTTGTTTAACCATTTCAGTGTAATCTTGGTGCTCGAACTTCATCAATCCCATTCGCTGTTTAGTGTTTACCCTATGCAAAACTGTGAGTATACTCGATCCCATTTTCATTTTAATCACTTTGGGTGCAACATGTACAATATACAAAAACACGCAACACTATGATACTTGTTTATTCAAATCACACTTTATCCATAATTAAACATGAAAACATGTTATACTTGTTAGACCCTTATTCTCTGTATACATTGTGTCAATATGCTCGTTAACTTTGCAAGCCTACCTTAACAATTATAGCGCTATAGGATTAACGCACCGCCCCGATTCTTGAGGTATTGTTAAGTAAAACACATTACACCCTCTTCATCTCGACGATGTTGGGTAGTCACGATTGTGTTGGAAACTTTGGTTTGGCATATAGTTTACACCCGTTCAGCATATTAGTAACTTGTATGCATTATTCATGTTGGATATGAGCACGTTAAAACATTTTATTACTATGCTATGTATTCAAACTTGTATAATCGCCAACATATTTGTTGAACTTTATTTTAATACATGTTGCAGATTGAAAGATGATGCTATTGAAGAAACAAGTTAGGGTGGACTAGAAACACACTCTAGAAATAAACAATATTTGAATCTTTGGTTTCATGTCGTTACAATTTGACTATGTTTTGAGCATTGTATGACATTTTGATAATTATGAAATATTGATGAATTATATTGTCACAATTAGTGTTATGATGCTATGAACAATCATGTTTTCGTCTCACTCCGATGTTTCCGCCATCGGTTGGGGTGTGACAAACAAGGAGTTGCAGTATCTGCGTATGATGTTACTGAACAAACCGGGTGTCAAGAAGAAGCTTGTTATTAAGGAAAAAGATAAAGGTAATTGCTTTTGCCCTGATTTACATAAAGTTATGTCATTTCTAATATTGCATAGGCGGTTTTGTGGTGGTGCGGTTCTGGAGAAGCTTTGCTGATGATTTTGAGGGGAAGATTGCGGTTGAGGAATGCGGTGAAGGGGAAGAAGGGTGGTATGAAGCCATTGTTGCGGGTTTCCGGCTTCCGAATCCAACCGCATTAGATGCCTCTCTGCCGCAAGGGCCAGGTAATGTATCAATGTTTATAGTTTCTCATTGCAGGCTGATATCTTAGAAGGAAATGTGGTTGCCGCATGTAAGCTTGGAGCCTTAGGAGATCCTTCTGGGAAGGCTGTTAGAACCGCACCTGCGGTTGTGGTTATGGCCGGGAAGGCCAAGAAACCAGAGAAACCTGTTACCATCCCGGTAAAACAGGTTGCGTCAGGTACCTTCCGCCCTCGAATACACAAATCTGAAGATTACATCATAGTGTCTGACAATCTTGAGGGATTAGGTATACCAGGTTCTTCTTTCGATGAAGGTGGCGCGGGTGCTGGTACGGGCCCCATCATTGGGCAGAAGATGAAGGCTGATACCTTACCTGCTGGTGCGGAGAAGATGGAGTCCTTGCGTCGGCCTAGGTCGACGACGCTTAGCACGCGTATGCCGGCGGTATTGGTGTGCGTTCAGTGTGATATATTTTTATTGATATTTTGAGCCCATTTTACGCGTTAGCCAAGTTTTAAATTTATAAAACACGATATTCTACTAACACTAAACACTCACTTGGGCAAGTGCACCCATCGTGAGCATAGTATAGCGTTGGTAAGATACCGAGGTCGTCCAAGGACACAAGAGCTTTTAGTACCGGTTTATCCTCAACGTCTAATTGATTTAAATTTTTGAGAAACGATTTGAAACATGAAAATAAAAAAACTAAAAATGCAGAAATGCAGAAATAAAAATAAAAATAAAAACAGATAGACAAGATGAATCACTTGGATCCGACTCGCCTTTAATGTATCCTTTGATATTTTCGCACTTTCAGACTTTTTAAGAGATTATCTTAGTTATAGTAGTAGGCCCCTCTTTTGAAGGTGACGTTACCCTCAACCCAGTGGTTTGAGTCAGCAAGGATACAATCCCAAATGGTCGGAATATTGAAAGATAATTAATTAAGTTATTAATGCGAAAAGTGGTAGCCTCCTCTTTTGAAGGTGACGTTACCCTCGGCTAAGTGGTTTGAGTCAGCAGGGATACAATCCCAAGTAGCCGGTTTAATGTATTAATAGTAGTTTACATATGAGGGGTTCAAGCTATTCTCACCCCGCCATCCAATACCAGTGGGTATTAAAGGAGGTCCTAGTAAGCTTGAACCAGGTGCTTACAGTATCTATACACTAAAAAAGGCAAGAACCTTACTAAACCATTCCCTTAACCCCCGACCAGGTAGCCAACATGCCTCTATATAGACTGTAGAGACATGAATGATGCAATCTTTTACTTTATATAGACAGTAAAGTAACCCCAAGACACCACAGACAAATGATAAAGAAAATTCACCTTCAATATAAGAAATTAGTTATTAAAGTTATTAATACAAAACCAAATAAAAAGTGCCGAAAGATTAAAAATCAAAAGTAATACATAAAAGACTTGTCTTCACCAAGTGATGTAAGAGGCTTAACCAAACATGGCCTTTGATTGGTAAGAACTCTTACTATCAATATCCGGAGACTACTACACACTCTAAAGATAAATGAGGATGATGGTGGTGGGTGTTGGTGTTGTAGTGGTGGTGGAGTGGTGGCAAAGTGGGAGAGTAGTGATTTGCCAAGGGATACCTTTGAAGTGAGCCAAGCACCCCTATTTATAGCCTGCACAGAGCTCTGGCCACGGCCCCGTGTCCAGTGGGCACGCCCCCGTGGCCAGCCTTTTTCTCTTCCTTCATTAATTACAAGTGTCAGCAGAGGGTCCCACACGGCCCCTTGTCCAGTGGGCACGGCCCCGTGGTCAGCATCGTATCTGTACTATCAAGATTTTGCAAGATTCTGCGTATCTTTGCGTTGACCACGCCTCGTGTTGAGCTGGGCACGCCCTCGTGGTGGGCGTGGAAGCTTCTACAGGTTTGTCTTTTCTGCAGGCACCTGACCATGCCCCCGTGTCTGGCTGGGCACGACCCCGTGGTCAGTCTTCTGTTGTCTTGTTTTGCTTTGGGGATGCTTCCGAGGGGTCGGGCATGTCATGTTTATTCCTTTTCTTTGTATTTATGTTGGTTTTGGCTGTATAATTGTTCCTTTTGCTCTTCTAAGCTCATTTGGTCCTGTAAATTCAAAAGGAAGACAAAAACACACTTTTTACAACATTAGTACTAAAAAGGGTTAGTTTTATGCCTCATTTGATGTAATTTATATGTAACATTTTGCACACATCAGTATTTGCGGGTAAGTTCTTTTTCAGTTGTGTAAAATGTATTTTTGTTTTGAACTTCCCTGATAAGTGCTTGTCTTGTTATAGTAGTTGCGAAGCCACCTACCCCCACTTCTACTCCACAATCTTCTCCACCCAAGGTTGCGGGTGAAGAAGAGAAGAAAACTGAAGGGGCGCCTGAAGTTCAGGTCTTGAGTAATGAAGGGACCCCCTACTTATCGCGTAGAGGGGGTGTTTGAGACTCCAACGGCTAAGACCGCTGTTGATGATACTACCGATTCATCAGATAATCTGATCGATCCTACCAGGCCGTGGGGTGGTGGTGAAGTTGAGGGGGACAAAAAGCAGAGTCCCCCATTTAAGAGAATGTATCCAGCCTGGTGCTGGGGCAAAGAGAGTGCTGACCAGCCTCCAATTCAGCCAAACGAGACGGAGCTGGATTATTATTACCGTACTTACTCTGGAGTGCGTGGTCTGGATGTCCATTCCCCCTGGAGTATTATGCAAGGGGATGTGATAACAGACCCTTCCCTTTGCAGGGAAATGTTGAAGGGTATAGGGACCCCTGCAGAGCTGAAGCGGCTTAGGGCAAGTGGTCATTAAAATTTATATCAGTAACTTGCCCTTCATCTGATTAGGGGTTCCCTAGCCAGGAATGTTGTTCTCCATGACTGGTACTCCCTTGCCCACAAGGAAGAGGAGTACGAGCATTTACTACTGAAGCTGCCACATGCAAGGGGAAGGTACGAGCGGCTGAAGAGCGTTTAGTTAAACAAAAGGCCGACTTTGAGGCCTATAAATGAATGAAGCAGTGGGCCGCAGCCACGGGCCACCAACAGGTTCGGTCTCTAACTCATCTTCTATCTGAAGAGTGCAAGCTCTGGAAAGAGGCTTGTGCTAGAGAGAATGAAAAGCTTTTTCGTCTTCGTCGGGAAAATACCAAACTGAAGGCGGAAAATGCCGCCCTTTTAAAGGAGAAGGTTGAGGCTGAGGCGGCAATGAAGGAGGCTGAGGCACCCCATAAGGCCGCGGTGAAGGACCTGGAGGATGCCAATGTTGGTCGTTCCAGGATGGCCAAACAATAGATGAGCTTAAGGTATGTACTATCCTTTTTGAGTCGTTAGTTCTTGTACAAAATATGAGGATGCCTTTTCATACTCGAAAGTTTTTTTGCAAACAGGAAGACTCTCTTGGTGGAGGCTCGCGAGACGATTCTTGGTGATGTGAACCGGCTCTTGGTGGAGGCCGAAGCGCAGGCAACTAAGGCTGCAGAAGAGAGAGAGATGACTTGGCAACAATGAATGCCAACCTTGTTGCTGACCGCACTTGGATGCGGAACTTTGGTGTTCAGAATGTAAGTGTCCTGTAATTTTCCATGTTCTTTGTTCTTGCCTTAGTATTGATTTGTCATGCAATTATTTGCGCAGATTGTGAACGTAATCCTTGATGCGCCGAAGAATACGGTTGCGGTTGCTGAGGTGGTGGGCCGCGCAGGGGAAGTTGGGTACAAGGCCGGCTAAGCTGAGTGTCTTACTCAAGTGAATGCCGTATCTGTGAAGAAGTTCACTGATGAGCGGTGTGCCCTACGCGGGATTGACATCGAAGCAGCCCTATCAGCCGCACCCGAAGCGTATCATGGTCTGATCGTTCCTGCCCTTGCCCAAATTGAGGAATGCTTAGAGGTCGATGACTATGTTGACCGTCTGCGCACACTGTTTGAGCCTAAGAAAAATGTGGAAGGCGACAGCGGGGCCGTTTTGATTAGGTTGGGCCTACATGCCTTGTTTCTTTTTTCTATTCACTTATATAGTTGTTGAAACTTTTTTGTAAGCAGTTGCCCCTTATGCATCCGGCTGGTGCATAAGTGTGATGAATATATGACGGTTTTAGCTCAAAGCGTATAAGTAAATTTTTACTGTTTGCCTTTGTGTGAGCGCGAGTGAGTCAAACTCTTTATTATTTAAGGCCACTTGGTAAGGCTCATGTAAATAATAATAGGTTAGTATCTTTGCCTTTTGCAGATCTAGCTGGTGCACAAGTAAATTTAATATGTGACTATTTGGCTTTAAATCGCGAGTCAGTCAAACTCCTTTTATTATTTCCGGCCAATTGTTAAGGAGCGTGTAAAATAATAAGTGTACTGTATGCCACCGTCGTGGTGTAAGTAATGGTCATCTCCCAGTTTTGCCCGTGAAGGGCGTAGGAAATGTGTTAAGGTTTAAAACCCTGAAGTACTTTGTTGTGCGCTCCTAGCCGGGTGCATGGCAACGATTGTATTTGTAACTATTACAATGTTTGCATGTGACAGCCACTTTGTATGGGTATTGCAAATGAAAATTAGTCAATCTGTTTTTGTATATACCGCAAAGTGTGACATGCATTTGTAATAGACTGATACTATAAACAATGAGGTTATGGAAACTATTTATTATTAATAAACAGATGGCACATGGGCCACGAAGTACACATGAAAAATCAAAGTGCATGCTTACATATAGCAACGTCTAAGCTGCTGTGCATTCCAGGTCCTTGGGATAAGGTCACCTGCTAACGTTTGCAGTTTGTACGCGCCTTTGCCCAAGACCTCGTGTATGAGGAAGGGTGTTGGTCCCAGTTTGGACTTAAAAACTTCTTTTCACGTAATATGGCAAGTGATTTCAGTAGATGTGAAAAAGATGTGCGGAAATGGAAATCAGACTTTCAAGAAACAAGACCTACAGAATTATCAAGTTTATATCACTTTGAAACAAAATAGTTTACAAGGTGATTGTAAGATTATTATCTAATACAAATGAATCTTGAATTCTGTGGGTGAGAGGGCAATGGAGTTTTGTAGTATGTATGAATGCTAAGCTTATTATCAAGAAATGACCTTTTCTGATAATCTTCTTCAGCACTTGATCAACTTGTGATTCTTTGAAGTAGATGTTGTCCATTTCAGTTGTCCTATCCGATCTTCTTCTTCTTCTTCTTCATGTGATCTTCAGGACTGCTGTCTTCTTCATAGATCAAGTTGAATATGATTTTCTTCAATACTTACAAATAAAGTTTCCTAACAGTTTCCCCCTAAGTATTGTAAGAAAATGAACTATCTCACGAACAGAAAATTTCCAAATAGTGGAAATTTAACATTTGCAATTTTAAACCAGTTACTGATGTTTTGAAAAACAAATTACATAAAAGATGAAAATTCAAATAAACAAGTTCTTCAAGTCAGCTTCAATTTCTTGTGCACATCTCCTTTCTTTAACTGCTTCTTGCAGGAGATATACTTGTTGCAGATGTCATACATGTCTTTATACCATGTTCTTGCTTGGATCCATTCTTCAATCATTTGCTCAATTTCTTTCATGTGACCCTCCAAGTTCTTTCCTATCTTTTGAAGGTGTTCTTGTCTCTTGTTCATACCTTTCATGATAAACTTCAGGTTCTGATTTGAGTACTTGCAGATATCAACACTTCTGAACAGAGCTTTGTTTCTATCAATATCTCTGAAGATGACACCATAGTTATGACTGTCAGTTTTACTTGGTAGTTTAATGATGTCTCCAGATCTTGCATCTTCCAATATTTCTGGGGGAAACTTTTGTCTTTGGTGATCTGACATACACCTTTTTGTTGTGCACATGTTCATAGTTGATACATAAATCAAAGTCTGAAAAACCATTCTTTCAAACAGTTGTATTCCAGCCTTTGATATGCCCTTTAATGCCCTTCTGACTTCTTGGGTGCTTTTCTTTTCCTTTTCATAATGATCCTTCATAAACAGAATGTCTAAAGGATGTAACTTGTCAGCAATTTCTTCGTCAGTCACTCTTTCTTCTTTCCCATTTGCTCTGAGAAGTGTGTATCTGTTCTGCACATAGGTTCCTCCAATATCATCAGTTGCAGCTTTTACTTCATCCACTTTTAAGATTCTTTTTACAGGATTCTCATTCTTGTAGTGAATGCTGTTTGAACCTCTTTTTATCCTCTCTTCCCTTAAAGCCAGTCTGACTGGAGTCAGTGGTCTTGGTGGTTCATCTTTGATGTGCGGTAAGTGTCGTATATATTAGGTGTATATTTTAAGCCCTTTTTAACACTTATTTTAGCCAAGTTTTAAATTTATAAAACACGATATTTCACTAACACTAAACACACATATGGGCAAGTGCACCCATCGTTGAGTGTAGTATAGCGTTGGTAAGATACCGAGGTCGTCCAAGGACACAAGAGCTTTTAGTACCGGTTTATCCTCAACGTCTAACCAAAACAAAAGTTTAGAAAAAATGTTTTAAACTAAGAAAAATAAAACTAACTAAAATGCTGAAAATAAAAATAAAAATAAAAACAGATAGACAAGATGAATCACTTGGTTCTGACTCGTATCTAGTATAACCTTTGATTATTTCCGCACTTTTGCACATAATTAAGAGATTATCTTAGTTATTGTAGTAGGCCCCTCTTTTGAAGGTGACGTTACCCTCACCCCAGTAGTTTGAGTCAGCAGGGATACAATCCTAAAGGGGTGGATTATTGGAAGATAATGAATTAAGTTATTAATGCAGTATTGTGGTAGGCCCCGCTTTTGGCGGTGACGTTACCCTCGGCTAAGTAGTCTGAGTCAGCAGGGATACAGTCCTAAATAGCCGGGTTATAGTATTAATAGTAGTTAACTTATGAGGGGATCAAAGAGTTTGGACCCCCGCCATCCAATACCGTGAAGTATTGAAGGAGGTCCTACTAAATTTGACCCAGGTCCATTGCAGGACCTCTAAACGCTGAACAATGGCAAGACCTTTACCAAACCGTTCCCTTAACCCCCTACCAGGTAGCCAACATACCTCCATATAGACCGTGGAGATATGAATGGTGAAAATCCTTTATTTTATATAGACAGTAAAATAATGCCAAGACACCACGGACAAACGATAAGGAAAGATCACCTTCAACATAAGTAACTAGTTATTAAAGTCATTAATACAAAACCAAATAAAAAGTGCAAAAGATTAGAAATAAAAAGTATTATACTAGACACTTTGTCTTCGCCAAGTGATGTAAGAGACTTAGGCAAACATGGCCTTGATTGTCAAGAACTCTTACGATCAATCTTGGATCCCGAGACGACTCACACACTCTATGATGGACAATGGATGATGGTGGTGGATGATGGTGTTGTGATGGTGGTGGGTGGTGGATGAAGTGTGAGAGAGGTGGTGTGCCAAGGGATGACATGAAATGAATCCAAGCACTCCTATTTATAGGCTGAACAGAGAGCTGGACACGGCCCGTGTCCGCTGGACACGGCCCCGTGGCCGTCTGACACTCTCTCTCCTCATTAATTGTAATTCGCAATTACAATAAATGCGCCTGCTGTACTTTCGACACGCCCCCGTGTCCGCTGAGCACGGCCCCGTGATGGGCAATAGAAGCTTCTATAGGTTTGTCTTTTCTGCTGCTTCTTGGGCACGGCCCGTGCTGGCTGAGCACGGGGCGTATTCAGCCTTCTGTTTTCTCTATTTTGCTTTGGAAGGTGCCGTTGAGGGTTCGGGCAGTCCACTAATGTTCCTTTTCTTGTATTTATGTTGGATTTAGCTGTCTTTTTGCTTCTTTTGCGTTTTTGAGCTCATTTAATCCTGAAAATACAAAAGGAAGACAAAAACACTCTTTTTCCAATATTAGTACTAAAAAAGGGTTAGTTTTATGCCTCATTTGATGTAATTTATATGTTGCATTTTACACACATCAAATACCCCCACACTTGAACTTTTGCTTGTCCTCAAGCAAAACTCTTTAATATGTGGCTTACACTCCCAAATGGAATAGGTAGAAGAGAAGGTTTTGGGCTTGTCATAGAGTGTCGGGATTTCCAAGATCTTTTTGGGTTTTATTTTTATTTATTTACACTCCTATTCGTAATGATTTATTTAGAACTGTTCATAAAAGAAATTACTTATTTGGGCATAACATGCCTTTTTAAAATTCTATTTATATACAAGTTCACATACCTCGCGGGGAAATCACTCACACTCGGCCGAAAGTGTATTTTTAGTGAATCACTCGAGAGCGGCATGGAACTTATTCCTACCATAGGCTTGCCAAGAAATCAATCCTCCTCCTTTTTAACTTTTATACCTTTGTAGATATCAAGAGGACTTTGTGGGTTAAGGGTTGGCTAGGGTTAAAGGTAGGTGGTTGGGTTAGTGGTTAGTAGAAAAAGGGCTAAAAGCGTAACAAGTGTCGGTTTTCGTATTTTTGCAACTTTTTATTTTTAATGAAGCTTTTATTCAAACAAAGTTATTTTTGATTACTTTGTTTGTTTATTTTCTTTTTGCTTCAAAATATATATATATATATATATATATTTTTCACGAAGAACCGAACTTGTTACTAAAATAAAGGGTTAAAAATGAAAAAGGTTTTGGTGGGTGAAAGGGTTTTTGTTTGGGTGATGAAACGAAAAAGGTTTAGGCTCAAAGGGGCTAACTAGGGGGATTTTTGGGTAGGTGGTAAAAGAAAAAGAAAAATAATGGTGTAGAAATGAAAAAGGGTTAGTCCTAATGCCTCCATCATTTACTTACTCGGGTTTAAGTTGATAAGGACCGGGAATGTATTGTCATGGCAAGTTCTAGAGTCGTAAGAACCAAGCGGCTATTCACACAAGAAACGAAAAATGAGCATTTAGTCAAATGATATGAAATTGTGTGCTCAATAAAGGCTCAAAACTCACTTTTGTGGGAATGGGTTTTTATGTGATCAAGTATATATAATCAAATTTTAAATAAGTTTGTTATGCCTTTTCATAATTTTCTTATGTTGGTTCTTTTTATCACTACGCTATCGGTTGTAAATTTGTAAAAATATAACCTTTTTAAGAACTTGAATTTCCCGAGTTAAACCTAGACAAGTAAAAAAAAAAAATTAAATTTTTGAAAAAATTTGGGGTGATTAGCGGTTCCAATAGAGTTTTGTGTAAGGCTTGTATTTAGGACTTGCAAAATTCAAGGTTTTAGCATCCCCCCCACACTTAAATTACACATTGTCCTCATTGTGTCCCAAAAATAATAAATTTTTAGGTTGATTAGATGTGTAAAATAGTGTTTAAAAAGCAAAAATTTGTGTTACTGGGCACTGAACACGGCCCGTGTTTAGTGGGCACGACCCCGTGTTCAGGTGCCAGTAACAAGAACTTACAGAAGGTGGACACGGCCCCGTGTCCACTGAACACGGCCACATGTCTGACAAAATTTTTGCCGAACAGCAAGTCTGGGAGGTGAGCACGGGGGCGTGTTGGCTGGACACGTCCCCGTGTGGACAGTCTGAAAGCCTGAAAAACAGGTTTCTTCCTCCGGTTTTTTCCATCCTAGCCCTATAAGTGCTGAGGCTTAACACCGTAAGCCTTGGTTTGTACCTGTTCCAACACTTAATACCACACCGAACAATACAAACATCCTACATTACCAAAGTTAATTGTACCAAGCATAAAGTAAGAAAAATAAAATGCAGAAAATAGTTAGGAAAAGTAAATTGTCTAACACTTGGCACGCAGGCCATCAATTGTTCAAGATTGCAAAGGGTTAACCTGGGGAGTCATCAACCAACCGCTTCCTCCTATGCTCCTCCCGCCTACTCCATGGCATCATCATCATCATCATCGTCATCCCCTCCACGGCGTGCAATGTGGTCTCGTATGTATCCGACATCGTCTTGTATCTCGGATAGGTTCCTCTCGATAGCTCCGACCCGGTGGTAGGTGTTGCTCGCCATGTTATAGGTGTTCCGAGTACACATGAGGTTTTCCTGCAACAAATCATGCAAACTTTGAAAATTAGGAAAACTGCCTCCCGAGGAGGATGATTGGCCCGGATCACCGTGGGGTGGGTATTGGTACTGATGATGTTGCGGAGCTGGGAGGACAAGTGCTTCTTGCGGATTCCATGCATGACCTTGCGTCCTTTGAAAGGTTACCGTCCCGTCTTCTGCTTCATAAACCAGGTTCATCGAGCGGCAGATGTGAATATCCACCGTACCCGACCATGGGCTCCTCTCAAATGACCTTGGAATGTGGGCGAAGTGCCTGTAGAGACGGTACACCCAGCCCCCGAAGAAAATAGGAGTTGGTGCACTAGCAAGGCGGTTGTGATGCATGTTTCGGAGCATGAGGAACGGAACATCGAGCGGCCTGCGGTTGTGAATGCAATGGAGGACAAGCAAATCTCTTAACCCAACGACGCCACCACTGTCATGCCTTTGGCTAAGAGAGTAGCCGAGGAGCCTATGAATGTATCTGTAAAGCGGATCCCTCAGCTTGGTACTCTTAGTGCTGCTCGGATTGTAGAACCCTTCCCCAATCTGAGCCCACATGGCTTGGCGCTCGTTGTCTTCAATCTCTCTCAATCCCCCTGTATTTTCTTCGTTTCCCGCATCTTCCTCCGCATACAACCCGATAATCGACCCGAATTGTGCCATGGAGATCGAATACCTTGTTCCGCCACACCTGAATGACACCCCGTCATTATCGAACGGGTCGCACCTTGAAGTGAATGCAAAGGTGCTGTAGAATTCCAAGGTGCATTCATGGGCGGAACGGAGTCGGGTTGTTAGTGCGACTCTGAGTGGTCCCGTGACAATGTTGTTGAAACGGTCAATTTGATTCACCAAGGTTAGTAGTTCTGTGCATGCCTGCCTCGGGTATTCCTCCGGTCTTGTTTGAAGACGCTCGTATCGAGCTCTTGCATCTAGCTCATTGGCGTTGAATCTAGTAAACTTCCTGGCCATCTGCAAGAATACACCAAAAGTTAGCATGAAACAGAAATATTTTCGGACGAAACTGCAAACAGCGGGCTGGACACGACCCCGTGCCCAGCGGACACGGCCCCGTGTCCAGGGGTCTGTTACTCAAAAATCCCATTTTTCGACCCGGTTTCGAAAACTTGAAAATTTTTGAACCAATAGGTGCGGTTTCCCCCGAAAATGAAACCCTAAGTGCCGTTTTTCCCAAAATAACCCATTTACCCTATCAATTTTATCTTTTTCGGTTCAAGAACAAGGGTTTTGGGGTTTTTGTAAGAAATCGGGTGAATCTATGAACAATACAAGTGTATTTACTTCCCTTAACACTAATCTAATTAAATGCAAACAGATTTAGGCAAAAATTTTAGGTTCGATCCGGATGAACATCAAGAACCCTAGATTTTTCCCCAAATTTGTGGTGTACTAACTGCATGCAAGTAACTAATCTAACTACTAAGAGTGACAGAATCATACCTTGACGTTGTTAGATCGGTAAGAGACGTTGGAATTTCGCGAAAAATCGCCTGGAACCAGAGCTTTCGTGGGGAAACGGGGCGTGTGGAATGAAGAAACTGTTTTGAAAAGGGGGTTTATCCCGTCTGCAGCGCGAACATGGCCCCGTGTCCAGCGGACACGGCCTCGTGCCAAGCTTTTTTTTTTTCGTGCGCATGTGAGTGCCCCCTTTCTCCCATAAGCTATGGTTTAGAAAACTTACCGCTTTATTTTGCCGCCTCAATCGTTCGTAACTTACCAGGCATGATGTTTTTATTCTTCCACGGTTTGAAGCGAGATCTCTTCTTCCTCATCCTCAATAAATCCTTGATAGAGTTTCAGCCGTTGGCCATTAACTTTAAATGGTGGTCCACTTCGAGGTTTAATTTCTACTGCACCGTGTGGAAAAATATGGGTGACGGAAAAAGGTCCTGACCACCTAGACTTTAATTTACCAGGAAACAATCGAAGTCGTGAATTAAACAAAAGAACTAAATCTCCTACCCGAAATTCATTAGGTTTAATATGTTTGTCATGCCAATTTTTAATTCTTTCCTTATAAATCTCAGAGTTTGAGTATGCATAATTCCTAAGTTCGTCTAATTCATTTATTTGACAAAATCGATTTTTACCAGCAAATTCTAGATCTAAGTTTACATTTTTGATTGCCCAGTAGGCTTTGTGTGCAATTTCTACTGGCAAGTGGCAACTTTTTCCATAGACTAGCTTATATGGGGTTGTACCTATCGTTGTTTTATAAGCAGTTCGAAAAGCCCATAAAGCATCATCTAATTTATCAGCCCATTCCTTTCTATTTAACCCTACGGTTTTTTCGAGTATTCGTTTTAACCCTCTATTGGTCACTTCGGCTTGTCCGTTTGTTTGAGGGTGATAAGCTGTCGAAACCCGGTGATAGACCCCATATCTCGTTAAAATTTTTTCAAGTTGATGATTACAAAAATGGGTACCTCTATCACTTATTAAAGCTTTAGGTGTGCCAAAACGAGAGAATAATTTTTTCAGAAATCTTACCACTACTCTTCCATCATTTGTTGGAAGTGCTTCGGCCTCGGCCCATTTAGACAGGTAATCTACTGCCACAAGTATGTATTTGTTTCCTTTCGATGGTGGGAAAGGTCCCATAAAGTCGAGTCCCCACACATCAAAAATTTCACAAACAAGAATGCCATTTTGTGGCATTTCGTTTTTGGAAGAAATATTACCTGTTCTTTGGCAAGCATCACATGTCTTTACAAGATTTTGGGCATCTTTGTAAATGGTTGGCCAATAAAATCCTGAATCAAATACCTTTCGTGCGGTACTGGCAGCACCATGATGTCCTCCGTATGGACCTTCGTGACAATGGCGGAGAATTCTTCGTGCTTCACTACCATGTACGCATCGTCTGACAAGTTGGTCGGCACACATTTTGAAAAGATATGGATCTTCCCAAAAATAGTGTTTCACATTGGCAAAGAATTTTTTTCTTTGATGATGTGGCCATCCTTTGGCGACTATTCCGCTAGCTAGGTAGTTAGCAAAGTCGGCGTACCATGGTTCTTCCTTAAATTCCACCATTTCCAGGGATTCAGTTGGAAATTTTTCGTTGATTTGCTCGTCCCTGGTTGCCTCCAGAGCTGGGTCTTCTAAGCGCGAAAGATGATCTGCTGCGGTATTTTCTGCTCCTCTTTTGTCTTTGATTTCAATGTCGAATTCTTGTAGGAGTAGAATCCACCTAATCAAACGTGGTTTTGCGTCTTGCTTCTTAAAGAGATATCGAATGGCTGCATGGTCTGTATAGACTATAGTTTTAGAAAGAACAAGATAAGAACGAAATTTATCAAAAGCAAATACCACAGCTAGTAATTCTTTTTCAGTTGTTGTGTAATTTTCTTGTGCATCGTTAAGTGTTTTACTAGCATAATATATTGGGTGGAAATGCTTTTCTTTTCTCTGTCCCAAGACAGCTCCAACTGCAAAGTCACTAGCATCACACATGATTTCGAAAGGAAACTTCCAATCAGGTGCTATCATGATAGGTGCATTGACTAGCATTTCCTTTAGGGTTAGAAATGCTTGATTGCAATCCTTGTCAAAGATGAAAGGAGCATCTTTTTCAAGTAATTTTGTTAGAGGCCTTGAGATTTTTGAAAAGTCTTTGATAAACCGCCTATAGAATCCGGCATGCCCTAGGAAACTTCTAATAGCTCTTACGGAGGATGGAGGAGGTAATCTAGAAATGGTATCTATTTTGGCTCGATCCACCTCCATTCCTTCGCTTGAGATTTTGTGACCGAGTACTATTCCCTCCGTTACCATGAAATGGCATTTTTCCCAATTAAGGGCGAGGTTAGTTTCCTCACATCGGGATAGCATTCGTTCAAGGTTATCGAGGCATTGGTCATATGAATCCCCAAAGATAGAAAAGTCGTCCATGAAGACTTCCATTGTCTTTTCTATCATGTCATGGAAAATGGCTACCATGCAACGTTGGAATGTTGCGGGGGCATTACATAGACCGAACGGCATGCGTCGATAAGCAAAAGTTCCATAGGGACATGTGAAAGTTGTCTTTTCTTGGTCTTCGGGTGCTATCGGGATTTGAAAGTAACCTGAAAAACCATCCAAGAAACAGTAAAATTTATGACCGGATAATCTTTCTAACATTTGATCAATGAATGGTAAAGGAAAATGATCCTTTCTTGTTGCTTCATTTAATCGTCTATAATCTATACATACTCTCCATCCTGTGACGGTTCTTGTTGGTATTAATTCATTATTTTCGTTAGTAATTACCGTCATACCTCCTTTCTTTGGAACTACTTGGACGGGACTTACCCAAGGACTATCGGAAATAGGATAGATAAGTCCGGCGTCGAGTAATTTGATGACTTCGTTTTTAACCACTTCTTGAACATTTGGGTTTACGCGACGTTGTGGTTGTATGACCGATTTGTAGTCATCATTCATCAAAATTTTGTGTGTGCACATAGAAGGACTAATTCCTTTTATGTCAACAAGTTTCCAAGCTATTGCATTTTTGTTTTTTTTCAAAAGACTAATTAGTTTTTCTTTTTCTAGGTTATCTAATTTAGACGAAATAATTACAGGTAATTTACCATCTTTGTCTAGAAAAGCATATTCCAAACCTTTTGGAAGTTCTTTGAGCTCAAGTGGTGGGTCTTTAGGAGACTCCTTATTTGGTTGCTCGTTTCGATCAAGAACTTTAAAGGTTTGTTCTATGGCGACCTCTTCTTCAACAAAGTGGTCAATCTCTTCACTTGTATCGGGTGGTTCATCTTCGTCTTCAATTAGGGGGTCATTATTGCCGAATGGATATTTCATTGATCGTTCGAGATCGACACTTCTTTTAAATGCCCCTAATTGAAGAGGTAAATTATTGAACTTCCGGTTTTTCAAAGCTTCGTAAGTTTTTACAAATGGTCGTCCCAACACAAGAGGAGCGTCATCGAGGATGACAAAGTCGGTCGGGATTACCATTTGATTTGTTTGAACCAAGACATCTTCAACTATACCGATTGATTTTATTACTTTCCGATTGGATAGAAAAATGGGTATTTGAAGTGAAGAAAAATCACTAATACTTAATTTTTCGAAAATATAGTTAGGCATTATGTTAACACAAAGATCTTTATCGATTGAGACATTACTAATAAACGAATTTTGAAAGAAACATGGAACCGGTGTGATGTTAATTTCAAATGGGTCTTCTTTTATTAGTGAAGTTTGATCATTGGTTAACTTAACACTTACCGTTTCGTCAATTTTAGTGTTAGTGTTTAACTCTTTTAAAAACTTAGCATGAGTGGGTACTAAACAATGATTTTCGAAAGAAGGTGTTAAGAGGTTAATTTCTTCAAAATTAGACTCTTCTTGAATTTTAACGTTGTCGGACTCACCTACTTCGTTGTTTAACTCATGTGTCGGTTTTTCACTTATTTGTTCTTCCATTTTGACACTTTCAGTTATCTCTTCCTTTTTTAATTCTTCTCTTGCGCGGGACTCCTCTTCCCTTGCGCGAGCTTCTTTTATACACCGATCGATAACTCTAATGTGTTCTAATATCCTATCGGTCACTTTGGTTATAGAAAAAGAATCATTATTTTCTAAGCTTGAATCCGGTTGTTCGGCCCTTTGTTCCTCATAATACCCATATGAAGTTGATGGTTCACACCATTGTCCCTCATTGTGAGCATATGATGGATAAGGTTCGTAATTTTGTTCTTCATAATACTCATATGAGGTGGGTTGTTCACGCCAAGGTTCCTCATAATAAGCATATGAAGGTGGTGGCTCATACCTCGGTTCCTCAAAGTATGAGTAAGAAGGCTCATACCTTGGTTCATCAAAATACGAGTATGAGGGAGGAGGTTCATACCTTTGGTCTTCATAGGATGCGTATGAAGTTGATGGTTCGTACCTGGGTTCCTCATAGTAAGTGTATGAATTGGATGGTTGATATGAGTGATTATTTTGAATCGAACGTGTATTACGACAATTAGTGCAATAATTACCCCTATAATCATCCTCATCATAGGTGTAGTTGTAACCTCCTGAGTATTGATCCATAAGAATCACTCAGCAGACCACAACTGAGTCTCGGGATCAGAAAACAAAAATAAAAACGGAAACAGAGACTGGACACGGCCCCGTGTTGAGTGGACACGGCCCCGTGTTCAGAATCTGTATCTGGGCGTTTTAATTAAATTGACTGATCTAGTTGAGCACGGGGCGTGTTCAGTGAGCACGGCCCGTGTTCAAGCTACTGTTACTGGGCGTTTATGAAAAATCTGCAGCACGGCCCCGTGTTCAGTGAACACGGCCCCGTGTACAGGATACTGTAAATGCAAAACTAAACTAAATGCAGAAAAATGTGCGCACGTTTTAAAAAGGTTTTGAAACACTGATTAGGCCGTCGATTTTAAGCTTTCTTAAAATCCTTGTGTCCCCGGCAACGGCGCCAAAAACTTGATGTGCGGTAAGTGTCGTATATATTAGGTGTATATTTTAAGCCCTTTTTAACACTTATTTTAGCCAAGTTTTAAATTTATAAAACACGATATTTCACTAACACTAAACACACATATGGGCAAGTGCACCCATCGTTGAGTGTAGTATAGCGTTGGTAAGATACCGAGGTCGTCCAAGGACACAAGAGCTTTTAGTACCGGTTTATCCTCAACGTCTAACCAAAACAAAAGTTTAGAAAAAATGTTTTAAACTAAGAAAAATAAAACTAACTAAAATGCTGAAAATAAAAATAAAAATAAAAACAGATAGACAAGATGAATCACTTGGTTCCGACTCGTATCTAGTATAACCTTTGATTATTTCCGCATTTTTGCACATAATTAAGAGATTATCTTAGTTATTGTAGTAGGCCCCTCTTTTGAAGGTGACGTTACCCTCACCCCAGTAGTTTGAGTCAGCAGGGATACAATCCTAAAGGGGTGGATTATTGGAAGATAATGAATTAAGTTATTAATGCAGTATTGTGGTAGGCCCCGCTTTTGGCGGTGACGTTACCCTCGGCTAAGTAGTCTGAGTCAGCAGGGATACAGTCCTAAATAGCCGGGTTATAGTATTAATAGTAGTTAACTTATGAGGGGATCAAAGAGTTTGGACCCCCGCCATCCAATACCGTGAAGTATTGAAGGAGGTCCTACTAAATTTGACCCAGGTCCATTGCAGGACCTCTAAACGCTGAACAATGGCAAGACCTTTACCAAACCGTTCCCTTAACCCCCTACCAGGTAGCCAACATACCTCCATATAGACCGTGGAGATATGAATGGTGAAAATCCTTTATTTTATATAGACAGTAAAATAATGCCAAGACACCACGGACAAACGATAAGGAAAGATCACCTTCAACATAAGTAACTAGTTATTAAAGTCATTAATACAAAACCAAATAAAAAGTGCAAAAGATTAGAAATAAAAAGTATTATACTAGACACTTTGTCTTCACCAAGTGATGTAAGAGACTTAGGCAAACATGGCCTTGATTGTCAAGAACTCTTACGATCAATCTTGGATCCCGAGACGACTCAAACACTCTATGATGGACAATGGATGATGGTGGTGGATGATGGTGTTGTGATGGTGGTGGGTGGTGGATGAAGTGTGAGAGAGGTGGTGTGCCAAGGGATGAGATGAAATGAATCCAAGCACTCCTATTTATAGGCTGAACAGAGAGCTGGACACGGCCCGTGTCCGCTGGACACGGCCCCGTGGCCGTCTGACACTCTCTCTCCTCATTAATTGTAATTCGCAATTACAATAAATGCGCCTGCTGTACTTTCGACACGCCCCCGTGTCCGCTGAGCACGGCCCCGTGATGGGCAATAGAAGCTTCTATAGGTTTGTCTTTTCTGCTGCTTCTTGGGCACGGCCCGTGCTGGCTGAGCACGGGGCGTGTTCAGCCTTCTGTTTTCTCTATTTTGCTTTGGAAGGTGCCGTTGAGGGTTCGGGCAGTCCACTAATGTTCCTTTTCTTGTATTTATGTTGGATTTAGCTGTCTTTTTGCTTCTTTTGCGTTTTTGAGCTCATTTAATCCTGAAAATACAAAAGGAAGACAAAAACACTCTTTTTCCAATATTAGTACTAAAAAAGGGTTAGTTTTATGCCTCATTTGATGTAATTTATATGTTGCATTTTACACACATCAATCTTCTTTTGTCAAAGAATATTTCACTAGATTGTACTCAGGGAATATCGTTACATCCCTGTCAATCTCTCTAACCAAGAAAGACTGAGTTTCAGAGATTTTTCTTTTAACAATATTTGGTTTTCTTGAATTACCTTCTTGTTCCCACTCATTCATTGTTTGCAGATTCATAAATTTACTTATGGCAGAGTCATCAGACAACGTTGGTTTTGGGACAGTTGTTAAAAGTTTCAAATTTGTAATAACTTGAGGTTTTGAAGTTGCTAACCTTTTCATCATTTCATCTCTTGGGACATTTGGAGGTAGACCCATCATTGTGGTTCCAGCTTTGGTGATTGGTGTGGCTGATGATTGTTGTGGGGTTGACTTTGGAGCTTCTTGGTGTGAACGTTCAGTAGGAATTTCTTTCGTGATTTCTTTGGGATCCACTTTAGCCAATCTTGCAATGTTGAATTGCATTTTCTTCACCAGTTGTTGCACCTCTCTTACCTGATTTGAGTTGCTGGCTATACTTTTCTAAACTTTGGTAAATTCAGTTTGATCTTTCATTTGTATTGCAGCCCATTCTTTTGACAGCTTCTCAAGGGCATCTGTGATACTGTTGTTGCTTGCCCTTAGGATGGTAACTTCTTCCAAAACTCTGTTTGCACTGCTTGATTGTCTTGATTCCACAGCATTTGCAACTTGTGTCTTGATCTTTTCTATATCTGTGAGAATCATCTGTATTTCTGATGCAGAGATGTTGGATTCTGGTGCCTTTTCTTTCATCTTTTGAAGAGACTTTAGTGCTTCAGTGTTTCTTTCAGTTTGTGTCTTTATCACCTCCACTGATTCTGACAAAGTCTTCATCTCAACCCTTTGACCTTGTATTTCTGACAGCAACATATCAAGCTTTTCTTCTACTAGATTTCTTTTGAAGACTTTGTAAACATTTTCCAGCACAGTTTCCAAATTTTCTTGGTTCATGGGTGTTTCAGGGATATTTGGAACAACAGATGTTCCTTCTAACACTCCAGCTGCAAACACATTTGTTGCGGTTTCGGAAATGATAGGGTCACTTTTGGCTTTACCAGATTTTGGTGCAACCTTAACTGTACCAGAATCATCTCCACCAGTGGTGAAAAACACATTTTCATCCTGGATTTCCTTATGTCCTTGAATCATATCAATATATGATTATCCATAAGTTTTTGAGGTAAACATATTACCTTTTGCCAGATTTCCTTGATCAGTTCCCTGATCTCTATCTGTTGGGATCTCATCCTCTTCCTCATTTTCTGATTCAGAGTTGAGATTAATGGAACTAGTAATCTCTTCGTCAACATTAGTTTTTCTATATTCTATCTTCTAAGAAACATTAATTGAACCTTCTGAGTTTGTTTCTTTTGAATGAGTATCAACTAAAACAGTGTTTAAAAGAGATGTACCAGCAACCTGAGATTCATCGTGATGTATAACTTCAGTGGCTTCATTTGTAGTACCATCAAAGTGAGTTTCTTCATAATGTTGTTCTTCAGCATCTTCATGAGTTCCTCCAGCAATGTGTGATTCTGCACAGTGTTCATGTTCTTTCTCTTGATGAATATCAAATTCATGATGAATTCCTCCTTCATGAATCTGTTGACTCTTAGCATGTTTTGTCTTGTTTTCTGGTGAGTTAGGTATCTCCAGAACTCCTTCTCCTCCTGCAACCTCTGTTTCTGATGACCAGGACTTCTCAACTTCTTCTTCTTCTGGTTATGAAGAACAGTTAACAACTTCTTTGCTAGGTTCTTCTGTTGGAGTGTCTTATTTGGTCAGAAGTTCTTCATGTTGTATTCTGTACTGTGAGTCTGGTGCAATGAGGCATAGCATGCTTTCTGGTAACTCAGGGATATCTTTGTCAGATTCCCATCCATGATTGGAATTCCAGGCCTTCATGGTATTTGAACTCCAAATTTCTTCCAAAATTGGAAGTTCTATGTCTCTTTCAGCAAATGTTTCAGAAATAAAAATTGAGATTAACCTTGGATATGGTAGATGTGAGGTTATTCTTCCATTTCTGGTGAGGATTGATATTTTGAGTAGGTTAAAAATTTCTGTTCCATAATCAATTTTGAACCCAGTTATGAGTCCATACATGATTATCAGAATAGCTTGACTGACTTGATTAGTTCCTCCTATCTTTGATGTGAGACATTTGTTTAACAATTCCATCATCACTTGCCAGATAGCTGGCATTTCATTTCTTCTTATTGCTCCAATTTTGTTGATATCTCTTTTCTTGTAACCAAGCTTAATGATAAAGCTTATCAATTTTTCTCTGCTTGGTGCTTCAATGTAAATTTCAAGAACTGGAAGTTCAAGCCATTCTTTTACCCTTGCAGGAGTTAATGTTACAAAAACATTTCCCCATATATGAGCAGAGACCTGATTTTCTTCATCTTCATTAAAAGTGTGAACAAATTGTTGTAGTAACTTTTCTGGTACTTCTCTTCCTTTTGTTAGTGCTCCTGAGATTGGACATTTCATAAGATATTCTACCAGAAGTTGACATCTTACATCATATTCCGAATGCTCTGTATTCATCAGCAGATTGTTTTCTTTCATTGGTAGAAATTCTGTGTCTTCTACAAAAGGTACTTCATGTTGAACAATTGGGATGTTGAGGTTCACTTCTGCCATTGTTGAGTTTTGTGAATTAAGGTTTGAAATTTAGGGATTTTTGGATTTTGAGTGAGGAACAGGGGATGTTTTGGTTTAAAGTTTTTGTGAAGAAGGTGAGTGATTTTTGAATTTCTGCTAAGTGTGAGTTATATAGTGAGGGTTTCAGGAGAGAATTGTGGGTTTATGGAGTTGAGGGGATATGGAACGTGCCATGTAATGGCGGTTAAAAGATCATTAATTGTCTTTATTACCGTTAGATCGTGTGATGTGAGTTTTGGTTAAGAATGTAACCGTTGGATCGTGGGTATCAAGACATTAATGACAGCTGATCGTGTAATCGTGGTTATGCCCTTTCAACTTGTAGTTTCTTCAATCATTCCTTCACAAAAATGTTAAACTGAATTTTGATTGGAGAAAACTATCGGTTATATGACACCTTTTCATCTTTGTGGACCCCATTTTGTAAAAGGTCCAATCAGTTTTCTTCATCTGCATCCTCTCTTTCTTGTAAGTCAAAGTCCCATTCTGATGATGTCATCAGAAATTCAACATAAATTCTGTTAAAAATATGTATTGCTTTTTGTTCTAACTTCTGTTGACCTTTTAAATGTGGTCAACAGAAGTCAGCAATTTTCAACAGAATTTCTTGGTTGTGTTTCCCCCTAAGCTTGTGACCCTTTTCAGTAGATTTTTGAAGTTTCTCCTTTTGATTGATATAAGAGGCCTTTTTTTGAGATGAGAGGGAATGAGATAAGATCAGAAGACTCACATTTGATTCTCTGGTGGCATCCAAGTTTCTTGGCTTTTTCTGATATTTTCTAAAACTTTTTATCAGTTTGAAATTTTAATAGAATAAAAATTTAGAGATGCATTTTAAGTTTGAATTACCAGATTTTGTCTCCTGTAATCAGAAACTCAGAATTTTGTGATTTTTTTTTGTTTTTTCTGATGATCATGTTTCTCATTTTTCTTTACCCATTTTCCTTTTTCCCAAACCATGAGCCAGACAATCAAAGCAATATAAGAAATACACTATATTAACATATTATCATGCAGAATATCTACACAAACTAAGTTTAAACAAAGAAAAACCTAATCAAGATCTACCCCTTCTCCATGATCCATCTCAAGGAGCAACAACAGATCAGTTACCAATCCAGATTTCTGATCGGTGGGTACGAGCACGCTGAGATTCATGTTTTGTTGAAGTCTCATTTCTGCTCTTGGAAAACTTGCAGGAACATCCCCAAATCATAGCTGGCTTGTGATTATCTTCATCGGAAAATGAGGATAAATCAAGAACGGCCTGCCAGACCACATGTTACTTGCAAAATCTCTTATCAAGTAATAAGAGAAGTTGGAAGGTGTTCCAAGTGCAAGTGCTCGTATAGGTTCCATCAATCTAAGGGATACTTCATGATGATTGATGATCTTCTTTGAGAAGCATGCACCCATTTGTGTGACCAGATATTGCCATGGCTTGATGAAGCCATGTTTGTTGATCGCTCGTTGTGGGTTTACCATATGGTAACCCATTTGCTCCAAGGTTTCTTCTATCTGTGCCCTTGTGAACATCAGGACATCATTATCATCATTAAGTTGTAGAACCGTGGATGATGGCTTCATTTAACAGAATTCTTTGATTGAGCAGCACCCTCTTGATAGCCATCTATCCTCTGTTCTCATATTCTGATAATGTTGCATTTTTACAGAACATTTGAAGAATGTCTGGATGAACAATTATATTGGCAGTGAGGGCATACTTCAAGTTACTCCCCATGATCATCTTCAGCACAGTTTGGCATCCTTCCCATTGAGGACCTTCCAGGTTGGTCCTCAATCTGAGATTGTGATAAGGATGATAAGGAAGTGGTAAGCATTCACCTTTGATGGTAGACATTTTTGTGAGTGTGAGAAAGTATGAGGTGAAGAAGAAGATGAAGCTTTAATTTCTAGAGTTTTTTTTTTGTGTGTGAGGATGACAGTTTCAGCACAAAGTGGTGATCATTTATAGTAAACTTAAAATTTGCCATAAATGGTATCTACCTACTTATAGATTTTGTTTACCACAATCTTTGTTATTTAATTAATTATCAGAAGGAAAAAGGTATATCAGAGATAAACTTCTTCTGCACCTCTCCTGCATTAAATGATTTAGGCGGCCATTTTCTGAAAATATATCATGATTGCCTACCAATATGTCACTTCAATCTCCTTAATATTGATGGGGTGTAATTAATGAAGGAGAGAGAAAGTTTCATACCCATTAACGAGTTCACAAAAATTTTCTGTTAAATGACGTTATCAGCACTCAGCAAAAAAATTTCAGAGAAAAAAAACTTAAAAGAAATAAAAACGCCAAATTACAATCTATGAATATGCTATCAAGAGATATGAATAAGAATGATGACATGCAAGAATTTGTTCTAATGATCAATGATGATTCTGATAATCCAACATGTTTTTCTGAAGAAACACCAGAATTTCTGATGATTTATCAGATATTCTGATGATATATCAGATTTTCTGATGATGCATCAGATTTTCTGTTAATTTATCAGATTTTCTGGTATTTTATCAGATATATGATTTTTCTTTGATCATCACTAAACCAGTTTATCAAGCATTTTTTTGGTGATAAGGTTATCTGAAAGACCTTTATCACAGAACTGACCATAACTTAGCAGATTGTACTTTAAGCCTTCAACATAGGCTACACTCTCTATGGTCAAACATCCATACCTTATGAATCCATATCCCATGATCCTCCCTTTCACTCCATTTCCAAAATTTACCATTTTACCCAGCTTTGAAACAAAGTTGCTGAGTAAGCTCCTGTCCCTAGTCATGTGCTTGGAGCTTCCTGAGTCGCAGTACCAAATCTGCTGCACATGATGGTCCTGAAATGGAAAAATTAGAGGGTTTTTGGTACCCAGGCTTGCTTGGGTACTCTTTCTGATGAGATTTTAATCCGATTATTTTCTCTTGATGGTCTATCATCAGAATATCTGTTGTATGTGTTTTGGTCAAAAATTACCGAAGCAATTAAGTGATCAAATTAGTTAAGTGAGGTAGTGTGCTAAAAAGTGTGTTAAAAATATGCTGGTTAAGTTGTTTGGAAAAACAGTATTCAGGATACGGCTCAGGATATTGAGCTGTATCTACGATCAAACAATGAGCAAAAAGTAAAGGGGGTGACACGAGATATACGAGGAAAGCCCTTGATCAATCTAGATCGCCGGCATAAAACCTCGGGAGCTGACAATCGCAGCTGCCTTGTTCTTCTTATTGCTTTAAACGTCAGGATACAGTGCAGGATATTGACCAGATCGCTAAGTGTTACAACGCTTTTGTGCGAGAGTGAAAATTGCTAGAGAACAAGTGTAAGAGTGTAGTGAGTGTTGATGTGATGTCCTATTCGATCTGATATACCCACCTATTTATAGTAACGAATTATAAACGAAAATTCCTATAAATATGGGATGCTTCGAATATTCCATTGTTAACGTTGTAGACCGAGTAATGCGGCTTCAACGTCTTTATTTGAACGACTTGGACCGAGCCTTCCGTGGAATGAGTCCTTGTGAACGTTGCTAGCTTCTAACCCGCGTACCTGCACATAATCCGTTAGTGATCCTGAGGATACCATTCAAGATGTTACCAATATCCTGAACCAGCATCCCGGATGTGAACATATATCATATAACCAAGATATATCCCAAGATATTTCTCAGGATACGGGCTCAGAATTTCACCCATAACAATTGTCCCCAAAAATGTTACCGTTTAGTATCCTGCTACTAACGGTTACATTTTTCACGGAGATCGAGGCAATTAAGAGATAAGACCCATGATGTGACCGTTTGCAACTACTCAGCCTATATTTACTCATTGCACCCTATATCTTCTCATCCCCATCTCTTTTTTAATCACTACCGATAAGGAAAAAGGTAAACATTCTCTCTCTAATCTTCATCCTCATCCTCCTTTTCCGGTCAAAAAATCAGGCGATCAAATGCGAGACATACAAGATCCAGTTCTGGTGATTCGGCTCCCACATTTATCCAGCAGAATCTTCTCCAAGAACCGGAGAAAGAGATATGCTCTTTTGATAGTGCCCACTTGTCGGCTCTCAAATCCTCCGGTAACTTTCCGGAAGGAACGGTATTCCGGCCGTTCGACCGGGAAATCCAGTCGGATATGGTTTTCAATGAGTGGCTGTGCTTTAGTGCCTTTCCCTTCACCTTAGGGTTACAGTTCCCCTTTCCAGACTTTATCACCAAATTCTTCAACATTACAAAAATCTCTTTTAGCCAAACAATGCCGATGCTTTGGCGTGTTCTGTCCGTTCTTGACCAGATCAAGAAAAACCACATCCCTGATCTTTCTGTTCATGATCTCCCCCTAGCTTACCGGCTTAGATGCCACGGATCATGTAGATTTTTGTTTTATTCCACCTCCGGCGACCCGCTGATACTTCGTGCCACCAGGAACGAGGATAATTGGCAATCTAAGTTCTTCTTTGTAAAAAGAGACTCAATCCCTGGTGGAACGGAATATCAGGTGAAATGGTTGAAAAAGGGTAGGATTTAGGGTTTAAGGATGATCCTGCCTCTTATCCTGTTCCATATCCTGAACTGATCAACTTTCTTTTTTCTGTTGTGCACGCAACTGATTTTAGGAAGATTGCACCTCCCCTTGTTGATTCACAAAAAAGGATTGACGCCATCAGACTCCTTCCAGAGGCTAAAAGAAGTTTCAACCCGTCTCCACCATCTCCAAGTCCTCTTTCTAGTGCAAACATGTCTGGTAAGGATCCTGCAAAATATCCGGTACATACATGTCTTTATTTGATATACTTAGGAGAAATTTTACTCCCTGTATGCAGAATCCAGCAAGGTTCCAGTCTACCTAGACCTTGATGAACTTGACAGCTACCCTACTACAGTCATGGTCAAGAAAGAGACCCCTGCTGCCACCAGCTCCAAGACGCTCCCGGCTCCTAAGGCTAATCCGAGGACTCGTGCTTCCACAGCAAAAAAGAGGAAAGGTCCCGAAGTCAGTGCTCCAGGTCCAGAAGGGTTCTCCTACGATGAACTCAGCTTTTCTGACTCCTTAAAGCCAATGACATCCTTCCTCAACAAGGTAATATCCTGCTACATATCTTGCACATATATCCTGATAGGATATCCTGGTTAATATATTCTGACTCATACATGAATTTGATGTGCAGGGCCTCCAGCATTTGCTCCACCTGTACAACGACGCCTGCGGTACTGCTGTACTCCATGAAGCTAGGATTAAACAACTCGAAAGTACCGTTGCTGACCAATGTGCCATTGCTGAAGCAAAGACCCGGCACTACGAGGGCATGCTGAAGAAGGTCACCCAAGATGCTGAGCTCAAACTTGCCACTGTCCAAATGGATCACGAACAGGCCATGGTTTCTTTCCGGGAAGGAATCAAAGCCTCTGCTATCGTCTCCCTGCTACAAGCTCGCATCAAGATGGCCTACGAGGCCAAGGAGACATGCCTTGTATGCCCATCCTGTCCGGTTGAATCCTGGGAGGCCAAGCTGAAGGAGTTGGAGGCAAAGCTGTGCCACTTCCTACTGAAGCCGGAGAATCCTCTAAGTCTGCAGAGGTGGTAGACAAGGCTGGAGATAAGAAGGATGCTGGAGAGGATGCTGGTGAGGATGCTGAAGCTGAAAAGGCAGAGAAGGTTGGAGAAGATGCGGCTATGTGAGGGCATTCAGGTGGGCAATGATGGATATATGTGCCAAGGCCGGAGCCCACCTTTTTAAATTTGATTGTTGGCTTGTAACCTAAAACAATTTATTTTTCCTGCATTTTACTTTTCTGCAATTAAACAATGTGATGGCCATTGGTGGAGGGATCCTGAGTTTCAGGACGAAGCCCTTGGCTATCATCGTTAGTACGTTTTGCTTTTGAACAATATAACAGTTGGAGGTGGATGGGTCTCAGTTTGAGACAAAACTTTCAACTGTTAAGTACATAGGGTAAGAAACTATTTGTGCTCTTGGTGGATGGACCTTGGTTTAAGGTGAAACCAAGAGCACATCTTTTGATATGTTAATATAACTTTCCTTTAGCTTTATTCTTGTTATTACACCTTTATTACATGAATTTTACTTATAAAAATAGTTTTGTTTGATCATATTTGGGAACCCATTGTAAGTGTATCCTGAAAGATATCCTGCTCAGGATACTGAAATACAATCTATAAATTATCCAAATAAAAAGGAGAGATCATACTAGAGATTCTTATAGAATCAATTTCAATCTCCCATCTTAAGTATGTCCCTAGTGCACACTTACAAACTTGGATCCATCCTTTGAATAGTATAATGTATGTCCCCTGTGTCCGACACAGAAATGCAAATGTATTCACACTTTGGCTTGAATAAATTCCGAACACCCCGAGGCAAAACCCTTGATATCCTGAAATGAATCCTTAGCATACCGGGGATAAACCCTGATATCCTGGGGATAAACCCTGATATCCTGGGGATAAACCCTGAGTTTCATACGCTACAGGCGAGAGTGTATAAACTCCAAATCTTAGAAAGGTGAAAACCTTTAAACCTTAGAGAGTATGAAAATACCCTTTCGTGAGAGAGGGTGATCAATCCTCATATACCTTCAGGATCCAGGATATAGCCAACAGTAACAAAATTGTCAGCCACTTTTACATGAACTGGTCCCGCTACCTTGAACTATACCTAGATAACTTGCGCTCCAGGCGAGGTGTTTAAACCCAATTCGAAATAAAGGTGAATACCTTTAAACCTTTGAAGGGATCAGGATCCCTTAAACGTGAGAGAGGGGGCAATCCTCTAATCTTTCGAGTTATCCTGAGTGCATAACCTGGAGCTATATCCTGAAACATATGCTGCAAAACAACTGTAAACTAAGGTGGGTGTTAGCTTGGCTAACACCCCTCCGATGCTTAAGTTAGTATTGGGTTCAAGATAACAAACAAATATATTTAAAAGAGATAGAATACATACAATTCTGAGATAGAAATTAAATTCTATTCTTACTTGAAATAGAGCTTTAAGTGTATTGCATTCCAGGATCTCGGTAGCATATCCCCTTCCATATTCTTGAGTCGATATGCTCCTTTCCTTGCTTCTGATTCAACTTCATATGGTCCTTCCCATTTTGGAGCAAGCTTGCCATCGGCAGGATTAGTGGTATTTTGAAAAGCCTTTCTTAGCACCCAATCACCAACTCGAAATCTCCTAGTCCTTATATTCTTGTTATATGCTCTGGATATTCTTTGTTGATATGCTGCCATCCTTAGTGTTTTGGTCAAAAATTACCGAAGCAATTTAGTGATCAAATTAGTTAAGTGAGGTAGTGTGCTAAAATTATGTGTGAAAAATATGTTAACCAAGTTAGTTATAAAAACAGTTTCAGGATACGGCTCAAGATATAGAGCTGTATCTGTGATCAAACAATGAGCAGAAAAGTAAGGGTTGACACGTGATGTACGAGGAAAGCCCTTGATCAATCTAGATCGCTGGCACAAAACCTCGGGAGCTGACAATCGCAACTGCCTTGTTCTTCTATTGCTTCAAATGTCGGGATACAGTGCAGGATGTAGAGCGAATCAACTAGGTGTTACAATGTGATTTGAATACAAGTGTTTGTGTGTAGTGTTTGCTGAAAGCTAGAGAGCAAAAGTGTTCGAGAGTGTGTGAAAGTTTCGTTGTGCCTTAATCTGATCCGCCCCCATCTATTTATAGTAAAACAAATGTAACAAACTATCCTAAATAACCGGGATCCAGCGAATATTCCTCAGTCGAACGTTGTAGACCTAGTCTTTCGGGTTCAACGTCTCTCCCATAACAAATACGCCCGAGTCTTGAGGAGATGAAGTCCATTTGACCGTTGGCAAGTCCCAGTCTTTAACCTGCACGTGATTAATTCAATCAACCTCAGGATATCGCCCAAGATGTTAACAATATCCTCGTCCAGCATCCTGGTCACAAATAAACAATAAAAAGCAGGATATTGGTCAAGATATGTATGTTTAGAAAATGACCCATAACAATTGTCCCCAAATATATCGGTTGGTATACCAATCCAACGGATATATTTTAAAAGTTTTATCTCATAACTTAAGGCAATCAATACGACGAGACCCTTGAAATGACAGTGTGCAACTTCCATGGCGCTATTTACTCTTTACCCCCTACATTTAGCCTATATCAACCGAGGGACTTCTCATTATGATGATTATCTTTATCTTCAACCGAATATCAGGTACTTTTCCCTCTCTCTTTTCTATTTTCCTTGTTTACATCTCTTGTTCTCCGATTGTGATCCTCCATTGGGACCCGTACTAGATCGCAAATGGCGGATTCTGTTTCCCCCTTCCACAAACAAAATTTGCTTCAGAAACCTTCAAAGGAGGTGTGTTCTTTCGATAATTCCGACATCGCAGCCCTACGAGCTTCCGGTGCCTTTCCCGCCGGGACAATCTTCCGTCCATTCGACCGAGAGGTCCGATCGGATTTTTGTTCCGATGAATGGGTCTGCTTTTTTGCCTACCCTTTCTCCATAGTACTTCGATACCCGTTTTCACCTTTTATTTCTCGTTTCTTCGAACTTACTGGCCTTAGCTTTGCCCAAATCATGCCCATGGTTTGGCGTATATTAGTTACCTTGGAAGGAATTAAGGCTCGCCATATGCCTGACCTGTGCATCGAAGATTTGCCGATGGCTTATCGTTTAAGATCTCATGGTTCCAGCCGATTCCTTTTATTCTCTATTTCCAAAGATCCTCTCATCCTTAAAGCTACCAAGAACGAGGATAAGTGGACAAGAAAATTCTTCTTTGTGAAAAGAGACTCCATTGATAAGGGTTTTGACCTCCCTAAAAGATGGTTGACTTCTGGTAGGACTTAGGGTTTTAGGAATATCCCCAATCATATCCCAAACCTCCATCCTGAACCAATATCCTGATGTGTCTATTTCCTTTCTTGCAGCAAACTTCAAGGAACTAGCTCCCCCTAGTGCTGAATCAGAAGGAAGAATAAAAGAAATCTACAAGCTTCCAGAGGGTGAAAGAACCTTTAACCTGCTACTCACAAGCTCAAGTCAAAGATCAAGTTCGAACATGTCTGGTAAGCATATTTTCAGGAATTATCTTTATATTAAATCGATTATTTTTTTTAGAGGTATAATAAGCCTAAAACATCTTCCCTTGTGTAGTGCCAGTTATTAACCTCGATGGCTTCCAACTCGACGAGTTGGATAGCTACTCTAGCCTCGCGCCTACCAAGCAAGAATCCAATCCAAAGTCATCCGTCACACCGAAGCCTACCAGCTCGAAGACCACCACTGCTCCCAAAGCTCCTCCGGCATCCCGTACCCGGGCCTCTAGTTCCCGAAAGAGAAAAGAAGTTGAACCTCCCGCTACACTTCACGAGTTCCCATTTGAGAACCATGGGTTTACTGAATCCAGCAAATTTATGACCGGCTTCCTTAACCAGGTTAGTATCCTGACCTGTATCCTGCACCATATGCTAAGTAGAAATGTTCATTTAGAATAATGCCTGTTTCTTTACCTTGCAGGGCCTTGAACGCCTAGTATTCCTTTATGAGGACACATGTGGTTTAAACGTCATGCTAGAAAGCAAACTAAAGAAGGCTGAAGCTACCATCATGGATCAAGCAGCAATCGCCACCGCCAAATCTGAACACTACGAAGCTAAGTATAAGGCCATGACCCAAGATCACCAAGCTGCCATCCAAAAGATCACCCAAGAGGCTCAAGCTAAGTCTGACGCAGTCCAGGTTCAGCATGAACAAGATATGGCTTCATACCGGGAGAGCCTTAAGAATTCAGTCATCATCTCCCTCCTCCAGGCCAGACTGAAAATGGCTTACGGAGCTAGGGCTTTGGGCGTTGAATGCCCCTCATGGAACATCAAAGCCTGGGAGATGAAATTGAAAGATCTTGGCGGCAATCCGGTGGAGCCCCCTTCAAAACCTGTCGCAGAGGAGCCCACCAAGGTAACCGAGAAGGTGGATGATGCTGGTGCCTCAAAGGATGCCGGTGGTGATTCTGGAGAGAATGCTGATGGAAAGGATGCTGCTGATGATGCTGAGAAGAATGTTGGAAAGGATACCGGTAGATGTTTTGGTCAAAAATTACCGAGGCAATTTAGTGATCAAATTAGTAATGTGAGGTAGTGTGCTAACAAGTTTATGGAAAATATGCTTGTTGAATTATTTAGAAAATCAGTATTCAGGATACGGCTCAGGATATTGAGCTGTATCTGCGATCAAACAGTGAGCAAATAATAAGCAAAAAGTAAGGGAGACGACACGAGATGTACAAGGAAAGCCCTTGATCAATCTAGATCGCCGGCATAAAACCTCGGGAGCTGACAATCGCAGCTGCCTTGTTCTTCTTATTGCTTTAAACTTCAGGATACAGTGCAGGATATCAACCAGATCTCTTAGTGTTACAATGAATTCGTGTGAGAGTACAATTTGCAAGAGAGCAAGTGTTGGTGTGTAGTGAGTGTGATTGCAGTGAAATTGTTGTGTCCTATTCGATCTGGTGTTCCTCCTATTTATAGTAACGAAATACAAACAAATATCCCTATAAATATGGGATGCTCCGAATATTCCATCACGAACGTTGTAGACCGAGTAATAAGGCTTCAACGTCTTTCTTTGAACGGTTTGGACCGAGTCTTCCGCAGAACAAGTCTTTATGAACGTTGCTAGCTTCCAACCCCTGTACCTGCACGTAATCCGTTAGTGATCCTGAGGATACCATTCAGGATATTACCAATACCCTGAATCCGCACCCCGGATATGAACAGATATTATTTAATCAAGATAAAACCTAAGATATTTCTCAGGATATGAGCTCAGAAATTAGCCCACAACAATTGTCCCCAAAAATGTTACCGTTTAGTATCCTCATTACTAACGGTTACATTTTTTTACGCAAACCGAGGCAATTAAGAGATAAGACCTGTGATGTGACCGTTTGCAACTACCCAGCCTATATCTACTCATCATACCCTATATCTTCTCATCCTCATCTTCTTTTTTAATCATAATCGACAAGGAAAAAGGTACATTTTCTCTCTATCTTTCATACTTTTCTTCATCTTTTCTCTCCGGCGAAAAATTCAGTCGATCAAATGCCGCGCCAAACAAGATCCAGTTCAGGTGACTCGGCCCCTACGTTCTACCAACAAAACCTTCTCCAAGAACCGGAGAAGGAAGCCTGTACCTTTGATAGTGCCCACCTGTCTGCCTTAAAATCCTCCGGTATCTTCCCGGAAGGAACCATATTTAGACCGTTTGACCGTGAAATCCGGTCAGATATGGTTTCCAACGAGTGGATTTGCTTTAGTGCTTTCCCTTTTACCCTAGGGCTTCGATTCCCCTTTCCGGATTTCATCACCGAGTTCTTTAATATCACAAAAATCTCTTTTAGCCAAACAATGCCAATGCTCTGGCGTGTCTTAACTGTTCTTGACCAGATCAAGAGAAACCATATTCCTGATCTTTCCATCCATGATCTCCCCCTGGCTTACAAGCTTAGATGCCACGGATCATGTAGATTTCTGTTTTATTCTACTTCCGGTGACCCATTGATACTTCGTGCCACCAAGAACGAGGATGGTTGGCAATCCAAGTTTTTCTTTGTAAAAAGGGACTCAATCCCTGGTGGGACGGAATATCCGTTACAGTGGTTGAAAAAGGGTAGGATTTAGGGTTTAAGAATGATCCTGTCGCTTATCCTGTTCCATATCCTGAACTAACTTATCTTCTTTATTATGCAGCTGATTTCAGGAAGATTGCTCCTCCTCTTGCCAATTCTCAAGAAAGAATAGACGCCATTAGACTTCTCCCAGAGGCAGAAAGAAGTTTCAACCCCTCTCCACCAACTCCAAGTCCTATTTCAAGTGCCAACATGTCTGGTAAGGATCCTGCAAGATATCCTGCACACATATGCTTCTTATATGTTATTTATAGGAGGGATTTAGAATTTACTCCCTGTGTGCAGACTCCAGCAAAGTCCCAGTCTATCTAGACCTGGATGAACTTGACAGCTATCCAACTCCAGCCATAGTCAAGAAGGAGACTCCTGCTACCACCAGCTCCAAGCCACTCCCGGCTCCCAAGACCAATCCAAGAACCCGTGCTTCCGCAGCGAAAAAGAGAAAGGGCCTTGAGGTCAGTACTCCAGGCTCTGAAGGGTTCTCCTATGATGAGCTCAGCTTCTCCGACTCCTTAGAGCCAATGACATCCTTCCTCAACAAGGTAATATCCTGCCGCATATCCTTCATGTATATCCTGCACATATATCCTGCACGTATATCCTAACAGGATATCCTGGTAGGACGTCTTAGTCAGCATATATTCTAACCCCATACCTGTGATCAATGTACAGGGCCTCCAGCATTTGCTCCACTTGTACAATGACGCTTGTGGTACTATGGCACTTCATGAAGCCAGGATCAAGCAGCTTGAGAGCACCGTTGCCGACCAAGGTGCTATCGCCGAAGCAAAGAGCCGGCACTATGAAAGCTTGCTAAAGAAGGTCACCCAAGATGCTGAGGTCAAACTTGCCAGTGTTCAAATGGACCATGATCAGGCCTTAATCAGCTTTCGAGAGGGAGTCAAGGCTTCTGCTATCGTCTCCCTGCTACAAGCACGCATCAAGATGGCCTACGAGGCCAAGGAGACAGGCCTTGTTTGTCCATCTTGGCCAGTTGAATCCTGGGTGGCCAAGTTGAAGGAGCTTGGAGGCAAAGCTGTGCCACTTCCTGCTGAAGCCGGTGAGTCTTCCAAGTCAACGGAGGTAGTGGTCCAAGCTGGAGAGAAGAAGGATGCTGGAGGTGATGCTGAGATGGACATTGGTCAGGATGCTGCGCAGGATGCTGGTAAAAATGCTGGAGCAGAGAAGTCTGAGAAGGTTGGAGGCGATGCCGCTGTGTGAGGGCATTTAGGTTGGCGATGACGGATATACGTGCCAAGGCCAGAGCCCACCTTTTTGATTTTGAATGTTGGTTTGTAGTCCCATAAACAATTTACTTTTCCGCACTTTACTTTTCCGTACCTGAACAATTTATATTTCCTGCATGCTTTTTGAACAATACAACAGTTGAAGGTGGATGGGTCTCGGTTTGAGATGAAGCCCTCAACTGTTGGGTGAATATGGTTATGAACTACTAGTGCTCTTAGTGGATGGGCCTTGTTTTGAGGTGAAACTAAGAGCACATCTTTTGATATGTTAATAATATAACTACTTTCTTTTGACTTTATTATTGTTGTCATTAACATACGAATTTTACTTGTGAAAATTGTTTGTTTTGAACATATATCATAAATGTATCCTGGGGGATATCCTGAAAGATATTTTGAAAAGGATATTGAAATATAACCCATAAATTGTCCAAATAAAAAGGAGGGATCATACCAGAGATTCTTAGAGAATTAGTTCCAATCCTTTATCATAAATTTGTCCCCAGTGCATATTTATAAACTTGGATCCATCCTTCGGATTAGAATAATGTGTGTCCCCTGCGTTTGACAAAGACACAAATGTGTTTACCTTTTGGCTCGAATGAATTCCGAATGCCCAAGGGCAGAACCCCCGATATCCTGAGAAGAATCCTTAGCATATTGGGGATAAACCCTGATATCTGGGGATAAACCCTGAATTTCATGCGCTACAGGCGAGAGTGTAAAAACTCCTAGACTTAGAAAGGTGAAAACCTTTAAACCTTTGAGAGTATGAAAATACTCTTTCGTGAGAGAGGGTGATCAATCCTCATATACCTTTAGAATCCAGGATATAGCCAACAGTAACGAAATTGTCAGCCACTTTTACATGAACTGGTCCCGCTACCTTGAACTACACCTAGATAACTTGCGCTCCAGGCGAGGTGTTTAAACCCAATTCGAAAGAAAGGTGAATACCTTTAAACCTGTGAAGGGATCAGGATCCCTTAAACGTGAGAGAGGGGGCCAATCCTCTAATCTTTCGACTTATCCTGAGTATATATCCTGGAGCTATATCCTGAAACATATCCTGCAAAACAGTTCTAAACTAAGGTGGGTGTTAGCTTGGCTAACACCCCTCCGATGCTTAAGTCAGTATTGGGTTCAAGATAATAAACAAATATGTTTTAAAGAGATAGAACACATACCATTCCGAGATAGAAAACAAATTCTACTCTTACTTGAAATAGAGCTTCAAATGTATTGCATTCCAGGATCTTGGTAGCATATCCCCTTCCACATTCCTGAGTCGATACGCTCCTTTCCCTGCTTCTGACTCGACTTCATAAGGTCCTTCCCATTTCGGAGCTAGCTTGCCATCGGCAGGATTAGTGGTGTTTTGAAAAGCCTTTCTCAGCACCCAATCACCAACTCGAAATCTTCTAGTCCTTATGTTCTTATTGTATGCTCTGGATATTCTTTGTTGATATGCTGCTATCCTCAGCCTTGCTGCATCTCTTTTTTCATCTATAGTATCCAGATCCTGACATAAGACTTCAGGATTCTGTTCAGGATCTTGTAGCATAGATCTTGCAGTAGGTATCGTCATTTCTGTTGGAATCATTGCCTCTGCTCCAAATACCAAGGAAAACGGGGTTTGGCCAGTTGCATTCTTCACCGTTGTCCTATCAGCCCACAAAACAAAGGGTAACTCTTCCGCCCATCTTCCTTTCTTGGCTCCAAGTCTCTTCTTTAAGTTATTGACTATTATCTTGTTCGAGGATTCAGCTTGTCCATTCGCTTGAGGATGTACCGGAGTAGATGTGATCATTTTGATTCCCCAACTTTTGCAAAAGTCAGTAGTCCTTTTGCTTATAAACTGGGACCCATTATCACAAATGATCTCAGCTGGTACTCCAAACCTAGTCAGGATATTCCTCTTTATGAAGGATACTACTTCTTGGTCTCTTACTTGAACGAATGCTTCAGCCTCGACCCACTTAGAGAAATAATCCGTCATTGCTAACATAAATACTTTTCCTCCCGGAGCCTTTGGTAACTTCCCTACTATATCCATCCCCCACTTCATGAATGGCCAAGGGGAAACTACAGGATATAGTGGTTCAGCTGGTTGATGTAGTATGTTACTATGCCTTTGACATGCATCACATCTTCGAGCATATTCTGCAGCATCTTTTCTCATTGTTGGCCAAAAGTATCCTGTCCTCAATACTTTCGAGAATAATGATCTGCCCCCAGTGTGATTACCACAGTCCCCTTCATGTATATCCTGAAGTACTTCTTTGGCTTCATGATCCTCCAAGCACCTTAAATATGGTCCTGCAAGAGATTTCTTGTATAGAATATTATTTATAATAGTGAATCGTGATACCTTCATCCTAAATGCCTTAGGATTTTCATTTTCGGGGATGTGTCCATCTTTAAGATATTTCAGAATTGGAGTTGTCCAGGATTCAGGATCCTGTTCAGGATATTCCACTCCAGGATCCCGAATATCCGCTACTTCTTTATCCTGAGGATTCGTTGCAGGATATAAAACATGTATTATTGGTATTTGGGTCCCTTCCGGTATCCTGACTGATGATCCCAGATTTGCTAAGGCATCCGCTTCAGCATTATCCTCTCTTGGTACCTGTTCAAGTGTAAAAACATCGAAATATCCTGCTAATTTTTTGAGAATATCGAGGTATTCGATTAACTTCTCACCCTTAACTGCATAGGATCCATTAAAATGATTAGTAATTAACAAGGAGTCAACATATACTTGCAAATTCTTGATATTCATACTTTTAGCTAGTTCTAATCCTGCAATTAAAGCTTCATATTCTGCCTCATTATTGGTAGCAGGAAATTCACACCTAATAGCCTGGGGTAATATGTCCCCCTGTGGCGATTTTAGTAGTATTCCCAATCCTACTCCTCTTATATTAGATGCACCATCAGTATATAATGTCCAGGATCCTGAGGATTCTCCTAATTGTTGAACTTCTAGGTCTGCCTCATCCTGGATGTCACTACTAAAATCAGCCACAAAGTCAGCTAAAGCCTGAGACTTTATGGCATTCCTAGGTTCATATACTAAATCATAGGCACTTAACTTTACCGACCACTTAGCCATCCTGCCTGACATCTCTGGTTTTCTAAGCACATTCTTGACAGGATAATTAGTTTTAACATGAATCCTATGAGTCTCAAAATAATGTCTAAGTTTTGTTGATGCCATGACTAATGCTAGTATTAATTTTTCTAAGTGAGAATACCTAGTTTCAGCATCTAACAAACTTTTGCTAACATAATAAACAGGATATTGCTGACCTTCATGGTCCTTTACAAGGACGGCACTTACAGCGTTCCCTGATACCGCGAGGTATAGGGATAATGGTTCACCATTCTCAGGCTTCATTAGTAGAGGTGCGGTTGAAAGATATTGCTTTAACTCCCGTAGGGCCGCTTCGTGCTTCTCACCCCACTCGAATTTTTTGTTCTTCTTCAGGATATCATAAAAATCTTTGCATTTCTCTGAGGATCTTGAGATAAATCTGTTTAATGCTGCCACTCGCCCCGTTAATCGTTGAACATCTTTCATATTTGAGGGTGATTTAATATCCAAGATGGCTTTGATCTGCTCCGGGCTTGCTTCTATTCCTCTTTTGGTCACCATATATCCAAGAAATTTTCCTGCCCCCACTCCAAAATGGCACTTAGCAGGATTCAGCTTCATATTATACTGATCCAGGATATCAAACGCTCCTTTAATATCCTGGAGGTGATCCTGAGCTTTCTTTGACTTTACTACCATATCGTCAATGTATACTTCCATGGTGTCCCCCAGTTTGTCTTTGAACATCATGTTTACCAATCTTTGGTATGTTGCACCTGCATTTTTCAAACCAAAAGGCATAGCTGTGTAACAATAAATACCTGTTGGCGTCATGAAGGCAGTATCCTCCTGGTCAGAAGGCTCCATTTGGATCTGTTGAAATCCTGAGGATGCATCCATGAAAGTCAGCATTTCATGCCCAGCAGTGGCATCTACCATCGCATCAATATGGGGAAGAGGAAATGGGTCTTTAGGACAAGCTTTATTCAAGTCTGTGTAATCCACACAGACTCTCCATTTTCCGTTCTTCTTCTGTACCACTACCACGTTTGCTAGCCACCTTGGGAATTTGACTTCTCTAATCATTTTGGACTTCAACAATCTTTCAACTTCTTCTTGAATAATTGTATTGCGTTCAGGAGCAAACTTCCTTCTCTTTTGTTGCACTGGCTTGAATGATTTATCAATTCCAAGCTTGTGAGTGATAATATCTTTGGATATGCCTGTCATATCCTCATGCTTCCATGCAAACGTTGACATCCTGCATTTTAAAAAGTTAATTAATTGTTCTTCGATATCCTGAGGGATATTGGTTCCCACGAGCACCGAAATATCAGGATTATCCTGATCCAGGACAATTTTCTTCACATCCTGCTCCGGATCCTCCACGATATCCTGGGCCCGCGTCTTTAATTGCTATGCTGCACTAGGTTTGGTTGAGGATTTCATCGAGGATGAGTAGCATTCTTTCGCCTCCTGCTGATCGCTATCAACTTTAACAACTCCCCACGGGGTAGGTATCTTGATGCATTGGTGATATGTTGATGGCACGGCCTTCATATCATGAATCCACGGTCTTCCCAGTATAATGTTATAGCAGGATAGAGAGTCCATTACACAGAAACGTTGTATCGAGTTGACTCCTTCAACGTACACCGGCAACTTTATCTCTCCCACTGTGTTTCTGGCCTCTCCACTGAACCCAACAAGCACGGTGGACTTCGAAGTGATATCCATTGGAGATACATTCATCCTTTTAAGTGTCTCTAGTTGGATTATGTTGACGGAGCTGCCATTATCAACCAATATCCTGCGTACAAAATGGTTAGCCACATATAACGTTATTACCAGAGCATCATGGTGAGGATCCTGGACAGTATCCCTGTCATCAGCATCAAATGTGACCACTTTGTCAGTTGTGAGTGTAGTCATCCTGACAGGTTTGTCTCCCCTTTCGGCTTTAGCTTCTTTTGCATGTCTCTTTGCTGCCGAATACGAAGTCCCACAAATGTCGGATCCCCCCGAAATGAAGTTGATTATTTTGGCATCCGCGGGAGGTGAGGCTGCTCGCTCAGGATCCTTCTCAGTATCCTGACCCTTATTCTTCTTTCTTCCTAAGAGATCTTTCAAATATCCCTTGCTTAGAAGATAGCTTATCTCTTTCCTCAAAGCAATGCAGTCCTCGGTCATATGTCCGAAATCTTCATGGAAAGCACACCATTTTGATTTGTCTTTCCAATCCGCTTTTTGTTGATTCTTTCGAGGCCATCTTGCCTTGTCCCCTAGACCCTGCATGGCATACATCAATTCAGGAATGTTAACAGAAAAGCAATATTCTGATAATTCAGGATACTCTTCAGGATCCTCATCTTCGACAGCATTCACTCTCTTATTCTCATTTCTGCCATATGGCTTAGGCCGATACGACTTGAATGAGGATTCTGACTTCCTGTTAGTTGACTCATAAGTGTTGGATGAGTTCATCCTTTCTTGCATCTTTCTGTCATCTTCCAACCGAATGTATCTTAGGGCCCTGTTCCGAGCTTCATCCAGGTTCCTGCATGGGTTCATTACAAGGTCTTGGTAAAATTGAGAATCTTTTTGCAACCCCATCTTGAAAGCTTGCACAGCTGTTGCAACATCAAGATGAGGAATGTCTAGTGATTCTCGGCTAAACTTGTTCACATAATCCCTAAGGGATTCCTGAGGCCCTTGTGTTATCCTGTAGAGATCACTTGTTAATTTTTCAAAGCTCCTACTACAAGAAAACTGACTATTAAATAAATTTACTAAATGAGCAAAAGATGTAATTGAATGTGGAGGAACGTTCAAGAGCCACTTCAAAGCTGATCCTGTCAAGGTTGAACCAAAACCCTTGCACAAGCATGCTTCTTTGAGATCCGGAGGGATAGGGTTGATCTCCATCCTTTCCCTATACTGAGCAATATGCTCCTCAGGATCCGTCGTTCCGTCGTAAAGCTTCATGTTGGGGGTTTGGAACCTCTTTGGAATCTCAGCATCACAGATAGGATATCCAAAGCGAGATATCTTATGGCTATCTTGAGACACTTCCGGGATTGGCTGGACCACCCCGGGTACACTTGATATCATGTCCTTCAATTTTTGAAGTTCCCTGGTAAGTGCTGACGTCACACCTGTATCCTGCAAGGATCCACTATTGTTAGTAGCATGAGTATTATTATTATTTAATATGTTACTCGCTGGAGGATTCTGCCCATATCCTGAAGCATATCCTGAGCTCCTTATGGTCGATATCCTGACCGAGGAGGGTATTTCAGGAGTATGATTCTGAGGAAGGCTGGGCACAATATTCCCCCTGTTATCCTCTGTATACACGGCTGAACTGAAGTTCAAAGCTCTGGGTTGTAATGGAGTGACAATATCCTCAGCGGATCTGCTCGAGCCAGACTTCAGGAGTTGTATTTCCCTTAAAAGCATTTGGTTTGTTTCCTGCTGCTGTCTCATTTGTTCCTGCACACTTCCAAACAAGGTTAAAATTTCGTCGTTAGATGCTAAAACAGGGGCAGATTCTTGAACAGTGCGAGTAGGGATAATATCCTGAGGTCGTGTAGAGGCTGGCATTCTTGGAGGAGGTGGTGGAAGCACCGAACCTGTAGTAGCAGAAGTCGTAGCAGACATAGTAGAGGAACTCATGTTTGATCGTGAGGCCATTGTGGACAATGTGGCAAAAAGCTTTGAAAATAAAAAACCGATTAGCGATTTAACAAAAATCTTTAGTAAAGAGAGCACCACTTGCCCCACGGTGGGCGCCAAATTGTTTTGGTCAAAAATTACCGAAGCAATTTAGTGATCAAATTAGTAATGTGAGGTAGTGTGCTAAAAAGTTTATGGAAAATATGCTTGTTGAATTATTTAGAAAATCAGTATTCAGGATACGGCTCAGGATATTGAGCTGTATCTGCGATCAAACAGTGAGCAAATAATAAGCAAAAAGTAAGGGAGACGACACGAGATGTACGAGGAAAGCCCTTGATCAATCTAGATCGCCGGCATAAAACCTCGGGAGCTGACAATCGCAGCTGCCTTGTTCTTCTTATTGCTTTAAACTTCAGGATACAGTGCAGGATATCAACCAGATCTCTTAGTGTTACAATGAATTCGTGTGAGAGTACAATTTGCAAGAGAGCAAGTGTTGGTGTGTAGTGAGTGTGATTGCAGTGAAATTGTTGTGTCCTATTCGATCTGGTGTTCCTCCTATTTATAGTAACGAAATACAAACAAATATCCCTATAAATATGGGATGCTCCGAATATTCCATCACGAACGTTGTAGACCGAGTAATAAGGCTTCAACGTCTTTCTTTGAACGGTTTGGACCGAGTCTTCCGCAGAACAAGTCTTTGTGAACGTTGCTAGCTTCCAACCCCTGTACCTGCACGTAATCCGTTAGTGATCCTGAGGATACCATTCAGGATATTACCAATACCCTGAATCCGCACCCCGGATATGAACAGATATTATTTAATCAAGATAAAACCTAAGATATTTCTCAGGATATGAGCTCAGAAATTAGCCCACAACAGTAGAGATGTCACGATGAAGGAGGGAGCTGACCCTTAAATGCAGCGACGTGGGCGATGATGGATATATGTGCTGAGACCGGAGCCCACTTTTAAAAATTTCATGGCTATGGTCTGTAGAACAATTTACATTTCCTGTCTTTGAACAATTTATATTTCCTGCATTAGAACAATATGATGACCAAAGGTGGATGGGTCCTAGGTTTTAGGATGAAGCCCTTGGTCATCAGTTAGTATAATCCGTTTTGAATATCGTAACGGTCGAAGGTGGACAGGTTTCGTTTTGAGATAAAACCTTCAACCGTTATGTAGGTATGGTAAAAACTAAACGTGCTTTTGGCGGATGGGCCTTGGTTTGAGGTGAAACCAAAAGCACAACTTTTGACTTGTTAATAATATAACTATCTCTTGACTTATTTGTTGTTGCCTTTTAATTTCTGTCATGAATTCCTTAACGCAGATTTTAGCTTTGCAAAATATACTCAGTGATATATTATGAAAACTTTTATTAAATAAAACTTCCAAAAATTCAATCAACTTTAGAGAAAATTTTTCAAAGAATAAAAGAAAGTTCAATTTCCAAAACCTGTTTTGACAATTCTTGCTTGATCAAAGTTTCAAACCAGTACCAACGTCAAATAACTTAATCAAATATCCTGAAAAGTATTTCAAAAATATATTTCAAAAATATATTCCGACAATTTATCCTAATCAGGATGTTTAACCTTTTACCAAACATAGTACTGTTAAAAACTTAAACAACGTTTACAAAGGAAAGATCATACAAGGAATAGGGTATAACCCTATTTTTAAACTTCAATCCCCTTGTAACTCTTCCAATAAAGATGTCCCCTGTCTAAGACACTCAGTGTATTAGGTCCAAGCTTTATCCTTTGAGCTTTACACAATTGCCTCAGTAGGGATGTCCCCTGTGCACAATGTCTTCGAATACTTAGAAATCTTTTGGTCATCAATTCCAATTGTATAGACAATTTTTCATGTTACAGGGGTAAAACCCAAAAATGTACTGGAGATAAATCCCCCGTATCCTGGGGGAAATCCCAAATTTTCGTGCGCTACAGGCGGGAGTGTATAAACTCCAAGGCTTAGAAAGGTGAAAACCTTTAACCCTTAGAGAGTATGAAAATACCCTTTCGTGAGAGAGGGTGATCAATCCTCATATACCTTTAGGATTCAGGATATAGCCAATAGTAACGGAATTGTCAGCCACTTTTACATGGACTGGTCCCGCCACCTTGAACTATTCCCGAATAACTTGCGCTCCAGGCGGGGTGTTTAAACCCAATTCGGAAGAAAGGTGAATACCTTTAAACCTGTGAAGGGATCAGGATCCCTTATACGTGAGAGAGGGGGTCAATCCTCTAATCTTCCGAAGTATCCTGAGTGAGCATCCCGGAGCATATACTGCAAAACATCCTTAAACTAAGGTGGGTGTTAGCTTGGCTAACACCCCTCCGATGCTTAAGTCAGTATTGGGTTCTAGATAATAAACAAATATATTTAAAAGAGATAGAATACATACCATTCTGAGATAGAAATTAAATTCTATTCTTACTTGAAATAGAGCTTTAAGTATATTGCATTCCAGGATCTTGGTAGCATATCCCCCTCCATATCCTTGAGTCGGTATGCACCTTTTCCTGATTCTGATTCAATCTCATATGGTCCTTCCCATTTCGGAGCCAGCTTTCCATCAGCAGGATTGGTAGTATTCTGAAAAGCTTTTCTTAACACCCAATCTCCAACTCTGAACCTTCTAATCCTTATATTCTTGTTGTATGTTCTGGATATCCTTTGTTGATATGCCGCCATTCTTAGCCGTGCTGCATCTCGTGTCTCATCAATAGTATCCAGCTCCTGGCATAGGACTTCAGGATTCTGCTCAGGATTCCAGAGGTTGGATCTTGCTGTGGGTACCACCATTTCTGTCGGGATCACTGCTTCTGCTCCAAATACTAAGGAAAACGGGGTTTGACCAGTTGCATTTTTTACCGTCGTTCTATCAGCCCACAAAACAAAGGGTAATTCTTCTGCCCATCTCCCTTTCTTGGCCCCTAATCTTTTCTTCAAGTTGTTGACAATTATCTTGTTTGAAGATTCAGCTTGTCCATTTGCTTGAGGATGTACAGGAGTAGACGTAATCATTTTGATTCCCCAACTCTTGCAAAAGTCAGTAGTCCTCTTACTTATAAACTGAGAACCATTGTCACAGATTATCTCGGCTGGTACTCCGAATCTGGTCAGGATATTTCTCTTTATGAAGGATACCACTTCTTGATCCCTAACTTGGACAAATGCCTCGGCTTCAACCCATTTGGAGAAATAATCTGTCATTTCCAACATAAAAACCTTCCCTCCTGGAGCCTTTGGAAGCTTTCCCACTATATCCATCCCCCACTTCATAAATGGCCAAGGGGAAACAATAGGATATAATGGTTCAGCAGGCTGATGCAGTATGTTACTATGTCTTTGACATGCATCACATCTTCGAACATATTCTGTGGCATCTTTCCTCATTGTCGGCCAATAATATCCTGTCCTTAATACTTTTGAGAATAATGATCTGCCCCTAGTATGGTTACCACAATCCCCTTCATGTATATCTTGAAGTACTTCTTTTGCTTCAGGATCCTCCAAGCACCTCAAATACGGTCCTGCAAGAGATTTCTTGTATAAAACATTATTTATAATAGTGAATCGTGATACCTTCATCCTAAATGCCGTAGGATTTTCATTTCCGGGGATGTGTCCTTCCTTGAGATATCTCATGATTAGAGTCGTCCAGGATTTAGGATCCTCTTCAGGATACCCTGCTCCAGGATCCTGAATACCCACTACTTCTTTATCATGAGGATTCGTTGCAGGATACAAGATATGTAATATTGGTATTTGGGTTCCTTACGGTATTCTTATCGATGATCCCAGATTTGCTAAGGCATCTGCTTCAGCATTATCCTCTCTTGGTACCTGTTCAAGTGTAAAAACATCGAAATATCCTGCTAATTTTTTGAGAACATCAAGGTATCCGATTAATTTCTCACCCTTAACTGCATAGGATCCATTAAAATGGTTAGTGATTAACAAGGAGTCAACATACACTTGCAAATTCTTGATACTCATATTCCTAGCCAACTCTAATCCTGCAACTAATGCCTCATACTCTGCTTCATTATTAGTAGCAGGAAATTCACATCTAATAGCCTGGGGTAATATGTCCCCCTGTGGCGATTTTAGTAGTATACATAATCCTACTCCTCTTACATTAGATGCACCATCTGTATATAACGTCCAGGATCCTGAGGATTCTCCTAACTGTTGGACTTCTAGGTCAACCTCATCCTGAATGTCACTACTGAAATCAGCCACAAAGTCAGCTAAAACTTGAGACTTTATGGCATTTCTAGGTTCATATACTAAATCATAAGCACTCAACTTTATTGACCACTTAGCCATCCTGCCTGACATTTCTGGTTTCCTAAGCACATTTTTGACAGGATAATTTGTTTTAACATGAATTCTATGTGTCTCAAAGTAATGTCTAAGCTTCGTTGATGCCATAACTAATGCTAGTATTAATTTTTCTAAATGAGAATATCTAGTTTCAGCATCTAACAAACTTTTACTAACATAATAGACAGGATATTGCTGACCTTCATGGTCTTTTATAAGAACGACACTTACAGCATTCCCTGATACAGCGAGGTATAGGGATAGTGGTTCACCATTTTCAGGCTTCATCAATAGAGGTGCAGTCGAGAGATATCGCTTCAAATCCTGCAAGGCTGCTTCAAGCTTTGCTCCCCATTCGAACTTCTTATTCTTCTTGAGGATATCATAGAATTCCTTGCATTTTTCTGAGGATCTTGAAATAAATCTGGTCAATGCTGCTACTCGGCCTATTAACCGTTGAACATCCTTCATATTCGAGGGTGATTTTATATCTAGGATAGCTTTAATCTACTCCGGGCTTGCCTCTATCCCCCTTTTCATCACCATATATCCTAGAAAGTTTCCTGCCCCCACTCCGAAATGGCACTTAGCAGGATTTAGCTTCATGTTGTATTGATCCAGGATATCAAATGCTCCCTTGATATCCTGGAGGTGATCCTCAGCCTTTCTAGATTTTACTACCATATCGTCAATATATACCTCAATGGTGTCCCCCAGCTTATCTTTGAACATCATATTCACCAATCTCTGGTATGTTGCACCTGCATTTTTCAAACCGAAAGGCATAGTAGTATAGCAATAAATACCTGTTGGTGTCATGAAAGCAGTATCCTCCTGGTCCGAAGGCTCCATTTGAATCTGCTTAAATCCTGAGGATGCGTCCATGAACGTTAACATCTCATGCCCAGCAGTAGCATCCACCATTGCATCGATATGAGGAAGGGGGAACGGATCTTTAGGACAAGCCTTATTCAAGTCTGTGTAATCTACACAGACTCTCCATTTCCCATTTTTCTTCTGCACTACGACCACATTTTCCAACCATCTTGGAAACTTGACTTCTCTGATCATTTTGCACTTTAACAATCTTTCAACTTCCTCTTGGATGATTATATTTCGCTCAGGAGCAAACTTCCTTCTTTTTTGCTGAACAGGCTTGAATGACCTGTCAATTCCAAGCTTGTGAGTAATAATGTCTTTGGATATACCTGTCATATCCTCATGCTTCCATGCAAACGTTGACATCCTACAGTTCAAAAAGTTAGTTAATTGTTCTTCAATATCCTGAGGGAGATTGGTTCCTACGAGCACCGAGATATCAGGATTATCCTGATCCAGGATAACTTTCTTCATATCCTGCTCTGAAGCCTCCACAATATCCCGGGCCCGCATCTTTAATTGCTATGCTGGATCAGGCTTGGTTGAGGATTTCATTGAGGATGAGTAGCATTCCTTCGCCTCCTGCTGATCACTATCAACTTTGACGAACCCCCAAGGAGTTGGAATCTTGATGCATTGGTGATAAGTCGAAGGCACAGCCTTCATGTCAGGGATCCACAGCCTGCCCAGTATGATGTTATAGCAGGATAAGGAGTCCATTACACAGAAGCGTTGTATCGAGTTGACCCCTTCAACATATACTGGTAATTTTATCTCTCCTACAGTATTTCTAGCTTCTCCACTGAAACCAACGAGCACAGTGGACTTCGAAGTAATGTCCATCGGAGATACATTAATCCTTTTCAATGTTTCCAGCTGAATTATATTGATAGAACTACCGTTGTCCACCAATATCCTGCGTACAAAATGGTTAGCCACATATAATGTTATTACTAAAGCATCAAGGTGAGGATCCTGAACAGTATCCCTGTCATCACTATCGAAAGTGATCACTTTATCAGTTGTGAGGGTAGTCATCCTGACTGGTTTGTCTCCCCTTTCACTCTTAGCTTCCTTTGCATGTCTCTTAGCCGCCGAATACGAAGTCCCACAAATGTCGGATCCTCCTGAAATAAAGTTAATTATCTTGGCATCTGCTGGGGGTGATGCTGCTCGTTTAGGATCCTTCTCGGGATCCTGCCCTCTATTCTTCTTTCTTCCCAGCAAGTCCTTCAGATACCCTTTGCTTAACAGGTAACTTATTTCTTTCCTTAAAGCAATGCAATCCTCGGTCATATGTCCGAAGTCTTCATGGAAGGCACACCATTTGGATTTATCCTTCCAATCAGCTTTCTGCTGGTTCTTTCGAGGCCACCTAGCTTTGTCCCCTAAACCCTGCATAGCATACATTAACTCAGGTATATTAACAGAAAAGCAGTATTCAGACAAGTCAGGATATTCTTCAGGATCCTCGTCTTCAACAACATTCACTTTCTTGTTATCATTTATGCCATATGGCTTGGAGCGATATGGCTTATATGAGTATTCTGATTTCCTGTTGGTTGATTCATAAGTTGAGGTAGAATTCATCCTCTCTTGCATCTTCTTGTCAACTTCCAAACGGATGTATCTCGAAGCCCTGTTACGAGCTTCGTCGAGATTCCTGCAGGGATTCATTACAAGATCCTGATAAAACTGAGAATCCTTTTGTAACCCCATCTTAAAAGCTTGCACAACTGTTGCAACATCAAGATGTGGGATGTCCAAGGATTCTCGACTGAACTTGTTCACATAATCCCTCAAGGATTCCTGAGATCCTTGAGTTATCCTGTAAAGGTCACTGGTTGGTTTCTCAAAACTCCGACTACAAGAAAATTAACTGTTAAATAAATTAACCAAATGAGAAAACGAAGTAATTGAGTGAGGAGGAACATTTAACAGCCATTTTAAGGCTGTTCCTGTCAGGGTAGATCCTAAACCCTTGCACAAGCATGCTTCCTTGAGCTCCGGAGGGATAGGGTTAATCTCCATTCTTTCCCTATACTGGGCAATATGCTCTTCAGGATCCGTAGTCCCGTCATACAGTTTCATGTTGGGAGTCTGAAATCTTTTTGGGATTTCAGCATCACAGATGGGATACGCAACGCGGGATATCCTGTGGCTGTCTTGGGATACTTCCGGAATTGGCTGGACCACTCCAGGTACACTGGATATCATGTCCTTCAATTTTTGGAGCTCCCTGGTAAATGTTGACGTCATACCTGCATCCTGCAAAGACCCATTGTTGTTAATAGCAAGAATATTATTATTTGACACATTACCGGTCTGAGGATTTTGGCCATATCCTAAAGCATATCCTGAACTCCTCACAGTCGACATCCTGACCGAGGAGGGTATCTCAGGGGTATGATTCTGAGAATCGCTTGGGACGATATTCCCCCTGTTATCCTCAGTGTAAACTGCGGAACTGAAGTTCAAATCCCTGGGCTGTATAGGAGTGACAGTTTCTTCAGTAGGTCTACTCGAGCTAGCTTTTAAGAGTTGTATTTCTCTTAACAGCATTTGGTTAGTTTCCTGTTGTCTTGGTCAAAAATTACCTAAGCAATTTAGTGATCAAATTAGTTACGTGAGGTAGTGTGCTAAAATTTATATGTGAAAAATGTGTTAGCCAAATTTGTTGTGAAAACAGTTTCAGGATACGGCTCAGGATATAAAGTTGTATCTATGATCAAACAATGAGCGAAAATGTAAAGGTTGACACGTGATGTACGAGGAAAGCCCTTGATCAATCTAGATCGCCGGCATAAAACCTCGGGAGCTGACAATCGCAGCTGCTTGTTCTTCTATTGCTTCAAATATCAGGATACAGTGCAGGATGTGGTGCGGATCGACTATGTGTTACAATGTAATTCGAATACAAGTGTTGTGTGTTGTGTGTAGTGTTTGCGATGAGCTAGAGAGAAAGTGTTTGAAAATATGTAAGTTGAGTGCCTTAATCTGATCCGCCCCCATCTATTTATAGTAAAACAAACGTAACTAACTATCCTACATAACCGGGATCCAACGAATATTCCTTAGTTGAACGTTGGAGACCTGGTCTTTCGGGCTCAACGTCTCTCCTTTAACAAATACGCCCGAGTCTTGAGGAGATGGAGTCCACTTGACCGTTGGCAAGTCCCAGTCTTTAACCTGCACGTGATTAATTCGATATACCTTAGGATATCACCCAGGATGTTAGCAATATCCCCGTCCAGTATCCTGATCATAGATAAACAATAAAAAGCAGGATATAGTTCAAGATATGTATGCTTAGAAAATGAGCCATAACAATTGTCCCCAAATATATCGGTTGGTATACCAATCCAACGGATATATTTCAAAAGTCTTATCCCATAATTCAAGGCATTTAAAACGAAGCGACAGTCGAGATCACATCGTAACCTCCAACACGCTTTTTGCTCAATGGAGATCCATAATGCCCCTATATCTTCTCTCTTCTTGTTTGAAAAGCAGATATCTTCAACAGAGCCTTCAGGTAATTCTCCATTTCTCATTTACTTTCTATCAATTTTCCTTGCCTCATTCGTAATGGATGCCGAGACCTTCACCCAGCAGAATCTCCTCAAAAATCCCGAAAAGGAGGTCTGTGCTTTTGACAACGCAGACATTGCGGCTTTGAGAGCTTCCGGCGCTTTCCCTGATAACACGGTCTTTAGACCGTTCGATCGGTCAATTCGATCAGATGTTTCTTCCACTGATTGGGTTTGCTTTCCGGCATTCCCTTTATCACTAGGTCTTCGATACCCTTTTCCCGAATTCATGATACAATTCTTCCGAACCACCGGCATCTCTTTTGCTCAAACCATTGCCCCGATCTCTGCATCGAGGATCTGCCTATTGCTTATCGCCTCCGATACCATGGCTCTAGCCGGTTCTTGCTTTTCTCGACCTCTAGCAAACCCCTTATTCTTAAAGCCACCAAAAACGAAGACGGATGGCAACGCAAGTTTTTCTTTGTCAAACGAGACTCCATTACTGAGGGTGCCAACCTTCCGGTGGAGTGGTTAACCACCAGTAGGGTCATAAATATTCTCATGGACCGTTTGGTTTTTATCTTCTACTAATATCCATCTTTTTGATCCTTACGCAGTGAATTTTAAAGGAAGTAGCACTCCCTACCGCTGAATCAGAAGAAAGAATCAACACTGTTTACCAATTACCTGCAATAGACAGGACTTTCACCACACACGTCCCGAGTTCCAGTTAATACTCGTCATCTGAAATGTCTGGTAAGGATTACTTTTTTTAAAATAATTAGCTAACACGGTATAATAATAAAATAAAGAGTAATAATGATGTGAAACTTTCCCCTTTATGCAGCACCAACCAAGATCCCTGAAGTCTTTAACCTTGACGAGTTGGACAATTATTCTGATCAGGTTCAGGTCAAGAAGGAACCTAGTCCCAAGGCCATAGCCTCATCCAAACCCAGCAATTCCAAAGCAATAATTATTCCCAAACCTTCACCGGCTACCAAGCCCCGGAGTTCAAGTTCCCGAAAAAGGAAAGAGCCTGATTCCCCTGTCATTTCTGAGACATTTCCTTATGAGAAGCACGGGTTCATTGAAGCTAGCGGGTTTATGACTTCCTTTCTTAACCAGGTTAGTATTCTCATATTACATCCTGCGGCTTACATCATTTACAAAGATTTATCAATATTAATACATGTCCTCTTACCTTCGTAGGGTCTTGAGCGTCTAGTTCACCTATATCAAGAATCCTGCAGGCTTAACAAGACGCTTGAATCCAAGCTAAAGGAAGCAGAAATCACAATCTCCGATCAAGGCATGATTGCAGCCGCCAAATCTCGTCATTACGAGGAGAAATTCAAAGCTATGATTCAAGAACACCAGACTGCTCTCAACAATGTTACTCTTCAAGCCCAGGCCGATCTTGAAGCTGCCCATGTGCAACATAAACGGAATATGGTCAGCTACCGGGAAAGCCTTAAGAGTTCCGTCGTCATTTCTCACCTCCAAGCCAGGTTGAAGATGGCCCTTGAAGCCAAAACTTTAGGTTTTGAATGCCCCTCTTGGGACGTTGGTGCCTGGGAGACCAAGCTAAAGAACCTCGGCGGCACTTCTTCCAAACCAACTGTCGATGAATCTTCCAAAGTAGTTGAAAAAGCAACCCATACTGAGAAGGATGCTGAGGAGGATCCCAAGACGGATGCTGCTGAAACCATTATGGACGAAGAAGACACTGCCCCCTAAAGCTTTTTTCCTTTAAATTGTTTGAACAATTTTATATCTTATGAACAATTTTTATTTCTGCATCAAAACAATTCGATAGCCGAAGGTGGACGGGTCCTGGGTTTTAGGATGAAACCTTCGGTTATCAACTAGTACGGATTGTTTCAAATAATTTCATCTTTCATATTTCTTGCTATTATCTCCCGTCTTTCTTAGTACAGATCTTAGTCTTTACAAAATTTCGTACAATTATCTTTCAAAAATATCCTGATCAAAATGCTCAAGGATATATAATAAAAACTTTTTATTAGATAGAACTTCTAAACATTCTTTCAACTTTGTAGAAAGCTTTTTAAAGAGTGAAAAACAGTCCACTTTTCCAAAACCTGTTTTGATAATACCTAAATGATCAAAGTTCCAAACCAGTATTAATTTCAAATATTTTAATCAAATATTCTGTGAAGTATTTTGAAAAAATATATTTTGAGAATATATCAGGATATTTAACCTTTTACCAAACATAGTATTGTCAAAAACTTAAACAACGTTTACAAAGGAAAGATCATACCAGGAATAGGGTATAAACCTATTACCAAACTTCAATCCCTTTGCAACTCTTCCAATGAAGATGTCCCCTGTCTGAGACACTTAGTGCATTAGTTCTGAACCTTATTCTTTGAGCTTTACATCATTGCCTTGGTAGGAATGTCCCCTGTGTACAATGTCTTCAAATACTTAGAAATCTTCTGGATATCAGTTTCCATTGTATAGGCAATTTTTAATGTCACAGGGGTAAAACCCAAAAATGTCTTGGGAATAAATTCCTCGTATCCTGGGGAAAATCCCAAATTTTCGTGCGCTACAGGCGGGAGTGTATAAACTCCAAGACTTAGAAAGGTGAAAACCTTTAAACCTTAGAGAGTATGAAAATACCCTTTCGTGAGAGAGGGTGATCAATCCTCATATACCTTTAGGATTCAGGATATAGCCAACAGTAACGAAATTGTCAGCCACTTTTACATGGACTGGTCCCGCCACCTTGAACTATCCCTGAATAACTTGCGCTCCAGGCGGAGTGTTTAAACCCAATTCAGAAGAAAGGTGAATACCTTTAAACCTGTGAAGGGATCAGAATCCCTTGTACGTGAGAGAGGGGGCCATTCCTCTAATCTTCTGAAGTATCCTGAGTGAGCATCCTGGAGCTATATCCCGAAGCATATACTGCAAAACATCCTTAAACTAAGGTGGGTGTTAGCTTGGCTAACACCCCTCCGATGCTTAAGTTATTATTGGGTTTCAAAGAATAAATTAAACCAAACATATTTAAAAAAGATAGAATTCATACCATCCTGAGTTAGAAATTAAATTCTAAACTCACTTGAAATAAAGCTTAAGGTGTATAGCATTCCAAGATCTCAGTAGCATATCCCCTTTCATATTCTTAAGTCTATATGCTCCTTTCCCTGCTTCTGATTCAACTTCATATGGTCCTTCCCATTTTGGAGCAAGCTTGCCATCGGCAGGATTAGTGGTATTCTGAAAAGCCTTTCTTAACACCCAATCTCCAACCTTAAATCTTCTGGTCCTAATATTCTTGTTATATGCTCTGGATATTCTTTATTGATATGCTGCCATCCTTAGCCTTGTTGCATCTCTCTTTTCATCTATAGTATCCAAATCCTGACTCAAGGCTTCAGGATTCTGTTCAGGATCACTTAGGGTAGATCTTGCAGTAAGTATTGCCATTTCCGTTGGAATCATTGCTTCTGCTCCAAATACCAAGGAAAATGGGGTTTGGCCTGTTGCATTCTTTACCGTTGTCCTATCAGCCCACAAAACAAAGGGTAATTCTTCTGCCCATCTTCCTTTTTTGGTTCCAAGCCTCTTCTTTAAGTTATTGACAATTATCTTGTTTGAGGATTCTGCTTGTCCATTTGTTTGAGGATGTACTGGAGTAGATGTTATCATTTTGATTCCCCAACTCTTGCAAAAGTCAGTAGTTCTCTTGCTTATAAACTGAGAACCATTGTCACAGATTATCTCGGCTGGTACTCCGAATCTGGTCAGGATATTTCTCTTTATGAAGGATACTACTTCTTGATCTCTAACTTGAACAAATGCTTCTGCTTCAACCCACTTGGAGAAATAATCCGTCATTGCCAACATAAAAACCTTCCCTCCTGGAGCCTTTGGAAGCTTTCCCACTATATCCATACCCCACTTCATAAATGGCCAAGGGGAAACAATAGGATATAATGGTTCAGCAGGCTGATGCAGTATGTTACTATGTCTTTGACATGCATCACATCTTCGAGCATATTTTGTGGCATCTTTTCTCATTGTTGGCCAATAATTTCCTGTCCTTAATACTTTTGAGAATAACGACCTGCCCCCAGTATGGTTACCACAATCCCCTTCATGTATATCCTGAAGTACTTCTTTGGCTTCAGGATCCTCCAAGCACCTCAAATACGGTCCTGCAAGAGATTTCTTGTATAAAACATTATTTATAATAGTAAATCGTGATACCTTCATCCTAAATGCCTTAGGATTTTCATTTCCGGGGATGCGTCCTTCTTTGAGATATCTCATGATTGGAGCCGTCCAGGACTTAGGATCCCCTTCAGGATATGCTGCTCCAGGATCCTGAATACCCGCTACTTCTTTATCCTGAGGATTCGTCGCAGGATACAAGACATGTAATATTGGTATTTGGGTTCCTTCTGGTATCCTGATCGATGATCCCAGATTTGCTAAGGCATCTGCTTCAGCATTATACTCCCTTGGTACCTGTTCAAGTGTAAAAACATAGAAATATCCGGCTAATTTTTTGAGAATATCGAGGTATTCGATTAATTTCTCACCCTTAACTGCATAGGATCCATTAAAATGGTTAGTAATTAACAAGGAGTCAACATATACTTGCAAATTCTTGATACTCATATCCTTAGCCAATTCTGATCCTGCAATTAAAGCTTCATATTCTGCCTCATTATTAGTAGCAGGAAATTCACACCTAACAGCCTGGGGTAATATGTCCCCCTGTGGCGATTTTAGTAGTATACCTAAACCTACACCTCTTACATTGGATGCACCATCAGTATATAATGTCCAGGATCCTGAAGATTCTCCTAACTGTTGAACTTCTAGGTCTACCTCGTCCTGGATGTCACTACTGAAATCAGCCACAAAGTCAGCTAAAGCCTGAGACTTTATGGCATTTCTAGGTTCATATACTAAATCATAAGCACTTAACTTTACTGACCACTTGGCCATCCTGCCTGACATCTCTGGTTTCCTAAGCACATTTTTGACAGGATAATTCGTTTTAACATGGATCCTATGTGTCTCAAAATAATGTCTAAGCTTTGTCGATGCCATGACTAGAGCTAATATCAGTTTTTCTAAATGAGAATACCTAGTTTCAGCATCTAACAAACTTTTACTAACATAATAAACAGGATATTGCTGACCTTCATGGTCTTTTATAAGAACGGCACTTACAGCATTCCCTGATACAGCGAGGTATAGGGATAGTGGTTCACCATTTTCAGGCTTCATCAATAGAGGTGCAGTTGAGAGATATCGCTTCAAATCCTGCAAGGCTGCTTCATGCTTTGCTCCCCATTCAAATTTGTTATTCTTCTTGAGGATATCATAGAATTCCTTGCATTTTTCCGAGGATCTTGAAATAAATCTATTCAAAGCTGCTACTCGGCCTGTTAACCGTTGTACGTCCTTCATATTTGAGGGTGATTTTATATCCAGGATAGCTTTAATCTGCTCCGGGCTTGCCTCTATCCCCCTTTTCGTCACCATATATCCAAGAAACTTTCCTGCCCCCACTCCGAATGGCACTTAGCAGGATTCAGCTTCATGTTATACTGATCCAGGATATCAAATGCTCCCTTGATATCCTGGAGGTGATCCTCAGCTTTTTTAGATTTCACCACCATATCGTCAATATATACCTCCATGGTGTCCCCCCAGCTTATCTTTGAACATCATGTTTACTAATCTCTGGTATGTTGCACCTGCATTTTTCAAACCGAAAGGCATAGCAGTATAGCAATATATACCTGTTGGTGTCATGAAAGCAGTATCCTCCTGGTCCGAAGGCTCCATTTGAATATGCTGAAATCCTGAGGATGCGTCCATGAACGTTAACATTTCATCTCCAGCAGTAGCATCCACCATTGCATCGATATGAGGGAGAGGAAATGGGTCTTTAGGACAAGCCTTGTTCAAGTCCGTGTAGTGTACATAGACTCTCCATTTCCCGTTTTTCTTCTGTACCACAACTACGTTTGCTAGCCATCTTGGAAACTTGACTTCTCTAATCATCCTGGACTTCAACAATCTTTCAACTTCCTCTTGGATAATCGCATTCCGCTCAGGAGCAAATTTTCTTCTTTTTTGCTGAACAGGCTTGAATGATTTGTTAATTCCAAGCTTGTGAGTGATAATGTCTTTGGATATGCCTGTCATATCCTCATGCTTCCATGCAAACGTTGACATCCTGCATTTCAAAAAGTTAGTTAACTGCTCTTCAATATCCTGAGGGATATTGGTTCCTACGAGCACCGAGATATCAGGATTATCCTGATCCAGGATATTTTTCTTCACATCTTGCTCCGAATCCTCCACGATATCCTGGGCCCGCATCTTTAATTGCTATGCTGTACTAGGCTTAGTTCAGGATTTCATTGAGGATGAGTAGCATTCTTTCGCTTCCTGCTGATCACTTTCAACCTTGACAACTCCCCAAGGGGTAGGGATCTTGATGCATTGGTGATATGTTGATGGCACAACCTTCATATCGTGAATCCATGGTCTTCCCAGTATGATGTTATAGCAGGATAAGGAGTCCATCACGCAGAAGCGTTGTATCGAGTTGACCCCTTCAACATATACCGGTAACTTTATCTCCCCTACGGTATTGCTAGCTTCTCCACTGAAACCAACGAGCATATTGGACTTCGAAGTAATGTCCATCGGAGATACATTCATCCTCTTCAATGTTTCCTGCTGAATTATATTGACAAAACTACCGTTGTCTACCAGTATCCTGCGTACAAAATGGTTAGCCACATATAATGTTATTACCAAAGCATCATGGTGAGGATCCTGAACAGTATCCCTGTCATCACTATCGAAAGTGATCACTTTATCAGTTGTGAGGGTAGTCATCCTGACTGGTCTGTCTCCCCTCTCACTCTTAGCTTCCTTTGCATGTCTCTTGGCTGCCGAATACGAAGTTCCACAAATATCGGATCCTCCTGAAATAAAGTTAATTATCTTGGCATCTGCTGGGGGTGATGCTGCTCGTTCAGGATCCTTCTCGGGATCCTGACCTTTATTCTTCTTTTTTCCCAGCAAGTCCTTCAGATACCCTTTGCTCAACAGGTAACTTATTTCTTTCCTTAAAGCAATGCAATCCTCGGTCATATGTCCGAAGTCTTCGTGGAAGGCACACCACTTGGATTTATCCTTCCAATCAGCTTTCTGCTGGTTCTTTCGGGGCCACCTAGCTTTGTCCCCTAAACCCTGCATAGCATACATTAACTCAGGTATATTAACAGAAAAGCAGTATTCAGATAAGTCAGGATATTCTTCAGGATCCTCGTCTTCAACAACATTCACTTTCTTGTTATCATTTCTGCCATATGGCTTGGAGCGATATGGCTTATATGAGGATTCTGATTTCTTGTTAGTTGATTCATAGGTTGAGCTAGAATTCATCCTCTCCTGCATCTTCTTGTCATCTTCCAAACGGATATATCTCAAAGCCCTGTTACGAGCTTCGTCGAGATTCCTGCAGGGATTCATTACAAGATCCTGATAAAACTGAGAATCCTTTTGTAATCCCATCTTAAAAGCTTGCACAGCTGTTGCAACATCAAGATGTGGGATATCCAAGGATTCTCGACTGAATTTGTTCACATAATCCCTCAAGGATTCCTGAGGCCCTTGAGTTATCCTGTAAAGATCACTGGTTAGTTTCTCAAAACTCCGACTACAAAAAAAATGAGTGTTAAATAAATTAACCAAATGAGCGAACGAAGTAATTGAGTGAGGAGGGACGTTTAACAGCCATTTTAAGGCTGATCCTGTCAGGGTAGAACCAAATCCCTTGCATAAGCATGCTTCCTTGAGATCTGGAGGGATAGGATTGATTTCCTTCCGTTCCCTATACTGGGCAATATGCTCCTCAGGATCCGTAGTCCCGTCATACAGTTTCATGTTGGGAGTCTGGAATCTTTTTGGTATTTCAGCATCACAGATAGGATATGCAAAGCGAGATATCCTGTGGCTGTCTTGGGATACTTCCGGAATTGGCTGGACCACTCCAGGTACACTAGATATCATATCCTTCAATTTTTGGAGCTCCCGGATAAATGTTGACGTCATACCTGCATCCTGCAAAAAGCCATTATTGTTAGTAGCAAGAATGTTATTATTTGACACATTACCGGTCTGAGGATTTTGGCCATATCCTGAAGCATATCCTGAACTCCTCACAGTCGACATCCTGACCGAAGAGGGTATCTCAGGGGTATGATTCTGAGAATGGCTTGGGATGATATTCCCCCTATTATCCTCAGTGTAAACTGCGGAACTGAAGTTCAAAGCCCTGGGCTGTATATGAGTGACAGTTTCTTCAGCAGGTCTGCTCGAGCTTGCTTTTAAGAGTTGTATTTCTCTTAACAGCATTTGGTTAGTCTCCTGTTGCTGCCTCATTTGTTCCTGCACACTTCCAAATAAAGTCAGAATTTCATCATTAGAGGCTAAAACGGGAGCAGATCCCTGAACACTCCGAGTAGGGATAACATCTTGAGATTGTGAAGAAAATGGCATCCTTGGAGGAGGTGGTGGAAGCACCGAACCGGTAGTAGCAGAGGTTGCAGCAGACATGGTAGAGGAGCTCATGTTTGATCTTGAAGCCATTGTAAACAATGTGGTGAAAAGTTTTGAAAATAGAAAACCGATTAACGATTTCACAAAGATTTTTAGTAAAAGTAGCACCACTTGCCCCACGGTGGGCGCCAAATTGTTTTGGTCAAAAATTACCTAAGCAATTTAGTGATCAAATTAGTTAAGTGAGGTAGTGTGCTAAAATTTATATGTGAAAAATGTGTTAGCCAAATTTGTTGTGAAAACAGTTTCAGGATACGGCTCAGGATATAAAGTTGTATCTATGATCAAACAATGAGCGAAAATGTAAAGGTTGACACGTGATGTACGAGGAAAGCCCTTGATCAATCTAGATAGCCGGCATAAAACCTTGGGAGCTGACAATCGCAGCTGCCTTGTTCTTCTATTGCTTCAAATATCAGGATACAGTGCAGGATGTGGTGCGTATCGACTATGTGTAGCTAGAGAGAAAGTGTTTGAAAATGTGTAAGTTGAGTGCCTTAATCTGATCCGCCCCCATCTATTTATAGAAAAACAAACGTAACTAACTATCCTACAAAACCGGGATCCAACGAATATTCCTTAGTTGAACGTTGGTGACCTGGTCTTTTGGGCTCAACGTCTCTCCTTTAACAAATACGCCCGAGTCTTGAGGAGATGGAGTCCACTTGACCGTTGGCAAGTCCCAGTCTTTAACCTGCACGTGATTAATTCGATATACCTCAGGATATCACCCAGGATGTTAGCAATATCCCCGTCCATTATCCTGATCATAGATAAACAATAAAAAGCAGGATATAGTTCAAGATATGTATGCTTAGAAAATGAGCCATAACACCTGTTGCTGCCTCATTTGTTCCTGCACACTTCCAAATAAAGTTAGAATTTCATCATTAGAGGCTAAAACGGGAGCAGATCCCTGAACACTCCGAGTAGGGATAACATCTTGAGGTTGTGAAGAAAATGGCATCCTTGGAGGAGGTGGTGGAAGCACCGAACCGGTAGTAGCAGAGGTTGCAGTAGACATAGTGGAGGAGCTCATGTTTGATCTTGAGGCCATTGTAAACAATGTGTTAAAAAGTTTCAAAAACAGAAAACCGATTAATGATTTCACAAAGATTTTTAGTAAAGAGAGCACCACTTGCCCCACGGTGGGCGCCAAATTGTTTTGGTCAAAAATTACCGAAGCAATTTAGTGATCAAATTAGTTAAGTGAGGTAGTGTGCTAAAATTATGTGTGAAAAATATGTTAACCAAGTTAGTTATAAAAACAGTTTCAGGATACGGCTCAAGATATAGAGCTGTATCTGTGATCAAACAATGAGCAGAAAAGTAAGGGTTGACACGTGATGTACGAGGAAAGCCCTTGATCAATCTAGATCGCTGGCACAAAACCTCAGGAGCTGACAATCGCAGCTGCCTTGTTCTTCTATTGCTTCAAATGTTGGGATACAGTGCAGGATGTAGAGTGAATCAACTAGGTGTTACAATGTGATTTGAATACAAGTGTTTGTGTGTAGTTTTTGCTGAAAGCTAGAGAGCAAAAGTGTTCGAGAGTGTGCGAAAGTTTCGTTGTGCCTTAATCTGATCCGCCCCATCTATTTATAGTAAAACAATTGTAACAAACTATCCTAAATAACCGGGATCCAGCGAATATTCCTCAATCGAACGTTGTAGACCTAGTCTTTCGGGTTCAACGTCTCTCCCATAACAAATACGCCCGAGTCTTAAGGAGATGAAGTCCATTTGACCGTTGGCAAGTCCCAGTCTTTAACCTGCACGTGATTAATTCAATCAACCTCAGGATATCGCCCAAGATGTTAGCAATATCCTCGTCCAGCATCCTGGTCACAAATAAACAATAAAAAGCAGGATATTGGTCAAGATATGTATGTTTAGAAAATGACCCATAACACTTAGCCTTACTGCATCTCTTTTTTCATCTATAGTGTCCAAATCTCGACATAAGGCTTCAAGATTCTGTTCAGGATCCTATTGGATAGATCTTGCAGTAGGTATCGCCATTTCCATTGGAATCATTGCTTCTGCTCCAAATACCAAGGAAAATGGGGTTTGGCCGGTTGCATTCTTTACCGTTGTCCTATCAGCCCACAAAACAAAGGGTAATTCTTCTGCCCATCTTCCTTTTTTGGCTCCAAGTCTCTTCTTTAAGTTATTGACAATTATCTTGTTTGAGGATTCAGCTTGTCCATTCGCTTGAGGATGTACCGGAGTAAACGTTATCATTTTGATTCCCCAACTCTTGCAAAAGTCAGTAGTCCTCTTGCTTATAAACTGAGACCCATTATCACAAATGATTTCAGCTGGTACCCCAAACCTGGTCAGGATATTCCTCTTTATGAAGGATACTACTTCTTGGTCTCTAACTTGAACAAATGCTTCAGCTTCAACCCACTTAGAGAAATAATCCGTCATTGCTAGCATAAAGACTTTTCCTCCCGGAGCTTTTTGTAACTTCCCTACTATATCCATCCCCCATTTCATGAATGGCCAAGGGGAAGCTACAGGATATAGTGGTTCAGCTGGTTGATGTAGTATGTTACTATGCCTTTGACATGCATCACACCTTCGAGCATATTCTGCAGCATCTTTCCTCATCGTTGGCCAATAATATCCTGTCCTTAATACTTTCGAGAACAATGACCTACCCCCAGTGTGGTTACCACAATCCCCTTCATGTATATCCTGAAGTACTTCTTTGGCTTCAGGATCCTCCAAGCACCTCAAATACGGTACTTCTTTGGCGACGAGCAAGAACCGAACACGATCACGAAATAAGCTTCCGCACTATGTATCGTTATTATGTTAAACGACGAATGTACTCATGTTATGTTGTATACTTTTAAACTGTAAAAAGTTTTAATAAACCCGAAATTTCTAATGCTTATGTAATCTTAATTACATGATGGTTTTTCGTAAATGATACGTAAAACCTTAATTTATAAGAACGGGTGTTACATCCAAGCACCTCAAATACGGTCCTGCAAGAGATTTCTTGTATAAAACATTATTTATAATAGTGAATCGTGATACCTTCATCCTAAATGCCTTAGGATTTTCATTTCTGGGGATGTGTCCTTCCTTGAGATATCTCATGATTGGAGCCGTCCAGGATTTAGGATCCTTTTCAGGAATACTCTGCTCCAGGATCCTGAATACCCGCGTCTTCTTTATCCTGAGGATTCGTTGCAGGATACAAGATATGTAATATTGGTATTTGGGTTCCTTCTGGTATCCTGAACGATGATCCCAGATTTGCTAAGGCATCTGTTTCAGCATTATCCTCCCTTGGTACCTGTTCAAGTGTAATAACATCGAAATATCCTGCTAATTTTTTGAGAATATCGAGGTATTCGATTAATTTCTCACCCTTAACTGCATAGGATCCATTAAAATGGTTAGTAATTAACAAAGAGTCAACATATACTTGCAAATTCTTGATACTCGTATTCTTAGCCAACTCTAATCCTGCCAGTAAACCCTCATACTCTGCTTCATTATTAGTAGCAGGGAATTCACACCTAATAGCCTGGGGTAATATGTCCCCCTGTGGCGATTTTAGTAGTATTCTCAATCCTACTCCTCTTACATTAGATGCACCATCAGTATATAATGTCCAGGATCCTGAGGATTCTCCTAACTGTTGGACTTCTAAGTCTACCTCATCCTGAATGTCACTACTGAAATCAGCCACAAAGTCAGCTAAAGCCTGAGACTTTATGGCATTTCTAGGTTCATATACTAAATCATAAGCACTCAACTTTACTGACCACTTGGCCATCCTGCCTGATATCTCTGGTTTCCTAAGCACATTTTTGACATGATAATTTGTTTTAACATGAATCCTATGTGTCTCAAAGTAATGTCTAAGCTTCGTTGATGCCATAACTAATGCTAGTATCAATTTTTCTAAATGAGAATACCTAGTTTCAGCATTTAACAAACTTTTACTAACATAATAAACATGATATTTGTTTTGGTCAAAAATCAAGCAATGACAATGTAACCAAACTTTCTGTTGTGAGGTATGATGCTTGAATTGATGAACAATAATAAGGATCACTATGAAGCGTAATGAACAAATGACACGAAGATTTATACGGGGAAAAAGCCCTTGATCAAGAGTTGATCTCCGGCACAAAAAACCCCGGGTGATGGAAACTACCGATCACCAACTCAAATTAAACAAACAATCTGTTACAACTTCGGATGATAGCGAGCTAAGTACAAAGATTACTATAGTGTAACGTGTAGAAATGTATGAAAAATGCTAAGTGTTTTGTCGAGAGCCAGTTAGAGCGGTTGTATGAGTGTGTGTGTAGCCAAAAATAGCTAAGTGTCTCTAAAATAGCTCGCTACCCCTTTACAAATAGAAAATATCAAGCATAACTAACATTCCGCAAATGGTGCAAGTCTTCCACGACTCCACAACGTCCATTTCTGGCCAAGCACGTGCGGAATAGACTAAGAATATTCTCCAGGAATGTCGCCAAGACTAAGTCCAAGTTGATATTCCTGCAAAACATTTACGAATTCAAAGTAGACAATCGTTAGTACTGGGATCCTTATAGTTATCCATGATCCTGATCCTGCAACACTTCTGAGGATCACTACTTCAGACAGAATTGAGGATCACTAAATCCAACAGCAAATAAGGATCACTGGTCATTTAGAAATCCACCCCTAACAATTGCCCCCAAAATATAAGGAGTAAATATGTAAATAAATGAGTTATATTTTGTCGATCTTATCCGTAGCAAACTAACGGATAACTAGCCGTTGAAGACGGACTAGCCGTTGCAAACCTGACGTCACTGAAGTGACAATCCTTCAAATCATCATTATAAATAAGAGTTAGAGATAGGGATCGATTAGCATTCAAATTCAAGAGAACTCCCTTTAAATTCTCATCTGACGATCAAGCAGGTAACTCTTTTCCTCTTCCTCCTTTACGTTTTCTTTCTCCGTTCATCTTTCTTTACCTTCTTTAAATCAAGATGATGCTGAAATCCTCACCAGCCAAGGATCATAAGAAGGAAAGTCCTCTCAAGAGCCAGGGGATCCTGGAAGATTCGGGGAAAGAAATATGTTGTTTCTCTGATCCACAAATAGATAGAATCCGCCACTGTTTTCCGGCAAATACTATTTTCAAACCATTTGTTCCCACCATTTTAAGCGATTATGTCTCTGAAACTTGGGTAGCTTTCCCAGTCACACCCTTCACAATAGGATATTCGTATCCCTTCCCAGACTTTACCCAATCCTTTTTCTCCCTTACCGGCATCTCCTACATCCAGGCTATGCCGATGATCTGGAGGGTCTTATATACCCTTGAAAGGATCATTGAGCAAGAAGGAATTGACTTGGAAATGTCAGAATTAGCCGAGATGTATGACCTTACCACATTTGGATTCCACCGATATCTATTCAAGCGTAAACCCGGAAAAGAACATCCCATCTTTAGAGCTACTAAAAACGATATCAACTGGAAACGGCGGTTCTTCTTCGTCAGAAGGGACTCTATCCCGGATGGCCAGAATTTGCCGAAGGAATGGAGCATTCATGGTAGGATAGGAGGATCCTTAGAAGGATCACTAAGTAAGCTCATTCTGATAATGCTTACTAATATGCTTTTATTTCTTTTTGTACAGCTATCACATTCTCGCATATCATTCCTTCAGCTGCCACCAAGGGGAGACTTGCTGCCTTTAGAAAGCTTGATCCTGAAACCAGATCATTCAAGACAATCACCCAGGATTCACAAGAGGTATCCTCAGGCTCTGTCACCATGTTAAGTAAGTATCCTGTTCTTTTTATATTCAAATGTTTAAATAAATAGTTATATATGAATACAATTAGGACACTTATCTGTTTTGGGTGTGTAGGCGCTGGAAAATCATCAAGATCCGCTTCCAAATTTAGTGTCGCTGAGCTAGACACCGTCCGATCCTCCAAGAAGAAGCTTCCTGCCAGCCCAACTGCTTCGATCCCCAAGGCACTCGCTAAAGGAAGGGGTGGCAAGAAAAGAAAAGCCTCCGAAGCTGAGGATCTGCAAGGTCTACCACTGATCCGCCACCAGTTCCTTGAATACTTCAATGAGGTAAGGATCCTTATCCCTGCTTTAGGTATCCAACTTGTTTGAGGATCACTTGTTCCTAAACTGTTCTTTATCTTCTTTGCAGAAATTTGCTGAGATTGAAGACTATGTTGGGCATGTCGAGGAGCAGGACAAGAAGATTGCTGACCTCCAACAAGTCGCATTGCTTAATGATCTCAAGATTGCTGACCTCCAAAAAGATCTCAAAGATGCCAAAACTGAAACGGCCAAGATTCTGATCAACTTTGATTATGAAAAGCAGGAGATCACAGATGACGCCAAAGTCTCCGCTGCCATTGCCATGTACAAGACTAAACTCCAGATGGCCTTGGAAGCTCAGGATCCTGCCTTTGACAGGAGCAACTGGGATGTGGAAGGCTGGAAGGCAAGGCTGGCTGAACTGGATGACGAGGATAAGGCTGAGGAGATCCTGACGATCGAGGCTGGAGGCAGTGGCAAGGATCATGGTGGTGAAGCTAGTGGAGCTGGAGATGGAAGTGCAGCGAAGGTGTAGGCTGCAACAATGGGCGTTGATGGACATTTCTAGACGTAGTCGGAGCCCATTTTTTTTAGTTTGGTTATGGTTTTTTTGTTTTGATGATGGTTTGGTAAACAATGGTTGGTCTGTATTTGAACAATAGTAATTAGGGTTGAGGATCATGGATGATCCTGTGAACAATAGGTAGGATTACAAATGGTAGAGGGATCCTCTGTTTGGGGGATGAAGCCATTGTGGTCCTGCCGTCTTTAATTTCCTGCACTCGTTAGACCTACAAACAATGGACACCCTTTGCCAACCCATGTGGACGGGCCACATTTTGCTGGTAGAAACGTGGGTTGGCAATTTTGACAACCTTAAAAGGGTTTAAGCTTTTGTGAATAAAATGACTTTAACTTTTTGGCTATATCCTGTGTTGAAATCCTTATTGTTATTTTATTTTTCAATCTATTGTGATGTTCATGTCGTTTAAACTTATCAAGTAAGGAAAAAATTTAAAAAATATCCCTTAAGAGTTAAGGATATGATCAAGGATCACATATAAATAATTTAAGGATCATAATTTCAGTTGTCAAAGGATAAGTGTCACTTAAATACATAATGAATAAAATCAAAACAGTTTAGGATCATACCTGAGAACCCAAGTTAGGATCCTATCCTTCAACACTTAAAATTAGGATAACCCAAGACACAAACCTTAGTTGAAAGCAAGGGTCAAGAATCTTTGGCCATTTATCTTCACAAACCTGAAATAAGATATTACTTGGAACTGAGCCAATATAATATGAATGTTAGTGACTGGGGACAAGCCCATAATTATGGGGACAAGCCCAATATACTGGGACAAGCCCAAAGGATAACTGGGGACAAGCCCAAAGGATCGTATGTAAACTGGAGTATGGCCCTTACTGGCGACTATCCAAACTTAGTGACATGAAAGTGCCAAAACCTTAGCTAACGTGAAAACGTTAGAAACCTTAGGAACGGATGTATGGTACGTCTACCATTATACGTAGGATCCTGAATATAGCCAGTACAACGAAATTGTCAGCCCCTAAAGCGGGTACTGGTCCCATTGCCATGAACTATACCAGGATCATCGTGCGCTACTGGCGAAACTGGGGACAGGTCCAAACTGGGGACTAGCCCAAAAGATAACTGGATACTTCTGTGGATACTCAATGCTTAGTTAAGGATGCCTGAACCTTCAAAACTCAAAATCAAGTAAAAGGAGGATAAAGGACGTAGGATCCTTATCCTTGTAAGAATAAAAAGAATGAAATAGTTTAAGATTGGAATGTTACCAGAAAGAAGATCATCTATCAGCGGGGATCCTTCAAGGATACTTGTCTGATAAGGATCATGGATCATGATCACATGAAATATTTCTTCAAATGGATAGCATTCCAAGCTCTAGGTTGCAAATCACCCTCCATTGTTAGCAATCGATATGCCCCCTTTCCTGCTTCAGCTTCAATCAAATAGGGTCCTTCCCACTTTGGTGCTAGCTTTCCATCAGCAGGATTGGTGGTGTTTTGAAATGCTTTCCGTAATACCATATCCCCAACTTGGAATTTCCTGAGCCTAACATTTTTGTTGCAAGCTCCAACCATCCTTTGTTGATAACTGGCCATCCTTATCCTTGCTAAATCCCTGATTTCTTCTATAGTATCCAAGTCTTGAATCAAGTTTTGAGCATTTTCTTCAGGATCACGAACGCTTGTTCTTGCAGTTGGAACCACCATCTATGTAGGGATCACTGACTCTGCCCCAAATACCAAAGAAAATGGAGTTTGGCCTGTAGCATTCTTGGGAGTTGTTCTATCAGCCCACAGCACATAAGGTAGTTCTTCTGCCCATTTTCCTTTCTTGGATCCAAGTTTCTTCTTCAAATTGTTGATGATAATCTTGTTGGATGATTCTGCCTGACCATTAGCTTGTGGATGGACTGGTGTTGATGTTATCATCTTAATTCCCCAACTGTCACAAAAGTTAGTGGTTCTATTCCCAATGAATTGGGATCCATTATCACAAATAATTTCAGAAGGGATGCCAAATCTAGTAATAATATTCCTTTTAATAAAGGATATAACTTCCTTTTCTCTGACTTGAGCAAAGGCTTCAGCCTCTATCCACTTAGAGAAGTAATCAGTCATAGCAAGCATGAATACTTTTCCACCTGGTGCCTTAGGAAGCTTTCCAACTATATCCATTCCCCATCTCATGAATGGCCAAGAAGACGATATAGGATGCAAGAGCTCTGCTGGTTGGTGAAGGATAATACTATGCCTCTGACAAGGATCACACTTCTTGGCATACTCCACAGCGTCCTTCTTCATAGTGGGCCAATAGTATCCTGTTCTCAGGATTCTTGAGAATAATGCCCAGCCCCCAGTGTGGTTTCCACAATCTCCTTCATGGAAATCCTTTAGGACTTCTTGAATTTCAGGATCCTCAATGCATCTCAAATATGGTCCTGTAAGAGATCGTTTATACAACATATTATTTAATATTGTAAATTGAGATACCTTAATTTTAAAAGCCCTTGGGTTTTCTCCTGTAGGGATTTCTCCATGTTGTATGTATCTCATGATTGGGAGTATCCATGATCCTGAATGAGATTGGGTATCATCACTAGGGACGATTGCAGAATCTTCTCCTATCTCCATAGTTACATGATCCTTGATAGCAGGGGTCAGGATATGGATAATAGGGATCTCAATATCCTCAGGAATCTTCAAAGATGATCCTAGATTGGCTAATGCATCAGCTTCTGCATTCTCTTCCCTTGGTACCTGTGTCAAACTAAAGGATACAAAAGAGAGTGCCAATTCTTTGACTATCTCCAAATATTTGATTAGCTTTTCACCTTTAACAGCATAGGATCCATTAAAGTGATTAGTGATCAATAAACAATCTACATGTACCTCAAGATACCTGATACTCATATGCTTTGCAATTTGCAAACCAGCTATCAAGGCTTCATATTCAGCCTCATTGTTGGTAGTTTGAAATTCACAAGCTATGGAGTGGGGTATTATGTCCCCCTGTGGCGATTTTAGTAGTATTCCAAGCCCTGTTCCATTCACATTGGAGGATCCATCAGTAAACAGTATCCAGGGATCCTTGGTTTCTTCAAGCTGTTGGTGTTTTGGTCAAAAAATCAGATGAGGATATTGCAACCAAACTCTCGGTTACGGGGTATGATGCTTGAAATGTAGAACAATGATGAGGATCACTTTAATGTAAAATTGCACAAACAACACAAGGGTTTATACGGGGAAAAAGCCCTTGATCAAGAGTTGATCTCCGGCACAAAAAACCCCGGGTGATGGAAACTACCGATCACCAAGCTCAAATAAATGAATAAATGTTTACAACTTCGGATAGTAACGAGCTAGGTACAAGGATCACTATCGTGGAATGTGTAAATGTGAGTGAAAACGGATGAATGTTCGTCGAGAGCTTCAAGTGTGCGAGTATATGAGTGTATGTAGCTGTAAAAAATGACTAAGTGTTTCTCTACTAGCTCGTTACACCTTTTAAAATAGAAATTTAACTACCAAACTAACTATCCGACTTTTGTGCCAAGCCCCCACGTTCTCCATAACGTCCATTTTTAGCTAAGCACGTGCATAATAGTTTGGGAATATTCTCCAGGAATGTCGCCAAGACTTGGTCAAGCTGGTTATACCTGCGAGATAGTACAAAACATAAGTAAACAATCGTCAGTACGAGGATCCTTAAAGTGATCCATGATCCTGATCCTGAAGCTCTTCTGAGGATCACCACCTGTCACAGAAGTAAGGATCACTAGTTAGGATAACGAATAAGGATCACTAATTGTTAGAAAATCCTCCCCTAACAATTGCCCCCAAAATATAAGGAGTTAAATTGTAAATATGTGAGTTATATTTTACTGATCTTATCCGCAACAAACTAACGGATATATAGCCGTTAAAATAGAACTAGTCGTTGCGATCATGACGTCACGGAAGTGACAATCCTGCAGAATCATAATTATAAATAGAGATATAAATAGGATCATTATGCATTCAAATTCGAAAGAAACTCCCTTTAAATTCTCAGTCGACGATCAACCAGGTATTTCTTTCTCCTCTTTCTTGCTCTCTTACTCTGTTTTTCTTTCTTTATCTCCGTCACTTCGAAAATGTTGCTCCGAAGTTCACCGGCCAAGGATCACCCAAAGAACAGTCCTCCGAAAAGCCAGGGGATCATTGAAGACTCTATTAAAGAACGCTGCTGCTTCAATGATGCTCAGATAGATAGGATCCGCCACTGCTTTCCGGCGAACACCGAATTTAGGCCTTTTGACCCCAATGCCCTGAGCGATCATATCTCCGATAAGTGGGTTGTTTTCCCCGTCACTCCTTTCACCATAGGCTATACATATCCTTTTCCAGCCTTCACCCAATCTTTCTTTTCCCTAACCGGCATCTCTTATATCCAAGCCATGCCGATGATTTGGAGGGTTTTGTACACCCTTGAAAGGATCATCGATCAGGAGGGAATAGATCTAGGAATGGCAGAGCTAGGAGAACTGTATGATCTTACCACCTTTGGCTCTCACCATTATTTGTTCAAACGTAAACCCAGTGAGGAACACCCGATCTTCAAAGCCACCAAGAATGATGCTAATTGGAAACGACGCTTCTTTTTTATCAAGAGAGATTCCATCCAGGATGGAAAGGATCTTCCTAAAAAATGGGCTACCCATGGTAGGATGGAGGATCCTGAGAAGGATCACCAGGAACTTTCTTTTGATGTAAGGATAACTTATATTTTTGCTTTCTTTTTATGCAGCTATCACCGTCTCACACCTCAAACTGTCCCCTGCTGCTAAGGAAAGGCTCCTCGCTTTCAAGAAACTTGATCCTGAGATAAGAACTTTCAAGACAACAACCCAAGATTCACAGGAGGTATCCTCAGGCTCTGTCACAATGTCAAGTAAGTATCCTTGTTTAAAATTTAAATAAATAGTGAAATATGAACTAAGAAAAGATACTTATCTTGTTTTGATTGTGTAGGTGCTGGAAAATCTGCCAAGCCTGTTTCCCAGTTCAACACGGCTGACCTTGATGTCGTACGATCCAGGAAGAAAAGATCCACTACCAGTCCTAGCATCTCCATTCCAAAGGCACCCACCAAAGGAAAGGGTGTCAAGAAGAGGAAAATTTCTGATGCCGAGGATCTTCAAGGCCTACCACTGATTCGCCACCAGTTCCTTGAATACTTTAATAATGTAAGGATCCTTAATTCTGCCTAGGTATCCTACTCGTATGAGGATCACTTGATCTTGAACTGCTTTATCCTTTTCTTTGCAGAAATTTGCTGAGATTGAGGATTACGTGGGGAATGTTGAGGAGCAGGACAAGAAAATTGCTGACCTCCAACAGGTTGCCGTGCTCAAGGACCTTGCACTTGCTGATCTTCGGAAGGAACTCCAAGATGAGAAGACTAAGATAGCTAAACTTCTGATCGACCTTGAGTATGAGAAGCATGACCTCATTGAAAATGCTAAGGTCTCTGCCGCCATCACGATGTATCAGACAAAATTGAAGATGGCCCAGGAAGCTCAAGATCCTAGTTTTGACAAAAACAGCTGGGATGTTGAGGGTTGGAAGGCAAGGTTGGCTGATCTTGAGGATGATGAGGAGGAGGCTACTGAGGTCTTGGCGATTGAAGCAAGTGGCAGTGGGAAGGATCTGATGAAGGATACCGCAGCTGGAGGGGTTGATGATGCAGCGAAGGCATAGGCTGCATAAATGGGCGATGAAGGACATTTCTAGACGTAGCCGGAGCCCATTTTTTAAGTTTGATAGTTTATTTTGGTGATGGTGTTTTTTGTTAAACAATGATGGGTTGTACTTAAACAGCAGTTTTTAGGATTAAGGGTCATGTATGATCCTTTGGACAATAGGCAGGATTGCAATTGGTGGAGGGATCCTCTGTTTGGGGGATGAAGCCATTGTGATCCTGCCGCCTTTATATTCCTGCACTATCTTTGAACTTATTATCATGGACACCCTTTACCTACCCCAGCGGACGGGCCACGTTTTGCTGGTAGAAGCTCGGGTAGGTAATTTTGACAACCTTTTAAGGGTTAGTCTTTTGTTTATAAATAAAAACTTAACCTTTTATCGCTTATCTCGTGTTGTTATCCTTTTTAATATCTTACTTTCCAACTGTTGTAATGTTCATTCTGTTTATACTTATCAAGACTTGAAAAATTAGAAAAGATATCCAGAAAGTTTAGGATATGATCAAGGATCACATATCCCATAACCGATAAGTTCTAAAAAGTGATATGGTTTAAGAATCACAAGTTCAGTTGTCAAGTATAAGGGTTATTCAAATAAATAATGAATAGAATTAAAAATAGTTAAGGATCATACCTGAGGATCCAAGTTAGGATCCTAACCTTAATAAGGATAACTATAAGATAAACCTTAGAATAAAGTAAGGATCAAGGATCCCTAGTTGCCTATCTTCAAGAACCTGAAATAGAGCATCACTTGGGACTAAGCCAATATAAGATAAGAATTAGCAACTGGGGACAATCCCAAGGATAACTGGGGACAAGCCCAATGATAACTGGGGACAAGCCCAAGGATCGTATGTAAACTGGAGTATGGCCCTAACTGGCGACTATCCAAACTTAGTGGCATGAAAATGCCAAAACCTTAGCTAACGTGAAAACGTTAGAAACCTTAGCTAACGTGAAAACGTTAGAAACCTTAGGAACAGATGTATGGTACGTCTACCATTATACGTAGGATCCTAAGCATAGCCAGTACAATGGAATTATCAGCCCCTAAAACGAGTACTGGTCCCAATGCCTTGAACTATACCAGGATCATCGTGCGCTACAGGCGGAACTGGGGTCAAGCCCGAATAACTGGGGTTAAACCCAAAGGACGGATTGCTTCTGCGGATAACCAACGTTATGCTAAGGATACCTGAACTTTCAAAACTTGAATTCACGTGAGAGATGGATAAAGGATACATGATCCTTATCCTTATATGAGAAAATAATGAAATGAAATAGTTCAAGTTTAGGATATTACCTAAGTAAGGATCACCGATACTTTGAGGATCCTTTTCACATGAAATATTTCTTCAAATGGACAGCATTCCAAGCTCTTGGCAGCAAATCACCTTCCATGGTTAGCAATCTATATGCCCCCTTTCCTGCTTCAGCTTCAATCAAATAGGGGCCTTCCCATTTTGGAGCCAATTTTCCATCAGCAGGATTGGTGGTATTCTGAAATGCTTTCCTTAATACCATATCTCCAACTTGAAACCTCCTGATCCTGACATTTTTGTTGTAAGCACCAGCCATTCTTTGCTGATAACTGGCCATCCTTATCCTAGCCATATCCCTGATTTCTTCAATAGTATCCAGGTCTTGAACCAAGTTCTCGTCATTCTCCTCAGGATCACGGGTACTTGTTCTTGCAGTTGGAACCACCATTTCTGTTGGGATCACTGATTCTGCCCCAAATACCAAAGAGAATGGTGTTTGACCAGTAGCATTTTTAGGGGTCGTCCTATCAGCCCAAAGCACATAGGGTAGTTCTTCTGCCCATTTCCCTTTCTTAGATCCAAGCTTCTTCTTCAAATTGTTGATGATGATCTTGTTGGATGATTCTGCCTGACCATTAGCTTGTGGGTAGACTGGTGTTGATGTTATCATCTTAATCCCCCAGCTGTCACAAAAGTTAGTGGTTCTGCCCCCAATAAATTGGGAACCATTATCACATATAATCTCAGAAGGAATTCCAAATCTAGTTATAATATTTCTTTTAATGAAGGATATAACTTCCTTTTCTCTGACTTGGGCAAAAGCTTCAGCCTCTATCCACTTGGAGAAGTAATCCGTCATAGCAAGCATGAATACTTTTCCACCAGGTGCCTTAGGGAGCTTACCAACTATATCCATACCCCATCTCATAAATGGCCAAGAGGAGGATATAGGATGCAATAATTCAGCTGGTTGATGAAGGATATTGCTGTGCCTCTGACAAGGATCACATCTCTTAGCATACTCCACAGCGTCTCTCTTCATGGTTGGCCAGTAGTATCCTGTTCTCAGGATCCTTGAGAATAATGCCCTGCCCCCAGTGTGGTTTCCACAATCTCCTTCATGGAAGTCTTTTAAAACTTCTTGGACTTCAGGATCCTCAATGCATCTCAAGTATGGTCCTGCAAGAGATCGTCTATACAACATACTATTTATAATTGAGAATTTAGATACCTTAGATTTGAAAGCCCTAGGGTTTTCTCCTGTAGGAATCTCTCCATGTTGTAAGTATCTCATAATTGGTGAGATCCATGATCCTGATCCTGAATGGGATCGAGTATCCTCACTAGGGATTATCGCAGAATCATTTCCTATTTCCATAGCCACATGATCCTCAATAGCCGGGGTCAGGATATGGATAATAGGAATCTTGATATCCTCCGGGATCTTCAAGGTTGATCCTAAATTAGCCAATGCATCAGCTTCTGTATTTTCTTCCCTTGGTACCTGTGACAAACTAAAGGAAACAAAAGAGAGTGCCAAATTTTTTACTATCTCCAAATATTTGGTTAGCTTTTCACCTTTAACAGCATAGGATCCATTAAAGTGGTTTGTAATTAACAAAGAATCTACGTGTACCTCAAGATACCTGATCCCCATATGCTTAGCAATTTGCAAACCAGCAATTAAGGCTTCATATTCAGCCTCATTGTTAGTGGTTTGGAACTCACAAGCTATAGAGTGGGGTATTATGTCCCCCTGTGGCGATTTTAGTAGTATTCCCAGCCCTGTGCCTTTGACATTTGAGGATCCATCAGTATAGAGTATCCAAGGATCCTTGGTCTCTTCTAGTTGCTGGACTTCCAACTCAGCTTCTTCTTGTAAATCACTACTGAAATCAGCCACAAAGTCAGCTAATGCTTGGGATTTGATGGCTGTCCTAGGCTCATATCTTATATCATATGCACTTAGTTTTACTGCCCACTTAGCCATCCTTCCTGACATCTCTGGTTTCCTGAGGACATTCTTAATTGGAAAATTAGTTTTAACAATGATAACATGAGTTTCAAAATAATGTCTTAACTTAGTGGATGCCATAATTAATGCAAGAATAAGCTTTTCAAGGTGTGAATACCTGGATTCGGCATCAAGTAAACTTTTACTTACATAATAGACAGGATGTTGTGTACCTTGATGATCCTTAACAAGGACCGCACTTACTGCTTTTGAGGATACTGCAAGATACAAGGATAGCACATCGCCTTTTTCTGGTTTCATCAAAGCCGGGGCCGAGGATAGGTAATCTTTGAGGGCTCTCAAAGCATTTTCATGCTTCTCCGTCCATTCAAATTTCTTGTTCTTCCTTAGGATATCATAGAATTCTTTACACTTCTCGGAGGATTTGGATATAAATCTGTTCAAGGCTGTTATCCTGCCTGTTAGCCTTTGAACATCCTTAGCATTAACCGGAGATTTGATGTTCACTATTGCTTTGATTTGTTCCGGGCTAGCTTCAATGCCTCTCTTTGTCACCATATATCCTAAGAATTTACCTGCTTTAACACCAAAGTGACATTTTGAAGGATTAAGTTTCATGTTATATTTGTCAAGGATATCGAATGCTTCCTCCAAGTCTCTTAGGTGATCCTCAGCTTTTAAGGATTTTACCACCATATCATCTATATAAACCTCCATAGTTTGTCCAATCTGATCCTTGAACATCATATTCACCAGCCTTTGATATGTTGCACCTGCATTTCTTAATCCGAACGGCATAGCAATATAGCAGTATATACCAGTTGGAGTCATGAAGGCTGTATCCTCTTGGTCGGATGGTTCCATTTGGATTTGTTGAAATCCAGATGAAGCATCCATAAAAGTTAACAGTTCATGACCCGCGGTTGCATCCACCATGGAGTCAATGTGGGGTAAAGGGAAAGGATCCTTGGGACATGCCTTATTTAAATCGGTAAAATCGGCACATACCCTCCACTTTCCGTTTTTCTTTTGAACAACAACCACATTGGCCAACCATCTTGGATACTTGACCTCTCTAATCATACCTGCCCGGAGCAATTTCTCTACCTCTTCCTGGATAATGGCATTCCTTTCCGGTGCAAACTTTCTTCTCCTTTGATGGATTGGTTTGAAGGATCTGTCAATGCCGAGTTTGTGAGTGATTACATCTTTGGATATACCAGTCATGTCTTCATGTTTCCATGCAAAGGTAGTCTTTCTCCTTTTTAGGAAGGATACGAGGTCTTCTTTCATTTCGCCAAGGATCCCTGATCCGATATAAACTATAGATTCAGGATCATCCGGATCCATAAGGATTTCTACCACATCCTGTTCACTCGCCTCCAAGACATCCCTTGGAGGATACTTTGATTGCTATTGCTCCCTGGATTTCGAAGCTGGTTTCATCGATGAAGTATAGCAATTCTTAGCCTCCTGCTGATCACTATCAATCTTCACTATTCCCCAAGGACTAGGGAGCTTCACACATTGATGGTAAGTGGATGGGACTGCTTTCATATCGTGTATCCAGGGCCTGCCAAGGATAACATTACAACAAGATAAACAGTCAATAACACAAAATTTTTGATAAGAGTGTAGGCCTTCAATGTATATTGGGAGTTTAATGTCCCTCAGGGTATTCTTAGTTTCACCACTAAATCCCACGAGCACAGAGGATCTTGGTATGATCTCTGATTCAGGAATACCCATCTTCTTTAGGACATCAAGCTGGATAATGTACACTGAACTTCCTCCGTCTATAAGGATCCTGCGGACAAAATGGTTAGATATGAAAAGAGTAATAACTAAACCATCGTGATGAGGATCCTGGATATCAACACGATCCTCTTCATCAAAGGTTATGACTTTCCCTTTCGAGACACTTGATGTTCGAACAGGTCTTTCTCCGTTATCCATTTTAGTTTCCTTTGCATGCCTTTTAGCTGCTGAGAAGGATGTGCCGCAAATGTCTGATCCTCCAGAAATGAAGTTTATCACTTGTGCATCCGCTGGAGGGGCTGGAGCCTTCTCAGGGATCCTTTCAGGATCCTGAGTCCTTGACTTTTTTCTTCCGAACAATTCTTTTAGATGCCCCTTGCTCAACAAGTATCCAATTTCCTTTCTTAGTGCAATGCATTCTTCTGTGAGGTGCCCAAAATCTTCATGGTATGCACACCACTTTGATTTATCCTTAGTTGCAGCTGGCCTATCATTTTTTCTGGGCCATCTAGCTTTATCACCTAGACTCTGCATCGCAAGGATTAGTTCATTGTTATCAACACTAAAACAATATTCAGAAATTGGAGGATAATCCTCATCATCCTCTTCTTGATCAATAGAATGCACGTTCTGGTTATCAGATCTGTTGTAGGATCTGAACTTGTTGTTCCTGAATGAGGATCCTTGCTTATCCTGCTTTGAGGATCCTGCTAACCTCTCCTGGATCCTCTTGTCATCCTCTAGCCGGATGTACCTAAGGGCCCGGGTTCTTACCTAATCTAGGTTCCTGCATGGTGTCATAACAAGATCATCATAAAATAACGAATCCCTAAGCAATCCCATTTTGAAGGCCTCAACAGCCGTGGCTATATCTAAGTTAGGAATGTCTAAGGATTCTTTACTTAATTTGGTAATGTAATCCCTTAATGATTCATTATGACCCTGGGTTATCCTATACAGATCACTAGTTAAACGCTCAAATTTTCTACTACAAGAAAACTGATTATTAAATAGATTAACTAGGTTAGCAAACGAGGTAATAGAGTAAGGGGGAAGACTTAGCAGCCATTTGAGAGCTGATCCAGTAAGAGTAGACCCGAATCCCTTGCACAGGCATGCTTCCTTTAACCTTTCTGGGATCGGATTGATTTCCATCCTCTCCCTGTATTGTGCTATGTGTTCTTCAGGATCTGTCGAACCATCATACAGCTTCATTGTAGGCACATGGAACCTCTTAGGTATCTCAGCATCACAGATTGGTGGTGCAAAACAAGATATCTTGTGGCTCCCATCTGCAATCTCTGGGATAGGTTTGACCACTCCCGGAACACTTGATATCATATCCTTTAGCTTTTGCAATTCTCTGGCCATGGCATGATTGATACCTGGATCCTGCATAAGACCATGGTTAGTAGTATGAGAATTATTAAAAGTGTTACCTCCCATTGGATTCAAGTTAGGAAGAATGGATGTTAATCCATATTGTTGAGGCTCTGGAATGATCGAGGGACCAGTAGAGGCATTGGTCTGCATTGGAATAAAATCTCCCTGATGGACATCTGAACTTCCTGTTTGCAAACTCCTCAAGGATCCTGGCATCTGGAAGGATCCCTGAAACTGGGACGATCATGGAACAAAGGAGGATCCTTGAACCTGGGATGATCCTGGAACGAAGGAGGATCCTTGAACCTGGGATGATCCTGGAACGAAGGAGGATCCTTGAACCTGGGATGATCCTGGATCGAAGGAGGATCCTTGAACCTGGGATGATCCTGGAACGAAGGAGGATCCTTGAACCTGGGATGATCCTGGAACAAAGGAGGATCCTTGAACCTAGGATGATCCTGGAATGAAGGAGGATCCTTGAACCTGCGATGATCCTGGAACGAAGGAGGATCCTTGAAACTGCTGCATTCCTGAATATCCTCCTGAATCCGTGAGGGATCCCATATGCTGAGGATAGGATCCCGCTGGCTGGAAATATGAACCTGATGCCTGGGTCATTGTTGTTGTTCCGTAGTGCACTCCTTTTGCTCCACCCACATATTGAATGTCTGGAACCACTGATGGCTGAGAAGTAATCACCGGAGTATCAAAATTCAAAGATCTGGGCATCAGTGGGGAACGATCCTCTGTCGTTTTCTTCTGTTTCTTAATTTCGTCAATCTCCCGGAGAATCCTTTCGTTGGTCTTATCCTGCTCTTGTGCATGATTCCTCATCTGCAAAATCAAGGCATAGAGATCATTAGTAGTAGGATTAGTTGAAACAGAAGAAGTAGGTGGTTTTGAGAAAATGGGAGTTGGTTTCTTCGCGGCATTCTCAGTATTCTTCTGGGATCCAGAAGGTGGTGGAGGCAAAGGAGGGACGCCTTGTGAAGAAGTGAATGAGGGCATCAAGTTTGAAGCATTCTTCGCTGAGGAAGCCATTTGCTTGGTTGTAGTGAACCGAAATGAGCACAGAAATGCGTATTTTTCTAAGGACGAAGCACCAATTGCCCCACGGTGGGCGCCAAACTGTTTTGGTCAAAAAATCAGATGAGGATATTGCAACCAAACTCTCGGTTACGGGGTATGATGCTTGAAATGTAGAACAATGATGAGGATCACTTTAATGTAAAATTGCACAAACAACACAAGGGTTTATACGGGGAAAAAGCCCTTGATCAAGAGTTGATCTCCGGCACAAAAAACCCCGGGTGATGGAAACTACCGATCACCAAGCTCAAATAAATGAATAAATGTTTACAACTTCGGATAGTAACAAGCTAGGTACAAGGATCACTATCGTGGAATGTGTAAATGTGAGTGAAAACGGATGAATGTTCGTCGAGAGCTTCAAGTGTGCGAGTATATGAGTGTATGTAGCTGTAAATAATGACTAAGTGTTTCTCTACTAGCTCGTTACCCCTTTTAAAATAGAAATTTAACTACCAAACTAACTATCCGACTTTTGTGCCAAGCCCCCACGTTCTCCATAACGTCCATTTTTAGCTAAGCACGTGCAGAATAGTTTGGGAATATTCTCCAGGAATGTCGCCAAGACTTGGTCAAGCTGGTTATACCTGCGAGATAGTACAAAACATAAGTAAACAATCGTCAGTACGAGGATCCTTAAAGTGATCCATGATCCTGATCCTGAAGCTCTTCTGAGGATCACCACCTGTCACAGAAGTAAGGATCACTAGTTAGGATAACGAATAAGGATCACTAATTGTTAGAAAATCCTCCCCTAACAGTTGGACTTCTAGTTCAGCTTCCTTTTGTAAATCACTACTGAAATCTGCCACAAAGTCAGCTAATGCTTGGGATTTAATGGCTGTCCTAGGCTCATATCTTATATCATATGCACTCAACTTCACTGCCCACTTAGCCATCATTCCTGACATTTCAGGTTTCCTGAGAACATTCTTAATTGGGAAATTAGTTTTAACAATAATGGCATGAGTCTCAAAATAATGTCTTAATTTAGTAGATGCCATAATTAATGCAAGGATTAGTTTTTCTAAATGTGAATACCTGGATTCAGCATCAAGTAAGCTCTTACTTACATAATAAACAGGATGTTGTGTACCTTGGTGATCCTTAACAAGGACCGCACTTACTGCTTTTGAGGATACCGCCAAATATAAGGATAACACATCTCCCTTTTCTGGTTTCATTAAGGCTAGGGCTGAGGATAGGTAATCTTTAAGAGCTTTAAGGGCACTTTCTTGCTTCTCAGTCCATTCAAATTTCTTGTTTTTCCTCAGGATGTCATAGAACTCCTTGAACTTTTCTGAGGATTTGGATATGAATCTGTTCAAGGCTGCGATCCTGCCAGTCAACCTTTGAACATCCTTAGCATTGGCAGGAGATTTGATATTCACGATAGCCTTAATTTTCTCTGGACTTGCTTCAATGCTCCTCTTTGTTACCATATATCCTTAGAATTTACCTGCCTTTACACCAAAATGACACTTAGAAGGATTTAGTTTCATATTAAATTTATCAAGGATATTGAATGCTTCCTCCAAGTCTTTAAGGTGATCCTCAGCTCTTTTGGACTTAACCACCATGTCATCAATATAGACTTCCATAGTGTATCCAATTTGTTCTTTGAACATCATATTGACAAGCCTTTGGTATGTAGCACCTGCTTTCCTTAATCCAAATGGCATATCAATATAACAGTATATACCAGTTGGGGTCATAAAGGTTGTATCCTCTTGATCGGATGGTTCCATCTGAATTTGTTGAAATCCAGATGAAGCATCCATAAAAGTTAACAACTCATGACCCGCGGTAGCATCCACCATGGAGTCAATGTGGGGTAATGGGAAAGGATCCTTGGGACATGCCTTGTTTAAATCTGTAAAATCGACACATACCCTCCACTTTCCATTTTTCTTTTGAACAACAACCACATTGGCTAACCATCTTGGATACTTAACCTCTCTAATCATACCTGCTCGAAGTAGCTTATCTACCTCTTCCTGGATAATAGCATTTCTTTCAGGTGCAAACTTCCTCCTCTTTTGATGAATTGGCTTGAATGACCTGTCAATGCCAAGTTTGTGAGTAATTATATCCTTAGATATACCTGTCATGTCTTCATGTTTCCAGGCAAAGGTGGTCTTCCTTTTTTTGAGAAAGGATACTAGCTCTTGTTCAATATCGCTGAGGATCCCTGACCCTATGAAGATTTTGGATTCAGGATCATCAGGATCCATGAGGATTTCGTTCAAATCCTGTTCTCTTGCCTCCAAGATGTCTCTTGAAGGATACTTTAATTGCTATTGCTCCCTTGGTCTTGAGGCTGGTTTCATTGATGAGGTATAGCAATTCTTAGCCTCCTGTTGATCACTCTCAATTTTCACCACTCCCCATGGACTTGGAAGCTTTAGACACTGATGATAGGTGGATGGAACTGCCTTCATATCATGTATCCATGGCCTGCCAAGGATAACGTTACAACACGATAAGCAATCAATAACACAAAACTTTTGATAAGAATGCAATCCTTCAATATAGATTGGGAGTTTGATGTCCCCCAATGTATTCTTTGTTTCTCCACTGAATCCCACAAGTACTGAGGATCTTGGGATAATATCGGACTCTGGGATATTCATTTTCTTGAGAACATCCAGCTGAATGATGTTCACAGAGCTTCCTCCATCTATAAGGATCCTGCGAACAAAGTGGTTAGAAATAGACAATGTAATTACGAGACCGTCATGGTGAGGATCCTGGATGTCAACACGATCATCCTCATCAAAAGTAATGATTTTATCCTGGGTGACAACGGAGGTCCTGACGGGTCTGTCTCCATTATCCATCTTGGTTTCCTTAGCGTGTCTTTTTGCTGCTGAGAAGGATGTACCACAGATGTCTGATCCACCGGATATGAAATATATGACTTGTGCATCTGCCGGAGGAGCAGGAGCCCTTTCCGGGATCCTTTCAGGATCCTGGGTTCTTGACTTCTTTCGTCCCAAGAGTTCCTTTAAATGCCCCTTGCTCAACAAATAACCAATTTCCTTTCTAAGTGCAATACATTCTTCAGTGAGATGCCCAAAATCCTCATGATATGCACACCACTTGGATTTATACTTTGTAGCAGCTGGTTTATCACTTTTCCTTGGCCACCTAGCTTTCTCACTTAGACTCTGCATTGCAAGGATTAGTTCATTGTTATCAACAGAGAAACAATATTCAGAAATAGGAGGATAATTCTCATCATCCTCTTCTTGTTCCACTGCGTGCACATTCTGGTTATCAGATCTGTTATAGGACTTGGATTTGTTGTTCCTGAAGTAGGATCCTTGCTTATCCTGTTTTGAGGATCCTGTCAATCTGTCCTGGATCCTTTTGTCATCCTCTAGGCGGATGAACCTAAGGGCTCTAGTCCTTACTTCATCAAGATTCCTGCAAGGTGTCATAACAAGATCATCATAGAATAATGAATCCCTAAGCAATCCTATTTTAAAGGCTTCAACAGCCGTAGCTATATCCAAATTGGGAATGTCTAAGGATTCTTTACTAAACATAGTGATATAATCTCTAAGTGATTCATTTTGACCTTGTGTTACCCTATATAGATCACTAGTTAATCGTTCAAACTTTCTGCTACAAGAGAATTGACTATTGAACAAGTTAACTAAATTAGCAAATGAAGTAATAGAGTAAGGGGGAGACTTAGCAGCCATTAAGAGCAGATCCTGTAAGTGTGGACCCAAATCCCTTGCATAGGCATGCTTCTTTCAATCTTTCCGGAATTGGATTGATCTCCATCTTCTCCCAATATTGAGCTACATGATCTTCTGGATCCGTTGAACCATCATATAGCTTCATTGATGGTATCTGGAATCTTTTAGGTATCTCAGCATCACACAAAGGTGGTGCAAAACGAGATATCCTATGGCTACCATCCGCAATCTCAGGAATGGGTTTAACCACTCCTGGTACACTAGATATCATATCCTTAAGCTTCTGCAGTTCCCTAGCCATGGCCTGATTGATACCTGTATCCTGCAAAAAGACATGTTTAGTGTTATATAAATTATTAAAAGTGTTACCTCCCACAGGATTTGAGTTTGGAATTGCGGATGTGAATCCATCTTGTCGAGACTCTGGCATGATTATAGGACTAGAGGAGGCAATGGTCTGCATTGGTATGAAGTCTCCTTGATGGACGTCTGAGTTCTGAGGTTGCATATTTCTCGAGGATCCTTGATTTTGAAGGGGGTTGGATCCTTGGAATTGTGATGATCCTTGAATCTGAAAGGATCCTGGGACCAGGGAGGATCCTTGAACAAGGGAGAATCCTGGGACCAGATAGGATCCTTGGATCTGGGAGGATCCTTGGACCTGGGAGGATCCTTGGACCTGGGAGAATCCTTGGACTTGGGAGGATCCTTGGATCTGGGAGGATCCTTGGACCTGGGAGGATCCTTGGACCTGGGAGGATCCTCGGACCTGGGAGGATCCTTGTACTGCATGCATTCCCACATATCCTTCTGACGTGAAGTATCCCTGTTGCTGAGAAGAGGATCCTAATGGTTGAGAAGAGAATCCCTGAGGCTGGAAGCAAGAGCCAAATGCCTGACTCATTGTTGTTGTCCCATAACGCCTTCCTGATAGTTCACCCAAGTATTGAACGTCCGGAACTGCTGAGTATTGTGAGGTTATGACCGGAGTGTCGAAGTTCAGCGATCTTGGCATCAGAGGGGAGTGATCCTCCACTGATTTTTTCTGTTTCTTGATTTCATCGATTTCCCGAAGGATCCTTTCGTTTGTTTTATCCTGCTCTTGTGCATGATTCCTCATCTGCAAAATCAAGGTATAGAGATCATTAGTAGTAGGATTAGTTGAAACAGAAGAAGTAGGTGGTTTTTTGAAAATAGGAGTTGGTTTCTTCACAGCATTCTCAGCATTCTTCTGGGATCCAGAAGGTGGTGGAGGCAAAGGAGGAACGCCTTGTGAGGAACTGAATGAGGGCATCAAACTTGAAGTATTCTTCACTGAGGAAGCCATTTGTTTGGTCGTAGCGAACCGAAATAACCACGAAAACACGAATCTTTCTAAGAATGAAGCACTAATTGCCCCACGGTGGGCGCCAAACTGTTTTGCTCAAAAATCAAGCAATGACAATGTAACCAAACTTTCTGTTGTGAGGTATGATGCTTGAATTGATGAACAATAATAAGGATCACTATGAAGCGTAATGAACAAATGACACGAAGATTTATACGGGGAAAAAGCCCTTGATCAAGAGTTGATCTCCGGCACAAAAAACCCCGGGTGATGGAAACTACCGATCACCAACTCAAATTAAACAATCAATCTGTTACAACTTCGGATGATAGCAAGCTAAGTACAAAGATCACTATAGTGTAACGTGTAGAAATGTATGAAAAATGCTAAGTGTTTTGTCGAGGGCCAGTGAGAGCGGTTGTATGAGTGTGTGTGTAGCCAAAAATAGCTAAGTGTCTCTAAAATAGCTCGCTACCCCTTTACAAATAGAAAATATCAAGCCTAACTAACATTCCGCAAATGGTGCAAGTCTTCCACGACTCCACAACGTCCATTTCTGGCCAAGCACGTGCGGAACAGACTAAGAATATTCTCCAGGAATGTCGCCAAGACTAAGTCCAAGTTGATATTCCTGCAAAACATTTACGAATTCAAAGTAGACAATCGTTAGTACTGGGATCCTTATAGTTATCGATGATCCTGATCCTGATCCTGCAACACTTCTGAGGATCACTACTTCAGACAGAATTGAGGATCACTAAATCCAACAGCAAATAAGGATCACTGGTCATTTAGAAATCCACCCCTAACAATATTGCTGACCTTCATGTTCCTTTATAAGGACGGCACTTACTGTTGGTGCACACATCTGTCGTCTTCGTCTTGTATCGAGTCTCGGGTTCGGTGCGGGTTTGGTGCGGATATAATCAAGCATGATGTCATCATCCTTGATGATGACATCACACTAGTGACATCACATATTGCATCACTCACTAAAAGACAAAAGTGAAATTCAAATCAGATTGTTGCTCGCATGTGAGGTTCGCTTCAAGACAAAGGTGTTTGTCAATTTCGCTTGAAAGAAAATGCAAGGGATTTCGCTTGAAGCTTCAAGCGAAATCATGTGTATTATATATAGGTGTTATGTCTTGTCATTTGTAATAGTTCCAAACTTTTCTAGAGATTCTTCCGGTGAGCCACGAAGTGCTGCCGAAGTGTTGTTAGGTCTGTAATCGCATTCGTTATCAATACAACAACAGTTTAAAGTGAAATCTCGCTGAATTGAACTCGGTTTGTTCGTTTCCGCCGCTCAAACTGAGATAAACTCTTCTGAACGACTCGTTCGGGTCCGCAAACGATCCTACAATTGGTATCAGAGCTCAGGAGGAAGAGTTCATACCAATTCAGCCACGTTTTCTGATTTTCTACACCTTCTTTCAAAATTAATCAACTTTTTACGGTTCAAATCGGTTCAAACTTTCACATATTGTGCGAAAATATGTTTTAACAAACCCTTGAGAGTTTAAGAACCTAATTCGGCCATTTACACATTCAATCAGATCAAAACCAGACCGAACGTGATGATGTCATCCAGGCTCGCTTGAAAATAGGTTGATTTCGCTTGAGAATATAAGTTTTGTGTATGATTTCGCTTGAACAAGTTAGTGTCTGAAGCGAAATTGAAGTTTTCGCTTGAAGATGCATTAGGTGGATGATTTCGCTTGAGAATTAAAACTGATTTGATGATTTCGCTTAAAAAGATTTGACTTGAGATTTCGCTTGAGTTTAAGATCTGGTTTCGCTTCAGGGATTTATTTCAGTTAAAAGGTCTCGCTTGAACTGTGATTGACTTGGTGATTTCGCTTGAACTTACTGGTGTGTGAAATTTTTGAATTCCGAAAAATGGACGAAGATTTTTACAATGCTTTTGCTAGTCCAGTTACAGTTACTCAGAGTGCTTTGCATGAAAATGAAACCGGGACGTCTCAGAAACCACCAAAACTCATGGATATTGATGATTACAATGGATGGTCCGAAAGGTTTGGAAATTGGGTTGAGGCGTATCATTTGGATGCGTGGGAACACACTGAAGAGCCGTATGTTAAACCCACAAAGAACGATGTTGTGAATGATACTCCGTTAACACTTAGAGAAATGAGTACTGTAGATAAAAAGAAATATCGAGATGAGAAATTGATGGTAAGTCTGCTTCAGCAAGCGATAAAAGAAGATATTTTGATACTGCTTCAACATGATGGAACTTCATATTCGATATGGAAAGAGTTGGAAGCAAAGTTTACTGGAAGTGACGATATGCTCAGGAATAAGATGTCTCTCATGAAAAAGGAATTTGACTTATTTCGGGGATTGAAAAATGAGAGTGTCAAGCAATTAATTGATAGATATTGTAACTTGGTGAGAAATATGACGAAACTTGGTGTTAAGAAAGATACTGATGAATTGGTTGAAAAACTTGCAGATGCGCTACCATATGAAACATGGGGAACATTTCTGATGATGCTGCGGTCAAACAAAACAGATTATAAGAAAATGACATTGGGAGATTTTATCAAGCATCTGGAAGCTCAGGAGATGGAGCAGAGGAAGATTGCTAGGATGAAGAATTACGATGGAGAACAAGATATCAGTTTGTATTACAAAGGTGGTGTCAACGAAAAGTCAAATTATTCTCCAAAAATTGAAACTGCTTACAGTGTGAATGATTCTTCTGAAAAGAAATCATCCCAGGGATCAAGCAACACTAGATTTTCATCATTCGATCCAAACATTTCTGCAACAAAGAATGGAAGAAAACTTCAATGTAATATTGTATTAAATCTTGAAAGTGATCAAGATTATTCTGAAGAAGTTGCCAAAAATCAAATGTCTTTGTTGGGAATGGTGTTAGAGTCATATAGTAGTTTTGTGGCCGGAAGGATCGGTAATCCAATGCTCACGAAAGAGGATTACGATCAAATCGATGCTGAGGAAATGGAATTGATGGATATTAAATGGTGCATGGCCAGTGTAATGAGAAGAGCTGAGAAGTTTAAACAAATCACGGGGAGAAATGATTTTCTTGATGCAAGTGTTTCAAACTTAGGCTTTGATAAGTCCAAAGTTACATGTTTTCGTTGCAGGGAAAAGGGGCATTTCAAGAGAGAATGCAAAAATCGTGAAGCTACTGGAGCTCAGAATCCTTTTGGAAACAACGATTATCACAAAAAGGCGATTTATCATCAAATCACATCACCAGCACTGCATCAGGCACAAACTGCACATGGAATGATGCAGATTAAAGACTCAAAGAAAGCTTGTCTGGGAAATGATGGTGGATTCAGTTGGGATAAATATGTTCCAATAAACAGCAAAGTGTGTTTGGCAGAACAAGATGATGAAAAACTGGCTGAAGGTTTCAATTGGAACAATTTTTGTCCAGATCAAGAATTTATGGCCAAAGAGATGTCTAAAGACACTTCAAATGTTAATGTTTTCTTTGCTAATGCTTATGATTTGAAATGTGCAGAAAGATGCAGAAAAGTCATGGAAGCAGCTGAAGAAAGACGAAGGAAGAACAAAGAAGAGGAAGAAGAAGAAGAGAGATTGAAGAATGAAGCGAAAGCTGAGAAAAGAAGAAGAGCTGAGTTTTTACAATCAAGCAGTAGTGTCAAAGAAGTTCCAGAATATGAAGTGAAGATTGATGAAGAACGAATTGAAGTTTCTGAAAAGTGCATGAACTGTGATTCGTTAATCAAACAAAACAATGAGTTATTGCACAATATTCACAAGTTGAAAGAATCGTATGACACAATGAACAGAGAAATTAACAAATATACTGATTCGAGTGGTGAACAAGCAATGGCGATGAATACTTTGAAAGTAGCATATCTTAGACAGCTGGATGATGCTAACTTTTATATCAAGAAATGTGCTGATTTAGAGTTGGAGCTGGCAACACAGAAGATAGAGACTGAGAAAGTTAAAAAGTTATTAAACAGTTACTCATGTTCTTCTTTTGTTGTTGACAGGATTTATCCAGTAGTGGAGAATTTGAAGACATTTGAAGAAATGAAAATGTCTGAAGAAAAGAAATCCGTGACAAAAGATGAAGTGAAGATTTCTGGTAAGAAACCAAGTGTGGTTTACAATAGATGTCCGCCCCCGGTCGAAAATGGATTTTTACCTCGAAATCCAAATTCCGAAAGAGTCGAAAACGCAATAAACTTACAATGGGAGTCTGGGCCGTCGGATAACTTGCCAGAAAATATTGATGTCACGTACACGTCGTCCGATACTGATCATGAGTCAAAGTTGATAAAAAGTGTGGTCGATCAGGTGTTAGATAAAGATGATTGTGAGGAGTCAAAACCGGAGTCCAAATTCAAGTCAAAGTCTGAGTCCGATACATCAAAGTCAACAGTCACAAAGGACAAACGGGTTTATGATAAAGAGTTTTTGATATCAAAATCTAATTTGAATGATGAATCATTTAAAGTGGCATATACTTTGAAAGATTCTGACAAATTATATTCTAATGAAGATTTTCCATTAAGAGGTGTAAAAACTGAGATGATCAAAAAGGTTTTCAAACTAACAGAAATCAATATTTTTGAATTAAAAGATGTAAATCTTATTGATAAACCTACAAAATACACCTCAAGAGTTCAACAAAGATTAAACAAGAAAAAGCGTTACAGTTCTGGTTCTGGTTTTCAAAAGAAGCCAAACCAAAGCCGTAATTTCAAAAGGAATGGTCTAGGTTTTATACCACCGAAAAATTATAAAAATGAGGAAATTTATAAACCAAAAACTGATTTTGTTTCAGGAACAAGTCAAGAGAAAGAACAAAAGAGTTCATTCTGGAAGGAGACAAATCAAGGATTCTTTGCCAAGAAGCAAGTAGAGCTGAAGAAAAATGCTGTTCCAAAGAAGATTGAAAAGAGAACCTGTTTTCAGTGTAAAACTGTTGGTCATGTTGCTAGGGACTGTCCGAAGACATTCAAACCAAAACAGGAAATTTCTGGTAAACTAAAAGAGAAAGTGATCGAGAAAACTGAACTAACAACCAAAAAGTTCACAGGCTTTGAAAATTCAATCTTTGAGAAGGGAGAATGTTCAAAGAATGTGGTTAAAAGAAAAGAAAATCTGATAAATCAAAAATGGGTTGTTAAGGGTTCAGGAAACAGTTCTGGTGATGAATTTGATTCCACAAAATCAGAGGAGCCACATGTTGAGAAAAAGGTTGAGAAATCAGTTCCAACTATGAACAATGAAAATTTTCCATCTTTACAAGCTGAAAATTACATGAAGAAAGTTGGAAAAGTTGAAATTTCAAATCAATTTTTTTCTGACAAGAAGAAATTTGATGTTGATAAAGCTTTTAACGGAACTGTGAAACACATTTTTGGCAAAATGATCAATAGTAAGGTCAAAGGTGTTAAAGAATTTTACGCTGCCAAAAGAGGAGGTCACAGGTTAGTTGAAAGAAAAGATGATGAAGAGGTTGTTACACCCAAAGAAGGTCAGGCTTGGGTGGATATATTTTTCAAAGAGTAAAAACCTGACTTGCCGGAGATCCCAAGTTGGTAATCGTGGATCATGAATCGGCATCATTCTTTATCATGTTTGTATAATGTGTTTTTGAGAAGTTTTGCAGGACTTGCCGGAACTCCCAGGTATGTAAGCGAGGAGTAGGAATCGGCACCTTGAGAATTCAATCAAAAGATGGTAAATTGGTTGAAAAACAGGTTTGAGTTGTATGTTTGTGATGGTTACAAGTGGTAAATCAGGGACATTAAGTTGTATCTGATTTTCTACAAATGGTTGATAGACAATGTGATGAACCAAACCCCTAACTTTACAAGTGGTAAAATCAAACTTATTTTCCGGAAAAACCATTTGATTAAAACAAACTTAAGTGTTTTGAGATCATAATGGGAAAATAGTTTGTTGTGAGGGGGAGTTCTGATTGTTTATGCCAAGTGGATGGCGAATTGAGGCAATTCGATATCAGTTGTCATGTTTCTGTACAGTTTGTGTTCAAATTTCCTAAAATGTGTTTGCATTTTAGGGGGAGTAAGAAATTTTTAGAAAATCCAAAAACATTTGAAAATTTTGAAAAAGTCAAAAACATGATAAAATGAAAAATGAGTTTTTGTTGCATAATAGAGGAAATGATAGTACATCAGTGGACGATCACAACATGCTAAAGAATTGGAAAGATAAAAAAGTGATAAACGGTCTCACTGATGATGTGCCAGTAGGTTTTTGCACATTTAGTAGACTGTGACGAGATATAAACCTAAATTTCAAACTTGCTTATTCTGTGGGTTAACAACTTCTTGGATATATAGGTAACCCCTGAAATCTTGTTTGAAAGGTCCCTTATTCTGAGATACTAGGTCTTTATGCTCAGTGATATCTGGGGTATTATCCCGGGACTTCTGATTTTGCGGAAGCAATGGCCTAGTCCCCGGAGAATACTTTACATTTGCTTGAAATATAGCTCACCCTCAGCTAAAAAATGATGAAACATTGAAAAATGCTAATCATGGCTGTTGAAACAAAAGATCCTCTAAAGGGGACACACCAAAAGTAGAAGCCGTCATCTCTCTGCGTATCGAAAGATCGACCTGAGCTCTTACGGCCCTCGTACTATAATTTATTCCCCTGACAGATATCTTCTGTGGTATACTCACCTGTAAGACTGAATATTGGGATCTGGATACGGGAGTATATTCAAGTAGTGGGACACACGAATAAGTTCAAGAGCTTAAAACATTAATCTCATATCTCGGATCAATTGAACTTTGTGTGAAAATTTAAGTGGATTAATATACTGACAATCTAAGTGAATCGTTTAGAGCTTAAAATGAAATGAAGCTTAACGGTGTTGGTGATTTGTCTCAAAAACTGATATGATCCTCTTGCACGAACTCACAAAAATATTGTTTGTAAATATTTCATTTTCTGCATTTCTATTTCAGTAAAAAATCCAAAAAGATTTTAGTGTGTTTTAGCATAAAGTTTGAAAATTTTAAAAAGATTTTCGACAACTGGTGTTGAAGAGCTGATTTTCAAAATTCCAAGTGCTAGACATGATGAACAAATGGTTTGGGTGAAAGTGTTTGAAAAATGTTGAAATGAAATGAAAAAATGTTTTGAAATATAAATGTTATTCCTGCAAGTGGTAAATTAGACTTGAAAATCTTATCCACAAAATGGTTATCAGAAAATTTATTTTTGGGTAGAGTTTTTGCAGGTTAGCCAGGTTCTGAAACTTGAGAGTGATGAAGTGCCAGGTTACGATCTAAGAACCTGTGGAAAGTGAATTCCAGACTACGATCCCAGCAGATTGAGAGGGAGAGTCTGAAGACATGAAGACTCGTCAACATTTGAGAGAGAGGAGTTTGTTGATGTTAAAGATAGAGAATGAGGATTCTTGCAATGACAAATACTTCAGAGAAAGATCAAAGACTGATAAAGACTGAAGATTGTGAAGACTCGACACTTAAGACTCGTCAACATCTGAGGGGGAGTCTGTTGGTGCACACATCTGTCGTCTTCGTCTTGTATCGAGTCTCGGGTTCGGTGCGGGTTTGGTACGGATATAATCAAGCATGATGTCATCATCCTTGATGATGACATCACACTAGTGACATCACATATTGCATCACTCACTAAAAGACAAAAGTGAAATTCAAATCAGATTGTTGCTCGCATGTGAGGTTCGCTTCAAGACAAAGGTGTTTGTCAATTTCGCTTGAAAGAAAATGCAAGGGATTTCGCTTGAAGCTTCAAGCGAAATCATGTGTATTATATATAGGTGTTATGTCTTGTCATTTGTAATAGTTCCAAACTTTTCTAGAGATTCTTCCGGTGAGCCACGAAGTGCTGCCGAAGTGTTGTTAGGTCTGTAATCACATTCGTTATCAATACAACAACAGTTTAAAGTGAAATCTCGCTGAATTGAACTCGGTTTGTTCGTTTCCGCCGCTCAAACTGAGATAAACTCTTCTGAACGACTCGTTCGGGTCCGCAAACGATCCTACACTTACAGCATTCCCTGATACTGCGAGGTATAGGGATAGTGGTTCATCATTCTCAGGCTTCATCAGTAGAGGTGCAGTTGAAAGATATTGCTTCAAATCCTGCAGGGCTGCTTCATGCTTCTCACCCCATTCGAATTTCTTGTTCTTCTTCAGGATATCATAAAACTCTTTGCATTTCTCTGAGGATCTTGAAATAAATCCGTTTAATGCTGCCACTCGCCCTGTTAATCGTTGAACATCCTTCATATTTGAGGGTGATTTAATATCCAAGATGGCTTTAATCTGCTCCGGGCTCGCCTCTATTCCTCTTTTGGTCACCATATATCCTAGAAATTTTCCTGCCCCCACTCCGAAATGACACTTAGCAGGATTTAGCTGTCACACCCCCAAAATCCACACGCGGAGTATCACCGCTTGGAGGCGTGACTGACCAGGATCAAGCCACCAATCATATCAAACATAATAAGTATTAAATGTAATTTAAACCAAACGATATGAAAGGTGTTCAAACAAAATATGTTAAGTGTATAGCGGAAGCATAAAATGTAAACCCAACGTAAGTAATAAGTTCAAATGTCTAAATGTTTTATCATAAGTTCCACAATCCGTGCCCACAACGACCGCATCTCCTGTGCAAGCTCCAAGAGTACCTATGGTCCTGCAAGGCATGTAATAGAGAGTCAACAACTAGTTGAGCGAGTTCACAGTTGGTTATTCAGTTATAGTGTTCGTATTGTAATTCGTAAGCTCGTTTAGTAATCATGTAATGTATGTAATGGTATCGCGGCCCTCCAGGCATGTTTGCGAAGTTTAGTGGGGGTTTCCCATGTTTTCTAGACTAGGTATATTTGTATCGCGGCCCACCCGGCATGTTTGCGAAGATTAAAGTATAGTTCGCGGCCATTCTAGGCATGTTTGCGAAGATTGTTCTATTATCGCGGCCAATCCCGGCATGTTTGCGAAGAGAGAGTAAATGTATCACTAGTCTAGCAGTATCTACTAATAACCTTCCCCTCCCGAGGAATAATTCCATTAATCATGTAAGTATAAGAAACATTCAACCCATTCCCAACCCCGGGAATCCCATGCCTTGGTAAGAGTGTGAACTCACCTTGGGTTTGCTCGGTATGCTAGGTTATGTACTCAATTAATCAATCACGTCCTATAGTACGCACGTATACATAATCAGTTTGTGTTCACATATAAACACACGGTGATAAACAAGTAGCACATAGCACGTATTTGAGATCAGACACAAGATGGTTAGACTTAAGAGCTGTTAACTAACCCGGTTAACTTCTAAACAGAATTAAAGTAGGTTACTGTGCTGATTACACATTTGGTGAAACACAAATCGGTGAAACACATATCGGTGAAACACATATATTGACGAAACACATTCTGTTTCATCGTTCAGGGTCTCGGTGAAACACATTCTGTTTCACCGTCACCTGTGTTTCGTCTAAGATGTCTGTTTCATCGAAGGTCAGTTACGTGGAAATCAGTGACATCAGTTACGCAATAACACAGAAACCCTAATCATGCTATCAGCCGTCATCAGCAAATCATCAATCATGCAGAAATCATTCGTTCACAGAATTCATCATCGCATCATCATAACATAAGCATCACAGTTCTTAACGTCTAGCATGAACCCTAGGTTATGTGTACATGAATCAATTAACATAAAACATCACATCATCGAGCCTTATCAAGATGCTAACGCGCATTCAGAACCAGATCACATTAACAACATCTAAAACCGAGTATTCGATCGTATTAAGTTTCACATAGAGTTACGCATCTGATTAACCATGTATATCGAAATCAAGAACATCATGCACATATATTCATAACCGTTTCATAAAAATATAAATTAGCAACCCTAATCATCGATTTACATAATACACATCACATGGATGAGCGATTAATCAAGAAGTTACGAGGTACTAACCGAAACAACAATGGAATTGATAACAGGTCTCTGGTTGTTCCTAGATTGCCGACACAGTGCTTCTAGGTTTTTCTGGTTTGCAAAAAGTGTCGATGAATAACCCTAGTACCACTTATATACACGAAATAACGTTCTGGGCCCGTAATGGGCTTCGGTGAAACTGGGCTCGGCAAAACAGACCTGTTTCGTCGAGTGGTTGATGAAACAGATTCCTGTTTCATCGAGTAGCTTAACTGGTGAAACATTTCTTGTTTCGTTGAGTGTGCATAATGAATTAATATAAGTGTTTCATCAAGTAACATCAAGCAATCAAGTCACGTTAAACAGATAGCATGCAAACAACATCCCACTTTATAATCCAACGTAACAGTTACAAGACAAACAAGTCAAACGACTAAGCAGTAAACGCGCAATAAATGCGAATAAGAAATGTCGGAAACTCGAGTTGTCACATTATCCCCAACTTGAAAGAAATTTCGTCCCGAAATTTAGCATGCGGTTACTGAGGAAGCTAGTGGTGTGACGTTGTTTACCTGTATCGTATCGCGGCTCCCCGAGCAGGTTTGCGAAGATTACTGGTTTTCCTGGGGTGTCACATCATCCCCCCGTTGATTTGGAATTTCGTCCCGAAATTCTGTAGTAGCTTCGGCCTCAGTAGTGGTTGCTTGGTTTCCGAATAACTGGGGATATTTGAGTTTCATCTGATCTTCGCGTTCCCAGGTGAACTCTGGGCCACGGCGGGAGTTCCAACGAACTCGTACTAGAGGTATTCTAGTGTTCTTGAGGACCTTAACATCCTGGTCCGTGATTTCAACAGGTTCCTCGACGAATCGTAACTGTTCATCAATAGTGAGCTCTTTCAGAGGAACTATGTGGGTCTCATCTGACAGACACTTCTTCAGATTCGACACGTGAAAGACGTTGTGAACTGCACTGAGTTCAGCTGGTAAGTTCAATCTGTAGGCCACCCTGCCTATCTTCTCAATGATTTCGAATGGTCCGACGTATCGTGGATTAAGTTTGCCGCGTTTGCCAAAACGAACCACACCCTTCCAGGGTGAAACTTTGAGTAGTGCTCGATCCCCAACCTGGAATTCGATTAGTTTCCTGTCTTTATCGGCGTATGCTTTCTGACGGTCACGAGCTGCCGCCATGCGTTGTCGTATTTGAGCAATCTTTTCAGTAGTATCAACTACCATTTCTGGACCTGTGATCTGACTGTCACCCACCTCTGCCCAACAAAGAGGTGACCGGCATTTATGCCCGTACAATGCCTCGAATGGAGCAGCTTTAATGCTTGTGTGGTAGCTGTTGTTGTACGAAAATTCCACAAGTGGCAGATGTTTTTCCCAACCATTGCCAAAGTCGATTACGCACGCTCGAAGCATGTCTTCTAGAGTTTGAATAGTGCGCTCAGACTGCCCATCCGTCTGAGGATGATAAGCTGTGCTCATGTCTAAACGAGAGCCAAAAGATTTGTGCATTGCTTGCCACAGTTCTGAAGTAAAACGTGCATCACGATCAGAGATAATAGAAGTGGGCACTCCGTGCCTTGAGACCACTTCCTTCAAGTACAAATCTGCTAGTGTGGAGAACTTGTCTGTTTCCTTGATAGCCAAGAAGTGAGCAGACTTTGTGAGTCGATCCACGATCACCCATATAGTATCATTTCCGTGCTGAGATCTAGGTAGGCCAGTAACAAAATCCATGGAAATTTGTTTCCATTTCCATTGTGGTATCTCAGGTTGTTGGAGTGGACCTGAAGGTTTCTGGTATTCGGCTTTGACTCTCGCACAAGTCAGGCACTTGCTAACGTATGTTGCTATGTGGGCCTTCATGCTAGGCCACCAGTATGTAGTTTTGATATCTTGGTACATTTTATCCGAACCTGGATGTACCGAGTAGCGAGACTTATGAGCTTCATCCATTACAAGCTCGCGTAAGTTACCATAGAGTGGGACCCAGATGCGTCCTGTTACGTAATAAGCACCATCTTCCTTCTGTTCTAAGCGTTGCCTTGAGCCACATAGGGCTTCAGCCCTGACGTTGTCTGGTTTCAATGCTTCTACCTGAGCATCTCGTATCTGAGAAGGAAGGCTAGACTGGATAGTAAGTTGCAATGCTCGTACACGCCTAGGCGTAGTATCCATCCGACTGAGGGCGTCAGCCTCCACATTGGCTTTGCCCGGATGGTACTTTATAGCACATTCGTAATCGTTCAGTAATTCGACCCATCTACGTTGTCGCATGTTCAATTCTTTCTGCTTGAAAATATGTTCGAGACTCCTGTGATCAGTGTATATAGTGCACTTGGTACCGTACAGGTAATGTCGCCATATCTTGAGTGCAAAAACAACCGCTCCCAGTTCTAAATCGTGTGTTGTGTAATTCTGTTCGTGAATCTTAAGTTGGCGCGAAGCATAAGCAATGACTTTATCCCGCTGCATCAACACACATCCAAGACCCTGGATAGATGCATCGCAGTAGACTACAAAATCGTCCGTGCCTTCAGGCAATGAGAGGATAGGTGCGTTACAGAGTCTATCCTTTAAGTGCTGAAACGCTGTTTCCTGTGTATTACCCCAACGATAAACAACACCCTTCTGCGTCAGTAGTGTAAGCGGCTGAGCAATCTTCGAGAAGTATTTGATGAACCGTCTATAATAACCCGCCAAACCTAAGAATTGGCGTATTTCGGTTGGTGTGCGAGGTGCAGGCCAGTTCTTGATCGAATCCACCTTGGATGGATCGACATGAATCCCATCCTTGTTTACCACGTGGCCTAGAAACTGGACTTCACGAAGCCAGAAGTCGCATTTTGAAAACTTAGCGTATAGCTGTTCCGTTCGTAGAAGTTCCAAAATAAGTCGTAAATGATGCTCGTGCTCCTCCTGACTCTTCGAGTAGATCAGAATGTCGTCGATGAAAACAATGATGAACTTGTCGAGATAAGGTTTGCACACCCTGTTCATAAGATCCATGAAAACCGCAGGCGTGTTCGTCAATCCGAAAGGCATGACCAGAAACTCGTAGTGGCCGTAGCGTGTTCTGAACGCTGTTTTGGAGACGTCCTCATCCCGGACTCTCAGTTGATGATACCCTGACCTTAGATCAATCTTTGAGTAATAGCTCGACCCTTGCAACTGGTCGAATAAATCGTCGATGCGTGGAAGAGGATAGCGATTCTTCACAGTCACCTTGTTTAATTCGCGGTAGTCTATACACATGCGGAAGGTACCGTCCTTCTTCTTTTCAAATAATACCGGAGCTCCCCAAGGCAAAGAGCTAGGACGTATGAAACCCTTTTCCATGAGTTCTTGCAGCTGCTTAGACAGTTCTTCCAGTTCCGTTGGAGCTAAGCGATAAGGTGCTCGAGCTATAGGTGCTGCTCCTGGAGCAAGCTCGATCTGGAATTCGACCTGACGATGAGGCGGTAACCCAGGTAACTCTTCAGGAAATACTTGAGGAAAATCGCGTACTACAGGAATATCCTCAATCTTTTTATCTTTCTTCGATGTATCCGTAACGAGTGCTAAAACAGCTGTGTGGCCCTTTCGCAAACACTTCTGAGCCTTCAAGAAGGATATGATGCCACTCACGACACCACTCTTGTCGCCTTGAACTTCGAGAGGTTCTTTACCAGAACAAGGAATACAAATGATATTCTCCTTGCATAAGATCTCTGCTTGCTGTTGAGATAACCAATCCATACCGATGACGATGTCGAAACTACCCAGAGTTATAGGAATGAGGTCGATAGAGAAAGTCTGACCAGCGAGGATAAGATTACAACCTTGAACTATGTGTGTGGCCTCAAAACTTTTACCGTTAGCTAACTCTACGACATGTTTGGTGTTCAAAAGTGTTGGTGCGCGTTTAAGCATTTGGCTTACTTTCAGAGACATATAACTGGTATCCGCACCCGAATCAAATAATACAGTAACATAAAAGTCGTCGAGAAGAAACTTACCCATAATCACATTAGGATCGTTCCTTGCATCAGCCTGACCAATCACAAATGCACGACCCCTAGCACCATTGTTGTTGTTTCCCCCATTGTTGTTCCCATTGCCCTGATTATTGTTGTTGTTATTCTGGTTCTGGTTTAACTGAGGGCAATCCCGCTTAAAGTGGCCTTCAGCCCTGCACTGAAAGCATCCCCTATTTCCTTGCTGTTGTTGTTGCGGCTGGTTTCGTGGAGCTGGTGGCTGTTGTTGCTGGTTCTGATTCGCAGGCCTTGAGCTCCTGCAGTCTTTAGCTTCATGACCTACCCTTAGACATCTCTGACAGCGGCCCTTACGACACTGACCACTGTGGTGTCTGTTGCACCTGTTACACAGTGGATGATTTCCCCGATATCCACTCTGCCCCTGACCACCAGAAAATTGCTGACTCGGGCCCTGGTAATCATTAGTCTTGCGTTGCTGAGCTTGAGACTGAACGGTAGCTGAACCTTTGCTGGAATCCCCCTCCCATTTCCGCTTGTTGTCACTGGGAGTAGCAGGAGTAACTGAAGTAGTAACGGTAGTAGTAGTACTGATGCGTTTAGGCAACTTGTTCTGCTCCACCGCCTGATCCGTGAGACGGTGAGCCAACTGGACAACCTGCTGGTAAGTGGCAAGGTTTGCTGAAGTCACATGACTTTGGATCTCTGGTACTAGGCCACTGAGATAAAGTTCGATACGCTTAACTGGGGGGTCCACCATAGTAGGACACAGTAATGCAAGATCATTTGATCTCTTTGTATACGCCTCAATCTCTGACCCCGTCATCTTGAGGTTGAAGAACTCGACCTCCAGCTTATGAATGTCGTCACGACTGCAATATTCCTCCTTGATCATTTCCTTAAAGTTGTTCCATGGAGTGGCGTTAGCTGCGACCAACCCCAATATTTGAACCTGAGCTTTCCACCATGTGAGGGCTAAACCCTCGAGAGTACCAGTAGCATACTTCACCCTGCGTGCCTCAGGGCATTCACACATCTCGAACACCGACTCTAGCTTTTCAAACCAGTGAAGGAGACCTACGGCTCCTTCAGTGCCGCTGAAAGTAGTTGGACGACAGTCCATGAAAGTTTTGAAAGTGCAAACAGGTGGTTGACCTGTTGTGTAAGAATCAGAGTAAGGTTAAACACAAGAGTTGGTTTAGGAATGTAGGATCTAAGGATCCTAGTGTGAGTTGTAACTACAGGGTATACCTCCTGCTTGTGCGGCTGCAACTGCCGCAGCAACTTGTTCGTTAATGAGAGCCGTCAACTGGGCTTGTGTCATGTTGATACGTCCAGACATGATCTTCATAGCAAAGACAACATGAGTGAGATAGGTTTGCGAATAGTGCGATGACAGAAGAGAGTGAGCACACAAGTATTCTCAAGCAATAACATATAGTAGGTTCTGTAATCTAAGCATACCACGAGCAAAGTTCTATGTAATTCTAGCAAGTAGGTAAAGTAACATGAATAGTAGTACCTATGATGTTGAGCCTTGCACGTGGAGCGAAGCGTCGTTGTGGATCGTTGAGCACTGTACTGGTTATAGTCTGGTTTTAATAAAAATGTTTTCCCCTTATTAAAACCTAGTTCTCTATAACCAATGGCTCTGATACCAATTTGTTACACCCCCAAAATCCACACGCGGAGTATCACCGCTTGGAGGCGTGACTGACCAGGATCAAGCCACCAATCATATCAAACATAATAAGTATTAAATGTAATTTAAACCAAACGATATGAAAGGTGTTCAAACAAAACATGTTAAGTGTATAGCGGAAGCATAAAATGTAAACCCAACGTAAGTAATAAGTTCAAATGTCTAAATGTTTTATCATAAGTTCCACAATCCGTGCCCACAACGACCGCATCTCCTGTGCAAGCTCCAAGAGTACCTATGGTCCTGCAAGGCATGTAATAGAGAGTCAACAACTAGTTGAGCGAGTTCACAGTTGGTTATTCAGTTATAGTGTTCGTATTGTAATTCGTAAGCTCGTTTAGTAATCATGTAATGTATGTAATGGTATCGCGGCCCTCCAGGCATGTTTGCGAAGTTTAGTGGGGGTTTCCCATATTTTCTAGACTAGGTATATTTGTATCACGGCCCACCCGACATGTTTGCGAAGATTAAAGTATAGTTCGCGGCCATTCTAGGCATGTTTGCGAAGATTGTTCTATTATCGCGGCCAATCCCGGCGTGTTTGCGAAGAGAGAGTAAATGTATCACTAGTCTAGCAGTATCTACTAATAACCTTCCCCTCCCGAGGAATAATTCCATTAATCATGTAAGTATAAGAAACATTCAACCCATTCCCAACCCCGGGAATCCCATGCCTTGGTAAGAGTGTGAACTCACCTTGGGTTTGCTCGGTATGCTAGGTTATGTACTCAATTAACCAATCACGTCCTATAGTACGCACGTATACATAATCAGTTTGTGTTCACATATAAACACACGGTGATAAACAAGTAGCACATAGCACGTATTTGAGATCAGACACAAGATGGTTACACTTAACAGCAGTTAACTAACCCGGTTAACTTCTAAACAGAATTAAAGTAGGTTACTGTGCTGATTACACATTTGGTGAAACACAAATCGGTGAAACACATATCGGTGAAACACATATATTGACGAAACACATTCTGTTTCATCGTTCAGGGTCTCGGTGAAACACATTCTGTTTCACCGTCACCTGTGTTTCGTCTAAGATGTCTGTTTCATCGAAGGTCAGTTACGTGGAAATCAGTGACATCAGTTACGCAATAACACAGAAACCCTAATCATGCTATCAGCCGTCATCAGCAAATCATCAATCATGCAGAAATCATTCGTTCACAGAATTCATCATCGCATCATCATAACATAAGCATCACAGTTCTTAACGTCTAGCATGAACCCTAGGTTATGTGTACACGAATCAATTAACATAAAACATCACATCATCGAGCCTTATCAAGATGCTAACGCGCATTCAGAACCAGATCACATTAACAACATCTAAAACCGAGTATTCGATCGTATTAAGTTTCACATAGAGTTACGCATCTGATTAACCATGTATATCGAAATCAAGAACATCATGCACATATATTCATAACCGTTTCATAAAAATATAAATTAGCAACCCTAATCATCGATTTACATAATACACATCACATGGATGAGCGATTAATCAAGAAGTTACGAGGTACTAACCGAAACAACAATGGAATTGATAACAGGTCTCTGGTTGTTCCTAGATTGCCGACACAGTGCTTCTAGGTTTTTCTGGTTTGCAAAAAGTGTCGATGAATAACCCTAGTACCACTTATATACACGAAATAACGTTCTGAGCCCGTAATGGGCTTTGGTGAAACTGGGCTCGGCGAAACAGACCTGTTTCGTCGAGTGGTTGATGAAACAGATTCCTGTTTCATCGAGTAGCTTAACTGGTGAAACATTTCTTGTTTCGTCGAGTGTGCATAATGAATTAATCTAAGTGTTTCATCAAGTAACATCAAGCAATCAAGTCACGTTAAACAGATAGCATGCAAACAACATCCCACTTTATAATCCAACGTAACAGTTACAAGACAAACAAGTCAAACGACTAAGCAGTAAACGCGCAATAAATGCGAATAAGAAATGTCGGAAACTCGAGTTTGAACATCATGTTTACCAATCTCTGGTATGTTGCACCTGCATTTTTCAAACCAAAAGGCATAGCCGTATAACAATAAATGCCTGTTGGTGTCATGAAGGCAGTATCCTGCTGGTCAGAAGGCTCCATTTGAATCTGCTGAAATCCTGAGGATGCATCCATGAAGGTCAACATTCCATGCCCGGCAGTAGCATCCACCATTGCATCAATGTGAGGAAGAGGAAATGGGTCTTTAGGACAAGCTTTGTTCAAGTCTATGTAGTCTACACAGACTCTCAATTTCCCATTTTTCTTCTGTACCACGACTACGTTTGCTAGCCATCTTGGAAACTTGACTTCTCTGATCATCCTTGTTAGAGGTGGATTTCTAAATGACCCGTGATCCTCAATTATTATCCTATTTGGTGATCCTTACTTCTGTGTCAGTTAGTGATCCTCAGAAGTGTTGCAGGATCATGGATCACTATAAGGATACCTGTACTAACGATTGTCTACTTTGAATTTGTAAATGTTTTGCAGGAATATCAACTTGGACTTAGTCTTGGCGACATTCCTGGAGAATATTCTCATTCTATTCCGCACGTGCTTAGTCAGAAATGGACGTTGTGGAGTCGTGGAGGACTTGCACCATTTGCGGATAGTTTGTTATTTAGATTTTTACTAGATTTAAAAGGGGTAGCGAGCTAATTAGACAACACTTTTGCTATTTTTGGCTAGACACACTCTAAAAACCGCTCACAACAGCTCTCGTTCATTCACTTAGCAATTTCGTACACTTTTTACACAGAACACTATGGTGATCCTTGTATTTAGCTCGCTATCATCCGAAGTTGTAACACATTACTTGTTTAATTTGAGTTGGTGATCGGTAGTTTCCATCACCCGGGGTTTTTTGTGTCGGAGATCAACTCCTGATCAAGGGCTTTTTCCCCGTATAAACCTTGTGTCACTTGTTATTTATTTTCCATAGTGATCCTTATTGCTATAAACCAATTCAAGCATCATACCCCGTAACAGAGAGTTTGGTTACATTATCCTTGCTTGATTTTTGACCAAAACAGTTTGGCGCCCACCGTGGGGCAATTGGTGCTTTATTCTAAGAAAGATTCCTGTTTTTGTGGTCATTTCGATCCGCTACAACCAAACAGATGGCTTCCTCAGTGAAGAATACTTCAAGTTTGATGCCTTCATTCAGTTCCTCACAAGGCTTTCCTCCTTTGCCTCCACCACCTTATGGATCCCAGAAGAATGCTGAGAATGCTGCGAAGAAACCAACTCCCATTTTCCAAAAACCACCTACTTCTTCTGTTTCAACTAATCCTACTACTAATGATCTCTATGCCTTGATTTTGCAGATAAGGAATCATGCACAAGAGCAGGATAAGACCAACGAAAGAATCCTCCGGGAAATCGATGAAATCAAGAAACAGAAGAAATCAGTGGAGGATCACTCCCCTCTGATGCCAAGATCGCTGAACTTCGACACTCCGGTCATAACCTCACAATACTCAGCAGTTCCGGACGTGCAATACTTAGGTGAACTACCAGGAAGGCGTTATGGGACAACAACAATGAATCAGACATTTGGCTCTTACTTCCAGCCTCTGGGATCCTCTTCTCAACCATTAGGATCCTCTTCTTAGAATCAAGGATACTTTACGTCAGGAGGATATGTGGGAATGCATGCAGTACAAGGATCCTGCCAGGTCCAAGGATCCTCCCAGGTCCAAGGATCCTCCCAGGTCCAAGGATCCTCCCAGGTCCAAGGATCCTCTCAGGTCCTAGGATCCTCTCTGGTCCCAGGATCCTTTCAGATTCAAGGATCATCACAATTCCAAGGATCCAACCCCCTTCAAAATCAAGGATCCTTGAGAAATATGCAACCTCAGAACTTAAACGTCCATCAAGGAGACTTCATACCAATGCAGACCATTGCCTCATCTGGTCCTTCAATTATGCCAGAGTCTCGACAAGATGGATTCACATCCGCAATTCCAAACTTGAATCCTGTGGGAGGTAACACTTTTAATAATTTATATAACACTAACCATGGCTTTATGCAGGATACGGGTATCAATCAGGCCATGGCTAAGGAACTACAAAAGCTTAAGGATATGACATCCAGTGTACCAGGAGTGGTTAAACCCATTCCTGAGATTGCGGATGGTAGCCATAGGAAATCTCATTTTGCACCACCTTTGTGTGATGCTGAGATACCTAAAAGATTCCAGATACCATCAATGAAATTATATGATGGTTCGACGGATCCATAAGAGCATGTAGCTCAATACAGGGAGAGGATGGAGATCAATCCAATTCCGGAAAGATTGAAAGAAGCATGCCTATGCAAGGGATTTGGGTCCACACTTACAGGATTTGCTCTTAAATGGCTGCTAAGTCTTCCCCCTTACTCTATTACTTCATTTGCTAATTTAGTTAACTTGTTCAATAGTCAATTCTCTTGTAGCAGAAAGTTTGAACGATTAACTAGTGATTTATATAGGGTAACACAAGGTCAAAATGAATCACTTAGAGATTATATTACTAAATTAGTAAAGAATCCTTAGACATTCCCAATCTGGATATAGCTACGGCTGTTGAGGCCTTTAAAATGGGATTGCTTAGGGATTCATTGTTCTATGATGATCTTGTTATGACACCTTGCAGGAATCTCGATGAAATAAGGACTAGGGCCCTTAGGTTCATCCGCCTAGAGGATGACAAAAAGATCCAGGACAGGTTGACAGGATCCACCAAACAGGATAAGCAAGGATCCTACTTCAGGAACAACAAATCCAAGTCTTATAACAGATCTGATAACCAAAATGTGCACGCAGTGGAACAAGAAGAGGATGATGACAATTATCCTCCTATTTCTAAATATTGTTTCTCTGTTGATAACAATGAACTAATCCTTGCAATGCAGAATCTAGGTGAGAAAGCCAGGTGGCCAAGGAAAAGTGATAAACCAGCTGCTACTAAGGATAAATCCAAGTGGTGTGCGTATCATGAGGATTTTGGGCATATCACTGAAGAGTGTATTGCACTTAGAAAGGAGATTGGTTATTTATTGAGCAAGGGGCATTTAAAGGAACTCTTGGGACGAAAGAAGTCAAGAACCCAGGATCCTGAGAGGATCCCGGAAAGGACTCATGCCCCTCCGGCAGATGCACAAGTCATAAATTTCATATTCGGTGGATCAGACATCTGTGGTACATCCTTCTCAGCAGCAAAAAGACACGCTAAGGAAACCAAGATGGATAATGGAGACAGACCCGTCAGGACCTCCGTTGTCACCCAGGATAAAGTCATTACTTTTGATGAGGATGATCGTGTTGACATCCAGGATCCTCACCATGACGGTCTCGTAATTACATTGTTTATTTCTAACCACTTTGTTCGTAGGATCCTTATAGATGGAGGAAGCTCTGTGAACATCATTCAGCTGGATGTTCTCAAGAAAATGAACATCCCAGAGTCCGATATTATCCCAAGATCCTCAGTACTTGTAGGATTCAGTGGAGAAACAAAGAATACGTTGGGGGACATCAAACTCCCAATCTATATTGAAGGATTGCATTCTTATCAAAAGTTTTGTGTTATTGATTGCTTATCGTGTTGTAACGTTATCCTTGGCAGGCCATGGATACATGATATGAAGGCAGTTCCGTCCACCTATCATCAGTGTGTAAAGCTTCCAAGTCCATGGGGAGTGGTGAAAATTAAGAGTGATTAACAGGAGGCCAAGAATTGCTATACCTCATCAATGAAACCAGCCTCAAGACCAAGGGAGCAATAGCAATTAAAGTATCCTTCAAGAGACGTCTTGGAGGCAAGAGAACAGGATTTGAAAGAAATCCTCATGGATCCTGATGATCCTGAATCCAAGATCTTCATAGGGTCAGGGATCCTCAGTGATACTGAACAAGAGCTAGTATCCTTTCTTAAAAGAAGGAAGACCACCTTTGCCTGGAAACATGAAGACATGACATGTATATCTAAGGATATAATTACTCACAAACTTGGCATTGACAGGTCATTCAAGCCAATTCATCAAAAGAGAAGGAAGTTTGCACCTGAAAGAAATGTTATTATCCAGGAAGAGGTAGATAAGCTACTTCGAGCAGGTATGATTAGAGAGGTTAAGTATCCAAGATGGTTAGCCAATGTGGTTGTTGTCCAAAAGAAAAATGGAAAGTGGAGAGTATGTGTCGATTTTACAGATTTAAACAAGGCATGTCCCAAGGATCCTTTCCCATTACCCCACATTGACTCCATGGTGGATGCTACCGCGGGCCATGAGTTGTTAACTTTTATGGATGCTTCATCTGGATTTCAACAAATTCAGATGGAACCGTCCGATCAAGAGGATATAGCCTTCATGACCCCAACTGGTATATACTGTTATATTGCTATGCCATTTGGATTAAGGAATGCAGGTGCTACTTACCAAAGGCTTGTCAATATGATGTTCAAAAAACAAATTGGATACACTATGGAAGTCTATATTGATGACATGGTGGTTAAGTCCAAAAGAGCTGAGGATCACCTTAAGGACTTGGAGGAAGCATTCAATATCCTTGATAAATTTAATATGAAACTAAATCCTTCTAAGTGTCATTTTGGTGTAAAGGCAGGTAAATTTTTAGGATATATGGTAACAAAGAGGGGCATTGAAGCAAGTCAAGAGCAAATTAAGGCCATCGTGAATATCAAATCTCCTGCCAATGCTAAGGATGTGCAAAGGTTGACCAGCAGGATCGCAGCCTTGAACAGATTCATATCCAAATCCTCAGAAAAGTGCAAGGAGTTCTATGACATCCTGAGGGAAAAACAAGAAATTTGAATGGACTGAGAAGCATGAAAGTGCCGTTAAAGCTCTTAAAGATTACCTATCCTCAGCCCCAGCCTTAATGAAACCAGAAAAGGGAGATGTGTTATCCTTATATTTGGCGGTATCCTCAAAAGCAGTAAGTGCGGTCCTTGTTAAGGATCACCAAGGTACACAACATCCTGTTTATTATGTAAGTAAGAGCTTACTTGATGCTGAATCCAGGTATTCACACTTAGAGAAACTTATCCTTGCACTAATTATGGCATCTACTAAATTAAGACATTATTTTGAGACCCATGCCATTATTGTTAAAACTAATTTCCCAATTAAGAATGTTCTCAGGAAACCTGAAATGTCAGGAAGGATGGCTAAGTGGGCAGTGAAGTTGAGTGCATATGATATAAGATATGAGCCTAGGACAGCCATTAAATCCCAAGCATTAGCTGACTTTGTGGCAGATTTCAGTAGTGATTTGCAAAAGGAAGCTGAACTAGAAGTCCAACAGCTTGAATAAACCAAGGATCCTTGGATATTGTTTACTGATGGATCCTCCAATGTGAATGGAACAGGGCTTGGGATACTACTAAAATCGCCACAGGGGGACATAATACCCCACTCCATAGCTTGTGAATTTCAAACTACCAACAATGAGGCTGAATATGAAGCCTTGATAGCTGGTTTGCAAATTGCAAAGCATATGAATATCAGGTATCTTGAGGTACATGTAGATTCTTTATTGATCACTAATCACTTTAATGGATCCTATGCTGTTAAAGGTGAAAAGCTAATCAAATATTTGGAGATAGTCAAAGAATTGGCACTCTCTTTTGTATCCTTTAGTTTGACACAGGTACCAAGGGAAGAGAATGCAGAAGCTGATGCATTAGCCAATCTAGGATCATCTTTGAAGATTCCTGAGGATATTGAGATTCCTATTATCCATATCCTGACCCCTGCCATCAAGGATCATGTAACTATGGAGATAGGAGAAGATTCTGCAATCATCCCTAGTGATGATACCCAATCTCATTCAGGATCATGGATACTTCCAATCATGAGATACATACAACATGGAGAAATTCCTACAGGGGAAAACCCAAGGGCTTTCAAAATTAAGGTATCTCAATTTACAATATTAAATAATATGTTGTATAAATGATCTCTTGCAGGACCATATTTGAGATGCATTGAGGATCCTGAAATTCAAGAAGTCCTAAAGGATTTCCATGAAGGAGATTGTGGAAACCACACTGGGGGCAGGGTATTATTCTCAAGGATCCTGAGAACAGGATACTACTGTCCCACTATGAAGAAGGATGCTATGGAGTATGCCAAGAAGTGTGATCCTTGTCAGAGGCATAGTAATATCCTTCACCAACCAGCAGAGCTCTTGCATCCCATATCCTCTTCTTAGCCATTCATGAGATGGGGAATGGATATAGTTGGAAAGCTTCCTAAGGCACCAGGTGGAAAAGTATTCATGCTTGCTATGACTGATTACTTTTCTAAGTGGATAGAGGCTGAAGCCTTTGCTCAAGTTAGAGAAAAGGAAGTTATATCCTTTATTAAAAGGAATATTATTACTATATTTGGCATCCCTTCTGAAATTATTTGTGATAATGGATCCCAATTTATTGGGAATAGAACCACTAACTTTTGTGACAGTTGGGGAATTAAGATGATAGCATCAACACCAGTCCATCCACAAGCTAATGGTCAGGCAGAATCATCCAACAAGATCATCATCAACAATTTGAAGAAGAAGCTTGGATCCAAGAAAGGAAAATGGGCAGAAGAACTACCTTATGTGCTGTGGGCTGATAGAACAACTCCCAAGAATGCTACAGGCCAAACTCCATTTTCTTTGGTATTTGGGGCAGAGTCAGTGATCCCTACAGAGATGGTGGTTCCAACTGCAAGAACAAGCGTTCGTGATCCTGAAGAAAATGCTAAAAACTTGATTCAAGACTTGGATACTATAGAAGAAATCAGGGATTTAGCAAGGATAAGGATGGCCAGTTATCAATAAAGGATGGCTGGAGCTTACAACAAAAATGTCAGGCTCAGGAAATTTCAAGTTGGGGATATGGTATTAAGGAAAGCATTTCAAAACACCACCAATCCTGCTGATGGAAAGCTAGCACCAAAGTGGGAAGGACCCTATTTGATTGAAGCTGAAGCAGGAAAAGGGGGCATATCGATTGCTAACAATGGAGGGTGATTTGCTACCTAGAGTTTGGAATGCTGTCCATTTGAAGAAATATTTCATGTGATCATGATCCATGATCCTTACCAGACAAGTATCCTTGAAGGATCCCCCGCTGATAGATGATCCTCTTTCTGGTAACATTCCAATCTTAAACTATTTCATTCTTTTTATTCTCTTACAAGGATAAGGATCCTGCGTCCTTTATCCTCCTTTTACTTGATTTTGAGTTTTGAAGGTTCTGGCATCCTTAACTAAGCATTGAGTATCCACAGAAGTATCCAGTTATCTTTTGGGCTAGTCCCCAGTCTGGGCCTGTCCCCAGTTTCGCCAGTAGTGCACGATGATCCTGGTATAGTTCATGGCAATGGGACCAGTACCCGCTTTAGGGGCTGACAATTTCGTTGTACTGGCTATATTCAGGATCCTACGTATAATGGTAGACGTACCATACATCCGTTCCTAAGTTTTCTAACGTTTTCACGTTAGCTAAGGTTTTGGCATTTTCATGTCACTAAGTTTGGATAGTCGCCAGTAAGGGCCATACTCCAGTTTACATACGATCCTTTGGGCTTGTCCCCTATTATCCTTTGGGCTTGTCCCCAGTTATCCTTTGGGCTTGTCCCCAGTATATTGGGCTTGTCCCCAGAATTGTTGGGCTTGTCCCCAGTTACTAACATTCATCTTCTATTGGCTCAGTCCCAAGAGATATCCTATTTTAGGTTTGTGAAGATAAATGGCCAAAGATTCTCGACCCTTACTTTCAACTAAGGTTTGTATCTTGGGTTATCCTAATTTTAAGTGTTGAAGGATAGGATCCTAACATGGGTTCTCAGGTATGATCCTTAACTGTTTTGATTTTATTCATTATGTGTAAATGACACTTATCCTTTGACAACTGAAATTATGATCCTTAAATAATTTTTTTATGTGATCCTTGAGCATATCCTTAACTCTTAAGGGATATTTCTAAAAATTTTCCTTACTTGATAAGTTTAAACGACATGGACATCACAATAAATTGAAAAATAAAATAACAATAAGGATAACAACACAGGATATAGCCAAAAAGTTAAAGTCATTTTATTCACAAAAGTTTAAACCCTTTTAAGGTTGTCAAAATTACCTACCTCGAGCATCTACCAGCAATACGTGGCCCGTCCGCTGGGGTCGGTAAAGGGTGTCCATGGTTCATAGGTTTTTGAAGTGCAGGAATCAAAAGACGGCAGGATCACAACGGCTTCATCCCCCAAACAGAGGATCCCTCCACCAGTTGTAATCCTACCTATTGTCCAAAGGATCATTCATGATCCTTAACCCTAATAGCTATTGTTTAGTTATTACAGACCATCATTGTTTTAAAAACCTCACAACCACAAAAAACTACTACCAAATTTAAAAATTGGGCTCCGGCTACGTCTAGGAATGTCCATCATCGCCCAATTGTGCAGCCTACACCTTCGCTGCATCTTCATCCCCTCCAGCTTCGGTATCCTTCACCAGATCCTTCCCACTACCTCCAGGCTCGATCGCCAAAACCTCCTCAGCCTCCTCATCATCCTCAAGATCAGCCAACCTCGCTTTCCAGCCCTCAACATCCCAGTTGCTTCTGTCGAAGTTAGGATCTTGAGCTTCCTGGGCCATCTTTAGTTTTGTCTGATACATTGTGATGGCAGCGGAGACCTTTGCACCTTCTATGAGATCATGCTTCTCGTAGTCAATGTCGATCAAGATTTTAGCTGTCTTAGTCTTAGCATCTTGAAGGGCTTTTTCAAGATCAGCGATCTTAAGATTCTTAAGCACTGCAACTTGTTGGAGGTCAGCAATCTTCTTATCCAGCTCCTCGACGTTTCCCACATAATCTTCAATCTCAGCAAATTTCTGCAAAGAAAAAGACAAAGCAATTCAAGATCAGATGATCCTCAAATGAGTAGGATACCTAAGCAGAATTGATGATCCTCACCTCGTTGAAGTATTCAAGGAATTGGTGGCGGATCAGTGGTAGGCCTTGTAGGTCCTCTATATTAGAAGTTTTCCTCTTCTTGCCACCCCTTCCTTTAGTGGGTGCCTTGGGAATGGAGACGCTAGGACTGGCAGTGGTCCTCTTCTTCCTGGATCGAACAGCATCAAGGTCGGCCGTGTTGAACTGGGAGGCAGGCTTGGAATATTTTCCAGCACCTACACATTTAAAGCAAGATAAGTATCCTTATCCTATTTCAATTTAACTATTTATTTTAATATTCAACTATGCAAAAAGCAGGATACTTACTTGACATGGTGATGGAACCTGAGGATACTTCTTGTGAGTCTTGGGTGTCTATCTTGAATGTCCTGATTTCAGGATCAAGCCTCCGAAAAGTAGCAAGCCTTTCCTTGGTTACGGGTGTTGTGATAAGGTGCGAAACAGAGATAGCTGCATAACACAAGACAAAAAGGGGTTAGTGATCCTTTCACAAGAGTAAGATTACCTGGTGATCCTTCTCAGGATTCTCTGTCCTACCATTGGTGGACCACTTCCTAGGTAAATGCTTTCCGTTTGGAACGGTATCCCTCCTGACAAAGAAGAAGCGTCGTTTCCAATTTGTGTCATTCTTGGTGGCTTTAAAAATGGGATGTTCTTCGCCGGGTTTTCGCTTAAACAGATATCGATGGGATCCAAACGTCGTGAGATCATACATCTCTGTCAGTTCTGACATTCCTAAATCAATCCCTTCCTGCTCTATGATCCTCTCCAGGGTATACAAGACCCTCCAAATCATCGGCATAGCTTGGATGTAAGAGATGCCGGTAAGGGAAAAGAAGGATTGGGTAAAGTCTGGAAAAGGATAGGTGTATCCTATGGTGAATGGAGTAGCTGGAAAGGCAACCCATGTTTCAGAAACATAGTCGCTCAGAACCGTAGGATTGGAAGGTCTGAAAAAGGCGTTCGTCGGAAAGCAATGACGGATCTTATCTATTTGAGCATCGGTAAAGCAACACCTTTCATTCACTGAGTCCTTGATGATCCCTTGACTCTTCAAGGGGCTATCTTTCTGGTGATCCTTGGCGGGGGAGGACCGGAGCATCATTCTTAACGAGATGATGGTAAAGAAAGAAAAACAGAGTAAGAGAAGGAGAAGTAAGAGAAGAGATACCTGATTGATCTTCGACAGAGAATTTAAAGGGAGTTTCTTCGGATTTAAATGCATATTGATCCTATCTCTAACTCCTACTTATAATGATGATTTGCAGGATTGTCACTTCAGTGACGTCAGCTTTGCAACGGCTAGTCCGTCTTCAATGGCTAGTTATCCGTTAGTTTGCTACGGATAAGATCAACAAAATATAACTCGTTTATTTACAATATAACTCCTTATATTTTGGGGGCAATTGTTAGGGGTGGATTTCTAAATGACCCGTGATCCTCAATTATTATCCTGTTTGGTGATCCTTACTTCTGTGTCAGTTAGTGATCCTCAGAAGTGTTGCAGGATCAGGATCATGGATCACTATAAGGATACCTATACTAACGATTGTCTACTTTGAATTCGTAAATGTTTTGCAGGAATATCAACTTGGACTTAGTCTTGGCGACATTCCTGGAGAATATTCTCAGTCTATTCCGCACGTGCTTGGTCAGAAATGGACGTTGTGGAGTCGTGGAGGACTTGCACCATTTGCGGATAGTTTGTTATTTAGATTTTTACTAGATTTAAAAGGGGTAGCGAGCTAATTAGACAACACTTTTGCTATTTTTGGCTACACACACTCTGAAAACCGCTCACAACAGCTCTCGTTCATTCACTTAGCAATTTCATACACTTTTTACACAGAACACTATAGTGATCCTTGTATTTAGCTCGCTATCATCCGAACTTGTAACACATTACTTGTTTAATTTGAGTTGGTGATCGGTAGTTTCCATCACCCGGGGTTTTTTTGTGCCGGAGATCAACTCCTGATCAAGGGATTTTTCCCCGTATAAACCTTGTGTCACTTGTTATTTATTTTCCATAGTGATCCTTATTGCTATAAACCAATTCAAGCATCATACCCCGTAACAGAGAGTTTGGTTACATTATCCTTGCTTGATTTTTGACCAAAACAATCATGGACTTCAACAATCTTTCAACTTCCTCTAGGATAATCGTATTCCGCTCAGGAGCAAATTTCCTTCTTTTTTGCTGAACAGGCTTGAATGATCTGTCAATTCCAAGCTTGTGAGTGATAATGTCTTTGAATATACCTGTCATATCCTCATGCTTCCATGCAAACGTTGACATCCTGCATTTCAGAAAGTTAGTTAACTGCTCTTCAATATCCTGAAGAATATTGGTTCCTACGAGCACCGAGATATCAGGATTATCCTGATCCAGGATAATTTTCTTCACATCCTGCTCCGAATCCTCCACGATATCCTGTGCCCGCATCTTTAATTGTTATGCTGTACTAGGTTTGGTTGAGGATTTCATCGAGGATAAGTAGCATTCTTTCGCCTCCTGCTGATCACTATCAACCTTGACAACTCCCCAAGGGGTAGGGATCTTGATGCATTGGTGATATGTTGATGGCACAGCCTTCATATCGTGAATCCATGGTCTTCCCAGTATGATGTTATAGCAGGATAGAGAATCCATCACACAGAAACATTGTATCGAGTTGACTCCTTCAACATATATTGGTAACTTTATCTCTCCCACTGTATTCCTGGCCTCTCCACTGAACCCAACAAGCACGGTGGACTTCGAAGTGATATCCATCGGAGATACATTCATTCTCTTCAGAGTCTCTAGTTGGATTATGTTGACGGAGCTGCCATTATCAACCAATATCCTGCGTACAAAATGGTTAGCCACATATAATGTTATTACCAGAGCATCATGATGAGGATCCTGGACAGTATCCCTGTCATCACCATCAAATGTGATCACTTTGTCAGTTGTGAGGGTAGTCATCCTGACAGGTTTGTCTCCCCTTTTGGCCTTAGCTTCTTTTGCATGTCTCTTCGCCGCCGAATACGAAGTCTCACAAATGTCGGATCCTCTCGAAATAAAGTTGATTATCTTGGCATCCGCGGGAGGTGACGCTGCTCGCTCAGGATCCTTCTCAGTATCCTGACCCTTATTCTTCTTTCTTCCTAAGAGATCTTTCAGATATCCCTTGCTTAGAAGATAGCTTCTTTCTTTTCTTAGAGCAATGCAATCCTCAGTTACATGTCCGAAATCTTCGTAGAAGGCACACCATTTTGACTTAACTTTCCAATCGGCTTTTTGTTGATTCTTTCGAGGCCACCTAGCCTTGTCTCCTAAACCCTGCATGGCATACATCAATTCAGGAATGTTAACAGAAAAGCAATATTCAGATAATTCAGGATATTCTTCAGGATCCTCGTCTTCGATAGAATTCACTTTCTTGTTTTCATTTCTACCATATGGCTTAGAGCGATATGGCTTAAATGAGGATTCTGACTTCCTGTTAGTTGACTCATAGGTGTTGGATGAGTTCATCCTCTCTTGCATCTTTCTGTCATCCTCCAATCGAATATATCTTAGGGCCCTGTTTCGAGCCTCATCCAAGTTCCTGCATGGGTTCATCACAAGGTCTTGGTAAAATTGAGAATCTTTTTGCAGCCCCATCTTGAAAGCTTGCACAGCTGTTGCAACATCAAGATGCGGAATGTCTAAGGATTCCCGGCTGAACTTGTTCACATAATCCCTTAGGGATTCTTGAGGCCCCTGTGTTATCCTGTAGAGGTCACTTGTTAGTTTTTCAAAGCGTCTACTACAAGAAAACTGACTATTAAATAAATTCACTAGGTGAGCAAATGATGTAATCGAATGAGGAGGAACATTTAGGAGCCATTTCAAGGCTGATCCTGTTAAGGTAGAACCAAAACCCTTGCAAAAGCATGCTTCCTTGAGCTCCGGAGGGATAGGGTTAATCTCCATTCTTTCCCTATACTGGGCAATATGCTCTTCAGGATCCGTAGTTCCATCATAAAGCTTCATGTTGGGGGTTTGAAATCTCTTTGGAATCTCAGCATCACAGATAGGATATGCAAAGCGAGATATCCTGTGGCTGTCTTGGGACACTTCCGGGATTGGCTGGACCACTCCAGGTACACTGGATATCATGTCCTTCAACTTCTGAAGCTCCCTAGTAAATGCTGATGTTACACCTGTATCCTGCAAAGATCCACTATTGTTAGCAACATGAGTATTATTATTATTTGACACGTTACTCGTCTGAGGATTCTGCCCATATCCTGAAGCATATCCTGAGCTCCTCATGGTTGACATCCTGACCGAGGAGGGTATTTCAGGAATATGATTCTGAGGAAGGCTGGGCACAATATTCCCCCTATTATCCTCAATGTACACAGCCGAACTGAAGTTCAAAGTTCTGGGTTGTAATGGAGTGACAATATCCTCAGCAGATCTGCTCGAGCCAGACTTCAGGAGTTGTATTTCCCTCAACAGCATTTGGTTTGTTTCCTGTTGCTGCCTCATTTGTTCCTGCACACTTCCAAATAAGGTTAGAATTTCATCATTAGAAGCTAAAATGGGAGCCGATCCCTGAATACTCCGAGTAGGGATAATATCCTGAGGTTGTGAAGAAGATTGCATCCTTGGAGGAGGCGGTGGAAGCACCGGACCAGTAGTAGCAAAAGTTGTAGCAGGCACAGTGGAGGAGCTCATGTTTGATCTTGAGGCCATTGTAAACAATGTGGCAAAAAGTTTTGAAAACAGAAAACCGATTAACGATTTCACAAAGATTTTTAGTAAAGAGAGCACCACTTGCCCCACGGTGGACGCTAAATTGTTTTGGTCAAAAATTACCGAAGCAATTAAGTGATCAAATTAGTTAAGTGAGGTAGTGTGCTAAAAAGTGTGTTAAAAATATGCTGGTTAAGTTGTTTGGAAAAACAGTATTCAGGATACGGCTCAGGATATTGAGCTGTATCTACGATCAAACAATGAGCAAAAAGTAAAGGGGGTGACACGAGATATACGAGGAAAGCCCTTGATCAATCTAGATCGCCGGCATAAAACCTCGGGAGCTGACAATCGCAGCTTCCTTGTTCTTCTTATTGCTTTAAACGTCAGGATACAGTGCAGGATATTGACCAGATCGCTAAGTGTTACAACGCTTTTGTGCGAGAGTGAAAATTGCTAGAGAACAAGTGTAAGAGTGTAGTGAGTGTTGATGTGATGTCCTATTTGATCTGATATACCCACCTATTTATAGTAACGAATTACAAACGAAAATTCCTATAAATATGGGATGCTCCGAATATTCCATTGTTAACGTTGTAAACCGAGTAATGCGGCTTCAACGTCTTTATTTGAACGACTTGGACCGAGTCTTCCGCGGAATGAGTCCTTGTGAACGTTGCTAGCTTCTAACCCACGTACCTGCACATAATCCGTTAGTGATCCTGAGGATACCATTCAGGATGTTACCAATATTCTGAACCAGCATCCCGGATGTGAACAGATATCATATAACCAAGATATTTCTCAGGATATGGGCTCAGAATTTCACCCATAACAGTATGCTGAGCCATAAACAGATTTTTCATTTTTCTTTTGGAGATGGTGTTGAACAAGCTTCAGTATGTCAACACACATACAATATTTATCAGAATTTTCTGATATTCTTTCTTGTAATGGAATGATTGGATAATTTTGAAAAGATGAGTGAACTGCTTCTGGAGTCTTTAAAGATTCTTGTTTGCATTCACTTCTTTTTGGTTTAAAGTTGGGTTTTTCAAAAGAGTATTCAGAACAGATTGACTTGCAAGATTCAGAATCAGATTCTGATGAAAATTTATCAGAAATCTGATGGGTTGCTTTTACAAAGACAGTGGGTTTAGTTTCTCTTGTTTTTACATATCCTAAACCCTCTCCTTTATTCTTTGGTGTAGACTCAATGAAGTTTATGAATTCTTTGGCTTGTTGAAAACCTCTTACATTAATTTCTTTATCATTGATTTTCTTGTAAAGATCTTTTCTTTCATTTTCATAGAACTCAATTTTAGCTCTGTAATCTAAACTTTCTTCTATGAGTAATTGGTTTTCAATTATGATTTTATTCATGGTCCTTTGCAACTCATCAGATTTTTTACTATCTGATTGATGTTTATCTTGTAGATTTAGAAAATCTGACATGAGCTTGTTTAGCTTGTGTTCAAGATCAAGATTATCTAAATTTACCTTTTGTCCTGAAGTTTCTGGTAGGTTATCAGCAAGTGCCATTGGACAGAAATTAGCAATTTCTTCTTCTTCTTCATCAGAAGAATTACCAGATAGCCAAGTATCTGTCCCAGCAATTAAGCTGACTTGTTGCTGCTTCTTTGCTTCTTCTAGTTTCTTCTCATAATAAGCAACATCTTTGAGCTTCTTTGTCTTGCATTCTGATGCATAGTGACCTCTCTGCTTGCACTTGTAACACACAACTTCAGCCTTCCCCTTATCCTTAGATCTACCTTCTACCTTAGATCTTCCATCCATCCTCCCTCTGTCACTTTTCTAGTATCTCTAGCCTCCTCCCCTCAACCCCTACTCAAATGTTTTGGTGAGCAGTGCTATTGCTTCAGCAAAAGCTGAAAAATCTGATGATGTATCAGAAATTTCAAGATTTTGGTTGTTTGATGGTTGTGGATCATTGGTAGGTGGTGTTCTTTGTGAGTTTGAGATAAGAGCTAAAGATCCCCCTCTTTGAATGGTTTCTTCAAATATTTCTTCCTCTCTGGGGATCAAGATGTTGTATAAGTCATGAAGACTCATATTTCCTAGTTCTAAGGTTGAGGACAAAGTCATGGTTAGACTTCTCCATTCTCTAGGTAAAGCATCTAGAAATTTTATATTTCTTTCATCATTTGATTTTGTTATACCAAATTTCTTTAGCTCGTTCAAAAGTTTTGTAAATATTTGATATGTATCATTTAATCTTTCATTGGGTAAACTTTTGAACCTCTCATATGAGGAAACATTGTTTGTTCTCTTGTTTCTTCTCATCCTTTCTCCTCCTTCACAAAGATTTTCCAACTGATCCCATATTTCCTTAGCTGATGCACATGCATCAACTTGTGAAAATATGTCATTGGGGATGGCCATTATTAAAGGTGACTTTGCCCTTTCATCCCCAACCACCTTTTCCTTGTCTTCCGCGCTTCAGTTTATTTCACTTTTGGGAGCTCGGGAGGCAGGGATTGCAGGTGATTGGTCAGTTGCTGGAATAGCTGGTATTTCAGTCATTGGTATATGTGGACCCCTTTCAATGGATTGAAACAGAGCTCGGTCATGACCATTAAGGAGATTGACCATCCTGATTTTCCATTGGGGGTATTCCTCTCTGACCAGAGTCGGAGGTTTGGATATAGAACCAATGTTAAAAGCATTATTCCATGATTGAAAGCTGTCCATATTTAGAGAAAAGAAGATGAGTGATTGATCGTTTGAAAATAGTTTATTCAATCTGCTCTGATACCAATTGTTGGTCCCAGTTTGGACTTAAAAACTTCTTTTCACGTAATATGGCAAGTGATTTCAGTAGATGTGAAGAAGATGTGCGAAAATGGAAATCAGACTTTCAAGAAACAAGACCTACAGAATTATCAAGTTTATATCACTTTGACACAAAATAGTTTACAAGGTGATTGTAAGATTATTATCTAATACAAATGAATCTTGAATTCTGTGGGTGAGAAGGCAATGGAGTTTTGTAGTATGTATGAATGCTAAGCTTAACTCATCGTCTTCTGCTTGGTGAGCCTTCTATTTATAAAAGGCTGGGTACATGAATAAACAATTGTTTATTCATGCAATAAGTCCTGCATAAAGTAGCCATTTGACATATTCATTGAATCCAACAGTCAAGTTGCCTTTGTAATCATGATATCCAATAATGTCAAGTTGCTTCGGTTATTGTGGCAGGATAGAGCTGATTTTTAGATAAGTGGGGTATTCATCAGAATTTCTGATAAACCACTTCATCAGAAATTCTGGTGAACAAATCATCAGAAAATCTGATGATCAGAATCGTCAGAAACTGATGATATTTCATCAGAAATATCATCAGATTCATCAGAAATGACCTTTTCTGATAATCTTCTTCAGCTCTTGATCAACTTGTGATTCTTTGAAGTAGATGTTGTGCATTTAAGTTGTCCTATCCGATCTTCTTCTTCTTGTTATGATCTTCAGGACTGTTGTCTTCTTCATAGATCAAGTTGAATATGATTTTCTTCAATACTTACGAATAAAGTTTCCTAACAAAGGGGCCTTCACATTTGGATGCAATTTTTCCTGGGCGCTCTGTGTTAGAGGCTTCATTATCGTGTAGGACATAGTCTCCTGGGTTGAACATGCAAATTCGCACACGCGCATTGTAGTATTTTTCTACCGTGGATTTGTATTTAGCCTTGTTGATGGACACGTTTTCGCGCCTTACTTCCAAGAGGTCCAAGTCTAGTTTGCGCTCCCTTTTGTTGTCAATTTTGTTGATAGCCAGCATTCTTGGTGAAGGGAGACCAATTTCGGCAGGGATCACCGCTTCAGAGCCATAGACTAGGCAGAAGGGTGTCTCGCCATTGCTTGTCTTTTGATTTCTCCTATGCGCCCATAGAATGCTGATGTGTGCGGTGTGTTATATATATTTATGTTTATTTTAAGCCCTTTTTAACACTTTAGTCAAGTTTTAAATTTATAAAACACAATATTTTACTAACACTAAACACACATATGGGCAAGTGCACCCATCGTGAGCGTAGTATAGCGTCGGTAAGATACCGAGATCGTCCAAGGACACAAGAGCTTTTAGTACCGGTTTATCCTCAACGTCTAATCAAATCAAAAAGTTAGAAAAAGGTTTTAAACAAGAAAATAAAAGCTAACTAAAAATGATGAAAATAAAAATAATAATAAAACAGATAGACAAGATGAATCACTTGGATCTGACTCGCCTTTAGTGTAACCTTTGATGTTTTCCGCACTTTTGCACTTTTTATGAGATTATCTTAGTTATAGTAGTAGGCCCATCTTTTGAAGATGACGTTACCCTCAACCCAGTAGTTTGAGTCAGCAAGGATACAATCCTAAAGGGTTGGAATATTGGAAGATAATTAATTAAGTTATTAATGCGTAATGTGGTAGGCCCCTCTTTTAAAGGTGACGTTACCCTCGGCTAAGTGGTTTGAGTTAGCAGGGATACAATCCCAAGTAGCCGGGTTAATGCATTAATTGTAGTTTACATATGAGGGAATCAAGCCATTCGCACCCCCGCCATCCAATACCAGTGGGTATTGAAGGAGGTCCTAGTAAGCTTGACCCAGGTCCTTGCAGGATCTATACACTGAACAAGGCAAGAACCTTACCAAACCATTCCCTTAACCCCCGACCAGGTAGCCAACATATCTCCATATAGACCGTGGAGATATGAATGGTGTAAATCTTTTATTTTATATAGACAATAAAATAACGCCAAGACACCAACGACAAATGATAAGGAAGTTTCACCTTCAACATAAGAAACTAGTTATTAAAGTCATTAATACAAAACCAAATAAAAAGTGCGAAAAGATTAAAAAACAAAAGTATTACACTAAATGCTTGTCTTCACCAAGTGATGTAAGAGACTTAGGCAAACATGGCCTTTGATTGTCAAGAACTCTTACTATCAATCTTGGATCCCGAGACTACTACACACACTCTATGATGGATGATGGAAAATAGTGGTGGATGTGGGAGTTGTGATGGTGGTGGAGTGTGGGTGAAGTGGGAGAGAGGTGGTTTGTCAAGGGATTCCTTTGAAATGAAACAAGCACCCCTATTTATAGCCTGCACATAAGCTCGGACACGGCCCTGTGTCCAGTGGGCACGGCCCCGTGTCCATCCTCTTTCTCTTTTTTCATTTAATGCAGTTTGTTTATATTAGTTGACCACGCCCTCGTGTCCGCTGGGCACGGCCCCGTGTGCAGAAGCGTATCTGTACTATCAAGATTTGCTTGGATTCTGTGTATCTTAGCGTTGACCACGGTCGTGTGGAGCTGGGCACGCCCCCGTGTTGGGAAATAGAAGCTTCTACAACTTTGTCCTTTCTGCAGACACTTGGGCACGCCCCCGTGTCCGCTGGGCACGAGGCGTGTTAAGCCTTCTGTTGTTTTGTTTTTGCTTGGGAAGATGCTGTCGAGTGGTCAAGCATGCCACGTTTATTCCTTTTCTTGTATTTGTGTTAGATTTAGCTGTATTTTTTGCTTCTTTTGTTTATTTACACTCATTTAACCCTGAAAATACAAAAGGAAGACAAAAGCACGCTTTTCCAACATTAGTACTAATAAGGGTTAGTTTTATGCCTCATTTGATGTAATTTATATGTTGCATTTTACATACATCAAATACCCCCACACTTGAATCTTTGCTTGTACTCAAGCAAAACTCTTTATAATGTGGCTTACACACCCAAATGGAATGGGTAGAAAAGAAGGTTTTTGGGCTTGTCTAGAGTATCGGGATTCCAAGATCTTTATTAGGTTTTATTTTTATATTATTTACAATCCTATTCGTTATGATTTACTTAGAACATTTCATAAGAGAAATTACTTATTTGGGCATAACATGCCTCTTTAAAATTCCATTTATATACAAGTTCACATACCTCACGGGGGATCACTCAACACTCGGCCGGAGATGTATTTTTGTGAAACACTCGAGACCAGCATGGAACTTACTTCTACCATATGCTTGCCAAGCAATCAATCCTCCTTATTTTTAACTATAAACCTATGTAAATATCAAGAGGACTTTGGGGAAGGGTTAGGCTTGGGTTAAAGGTAGCTGGTTTTTGGGTTAGTGGTTAGTAGAAAAGGGCTAAAAAGCGTAAAAAGCGTCTGTTTTCTTAAAACATTTTATTTTTTGTAACTTTTTATTTTAATGAGGCATTTTTCAAACAAAGTTTCTTTTGATGAACTTGTTTGTTTATTTCTATACTTCATCATTTTTTTTCTTAAGGAATGTCACATGGAAACCGAGCTTTTTACTAAAATAAAGGGTTTAAAATGAAAGAGGGTTTTGGTGGGTAAAGGGTGTTTGTTTTAGGTTTAGAAATGAAAATGTTTAGGCTCAAAGGGGTTAACTAAGGGGATTTTGGGTAGGTGGTAAAAACAATAATAATAATGGTGTTGAAATAAAAAGGGGTAGTCCTAATGCCTCCATCATTTACTTACTTGGGTTTCAGTTGGTAAGGATCGGGAATGTATTGTCATGGCAAGTTCTAGAGTCGTAAGAAACCAAGCGGCTATTCACACAAGAAACGAAAAAATGAGCATTTAGTTTAAAGATGTGTATTTGTATGGTCAATAAAGACTCAAAACTCACTTTTTGTGGGAATGGGTTTTTAATGTGATCAAGTATATATAATCAAATTTTAACTAGATTTGTCATGCCGTTTCATAATTTTCTTATGTTGGTTCTTTTTATCACGACGCTATCGGTTGTAAATTTATAAAAATATAACCTTTTTAGAACTTGTTATACCCAATTTAAACCAAGACAAGTAAAAAAAAATGAAAAGTTTTTGAAAAAATCTGGGGTGTTTAGCGGTTCCAATAGAGTTTTGTGTAAGACTTGTAATTAGGACTTTCAAAATTTCAAGGTTTTAGCATCCCCCCACACTTAAATTATACATTGTCCTCAATGTGTCCCAAAAATAAGTTTTTAGGTTGATTGAATGTGTAAAAAGGTGTGTTAAACAAAAAATTTATGTTACTGGGCACCTGGACACGGGCCCGTGTCGGATGAGTACGGCCCCGTGGTCAGATTGCCAGTAACAATAACTTACTGAAGGTGGACACGGGGGCGTGCCTGGTGAGCACGACCCCATGTTGGACAAAAGTCTGCATAATTTAGACAACAGCATGTCTGGGCAATGGGCACGGGGGCGTGTCGGCTGACCACGACCCCGTGTGGACAATCTGCAAACATGTAAAACAGGTTTCTTCTTGCGGTTCTACTATCCCGGCTTTAGTAGCACTAATGTTTAGTGCTCTAAGCCTCGTATGTACCTGTTTTACTAATAAATACCACACCAAACAATAACCAACATCCTAAATTACCAAAGTTTCATCATCCAAGTCACAAAATAAAAAGAAAAAGAAATGCAGAAATTAAAAAGTGTTAAAGGAAGTAAATTGTTCAACAAATGGCACGCACGCCATGCAATTGTTCATGAGATAAAAGGGGTTAACCTGTGAGACCTCCAACCGTGTGCCGCTACCTCCAACTCCTCCCTCTCAATCCATGTCCTCGTCTTCATCATCATCATCCCCTCCGTGGCCCTCCATATACTCCCGGATGTTTCCGATGTCATCCTGCATGTCGGAGATGTTTCTTTCTATCGCTCCGACCCAGGCGTATGTGTTGCTGGCCATGTTGTAGGTGTTCCTGGTGCACATAAGGTTTTCCTGCAATAAATCATGTAACCTTTGAAAGTTAGGAAAACCGCCTCCTTGAGAGGAGGATTGACCCGGATCACCCATGTGCAGGTAGTGGTACAGGGGAGGAGGACGGATGTGTGGAGCGTGTAAGACGAGTGCTTCTTGCGGGTTCCATGCATGCCCTTGAACTGTTTGAAAACTGAACGTCCTGTCATCCGCTTCATAGATCAAGTTCATGGAGCGGCAAATCACCATGTACACTTTTCCCGACCACGGTCCCTTGTGAAAGGACCTCGGCATCCGCACAATGTGTTGGAAAAGGCGGTAAATCCACCCTCCAAACCGGATAGAAGTCGGGGGAGTAGCAAGCTGGTTCAGGTGCATGTTTCGGAGTAGCAGGTATGGAACATCGAGGTTGACACGGTTGTGAAGGCAATGGAGAACTAGAAGATCACGCAACCCAATAACATCGCCACTGTCGTGTCTCTGGCAGAGAGAGTAACTGAGGACCCTGTGGATGTAACGGTAGAGAGGGTCCCTCAACATCGTGCTCTTAGTTCGGCTCGGGTTATAGTTTCCCTCCTTGATTTGAGCCCAAGCAGCTTGGCGTTGGTTTTCCGGAATCTCGCATAGACCGCTGGTGTTCTCTTCATCCCAAGCATCCTCTTCCGAGTACAGCCCGACTATTGCCCCAAATTGTGCCACTGAAATCGAGTACAAGGTTCCTCCACAACGGAACTCTACCCCATCATTGTCAAACGGATCGACTTTTGGCTTAAGGACAAACGTGCTGTAAAATTCCATGTTGTATTCATGCACGGAGTGAAGCCGAGTGCAAAGAGCCACTCATAGTGGGCCGGTAACAATGTTGTTGAAGCGGTCTATTTGGTTCACTGCCTCAAGAGTGTCCATGCATACTTGTCTGGGATTCTCTTCGGGCCTAGTCCTTAACACATCATACCGCGCCTGAGCAGCCAACTCACTTGCGTTGAATCTGGTAAATTTCTTGGCCATCTGAAAGAAAACACCAAACAATTAGTACGAAACAGTGAAATTTTCAAAGAAAACTGAAAACAGTCGGCTGAACACGCCCCCGTGTTCAGCGGATACGCCCCATGTTCAGCTGGATTTGGCTGGACACGACCCCATGCTCGCTGAGCACGACCCTGTGTCCAGGCGTCTGTTTCTCCAAATTCCCAATTTTTGACCCGGTCTCGAAAACTTGAAAATTTTTGGTCCAGTAGGGGCGGTTTTCTCCGAAAATGAAACCCCAAGTGCCGTTTTTTTCTAAAAACAAACCGTTTACGCCTTCAATTTCATCTTTTTCGGTTCAAAAACAAGGGTTTGGGGTTTTTGTGAGAAAGCAGGCAAATCTACAAACAATACAAGTTGATTTATTTCCTATAACATGTATCTAAACTAGTACTAACAGATTTATGCAAAAATTTGAGGTTCAATCCGGTTCAAGTTAAAGAACCCTAGATTTTTCCCCAAATTTTGATGTTAAACTACACGCAAGAACTTATTCTAACTAATTATAAGGATAGAATCATACCTTGATGTTGTTAGAAGAAGGGGAAACGTCGAAATCTGCAGAAAAATCGCCGGAACCAGAGAGTTTTTTGGGGAAACGGGGCGTGTGGAATGAAGAAACTTAAGGAAAAAAGGGGTTTTATCCCGACAGTTGCGCGGACACGTCCCCGTGGGCGGGCAAAATTAATTTTTTTAAGTGCTCGTGTGAGTGCCCTGTTTCTAAAACTTGGTTCTAGAATTCTTACCGGTTCAGATGTTTTCCCGATTGTTCGTAACTTACCAGGTATGATGTTGATGCTTGAACCTTTGTTTCATTCTTCGACCGTCTGAAGCGAGATTTCTTCCTCTTCATCCTCAATGAATCCTTGATAAAGCTTTAGCCGTTGGCCATTGACTTTGAATGGAATTCCATTCCGAGATTTAATTTCGGCTGCACTGTGTGGGAAGATATGGGTGATGGAAAAAGGTCATGACCACCTAGACTTTAGTTTACCAGGAAATAATCGAAGTCGTGAATTAAACAATGGAACCTGATCTCCTACTCGAAATTCATTAGGTTTATTGTGTTTATCATGCAAAATTTTCATTCTTTCCTTATAAATTTCGGAGTTAGAGTATGCATAATTCCTTAATTCGTCTAATTCATTTAATTGGCAAAATCGATTTTTACCTACAATTTCTAAGTCTAAGTTTACATTTTTAATTGCCCTGTAGGCTTTGTGTGCTATTTCTACTGGCAAGTGACAACTTTTTCCATAGACTAGCTTATATGGGGTTGTACCTATTGTTGTTTTGTACGCTGTTCGAAAAGCCCATAAAGCATCGTCTAATTTATTAGCCCATTCTTTTTATTTAACCCTACGGTTTTCTCAAGTATTCTTTTTAAACCTCTATTAGTCACTTCGGCTTGTCCGTTTGTTTGAGGGTGATATGCCATTGAGACCCGGTGATAGACCCTATACCTTATTAAGATTTTTCAAGTTGATGGTTACAAAAAATGGGTACCTCTATTACTTATTAAAGCTTTTGGTGTTCCAAAACGACAGAATAATCTTTTCAGAAATCTTACCACGACTCTTCCATCGTTGGTTGGAAGTGCCTCGGCCTCGGCCCATTTAGACAAGTAATCTACCGCCACAAGTATATATTTGTTTCCTTTTGACGGTGGGAAAGGTCCCATAAAGTCGAGTCCCCACACATCAAAAATTTCCCAAACAAGAATGCCATTTTGTGGCATTTCGTTTTTGGAAGAAATATTACCTGTTCTTTGGCAAGCGTCACATGTCTTGACAAGACTTTGGGCGTCTTTGTAAATGGTTGGCCAATAAAATCCTGAATCAAATACCTTTCATGCGGTACTAGCGGCACCATGATGTCCTCCATATGGACCTTCATGACAATGGCGGAGAATTCTTCTTGCTTCACTACCATGTACGCATCGACGGATGAGTTGATCAGCACACATTTTGAAAAGATAAGGATCTTCCCTAAGATAATGCTTTACATCGGCAAATAATTTCTTTCTTTGATGATGTGGCCATCCTTTTGCGACTATACCGCTAGCTAGGTAGTTAGCATAGTCGGCGTACCATGGCTCTTCTCGGTATTCCACCATTTCCAGGGACTCCGTTGGAAATTTTTCATTGATTTGCTCGTCCCTGGTTGCCTCCAAAGTTGGGTCTTCCAAGCGCGAAAGATGATCTGCTGCGGTATTTTCTGCTCCTCTTTTGTCTTTTATTTCAATGTCGAATTCTTGGAGGAGTAGAATCCACCGAATCAAACGTGGTTTAGCATCTTGTTTCTTGAAGAGATATCGAATGGCTACATGATCTGTATAGACTATTGTTTTAGAAAGAACAAGATAAGAACGAAATTTATCAAAAGCAAATACCACGGCCAGTAATTCCTTTTCTGTTGTTGTATAATTTTCTAGTGCTTCATTAAGTGTTTTACTAGCGTAATAAATTGGGTGAAAATGCTTATCTTTTCTTTGTCCCAAGACGGCTCCAACTGCAAAGTCACTTGCGTCACACATGATTTCGAAAGGTAATTTCCAATCAGGTGCTATCAAGATAGGTGCGTTGACTAGCATTTCCTTTAGTGTTAGAAATGCTTGATTGCAATCCTTGTCAAAGATGAAAGGGGCATCTTTTCAAGTAATTTTGTTAGAGGCCTTGAGATTTTAGAAAAGTCTTTGATAAATCGCCTATAAAATCCGGCATGCCCTAGGAAACTTCTGATAGCTCTAACGGAGGATGGGGGTGGTAATCGAGAAATAGTGTCTATTTTTGCTCGAACAACCTCCATTCCTTCGCTTGAGATTTTGTGACCGAGTACTATTCCCTCTGTTACCATGAAATGGCATTTTTCCCAGTTAACGGCGAGGTTAGTTTCCTCACATTGGGATAGCATTCGTTCAAGGTTATCGAGGCATTGGTCGTATGAATCTCCAAAGATAGAAAAGTCGTCCATGAAGACTTCCATTGTCTTTTTTATCATGTCATGGAAGATGGACACCATGCAACGTTGGAAAGTTGCGGGGGCATTACATAGACCAAATGGCATGCGTCGATAAGCAAAAGTTCCATATGGACATGTGAATGTTGTCTTTTCTTGGTCTTCGGGTGCTATCGGTATTTGAAAGTAACCTGAAAAACCATCCAAGAAACAATAAAATTTATGACCGGATAATCTTTCTAACATTTTATCAATGAAGGGTAAAGGAAAGTGATCCTTCCTTGTTGCTTCATTTAATCGACGATAATCTATACATACCCTCCATCCTGTGACGGTTCTTGTTGGAATTAATTCATTTTTTTCATTAGTTATTACCGTCATACCTCCTTTCTTTGGAACTACTTGGACGGGACTTACCCAAGGACTATCGGAAATTGGGTAAATGAGTCCGGCGTCAAGTAATTTGATGACTTCATTTTTAACCACTTTTTGAACATTTGGATTTACTCTACGTTGTGGTTGTATTACCGATTTATAGTCATCATTAATTAAAATTTTGTGCATGCACATGGAAGGACTTATGCCATTAATATCCTCAAGCTTCCAAGCGATCGCATTTTTGTGGTTTTTCAAAAGTGTAATTAATTTTTCTTTTTCTAAACTAGTTAATTTTAACGAAATAATTACAGGTGAGGCTATAAATAATAAAATGTGCTCAACCCGACTGATATTAAAATGTGTTTATTTTCTTTTTTGCTCGAACAACCTCCATTCCTAGTTAATTTTAACGAAATAATATCCTCTGACAACGCCGACTGATATTAAATTTTTACGATATATTTGAGCTTCGTAATTATATTTTTGTAACTACAGTCGAAACCGGATCGAGGAACGGATTAAAGACGGCAACGATACAATTTCTCGCGATTATTACCGTAATCGACGAACGGGCGTGCAAACAACGACTACCGACCGTATTTTTGTGTACTTTAATTTTTGACATTAAACGGGGTTCTGGTTTTGACAACGGGTCTCGTAGGATTTACGGGCCACTTACACACGAGACGGGCTTGTGGGCCCTGGGCCCAAGCCCAAAAACCACAAGCCTAAACCCGCATATAATATATTAGATTTCTACAATAATCTTGTCAAAAATCCTAAATCTAAACAAAATCCCTTCACAATCTATCCAAAATCTCTATATAATCTATCCATAATATTTTGTGCAAAAATTTGAACAAGATCTCCGAAGATTCAAATCTTTCTATATAACACCCTCCTCCTCCTCTTTTGTCTTGTGCAGACATTTTTACACACACATATACAATTACCAAACACATTCATGCCTCTCATCTCTCTCTCTCGATTCTTTATACAGAGGCAACAAACAACATCCTCTCTCTTCTCCTTCAATCCAACCGCACACCACACATCCCTTCCCCTCTTTCTGATTTCAGTCCGGTGGTTCAGTTCCTCGGGCAAGACACCACCCCCTCCTCTTTTGAACGACAGAAACGACCACCACCACCACCACTGTTCGGTGGTGGTGCGGTGAAGAAGATAGATACGGGAGAGAGGGAGAGACGAGACGGAGAGAGAGAGATGTGAGAAAGGGTGTCGGAGAGAGAGAAAGATCGACAGAGGAGAGAGAGCTCCGGTGATGACAGCGCCGCCGCAGACGGCGGCGGTAGTGGGCAGCGGTGGTGATGGTTTTCGATGGTGTTGACGGCGACAACAGCCGTGGTCGAGTCTCAGCTCGTGCTTCATGTCTCGGCTCGGCTCAAGTTCAAGCGTTCAGGTCACGGGTTCAGATTTAATGACGGTCCATGCTTCGGCTTCGAGTTCAGGATCGGTTCACCACTCACGGGCTCAGGTTCTCGTGTTCGGTTCAGGTTTGCTCCGGGTGTTTCAAGTAAGTTTCCGGTTTGATTTTGATTCGGGTTTTGGCTCGGGTTACAAACCTGGTTTTGGGTTCAAGTTGTGATTCAGATTATGATTCTGTTCGGGTCAGATGGTTCAAGAAGCGGGTCAAAGCTTCGGGTCAGATTTGGTCAAGTTTTGGTGCGGTTTGCTTCGATTCAGATTTGGGTTCGGTTCGGGTTCAGTTTCAGCAGTGCGGGTTTCGGTCAAACCGAGACAACTCGGTCAACAGCAGGTCAACTCAGTCAACCTATCCGCATTTCGACCCGAAGAGTGGTAAAGATTTTACGGCGCGTTTTATTTCTTTATTTCCATAGTTTTAACGTATCACGTGATAACGAGCTCGAACCGACCTATTTATAAGTTACATTTGAGATATACATATATGTTTGCCGAAATTACATTTATAGTTTAGTTGAATCTTGATAAAAATTTCGACACTTTAGTTGTCGGGGCGTCCAAAAACAAAGGAAACTCTGCCCGTTTTTCGAGAAAATCCGTAAAGACGAAGCGTTTTTATTATAAAACAAAACGTCGGAATTCGAATCCTTTTATAAATAAATATAGTATATATATTTATTTCAAACATCGCGTAACACGAATTCCCCTAATAAAAATAAATATAGATCGTATTCACTTTCAAAAACAACTCTACGATTCCTCTATAAAATAAATATAACTCTTCATATTTATTTTACACGCCTAAACGGCCTATACGTATATTTTTGGCAAATATACACAAGACGTGATACAAGTTATTATATACGAAACGCGATATATGATACGAGTTTGTTATATGATATTTTCATAGAAATATTCTTTTATACTCGTATGACTACTCGAGACGGCTAACACACTTACAACGATATATTTATATATTTTTATATAAATATTTATTCATTTTAAGTCTCTCGGAAACTAAGTCTTTTGCAAGACTTACTAAACTGCTACTGACATTAAACGAGACTTAACACATATAACTTAATCTTTTCCATTAAGTTAACATCTTACTGTCGAATCGTTCGGCTAACGATTCGGTAGAGCTCGGTGACACGTAGACTAGTTACCGCTTTGTTTAGAAACTTATAAGGTATTCCGTGTTAGGAATATTGTAGAATGCACGCTAGCAAGTCTCATCTTGGAAACGACATCACGAAGTCGTAATTAGCTCGCTTTGCACAAGAATATTCAGGTGAGTTCATAACCCCACTTTTTACGGCTTACATATTTTTATAAATGTTTTCGGGGTGGAAAGACATGCACGTTTTGCAAAAACATACCAAGTTAGAACAAACGCAAAACTCGTATTTTCTAAATCATATTACGAAGGGATTTCGAGGAACTCAAATGATTAACGAAAGGTTTATACTAAACATACTGGTTTTTACAAAATAAATGCTTATTTTCGAAATGTGAATGATAATCTGGCCAGGGTGACCAGGAATCTGGTCAGGGTGACCAGGGATCTGGCCAGGGTGACCAGGGATTTTTATACATGGTATGACTAGCGTAAGGAGGGTTTACTACTTAGATCATGTGAGTGGGTAGGTGGCACTTGAGGCCATTAATCCTCATTGTAGGACCGAGGGGCACGATGCGGTAGATCTATCTGGGTGTAGCGAGCCCAGCCCCCAGGACAAACAGTTAACGTTCCTCGGGGTGACTATGTTCCCGACGCACAAATCCGCTAGGTTTGAGTCTTCCTACTTGCACTTCACACATATCAATGGCCTTGCAAACCATTGGTGATCTCTTTATTTCCTTATTTGCTACATACCAGGGATTTTATACTTACGAAACATACTTGTTCATACAAATTAAATACCATGTTTTATACAAAATTTAAGGCATAAGATTATGCGGGTCAAAGTCAGGGTGGGCATTGATGATTATACGAACATTACAAATACATGGTTTTATGAACATAACGTGTTACAAACACAACGTTTCCATATAACTTGGCATGAAAATGATTTTTAAATTCATTTTCTCAATACTATTTCAAAAAAACCGGTTATTCCAAAGATTTATTTCAAATCTTTCACAATTCCAAAGATTTATTTCAAACCTTTCACAACTCAAAAGATTTATCTCAAATCTTTTACGAACAAACTATGAACTCGCTCAACATTATGTTGATTTTTCTCGCATGTTCTTTCTCAGGTTACAGTTCTAAGGCAAGGCACGGTTGGAATAGGAGAACCATTGGAGACTCGAGTACTTAGCGGGCGTTCAATTTCTAGAAGTCTTTGCTTATTTTGCTTCCGCTGTGCAATGACGATACCAGTCCAGTCACGCCAAGCTCTGATGATTTCGGGGTGTGACAGATTGGTATCAGAGCTATAGGTTACAGCGAATTAGGTTTCTGTTGTGATACCTAGGCTCTAACCTCACTTTCCTCTGGGAACTTAGACTATTAATACGCTGAATACATACAGAACGCCCAGTACTCAAATATGGTCTCCAACCGTTGCCGACAAGCAAACAGTCAAAATTTTGTTTCCAAATAAATGTTGAGCACATTTTATTATTTATAGGCTCAACCTGGAGGGTTGAGGCTCGGTCTGGAGGATCGAGGCTCGGTCTAGGTGACCGAGGTAGTTGAGCACGTTGATTTATTATAGGCTCAGCCTGGAGGGTTGAGGCTCGGTCTGGAGGATCGAGGTTTGGTCTAGGTGACCAAGGTAGTGGGCTAGCAAGGCTAGGAAGAGTAGGCTCAGTCATGAAGGCTGAGGCTCGGTCAAGGGGACCGAGGCTCGATCTAAGTGGTCGAGGTGGAGGATAGAGCAGTCTTAAAGACTGGGAGAAATTGGCTAGTGGGACTAGGAGAATTACTTGATTGCTTATTGGTGACTAACATGTTCATGATTGATTATTTGTGCACGTGCGTGGTTATTAAAGGTCATCACGTAGGAACCGCGAATATTAACTCGGGCACACTCTGTTATCCATATTGTCTATAATATTTAACTTCCCGAGCAGGCAGCCTACGCATAACAAAACGCTAGCGCATGAGAATACATGAAACTCAAATTTTACGTCAACGGATGTCGGGGTACCTCACATTCTACGCGGAACACAACGCTAGTGCACAGGTATATGTGAAACTTAAGCTATACATCAACGGAGGTTGAAGTACGACACATACGATTATCGAGGCGAGGCCTTCGAGAAGGAACGATGACGCAATTTAACGACGACGCTAGATTCCTGTCAGCAGGAGAACTAACGATCTGGAAACGACAATTTGTCACGCGATCCTGCAACGGCACGAATCACGCCAGGGAGAAGACGAATGTCTCCGCATCCCCCCTACCTAATTAATGACGAGTACGCTATGTTCGACATTCCATGGTAATGTCACCTAACAATTGGTCGTCACACGAAACCCCGGTAAAGTCCTCAAATTTCTTTTATTGAAATTTCGAATTTCACACTTACTGAGTAGATTTTCGTATCTCTACTCCTCTTAATGATCATTGTGTCACGATCATTCTTTACAAGTTACATACATGGTTTTTCGTTGTGACCATGCCGAAAGTTTTCTTATCGATGCATATATCTATTGTCGGATTGCGCTAAAACCAAGTTCAATTGTTTGAACTTGCCCATTACACTTATTCGATTCGAGACACCATATGATGTATTGGGAACATCATATTCAAATCAATTTTTAACGAACACTTCATTTGTTCCGAGTCGTGGTAAACTTGTTTGGTATTCGACTCCATTAAATTGTTGATTTCGACACCTTGTGGCGGTGTTTTCACTTATTTGAACCTTGCGCTAAACTCGTTTACGTATCTTATACACGGATTTAATTATTGAATTGCTTTAAATCCGCTTTGGTTTATCTCATTACAACAGTCTTAATACAATAGTGTGTTAAGACAATGGTACACAAATTCATTTCTATATTTCTGGTGTACCTCATGACGGTTCTTTCAACATCGATTGGATGCTTTGCGATATTCATTGCTTCTTCATCTTCGATCAAAAATATTATTTCTTTGATATTTTCAATTGAAAAATTTTCGATGTTTGTTGGAACAAACATTCATATTTACCTCATGGCGTTTTCATTTGACCTAAAACACGGTGGATTTGTTTGATCACCGCTATTATTGAATTATTTAAGTCACTACGACACTTTGTGGTGTCAGTACAAACTTGTAGCTTGGGCTAACTATGATTGAGCGTTTTATGCAAAACACAGGTGATACTTGTTCAATCACCTCTATTATTAAATTGTTTCATTCATTGCGACACCTTGTGGCGTCGGTATAACTTACAGCTTGTGCTGATCACGATCGAGCGTTTCATGCAAACTAATACATTTGATATTGTCGATTCAAAGTTCATCCAGTGGATGTTATTGCTTCTAGAACTCGTTTACATGTTGTAAACGTTCATATGGAATTCGATTGGTCGAAGTTCCTGTTCATTGTTGGATCCCTGTTAACTTAGTCACATTAGTGACTGTACCTATACGTCTCGTTTCCTTTGACATCAATTACTGAGACACATTTCTTTTAAACTGTTGGGATTCCTATTGTGAAGGAATGCCCTTGAATTCACATGACTCGAATAAGTCTTGTTTCGATCACACGGTCATTCACCTGGTTATTATTCGGACTTACCTGCGAACAACACAATTCTGAGGGGATGACATAGTCTAAATTTCGAGGACGAAATTTCTGTAACAGGGGGAGAATGTGACAACCCGTGATTTACGGCTCTTAATTACGTGATTAACAAGTGATTAACGCGATAATAAATAGTGTTTACAACGCAAATTAACTTAATTAGGCCTTTGGAGTGCCTGGGAACGTCTATCCGTCTTTACAGTGCGCGAACGGTGGTTTACAGAGAAACCGGCGAAACGTTAAACGGCAACGGGTTGAAACCGAACAGGATACTGACAACGCCGACTGATATTAAATTTTTACGATATATTTGAGCTTCGTAATTATATTTTTGTAACTACAGTCGAAACCGGATCGAGGAACGGATTAAAGACGGCAACGATACAATTTCTCGCGATTATTACCGTAATCGACGAACGGGCGTGCAAACAACGACTACCGACCGTATTTTTGTGTACTTTAATTTTTGACATTAAACGGGGTTCTGGTTTTGACAACGGGTCTCGTAGGATTTACGGGCCACTTACACACGAGACGGGCTTGTGGGCCCTGGGCCCAAGCCCAAAAACCACAAGCCTAAACCCGCATATAATATATTAGATTTCTACAATAATCTTGTCAAAAATCCTAAATCTAAACAAAATCCCTTCACAATCTATCCAAAATCTCTATATAATCTATCCATAATATTTTGTGCAAAAATTTGAACAAGATCTCCGAAGATTCAAATCTTTCTATATAACACCCTCCTCCTCCTCTTTTGTCTTGTGCAGACATTTTTACACACACATATACAATTACCAAACACATTCATGCCTCTCATCTCTCTCTCTCGATTCTTTATACAGAGGCAACAAACAACATCCTCTCTCTTCTCCTTCAATCCAACCGCACACCACACATCCCTTCCCCTCTTTCTGATTTCAGTCCGGTGGTTCAGTTCCTCGGGCAAGACACCACCCCCTCCTCTTTTGAACGACAGAAACGACCACCACCACCACCACTGTTCGGTGGTGGTGCGGTGAAGAAGATAGATACGGGAGAGAGGGAGAGACGAGACGGAGAGAGAGAGATGTGAGAAAGGGTGTCGGAGAGAGAGAAAGATCGACAGAGGAGAGAGAGCTCCGGTGATGACAGCGCCGCCGCAGACGGCGGCGGTAGTGGGCAGCGGTGGTGATGGTTTTCGATGGTGTTGACGGCGACAACAGCCGTGGTCGAGTCTCAGCTCGTGCTTCATGTCTCGGCTCGGCTCAAGTTCAAGCGTTCAGGTCACGGGTTCAGATTTAATGACGGTCCATGCTTCGGCTTCGAGTTCAGGATCGGTTCACCACTCACGGGCTCAGGTTCTCGTGTTCGGTTCAGGTTTGCTCCGGGTGTTTCAAGTAAGTTTCCGGTTTGATTTTGATTCGGGTTTTGGCTCGGGTTACAAACCTGGTTTTGGGTTCAAGTTGTGATTCAGATTATGATTCTGTTCGGGTCAGATGGTTCAAGAAGCGGGTCAAAGCTTCGGGTCAGATTTGGTCAAGTTTTGGTGCGGTTTGCTTCGATTCAGATTTGGGTTCGGTTCGGGTTCAGTTTCAGCAGTGCGGGTTTCGGTCAAACCGAGACAACTCGGTCAACAGCAGGTCAACTCAGTCAACCTATCCGCATTTCGACCCGAAGAGTGGTAAAGATTTTACGGCGCGTTTTATTTCTTTATTTCCATAGTTTTAACGTATCACGTGATAACGAGCTCGAACCGACCTATTTATAAGTTACATTTGAGATATACATATATGTTTGCCGAAATTACATTTATAGTTTAGTTGAATCTTGATAAAAATTTCGACACTTTAGTTGTCGGGGCGTCCAAAAACAAAGGAAACTCTGCCCGTTTTTCGAGAAAATCCGTAAAGACGAAGCGTTTTTATTATAAAACAAAACGTCGGAATTCGAATCCTTTTATAAATAAATATAGTATATATATTTATTTCAAACATCGCGTAACACGAATTCCCCTAATAAAAATAAATATAGATCGTATTCACTTTCAAAAACAACTCTACGATTCCTCTATAAAATAAATATAACTCTTCATATTTATTTTACACGCCTAAACGGCCTATACGTATATTTTTGGCAAATATACACAAGACGTGATACAAGTTATTATATACGAAACGCGATATATGATACGAGTTTGTTATATGATATTTTCATAGAAATATTCTTTTATACTCGTATGACTACTCGAGACGGCTAACACACTTACAACGATATATTTATATATTTTTATATAAATATTTATTCATTTTAAGTCTCTCGGAAACTAAGTCTTTTGCAAGACTTACTAAACTGCTACTGACATTAAACGAGACTTAACACATATAACTTAATCTTTTCCATTAAGTTAACATCTTACTGTCGAATCGTTCGGCTAACGATTCGGTAGAGCTCGGTGACACGTAGACTAGTTACCGCTTTGTTTAGAAACTTATAAGGTATTCCGTGTTAGGAATATTGTAGAATGCACGCTAGCAAGTCTCATCTTGGAAACGACATCACGAAGTCGTAATTAGCTCGCTTTGCACAAGAATATTCAGGTGAGTTCATAACCCCACTTTTTACGGCTTACATATTTTTATAAATGTTTTCGGGGTGGAAAGACATGCACGTTTTGCAAAAACATACCAAGTTAGAACAAACGCAAAACTCGTATTTTCTAAATCATATTACGAAGGGATTTCGAGGAACTCAAATGATTAACGAAAGGTTTATACTAAACATACTGGTTTTTACAAAATAAATGCTTATTTTCGAAATGTGAATGATAATCTGGCCAGGGTGACCAGGAATCTGGTCAGGGTGACCAGGGATCTGGCCAGGGTGACCAGGGATTTTTATACATGGTATGACTAGCGTAAGGAGGGTTTACTACTTAGATCATGTGAGTGGGTAGGTGGCACTTGAGGCCATTAATCCTCATTGTAGGACCGAGGGGCACGATGCGGTAGATCTATCTGGGTGTAGCGAGCCCAGCCCCCAGGACAAACAGTTAACGTTCCTCGGGGTGACTATGTTCCCGACGCACAAATCCGCTAGGTTTGAGTCTTCCTACTTGCACTTCACACATATCAATGGCCTTGCAAACCATTGGTGATCTCTTTATTTCCTTATTTGCTACATACCAGGGATTTTATACTTACGAAACATACTTGTTCATACAAATTAAATACCATGTTTTATACAAAATTTAAGGCATAAGATTATGCGGGTCAAAGTCAGGGTGGGCATTGATGATTATACGAACATTACAAATACATGGTTTTATGAACATAACGTGTTACAAACACAACGTTTCCATATAACTTGGCATGAAAATGATTTTTAAATTCATTTTCTCAATACTATTTCAAAAAAACCGGTTATTCCAAAGATTTATTTCAAATCTTTCACAATTCCAAAGATTTATTTCAAACCTTTCACAACTCAAAAGATTTATCTCAAATCTTTTACGAACAAACTATGAACTCGCTCAACATTATGTTGATTTTTCTCGCATGTTCTTTCTCAGGTTACAGTTCTAAGGCAAGGCACGGTTGGAATAGGAGAACCATTGGAGACTCGAGTACTTAGCGGGCGTTCAATTTCTAGAAGTCTTTGCTTATTTTGCTTCCGCTGTGCAATGACGATACCAGTCCAGTCACGCCAAGCTCTGATGATTTCGGGGTGTGACAGTTGCGGGGGCATTACATAGACCAAATGGCATGCGTCGATAAGCAAAAGTTCCATATGGACATGTGAATGTTGTCTTTTCTTGGTCTTCGGGTGCTATCGGTATTTGAAAGTAACCTGAAAAACCATCCAAGAAACAATAAAATTTATGACCGGATAATCTTTCTAACATTTTATCAATGAAGGGTAAAGGAAAGTGATCCTTCCTTGTTGCTTCATTTAATCGACGATAATCTATACATACCCTCCATCCTGTGACGGTTCTTGTTGGAATTAATTCATTTTTTTCATTAGTTATTACCGTCATACCTCCTTTCTTTGGAACTACTTGGACGGGACTTACCCAAGGACTATCGGAAATTGGGTAAATGAGTCCGGCGTCAAGTAATTTGATGACTTCATTTTTAACCACTTTTTGAACATTTGGATTTACTCTACGTTGTGGTTGTATTACCGATTTATAGTCATCATTAATTAAAATTTTGTGCATGCACATGGAAGGACTTATGCCATTAATATCCTCAAGCTTCCAAGCGATCGCATTTTTGTGGTTTTTCAAAAGTGTAATTAATTTTTCTTTTTCTAAACTAGTTAATTTTAACGAAATAATTACAGGTGATTTACCATCTTTGTCTAGAAAAACATATTCCAAACCTTTCGGAAGTTCTTTGAGCTCAAGAGGTGGGTCTTTAGGTGACTCCTTATTTGGTTGCTCATTTCGATCAAGAACCACAAAAGTTTGTTCTATGGCGACCTCTTCTTCAACAAAGTGGTCAATTTCTTCTCTTGTATCAGGTGGTTCATCCTCATCTTCAATTAGGGGGTCATTATTGCCGAATGGATATTTCATTGATCGCTCAAGATCGACACTCTTTTTAAAAGCCCCTAATTGAATAGATAAATTGTTGTACTTCCGGTTTTTCAAGGCTTCGTGGGTTTTTACAAAAGGTCGTCCCAACACTAGAGGAGCGTCATCAAGGATGACAAAATCGGTTGGGATTACCATTTGATTTGTTTGGACCAAGACATCCTCAACTAACCCTATTGATTTTATTACTTTCCGATTAGATAGAAAAATGGGTATTCGAAGTGGAGAAAAATCACCAATACTTAATTTTTCAAAAATGTAGTTTGGCATTATATTAACACAAAGATCTTTATCAATTGTAATATTACTAATAAGGGAATTTTGAAAAAAAACATGGAACCGGTGTAATGTTAGTTTCAAATGGATCTTCTTCTATTAGCGCAGTTTGATCATTTGTTAACTTAATGCTTACCGTTTCGTCAATTTTAGTGTTAATGTTTAACTCTTTTAAAAACTTAGCATGAGTGGGTACTAAACAATGATTTTCAAAAGAAGGTGACAATAGATTATTTTTTTCAAAATTAGACTCTTCTTGAATTTTAACGTTGTCGGACTTACCTTTTTCGTTGTTTAACTCATGTGTCGGTTTTTCACTTATTTGTTCTTCCATTTTTACATTTTCAACTATCTCTTCTTTATTACTAGTTAATTCTTCCCTTGCGCGGGACTCCTCTTCCCTTGCGCGGGATTCTTTTATGCAGCGCTCGGTAGTTTTAATGTATTCTATTATCTTATCGGCTATGTGGGTGATAGAGTAAGGATCTGGATCCTCAAAGCTCGAATCCGGATGTTCAATCCTTTGTTCCTCATAATACTCATATAAAGTAGATGGTTCACACCATTGTTCCTCATTGTAAGTATATGATGGATAAGGGTCGTAACTTTGTTCTTCATAATACTCATATGAGGTCGGTTGTTCACGCCATGGTTCCTCATAATAAGCAAATGAAGGTGGTGGCTCATATCTTGGTTCCTCAAAGTATGAGTATGAGGGAGGAGGTTCATACCTTGGGTCTTCATAGGATGTAAATGAAGTGGTTGGCTCGTACCTGGGCTCCTCATAGTAGGTGTATGAAGTGGATGGTTGAAATAAGTCACAATATTGTACCGAGTGAGGGTTACCACAAATGGTGTAACAGTCTTCCCTATAATCATCCTCCTCATAGGTGTAGTTGTAATCTCCTGAGTATTGAACCATAAGAATCACTCAGCAGACCACAACAGAGTCTCGGGACCAGAAAACAAAAATAAAAATGGAAACAGAGGCTGGGCGCGGTCCCGTGTTCAGTGAGCACGGCCCGTGTTCAGGTTCTGTATCTGGGCGTTTTAATAAAAGTGACTAGTTTTGTACAGCACGGGGGCGTGTTCAGTGAGCACGACCCCGTGTTCAGACTCTGTATCTGGGAGTTTGTTTTAAAAATATGCAGCACGGCCCCGTGTTCAACCTACTGTAAATGCAGAAACTAACTAAAATGCAGGAAAATGCGCACGTTTTAAAAAGGTTTTGAAAAAAAGATTAGGCCTTCGATTTTAAGCTTTCTTAAAATCCTTGTGTCCCCGGCAACTGCGCCAAAAACTTGATGTGTGCGGTGTGTTATATATTTATGTATATTTTAAGCCCTTTTTAACACTTTAGTCAAGTTTTAAATTTATAAAACACGATATTTTACTAACACTAAACACACATATGGGCAAGTGCACCCATCGTGAGCATAGTATAGTGTTGGTAAGATACCGAGGTCGTCCAAGGACACAAGAGCTTTTAGTACCGGTTTATCCTCAACGTCTAATCAAATCAAAAAGTTAGAAAAAGGTTTTAAGCAAGAAAATAAAAGCTAACTAAAAATGCTGAAAATAAAAATAAAAGTAAAACAGATAGACAAGATGAATCACTTGGATCCGACTCGCCTTTAGTGTAACCTTTGATGTTTTCCGCACTTTTGCACTTTCTAAGAGATTATCTTAGTTATACTAGTAGGCCCCTCTTTTGAATGTGACGTTACCGTCAACCCAGTAGTTTGAGTCAGCAAGGATACAATCCTAAAGGGTTGAAATATTGGAAGATAATTAATTAAGTTATTAATGCGTAATGTGGTAGGCCCTCTTTTGAAGGTGACATTACCCTCGGCCAAGTGGTTTGAGTCAGCAGGGATACAATCCCAAGTAGCCGGGTTAATGTATTAATAATAGTTTACATATGAGGGGATCAAGCCATTCGCACCCCCTCCATCCAATACCAGTGGGTATTGAAGGAGGTCCTAGTAAGCTTGACCCAGGTCCTTGCAGGATCTATACACTGAACAAGGCAAGAACCTTACCAAACCATTCCCTTAACCCCCGACCAGGTAGCCAACATATCTCCATATAGACCGTGGAGATATGAATGGTGTAAATCTTTTATTTTATATAGACAGTAAAATAACGCCAAGACACCACGGACAAATGATAAGGAATTTCACCTTCAATCTAAGAAACTAGTTATTAAAGTCATTAATACAAAACCAAATAAAAAGTGCGAAAAGATTAAAAAATAAAAGTATTACACTAAATGCTTGTCTTCACCAAGTGATGTAAGAGACTTAGGCAAACATGGCCTTTTTATTGTCAAGAACTCTTACTATCAATCTTGGATCCCGAGACTACTACACACACTCTATGATGGATGATGGATGACGGATGATGGTGGTGATGTGGGTGTTGTGATGGTGGTGGAGTGTGGGTGAAGTGGGAGAGAGGTGGTTTGTCAAGGGATGCCTTTGAAATGAAACAAGCACCTCTATTTATAGCCTGTACAGAAGCCCGGACACGGCCCAGTGTCCAGTGGGCACGGCACGGCCCCGTGTCCAGTGGGCACGGCCCCGTGTCCATCCTCTTTCTCTTTCTTCATTTAATGCAGTTTGTCTGTATTAGTTGACCACGCCCCCGTGTCGCTGGGCACGACCCTGTGTGCAGAAGCGTATCTGTACTATCAAGATTTGTTTGGATTCTGCGAATCTTAGCATTGACCATGGCCGTGTGGAGCTGGGCACTCCCCCGTGTTGGGAAATAGAAGCTTCTACAACTTTGTCCTTTCTGTAGACACTTGGGCACGCCCCCGTGTCCGCTAGGCACGGGGCGTGTTCAGCCTTCTGTTGTTCTGTTTTTGCTTGGGAAGATGTTGTCTAGGGGTCGGGCATGCCACGTTTATTCCTTTTCTTGTATTTGTGTTAGATTTAGCTGTATTTTTGCCATTTTTGTTTATTTACGCTCATTTAACCCTGAAAATACAAAAGGAAGACAAAAGCACACTTTTTCCAACATTAGTACTAAAAAAGGGTTAGTTTTATGCCTCATTTGTTGTAATTTATATGTTGCATTTTACACACATCAATGCTCGGGAGTTCATCGACCCAGCCTCTCCTACCATTAGACTAAACCTAGTTAGATTTTTTAGTTAAATATGGTCATGTGCCCTTCACATGAGGGCATATTTGTCTTTTCACCATTACGTGGACTATTGTGTAAATGCTTAATGTCTAGGGACTATTATGTAATATAATGAAAAAATATATAGTTAAAAAACATGTACTATCTTTCTCTCTCTCTCTCTCTCCAGCCAACACACACTCTCTCTAACCTTCAGAGCACCACCACCACCCTGCCACCGGTCACCCCTCTTCCCATCGCACGTAGCATAGATCTCAAACTCCGGTCCACCAATCCTCTTCCTACACGGTTTCCCGGAGCTCTGGTACACATGGCGCTACCAGATGCTCCTCCTCCTACACTCTCTTCGGCACAACTACCACTGGCGGCTCCATAGACTTCTTCATCGACGATCTCTGCCACACTAGAACAACAACACATCCAATCAAAACCGCAACCGACGTTGTGAGTATCATCAACAACTCACTATTCTCCATAATCATCGCTATCGTCATCGGCGCCATCGATTCATCGGATTCAGATGCGTTCGATGTGTCAAAACCCTTGCCGTTTAGCAACACAGTCACCAGATCGAGCACCGAGATCTTCACGAAGTTTGATTGCATATTTTGCCCTATTTTTTCACAATTGAAGAACTGAACAACTGAATAACTGTTCGAAAGATTGACGGGATGTGGCTTCTGAAGGTTGGTGGTGGGAGGTTGTGGTTACGGCTGAAGGGTAGTGGTAGGAAGTTGCGGTAGTGGGTGTTGGTGATGGGAGGTGGAGGTGGTGGTAGTGGTAGTGGGTGAAACGAGGGAGAAAGAGGATGGAGAGTGAAAGAAAATATGTTTTATTTGTTACACAATTAGTCCCTTGAATATCAAGTTATTTACTCAATAGTCCCTAGGGAGGTAAAATGACAAAGATGTCATCATGTGCAAGTCACATGACCATATTTAACAATAAAATTTGACTGAGTTAGGGCTAAAGGACATAACGTGCAGGATTTTGAAACGTTAAGGACAAAACTCGTCAAATTTAAAGGCAAAGCACACCGCCTACAATTTGGTACAAACATAAAGGACAAAATTTATACTTTGGTATTCTGATGTTGTACATTTATTGGGTATATAATCGTAGACCACTCATTTGTGTCTTTCATCTCCTCTTTTCCAAAGCTCCCCTCACCACCCATCGTTCTGCTGCTGTTTCACACCTATTCATTATATTCTTTTCTGGCGACTGGTTGTCACGGTGAGGTCATCTGCTTTGGGGTTTTCATCTTTGGTTTCGTGTTGGCTTCGATTGCGTATTAGCTCATACGATGGTTAACCCTTTGGGGTTTTCTTATCGCCAATTATTTTAGGTTTTGTGTTGGTTTCTGGTTTAATCTGTAACACCCCGTGTTTTGGAAAGTCTAAGTTAAAGTCAAAGGGAGAAAAGATTGCTAATTGCGATCTGTTACTCCTTGCTTAACTATTGATTGTCCACCTTGACTTGTAATCGAATCTTTTATTTTGTTTGCTTTAGTTGGTATTATGTGGAGTATCTATTAATAATCGAGGTTTTATCGCATGTTTAATCGCTAATCGCATCGCAACTCGACTTATGCGTTCTGGATATTGTTTTACGTGTGTGTGCTATTTATGTGTTACTTGTGCATGTTTATTTATGTTTTGAGGTGATTATTCAAAAACGCAATCGCAACCCCATCGCAACGCAATCTAGTCGCAAACGCTAAACGCAAGTTAATTATGATGATTATATGTTAGATATAGTATTTGTGTGACTATTATTAAACTATCGCATCGCTTAATCGAAACTCGCTTAAATGCATCACAACGCTCAACACGCGAAACGAAACGTCGAAATGCAACTCGTCGGAGCCACACGATCGAATGACCGTTCGATCGAATGGCCATCCGATCGGATTGCCATCCGATCGAAGTGTCATCCGATCGGTATGCCATCCAACACTTGCTCCTCCTTTCCCTTTTTGACAACCTATAAGTACCCCCTGTCACATCACAAGTGATGTGACAGCTCTCTCTCGTCCGACCACGCGTACCAGCCCACTTTTCTCTCGATTTCTCGCAATTCTTGTAAGTTTTCAACTCAAATCTTGTACTTCTATGATCTACACACACTTCTTCATCATTTTCACCTTTGAATCTTAACTTTTAACCGTGAAATCAGCGGATTTGAGGTGTTCTTGGGTGATGTCATCATGGAGTTCTTATGAAGGATTTCCACATGATTTAACAATGATTTCGCATAGATCTAAACATTTTCGAAGTTAAAAGGATTGAAAGACACTTTTTCAACTCTTTTACACTCAATGCACTCAAAACTGATATAATCGAAGCTCGTTCATGCCTTCTACTCTTCTCTAGTGAAGTGTTGGTTTGAGATCTGGTTTCTATCAACGAGACAATCGATTTCCGGTTGAGCATGAATAACCGTCAAGCACAGTTAACTGGTCAGATTAGGGTGAATCCTGTTCGATCGGATAACTCGGGTCTGATGGAAGTTCCTGTTGTTTAACGCGTTGTCATATCTTCTCAATCAAACCGCAAAACTTTTCAAAACTTAACAAATTTCTCAAGTTTCAAGACGATCAGATTGTGGGACGGATTGCCATCCGATCGAACCGCAATCCGATCGGATTGCACTTGGATTTCAACACTTAAACTTTTTATAATTTTCAAAGATGATCAGTTTCTAACGGATTGCCATCCAATCGGATTGCTATCCGATCGAGTGACAATCCTACTGTGAACTTGTTCTCACTAAGTGTCCTGTCAATCGGATCGCTATCTGATCGAACGACCGTTTGATCGACGACCTGAAAGGTAGAGATACTTCTCTGTTTTTAAAATGCTACAACGAAAACTCCAAAGCCATCATACACAAACACATCCATCCCAAACGAGTGGCAGACCGATCGAATGGCCATCCGAACGGATGACCATCCGAACGGATTGCCATTCGATCGAATGGCCATCCGTTCGGATTGTCGTCCGACCAGATTACCCTTCGACACTTAGTCACTTTTCACCGTTTAACGCGCCATTCCTCGCTTGTGCTATTGTTAATTGTTCAGGCTAATCTCTCAGCGCTCACTTCAATCCAAGAGAGTGTTTATTTTCTTAAACACAATCTGTGAGTATACTCGATCCCTTTTTGCTTTACGCAATTTTTGGGTGTTACATACTTTATCTATATTCAAATTACATCGATCACACAACGCAAACACATTTTATACGCTGACCATTATTGCATGTTATACATGTTACTCGATGAATGCTTATATGTTATGTTTACACAGTGATTGTTGCCTGACACCTTAGCATTGATAGTACTATAGATTGGACTCAGCACCTGTCGTGGACAGGGGTTGTTAAGGTTATTACTTCACGTGTCACAGTGGTGATATGTGTTGCGTATTCTACAACTCGCAGTCATGTCTGTGCATATTTCATTGTCGATAACCTACTAGCTTCACTTTGCTACATGTTACATGCTGGTTATGCGTAAACGCTTTTCGAATCTATTATACTATTAAACTTGTATGCTCACCTTTACACTATGTGTATTGACCTCTATTTTAACGTATGTGACAGGAGTTTGAATGCTAGGAATGTTGTGCTTTGGTGAATCAAGCTAGGGGTCTAGTTATGTCACGCTTAATCTGAGTTGTCGGAACAATGTTTGTATCTGAAACAATTATTTGTAATAACTGTTTTATTTGGATATGTTGTGGTATGGGACATGACGTTTAAATATCTGGTAATTAATAGTTGTTTTGGATACTCAGGGACAATCTGTTTCGCTCAGTGCCATGCCCCGATGTTTCCGCCATCGGTTGGGGTGTGACAGATTGGTATCAGAGCCATAACTATAGGGAATTAGGCAAGACTCGACCTTGTCCGGGTCGATGTCTTAGAAACGACCTAGTCTATAGTCTAAGTACCAACAGACCGACTTATGCATACCCTTTAGGGGTTTTGTACGGGCTTACTTGTTATTTTCGCTCGCACTCACTGAACACTATCACTGCACTGTTTTCGAAAAGGAACGAGTGATTAAATCGAGACTAGGTGTGAAAGCCACAAACTCTCGATTAGATCGCTTGTTTGACCCGCATTTCTATCTATAAACAGGAGAACTTGCGTTGGATCAGGAGTGAAGTCCATACTTTAAAGCATATTTTCCTCTCTATTTCATCAATACGGGGACGAAGTTGTTAAGTCAGGGGTGAAACCCGAACCTCGATGACTTGTTCCGATCTTTATTTTGGTTTTACAAACCCACACCAAAGTCTCAACGGACTCCAACGATTTGAGTCACGCTGTAACTGGAAGGATGCGTGCCATTCGCCCAAATCGAGGCGAGAGCACAGTCGAGAAGGCCAAAGTGTGTACTCGAAGTCCTTGTGAATAGTCGAATCACTTTGGGTAGTCGATGTCTCGCACCCAGACAATCTATCTTCAATTTTATGTGTTTTGATTCTGGATCTTGCTACCACTACCTCTGATATTTGTTGCTCTTATGTGGATTTTATGTGTTTTATGTGGTTTATTTGTTAGCGTTTTGAGGTACTGATTGTTTCGATCTAACGCTTTTTATTCCGCTCAACACACACAACATGTTACACACCACTAACAAATCGTGGAACTCTAGCAATCGCATCTCGTTAATCTCACTCACAACACTCGATCGCTACACGCAACTATGAAGGATAGGTGTATATGTACGACAAATGTAGGTGAATACGTGCAAAATATAGTGTGGTTTTTGTGGTTTACATGCCTCTGTGCTCTATGTGCTTATGTGATTCTGTGGTTTAGGTGCCTACATGTCTATGTGTTTACATGGTTGATGTGTTCCTGTGCTTTATAAAGTAGCTTTGGGTGATGCACTAGACTATGCTAGGATTAATCGAAATTGTGTTTTGAGTCCTATGGCGATGTCTGTTGCAGAAAGTGTCGTCATTTGGATCATTTCACTCCTGCTCCGCTCGCCGAAATCATGAAGACAAGCGTATCTCTTCTCTGGTCACCAAGCAAATTGCGAAAGTCATTCCGCAGATTATTAGCGAGCTAAATGAAAACGCTAGCACGTCGTCTGAAGAGTCCAGGACTGATTCTCCTTAATCTACATTTAGCTTCAAGCAGTTCAAAGCCTGTGGCCCGAAAGAATTTACCGGCGAAGATGGGCCTACAGTCATGTTTCAATGGTTTGATTCAATCGAAGTCACCCTGCGCCAGAGTGGCTGTCCAGAAAACCTTCGCACTGTTAACGCCACCGACGTCTTCCAATCCTGCGCTCTTTATTGGTGGATGGCCGAGTGAAACAAACGAGGGAATGATGCAGCATTTGGGCTGACGTGGGACGAGTTGAAGGACATCATAATGCAAGAGTTCTGCCCTCCCCATGAACTCCAAAAGCTGGAGGACGAATTCTGGCATATCAAGCAGGATGGTGGAGATAACGCTGGTTTAACTGCTCGCTTCAAGCAGTTGAGTATCATCTGCCCTGGTCAGGTTACTACCCCCGAGATTACGATCAAGAAATACATCCGCGCTCTGCCGGATTGTGTGGCAGACTTTGTGCAAGCTGCAAAGACGACTACTATTGAGGAAACCTACCTGCTCGCTGCTGAGATAAAAGACAAGCGAGTCAGGGCTAGTTACTTTGACAAAGCTGCCAAGAGTCTACACCAAGCTACCACTGCTCCCACCGCTGAAAACGCCACCACACCGATGTCTTCAAAGTCCTCCCGCCGCAAGAGAAAGAACAACAACAATAACAGTAGCAAGAATTGCGGTTTCACAACCGCCGCTCCGCTCCAAGTTGTCGCTGCTCAACTGCAACCCCAACACTGCCAAGTAGTGGCCCCAGTGACCACTGCACCGCCGGCCAAGCGTGGATATACTGGTCCTCACCCGCTCTGCCCTACTTGCACCAATCATCATCCTGTGGGGATTGCTTGCAAATTTTGTGTTCATTGCAACGCGTACGGCCACTTCAACGCCAACTGCCATACCGGTCCACGTCAAGCTCCAGCTCCAGCTCAAGGTCAAGCTCCTGCTCAACAAGCTTTACTTCCTGCTCCACAGGGCCAACCAGCAGCTCCTGCCCCCGTGGCTCATGCAAGAGTTTGCTTTGCATGTGGTGATCCCAACCACTTCGCAAACATGTGCCCCAATCGATTGGTGAAGCAAGAGCCACAACAGCAGCAGCCCCAGCAGTAGCCTCAGCAGCAGCAGCCAGCAGCCCGCGGACGTGCTTTCAATATCAACGCCTGCCAGGCTCAAGCAGACAACAATGTGGTTAATGGTACGTTCCTTGTGAATGGTATATATGCTTCGTGTTTGTTTGATACTGGAGCAGATAACTGTTTTGTATCGTTGGAATTCGAAAGACTCCTTAATCGTAAGCGCGCCCATCTCCCCTTGATGTTGAAGTTGCCACTGGAAGAACCGTCGCTGTCAATTCTATTCTACGGGATTATACGGTTGAACTCAACAATCACGTATTTCCTATCGATCTTATTCCGATGCAGCTCGGTAGTTTTGACGTCATAGTAGGCATGGATTTTCTTCCTGAAAATCGTGCTGAAGTTGTTTGCTTCGATAAGATGATTCGATTATTGCTCGAAAATGGTGATCAACTTTGTGTGTATGGCGAAACTCCTTCGAAAGGTCTTAAACTTATCTCATGTACTCAAGCGAGCAAGTATCTCTGCAAGGAATACAGAGCTTTCTTGGCTAACATTGTAGTAGCGGAGGAGGAAAAGAAAGAGAAGACAATAGACGAGGTGCCTGTGGTTCGTGATTTTCCTCTTGTATTTCCTGATGATCTTCCTGGTTTACCTCCGAGTTGTGATATCGACTTCCACATTGATCTCATTCCTGGGGCAAATCCAGTCGCTAGAGCTCCTTATCGACTCTCTCCGTCCGAAATGTGCGAACTCTCGAGTCTCCAGGAATTACGTGACAAAGGCTTCATTCTCCCTAGCATCTCTCCTTGGGGCGTGCGAGTCCTTTTCATTAAAAAGAAGGACGGGACATTCCGGATGTGCATCGACTACAGGGAATTAAATAAGCTGACAGTCAAGAATCGCTATCCCCTACCTCGAATCGATGATTTGTTTGATCAGCTACAAGGTGCTACATGTTTCTTGAAAATCGATCTATGCTCAGGCTATCACCAGTTACGCATTCAAGAGGAGGATATACCCAAAACCGCCTTTCGCACTCGATACGGCCACTATGAGTTCGTTGTTATGCCCTTTGGTTTAACTAACGCCCCTGCGGTTTTCATGGATCTGATGAATCACGTGTGTAAACCTTTTCTCGACTGCTTCGTCATCGTGTTCATCGATGATATCCTGATCTATTCCAAGTCAAAAACCGAACACGCGCAACATCTACGTTTGGTTCTCGAGCTACTCCAGGGGAATCGACTCTATGCCAAGTTCTCCAAGTGTGAATTATGGCTGGAGGAGGTTCAATTCCTCGGTCACATTGTCAATAGTCAAGGTATTCACGTCGACCCCGCGAAGATCGAAGCAGTTAAAAGTTGGGTTACACCTAGGAACCCGTCTGAAGTCCGTTCTTTTCTCGGACAAGCGGGCTATTATCGCCGATTTATTGAGGGATTCTCTAAAATCGCCGTGCCGCTTACTTCCCTCACGCACAAAGATAAGCATTTTGTTTGGGGAACTGAACAAGAGACTGGCTTTCGAACTCTCAAGCATATGCTATGCAATGCTCCAATTCTAGCTTTACCCGACGGAAACGATGATTTCGTTGTCTACTGCGATGCCACGAACCTTGGTCTTGGTTGTGTTCTCATGCAACGGGACAAGGTTATCGCTTACGCATCTTGTCAGCTCAAGATCCACGAGAAGAATTATACAACCCACGATCTCGAGCTTGGTGCAGTTGTTTTTGCCTTGAAAATTTGGCGACACTACCTTTATGGTACCAAGTGTACGGTCTTCACAGACCATAAGAGCCTGCAACACATTTTGAGTCAAAAGGAACTGAATATGCGCCAACGCCGATGGGTTAAACTTCTTAATGATTACGACTGTGAGATTCGTTACCATCCTGGCAAAGCTAACTTAGTTGCCGACGCTCTAAGCAGACGAAGCTATTTGTATAGCATTCGTAACATCCAAACCCAGCATAATCCTGAAGTTCTTATCCGCGACGCCCAACATGCTTGTTTCACCGAACGCACTCTGAAGAAGGAAAGGATTCTTAATGATGGCGCCCAATTAGTGAATAAATCAAATGGGATATTCCACTACCAAGACCGAATTTGGATTCCCAACCGCACCGACTTGCGACAAATTCTGATGGACGAAGCCCACAAATCTCGATATTCTATTCATCCCGGTGCCGATAAAATGTACCAAGACCTTCGCTACAAGTACTGGTGGCCGGGCATGAAGAAAGATATCGCTCTCTATGTTTCGAAGTGCCTGACTTGCTCGACATGGGACACCTCGCGAAATCATCTCTGACCGCGATGGTCGGTTTACCTCGCGTCTTTGGGAAACGTTTCAACCTGCTCTTGGTACTACTCTTAATCTAAGTACCGCTTTCCATCCCCAAACCGACGGTCAGATGGAAAGAATGATTCGTACCCTTGAAGACATGCTTCGCTCGTGTGTCATAGATTTCAGTGGTAATTGGGACGCATACTTAACTTTAGTCGAATTCTCGTACAATAACAGTTATCATTCTAGCATCCAAATGGCACAATTTGAGGCATTATACGAAAGAAGATGTCGATCGCCTATTGTATGGCACGAGATCGGAGACTCACAAATAATCGGTCCTGAGCTGTTGCAAGAAACGACTGACAAAATTCTCCAAATTCGAGACAATCTGCTGAAAGCTCAGAGTCATCAGAAAAGTTACGTCGATAGATGCCGCAAGCCCCTTGAATTTGATGTTGGCGATCACGTACTCCTAAAGGTATCACCTTGGAAGGGTGTGATCAGATTCAGTAAGAAAGGAAAGCTCGTGCCTCGATATGTTGGACCCTTTAAGATTCTGGAAAGGATCGGCAAAGTGGCCTACAGACTCGAACTAACGGAGGAACTTAGCAACGTCCACCCGACTTTCCACGTTTCGAACCTCAGAAAGTGTCTGGCCGAGCAGGGTTTACAAGTGCCACTTGAGGATCTACAAGTAGACGAAACATTTCACTTCTTGGAGAAGCCTGTCGAGATCATGGACCGAGACACCAAGAAGCTCAGGCGCTCACACATTCCAATTGTGAAAGTTCGCTGGGAAGGCAAACGCGGCGCAGAGTTCACCTGGGAACTCGAAAGTGACATGAAGGTGAAGTACCCGTAGTTGTTTGTTACAGCTAAGGCCTAATTTCGGGACGAAATCCCCTTAAGTGGGGGAGGCTGTAACACCCCGTGTTTTGGAAAGTCAAAGTCAAAGGGAGAAAAGATTGCTAATTGTGATCTGTCACTCCTTGCTTACTATTGATTGTACACCTTGACTTGTAATCGAATCTTTTGTTTTGTTTTCTTTAGTTGTATTATGTGGAGTATCTATTAATAATCGAGGTTTTATTGCATGTTTAATCGCTAATCGCATCGCAATCGCATTGCAATTCGACTCATGCGTTCTGGATATTGTTTTACGTGTGCGTGCTATTTATGTGTTACTTGTGCATGTTTATTTATGTTTTGAGGTGATTATTCGAAAACGCAATCGCAACGCAATCTAGTAGCAAACGCTAAACGCAAGTTAATTATGATGATTATATGTTAGATATAGTATTTGTGTGACTATTATTAAACTATCGCATCACTTAATTGAAACTCGCTTAAATGCATCACAACGCTCAACACGCGAAACGAAACATCGAAATGCAACTCGTCGGAGCCACTCGATCGAATGACCGTTCGATCGAATGGCCATCCGATCGGATTGCCATCCGATCGAAGTGTCATCCGATCGGTATGCCATCCAACACTTGCTCCTCCTTTCCCTTTTTGACAACCTATAAGTACCCCCTGTCACATCACAAGTGATGTGACAGCTCTCTCTCGTCCGACCACGCGTACCAGCCCACTTTTCTCTCGATTTCTCGCAATTCTTGTAAGTTTTCAACTCAAATCTTGTACTTCTATGATCTACACGCACTTTTTCATCATTTTCACCTTTGAATCTTAACTTTTAACCGTGAAATCAGCGGATTTGAGGTGTTCTTGGGTGATGTCATCATGGAGTTCTTATGAACTTCAAGTTTTGGCCTCATTCCACTAAGAACAACTCAGATCTGAAGGATTTCCGCATGATTTAACAATGATTTCGCATAGATCTATACATTTTCGAAGTTAAAAGGATTGAAAGACAGTTTTTCAACTTTATTTCAACTCTTTTACACTCAATGCACTCAAAACCGATAGAATCAGAGCTCGTTCAGGCCATCTACTTTTCTCTAGTGAAGTGTCGGTTTGAGATCTGGTTTCTATCAACGAGACAATCGATTTCGAGTTGAGCATGAACAACCGTCAAGAACAGTTAACTGAGCAGATTAGGGTGATTCCTGTTCGATCGGATAACTCGAGTCTGATGGAAGTTCCTGTTGTTTAACGCGTTGTCATATCGTCTCGATCAAACTGCAAAACTTTTCAAAACTTAACAAATTTCTCAAGTTTCAAGACGATCAGTTTGTGGGACGGATTGCCGTCCGATCGGATTGCCATCCGATCGAACCGCAATCCGATCGGATTGCACTTGGATTTCAACACTTAAACTTTTTAAAATTTTCAAAGATGATCAGTTTCTAACGGATTTTCATCCGATCGGATTGTTATCCATTCGAGTGACAATCCTTCTGTGAACTTGTTCTCACTAAGTGTCCTGCCAATCGGATCGCTATCCGATGGAATGACCGTTCGATCGACGACCTGAAAAGTAGAGATACCTCTATGTTTTCAAAATGCTACAACGAAAACTCCAAAGTAATCATACACAAACACATCCATCCCAAACGAGTGGCAGACCGATCGAATGGACATCCGAACGGATGACCATCCGATCGGATTGCCATCCGATCAAATGACCATCCTTTCGGATTGCCGTCCGACCGGATTACCATTCGACACTTAGTCACTTTTCACCGTTTAACGCGTCGTTCCTCGCTTATGCTATCGTTAACTGTTCAGGCTAATCTCTCAGCGCTCCCTTTAATCCAAGAGAGTGTTTATTTACTTAAACACAATCTGTGAGTATACTCGATCCCTTTTTGCTTTACGCACTTTTGGGTGTTACATACGTTATCTATATTCAAATCACATCGATCACAATACGCAAACACATTTTATACGCTGACCGTTATTGCATGTTATACGTGTTACTCGATGAATGCTTGTATGTTATGTTTACACAGTGATTGTTGCATGACGCCTTAGCAACGATAGTAGTATAGTTTGGACTCAGCACCTGTCGTGGACAGGGGTTGTTAAGGTTATTACTTTACGTGTCACAGTGGTGATATGTGTTGCGCATTCTACAACTCGCAGGCATGTCTGTGCATATTTCATTGTCGATAACATACTAGCTTCACTTTGCTACATGTTACATGTTGGTTATGCGTAAACGCTTTTCGAATCTATTATACTATTAAACTTGTATGCTCACCTTTACACTATGTGTATTGACCTCTATTTTAACGTATGCAGGAGTTTGAATGCTAGGAATGTTGTGCTTTGGTGAATCAAGCTAGGGGTCTAGTTACGTCACGCTTAATCTGAGTTGTCGGAACAGTGTTTGTTTTTGAGACAATTATTTTTAATAACTTTTTTATTTGGATATGTTATGATATGGGATCTGACGTTTAAATATCTCGTAATTAATAGTTGTTATGGATACTCATGGACAATCTATTTCGCTCAGTGCCATGCCCCGATGTTTCCGCCATCGGTTGGGGTGTGATATAATATATGGTCGAAAGATGGCTTGTAAGACTTCACATATTTGTACTTTCCATATTTAGGAAGTGTTGTTGTAAACTCTATTTTTAGAAACATGTATTCATGTTGTATTCTATTTCATTTCAATTTGTAATCCGAGACTATTGATCATAATGAAAATTCAAGTGTTTTATTCACATTCATGTTATTCATGTTAGACTTGTGTGCATGTTTATACTTAAAATAAATGTTTTAAACACCAATATACATGTTTTATTCTCGTACAGTACACATTTATGCTCATTACACGTAAAAGCGGCTAAAACACGCAAACTTATCTAACTAGGACTTTCGAGAGGAAGGGAAAGGACCTCTCGCATGAAAGGCCCCTTTCGTGCGAAAAGGCCCTGTCGCCCCAAATTCACCCTACACCTATAAATAGGTGCACTACTTCACTCATTTTGCTTGCTCATTCGCACAACTCTCTCCCAAACGCTCTAAACTCTCCCTATCGCGATCAGAAGCTTGGTATTCATTTTCTTTCATTTTCCATTCATTTTCTTTTACATTTCTAGCATTTTAATTCCAGTTCTCTAACTTTTTACAAAACCTTTGGTTTGTATATGTCTCATGGATGGTTTTCACGAGTTTGCTTGGGCAAACTGATGTTGAAACCTCACCACATATGAGATTCAAATCAAGATTTACAAACTTTGGTGTTTTTACAACTTGTTCATACATTTTGTTTTAATTTCTGTACAAACTTGATGGAATCTGGTACCCATCAGACCCTCAACTCAGTTCATAGTTGTGGGTTTGGGTTATGGTAAATTTCCACCAAGGAATGATATGTTTTGGATAGATCAAACAAACGTTTTTCGACAAGGTGGAACCTCTAGCACGAAAGGGTCTCCCTTTCGCATGACAGGGCACCCCTCCCGCACGAAAGGGACTGTTTCACGTGTTTTCATTTTTCAATTTCATTTCTGTTCGATGTCAGTTCATCAGTGATGAACACCAAACAGTTTTCTAGTCACAAAGTAAGTTAACCCCGTCCAGCCTCCAACACTTTGCTCACGCCTTCTATGTTGAGTCGGCACACCCCTGGGTTGTCCTTACTTGACTCTTTGGCTATTTTACTTTCTGTTTTCATTTTTTATAACATTTTTACGCACAAATACGCGTTTAACAGACCAGTCGCATGAAAGGAATACCCTTTCGCACGAAAGGTTCTGTTACTTAATTATTTCTTACTTTTTCGTATTTTACAACCTAATCAGAACCCTTTTCATATCAGAAGACTCACGCATTTGTTTACCAATTTCAGGGTAACTTCAGTGTTCCAACCTTCAACCCATCGTCTCTTGGTTTTCGTGGAACTCTACACAAAACTGTGAGTATACTCGATCCCATTTTCATTTTATTCACTATGGGTGCAACATGTACAAATATACAAAACATGCAACCACTATTAAACATGTTTACAAATCACACTCTATCCACCATTAAACATAAGACTTGTTATACTTGTTAATCTCACATGCTATGTTTACATGTGTCTATATGCTCATTAACTTTGCAAGCCTACTTTAACAATTATAGCGCTATAGGATTAATGCCCCACCCGTATTCTTGTGGTATTGTTAAGTAAAACACCATTACACCCTCTTCGTTTCGACGATGTTGGGTAATCAACATTGCGTTAAACTCTGGTTTGACATATAGTTGACACTGGTACAGTGTGTTAGTAACATTATATACATTTTATCATGTTGGATATGAGCACCATTAAAACATTTTTATTGTTATGCTATGTATTCAAACTTGTATACTCGCCAACATATTTGTTGATCATATTTTAATACATGTTGCAGGTTGATAGACGATGACATGAAGAAACAAGTTTAGGGTGGACTTAGATACACGCCTAAATCATAAACAATTATTTAAGTTTTACGTTTCATGTTGCTACAATGTGTTGGTACTTGTTTTGGTGAACAATGTATTCCATTTAGCATTTTATGAAATTTTGATTAATTACATATGGTCGCAATTAGGGTTATGATGCTAGGAACAATCTTGTTCTCGTCTCACTCCGATGTTTCCGCCATCGGTTGGGGTGTGACAAGCTAACCTTTTGAGGTTTTCTTATGAACAATGGTTGTTTGCTTCGTCGATTGAGACGACGTTGAATTTCTATTTGTCGGTTTACCATTTAGGGTTTTCTAAAACCCTTTAACATCTGTGACATGCTTTTTTCAGTTTTTTCCTTTGTGGCTTCGACGACGATGAGAATAGTCTTATCGGAGAGCTAATTTGCATGTCTTAATGTTTGATTTTCTATAACGGTTTGGTTTCATGCGTTTTTTAATGATGTTGGGGTTTGACATTTCTGGCTTTGATGACGGTGATATTGTGGCTTCGATGACGATGAGAATAGTCTCGTCCAAGAGCTTTTTGGGTCTCGATGTTTGATTTTCTGTAATGGTATGGTTTCATGCGGGTTTTTTTATGTTGGGGTTTGGCTGTACTGGCTTTGATGACAATAATTTTGGGTCTCGATGAAGATGGCTATGGCTTCATCCGAGAGACGCGCACACTCGATGGAGATGACCACAGGCTCATCCGAGAAGTATAGCAGTGCATGTCTATAAGGGCTATGATGGTGTGTTGTCATTGGGCATGGTAACCTTTGTTGCAACCATGGTAGAAATCTGAGTTGTTAGCCTTGGAATCGTATCGGGTTTTGTTTTGTCTACATGTTGTATGGTGTTAACAGGTTTAGTTTGTAGCCTTGCGGTTGTTATATCAATGAGGATGTGATGTTGATTATTCCGAGCCTACGATTCCCGATGATAAACCACACCATGTTGTACAATATATATTGCATGTTGATGTTGTACAGTGTGCTTTTGGGTTTTTTGTGCTCATTGTTGTAGTACTTTGTTTTGTGGTATTGTCCATTAATTTATTATCTAAAGCCTACATCTTTTCTTATTTGAGCCTTATGGTTGTTGTATTGACGAGGCTTTGATGATGAGTATTTATATAATGTAGATTTGTATGTTTGCTTTGCATACCGGTTTGTTTGTATAACTTGCAAGTATATTGGCAATGATGATGTGCTTAATTTCTCAATATTGGCAATTTTGAGTAAATATAAAAATCATATGAAATTTCAAGAAACTAAATGGTGTAAATTCAGGAGATTAGCAATCTGAGTTTTGGTTAGTTTTGAGTTCAGTTGCTAATTTCTATAAAAAAAAATTGATAATAGCTACAACATCCATATGTAGCGGAGTCATAGGGGGGATACGATAGTAACTACGACATCCATAGGTAGCGGGGTCAAAGGGGTGGCATCCCCTGGTGGGGTTCAAGGGGCGGCACCCCTTACTAGGAATTTTTCAAAATTGCTAAAAGTGGAATAGATTGATCTTCGGTTACATATGAAGATAAGTATTGAACTTGGATAAGGGTTTTGTGAAACCGAATTTAACTGTCCTTACCCAGTTTTAACAACATGGGTGTTTCCCCTGGATTAAAAGTTCGTATTTAGTCATTTACATGGTACATGAATTTCACATCATATCACACACTTGCTCTTGATTTCTCTCTAAGAATTATCCACCTTTGGTGAGTACCAACAAAACATTCAATATGAAAATATTCTACACGATTTTTAGAGATATCCAAGTTATTCCTAAACCACAAAACCAACAAAATTCACCTTTGCTTTTATTTGAACTTCAATTTGGTTTGGTCATTGGCTATAACCAATCATTTTATGTGTTACTAAGAAGTAACAATAGCCATTTTACGGCTGGCTTACTTGATAGAGGATTTTGTATCTTAGTGAGAGGTCTTAAGTTTAATTTCAAGCAAGGATGATAATTTGATATAATTTAATAGTGAGTAGGAGTTGTAGGAGTTATGTATTATTTAGTCATTAAAAAAGTAACAATAACCAATAATGCTTAAAGTCTTATCATGTATACCTATAATCTAATCAACTTACATTTCTAAATGAGTTGTTAGGTTTTTAACATGAATAATTAAGAGGCATAACCATATCATCACATGTATAGATCAATGTATTAATCTAGTTAATATATTTTTTATTAACATTTAACCATTAAACTACTTACTCCAAAAATATTCTCAATATAGTCCAGGGGTCAATATTTCATGTTCACAAAAATTTTCGGCTGCATGCGTTATGTTACGTAGAGATTTTGTTAGATAAGTTATGTTTTGCTGATAATAACTAAATGAGTGTAAAATAATATATCTATATCTATACTGTATAATAAAGTAAAGAGTAAACTGCAATTTTACCCCCTGGGGTTTAGGGTGATTGGCATCCTTACCCCCCTAACGAAATAATTGCAATTTTACCCCCCCCCCCCCCAACGTTTGCTGTTATGTCGCAACCTTACCCCCCGGCTTCAATTTTGTTGACTGGTCAACATAACCATGGGAGGGTCAAAGGGTAAAAAAGTAATTTCAAGTTAATTGTACCTTATATATTATAATAACCCCTTAACTCAACATTATATCACAACCTTACCCCTAAGTTTTACCTCCACTCCTCTTCTTCACTTTACCCCTCCATCTTCTTCACTTCCGGCTTCTTCACCGGCGACCTCCATTCCGTCTTCTTCATCACCCTCCGGCGACCTCCACTCCGTCTTCTTCACCACTCCTTCTTCTTCACCACACGAGTAGAGGACGAGTGAACAGGATGAAATGATGCATCCAGCTCCACCGGCAGAGACAGGGCCGACGATCCTCCCTTTTCTCGCAGTTTTCAGGTAAAATCAAACAACTATTTTGATTGTGGGGTAAAATCAGGTCAGAACTAGTAATGGATGTTTCTGTATTTGCAGTGGACATGAGGATTCATGTTTCACTACGATCGATTGTGGTCTCATTGGTTATCAAGATGCGAGGCCGCCCATTCCTACATTTCCAGTTTCCCCCTCAGCAGGAAATGGTTATGTAGGATACTTAAACTCTAATCTTCTAGGATCTTTTGGGTTAATATGTAGTGTAGTTGAACTCTATTTATATATTAGGATCTTTTGGTATGCTTGATCAGGTATAATTGATTGTACAAGTTATGTTTGATAATAGAACAGATTGACTGCTAATGTAGGTTAATGTAGGTTATATTTGCATCTAAGATTGACTGTTAAAAGCTTGTACAGGTTATATTTGCATCTATGATTAGTGGGTTAATGTGTCTGTTAAGTTGCTGCTGTTAATTTGCATTACTGATGCATGTGTAGTGTGATAGGTTTTTAATGTATATGTTAAGCCATTTTTAACACTTTTTAGCCAAGTTTTAAATTTATAAAACACGATATTTACTAACACTAAACACACATATGGGCAAGTGCACCCATCGTGAGCGTAGTATAGTGTTGGCAAGATACCGAGGTCGTCCAAGGACACAAGAGCTTTTAGTACCGGTTTATCCTCAACGTCTAATCAAATCAAAAGTTTAGAAAAATGTTTTAAACTAGAAAAATAAAAACTAACTAAAATGCTGAAAAATAAAAATAAAAATAAAAACAAATAGACAAGATGAATCACTTGGCTCTGACTCGTGTTTAGTGTAACCTTTGATTATTTCCGCACTTTTGCACTATTTAAGAGATTATCTTAGTTATTGTAGTAGGCCCCTCTTTTGAAGGCGACGTTACCCTCAACCCAGTAGTTTGAGTCAACAAGGATACAATCCTAAAGGGTCGGATTATTGAAAGATAATTAATTAAGTTATTAATGCATATTATGATAGGCCCCTCTTTTGAAGGTGACGTTACCCTCGGCTAAGTAGTCTGAGTCAGCAGGGATACAGTCCTAAATAGTCGGGTTAAAGTATTAATAGTAGCTTACATATGAGGGGATCAAAGAGTTTGGACCCCCAACATCCAATACCAGTGGGTATTGAAGGAGGTCCTACTAAATCTGACCCAGGTCCTTGCAGGATCTATACACTGAACAAGGCAAGACTCTTACCAAACCGTTCCCTTAACCCCCGACCAGGTAGCCAACATACCTCCATATAGACCGTGGAGATATGAATGGTGAAAATCTTTTATTTTATATAGACAGTAAAATAATTCCAAGACACCACGGACAAACGATAAGGAAGAATCACCTTCAACATAAGAAACTAGTTATTAAAGTCATTAATACATAACCAAGTAAAAAGTGCGAAAAGATTAAAAATAAAAAGTATTACACTAGACACTTGTCTTCACCAAGTGATGTAAGAGACTTAGGCAAACATGGCCTTTGATTGTCAAGAACTCTTACGATCAATCTTGGATCCCGAGACGACTCACACACTCTATGATGAACAATGGATGATGGTGGTGGATGATGGTGTTGTGATGGTGGTGGGTGAAGTGTGAGAGAGGTGGTGTGCCAAGGGATGGTTTGCAAATGAGCCAAACACCCATATTTATAGCCTGAACAGTAGCTCGGGCACGGCCCCATGTCCAGTGGGCACGGCCCCGTGTCCATCCTCCTTCTCTGTCTTCATTAATTGCTCTTATCAGCATTAGTTGACCACGGCCCCGTGTCCGCTGGGCATGACCCCGTGTGCAGAAGCATATCTGTACTATCAAGATTTGCCTGGATTATGTGAATCTTATAGTTGACCACGGCCCCGTGTCCGCTGAGCACGGCCCCGTGGTGGGCGATGGAAGCTTCTACAACTTTGTCTTTTATGCTGACACTTGGGCACGCCCCCGTGTTCACTGAGCACGGGGTGTCTTCAGCCTTCTGTTCTCTTGTTTTGCTTGGGAAGATGCTGTCGGGGAGGTCGGGCATGCCACGTTTGTTCCTTTTCTTGTATTTATGTTAGATTTAGGTGCCTTTTTGCTTCTTTTGTTAATTTGAGCTCATTTAATCCTGAAAATACAAAAGGAAGACAAAAGCACACTTTTTCCAACATTAGTACTAAAAAATGGTTAGTTTTATGCCACAATTGATGTAATTTATATGTTGCATTTTGCACACATCAAATACCCGCACACTTGAATCTTTGCTTGTCCTCAAGCAAAACTCTTTATAATATGGCTTTGCACTCCCAAATGGAATGGGTAGAAGAGAAGGTTTTTGGACTTGTCATAGAGTGTCGGGATTTCCAAGATTCTTTATTAAGTTTTATTTTTATTTATTTACAATCCTATTCGTCATGATTTATTTAAAACTTTTCATAAGATAAATTACTTATTATGGCATAACATGCCTCTTTAAAATTCTATTTATATACAAGTTCACATACCTCAAGGGGGATCACTCAACACTCGGCCGAAGATGTATTTTAGTGAATCACTCGAGGGCGGCATGGAACTTACTCCTACCATAGGCTTGCCAAGCAATCAATCCTCCTCCTTTTTAACTTTATACCTTTGTAAACATCAAGAGGACTTTTGGGTGAAGGGTTAGGCTTGGGTTAAAGGTAGGTGGTTGGGTTAGTGGTTAGTAGAAAAGGGCGAAAAAGCGTAAAAAACGTCGGTTTTCGTAAGACTTTTTTTTTCAATTTTTTATTTTGATGAAGCTATTATTCAAACAAAGTTATTTTTGATGAACATGTTTGTTTATTTCTTTTGCTTCATCATCAACATTTTTTTTTTTTTGAAAAGTCATACGAAAAACCAAGTTTGTTACTAAAACAAAGGGTTAAAAATAAAAAAAAAGGTTTTGGTGGGTGAAAGGATGTTTGGGTTAAGAAATGAAAAGGTTTAGGCTCAAAGGGGTTAATCAGGGGGATTTTGGGTAGGTGGTAAAAAAAATAATAATGGTGTAGAAATAAAAAAGGGTTAGTCCTAATGCCTCCATCATTTACTTACTCGGGTTTAAGTTGGTACGGGCCGGGAATGTATCGTCGTGGCAAGTTCTAGAGTTGTAAGAACCAAGCGGCTATTCACACAAGAAACGAAAAATGAGCATTTAGTTTAAAGATATGTATTTGTATGCTCAATAAAGGATCAAAACTCACTTTTGTGGGAATGGGTTTTTATGTGGTCAAGTATATATAATTAAATTTTAACTAAGCTTGTCATGCATTTTCATAATTTTCTTATGTTGGTTCTTTTTATCACGACGCTATCGGTTGTAAATTTGTAAAAATATAACCTTTTTAGAATTTCAAATTCCCAAGTTAAACCTAGACAAGTAGAAAAAAATGAAATTTTTTGAAAAAAATTGGGGTGATTAGCGGTTCCAATAGAGTTTTGTGTAAAGCTTGTAATTAGGACTTGCAAGATTCAAAGTTTTAGCATCCCCCCCCCCCCCTCCCCACACTTAAATTACACATTGTCCTTAATGTGTCACAAAAATAAGTTTTTAGGTTGATTGAATGTGTAAAAGGTGTGAAAAAGCAAAATTTTATGTGACTGGGCGTCTGGACACGGCCCCGTGTTCGATGGACACGACCCCGTTTTCAGGTTCCAGTAACGAAAACTTACAGAAGGTGGACACTGGGGCGTGTCCACTGGGCACGACCCCGTGTCTGGCAAAAGTCTGCAGATTTAGACAAACAGCAGGTCTGGGGAAGTGGGCACGGGGGCGTGTTGGCTGGACACGGCCCCGTGTAGACAATCTGCAAAGGTGAAAAACAGGTTTCTGGCTCTGGTTTTCCTGTTCCGGCTTTAGTAACACTAATGTTTAGTGTTTTAAGCCTCTTATGTACCTGTTTTAGCAATAAACACTACACCAAACCATAGCAAACATCCTAAATTACCAAGTTCAACATCCATGTCACAAAGTTAAAAAGAAAAAGAAATGCAGAAAATAAAAAGAGTTAAAGGAAAGTAAATTGTTCAACACACGGCACACAGGCCGAAAATTGTTCAAGATAAAAGGGGGTTAACCTGTGGGATTACCAACCAACCGCTTCTGCCTCCGCTTCTTCCGCCTAGTCCATGTCCTCGTCCTCATCATCATCATCTCCTCCACCGTGCCCCGCAATGTACTCCCGGATATTTCCAATATCATCTTGGATATCGGATATGTTTCTCTCGATTGCTCCAACCCGGTTGTACTTGTTGCTCGCCATGTTATAGGTGTTCCTGGTGCACATGAGGTTTTCCTGCAATAAATCATGTAAACTTTGGAAGTTAGGAAAACCACCTCCTTGTGAGGAGGATTGGCCCGGATCACCATGGGGCTGGTACTGGTACTGATGATGTTGTGGAGCGTGAAGGACGAGTGCCTCTTGCGGGTTCCATGCATTCCCCTGCATCCTTTGGAAGCTAACCGACCCGTCTTCAGCCTCATAAATTAAGTTCATGGAGTGGCAGATGTGTACATCCACTCTTCCCGACCATGGACTCCTCTCGAAGGATCTAGGTATGTTCGTGAAGTGCTTGAAGAGACGGTATATCCACCCCCCGAAGAAGATAGGGGTTGGTGAAGTAGCAAGTCGGTTCAGATGCATGTTACGGAGCAGGAGGTACGGAACATATAGGTGTCTGCGGGTATGAATACAATGAAGGACCACCAAATCTCTCAACCCCACAATGCCACTGCTATCATGCCTTTGGCTAAGAGAGTAAGCGAGGACTCTATGAATGTAACGGTAAAGCGGGTCCCTTAGCTTAGTGCTCTTAGTGCTGCTCGGGTTGTAGTGCCCTTCACCAATCTGAGCCCATGCGGCTTGGCGTTCGTTCTCATCCAACTCTCGCACCCCTCCGGTGTTTTCTTCATTACCCGCGTCTTCCTCCACATACAACCCAATTATCGACCCAAATTGTGCCATTGAAATCGAGTACCTGGTTCCACCACATCGGAATGCTACCCCATCATTGTCAAATGGGTCGCACCTTGAATTGAACGTGAAGGTGCTATAGAATTCCATAGTGCACTCGTGGACTGAGCGAAGTCGAGTGGTTAGGGTGACTCTTAGTGGGCCGGTAACGAGGTTGTTAAAGCGGCCAAGTTGGTTCACCAATGCTAACAAATCCATGCATGCTTGTCTTGGGTATTCTTCCGGTCTTGTTTGAAGCACTTCGTATCTAGCCCTAGCATCGAGCTCATTTGCGTTGAACCTCATGAATTTCCTTGACATCTGAAAGAACACACCAAAAGTTAGCATGAAACAGTGGAATTTTCGGACAAAACTGCAAACAGCGAGCTGGACACGGCCCCGTGTTCAGCGGACACGACCCCGTGTCCAGGCGTCTGTTACTCAAAAACTTCATTTTTCGACCCGGTTCCGAGAACTTGAAAATTTTTGGTCCACTAGGTGCGGTTTCCCCTGAAAATAAAACCCCAAGTGCCGTTTTTCTCATAACAAACCATTTACCCCTTCAATTTTATCTTTTTCGGTTCAAAAACAAGGGTTTGGGGTTTTTGTGAGAAATCGGGCAAATCAATGAACAATACAAGTGGGTTTACTTCCTATAACACTACTCTAAACTAATGCTAATAGATTTAAGCAAAAATTTGAGGTTCGATCCGGATGAAGTTCAAGAACCCTAGATTTTTCCCCAATTTTTTGAAGTTTTAACTACATGCAAATGCTTAATCTAACTAATAATAGTGATAGAATCATACCTTGATGTTGTTAGAATGATAGGAGACGTCGAAAATCTGCGGAAAATCGCCTTGAACCATAGCGTTTTCAGGGAAACGGGGCGTGTGGAATGAAGTAACTGTATGAGAAAGGGGTTTTATCCCGACAGTTGCGCGGACACGGCCCCGTGTCCAGCGGACACGGCCTCGAGCAGGGAAAAAGTTTTTTTTTTTAGTGTTCGTGTGAGTGCCCTTTGTTTCCCAACAAAAACTTGGTTAGAAGACTTACCGATTATGATGTCATCCCGTTGGTCCGTAACTTACCAGGTATGCTGTTGTTGCCTTTATTCATCGACCATTTGCAGTGAGATTTCTTCCTCTTCATCCTCAATAAATCCTTGATAGAGTTTCAGCCGTTGGCCATTGACTTTGAATGGAGGTCCATTCCGAGATTTAATTTCTATTGCACCGTGTGGGAAAATATGGGTGATGGAAAAAGGTCCTGACCACCTAGACTTTAATTTACCAGGAAATAGTCGAAGTCGTGAATTAAACAAAAGAACTTGATCTCCTACTCGAAATTCATTAGGTTTAATATGTTTGTCATCCAAGTTTTTCATTCTTTCCTTATAAATTTCTGAGTTTGAGTATGCATAATTCCTAAGTTCGTCTAACTCATTTAATTGACAAAATCGATTTCTACCGGCAAATTCTAAATCTAAGTTTACATTTTTAATTGCCCAGTAGGCTTTGTGTGCAATTTCTATTGGCAAATGACAGCTTTTCCCATAGACTAGCTTATATGGGGTTGTACCTATTGTTGTTTTATAAGCAGTTCGAAAAGCCCATAAAGCATCATCTAATTTATCTGCCCATTCTTTTCTATTTAACCCTACGGTTTTTTCGAGTATTCGTTTTAAACCTCTATTAGTCACTTCGGCTTGTCCGTTTGTTTGAGGGTGATATGCTGTTGAGACCCGGTGATAGACCCCATATCTTGTTAAAAAAAATTTAAGTTGATGGTTGCAAAAATGGGTACCTCTATCACTTATTAATGCTTTAGGTGTTCCAAAACGAGAGAATAATTTTTTCAGAAATCTTACCACGGTTCTTCCATCATTTGTTGGAAATGCTTCGGCCTCAGCCCATTTAGACAAGTAATCTACTGCCACAAGTATATATTTGTTTCCTTTTGACGGTGGGAAAGGTCCCATAAAGTCAAGTCCCCACACATCAAAAATTTCACAAACAAGAATGTCGTTTTGTGGCATTTCGTTTTTGGAGGAAATATTACCTGTTCTTTGGCAAGCATCACATGTCTTGACAAGACTTTGGGCGTCTTTGTAAATGGTTGGCCAATAAAATCCTGAATCAAATACCTTTCATGCGGTACTAGCGGCACCATGATGTCCTCCGTATGGACCTTCATGACAATGGCAGAGAATTCTTCTTGCTTCGTTACCATGTACGCATCGTCGTACGAGTTGGTCGGCACACATTTTGAAAAGATAAGGGTCTTCCCAAAAATAATGTTTCACATTAGCAAAGAATTTTTTTCTTTGATGATGTGGCCAACCCTTAGCGACTATACCGCTAGCTAGATAGTTAGCATAGTCGGCGTACCATGGTTCTTCTTTGTATTCCACCATTTCTAGGGACTCTGTTGGAAATTTTTCGTTCATTTGCTTGTCCCTGGTTGCCTCCAAAGCTGGGTCTTCTAAGCGTGAAAGATGATCTGCTGCGGTGTTTTCAGCTCCTCTTTTGTCTTTGATTTCAATATCAAATTCTTCGAGGAGTAAAATCCACCGAATCAAACGTGGTTTTGCGTCCTGCTTTTTGAAGAGATATCGAATGGCTGCATGATCTGTATAGACTATAGTTTTAGAAAGAACAAGATAAGAACGAAATTTATCAAAAGCAAATACCACAGCTAGTAATTCTTTTTCAGTTGTTGTGTAATTTTCTTGTGCATCGTTAAGTGTTTTACTAGCATAATAAATTGGGTGAAAATGCTTTTCTTTTCTTTGTCCCAAGACAGCTCCAACTGCAAAGTCACTAGCATCACACATGATTTCAAAAGGAAATTTCCAATCAGGCGTTATCATGATAGGTGCATTGACTAGCATTTCCTTTAGGGTTAGAAATGCTTGATTGCAATCCTTGTCAAAGATGAAAAGAGCATCTTTTTCAAGTAATTTTGTTAGAGGTCTTGCAATTTTAGAAAAGTCTTTGATAAACCACCTATAAAATCCGGCATGCCCTAGAAAACTTCTGATAGCTCTAACGGAGGATGGAGGTGGTAATCGAGAAATAGTGTCTATTTTAGCTCGATCAACTTCCATTCCTTCGCTTGAGATTTTGTGACCGAGTACTATTCCCTCAGTTACCATGAAATGGCATTTTTCCCAATTAAGGGCGAGGTTAGTTTCCTCACATCGGGATAGCATTCGTTCAAGGTTATCGAGTCATTGGTCGTGTGAATCCCCAAAGATAGAAAAATTGTCCATAAAGACTTCCATTGTCTTTTCTATCATGTCATGGAAGATAGCTACCAAGCAACGTTGGAATGTTGCGGGGGCATTATATAGACCAAATGGAATGCGTCGATAAGTAAAAGTTCCAAAGGGACATATGAAAGTTGTCTTTTCTTGGTCTTCGGGTGCTATCGGGATTTGAAAGTAACCTGAAAAACCATCCAAGAAACAGTAAAATTTATGACCGGATAATCTCTCTAACATTTGATCAATGAAGGGCAAAAGAAAGTGATCTTTCCTTGTTTCTTCATTTAATCATCTATAATCTATACATACTCTCCATCCTATGACGGTTCTCGTTGGTATTAATTCATTCTTTTCATTAGTTATTACCGTCATACCTCCTTTCTTTGGAACAACTTGGACGAGACTCACCCAAGGACTATCGGAGATAGGATAAATAAGTCAGGCGTCAAGTAATTTGATGACTTCGTTTTTAACCACTTCTTGAACATTTGGATTTACTCGACGTTGTGGTTGTATTACCGATTTGTAGTCATCATTCATTAAAATTTTGTGCGTGCACATGGAAGGACTTATTCCTTTAATATCTACAAGCAATCGCATTTTTGTGTTTTTTCAAAAGGTTAATTAATTTTTCTTTTTCTAAACTATCTAACTTAGATGAAATAATTACAGGTGATTTACCATCTTTGTCTAGAAAAGCATATTCCAAACCTTTTGGAAGTTCTTTGAGCCCAAGAGGTGGGTCTTTAGGAGACTCCTTATTTGGTTGCTCATTTTGATCAAGAACTTTAAAAGTTTGTTTTATAGCGACCTCTTCTTCAACAAAGTGGTCAAACTTTTCACTTGTATCGGGTGGTTCATCTTCATCTTCAATTAGGGGGTCATTATTGCCGAATGGATATTTCATTGACCGCTCAAGATCGACACTCTTTTTAAATGCCCCTAATTGAAGAGGTAGATTGTTGAACTTCCGGTTTTTCAAAGCTTCGTGAGTTTTCACAAAGGGTCGTCCCAACACTAGAGGAGTGTCATCAAGGGTGACAAAGTCGGTTGGGATTACCATTTGATTTGTTTGGATCAAGACATCCTCAACTACACCGATTGATTTTATTATTCTCCGATTAGATAGAAAAATGGGTATTTGAAGTGGAGAAAAATCACTAATACTTAATTTTTCAAAAATGTAGTTGGGCATTATGTTAACGCAAAGATCTTTATCAATTGTGACATTACTAATAAATAAATTTTGAAAAAAACATGGAACCGGTGTAATGTTGATTTCAAATGGGTCTTCTTTCATTAGCGAGGTTTGATCATTAGTTAACTTAACGCTTACCATTTCGTCAATTTTAGTGTTAGTGTTTAATTCTTTTAAAAACTTAGCATGAGTTGGAACTAAACAATGATTTTCAAAAGAAGGTGACAAGAGATTAATTTCTTCAAAATTAGACTCTTCTTGAATTTTAACGTCGACGGACTCACCTTTTTCGTTGTTTAACTCATGTGTCGGTTTTTCACTTATTTGTTCTTCCATTTTTACACTTTCAGTTATCTCTTCTTTAATTAATTCTTCTCTTGCGCGGGACTCCTCTTCCCTTGCGCGAGATTCTTTTATATAGCGCTCGATAACTTTAAGGTGTTCTAATATCCTATCGGTCACTTCGGTTATAGAAAAAGGATCGGAATTTTCAAAGCTTGAATTCGGTTGTTCGATCCTTTGTTCCTCATAATACCCATTTGAAGTAGATGGTTCACACCATTGTTCTTCATTGTAAGTATATGATGGATAAGGGTCGTAATTTTGTTCTTCATAATACTCATATGAGGTGGGTTGTTCACGCCATGGTTCCTCATAGTAAGCATATGAAGGTGGTGGCTCATATCTTGGTTCCTCAAAGCATGAGTATGAAGGCTCATACCTTGGTTCATCAAAATATGAGTATGAGGGAGAAGGTTCATACCTTTGGTCTTCATAGGATGTGTGTGAAGTTGATGGCTCGTACCTGGGTTCTTTATAGTAGGTGTATAAAGTGGACGGTTGATATATGTTACAATATTGAATCGAATGCGGGTCACCACAATTAGTGCAATAGTTACTCCTATAATCATCCTCCTCATAGGTGTAATTGTAACCTCCTGAGTATTGATCCATAAGAATCACTCAGCAGACCACAACCAAGTCTCGAGATCAGAAAACAAAAATAAAAACGGAAACAGAGGCTGGACACGGCCCCGTGTTCAGTGGACACGGCCCCGTGTACAGAATCTGTATCTGGGCGTTTTAATTAAAGTTACTAATTTCGTTGAGCACGGAGGCGTGTTCAGTGAGCACGGCCCCGTGTTCAAGTTACTGTATCTGGGTGTTTTATGACAAATATGCAGCACGGCCCCGTGTTCAGCGAGCACGGCCCCGTGTTCAGCGAGCACGGCCCCGTGTTCAGCGAGCACGGCCCCGTGTTCAGCGAGCACGGCCCCGTGTTCAGCGAGCACGGCCCCGTGTTCAGCGAGCACGGCCCGTGTTCAACCTACTGTAAATGCAAACTAAACTAAAATGCAGAAAAATATGCGCGCGTTTTGAAAAGGTTTTGAAAAACTGATTAGGCCGTCGATTTTAAGCTTTCTTAAAATCCTTGTGTCCCCAGCAACGGCGCCAAAAACTTGATGCGTGTGTAGTGTGATAGGTTTTTAATGTATATGTTAAGCCCTTTTTAACACTTTTTAGCCAAGTTTTAAATTTATAAAACACGATATTTACTAACACTAAACACACATATGGGCAAGTGCACCCATCGTGAGCGTAGTATAGTGTTGGCTAGGTACCGAGGTCGTCCAAGGACACAAGAGCTTTTAGTACCGGTTTATCCTCAACGTCTAATCAAATCAAAAGTTTAGAAAAAGGTTTTAAACTAGAAAATAAAAACTAACTAAAATGCTGAAAAATAAAAATAAAAATAAAAACAGATAGACAAGATGAATCACTTGGCTCCGACTCGTGTTTAGTGTAACCTTTGATTATTTCCGCACTTTTGCACTATTTAAGAGATTATCTTAGTTATTGTAGTAGGCCCCTCTTTTGAAGGGCCGGATTATTGAAAGATAATTAATTAAGTTATTAATGCATATTATGGTAGGCCCCTCTTTTGAAGGTGACGTTACCCTCGGCTAAGTAGTCTGAGTCAGCAGGGATACAGTCCTAAATAGTCGGGTTAAAGTATTAATAGTAGCTTACATATGAGGGGATCAAAGAGTTTGGACCCCCGCCATCCAATACCAGTGGGTATTGAAGGAGGTCCAACTAAATCTGACCCAGGTCCTTGCAGGATCTATACACTGAACAAGGCAAGACTCTTACCAAACCGTTCCCTTAACCCCCGACCAGGTAGCCAACATACCTCCATATAGACCGTGGAGATATGAATGGTGAAAATCTTTTATTTTATATAGACAGTAAAATAATGCCAAGACACCACGGACAAACGATAAGGAAGAATCACCTTCAACATAAGAAACTAGTTATTAAAGTCATTAATACATAACCAAGTAAAAAGTGCGAAAAGATTAAAAATAAAAAGTATTACACTAGACACTTGTCTTCACCAAGTGATGTAAGAGACTTAGGCAAACATGGCCTTTGATTGTCAAGAACTCTTACGATCAATCTTGGATCCCGAGACGACTCACACACTCTATGATGGACAATGGATGATGGTGGTGGATGATGGTGTTGTGATGGTGGTGGGTGAAGTGTGAGAGAGGTGGTGTGCCAATGGATGGTTTGCAAATGAGCCAAGCACCCCTATTTATAGCCTGAACAGTAGCTCGGGCACGGCCCCATGTCCAGTGGGCACGGCCCCGTGTCCATCCTCCTTCTCTGTCTTCATTAATTGCTCTTATCTGCATTAGTTGACCACGGCCCCATGTCCGCTGGGCATGACCCCGTGTGCAGAAGCATATCTGTACTATCAAGATTTTCCTGGATTCTGCGAATCTTATAGTTGACCACGGCCCCGTGTCCGCTGAGCACGGCCCCGTGGTGGGCGATGGAAGCTTCTACAACTTTGTCTTTTATGCTGACACTTGGGCACGCCCCCGTGTTCACTGAGCACGGGGTGTGTTCAGCCTTCTGTTCTCTTGTTTTGCTTGGGAAGATGCTGTCGGGGAGGTTGGGCATGCCACGTTTGTTCCTTTTCTTGTATTTATGTTAGATTTAGTTGCCTTTTTGCTTCTTTTGTTAATTTGAGCTCATTTAATCCTGAAAATACAAAAGGAAGACAAAAGCACACTTTTTCCAACATTAGTACTAAAAAAGGGTTAGTTTTATGCCACAATTGATGTAATTTATATGTTGCATTTTGCACACATCAATTACAGGTTACTGGAATTGTGTGTTTGATCATAGAACATATTGACTGTTAAGTTGTTGCTGTTATGTTTGATCATAGAACAGATTGACTGTTAAGTTGCTCCTGTTATGTTTGATCATAGAACAGATTGACTGTTAAGTTGCTGTTGTTTGGTTACTCTGGTAAATGCAAACGAACTAGTGCTTCTGATACAGAGTAGCCAAATACTAGAATTGTGTGTAATATGAGATTAAAGTAACTAAGCAGTTTTGAGTAACATGGCAGTTTCTGATGCAGAGGTTCAGGGCTAATGCTTCTGATATAGATTCCAGTTTCTTTGCATTCCAAATGCTTTTGGAAAATGCTAATTCATTCGAATTCCAATTGCCTGGACAAAACCATTACATAAGGCCTTTAGCAATGGTTTTAAGCTGTGGCTGAAGGTTCTTCATGGTTGAGACCTTGAGGGTATATATACACAAAACTGCAATCAATTCATGTTTGGTTCAAAGTAAGAATTCTGTTACAACCTTTAAATGAATTTTAATTGAATCAGTCAACATATTTGATGCCAGGGGGTTTATATGGGTGGTGGAATCGAATATGGATGGTGGCGGGAAAGGTTTTGGAAGTTGCAGGGGGTAATATTGCTTCGTAACACAAAGTATAGGGGGTAATAAGAAAGGGCATTTTAGTAATTTACCCCAAGTCAACAGATCAGTCAACATATTTGATGCCAGGGGGTAAACTTGCGACATAACAGCAAACGTTGGGGGGTAAAATAAAAGGGTAAAATAGTCATTTCACCCCCAAGTCAACAGACCAGTCAACAAAATTGAAGCCGGGGGGTAAGGTTGCGACATAACAGCAAACGTTGGGGGGGTAAAATTGCAATTATTTCGTTAGGAGGGTAAGGGTGCCAATCACCCTAAACCCCAGAGGGTAAAATTGCATTTTACTCTAAAGTAAATTATTTGGGGAACACATGACACTTATGAAGTGATCTTAGTTGTTTTTTCCCACTTAAACAAATGGATAAATAAACTTTAGAGATAAGTAATGACCCCTGTATATTATTTTAATTAGATGAAGTATATCTTTTTATTTTTTACTCTCTTTTTTTCATATTCATTTATCCTTTTTTAAATATTAGCCCATTCAAAATTAAGTAATTGTTTACGAAAATCTTGTATATATGAGAGAGATAAAGAGATATCCTTTTAATTTTAATGGTCAATAAATATAATTATGAAAAATAAACATTACTAATGATATAAAGAGTCATATTAGATTATATTATTATTTAAGACATATATACTATTAAATATTTTATTTAGAAAATATACTATTAAATATTTATTTAGATTTTTTATAATATATTTCCTTAGATATAGGGATAGGTTATATGATAGTTTTGTTATATCTCAGAGAGTTTATTTGAAACATCAAAATTAATTATATGTTTATACTTTAACATCCAAATTTAAGCAACATATTCAAATCATCTATGACTTTTTTTATATTCATTAATATGTTTTAAATATAGTTATTTTGAATAAAATATTATACATTTTTAATTATGTTTAAGAAAAAGAAAGAATATGACTCAAGATGTAATTTTATTATTAACAAATTGAAAAAATATAATTATTTAATAGGAAAGAAAAATGCAGGAAATCAAAATCTAAAATTAATTAGGAGTCAACCCATATAATATACATGGTTTTTTAAAAATATAATTTTTTATTATTTATTATACAAAATTACATTTATTCAATCCTTATAATATACGAGGTTTTTTAAAGATATAATTTTTTATTATTTACTATACAAAACTACATTTATTCAACCCGTGTAATACATAAGTTTCTAAAGATACAACTTTTTTTATTATTTGGTATATAAAATTACATTTATTCAACATGTACAATACACTGTTTTTTTAAAGATATAACTTTTTTATTATTTAGTAATTTTTTTACTATTTGATGTATAAAATTTATTCAACCCATACAAAAATACATGAGATTCTTAAAGATATAATTTTTTATTGTTTAATATATAAAGTTATATTTATTTAATCCGTGTAATAAATAATGTTTTTAAAGATATATTTTTTTATAATTAAGTATATAAATTTATATTTATTCAACCTGTGTATTACACGGAGTTCTAACCTAGTTATATGGTAATTACAATTAATTTATTAGATAAATTAAGACTAACTTTGGCTATTAACTAATAATATTGAGTATTATCATGACAAATAATAATAGACATTTGTTTATCGTAAACAAATAAGATAATATAACTATTGTTTATTAAGTTGACTTTTTAAAGATGTAGTTATTTGTTTATCGTAAACAAATAATATATTATAACTATTATTTATTAAGTTGACTTTCCAAAATAGTTTATTAAATAATTAACTTCAACTAGGATTACGACCCGCCGCAATGCGGCGAGAATTCTTTAGTTATAACTAAGTCAATCTAGAACCCGCACGTTATGTTAAACCTGTCAAACGGGGAAAAATAAAGCATCAATAAACCACATAACGGATTCAAATGGGCAATGGAAAAGACACAAAAGAATGTAATATGAACATTTCAATCTCTTTAAAGCGTAATTTTTAAGAAATCCTAACATATTAAGGAGTGTTGAGGGGTATTAAGCATCAACAATTTATTTTAGGCATTTGTCTTGTACTTATAGATATCAATCAATGTTATACTAAAGGGCAATATTTTAAGTGACACACAATGCCATTTGAGTATAAAACACTTTATCAATTTACTAACAAATATTTTCTAGCCACCATAAAACACATCTAAAATGTAAACACGATACCTACAATAAACTAACATTTCTAGGCACAGAAAAACACACCAAAATGGAAATTGTTCAAAAGGATATAAATCGGCATCTTGAACAATTATGAACAATAAAAGGTAATCACAAATAGATATAGCGCTTGCAAAGATATACATACTTCTATCTAAACACAAGAACCACCACATACGAACATGAAAACAGCCTAAATACCAAACAGAGAGTACCTAACACAATGACAATGAACACAATTTTTTTCTCAATGAACACAATATCAATATCAATGTCAAAACTCAAAACACCATATACCTCACTAAAAAGTAGCATTTGGTACATTCTATAGGTTGATTCGAAGATTGCAATTCATAGAAAATGAAAAAAAAATCCAGCTTACAACAATCTTTCAAATAAACAAAGAAGCAAAACACATTAACATCATCCTATCCAATGAAACTGCAAATTTAAGTGGCCAAATTTGAAAACATAACATCAATACCAGATATGCATTCAATCAAAAGTGCACTATAAATATATAATAACACAAATCAAAACATCTAGTTAACAATAATAATAATACCTCCTCAACAGCTTTTTCTCTCAACCGTTCAGACAACCGCAATGCTTTAATCTCAGCCTGTGCTTCACTCAACTCTCGATCCTTATCTACAAGTCAACAAAAGTCAACCAAAATCCTAACTCACCAAACGCAACAAACAACATCAACATTCAAACAATAACAAATCACCTCTAACTTCATTCTCCAACCGATTGAGTTCAACCTTCACCGGATCCGAGCCGTGAAGCAAATTAATAAGATCATCCGCATCTAAGCTCGGCCTCACCGTACCTCTCCTACGACTACTCGCACCAGATCTCTTACCTGTTCCACCGTCCTTATACGATCCTGTAATCGTCAACGGCGTCGTTTCACCGGCAGGAAGGCACACATTGCCGCGGCCGGTGTAGTCTCCGGCACGGTATGTTTCCGGCAAGTCTGTTATTCTGATCACGTCGGTTACGGTGGATGAGTTGTCCATTTGGATCTGAGGTTATGGTTGAGAGTCAGTAAGGTTATTGGCTAGGGTTTGTGGAATTTGAGATGTAAGTGAGCTAGGAGGGTTTGTAGATAAAGAAGTGTCTCTGTGGCAACAAAAAGACAATATGAAAGTTTTTTTTTTTTGAAACACTCCCCAAACATGGAGTACAAGTGATATTGCATAAGAAATGTAACGCCCCAAAAATCTGAATGTTAATATTTGTCGTATGTTCTTATGTGACACGTCATGAAATAAATAACTAGGCTATTTAACCTAGTTAAAGGTACGGTCAAAAGTATTAAATGATGAAGGTAGTGCCAGTTATGTTTTAAAGGCAAAATCCGAGGGGCTAAAGTGGAACTAGTGAAAGTTAAGTTATTAAAAAGGAAAAGATCACACACACACACACATATCGTGTGTGTTCTGGATAGATCGATCAGGGGCTCTCAAGAGCCCCAAACCCTAGTTCATGCAAAAGCTTCAAATTGAAGAATGAATCAAGGCCCAAATTCACAACCGAACATGAATTAATGATCACCGTCACAAGGGGATCGTAAGGTATGTCTTAAATCTAAGATTGGTGATCATGGGTGAAGTGGATTATGTTCTAATCCGTGAGTTAGTATGAAATTGATTATGTATAAGGGTTAGAATCATCATATAGAACATAGGTTATGACTGGTTTGTGTTAATTTGATGTTTAGAGGTGAAACCCACTTGTTTTGGTAAGGATGATGACTTGATTGATCATCTATGTTCAATTCTTATGGATTGTTGATGAATTATGAGTGATATGATGAATACTTGTTAGAAGAATTAGGAGAAATGTGATGATGATATGTTTGATGTTATTTGGGAATGATGTATGATGATTAGTAGTAGATTTTGATGGGTTATGTATGAGTTTAGAAGATTTGTGCATGAAATAGTTGTACGTTATGCTTAAAAGGTAGTACTCACATCAAGTGTATGACGAAATGTATATAGTGTCGTCCTTATAGTCGGTTATGATGTTACGAGTATATGATGATAAGTCGAGGGTGAAATATGGTATATAGTTGACTTTCAGAAGTCAACTAAGCATAAGAAACATGAACTGACACGTTGTCGTAAAGGCAGGATTATAGGAAGTCGTATGGTACATGTTATGTCAATATGCGTTATTTAAGATTATATGATGAATTACATGCGTTTAACGGGATATGAATTTGGTTGTATGTTTTATGTTAGCTAGAATCGATTAATGAAAGTCGAATGTGAAACATGTGATTGATATGGTCGCTAACATGTACGATGATGTAAGCTAACGAGAATGCGATGCTGGTGATATGAAAGTATAGGAATCATATCAAGGCGGACTCAAGCATGAATGGCTAACGGGTCAAGAGAAGGCAACGAAGCGGATGGGAACGCGGATGCATAAGGTAAGTGATTTCCGTAATCACTTCTTAGTTCAAGTAAGTAATAAAGTGTGTAGTTAATTAAACATGATGCTTGAGGTCAAATATGCGTTAAAGTCTTTCATCGTAAATGATGGGATTAAAGTTGACCAAAATGCCCTTGATGGGTATTTTGGGGTAAACGATCTTAAAAGTAGTTTAGGAACAAGTTATGCGATTAATGTAATGTTTCGGACAAGTATGGAAGAGAAGAGTATGGTCTTGGTATGTCACAAATCAATTAACGCGCAAATACCCTTAACGGGTCAAAAATAAGTATATGAACGACAAATGTGTTAAGAGGATGTATAATGTCCAAGAATTTAGTAATTCATGGTAGATGTCACTGATATTACTGGGTTTGTAAGAGTTTATGGTAAAACAAACAAGTCATGTTGATGAAGGCATGAACGGGTCAAAGTTTGTGTAAGAGGGTAATAAGCCGATAGAGTGTCAGTTAAGAATTTCCTTAATCCGGATATGGGATTTTAAGTTGTTATGATAGAATGTGAATTTACAAGCGTGTAGGAAGAAACGGGAGGTTAAACGGGTAAACGGTTTAAAAGTTATGCGCGTTTTAGTGCGTATGAACGACGAAACGGATCTGCAGGAAAAGTGGTTTTCTAGAGGGCGTCGCCGACGGGGGCCAAGGCCGTCGCCGACGGGCTCCCAAAACCACAAACACATCCGACGGCTTAAGTTACTGGGTACGGGAGGATTTGGGCGACGGTCATTTTAAGAGGCCGTCGCCGACGGGCACCCACCCCGTCGCCGACGGGCTGTCTAGCCCACTTCTCTGTTTTGCTTTGTTTTGCACTTCCATATGATCCGTAACGCATCCCGGTGTGTCGTTTTTCGACCCGATGATTCATAAAGCTTTTTATGAGCATATATGTATGCACATATGTAGATAAGCAAGTATGTATGTTTGTATGTATTTGTATACGTATGTAGAAGTTATGTAAGTATGTATGTAGGTAAGTATGAGCGTATGCATGTATGCAAAGATGTAGGAAGGGTATGTATGTAAGTAGTGGTGTATGTAGGTATGTATAACGATATGTATGAGTGTATGTACGTATGTATAGTTGTAGGAAGGGTATGTACGGATGTAGATGTGTATGTGTGCGTGTATAAGAATATGTATGATCGTATGCCTGTATGTAAAGCTGTAGGAAGGGTATGTAAGTATGTAGTTGTGTACGTAGATATGTATAAAGGTATGTATGAGTGTATGCACGTAAGTAGATGTATATGTATGTATGTATGTAAGTACGTATGTGTGTATGATTAAGACACATTGAGGATTAATGCTATTAATGGTGTACCTTGAGAATGATAAGTAATGCAGGTGCATTCATGAAGCCTCACCAGTAAATGGATACGCAGATGAAATGCTTGAAGTTTATTAAAGAACGAAATGTGAAGTGTACGCGAATGATCTTATCTATACATTGTGTGCTAATGTTTGAATGTATGTGGTGAGTGCAGGTTGTACGGATCACAGGCGATTATCAAGGAATAGAGATCGAAGATCGAGTCACTACAGAGATTGTACGGGGACATTGAATGTAAATTGTAATAAATAAAAGCTATGTTTTTATTTAGTAATTAAGAGGATGACGGATTTAAGAATAAAAGCTATGTTAAAGTTAAAGTTTAAATAAGTTGAGGTATTTTAATGAAAGAATTTTTATGGTACGTGTTTCCGCTACGACTTTTATCATGTAGAAATTAGGGTCTTACAAGAAAGTTGCTTATTTATAATAACTAGATTTACAACCCGCCGCAATGCGGCGGGGATCTGGTTAAAATACAACTCCCAAGTCGGTTTCGAAGACGTCGGATCAAACTTCTATGCTTCCACTTCGATCCACAATGTCTATATCGCAGATAGATCACTGATTTCTTCGCATCCTTAAGTACCAGATCCTACAACAAATTACTAAATACTGAGCCCAAGAAATAGAAACAAAAACTGAAACTGACACTAAAATAGTCAAATGTAATATATTAGTATCTAATAGCTTGAAATCACCATCCTCAACCTCAACACTGGAACTTCACTGAATGGCTGCATATATATATACTCAATTCATACACATAATGTATAAAATTCGGAAAATATCAAGGGAACAACAGATTAATTGTTGAGAAATCTAGTGATAGGGATTATCGTACGTTGAGAGCAACGAATTGAGGTGTGGTCTGTTCACAGGTGGTAAAATCGACCAGAACGAACTCGAAGTTGAGATCCTTTTCAAAGAGTGCTACCATAGCATGATATGTTGGGGCTGAACGTAAGATCCCGTGCAATTTGATGGCCATGGTAGGTTACCAACACCTACAAAACCAAAATCAATTTACATAGTCAAAATCACAATTCACAATTTGAAACTGAAATTTTTTGAAGCCTACACAGATTGTTAACAATATAATTATTTTTGAAGTCTACACAGTTTTGTTTCTCCCACTATTAGATTTTTACTTGATTTTTTTTTTAAACAAATGCGTACCAAGAATTTGGTTTGCACGCGGAAGGTTGCAATGCTAGGGTTATTTTGGGAAGAAGATGAGTTGTTTCTAAGCCTATAAAAAAGCTTAGATCAGATTTAAACATCAAATCCTTGCCAACACCCAAACCTCATAACTTCTAGAAAAAAAATCTACCAGATTCGACTTCTGGTTGCGATTTACACATAAAACATAAAGACTATAACATTAGAGGCAACTCAATGAGCTAAAATCTATAGTCTCCAAGTAATTCAAACTATAACATGCAACAAATGACTAAAACTTTAGGTAAAAATAGCAAACAAACTCACCTGATAATCTTCCTAACATGCTCCGGCGGCATATCTTCCTTATACGTCTCAACTAATCCAAACTTCCATTTATCACCATACCACTTCGAGTTCAACTGCATCCACTTTCTCGCAATCGCGCCTACTCCTCCAACCATGCCTTCGCTTCCATTAGAGATGACAACACAATATACGATGGTTGGGCAGCCATGGCGGCGGCAGAGCAGAGCCACCAACACCTCCGCCCCGGCGGTTCTAGCGACGGTCCTTCGCCGGTTCCATGTAGAGCAATTGATCCGTTATTGTTCCACATCTCCGAACCTAAGAATAATTTATCAAACAGTGATTTATAGTCAATTCTCATGTGAAAACATGCATCCATACATTACATCATCGGTAAGAAATTAACATAGAAAATTTTTTATACTTACCATGAAACGAATATATCACCAATTCTTTCAAAAACTGTAAGAACTGCGATGATGACCCCGAGAAATGATAACCAAAGAGCCAAGATTCAATATTTGAGAGATAAGTCAGGGATTTACCTCTTTAAAAATCCAAGTTTGACCAAAATAATTTGTTTCACTAAAATATGTTTTTATATCTTATATGTAAGATTAACACATCAATCATTTAACTTACTACCAGTATCATGGATGGCTAAATTGTAAATAAAAAGAATAAATACTGGACAAATATTGTAAGTTATATAAGGCACCCTCCATTAACTTTGATAATTACCAAGCCTCTAAATTTGACAATCACACTATCATCCAAAGCCATCGTTTTTTCACATGTTTCAGCAACAAAATACACGCGACACAAATTAAAACTTATGTCTTAATGTTCTATATGTAAAAATCTCAGTAATAAAGTCGAAGTGCCCCTTCATTGTATCAACTCAAGAAATGTAAAATTTGATAATGTTCTTATGCCTAAGCGTTTTAAGTAATTGAACTTATGAGTATAGACGCTCCAGCTGGATTCCTTAAGAAATCAGAAACGTTTATTTGATTCCAAGCTACTTCAATTCCTTGCAATTCATCAAATGCGTAGTATCTAAAATCCCAATAATCACCTATTGATAACCTAATATCAAATAAAATAATGCTAAATAAAGACACTATTGTAAAAGCCCATTTACCCTGCACTTCTTTATATTGCAAATCATCCATATTTCAACATCAACTTACAAAGCAATATCAAAACTAACAAATATTACTAAAATCTACATCAAACTTGGACTATTAAAGAGGTAAAACTCTTGATTATTGTCTTAATATAGTAAAAACATTAATAACAATTCATCTTTTAAGGTCTGAGATAATCTAATCTTCAATTAAATGATACGGATGGAGTTAAGATGGGTACCTGTCATCAAAACCCACTTAATTCAACCAATAGCTGCAGCCACCATCACCGATTGAGGGCCTTATAAAGAGCTCTGGTTTCAGCCGCATAGCAGAACTAAACCACTGAAAACCCTTAAGCCGCCACCATCTGCACATGCCGGGAACCCGTTGTCGGAGGCACGTCTCTCTCTTTTCCGAATCTACCTTTCTCTCTCTTACTGCACTCTCTATCTTCCCTTCCCTTGTTCCTCACAAAGCACATAAAAGTGTCTTGAATAGCTGGCAATCTGCCATAAATGTGAAGACAGATGTATGAAGCACAACCACATAATCCATTTTATTTTGGAAAACACCCAAAGCTACTGGTACAACCAAGATAAGCTCAAAGTTGTTACTTATTTATAGGATTTTAATAAAATAAAATGTAACAAAGCAAATAAATATATTTGTCTCATGTAAGTATGTAACTGATATATACATTACAAATAAATAAATAAATAAATTTGATTATTTAAACTAGTAAATCTGATTACTTGATTCCTTGAACTTGTAAATCTGATTATTAGTGTCATTATTTTGTATGATTAATTAAAGTTCTTGGTTCAAAGGTTTTACATCATATTAAAATGGAGTAACAACCCTCCTCCAACCCAAGTGTACGGCGGTAGATCTCAGCGAGAGCAACCTTTCCATGACTCCATTCTTTAGGATGAAGGTAAGGTTTGTTTCTAACACACCTTGTGTAGACTCTATCAATAGCTCTATTACGAGTAGAATTATATTTGATTTGTTTGGTTAGTTGTTTGTGTAGACTCTATTACGAGTAGAATTATATTTGACTTGTTTATCTCATATATTTACCCTAGAATTGGTTGTCATTTCTTAAGAATATTCAAACATCATTGCTTTGATGATTGTAAGTAGAAATAGTGAAGTGAGATAAACTCGTAAAAAACATCACAGAATGTACAAGGAAATATGATATATCACATTAGAGCTAGGGTAAATTGGTTAAACTACAAGTGTGAAGAAACATAGGTGAATTACTCGCTAAAAGCTAAAATCAAGCCACGTTTAAAAGAGCTCAAACCTAAACTATTGAAGCTTGTTTAGTTAATGAGACTGAGTTGGTCATTAGATACCAAACTTGATTGGTCTTGCAAGGTTAAACGGGTTAGCCTACCATTCATATTCATATAATAATATGCATTTGATAAAATAAATATAGGGGAGAGATAGAAAGAAAACTGATATTAGTTAAGAAAACTAAGAAACTCAAATGAATGGACCTTCTTTTGCCACGTGTTACACCTTTTTTGCAGACTATGTTACGTGTAACAACCAGAGGCTGCCACGTGTTACGTGTAACAACTTTTGCAGACTTATAGCTTTTTTCGGAAAAAGTAAAAATTGTTACGTAACACGTGGCAGCCTGTAACACCTCGAAAATTCGTGTTAAATAATAAAACGACACGTGTCATGTAAGACAAAACGCGTTGTAAACTCGGATTTAATAAAGATGTTTTGGCAGGATTTAAAAGCGGCGTCATGTTAATTTTTACCTCTGAACGACCTCATTTATAAATCCCAAGACCCAAGTATACGTACATTAAACATCTAGTATATTTAAAAATCCAAGAATGTAGTGTCAATAATTAAATTCATAGTGCTAGATGGGTTCCGATAGAATTCCTACGGTAAACCGTCGTTTGAGGCACTTTCAAAATGAATTCAAATGAAACAATTCAAAATGGTAGGGTATGTTACTGTATAAGGCACTTCTTGGAGGTCCCTAGATTGTAATTGAGGCCCCAAAGTCGGATATTGAGGTTGCCTTTTCGAAAGCATGAAAGAACAACATTTTTGGTCCCTGATGATTTGTTGCGCACCGTAACAAATAATTGTTACGGTGCGCAAGCACCTGCCCAGCACCAGAAAACAGGCTGCAGCCTGTTATGCGCGATTGTGACCATTCTAGCCAGTTTTTCTCACATGTGGACGACCCCTAAGCACTAGGACAAGTGTTAATCAGTTGTGGATGGGTGCTAGACTAAGATGTCAAGCTTTTATGGTGTCTTGGATCACTATATAAAGCCTCTTTAGTTACAAACATTCCCACACCTTCTCCTGCATTGTTGGATCATTTCTGGAGCTATCAAGCAGCCTCAAGTGATCATATTTCGTGCATTGGACCCTTGTAAGTCTGCTAGTCCTTCTTTAATTAGTTTTAGCTTAGTTAATTAGCTAAAAGTCAAACCGTCGTAATTACGGTTTGACTTCGGGATTGGTCAATAATGGCTCAGTCATATCTCGAATTAAAAGTAGTTATATGTTGGTATTTATGTGGGTAATAAAACCTCAAAAGGGTTTCCCCTGATCACCACTCTAACTAGTTCAAATGTCGGGTCAAACATGTACTTAGAAAAGTCAACAGGAAGCTTAAAATACCATTTATGCATAATTAGCAATGCAAATCATATACAACCTGTTTGATCATTGTTATAACTTAGTAATAAGTGTAAGAATATGTCTAAACATGTTCAACCCGACAATTTCCTGTTTAGACCCGGTTCGGAACCGAAAGTCGCATAGTTTGACTTTCACTTTGACTTTCAGTTCTGACCCGTTAAGGCATGTTTTAGGAATGCATCAGAGCTTTAATTGGACTAGGTTACATGTTAGAACAACCCTCTGTGATTATACACCTTGGTTCATTAGTTATCCAATTAATATGCTTGTTTCCGTTAATTGCTCATATGTTGACCGTTATGCCCTTATTACCTTAAAACGTGATTTATGAAAATGTAAAAGTGTAGAAACCTTAAATACTGATATATAAACTTGTATGCAAAGTTTGACATCAGTTTGACTTGTAGATTAAGAGTTATGCTCAATATCGCAAATTTAAAGCTTTATGTTAATAAAACGGCGTAATTAGTGTATAGCCTAGTTAAGCCTACTTTTTGGTATCAAACTTCATACCCACTGATGTAATATATTATTTTGGGATTTTTAAAGATTTTTAATTAATTTTAGGCTGAGCATAACTCATAGTCGTAGGCTTAATCCGGTAATTGTCGGTTTTGCCCTTACGGGCCATAAAATGAGTTTTACATATCTAAACGACTCCAAACCTTTTGCTACTGATCACATATGATAAATAAATTATTTTAAACCTTCTGGAAATATAAAAATATCAGATTTAAGTATCGAACCCGGAAATGGCCTTTAATCGCCTTATTTAGCGTTTTTAACGCATAGTATGTATTAAAATTATATTGGACATACCCGGGTTGATACCTACTGATATTTTAGGCAAATTAGAATGTTTTAACAGTAAGCAAAGGTTGATAAACTCAGACTTCAGTTTTGAGCTTTTCGGCTTATGTGAAATTACCAAAATACCCCTACGGGGCATAGTTTGGTTAAAAATGATAAATTTCACATACATGCTTTAACCTACTGATATAACTTAGCAAATTGAGTATATTTGCTGATTACATCAGACCCGTAACTCAGAATGTTACTAAAACTCTTTTATACCCTTTTAAATGACCAAACTACCCCTACGGGGCCTAGTTTGTGTTTAAATACGTTTCGGGCATAATGAAAGACATCTTACTGATGTCACAACATATTTGAAGCATATTAACTTAGGAAACCTGTATATGGCTCTTACGGATACCCGTTACGCTTATTACGCGCACAGTTCGGTTTATATAACAAGTTTACATAAATTAGCCGAAACAGGTCAAACCTTAACGGTTTTATCTCAAAATCCAGAATGTGAATAATAAACCCATATTAAACAAGTCTTCAAACTTGTCGGGTCTGAATCACATTCTATCCGGTCTTCGCTTAATCGTGCGTACGAACCGTATCTTGAAACTAGTCGGTCTAAGCTTAAGCTTAATAAAAGGCCCGTTAGAATTCTAATTGGTTATTATAAACCTTCGTTCCAGATTAGGAGGACCAGTAAAAGCTACGTGCATTTTGCTTATTGTGATTAATACTTACTCAGGTAAATACTTTTAACTTATTTTCCCTATACGGGCTTGGGTTACGGTATATAGCATACCGCTTGATCGGGCATCAAATCTCCACATTAAGTGGGTAGTTGAATAATTTGATCGGCTCGTTTAAACAGTCTTGTTTACTTTACAGCCTTTGGGGGGTTAATGACCATGTCCCGGATATCCTTAGCATCATCTTACGAGATGGCCACGACCTGAGCACGGGGTGTAGGCGTACACCTGTCAGTGTATAACTCAATTATGTGGTGTGTCTATTGATCTTTAACCCGGACAAGATCCGGGCTACTGAACGCATAAGTAACATGTAATTCGTTCACAAGATTATAATATTAAATAATTCTCTCAAGTTATAAAAATGTTTATGCCATGTGCATCCAAACCAATTTTCAATCATTTTCCAAAATGAGTCAGTTGATTGTATTTACCAGTGTAAACTGACGTATTTTCCCAAAAAGACTGAATGCAGGTACTAAACGAAATTGGCTGGATTGTCTCCTAAGCATCAATAAAAAGTCTCGCAAGCTTAGGATGCCTGAAGTCTGTTGAACCATTAATATTATTTTGTTTCAATCCTACTGTGGATAAACTTCCGGATATTGTTACATTGATAAACAATATTAAATTCGGTTGTATCATATTTTAAATTTGTTTCCGCTGTGCATAATAATATTGTGTTGTTTGACTATTACGTTGCCAACCACGTCACGATACTCCCCCACCGGGCCCACCGGTGACACGTGGAAATCGGGGTGTGACACAGCCTTTGGTTGTTACACGTAACACGTCTGCAAAAATGTGTAACACGTGGCAAAATGAGGTCATTCATTTGGGTTTCATAGTTTTCTTAGCTAATATGAGATTTTTTTCCTATAATTGCCCAATATATATTGCATATATATTATATATAATCATAATTATGAATATATACAAAAATGATGATGTAAGTATATGTATAGAATAATTAAATAATTGCTAAATGAGTCAAGCTAGAGTGAATTTCAAGCTTTAAAAATTTACCGTGAGACAAACTCGAGCTTTGAATATAGAGTTTAAAATGAATGAGACTATGTTAAACTAAACAAGGTTGTTTACAACAACCGAAAGGATGCATGGATTTTGATCCAAAAGCTCTTAAATGTATTTCAATGTTGGTTTGGAAGTTAACAAAATCCATAAAAGTAATTTGGGTTAATGGATTTAAACACCCCAAACTATGGCCATTTGGCCGATGGCACTCTCAACTTTCACTTTGGCTCCCACCACTCCCAACTTAACACTTGGGTTGCTGTGTCACCCCGTCGTTAACCAAACACTAACTTGGTTAGTTTTGTTGTCCTACGTGGCTAATTTTAGATGATGTGGTGTTTTTTTAATGAGGTGGCATGCTGATGATGAAAACTTATATATTATGTATATAAAAATCAGTTTATATATTATATATCAGTTTAACCAAACACCCCTCACTCTCACTTAACACCACCACTTCGATCCCCACTCCACACAGACCGCTCCATCTCTGGCCGTTTTTCCGATCTCCGATGGACGCGGCCGTTTTTCCGATCTCCGATGGACGCGGCCGCCCTCTCTTTCTTTCTCTCACACACAGACACTTAACACCACCAACATCCACCCCACACCACCATACTGCCATCCACCCACCACAGTCTTTCGCAGCCACCCACCCCACCATCGTCCTCTACAACCACCCACCCCACCACCGTCCTCCGCAACCACCCACCCCACGACCATACTCCCCTGTTCAAGAACCATTGGCCACCACCCACTACGACCACCTAACCCATACCACCATCCAGTGTTCATCTGGATCTGGAAGCCTATTCCATATAATATCGAAAACAAACGGCGATGGAGTCAAAACGGCTTAATCTAGAAGCCTATTAGGGTTTTGATTTTGGGTGGATCGAGGATTGAATGTCGGTTTTTGATTTTGGGAGAAAAGCGGAACGGTGGTGGCTGGGTTGATTGTGGCAGTGGTGAGAAAGGGAGGGCGGAGGTGGTGGCTGGGTTGATTGTGGCGGTGGTGAGAAAGGGAGAAGGAGGTGGTGGCTGGGTTGATTGTGGCGGCGGTGAGAAAGAGAGAAGGAGGTGGTGGCTAGGTTGGTGGTGGTTGGGTTGATTGTGACGGTGGTGAGAAAGGGGGAAGGAGGTGGTGGCTGAGTTGATGTTGGCGGTGGTGAGAGATGGGGAAGGAGGTGGTGGCTGCTCATTGAATCAGGTTGATGGTGGCTAGGTTGGTGGTGGTTGGGTTTATATCCTCGATCCACCCAAAATCAATTTGAATCAAAAGGGAAGGAGTGGTGGCTGCTCATTGAATCAATTTGAATCAGATTTAAAAAAAAACAATAGACATTTGAAAATAAAAATATACACATCAGCATGTTACCTGATAAAAACAGGCCACGTTAGCATGCCACGTTGGACAAAATGGCCATGTCAGCAAAAAGAACTAACCTAGTTAGTGTTTATTTAACGACGGGGTGACACAACAACCCAAGTGTTTAGTTGGGAGTGGTCTGAGCCAAAGTGAAAGTTGAGAGTGCCATCGGCCAAATGGCAATAGTTGAGGGTGTTTAAATCCATTAACCCAAGTAATTTAGCTTAGAGTATTAGGGACAAAACAAAGGCAACTGAGCGAGACTGAGAAAATATATTGAACTTCCAAATTTGCAAAGGACAAAGGAAAAACAAGTAATTGATGATGACAAATAAGAAGCAAGACTTTGTTTTTTCTGAATATAATAGCATAAAAATACAAATTGTTTTTCCTTGACTTTAACCCAATAAATAATTTTTTTCTTGAATCTTTAACCAATAAATAAATAAAATTAAAATATGATGATTTGCGGTTGCAACCATCTCCGTACACTTACATCAAAAAATAAATAAAAAAAAAAAACCTCACACACTCACGAGAATTATTATATTAAAGAGTAAATTGTCATTTTAGTCCCTGAGTTTTGTCCAAATTTGCCATTTTGATCCAAATAGTTTTTTTTTCGCCTGGGGGTCCCTGACTTTTGCATTTTGTTGCCATTTTGATCATTTTGTCTAACTCCATCCAACTCCATTCAATTTTGTCTAACTCCATCCAAAAACCCAGTTTGTACATAATCACTAATGTTTTCAGTTGCCATTTTGATCCAATTCCAAAAAATAAAAAAAAATTCCAAAAAATCTAAAAATCAAAAAAATTCAAAAAAATCATAAAAATTCTAAAAAAATTCAAAAAAATCTAAAAATAAAAAAAATTCTAAAAAATCATAAAAATTCTAAAAAATCCAAAAAATCATTAAATGTTTCGGCACGAACCGTTTCGACCCGTACCGTTTCGAACCGAACTTGTTCGACCCGTACCGTTTCGACCCGTACCGTATCGTACCGAACCGTTTCGACCCGTACCGTACCGTTTCGACCCGTACCGTACCGTTTTCGACCCGTACCGAAACCGATACGGTACGGGTCGAACCGAACCATTTCGACCCGTACCATTTCGAACCGTACCGTACCGTATCGAACCGTACCGTTTCGAACCGAACCGTACCGAAATGGTACGGGTCGAAACAGTACGGTTCGAAACGGTACGGTTCGGTTCGAAACGGTACGGTTCGATACGGTACGGTACGGTTCGAAATGGTACGGGTACCGTACCGTACCGTTCGATACGGTACTGTTCGAAATGGTACGGGTCGAAACGGTACGGTTCGAAACGGTACGGTTCGGTTCGAAACGGTACGGTTCGATACGGTACGGTACGGTTCGAAATGGTACGGGTCGAAACGGTTCGGTTCGAAACGGTTCGCGTCGAAACGGTTCGGTTCGATACGGTACGGGTCGAAACGGTTCGGGTCGAAACGGTACGGGTCGAAACGGTACGGGTCGAAACGGTTCGGTTCGAAACGGTACGGGTCGAAATGGTTCGGTTCGATACGGTACGGGTCGAAACGGTACGGGTCGAAACGGTACGGTACGGTACGCGTCGAAACGGTTCGGTTCGATACGGTACGGGTCGAAACGGTACGGTACGGTACGGGTCGAAACGGTTCGGTACGATACGGTACGGGTCGAAACGGTACGGGTCGAAACGGTTCGGTTCGAAACGGTACGGGTCGAAACGGTTCGTGCCGAAACATTTAATGATTTTTTGGATTTTTTAGAATTTTTATGATTTTTTAGAATTTTTTTGATTTTTAGATTTTTTTTGAATTTTTTTAGAATTTTTATGATTTTTTTGAATTTTTTTGATTTTTAGATTTTTTGGAATTTTTTTTGATTTTTTGGAATTGGATCAAAATGGCAACTGAAAACATTAGTGATTATGTACAAACTGGGTTTTTGGATGGAGTTAGACAAAATTGGATGGAGTTGGATGGAGTTAGACAAAATGATCAAAATGGCAACAAAATGCAAAAGTCAGGGACCCCCAGGCGAAAAAAAAACTATTTGGATCAAAATGGCAAATTTGGACAAAACTCAGGGACTAAAATAGCAATTTACTCTATATTAAATGTAGTTATATAGCGTCCATCCCTCTAACTTAGTTGGTTGATGGACCAGGTGTTTCCTTGTAAGACTCTGGTTCGACTCCCGGTAAAGGCAAATGAGTGTGACATGTGCGCTATGATGGTGAAAAACCATAGAGGAGGGTTTGATCCTGAGCGTCACTCCGGTTTTCATCCGGCTGTTACTCCAGCGAGTAAAATCGTGTGGAGGCAGTACGGTTTCCGGGGAAAAGCCTTCGACCCAAGACTGGTTAACCCAGCGCTGGCCTTGCTATCTGGGCCCACGTTCTTGGAGAGGGTCCGCGATTTGCGGATGTGACAATGGTCACCATTAGAAGTTCACCTAAAAAAATTGTAGTTATATAGCGGTTTAGACTAAAGGGTATGGGGGCCGGCTAGGCCCGGCTTGGACCGGCGCCGGTCCCCCACACCGCCCCCTGAGGGTCGGCTCGGCCCAAACGACTCCCCACAGCCGAATGAGACGGGGCCCCACTTCAAATTTTTAGCCGTTTGCAACGGCTCTTTTATTTAAAAAAAATAATTCATTTTTCAATTTAAATACCCTCTATCTCATCCATTTTTATACAATTATATCCTATTCTACTCGCATTCTTCTCCAATTCTCTTCCTTTTTTATAAAAAATACTCCATATTTTTTAAAAAATACTCCATATTTTTTATACATTTTTCTCTAATCATGCATCCTTTCAACCCAAACAACCCCAACCCAAACAACCCCAACCCGAATAATCACAACCCGAACCAACCTAACTTTTTTTCGACTCCCGCTTACACTCCGAGTATGGATCATTCGTGGGGTGCTCCGCAATTTCCTTTTTCGGGTTTCCAACAAACACCCAACGCATTCTCACAAATGTCTCAAGTTCAACAACTCCAACAATACCAAGCGCTACAACAAATCATGCAACGCAACTCGTTTGAACAACTCCAATCGCAACCGCCAACTTCCCAATAGCGTATGCTAAGTCCTCTACTAACCCGAAAAAGCGGTTCGAGAGCAAAGGGGAGACCTTGGACGAAAGTAGAGGAGGAGGCGCTAGCAATAGCGTATGCTAAGTCCTCTACTAACCCAATAGTCGGTATGAACCAAAGTTTATATTTTTAATTTAAATTTTAAAAGTTTTTATTTTTTATTTTTACTAATGCATTATTTTTTAAAATTTAGGAAACAATCAAACGGGTGATAGTTTTTGGAAGAAGGCAACGGCTAAATTTCATGAGATTATGGAGCATAGCTCGGATCGTGATGTAGAAGCCGTCTCGGGCAAGTGGCGTAAAATGAGCAAGATCATCAATAACTTTAACGCAATTTATAACCAAATTTACACTTGTCCTCCTAGCGGGGGTAACGAGACGGACATTCTTAACCTTGCTATCGCTAAGTGGGACTCTCAAAATCCAAAGCCTTTCCCGCACTTCCGAGCATGGAACGTAGTAAGGAAAGAACAAAAATGGACGCCGATTCCAAATGAGGTAGCAACCGCCAAACGGACTAAAACTTCCGAGTCCGGAAGTTATAGTGTGGGAGTCTCCACCGGTCGTTGTCAAATCGACATAAACGACGACCCGGAAGATGACGAGGACGTGTTGCCCATTCACGAGTCGGAACGTCCCACCGGGAGGGACAAAGCAAAAAAAGAGGCGGCCGGAAAGCGCAAAGGGGCCGGCTCGAGTGGAGGGGGCGGCTCGGGTGGAGGGGGCGGCCAGAAGGCATCGGCGAAAATGGACGAGTTGATAAACGAATTCCGTTCGTTCAAAGAGTTCGCGGCCGAAAAATACACTCACAAGAAAACCGTGTCGGCCGACCAAGCTCGAGCGGAGGATTTTAGGATTATGAGGTTGGATATTGACTCGGTTCCGGAGGAGGAACTAGTGGTTTATCGGAGGATGAAGGAAGAAGTGATGAAAAAATGGACGTCGTAGGTTTTATTTTTTATTTTTATGAAATGTAATTTTTTATTTTTATTTTTTGGTATTTTTTTTTAGGAAATGTAATTTTTTTTTATGATATGAAATGAAATTATCTATGTTGTATTTTTTAATTTTTATAAAGTTTTTATTAAGTTAATAAATTAAAACTTAGAAAATTATAAAATAATGAGGTGACGCCCTATCCTCCATCCCCCTCAAATATGATGGAGGCTCATCCCCCACGAGCCGCCTACGTGGAGGTTCATCCCCATGGGGATGAGTCTCACCATACCCTTTAGTCTTATAATAATAAGTGGTAGAAAATTTTGACTCGATGGTTATAACATATGTAAACGCACTTTTGTGTGTATTGGTTGGTATATTCGAATACCAATGTATACATTTAACCCATATTTTATTAGAAAGTATATACATTAAATTATATTATATTATATTATACTACATATACATTTAGAAGATGGGGGAATAGTGTCAGGCACCCGCCTGTCACTCCCCCATTGGACCAACCTTTTTTTTAATTTAATTTTATTCCCAGTTTAAAATTACGTTTTTGTCATTTGTTTAAAAATATGTTTTTGCCCCTAGTTCAAAAAAAAAATTATAATTTTGCCCCTATCTCAAAATTACGCTTTTGCCCTCGGTTCAAAAACTCATTTTTAATTTTGTTCTCAGTTTAAAATTACGGTTTCGCCCTTTGTTTAAAATTACGGTTTTGCCCCCAGTTCAAAATAAAACTTTGGTTTTCCCTCTACCTTAAAATTACGATTATGCCCTCAGCTTAAAATTACGTTTTTGCCCACAGTTCAAAATAAAATTATGATTCCCCCCCCCACCACCCCCAGTTCAAAATTATGATTTTGCTCTCAGTTTAAAATTATGATTTCACCTTCAGCTCAAAATATAATTACGATTTTGCCCTCTATACAGACATACATATTATGAGAGAGGAATATTCGGTTTATTGCCCCGCATCGCGGGTGGGGCAAAAACTAGTTATAGTACAAAAGTCTCATATGTAGATAAAAAACTGTAAGAGGTGTGTTATGTAAATGAAAAAGGTAAAAACTAAAAAGTGTATTAGGTTTGAACATCTCAAGACACATATAAATACTAATAGAAAATTGTCTTTCAATGACGAAATTATAATCAACAAATCATTGTCATATTAGTCGAATTCCAAAAAAATTATCAAATTTTTAGTTATCCGTTGTCACTACGTATCTCCAACAAATGCTCTAATTACATCAATAGTTTTTTTTTTTAACAATTTCTTGATTTGTATGGTTCTAATCTTATTTAAATCAATAGTTGACTATTGTTTTACATTGGTCTTTGATAATATGTTGGTAATCAACGTAAAAAAAATATAAAGTTATTAACTTTTTGTGGTCTTCTAAAACTAAAATTTGTTTTAAAATATGGTGCTTTAATAGTAGGTGTAATGAAGAGATATAATTTAGTTTCATATTTTTACATGCTATAGCCGACTTAAACATATATAATATAGTCCAACATATATTTTTATGATAAACATAAAATGATGTTTATAATATTACTTGCATAATCAAATAACAATTGCAAACGTAAAGTATACTCATCTTTCTTAATCTTTTGCTTCGAAAATATGCATGCACATGTGTTTTTATCATCACCAGCTACGCCGAATTCAAGTAACTTCAACTTTCACCAATTGATTGATAGCATTCTTAACTTTCAATTTGTAGCACACCATTCACAACTTTCAACTTATTAGACGATAGCACTCCCAAACTAACTAAACCCTAACCTAGTTAGTTTTTTTGTTGATGTGTCATTTGTGTGTTGACGTGACATCTGACGTGGAATTTTTGAAGACGTGGCATATGATGTGGAATCTTTTTGATGACGTGGAAACTAATGTGGCATTTGACTTGGTTTTTTTTATGACGTGGCAGCTGATGTGGCACTTGTTTAGTATTGTGGCAGGTAATGTCAGCAAACTGGGTTAGTGTTAGGTTAGTTTTGGAATGATATTAGCCAATAAGTTGAAAGTTGAAACTGGTGTAGTACAAATCGAAAATTAGGAGTGTTATTACCAATTGGTAAGACTTGAGATTATTTAAATCTAATATATCTTCTATGTATCCTGAATTCGATGTATCAATATCAGGATAATTAATATAATAATAAATTTATTAAAACTACAAGGCTAGTAATAATTTTTTTGCCACATGACAGAGCACTATTGGTTGCTTATTTTTTTTCCATACATTAGAAAAAGATATTGTTTATATAGGTATGGAATTGCTATTTTGGTGTGTTATTGGCTTTGGTGGAATGGTTTCTTTGAAGTTTATATACTTCATGGGCTCTCGTTCAAGTCCTTTTACATTCATTTTTTTTTAATCATCAGTACGTTAAGTAATGTTTAACATGTGTCTACTACTTCATCCTCATCCTCATCCGTCAACACATCCTTCCTCATTATCCATACTAGGGATGAGCAATTGGTATAAAATACCGTCCCGGTCCCCAGTGGCGGAGCTTGACTAAAAGTTTCGAGAGGGCGTAAAGTGATGAGACCCAAATTTTTTTCCTATCGTTATGTTTCGGGTCGGGTCGGCTCGGCTATCGATTTGGGTCAGGTCAAATAATAATAGTTCCAAATAAAACTAAAAAAATTCATTATTTCAAAGGACCCGTTCTTATACATAAAAACTTGCGATTAAGTTTATTGTGTGAGGGGTAATATAGGGTTAAACAAATAAGAGTTAAAATATATTTACAAAACTACCCATCACTTATATACAAAGTGGTAACAAAGTTTACTTTAATTTATATATTGTATAAATATTTAGGATATACAAAGTGGTAACAAACTTTACTTTAATTTATATACTGTATAAATATTTAGGAAAAATGATTAGGGGGAGGCGATCTTATATAATTTTTAAAATTTCTGGACGAAAAATCGGAACCTATACACTTCTAACCGAAACATTGGGGTGGGCGGGTGCACCCCCGGGCACCAAGTAACCTTCGCCTCTGCCGGTCCCGATCCCGAATTTTTTCGGTACCGGAAACGGTATCCATTTTTTGGCATTTTCGGTATCGGTAAAATACCGAATTTTACCCTCAAAATACCGATACCGTACCGACATATTTCGGTATCGGTATCGGTACCAAGTTTACACAAAATTCGGAATTGGTATTTTTCGGTATCGGGACGGTATCGGTATTTGCTCATCCCTAATCCATACTTCTATGTATCATGAATTTTTTTTTCTGGAATCATCAGTACGTTAAGCAATGTTTAACAAGTATCCCACTACTTCATCCTCATCCGTCAACACATCCTTCCTCATGTTCCATACTTCTATGAATCATGAATTTGATGTATCAATATGAGGAGGTTCATTGAGGGAACTTTAAATAATTAGGGAAACATAATATTTCTTAGGAGTCATTGCAACTAGGGGTGTGAATTTCTGACAAGACTCGAAAACATGATACGAACCTAACACGAAATTTAGGAGTTTGGGTTTAGTTTAACTAGTTTGGGTCAGTTTCAGGTTGAACCCACGAAAAACCGTTTAGCTAAACGGATCAGGTTCGGGTCAACTTAGTCGGGTTGACCCGTTTAACCCATTTCTATTATATCATATTTTTTACAATATGTTTTATGTCAAAAATTAAATTGGGGGTGTATTTTAATCCATTTCTATTATATTATATTTTTTTTACAATATGTTTTATCTCATAAATTAAATTGGATGCGTATTTTATGCTATAAATATAACTTAAAAAGGGAAATTCACATAAAATTTTATGGTTTTGATGTAATTTTATTATTTAAATTTGTGTTTTTTTTTGTAGCAGATGTTAATTTTAATATATTCATTTGTTGAAAAAAATAAATAAAAAATAAAAAGTTCAGGTTAAACAGGTCGGATTCGTCTAAAATTTTCAGGTTTGGATCACCCACCAACCCGCAAACACAACCCGTTTAACACCTCTAATTACATCTATGTGTTGGAATGCTAAGATTAAATCCGACCCTCCAAACAAAATTGTAAAGGTAATACACACGAATGGGCACATTACCTATATACTACTCTGAAAAAAAAAAAAAAAAAAAAACCTCCTCACACAAATACTATTTAATTTTGTTTGAATTTTTTTATTTACTTTTTATCCCTTTTGTCTTTTTAATCATTTATACTTTTAACCTCGATAGTTTTCATCTTTTACATAACGCTTATAGTTTTCGTCTTTTACACTTTTAATCTCATAGTTTTCATCTTTTGCATATTTGTCACAAACATTTTCTATTTTTTAAGCCAAATACTTTTCCACTTTCAACTTTGGTCCCTAGACTTTACATCTTTACAGATTTATCGTTTTACAATTCATTCTAAATTTTGCAAGTTAACATGCTGCAATGCGCGCACGTGATTTTACGTCATATTTTTTACAGTTTAACAACTCTGTCGAAACTCGCTAACAACTCTGTCGAAACTCGCGGTCCTAAGCCGACTTAGTTATTCTTTTCTATGTATTATATTTTCGGTCTATTTTTTTGCGAGTTAACACACCGTAACATGTGCGCGTGATTCATTATTTATTCGACTTAACGGTCCTGCCACAAAGCGCGGGTGATTGATACTAGCTTGGAATAAAAAGAAAAGGTTTATCTCCAAACTTTTTTAGGCGGTTGAAATCTAAATCATCGTGTTTGACTTTGAAGTTTGTTATATTACGTGTACGGCATCTCAATTTTTTGGGTTAAATTTTATCATTCGGTTGTATATAATTACCAGGTTGGCGTGAGACAGTTGGATTGATTTCGATATATCGAGTCTTTTGTAGTTTGTTTTGTTTATTCGGTTGTAGTGACTTTCAGCGGCTTGCTGGCTCTTTATATACAGATATAAAGTGGTTTGCCGTTAAAAAAAATTACTAGGTTATTATTAGAAATGTTCGATCTCAAATTTCATTAGAACGTTTTAGATACATTGGTTGTTGATAAGAGACGTACACACTTAAATCGGCTCTAAATGAGAGTAATTTTAAGAGTGGGTAACCTTTTGGAAGTCTACTCATTGTAAACAAAACATACAATATTTGATTTGTGTTAAGAAAATAGATGCTACAATATGCCTTTAAAAATATAGAGTTATTAGCATATTATTACTTCACGTATCCTAAATTACGAGATTAAAAAGACATAACTTTGAAAAATACAACTAATGCAGTTTTAAAAATACTTCACTTTACGTCTTAAAAGTGCATTCGTATTTAGAAACACGTAATTAAAAATACTTTATATAGCAGTTAATGATATCTTTACGTCTTAAAAGTGCATTCGTATTTAGAAGCACGTAATCAATAGTCTTTTATTATATACAAAGGAACAGGACGCAATCAATAATCTTTTATTTATATACTATCAATTTAGAAAATATTTGTGCAATGATAGTTGTACATTATGCTTTGTTATTTGTTAATGCATTTGTGAGTTTTATTTTAAGCCAATTTGGTTTATTTATATACTATTAATTTTAAATATTTGTGTGCATATTTGGTGGTAAGTTGTGCTTAAATAGTTGTACCTTAATCAAATATAGGTTGTAAGTTGTGCTTAAATAGTTGTACCTTAATCAAATAATAATGGTTTCATTACCTTACCAAATTCAATCTGTTTTGTATGCATGTATGGTTGTAAATTGTACTTAAGTGGTTGTATCCTAATCAAATAATTGTTTCATTATCTTACCATATTCATTCGGTTTGGTCCATTCAAAGTTGTGTTGTTTTATTTGTAAATTATTATTATTTATAATAATCTAATTAATTTAGCCAAAATCTTGTATAAATATAATTTGCAACACATTGATGCAATGGTTTTTGTAATGTATGCATTATTTTTTGTATGGTGGTAATGATATATATTAAAACCTATATAAATTATCAAGTTTTCTATGCATAAGGACTTGTACATTATGCTTTGCACATTATTAAAAAAAAACTTGACTTTTTAGTTTTAACCCAAAGGTTTGTATCTTTTACAATTTTAACCCTACATAATTTGTTTTTTAACTTTAACCCAAAACTTTTCATTATTTGCAATTTAACTTCACAACTTTTGTCACTTATACTTTTCATCTTTCGCAAATTTCCGTTTTACGTATAGTTCTAAATTTTTCGAGTTAATACGACGCAACGTGCATGTGTGGTTCAACGTTTTTGCCTCTATTTTTTCATGTTTGACAGGTTCATCGCAACACGCATATCCTAGGTCAAGTCAGTGTTGGTGGTCGATGACGGTTGTGTGACATTAGTACTATTTGACACCGTTTTACGCCCCGCTGCAAAGCGGGGTGTGCTTTGTGGGTTTTTCAAAGAAAAAATGGTTATGCATATGGTTGTCGTAACGTTGGCTTTAGGGGTTTTCCAAAAAAAAATGATTTTTTTTTACTTTTCACCCAAAAGTATTTCATAAATTACTTTTAACCCAAAACTTTTTATCTTTTACAATCTATCTTCATAACTTTTTTTACTTTCAACTTTTTTCCTTTATAATTTTCATTTCCCGCAAATTTTGCGCTTTATGCTTGGTTCTAAATTTTGTGACATAACACATCACAGCGTGCGTCTTTGGCTTAACGTTTTTACGTTTCGTTCTAAATTTTGCGAGTTAACACGACGCAACGTGCGTGTGTGGGTGAACGTTTTTACATCGTCTATTTTTTCCCCGTTTGACACGTTTAACAACATGTGTGTGTGGGAGAACGTTTTACATCGTCTATTTTTTCCTCGTTTGACAGGGTTAACATCGTTTTACATCGTCTATTTTTCCCCGTTTGACAGGGTTAACATAATGTGCGGGTCCTAGACCGACTTAGTATATAACTAAAGAATCCCCGCCGCATTGCGGCGGGTCGTAATCCTAGTTATATATAGATTACGATAAACCTGTCAAACGAGAAAAAATTGACGCGGGTTCATCGTAATGCGCGAGTCCTAGATCAACTTAGTTATTTTATTCTATGTTTTACGTTTCGACGTTTCGGTTTAATTTCTTCGCATTAACACCACAACTTCAGTGTCGGTGGTCGCAGACAGTAGTGTGGCATTAGTGCTCGCCCCCGCCGCAACGCGGGGGGTGTTTAATACTAGTTATATATAAAAAGGAACATGACATGGAAATCACATGATTCAATTTTCAAAGTGAACAATAAAAATCAAAAGTAATGGAGAAAGAAACATAAACGCTTTTTATTACGTTACAATAGTTGCAAGCAATGTTTAAGAAAACCGGTTCAAACCGACTCGTATTACAGGTTGAACTGGCTATCGGAGACATTAGCAGTACGATAGAGCCCGATCTAATTAGGGTACAAGTTTAGTTTTCGAACCGCCAGAAAATCCAATATTACCGGTGCATACCGATTAAGTGGCTTTATGCTTATGTTCAGTTTTGAGTAGGGGCGAAAACGAGCCGAGCCCGAGCTCGACCAGGCTCGAGCTCGAGCTCGATTAACTTATGAGAGCTTGGGCTCGAGCTTTGTTTTCAAAGCTCGAGCTCGGCTCGTTTGTATTTTCTCAAGCTCGAGCTCGGCTCGGGCTCGACTCGTTTATTATCTATTAATTAATATATTAAATAGAAATAATATAAATAATAGACTTTTTAGGCTCGCGGACTCGATAAGTGAAGCTCGGGCTCGAGCTCGTTTACTAAATAAGCTTATTTTTAAGTTTGAGGTCGGCTTGTAAACAAGTTTAAATAAGCTCGGCTCGACTCGGCTCGTTTACACCAAGGCTCGATAAGGCTCGATGAGCCTAACGAGCTTCAGTATGAGGCTCGAGCTCGGGCTCGATAAACAAACGAGCTTTATTTTAGGCTCAAGCTCGGCTCGGGCTCGATAAGGCTCGACTCGTTTCGAGTTTTTTCTCGAGCCGATCTCGAGTAGCTCGCGAGCCGCTCGGCTCGTTTGCACCCCTAGTTTTAAGTGCTAAACTATATTGTATAAGAAGAGAAATAATAAGTTTAAATCAATAAGAATGCTTCATCTAATAATGTTATTGTAATCACATAGAGGTAAATATACATAATTTATTATTTATTTTTTATTCCACTTTTCAAGTTAACTAAATTAAACTAGTAACTCATTTTCAAAATAAACATAATTTACGGTGAAAGATAGATTCAATATATGTAGGAATAGGAATATAGGATAAATGTAGATATGTGCAGGATAAATCATTTTTGACTACCAAGAAAATATTTAATGGGTGAGAAATTATTTAGTATTTTACCATTATGTGCTTTGTTTTCTCTCTTTCCTCATTAAAATACCCCCCCCCCCCCCCCCCCACACACACACATATATATATATATATATATATATATAGGGTGAAGATCATGCGAGAACCACCTCTTATTGTGAGAACCGCGAGAACCAATGTGAACACACCAAAAATGCCTAAAAATAGCTAAAAATCACACAAATTTTTTTTTTGAATTTAAAAAAAAAAAATCGCTACTTTTCGAAGCAAAAAAAAAAATTAAAATTTTTTTTTGTTAAAAAAATTTTTTTTTTGCTTCGAAAAGTAGCGATTTTAACATAAAAAATTCAAAAAAAAAATTTAGATTTTTTTTTTATTTTTTTAGATTTTTTTTAGATTTTTTTAGGTTTTTTTGGGGTTTAGTTTTTAGCATTTTAGCTTGGGGGGGGGGGGGTTTAGGTTTTTGGGGGGTGGGGGAGGGGGTGGGGTTAGTTTTTTTTAGCATTTAGCTTGGGGGGGGGGGGGTTAGGTTTTTTTTTTTTGGGGTGGGGGGGGGGGGGGGGTTTAGGTTTTTTGGGGGTGGGGGAGTGGGGGTTAGGTTTTTTTAGGATTTTTTAGCTATTTTAGGTTGTGTTCACATTGGTTCTCAAGGTTCTCACAATAAGGGTGGTTCTCGCATGAGCCCCTCCCTATATATATATATATGTTTAGGATCCGGTAAAAAAGATGAAATTTGTGATAATGATAAGAAAGAACATGAAGATGACACACGCCATTATTTAATTTATTAGAATAAGGGCAATTAAGAAATTTAATAAAAAAAAACTAATTAAAGATAAAATTCAAAAACCCACATGCAATTCACATGCAAGTCCCCGTCTTTTTTAAACGTCAATAATGTTTTATACGTAACTTTTTTTAAAAAAAATTACACCATAATAACGAGTGTTTTTTTATCTTTAATATGAGTACCATAGTGCTATACTTATATAGAGAGAAAAATACGTTTCGATCTGATGTTTTGGTCCATGGTGTTTTGTCTAGGTTTTTTTAATTGTATAGTAATTAAAGGCGTTATATTTTACAATAAAACACCATGAACGTATATAAGACACCATAACATATACCATTTACATTCAATCTTGTTTTCTATGGTATTTATTTTAGAAATTCAAAACAGGTTATGGTGTCTTGTAAAAGGAAAAAAGTTAGCTTGTGGAATATAATGATATTTTTTAATTGCCAACGGAATGGTGTCTTTGTATACTTGTATAGTGTCTTGTTTTCTATGGTGTTTATGGGCGGACCTAGCCTTTGGCTAGTGTGGGCAGCCGCACCCCTTGAAAAAAAAAATTAGTGTATACTTTAGACAAAAAAAACCCAACCGCACCCCTTGAAAATATGGTTGAACACCTCATCCGCACCCCCAGCAAATAATTTCTGGGTCCGCCACTGATGGTGTTTTATTTTAGTTTCATGGTGTTTTCACATAAGATATTGGTAGTTTGCTGAATTTAATGGTATTTGCAATATTATGGTTTCTTATATACATTCATAGTGTTTTACTATAAGTAGTTTGCTGAATTCAATGGTATTTGCAATGTTATGGTGTCCTATACACGTTCATGGTGTTTTATTGCAAGTAGTTTGCTGAATTCAATGGTATTTGCAATGTTATGATGTCTTATATACGTTCATGGTGTTTTACTGTAAGTAGTTTGCTGAATTCAATGGTATTTGCAATGTATGGTGTCTTATATACGTTCATGATGTTTTAATGTAAAACACAACGCCTGAATCACTATACAAGTAAAACAACATAAACAAAACACAATGGACTAAAACATTCGATCGAAACGTAATTTTTTTTCTCTATATTAGTATAGCAATATGGTACTCATATTAAAGATAAAAAAACACTCGTTATTATGGTGTAATTTGTTTTTAAAAAAATGTTACATATAAAAAGTTATTGACATTTAAAAAAGACGGAGAACTTGCATGTGCATTGCATGTGAGTTTTTGAATTTAAAAATATTAAATTTACATTTATACCCTTAATATAGAAAATTAATTATTTTAATGGTAAACATTATTTACAATTTTGCCATTATAATATCAACTATTAGATTATAAATCAAAGAGTGTAGATTCTTTCCTACACTTCTCACAAAACACACCCTTTTTACAATAATCTTACCCTATATATATATATATAGATGTGTGTGTGTGTGTGCACGCTATATCATAATCATTGTTTAAAAAACCCATTTTTAAAGCATACTGGTTTGGACTTAGAAATTGTTAAACCGGTTCATCCGGGTTAACTAATTAACCTTATAATTCCATAAAACAAAGCTACAACTTCAAAAATAATCCAAAATACATGATTCCATAATAATAAATAATACATAAGTGAAACCACAATCAAAAAATGCAATTTTAACTTAAAAAAATAACCCAAAAGTACATTATTTCATAATAAAAAATAATCCAAAAATTAATCTATAATCAAAAGATAAACCAAAAGTACTCAATTTTCCAACAATGTTTTTAAATAAAACATATAAAACTTTTATGGCATTAAGTGTTAAATGCATCAAGTTCATCATGGAATATGGAAGATTGAAGGTCGTGAGCAGTGTACACATGAACTGTAAAAGATAGGTTACTTACTAGAAATATGGAAGGTCGGTTATCACCTTAATACCGGAATAATTTTATTAAAATATAAAAAATCAAATTTAAAAATGAGTAACCTTCCGTTTTGCTCTCCGTGGTTTGTTCGTTTTAACGGTTTTGCCCGAATCCTTTAAAAATATCCATTTTACTCCCTGATCTATATAACTTATCTCTATTACACTCCACGCCCCAAACGGTGTTCATTTTAAACATTAAAAACTGTCACATGCATAACATGTGAGGGGTAACTCTATCCTTTCCTAACCCATCTTTAAAACTCCCATTTTTTAAACCCTAATAAGCCCTATCTTCTTCTTCCTTCCAACATCACTCCAGATCTCAAAGTTCAGATCTGGATAGGCTTCAAGTTGCATTCTTGCTGTATCGATTGCTTTAATTTGAACCCGAGGTGGAGATGGAGTTGGAGGTAGAAGATGATGCGCACGCTTCTTCACATGTCGCTATTGATGATCATGATGATTTCTGGTAATGTGTTGTGAATTTGTACAATAGGTTTTATGGGTTTAACCTTGATATTAATGGTTGAATTATGCATCAGTTACTTATAGTTTGTAGATATGGTTCTAGAGGAAGATAGAGATAGATGATGAGTTTTACAGTGAAATGGAGAGAGATGTAGGGGAATGGTGTAGAGAAAGAGAGAGAGAGAGAAAGAAAGTGTGTGAAAATTAAATAGGGAAATTAATAAGTTTGAGTGGGAAAAGACTAAAATGCCCCTCATGTGAGGGGCATGTGACCCGGATTTAACAGCTGAATTGGATGGCGTTAGGGGCGGGAAGTGAAATAGAGATAAGCTTTATAGATCGGGGAGTAAAATGACTATTTTTAAAGGATTTGGGCAAAACCATTAAAACGACCAAACTACAGGGATCAAAACGGAGGTTTACTCTTTAAATATTTTGCAAACCGGTTCAATGGTTCGAACAGGTAGAACCGGATTTTACCGGCGGTATATAAAAAATACTGTATTGTAGTTTTACCGCCTTTTTGTACCAGTCCCATGTCTTATATCCGGTATTATTGGCCGATACATACCGGTATTTAAAACATTGATTATAATAGATATAAAGAGGATAAAAATATAATTTTACATACTTTTAGGAGTTTACATTATAAAACAAGTATAATCCTTTAAAACATATTATTGAATTATAAACCAACAACCTCACATGATTTTTATAAACAACCATAACTTTTTCACACGTCAATATTTTTGTTATAAAAATTCATTTCAAAACGAGCATTTATTCTATTTAATTTTATTATGGTATTGTTATAGTTTTTTTTTTAATTTAAAATAAAATCATGTTACGCCACTATTTGTGTTACCCCGCCGCATCTTTAAAAGCTCATAACTTTTTTATGCATTAATATATATTTTTTTTCTAAAGTTACACCATAAAAAAGATAGTTTTATTTAGTATGACATTGTTATAGTTCTATAACATGATTATCAATGTCTGTGGCCTAGGCTGCATCGCGAAGGCATCCTTTAGTGGGAAAGACATTTGTTTTATGTAGGGGGAAGGACACAATACCTCGGCTAAAAACGAGTCAGAGAAAAAGATAATGATAAATTAACTTACTTCCTTAAATATCAAATTTAATATAAAAATACCTCAATTATAATGTTCGAAATCTTCTATATCTATCTATACTTTCTATAAAAGGAGAAATCTCAATGACATAAGAAAAGCCTATGTGGCAGTCATAGAGGCTGTCCAACAATGATTTTCTTATGTCATCAACGATGAGGTGGCAGCTATAGAGGGAGCATAGTGACATCAAAAATTCAAACCACTGCCCCACTTTAAAATTTCAAAGGTCTGGCCCACATCCAAATCTCAAAGGTCTGATGCCAAAAGTCTGCCCATATACAAAAGGCAAAGCTCTGCCCACATACAAAAGGCAAAGCTCTGCCTATCATTCAAAATTCAAAATCAAAATTCAAAAGCTCTGCCACGTTCAAAATTATGGCTCCAGATTCAAAATTCAAAATTATGGCTCCAGATACATAGGATACCATCTTCTTCAATCAATTACTCTCTCTTTAATCCATTTCTCTCTCAACTCTCTCTCTCTCTCTCTAAAACTCACTTTCTCTATCTCAAATCCAGTATTTGGCGAATCAAAGATATGGATGAAAAGTAGGATGACTTACCAGCAGCAATAAAAGCAACGAGATCACCTAACTCAATCCTCAAAAACGAGAAGGAGCCACCAGCAATCAGACTTATTTCTCAGAGAACGAAGCTTATATCTACCAGAATCAACTTCAGTTTCAACGGATTTTCTCCGGTTTCGTCTCTCGACGGTGTTTCGGTTGATTTTGCTACAATCCCTAATCAATCCCAATTTCCTCTTCCCAAATCCTAATCTTCGATTCCATTTCAATTACTCTTCCCAAATCCTAATCTTTAATCAATTACTCTCTCTTTTTTTTTCAGATTCCTTCAGCAACCAACACAAATTATCACCGAACGGAATCTCAACTGCTAAACACCTAAAACGAGTAAAACTACAACAAATTGAAGCAATCGATCTACATTTTCAAATAAAATACTTCAAGAACCTAGGCTTCCAAGAAACTTCAATGCTTTACTTCAAGAACCCTAGATTCGTTAATTGTGGAATTTTACAGGTAAGTATTTATTTATTTGTTACAATATTTAATTTGATATAGGAATTTTTAGAGTTTGAACTTGTGATTTTTGTCAACTGATATCATTAATTAATTTGATATAGCAATTTTTAGAGTTTGAATTTGTGACGTTTTGTCAACTGATGAAGGCTATCATCAAGTTACCAGTTCTTCATCTTCGATTCTTTGTTGAAGGTAATCATCAAGTTACCTATTCTTTGATTTTGTTAGTGTTCATCGTTCTCAATTACATCATTATAGACTTAAGTTTGAATTGAATCTTATTTAGCAAATCGATTTGCAGGTTTATGTATCCCTGTGTCTGGTAGGTTTGTGCAAATCTATTGAAGAAGATAGAGATTGAATTTGTGATTTTTAGAGTTCGAATTTTTAGAGTTTGAATTTGTGATTTTTGTAAACTGATATCATTAATTAATTTGATATAGGAATTTTTAGAGTTTGAATTTGTGACGTTTTGTCAACTGATGAAGGCTATCATCAAGTTACCAGTTCTTCATCTTCGATTCTTTGTTGAAGGTAATCATCAAGTTACCTATTCTTTGATTTTGTTAGTGTTCATCGTTCTCAATTATAGCATTATAGACTTAAGTTTGAATTGAATCTTATTTAGCAAATCGATTTGCTGGTTTGTGTATCCCTGTGTCTGGTAGGTTTGTACAAATCAGTTGAAGAAGATAGATTAAAGAAGATAGAGATTGAATTTGTGATTTTTAGAGTTCAAATTTTTAGAGTTTGAATTTTTGATTTTTGTCAACTGATATCATTAATTAATTTGATATAGGAATTTTTAGAGTTTGAATTTGTGACATTTTGTCAAATGATGAAGGCTATCATCAAGTTACCAGTTATTCATCTTCGATTCTTTGTTGATGTAACAACCCGCTTTTGGAAGTCAAAGTCAAGATTGAAGTCAAAGGAAGAAAATATTGCTAATTGTGATCTGTCACTCCTTGCTCGATTACTGTTTTGACTTATTTGACTTATAATAGAATCTATTATTTAATCGCTTTAGTTGTATTATGTGGAGTATATATTAATAATCGAGTTTTAATCGCATATTAATCGCTAATCAACTTATCGCTATCGCAATCGCAACTCGAATCATGTGTTCTGGATATTGTTTTACGTGTGTGTGCCATTTAGGTGTTACTTGTGCATGTTATGTTTATATTGAGGTGTTAATCGCAATCGCAATTCTATCGCATCGCAATCGATTCGCAAACGCTAAACGCAAGTTAATTATATGGATTGTATGTTAGATATAGTAGTTATGTTATTTGGGTAACTAATGGGTAATACTATCGCATCGCATGCTCGAATCACATTGCAAAACCCAACACATGAAACGAAACGCCAAAGCTCAAATGTCGGAGCCACTCGATCGAGTGACCGCTCGATCGGATGGCCAACCGATCGGATTGCCATCTGATCGGGTTGCCATCCGATCGGACAGTCATCCGATCGGGTTGCCATCCGATCGGACAGTCATCCGATCGGTGACCTACTCAATCCCTTGCACCTTCCTTTTTGGAAACCCTATAAATACCCTCACTTGTCACATCACTTGATGTGACAGCTCGCCACTCAACCCAGCCGTACTCAAGCTCTATTTCTCTCTATTCCTCTCGATTCTTGTAAGTTACCAACCTAAATCTTGTACTTCTATGATCTACACGCACTCCTTCGTCTTTCTCACCTTTGAATCTTAACTTTTAACCGTGAAATCACCGGATTTGAGGTGTTCTAGGATGATGTCATCATGGAGTTCTTATGAACTTCAAAGTTTGGTTTCATTCCACCAAGAATAACTCAGATCTGAAGGATTTCCACAAGTTCAAACAATATTTTCGCATAAATCTACACATGTTCATGGTTGAAAGGATTGAAAGAAGGTTTTCCAACTTTCTTTCAACTCTTTTACACTTAATGCACTCAAAATTGATAGAATCGGAGCTCGTTCTGATCTTCTACTCATTCTTAGTGAAGTATTAGTTCAAGATCTGATTTCTATCCAAGGGACACCTGATTTCGGGTTAAACATGAACCACCGTCTCGAACAGTTAGCTGGTCGGACTAGGGTGATTCCTATTCGATCGGGTTACTTGGGTCAAGATGGGGTTTCTGTTGTTTAGCACGATGTCAAAACGTCTCGAACAAACTGCAAACACTCAAAATAATCAAGTGTCAAGATGATCAGACCGTCGGGACGGAGTGTCGTCCGATCGGATTGCCATCCGATCGACCGGCCATCCGATCGGGTTACACTTGGTTCCACACTCAGGTTTTCATCTTCAACATTCAAGGCTCTGGACGTTGAACGGAATGCTGTCCGATAGGATTGCTATTCAATCGACCGGCCATCCGATAATGTGATGTTTGGAACCTCAACACCTAAACAATTTTCAACATGTTCAATGCATAAGATTGCCATCCGATTGGATTGCTATCCGATCGAGTGACCGTCCTGCTGTGAACTTGTTCTCAACAGAGAAGCCTCGCCAATCGGATTGCCATCTGATTGAACCGTCGTCCGATCGACCGACCTGAAAGGTAGAGATACTTCTCTATTTTTAGAATGCTACAACGAAAACTTCAAAGGACAAACCATCATACACAAACACACCCATCCCAAACGAGGTGTCAATCCGACCGAATGGCCATCCGTTTGGATTGCCATCCGGCCGGATGACCACTCGTCACCATATTTCACTCGAACCGTTTTACGCGCCGCTTATCATTTATACCGTCGTTAACTGTTTAGGCTAATCCCTCTCAGCGCTCCCTTCAATCCAAGAGAGTGTTTACTTGTTAAACACAATCTGTGAGTATACTCGAACCCTTTTTGCTTTGTGGACTTTTGGGTGTTACATACGTTATCTATATTCAAATCACATCAATCACACCATGCAAACACTATTTATACGCTAACCGTTATTGCATGCTACGTGTTATTCGATGAATGCTTGTATGTTATGTTAACACAGTGATTGTTGCCTGACACCTTAGCAATGATAGTACTATAGTTTGGACTCAGCACCTGTCGTGGACAGGGGTTGTTAAGGGCTTTACTTCACGTGTCCCAGTTATGACATATGTGTCTCTTCGACCATCAAAAAAATACCAAACCAATGAAATATTGTGTTTCATACTTGGGATTTGTATAAATATGTGTATCATTTGCACATATCAATTCTTGTTCAATTTCGAGCTCTAAATCGCTTTCAGAAAAGTTATACGCGAACGGATGCGTAAACGTAATCAGTTTAATGCAACAAACACTTCGGAACAGTGACATGGGTTTAACATACCTTAAATAACCTTTACATAACTTAGAAATAAGTTTTGGAGGGTTTGGTGTGTCGAAATCAAGTTTATTCGATCGCAGGGACTATTTGCCTCAAACTATGAAAGTCTGCCGATTCGTATAGTAACGTACCTTCCTGAATATGATCATAAGTTAAACATACCATAAATATTCTTTACATAGCTTAGAAATAGGCTTTGAGGGGTTCGGTATGCTAAAATAAACTTATTTGGTCAAACAGGGACTAAAAACGTCAAAAAGTGCATAAGTTTGCATTTACGCGCATATCTTACGTTCTGAACATATCCGGACATCTAAAAATTTTTGTAATCATTAAAATATTTTATTTTAGTGATTGGAATGCAAAAATACCATCCGTCGCGCAATTTGGATCGTTTTCGCGTTTGTTCGAGTTTCCGTCGTAATTAACAGAATAACGCACCCGTACGACCAAACGAACCGACATCCGAGATGTTTTTGAGCATATTTTAAGTTTCCTATACTTTAACTTCATTATAGAGCCTTGAAATGGGGTTAACGGGGCTTAAACGTGTCAAAAATGCATCAAAAACCAAGTTTTACACCTTCAGGGACTAAAAGTGACAATCTGTCAAAGTTGTCTCTAGGAGGGGCGCGTAAGACTTAGGGAAAGTCTAGGCGGCCCGTGAGAGCCCCCAGTTCTGCAAAACTCAGTTTTCTCAAACAGCAGCTGGTTTCTGGGTTTTTGGGCATGGTATTCACACTCTATGGACTCGTTTTCAAGCTCCCATGGTATATAAAACCATGGGCAACACTTGTAAGGTCAAGATCAAAGCTCAAAGTTCGAGAAATGATCTTAACGGCTCTTGAATTCCTATATGAACCCACCTCAATTCATTCCAAACTCACACTTGATTCAATTTCTGCTCTAAGTTGGAGTTTCCACACTTCATACCTGAGCAACTTGAATCAAATCTCCATTGCTTGGACCTTTTGTAAGTTCCTTTCATCTTTTATGCATTTTCAAGCACGAAAGTCAAACAGTGTTTGACTTTCTGCTTTGACCAGTCAATGGACAACACGAAGTTGGTTTGAACTTCGCAACATGAGTGTAATCACGATGGTTATAGTCCCTTGTGACTATACCTACTGATTACCACGTTGTTTAGGCATAGTGACGAGTCATAGTTTCGGTCAGAATACGCGTTTATGCGTATTTTTAACCAAACTATTTTTGGGTTTCAAAACCCTTTGTTTTGATATCAAACTTGTTTTCTAACTTCGTTAAACATGTTTTAACATGTTTAACTCGTCACTTTTAGTTTAGTGCTTATATAGGGTCGTAAGATAAGCGGTCTAAACAACCGCTTAGACTTTCAAACCCGACCCGTTTGGTCGATCATTAGGATCCGACCAAACATATTTTGTGACCATAGTTGTATAGGGAATAACCTTCCGAGGTTATACCTTATTGTCACTTCGTTTAGTTAGTTGTATGATAGGTAATTTATATGCCTTAGGAAAATGACCTAAATGCCTTTTTTACGCATAAATTCATTTTAAGCATATGTAATCTAAATTTTTACATCTAAACTGATTAGGTAACATTATTAGACATGTTACGGCATATAGTACTTGTCATAGGACTAGTTAGGCGGTCCGAACGTGTTTTACGCGAACGACGCGTTAAAGTAGCGTAAGCTACCTAAACGGGTCGTAAGCACTTAGGTTAGGTTTCGATTTAGTATGTAGGCTTTGTTAAACCATTTCATTTGAGTTCCAATACTCATTTGGTTTACGAAACCTCATTCTATCCGATCTCCCGATTTAGGTCCGGTTAATAATGTAGTTATCTATATTAGGTGCCGATTGATTTCCATAATCCTTCTAGCTTTGCTTGGTTGTTATTCAAGACTTCTAAGCATCCTCAAGTGAGTACATAGTCCCCTCTTTTACGTTTTCAAATGTTTTGGGGTGATACACATGTGCCTACTTGTTACTTTCGTGCTTTTCATGCTTTTATATCATATACTTGCTATGTTCATTAGTACACATATAGTACATGATTTCTTCCATGTTTTTGCTATGTATGTTTTATTAACATGCTAGCACATTGATTTCATATATTACATTTTGTTGCATATGATTCACTTAGCATATAGACACATTGATTTACATTAAACATCTTTTTTTTTTTACTTTGTATGTTCATTTAGCATATTTAAGTACATTATTTTCATATAACATGCTTGCATTTGGTATGACATTTGGTTTGTTTAACAGGTCATAAATACATTCAGTAACACCGATCATGCCGTTCGTTAGTAGGTAGTGGACCATAGGAATTGACAACTCCCATTTCTGAAATCCTAGGTTTGTTTGGATGGAAGGAGACCGAATTCGATATTCATAAGTTTGATAAACCTTTAACTTGTTAAGGGTTTGTCTCCTCAGTCGCAAGGCTTGAATGTAGACGTAAAACATTACCGCGTAGATGTTTGTATCAATAAAGCATTAATTTTACAAAACATAACTTTTGATTTATTCAAATACCTTGTTTTGTGCATATGGTTAGAATAGATATTTTTATTTATTTTGCCATACATTACATTTGATTACACATGAACATTTTTACATTGGTGGTTTGTTGAGTAAGTGATTTAAATAACGAGGCGTGTGTAATATGATAAAAGCATGGTGGATACGCCGCTGGTACTTCCTATATATAAGTGCTTTTATGATACTACATATCGTAGCGTTGTTTAAACCATTTAAAGTTAGACATATTACATTTTACACAAATATCATATCTTCATGAAACATTGTTTTACAAACAACATATATTATACAAACTCATTTTACTTGGTTATTTATTTATCTATGCATTATTCTTTTATATCATCTGATTTCTTATAATTTTTTGTATGATTTATAATAGAAAACATTTTTAAAGTTCATGACTAACTTTTGATAAACATTTTCTTTAAACTTACAAGTCATAAATCCTATTTTAATAAAACCTATGTATCTCACAGGCATTTTTATGCTGACGTACCTATTTTCACATGTGTTTCAGGTGCTGTTATTAGATGATCATGATGCAAACATAGGATTGGACGAGGGCATTAGTGACAATAAAAGATGCAAGACTAGTTAATTGTGTTATGTTTCTTTGTTTTTAAGACATTGTAACCTCTTTTAATTCAATAGAACAAAACTTAAATTTCCATGTGTTATGAAACAATGATTCTGTTATGACACTCCCCGACGTTTCCGCCGTGGTTTGTTGTTTTACGCGGTTGGGGTGTGACACCAGTGGGGATATGTGTTGCGCATTCTACAACTCGCAGTCACGTTTGTGCATATTTCTCTGTCGATAACTTACTTGCCTTCGCTTTATACATGTTACATGCTGGTTATGCGTAAACGATTTCGAACTCTATTATATCTATCAAACTTGTATGATCACCTTTACACTCTGTGTATTGACCTCTATTTTAACGTATGTGACATGTGCCTAAGATGCTAGGAATTGTTGTGCTTTGTTGAATCAAGCTAGGGGTCTAGTTATGTCACGCTTAAATCTGAGTCATCGGAACAGTATTTGTTTTTGAGACAATTATTTGTAATAACTTTTTTTATTTGGATATGTTGTGGTATGGGACATGACGTTTAATTATCTGGTAATGAATAGTTGTTATGGATACTCATGGACAATCTGTTTCGCTCAGTGCCATACCCCGATGTTTCCGCCATCAGTTGGGGTGTGACAGATTGGCATCAGAGCCATAACTATAGGGAATTAGGCAAGACTCGACCTAGTCCGGGACGATGTCTTAGAACGACCTAGTCTATAGTCTAAGTACCAACAGACCGACTTGTGCATGCCCTGTAGGGGTTTCGCATGAGCTTACCTACTATTTCTCGCTTACACTACACTATCACTGCACTCTAATTTACGAAAATGAACGAGTGATCAGGTCGAGATTAGGTGTGAAAACCGTAAACTCTCGACTAAATTGCTTGTTCAACCCGCATTTTATCAATAAACAAGAGAATTTGGGTTAAAACAGGGGTGACATCCGTACTTTAACGCATAATTCCTTCTCTATTTTCATATCAAACAGGAATAAGTTGTTAAGTCAGGGGTGAAACCCGAACCTAGACAACTCGTTCCGTGTCCTATTTTGGTTTTACAAAACTCTCACCAAAGACTCGACGGACTCCAATGACTTGAGACCACGATGTAACTAGAGGGATGCGTGTCGTTCACCCAAATTCGAGGCGAGAGCACAGTTCCGAAGGTCAAAGTGTGTACCAAAAGTCCTTGAGAACAGTCGAATCACCTTGGATAGTCAACGTCTATCAGCCGTAGACAATCTATTCTTGATTTGTATGTGTTTCGATTCTGAGCTCGCAGATGCTGACTCTGATATTTGTCGTTTTATGTGAATTTTATGTGTTTTATGTGATTTTACCTGTTTATGTGTTACGATTTTGTTGATTCACTCGCTTTTCGCTATTCGCTTCGATCAACGCGCACCACTCGCACTACACATCTATCTCAATACGCTAACAAATCGTTACTACCGACGGAAAATCGCGTGCTATACTACTCGCTATGTTACTCTCCATGTACTCGCAATCGCTATACTTAATCGCTAAACGTGCCGTGAAGGATAGTGAATACATGCAACATATAGAATGGTTTATGTGTTCTGACTGCCTTATGTGCTTCTGTGCCTTATGTGCTTACGTGCTTCTGTGCCCTACGTGATTACGTGCCTATGTGTTTATGTGCTTACGTGATTCTGTGAATGTGTTCCTGAGCTTTATGGTAAATCGCTAGACTATACTAGGAATGATCAAAATTGAGTTTCCTAAACACAAGCAGGCTGACAAGCGACTCGCTTCTCTGGATCACTTCGCTCCCGTGTTTATGTGCTTACGTGATTCTGTGATTCTGTGAACGTGTTCTGTGACGAGGTCTATTGCAGACAATGCCGTCATCTGGATCACTTCGCTCCCGTGCTGCTAAACGCAAGCAGGCTGACAAGCGACTCGCTTCTCTCGTCGCAAGTCAGATCGTGAAAGTTATTCCACAGATCGTTAGTGAGTTGAACGAAAACGCAAGCAAGTCTTCTGAAGAGTCTTGAACCGATTCTCCTAAAGCTGCCTTTAGCTTCAAGCAGTTCAAGGCCTGCGGACCGAAAGAATTTACTGGTGAAGATGGGCCTACGCCATGTTCCAATGGTTTGATTTGATCGAAGTCACCCTGCGCCAGAGTGGCTGTCCTGATGATCTCCGCACTCTGAACGCAACTGGCGTCTTCCAATCCCGAGCTCTAGATTGGTGGACGGCTGAGAGAAACAAACGCGGAAATGATGCAGCTTACGGTTTAACATGGGATGAGTTAAAGGACGTTATGATGGAAGAGTTCTGCCCTCCCCACGAGCGCCAAAAGCTGGAGGACGAATTCTGGCATATCAAGCAGAAGGATGGTGACAATGCTGCTTTAACTGCTCGCTTTAAGCAGCTCAGCATAATCTGTCCGGACCAAGTCAAGACGCCCGAAATCACCATCAAGAAGTATATCCGTGCTCTTCCGGATTGTGTGGCTGATTTCGTCCAAGCTGCAAAGACGACGACAATGGAAGAAACGTACTTACTCGCTGCTGAGATCAACGACAAGCGATTCAAGTCTGGTTTTTGGGATAAGGCTTCCAAGAATCTGCATCAAGCTACCGCCGTTCTAACCGCTGAAACCGCCACCGCTCCTCAGTCATCCAAGCTCTCGAGACGCAAGAGAAAGAACAACAGCAGTTCCAGCAACAAGAACTGCGCTGTAACCAATGCTGCCCCGCTCCAATCAATACCTGCTCAGTCTCAACACCGCCAAGTAGCGGCCCCAGTTACCAACACACCGCCGGCAAAGCGTGCGTATACTGGTCCTCACCCGATTTGCCCTACTTGTACTTATCACCACCCAGCGGGAATCGCTTGCAGATACTGTGTGCATTGCAACATGTACGGTTATTTCACCACTATCTACCGTACAGGTCCACATCAAACCCCAGCTCAAACACAAGGTCAAGCTCCTGCTCAACAAGCTCTACTTACTGCTCCTCTAGGCCATCAAGCGGCTCTTGCACCCGCGGTCAATGCTAGAGCTTGCTATGCGTGTGGTGATCCCAACCACTTCGCTAACATGTGCCCGAACCGAGTGGGCAAGCAAGAGGCACAACAGCAGCAGCCCCAGCAGCAGCCTCAGCAACATCAGCAACAACAACCAGCCCGCGGACGTGCATTCAACATTAACGCCCGTCAAGCTCAGGCCGACAACAATGTGGTCAATGGTACGTTCCTTGTGAATGGTGTTAGTACACTATGTCTATTGACTTCGTCTTGTATCGAGTCATGTATAGGATAGGATAAACCAGTGCTCGGGTTGCTAGAAACTGAGTTTAGAGTGTTTAATGGTAATTTCGTTTGAAACCGCCAAGGACCATTTCAAACGGAATCACAACACTATATATAGAGGAGCCTGGTGTGTCATTTGAAACGGAATTACTTTGTCTGATTTGGTAACGAAGTGCTGCCGAATTGTCTCCAAGTGCTGTAAGACTATTATATCAATAAAAGAGACATTTAATTTGAATTGAGTGTTCGTTTCATTGATTCCGCCTTTGATTCGGATCCAAAACTCTTCTAAACGACTCATTCAGGTCGCACAACGATCCTACAAGTGGTATCAGAGCTCAGGAGGAAGAGTTTAGCTTGATTTCATCAGTTTTCTGACTTCTACACCTTCTTTTTCAAAATTGACAAGATTTCACGGTCAAAATGGATTGAATTTCACACATTATATGCGAAACATAGTTTTAATAAACCCTTGAAAGAATCAGACCAAAATTCAGCTTAAAAGTGACAAAAATGGACCAAAATACTAATTCCGTTTGAACGAGCATTCTGATTTCGCTTGAAAAGTTGAGGCATTTTCACACGAAATTACTTATTTTGTTTGAGTTACATCTGATTCCGCATGAAAAGGGTAATTCCGTTTGAATGGTTCACACGAAATAAGCTATTCCGCTTCAAAGTGTAATTCCGTTTGAAAATGGCAGTTGATTTCGTTTGAAAGGTGTTATTTCGTTTGATCAAGTAATTCCGCACCAAAGTGATTTCATTTGAAATCTTATTCCGTTTGAAGATCACTATTCCGTTTGAAAGTGGACATTTCACGTCAAGATCATTTCATGTCAACCGAGTGTCAGTTTGTGTCAAGTTGTTTGATATTGTTTAAACTGATTGTGTTTGTTTGATTGTGTTTGTCTCCAGGTAATTCAAGAATTTCACATCATGGCTGAAGAGTTCTACAATACGTTCTACAACGCGTTTACATCCGAGTCTTCCGAAATCTCAACTGTCACACCAAAAACTAATACAAAAGCAATAAATGAGAACATTAAACATGATAACTTTTACGGCACACATTCAAAACCACCAACTCTGGAAAGCATTGAAGATTACACTTGGTGGAAAGATCGGTTCATCAACTGGGCAAAAGCTTATGCTCATGAAAGCTGGTTCTGTTTGGAATTTGGTTATAAAAGGCCGGCCAATGATAAAGGAGAAGAAACCCCGCTCAAAAATTTATCAGCAGATGACAAAAGAGAATTCTCGGCTGAACAGAGAATGATTGCTTTGATCCAGTCATCAATCAGAAATGACATGTTTGCATTATTACAACATGACGGGTCATCAAAATCTATCTGGGAAGCTTTAAGGGTAAAAGCTGAGGGGGGGGGGGTAAACAAATCAAGAAAAATAAAATTGCATTATTAAAGAAAGAATTTGATCTGTTTGATAGTTTAAAAGATGAATCAGTTAGACAAATGATAGAGAGATTTGGTCATTTAAAAATTGAACTTGATCGTTTTGGTATTGTTAAAACTAGAGAAGAAATAATTGATCAGATCATAGAAGCGTTACCACGAGCTGATCAGTGGCAAACGTTTGTATTCATAATGAAAAATGATGCTTTATATGATACAATTTCTCTTGATGTCTTGATAGAAAAGATAGAAAGTCATGAGCTTGAATTGCAAAAGCAGAACAAGATGAGCAGTTCTTCACATCAACATAATGTTGGTCTCTATTACAAAGGTAATTTACCTTCGATGAAAGTTGGAGAATCACCAAAGACAACATTCAGTGGTGAGAGGACAAAAGAACCTCAGAAAAGCTCATCAAGTTACGATCCGGGTTATCATTCATTTTCTTCAAAAGCTAGTCCTGAAGAATCAGAGGAGATACTATGCAACATTGCTCTCAAGTTGAAAATTTCTTCGGCAATGAGCATCAATGCAGCTAAACAGCAAATGAGCTTCCTTGCATCTGTTCTGGAATCGTATGAAGGTCTTGTAGCTGGCAAAATTGGAAACTCAGAGTTAACCAAAGAAGACTACGACCAGTTTGATCCGGAAGAGATGGAACTCATTGACATCCGCTGGTGCTTGGCAAGTTGCATCCGCAGAGCTCAGAGATACATGGAGATTACTGGGAAACAATCTTTAGGTGGTGCATCAACAAAACTTGGATTTGATAAGTCCAAAGTGACCTGCTTCAAATGTAAGCAAAAAGGTCATTTCAAGAGAGAATGCAACAATTATGCGGTTGGTGGAAATGAACATCCGTTCAATGATGATTATTACCGAAAGGCAATATACCACCGAAGCAAAGAAGAGCCGAAAATGATCGAAGATAAACCCAGAGAGAAATCTAGATCTTGTGTTGTATTCCATGATGATGAAGGATATGATTGGAGTCAGATTCTTCCAGAAGAAGATCGTGTTGATAATAGAAGTACAGCTCATGGCAGAAACCCATCAAAGAGCAATCATTATGTTTTCGTTGCTGAAATCAAAGAGAAAACCAGAGAAGAGATTCTGAGTGAGAAAACTTACAGAGAAAGAAACATTGCTTGGAACAGGATGGATTTAATGCAAGAGGAGTATGAAAGTGCAGTGATCAATAAGAGATGGGATAAGAAGCGAGAATGTTATTTCAACAAACAAGGTGAACCTGTTGTTCCCAAAAAGGACATAGTTTTTGATGATGTTCTTCTCATAATTCCTCGATCAGTCAAATATTACACAAATGTTGAAAAAGATAAAACATATGCAAAAAGGCTTGAAAAGGACATAAGACATGTCATGATATCGAGTTTGAGGAAGAGAGATGAAGAAAGAATGAAGAAGGATGTAGATGAGATAGTGAACGATTTGAAGAAGGTTGCTGAAGATGTGAAAGTCGAAGCTGTGAAAGTTGAAAATGTGAAGATTGCTGAGGAAGAGAAGGTAGAAGAAGAAATTGTTGGAAAAGAGACTGTTACTGTAGAACAGCAAGTTGAAGAAGCTGAGAAGAAAGTTGAAAGTTCAGCTAATAGTGTTGGTGATACTGGTACTGGTGAAGAAAAGAAGAGTGAAGCTGAGTTGAAGCAAACAGAAGAAAACACCGAAGTGCCAATCACTGAGGTAAATTCTGATTCTGAAACTCAAATTAAAATCGTTGAACAGTGCAAGAAATGCATGGAAACGTGCAGTGCTTGTACTGAAAAAGACGAAAAGTTCAGAACAAGAGATCTTGAATTTACCAAAATAGAAGAAGTTTTCAAAAATAAATACAAAGAAATGTTAGAAAACGAAAAAGTTTTGAAAGATAATGATGAAAAACGATGAAAAACTTTCAGAAAAATGTAAAAAGTTAGAAAAAGAAAATGAAGTTTTGAAAGAAAATGTTTTGAAAAAGACAGAAGAATGTGATCAAAAAGAAAATGTTTGTCAAGAAATGAAAAAGGAATATGATTCAATAAAATTGGCATATCACATTACAAAAGAGTCATATGAAAAAGTGAAAAGTGAAATGAAGTTTGCTCAATCAAGATTGAATTACTGTTGTGAAACAACTAATGAGCTTAAGCGACAGTATGAAATAAAGCAACATGTTGTAAATTCCTACATTGAGGATGTTGCTAAGCTAAAGCATCAGATTGCTGATTTAGAACAGGATAACAACAACTTAAAAAGTTATCACGTGTCGTCATATGTGCTTGAAAGAATTTTCAACTTAAAACCGGATGGAAAAGATTCTGAGCAAAACAAGAAAGGTATTGGCTCAGAGTTTTATCAAGTTCCACCACCGGAAAAGTTTGCATTTTATGATGATGAAAAGGTCGAAAAAGCTTTCAACATGGTAGATCAATTGCCAGATAACATTGACGTAACCTATTCCAAATCTGATGATTCTAGTGATTCAGAGGTGGTAGGTAAGGTCGTTGAAAGTGTGTTGAAAGAAGAGTCGATTGAAACAGGTAAATCTGAATCACAGGATGAAAATGAAGGTAATTTTCATGATGGATATCTGAAAAACACAAAGTCTAAGAAAAATCTGGATGATGATTCAAAAGGATTGGTTTATTCCATGATTGGATTGGACAAATTATTCTTAGATGTTGTATTCCCAATTCGGAATGTGATGTCAGAAAAGATTGATAAAGTTTTCAAAATGGTCGAGATTGAAAAGTCTGAGATTCCAAAGTTTGCTGGAAAAGGTCACAAAACTTTTTATAACAAACCTGGTTACAAGAAGAAAAACATGAAGGCTGGGTTGGGTTATAAGAAGAAACAAAATCGAAATAAAAATGAAACTCCGAATTTTCAGGCAAAGATGAATTTTGTTCATGGAACAAGTTCTGAAGAAGAGAAAGAACTCTAATTTAGACGACAGTCTAATGAAGAGTTCTATGCTCAAAAGAAAAAGCAACAACCACAGGTCAAAGATGTTTCTAAAAGAACATGTTTTAAGTGTGATCAAATTGGACATCTCGCACGTAAGTGTCAGAATCTGAAACCTGTTGATGTTGACAAAAAGAAGTCTGATAATGTTGAGAAACAGAAATCTGAGGATGTGAAACAAAGGTCAACCAAATTTGATTCAAAACTGTAACACCTCGGAAATTCACGTCCTGTAATATGTTGACACGTGTCATAAAGTTTAAACGTGTGAAAGAAATATTATGGAAGGACTAAAGTTGACAAACATGAAAAGTATGTGAATATACGTATTCTAAGTGTCAACTGTGAATAAATATAATGTATATTAACCCTACACGATGCTCATACCTTCAAACGAATAAATCATGGATCATACGAAGCTAAAAGTGAGTGATTTCAAACTACAGGGACCAAATGTGTCAACATGTTTAATTTATACCTCTGAGTGACCTTTTGACAAACCCGAAGCTTTGTAAATATTAATTATGCTCATGAGAATACACCATAAAAATTTCATAAAGTTTGGTTAACGTATGAGAGAGTTATGATCAAATTCGTGTGCGAAGTGTTAAAGCGTAAACGTTGGAAGTTAGGACTTTTCGGGTGAAAATAAAGTTACCCGGGGACTTGGAAAAGTGGGTATATGTTTTAAGGCCTTAGTAGATCAATTATAAGGATTTACCATGCAAGAAATCAGTGCCTATTCGAGTTTTGAAGAGCCAAGGACTGAATCGCAAATGAAAAACAAGTTGCTGGTCTGCCTGTCGTCGCGCCACGCGAGGGGTCCCTCGCGTCACGCGAGGGATGCCCAGAACCGCAAAACGGGGCTGTTGTCTCCTAAAGCCTATATGCACGACCTTTACCCGTTTTTCCACTTCTCCTGGCCCCTAAAACACCTCCTAAGCCTCTAGGACACCTGTTGATCGAATGTGGGCACTACTAGACCTTGTTGTCAAGGATTTATGGTGAGTGGAACCACTATATAAGGCCTTCAAGTGCAACATTCATTCACACACCATCTCCTGCATTTATGGATCATTTCTGGAGCTATCAAGCAGCCTCAAGTGATCAATCTCGTGCATAGGACTCTTGTAAGTCTGCTAGTTCTTGTTTAGTTGAGTTTAGCTTGTTTAATTAGCTAAAAGTCAAACCGTCGTAATTACGGTTTGACTTCGAGATTAGTCAATAATGCCTCAGTCATATCTCGAATTAAAAGTAGTTATGAGTTGGTATTTATGTGGGTAATAAAACCTCAAAAGGGTTTTCCCTGATCACCACTCTAACCAGGTCTAATGTCGGGTCAAACTTTTAATTAAAAAGTCAACATAATACTTAAAATGTCATTTATGCATAATTAGCTATCTAGAACATATATGACCTGTTTAATCATTGTTATAACTTAGTAATTAGTGTAAGAACATGTCCAAACATGTTCAACCCGACTATTTCCTGTTTAGACCCGGTTCGGAACCGAAAGTCACATAGTTTGACTTTCACTTTGACTTTCAGTTCTGACCCGTTTAGGCATATTTTAGAAATGCCTCAGAGCTTTAATTGGACTAGGTTACATGTTAGAACAACCCTCTGTGATTATACACCTCAGTTCATTAGTTATCCAATTAATATGCATGTTTCCGTTAATTGCTCATATGTTGACCGTTATGCCCTTATTACCTTAAAACGTGATTTATGAAAATGTAAAAGTGTAGAAACCTTAGTTACTGATATATAGACTTGTATGCAAAGTTTGACATCAGTTTTACTTGTAGATTAAGAGTTATGCTCATTATCGCAAAACTAATGCTTTATGTTAATAAAATGGCGTAATTAGCGTATAGCCTAGTTAAACATACTTTTTGATATCAAATATTTTACCCTCTGATGTAATATATTATTTTGGGATTTTTAAAGATTTTTAATTAATTTTAGGCTGAGCATAACTCATAGTCGTAGGCTTAATTCGGTAATTGTCGGTTTTGCCCTTACGGGCCATAAAATGAGTTTTACATATCTAAACGACCCCAAACCTTTTGCCACTGATTAGTTATGATAAATAAATTATTTTAAGCCTTCTGGAAATATAAAAATATCAGATTTAAGTATCGAACCCGGTAATGGCCTTTAATCGCCTTATTTAGCGTCTTTAGCGCATAGTGTGTTTTAAAATCATATTGGACATACCCGGGTTGATACCTACTGATATAAGAGGCAAATTATAATATTTTAACAGTAAGCAAAGGTTGATAAACTCAGACTTCAGTTTTGAGCTTTTCGGCTTATGTGAAATTACCAAAATACCCCTACGGGGCCTAGTTTGGTTAAAAATGATAAGTTTCACATACATGCTTTAACCTACTGATGTAACTTAGTAAATTGAGTATAGTTGCTGATTACATCAGACCTGTAACTCAGGTTGTCACTTAAACTCTTTTATAAACTTTTAAATGACCAAACTACCCCTACGGGGCCTAGTTTGTGTTTAAACACGTTTCGGGCATAACGAAAGACACCTTACTGATGTCACAACATATTTGAGATATAATTAACTTAGGAAACCTGTATATAGCTCTCATGACTACCCGTCACGCTTATTACGCGTACGGTTCGGTTTATGTAACAAGTTTACATAAATTAGCCGAAACGGGTCAAACCTTAACGGTTTTATCTCAAAATCCAGAATGTGAATAATAAACCCATATTAAACAAGTCTTCAAACTTGTCGGGTCTGAATCACATTCTATCCGGTCTTCGCTTAATCGTGCGTACGAACCGTATCTTGAAACTAGCCGGTCTAAGCTTAAGCTTAACAAAAGACCCGTTAGCATTCTAATAGGTTATTATAAACCTTCGTTCCAGATTAGGAGAACCAGTAAAATCTACGTGCATTTCTCTTGTTGTGATTAATACTTACTCAGGTAAATACTTTTAACTTATTTTCCCTATACGGGCTTGGGTTACGGTACATAGCGTACCGCTTGATCGGGCATCAAATCTCCACGCTTAGTGGGTAGTTGAATAATTTGATCGGCTCGTTTAAACAGTCTTGTTTACTTTACAGCCTTTGGGGGGTTAATGACCATGTCCCGGATATCCTTGGCATTATCTTACGAGATAGCCACGACCTGAGCACGGGGTGTAGGCGTACACCGTCCGTGTATAACTCATTGATGTGGTGTGTCTATTGATCTTTAACCCGGACTAGATCCGGGCTACTGAACGCATAAGTAACATGTAATTCGTTCACAAGATTATAATATTAAATAATTCTCCCAAGTTATAAAAATGTTTATGCCATGTGCATCCAAACAAATTTTCAATCATTTTACAAAATGAGTCAGTTGAATGTATTTACCAGTGTAAACTGACGTATTTTCCCAAAAAGACTGAATGCAGGTACTAAGCGAAATTGGCTGGGATTGTCTCCTAAGCATCAATAAAAAGTCTCGCAAGCTTAGGATGGCAGAAGTCTGTTGAACCATTAAATGTTATTTTGTTTCGATCCTACTGTGGATAAACACCGGATATTGTGACTTTGATTACAATAAGTAAATTCGGTTGTATTATATTTTTAATTTGCTTCCGCTGTGCATTATTATATTGTGTTGTTTGACTATTACGTTGCCAACCACGTCACGATACTCCCCCACCGGGCCCACCGGTGACACGTGGAAATCGGGGTGTGACAGGTTGGTATCAGAGCCAACTCTGAGTGAATTAAACACTAGCCTTTTGTGTTTAATCTCAGTTACACAATTGCACATGTCTAAACCTTCGAGTCTAGACTTATAACATAGGACAAATTCCACCCTTATTCGGTTTTTGTTTTGTCCTTTAAATTTTATATTTTGTTATTGTTATCTCATGCTTTATTGACAGGACTCTTTACAAAAATGCCTCCGAGATTCTTCAGAACACGAGGACGAGGCAAGGGGCCAGTCACCGCCCCCAATGACCATGAAGCTGGACCGTCAAATGTACGTGCCCAACCTGCTACGGAGAGCGAAAATCCACGACGGAACAGGAGAAACCTGTTCGAACCAGCGAGACGATCTGTTTCGCACAGCTCGACACCTCCGGTCCACAACTCATACGGACCACATTCGGAAGACGAGCCCAACAACCCTCTGCCTTCATACATACCGCTGCAGAGGTCTTTGTCCCATCATTCGTATGGTGACCCTACACCTGCTTTCCGGGGACAGTTTAACCCGGTAGGATTCATACCAGAACCCGTGGGTTTCAACCCACTAGGGCCAGACGATAACTTCTCTGGTGATAATGCGGAGGACATGGACGAGGATACGGACCCCGTCATGCCTGCAAGTGGCACCGCAAACCATCAGATCGAGATCTCCGACGGATCGTCCTTCCACGGATCACCCTACGGTGGTCCAGACAGTTTCCAGGCCATGTTTACTCAGCACGAGTGGTACTACACACCATCTCACCACTCGTCGTCCCATGGACAGCAACAACAGTAGCAGGAGCCACAGCCGCATCATCAAGATTCATCGGAGGATTAACGTGATTGTCGTGGTCACGCAAATTTAATCCAAATACAACTAAATAGTTAGCGGTAAGTGGGTATCGAACACAGGGAGTTTGTGGAATGTGTGTTATTTGAAGATTTGTCTAATTTAACTAAATTAATCTAATTGCAAGAGAAATAAAATTCAAGAGTTTATGTGAGTGAATTGGTTTTAGACTAAATTAAACTAAGTAAATTGCAAGAGAAAAGTTTGGTTGTAAGCAAATTAGAGACAAATGACCATCCTAGATTTCCGGTTTGTTTCGACATTCATATTATCATTCCACTAGAAAGAACTACATAGACATAGCTCATGCATGATTACTTGCAGTGATGAAGGGGAACTAAGTACTCAGATTCCTAGAACGTGAGGTTGTTACCCGATGATCAATCAACCCTTACCCAATCCTAATTCTACCCATGATATCTCGATTGCCAACGGCACCAAGAACGTATGGTTTCAAACTAGATTAACATAAGAATTAACAAGTTACTAACAAACAATCACACACCATAACAAACCAACCATAAAGATAAGGATTGCTATTCTAGAAATTAGGAAATCAAATACAAAATGTCTCAAGCAAACCTTCAATCTAGGACGATCATAAAGTGTTTAGCCACACATGGCTCGAATCAACATCATAACAAATATATTATTGTTCATACGGATCAAATACAATAAAGCTAATGATTAACTATTGTTCTTTACACCAAAAAGTCTCCAAGAAGCTCCAAAATTCGTGTCCCCATGTTATGTAACCGAAAACCCATGATAGGAGAGCATAAAACATCATCAAGAGCCCCATTAATGCATGAGTTACAATTTTAGAACAGTCGGCGTCGTAAGCTACGGTCCTGGCCGTAGCTTACGGCAGGCTTCAACATGAAAACTTGTTTTCAGCATAACTTTTTCGTTTCAACTCCGTTTTCTTCACCGTTTTCGCCTACGTTCTCGTAATTTCATCCTCTATCATGCTATCCTCTTAATTCTTCAATTCCAAAAATTGATTTTTTATTGATGCTCCAAATTCTTTCCCTTTTATGCTCCATTTGCACCTGCACGTCCAAACAACTAGTAGTTACCAAGTTCAAACAATTAAACGTGTAAAGCATGGGATTTTAATCTTTTTAAGGCACTTAAGGGTTGTCCTACGGACCACCCATCACATCCCCACATTTACTCGTTGCTTGTCCCAAGCAACCTATTCAAAAACCATTTCAAAACCACAAGCGATCAACATGCAAATCAAGCTAAAATGTATCGTCCTTTTACTAACTTTTTATCACACCACAAGACACACCCCTCACAAAAACTCTCGGTGACAAGAAATATTAGCACATTATGCTAAAACACTCAATGCACGTGTGTGTGTGTGCGGCAATAAGCTTGTATAAAAATCAAGTCTCCTCCTATTGAGTATTTAGCATGCTTATGAATCAAAAGGACTTACGGGTTGTAACGGGGCTAGGTGCAAAGGTCGGAAAATGGTGGAATATATATGCGAGAGCTAATTGATTTGACCCGGTTTTTATTTCTACCACTAAACAAAGCAACCATCAAATATATACACAACTTCTTCAACATTCTCAACTACTATTGCAACTAAATACTTTTTTTTTCATATTTTTCTCTTTCTTTTTTCATCATTTTTTTTTATTTTTTTTTTCATAACACATCAAACTCAACAATATATACAAGAACATCAATACTACATACTAAATCTCCTAAACCGGGTCATCTCAATAGGCAAAATTTTGTAGGAAGTAGGTTTGGGTCACAACCGAATGGTATAAGGCTCAAACATGGCTTTCTAAAGACCAAACCCCCACCCCTCACAATACCAAGCTCATATATGTAAAGTATGAGGTCCAACCCACCAATCCCACACTCTCACACGTCTAGACGAGGTTACCTAAAAGTCCCCTATCATTTTCAAAAGCATGCTAACTCTAGGATTTAACAAGAATTCGTACACAAGTTCTATTAACACAATAAACACACCGCCACTCAAAACAAAGAAAATCATTAATAATCATATGTGGCTCAAACTCTCACCAATAAAGGACTAGAAATGGGTGTCGGTGTGTCAAGTGGAACAATATCAAGTTTTCAAATTTTGACAATTTTCGCTTGGCTTCACAAAAATTTTTAAAATTCTCAAAAAAATTCCCCTCACCCCCACACTTGGGATACATTGTCCCAATGTATGGTTTTGAGGGAAAGATCGCTTCTAACCAAAAACATTAGCTTTCGCTAATACTCTCAAATCCCAATTTTTTTTTTAACAACTAATACCAATATTTTAATACTAAAGAACATAACAAGACTAAGGAAAGAGTACATTGACCTGGTGAAGTTTGACACAACAGATGTTGTAGATAATCCGACTTCCTATCATCACCTTCACACAACTCTCCGCACATCTTCCCCACACTTATCTAAAAACACCTTGGGTTGCCTCCCAAGCAGCGCTAAAGTTTAGGTCTTCAGCCCGACCGTACCTGATATGTCTCAAGGTGGTCTCAATGCACATTTACCTTTTTCGTTGCTGATGTAAGCACGGTGTTTGATTCTTCTATTGTGTGTGTGCTTTGTCACGTCCCATCTTTCTTTGCAAAATTCTTTAAATCCACATTTTCCTACCGAATTTCCAACAAATGCTCGGTAGTTTACTCTCCACTTCACTACTTCATTTTCTGTGCCCAACAAATCCAAACTCTCCCATAAACATAACTTATGAATGAAATCTCCCACATCATGAAGTGCCACCTTCCTAGTTTCTAAACATGCATCCTTAACACTCTTGGTTTCCATAACCACCACAGCCGGAGAGTTGTAATCAACTTTGATTGGTTCATCAAGTAAAAGGCCCTCAACTTTGCTCTCCATAGGTGGTTCCTCCACAATAATTTCAATTGTATATTCCTCATTTGGCCCTAATAATTCAGTTTCAAGTTCGGGAGGACTCACAACCTTTTCTTCTACATCACCCATAGGTGTCATTTGTTCAATCTGCACATATATCCAGTGTTGTTTTGCTTGTAGTTTTTCCAATATCGACGTCCCTGGCCTCATCTCTTTCACCTCTTTTGGTAACAAATCATATTTCCATTCCAAAAGTTCTACTCGTTCTTCCATTGACAAATGAGGTTTTGTTAATTCTTTTTCAACATGAACCATGTGTCTCTTTCTCATCATCTCGTCAAGACTTTCAGATTTATGTGACTCATTGTGCAAAGTAGGTTGTTGAGTTACACATTCATAACCATACTGATCAAATGTATACTGAGCATGATAATAATCTTGATCGTACATCGGAGGGCCTTCATATGAAAGTTGGGAATATTCATCATAATAATCACCGTAATCGTACTCCTCTTGGTAACTCATTTCCGGATCAAATGCCAAAGGTGATAGCTTGTGAGAGCTTCTAGTACACATGCACCTGTCAATACCTACACACTAACACACCCAGCATAAACCAGAAAAATAACAAACTAAAAAGGATCAAAAATAACACACGTTGCGCACTACTCCCCGGCAACGGCGCCAAAATTTAACGTGATTGTCGTGGTCACGCAAATTTAATCCAAATACAACTAAATAGTTAGCGGTAAGTGGGTATCGAACACAGGGAGTTTGTGGAATGTGTGTTATTTGAAGATTTGTCTAATTTAACTAAATTAATCTAATTGCAAGAGAAATAAAATTCAAGAGTTTATGTGAGTGAATTGGTTTTAGACTAAATTAAACTAAGTAAATTGCAAGAGAAAAGTTTGGTTGTAAGCAAATTAGAGACAAATGACCATCCTAGATTTCCGGTTTGTTTCGACATTCATATTATCATTCCACTAGAAAGAACTACATAGACATAGCTCATGCATGATTACTTGCAGTGATGAAAGGGAACTAAGTACTCAGATTCCTAGAACGTGAGGTTGTTACCCGATGATCAATCAACCCTTACCCAATCCTAATTCTACCCATGATATCTCGATTGCCAACGGCACCAAGAACGTATGGTTTCAAACTAGATTAACATAAGCATTAACAAGTTACTAACAAACAATCACACACCATAACAAACCAACCATAAAGATAAGGATTGCTATTCTAGAAATTAGGAAATCAAATACAAAATGTCTCAAGCAAACCTTCAAACTAGGACGATCATAAAGTGTTTAGCCACACATGGCTCGAATCAACATCATAACAAAGATATTATTGTTCATACGGATCAAATACAATAAAGCTAATGATTAACTATTGTTCTTTACACCAAAAAGTCTCCAAGAAGCTCCAAAATTCGTGTCCCCATGTTATGTAACCGAAAACCCATGATAGGAGAGCATAAAACATCATCAAGAGCCCCATTAATGCATGAGTTACAATTTTAGAACAGTCGGCGCCGTAAGCTACGGTCCTGGCCGTAGCTTACGGCAGGCTTCAACATGAAAACTTGTTTTCAGCATAACTTTTTCGTTTCAACTCCGTTTTCTTCACCGTTTTCGGCTACGTTCTCGTAATTTCATCCTCTATCATGCTATTCTCTTAATTCTTCAATTCCAAAAATTGATTTTTTATTGATGCTCCAAATTCTTTCCCTTTTATGCTCCATTTGCACCTGCACGTCCAAACAACTAGTAGTTATCAAGTTCAAACAATTAAACGTGTAAAGCATGGGATTTTAATCTTTTTAAGGCACTTAAGGGTTGTCCTACGGACCACCCGTCAAGGATCACCGATTTGTGGCAGTTACGCCACCACCTCCACCGCCACCAGTTCAGCCGGCACCTCCTCAACCGCCGAGGCGTAGGAGAACTGGTGCCCGCATGTCTGTACGACCGGGGGGCTTTAATTTCAGTTCCCCACGTCAGTCAAGCGCCAGCCACTACCCACCGTACCAGGAGGACCCGCAAATGGGTGGACCCTCCAACCCTGCTGTACTACAGCCACCGCCGATGGGATTTGATAACCCAATCCCGGCATATACGGCTGGCATGGCTTACAACCCGTTTGAACCCCCAACGCATCATGACTATGGGTACGCGGAGGCTGATCCGTACATGGTAGCAGCGAACTATAGCACCCAAGGACCCTATGGGGATCCATGGGGGGTGAGTTACCCGACTCAGGGATACCAGATACCTCCTAGACCCATCATCCGGGCTCAATCGCAGCCACCTAGATTCTCACCACCTGAACATGAAGAACTCATTCAGAGGTTGAATCAAGTTGAACGGGTAGTTCACGAGGACCGCAGGGAGAGGCAGACATTCTTCCAAGGATTAGTAGGCTTGATCAAGGGGAAGAACAAGAAGGATCATTGAATCCTCCCATTTTCTGTTTTAGCCCTTGCGTGGGTGTATTTGATTGTTAAGCCCCTATGTGGGTATGTGTGTTGTATGTTTGTTTGAGCCCCTGCGTGGGCCTATCTTTCCATTTTCCGTTAACCCCTGCGAGGGTATGATGTTTAGTTGTTAAGGTCCCTGCGAGGACTAGTTGTTTGTTTCAGGCCCCTGCGTGGGCAAGTACTTGTTTAAAAACCCCTGCGTGGGTAGGTTGTTGTTTGGAAAAGACCCGTTTAGGGCAATATGTAACCTATGTATAATTAATGAAATGTTATTTTTATAAATTTCATGTTTGCCATTTGTGCATAAATAATTACAAATGAAATAAATAAATTAAAATCATTCCTTTTAAATTAATCTGCCTATGTAATTATTTAATTAAGGATCTTAAAGTGTGAAACCTAGCCTCGTGTCAAATATAAGACCGGGCCAAAATGGTAAGACCTGTTTAAAAAAAAGATTCAAATCCCTGTTAATATCTTAAAACATGTTAACACTCCTGGCAGAAGTGATTCGTTAAAAATCACATGTCTTTTTATATGTATAAGGATTCTTTAGAAGATTCCAACCCAATTATATGATCTCTGAATCATGGGTTAAGATCATCAATTAAGATGATCCTATGTTACCATACGTTGGTAATATAATGCCTACGGGCCTTGCTCATTTCTACATGAGCCAAAAGACAGTTGTAGCTTAGACTCACTGTCTGAAAAAGGTAATAAAATATATTTAAACCTTAAAAGCCTTGATTCTCCGAAATCATAGCTGATAATTTAAATTGTCCATGTGACTAAGCCTTATGTGCTAATATATATTGTTATTATTTATGTTTAGGATAAATTTTAATTGAAATCCTAAATTAAATACGATTAATAAGTTAACCAAATATGGTCTCTGTTTACCATGGTTGACGAGTTACCCTAAGGGGTAATTCCATAATAAACTCCCAAATAAAATATTGTTCTTGTTTTCTGCAACAGTTCAATTCAAATGGCTGACTCAAATGAGATAAATAGCCATCCGGTGGAGCCAAATGAGAACGCCCAGATTACGTTAACGGGTGCCGAATTAAAAGCGATCATAGACGGCGCTATTACGCAGGCTTTGGATAGGCAGTATGAGGAATACAGTGGTACTCGAAGTAAGACCCACTCTGCATCGCATTCAAAGCCCAAGACACATTCTGAGGCTCATAGCAAGCCTCCTCCCAAAAAGAAAGGACCCAAGAAAGATGGTGATGACCGTCAGTCCACCAACCATCGAAGTGTCCCATCTCAACAGATAGTGCTTCATCAAGAGTCCCGTAACAAGGGTTGCTCCTACAAGTACTTCGTGTCTTGCAAGCCCCGGGATTTTAATGGGGAGAAAGGAGCCGTCGATTGTATGACATGGCTTGACGAGATGGACACGGTGGTAGATATCAGCGGGTGCGCTGAAAGGGATGTAGTTAAGTTTGTGTCAAAGTCCTTCAAGGGTGAAGCGTTGGCTTGGTGGAGATCTCTGATGGAGGCCTCCGGAAAGATCCCGTTGTATAATATGTCGTGGGATCAATTCATTGCCCTAATCAAGGAAAATTTCTGCCCTCAACATGAGGTGGAAAAGATAGAATCTGACTTTCTATCGTTGGTGATGACGAACCTCGACTGCCAAGCTTATCTGACAAGCTTCAATACGCTTTCCCGGTTGGTTCCTTACTTGGTAACCCCGGAGCCAAAAAGAATCGCTCGCTTTATTGGTGGTTTGGCTCCGGAAATCAAGGCCAGTGTAAAAGCTTCTCGGCCAGTTACCTTCAGGTCTGTAACTGACCTTTCCTTATCCCTCACTCTAGATGCGGTCAGGCAGAGATCACTAAGGAATAAGGAGGCCGAGAAGAGGAAGCGTGAAGATGATGGTTCGCGAAAGTCGAACAAGAAGCACCGTGGGAGCGGTGATAACAAAAAGGGATTTGAGTCGAGGAAGGATGGGCATAAGTCTGATGAGAAGCCCAAGTGTAAAATTTGCAAGAAGCAGCACTATGGAAAGTGCAGACTGGAGTCGAGCTCTCAGACTCAGTCAAAACCCTTTGCTTGTGGTATTTGCAAGTCCACGGATCACAAAACCCTGGATTGCAAGAAGATAAAGGATGCAACGTGCTACCGTTGCAATGAAAAGGGGCACATCAAGACCAACTGCCCGAAATACAATAAGAAGCCTGAGGAGGCTAAGAAGACTAATGCCAGAGTCTTCAGAATGGACGCGAAAGAGGCTGTGCAAGACGATAATTTCATAACAGGTACTTTCCTTGTAAATGATGTCTTTGCAAGAGTACTTTTTGATTCAGGTGCAGATAAGTCTTTCGTAGATCATAAGTTTTGTAAATTGTTGAATTTACCTGTCAAAACCTTAAGCGTAAACTATGAGGTAGAGTTAGCAGATGGTACCATAGAAACCGTCTCTACAGTGTTAGATGGATGTGTTATATCCATTAAGAACCATTCTTTTCCTCTATCTCTACTTCCCTTTAAGTTGGCTGGTTTTGACATAGTTCTGGGTATGGACTGGTTATCTCATAACCAGGCCCACATAGTCTGTAACCAGAAACAGGTGGTAATAAAGACTCCGTCTGGGGAATCACTTACCATTTGGGGAGATACCCAGTATGGGCTGCCGGAGCAGGTGACTATGCTCAAGGCTTCCAAGTGTCTGAAAAAGGGGTGTGTCATTTACATGGCGCAAGTAATTATTGATGAGCCTAAACCGAAGATAGAAGACATCCCTGTCATTTCTGAATTCCCAGAAGTGTTTCCTGAAGATCTACCTGGTTTACCACCAGATAGACAAGTCGAATTCAGGATAGATATCATCCCCGGAGCGGCACCGGTTGCTAGAGCACCATACAGATTGGCACCCACGGAAATGAAGGAGTTACGGACGCAGCTAGATGAACTGCTGGCTAAAGGTTTCATTAGACCTAGTTCATCTCCTTGGGGAGCGGCAATCTTGTTTGTGAAGAAGAAGGATGGGTCGATGCGTCTGTGCATCGACTATCGCGAGCTTAATAAAGTCACGATCAAGAATAGGTATCCTCTGCCCAGAATTGACGATTTGTTCGATCAGCTACAAGGGGCAAGTTACTTCTCGAAGATTGATTTGAGGTCGGGCTACCATCAATTGAGGGTCAAAGACGAAGACGTGCACAAGACTGCATTTAGGACTCGTTACGGTCACTACGAGTTCCTAGTGATGCCTTTTGGGCTCACTAATGCACCAGCCGCGTTCATGGATCTCATGAATCGCGTCTGCAAGCCTTACCTGGATAAATTCGTTATCGTCTTCATCGATGACATCCTTACTTATTCGAAGAACCAAGCTGACCACGAGAAACACCTTCGATGTATTCTCAAACTCCTGCATCAGGAGAAGCTCTATGCCAAATTCTCCAAGTGTGAATTTTGGCTTCGAGAGGTCCAATTTCTTGGACATGTGGTCAGTGAGCGTGGTATCCAAGTGGATCCCGCTAAAGTTGAAGCTGTTATGAATTGGCAAGAGCCAAAGACGCCTACGGAGATTCGTAGCTTCCTGGGATTGGCAGGATATTACAGGCGTTTTATTGAAAACTTTTCAAGGGTTGCTGCACCCCTAACCTCCTTAACTAAGAAGAAGGTTAAGTTTGTTTGGGGCCCTAAGCAGCAAGAATCCTTTGATATTCTGAAGCAAAAGTTGAGCAACGCCCCAGTACTGACATTGCCAGATGGAATAGAAGAATTTGTGGTTTATTGTGATGCTTCGCACACTGGCATGGGGTGTGTGCTTATGCAGAAAGGCAAGGTGATTGCCTACGCTTCAAGACAACTGAAAGTGCATGAAAAGAATTACACCACCCATGACTTGGAGTTGGGTGCCGTTGTATTTGCACTGAAGCTTTGGAGGCACTATCTTTATGGTGTCAAATGTGTAATCTATTCTGATCACAAAAGCCTCCAACATTTGTTTAATCAGAAGGAGCTAAACATGAGGCAACGCCGCTGGATGGAGACTTTAAATGATTACGATTGTGAAATCAAATACCATCCCGGCAAGGCGAATGTAGTCGCCGATGCCTTGAGTCGGAAGGAAAGGGTTAAGCCCATCCGAATTAACGCCAAGCGTATGGAGATAAAGAATAATTTGATGGAAAGGTTGTTAGCTGCACAGAAGGAAGCTGTGTTGGAAGCTAACTATCCTAATGAAAAGTTAGGAGTAACTGAGGAACAGTTAACTCTTAGCAAGGACGGAATTTTACGGTTAAACGGACGAATATGGGTTCCAATTTATGGAGGACTTCGAGATGTCATCCTCCAGGAAGCCCATAGTTCCAAATACTCCGTTCATCCTGGAGCTGATAAGATGTACCAGGATTTGAAGGCAAATTATTGGTGGATAGGCTTGAAGAAGTCTGTAGCCGCCCAGGTAGCAAAATGCTTGACATGTGCGCAAGTCAAAGCCGAGCATCAGAAACCGTCAGGTTTGCTACAACAGCCTGAACTTCCTACGTGGAAGTGGGAAATGGTAACTATGGATTTTATTACCAAGTTACCTAAGACAAGGAAAGGCAATGATACGATATGGGTTATAGTCGACCGACTGACTAAGTCAGCTCATTTCTTACCCATCAAGGAGACTTATAGCTCCGATATGTTAGCCCAGTTATACGTTGATAAGATCGTAGCCTTACATGGCATACCTGTAGCTATTATCTCTGATAGAGATACTAGGTACACGTCACATTTCTGGAAGAGCTTCCAGCAATCTTTGGGCACACGTTTGAACTTTAGTACGACTTACCATCCTCAGACAGACGGTCAGAGTGAGCGTACTATTCAAACGTTGGAAGACATGCTGCGTGCATGTGCTATCGATTTGGGAGGTAGTTGGGATAAGAACCTACCATTAATCGAATTCTCCTACAACAATAGCTACCATACCAGCATTAAGGCTGCGCCTTTTGAGGCATTATACGGTAGAAAGTGTAGATCGTCAGTTTGTTGGGCGGAAGTTGGAGAAGTCCAGTTATCAGGACCAGAAATCGTATTCGAAATGACGGACAAGATTGTCCAGATTCGTGAAAATTTCAAAGCTGCCCGGGATAGGCAGAAGAGTTATGCTGATCCAATTCGCAAGGATTTTCACTTCGAAGTAGGTGACAAAGTCCTACTTAAAGTGTCACCCTGGAAAGGGGTGATGCGATTTGGTAAGAAAGGCAAGCTAAGCCCGAGATACATAGGACCTTTCGAGGTTATCGAACGTGTCGGGTCAGTTGCCTATAAGTTGAACTTACCAGAAGAGCTCAGTGGAATTCACAATGTGTTCCACATCTGCAATCTAAAGAAGTGTTTCACTGACGAATCACTGGTTATACCACATACAGATGTGCATATAGACGCGAGCTTAAAATTTGTTGAAAAACCTTTGTCGATTGAAGATCAACAGGTACGGAAGCTTCGAAGGAAGCATATACCTTTTGTAAAGGTCAAATGGGATGCCCGTATAGGTCCCGATTACACGTGGGAAGTTGAATCCACGATGAAAGAAAAGTACCCTTACTTATTTCAGTAAATATCGGGTCGAGATTTATTTTAAGGGGGTGAGGATGTAACACCTCGGAAATTCACGTCCTGTAATATGTTGACACGTGTCATAAAGTTTAGACGTGTGAAAGAAATATTATGGAAGGACTAAAGTTGACAAACATGAAAAGTATGTGAATATACGTATTCTAAGTGTCAACTGTGAATAAATATAATGTATATTAACCCTACACGATGCTCATACCTTCAAACGAATAAATCATGGATCATACGAAGCTAAAAGTGAGTGATTTCAAACTACAGGGACCAAATGTGTCAACATGTTTAATTTATACCTCTGAGTGACCTTTTGACAAACCCGAAGCTTTGTAAATATTAATTATGCTCATGAGAATACACCATAAAAATTTCATAAAGTTTGGTTAACGTATGAGAGAGTTATGATCAAATTTGTGTGCGAAGTGTTAAAGCATAAACGTTGGAAGTTAGGACTTTTCGGGTGAAAATAAAGTTACCCGGGGACTTGGCAAAGTGGGTATATGTTTTAAGGCCTTACTAGATCAATTATAAGGATTTACCATGCAAGAAATCAGTGCCTATTCGAGTTTTGAAGAGCCAAGGACTGAATCGCAAATGAAAAACAAGTTGCTGGTCTGCCTGTCGTCGCGCCACGCGAGGGGTCCCTCGCGTCACGCGAGGGATGCCCAGAACCGCAAAACGGGGTTGTTGTCTCCTAAAGCCTATATGCGCGACCTTTACCCGTTTTTCCACTTCTCCTGGCCCCTAAAACACCTCCTAAACCTCTAGGACACCTGTTGATCGAATGTGGGCACTACTAGACCTTGTTGTCAAGGATTTATGGTGAGTGGAACCACTATATAAGGCCTTCAAGTGCAACATTCATTCACACACCATCTCCTGCATTTGTGGATCATTTCTGGAGCTATCAAGCAGCCTCAAGTGATCAATCTCGTGCATAGGACTCTTGTAAGTCTGCTAGTTCTTGTTTAGTTGAGTTTAGCTTGTTTAATTAGCTAAAAGTCAAACCGTCGTAATTACGGTTTGACTTCGAGATTAGTCAATAATGCCTCAGTCATATCTCGAATTAAAACTAGTTATGAGTTGGTATTTATGTGGGTAATAAAACCTCAAAAGGGTTTTCCCTGATCACCACTCTAACCAGGTCTAATGTCGGGTCAAACTTTTAATTAAAAAGTCAACATAATACTTAAAATGTCATTTATGCATAATTAGTTATCCAATTAATATGCATGTTTCCGTTAATTGCTCATATGTTGACCGTTATGCCCTTATTACCTTAAAACGTGATTTATGAAAATGTAAAAGTGTAGAAACCTTAGTTACTGATATATAGACTTGTATGCAAAGTTTGACATCAGTTTGACTTGTAGATTAAGAGTTATGCTCATTATCGCAAAACTAATGCTTTATGTTAATAAAATGGCGTAATTAGCGTATAGCCTAGTTAAACATACTTTTTGATATCAAATCTTTTACCCTCTGATGTAATATATTATTTTGGGATTTTTAAAGATTTTTAATTAATTTTAGGCAGAGCATAACTCATAGTCGCAGGCTTAATTCGGTAATTGTCGGTTTTGCCCTTACGGGCCATAAAATGAGTTTTACATATCTAAACGACCCCAAACCTTTTGCCACTGATTAGTTATGATAAATAAATTATTTTAAGCCTTCTGGAAATATAAAAATATCAGATTTAAGTATCGAACCCGGTAATGGCCTTTAATCGCCTTATTTAGCGTCTTTAGCGCATAGTATGTTTTAAAATCATATTGGACATACCCGGGTTGATACCTACTGATATAAGAGGCAAATTATAATATTTTAATAGTAAGCAAAGGTTGATAAACTCAGACTTCAGTTTTGAGCTTTTCGGCTTATGTGAAATTACCAAAATACCCCTACGGGGCCTAGTTTGGTTAAAAATGATAAGTTTCACATACATGCTTTAACCTACTGATGTAACTTAGAAAATTGAGTGTAGTTGCTGATTACATCAGACCTGTAACTCAGGTTGTCACTTAAACTCTTTTATAAACTTTTAAATGACCAAACTACCCCTACGGGGCCTAGTTTGTGTTTAAACACGTTTCGGGCATAACGAAAGACACCTTACTGATGTCACAACATATTTGAGATATAATTAACTTAGGAAACCTGTATATAGCTCTCATGATTACCCGTCACGCTTATTACGCGTACGGTTCGGTTTATGTAACAAGTTTACATAAATTAGCCGAAACGGGTCAAACCTTAACGGTTTTATCTCAAAATCCAGAATGTGAATAATAAACCCATATTAAACAAGTCTTCAAACTTGTCGGGTCTGAATCACATTCTATCCGGTCTTCGCTTAATCGTGCGTACGAACCGTATCTTGAAACTAGCTGGTCTAAGCTTAAGCTTAACAAAAGACCCGTTAGCATTCTAATAGGTTATTATAAACCTTCGTTCCAGATTAGGAGAACCAGTAAAAGCTACGTGCATTTCTCTTGTTGTGATTAATACTTACTCAGGTAAATACTTTTAACTTATTTTCCCTATACGGGCTTGGGTTACGGTACATAGCGTACCGCTTGATCGGGCATCAAATCTCCACGCTTAGTGGGTAGTTGAATAATTTGATCGGCTCGTTTAAACAGTCTTGTTTACTTTACAACCTTTGGGGGGTTAATGACCATGTCCCGGATATCCTTGGCATTATCTTACGAGATAGCCACGACCTGAGCACGGGGTGTAGGCGTACATCGTCCGTGTATAACTCATTGATGTGGTGTGTCTATTGATCTTTAACCCGGACTAGATCCGGGCTACTGAACGCATAAGTAACATGTAATTCGTTCACAAGATTATAATATTAAATAATTCTCCCAAGTTATAAAAATGTTTATGCCATGTGCATCCAAACAAATTTTCAATCATTTTACAAAATGAGTCAGTTGAATGTATTTACCAGTGTAAACTCGGTTGTATTATATTTTTTACAATAAATAATTTGCTTCCGGATATTGTGGATAAACACCGGATATTGTGACTTTGATTACAATAAATAAATTCGGTTGTATTATTTTTTTAATTTGCTTCCGCTGTGCATTATTATATTGTGTTGTTTGACTATTACGTTGCCAACCACGTCACGATACTCCCCCACCGGGCCCACCGGTGACATGTGGAAATCGGGGTGTGACAAAAACAAACTTGGAGATACAACACAAACAATTTTGTTTCGAACCAAATTTGGAAATCAAACCCGAATAGGTTTAAATCAAGACAGACCTGGAATTCTCACACACCCAGATTTAGAACAACACAAAGTTGGAAAACAACTGTTGATACAACAAAACCAAATGAGTTTTGGAAACCAAAAGTTGTTCAGAATCAAAATGTTCAAAAAGATCTACATTTTTACAAAAGAGGTACTCCAAAAGGTCAAACATGGTCTGTTAAGAAACAAATGACTTTGGTAAAAGATGAAAAAGTTGAAGTCAAAGTTGAAAAAAAGTCTTTGATGACAAAGATTTTCCGAAGTTGAATGATACATATTGTGTTGAAATGCCTAAGGTCTAGCAGACCTGGGCTAAATTGTTCAAGTGATTAAATCTTTTGAATGTGCAGGTGCTTCTGAAGTCAAATGAATGTCAACCAAAGGAGAATCGAAGCAGCCTGGCACGCAAGGAGAAGGCTGTTGGTCCCTGTGTTGGTTAAAACAGGAAGTTTATTTGATTTCTGTACATAAATAAACAATGTTTCAAAAATCCTAAAAATTGAAAAATTTAAAAAAACCAAAAATATGTTTTCAGTTTGTCAAATATTCAAAAATTTCAAAAATATGTTGCTTGAATACGCCGAAACCCTCACGGCTGAACAAACATGATTAATTTCACAAGATTGAAAAACGGTTTTCAAACTGTAAAGATCAATGTGTTGTAAATCATGGGGGTAATTAGATTTTCTGCAAAACAGAGCACTTTAAGCAGAAAATGGATGGCGAGACGAAGCTATCAGTATCGGGTTGTCAAATTTTTTTAATGGTTTTGCATTTTAGGGGGAGTATTGTTGTTAGAAAATACAAAAACATTAGAAAATTTGAAAAAGTAAAAAACATGATAAAATTCAAAAATGAGTTTTTGTGTAAAAAGAGGAAATGATAGTACATCAGTAGACAGTTACAGTATGCTAAAGAAATGTAATGTTTATATAGCGTTATACAGTCTCACTAATGATATGCCGATAGGTTTTTATACATTTAGTAAACTTGTCGGGATATAAACTTAAATTCAAACTTTCTTGTTTCGTGGGGAACAGTACTTGGATATATAGGTAACCCCTGAAATCTTGTTTGAAGGACCCCTTTTTCTGAGATACTAGGTCTTTATACTTAGTGATATCTAGGGTATTATCCTGGGACTTCTGATTTTGCGGAAGCAATGGCCTAGTCCCCATATAATACTTTCTGCATGCTTGAAATATAGCAAAAGCCCTCAGTACAAAAATGATGAAACATTGAAAAATGCTAATCATGTGCTGTTGAAGAAAATATTCTCTAAAGGGAACACACCTAAAGTCGAAGCCGTCATCTCTCTGCTAAACGGAAGTTCTGACCTGAGCTCTCACGGCCCTCACAATTTAACCCCTTACAGATATCATCTAGGTATACTCACCTGTAAGACTGAATATTGGGATCTGGATACGGGAGTATATTCAAGAGGTGGGACACATGAATAAGTTTAAGTTCTTAATACACCTAAGTCGTATCCTGAATCAGTTGAACTTTGTGTGAAAATTTAAGTGGATCAATATATCGACAATCTAAGTGAATTGTTTAATTCTTAATGTGTAACTAAGCTCAACGGTACTTGTGACTTGTCAAAAACTGATATGATCCTCTGACGCAAACTCAAACAAAAATATTACTTGTAAATTTGTTTGTAAATATTTCTTTACTGCTTTATGTTTTCAGAAAAATACAAAAAGATTTTGAATTCTGCTTTATTTTCGACAACCAATGTCTGAGTGCTGAGTTTCAAAATCTAAGTATGTTGATTGTGTTTCTGAAAATAAAACAAGTTCATTAATTTGAAACTTGAAGTTTTTTAATCAAAAATCAAAAACAGTTTGTGATATCTCCAAGGTCATTAATTTGAACTTGGATGATTAACTGTGAGGGATTTGGATGCTTATATTGTTAAAATCTTTGAAATAGAGTTAGTTTCTGATCCTGAAATTTGTTAAAAGTGTTAGTTTAGAAAGTTTGAAAGAGCCAGATTTTCAATCCTGGAAGTTTACAATGTTGTTACTTATAAATTTTTGAGTGTTGCAGAAGTGATACCAGACTACGATCCCGATAGTTGAGTCTAAGGGGGAGTCTGAAGACGAGCTCAAAGCAAGGGGGAGCTTGTAACCAGAAAGCAAGGTGTCGATCCCTAAAGCACGGAAGCTTGACAAAAGGGGGAGCCTGAGAAAAGTGTTTCTAAAGGATGTTAATGTTAAAGCCAGAGTCAGATCCTGGTATAACATTCAAAGATAGAAGCTGATCAATGAAGAAGGTGTTAGACAATTTGGAAAGAGTGTAAAGACTGATCAAGACTGAAGATGTGTCATGATAAAGACTCGACATTGAAGACTTCCTCAATATCCAAGGGGGAGTCTGTTAGTGCACTATGTCTATTGACTTCGTCTTGTATCGAGTCATGTATAGGATAGGATAAACCAGTGCTCGGGTTGCTAGAAACTGAGTTTAGAGTGTTTAATGGTAATTTCGTTTGAAACAGCCAAGGACCATTTCAAACGAAATTAACTTTGTTAATTCCGCTTGAAAGTGTCCTTGACCATTTCAAACGGAATCACAACACTATATATAGAGGAGCCTGGTGTGTCATTTGAAACGGAATTACTTTGTCTGATTTGGTAACAAAGTGCTGCCGAATTGTCTCCAGGTGCTGTAAAACTATTATATCAATACAAGAGACATTTAATTTGAATCGAGTGTCCGTTTCATTGATTCCGCCTTTGATTCGGATCCAAAACTCTTCTGAACGACTCATTCAGGTCGCACAACGATCCTACAAATGGTATATATGCTACGTGTTTATTTGATACTGGAGCAGATAACTGTTTTGAATCATTCGAATTCGAAAAGCTCCTCAATCGTAAGCGCGCTCATCTCCCCACGACGTTCGACGTTGAAGTTGCCACCGGAAGAACCATTGCCGTTAATTCTGTCCTACGTGATTGTACGCTCAAACTCAACAATCACGTCTTCCCTATCGACCTTATCCCGATGCAACTCGGTAGTTTTGACATCATAATAGGCATGGATTTTCTTCGCGAGAATCATGCTGAAGTTGTTTGTTTCGAAAAGATGATTCGCTTCTCGCTCACTAATGGAGATCAATTGTGTGTTTACGTTGAACTCGTGTCGAAGAAACTCCAACTCATGTCATGTGTCCAGGCTAGCAAGTATCTCCGCAAGGAATACCAAGCTTTCTTGGCACACATAGTAGTAGCGGAGAAAAAGGAAGTTAAGGAAGTAGACCAGGTACCTGTTGTTCGTGAATTTCCCAATGTTTTCCCCGATGATCTACCTGGTTTATGACCCGCTCGTGATATCGATTTCCGAATCGACCTCATTCCTGGAGTAAACCCCGTTGCTAAAGCGTCTTATCGTCTCGCTCCTTCCAAAATGAACGAACTCTCGAGTCAGCCCCAGGAACTACTTGATAAAGGATTTATTCGCCCTAACACCTCTCCATGGGGTGCGCCTGTCCTTTTCGTCAAAAAGAAGGATGGTTCATTCGGATGTGCATCGACTATCGGGAATTGAATAAGCTGACAATCAAGAATCACTATCCCTTGCCTCGAATCGATGATTTATTTGATCAGCTACAAGGTGCTACGTGTTTTTCTAAGATCGATCTACGCTCAGGCTATCACCAATTACGCATTCAGGAGAAAGACATACCCAAAACCGCGTTTTGAACCCGCTATGGTCACTATGAGTTCGTTGTCATGCCTTTTGGTTTGACTAACGCTCCTGCAGCCTTCATGGATCTAATGAATCGAGTGTGCAAACCCTTTCTTGATCGCTTCGTAATCGTATTCATCGATGATATCCTGATTTATTCCAAGTCAAAAACCGAACACTCGCAACATCTACGTTTGGTTCTTGAGTTACTCTAGGGAAACCGTCTCTATGCCAAGTTCTCCAAGTGTGAATTTTGGCTAGAGTGTCACACCCCGATATTTCCACGTATCACCGGTGGGCCCGGTGGGGAGTATCGTGACGTAATTGATATCGTCATAGTCAAACAACACAAATTTAAATGCATAGCGGAAGCAAAAGATATATTCATTTCAACTGAATAAATTGTAATATTAAGTATCACAAAATAGTTGAAATAGATCCACAGGAAGATCGAACGAAAAAGGAAATTGTTCAACAGACTTTAACATCTAGAGCTTGCGAGACTTGATTATTGATGCCTGGAGTAGCCAGCCTATTACGTATAGTACCTGCACTTAGCCTTTTTGGAAAATACGTCAGTTTACACTAGTAAATACAACTTAACTGACTCATTTTGAAAATGTTTAAAAATTGATTTGAATGCACTTAGGCAAAAATATCTTTTATAACTTGGGACAATTATTTAAAAATAATCTTGTATACAGTTTTACTTATTTGTCGTCCGTCAGGGCCGGTTAGTAGAGCCGGTCAAGATTAACTGACACGCCACAGGTATAATGCCCACAAGGTTGATTCCTTTAAGTGGGTTACCAATTTTTACATAATACAACTGTCAGGTGTACGCCTACACCCCGTGCTTAGGTCGTGGCCATTTCTTTGAATGATGCCAAGGATATCCGGGACATGGTCATTTAACCCCCAAGGGCCATACACCAAATAATACAGATTAAAACAAGTTATGTAAATACATCAATCACAATCGGATTTAAATGACTACACACCCGACCAAGCGGTACTTTTATAGTACCGTATCCCAAGCCCGTATAGGGAAAATAAGTTAAGAGTATTTACCTGAGCAAAGTATAAATCAAATACAGCAAGTGCACGTAGCTTTTACTAGGCTCCTAATCTGGAACGAAGGTTTTTAATAACCTATTAGAATCCTAACGGGTCTTTAATTAAGCTTAGACTTAGACCGGTTAGTTTTCAAAAGGAAGACACGGTTCAAACGCATGATAAAGCGAAGACCGGTTTAGAATGTGGTTTTGACCTGACAAGCTTGGACACTTGTTTAATATGGGTAAACTAAACACATTCTGGATTTTGAGATGAAAACGATATGGTTTGACCCGTTTCGGCTAATATATGCAAACTAGTTACATACGCCGATCCGAACGCGAAAAGTGCGTAACGGGTAACCAAAAGAGTCATATACAATGTTGGGATTGAACCCTACCAGAGGAACAGATAATGAAAGCCAAAACCAGTTCACAACAGTGGATTCACAATAAGCAGACGTTTACTCTAAGCTCTCCCCTTGACAGTGGTTACCTATCTGCTGATACACTCTAAGTACTGCTCAGAAGAACAACTGATGAACCAAACACTGATGAAACAACTAAAGACTGCTAAAAGGTAGACACTGAGCTCTGTCTACTGCTGTCTCTTAAGTACTGCTGAAGACCCAAGCACTGCTCATTCAAAGACTGATCACCTCTTGAAGAAAGCACTGATGTTCAAACAATCAGTGCTTAGGCTACAACAGTGGAACGCGAACAGTGTTAGACTTGTTTTGTATCTTATTATCAATCAGTTGTTAGACATCAGTAGTTTTGTATAGACCAGTGTTTACAGGTTGTTAGGTTGTTAGATGTCACTATCATGGTGACGTCAGCTGTGGTACATCAGTGGTTTGGTTTGCCTATAAATATGACAGTACTCTGTACTGTTATATTTGATGGTTTTGAGTGAGTTCTTCTCCTCAATCCAATCCTTTCATCTTGTGCAACCAACCCTGAAGTATCAGGCTGAGGGGGAGTTTAGTCTGTAAGCTTGCATTGTAATCTTTTGCTTTTGATGTAATCTTTCGACTCTATGAAAAGCAATTGTTTATCAAACTATATTCTCCTTTGATTGTGTTTACAAAGTTTGTTATTCATTTCCGCTGCACTTAAAACTGCTCATGTCTATTTGATTTGTTCAAATCTCACAAACAAGCACAATCAGTAGATCCCCAGATCCTAACAATTGGTATCAGAGCTTGGACAGTCAAATTCGATCTAACAATCAATTTGACATAACAGTTCGGCTCAAAATTCATTGATACTAAGGTTGGTTGTATTCAGTTGAAAAATAGAGTAACGAGTAAATCATGATCAAAATGGTTTTTCAAAAACTCTGTAAATCAACCAAGATGTCATATGACACACAAATCTCACACAACAAGTGATATCATGCATAAGTCACTCATAGTTTTCAGATCTGAAAACATATCTGTTAAACTGTGGGATCATTTCATATTTTCAAAATTGATTTCAATTGCTGTTATGAAAATTGTGATGTCACTGTATTAAAATGCTAAAGTATGAACCTCTGATTAACAAAAACCCATGTTCATAAAACATTAGTGCTTTTGATAACATAAAAAGAGGGAAATTAAAACTTTAGTCATTCAGATCTTATGTGTTGAAACAGGTTGAGTTCCTCAAAAGGACAAAATCAACTATGTTAAAATACATTAAGAAATTTCACAAAAAAAAAAAAAAAAAAAAAACTCAGAAGTGTGTTTATCTCAAAACTTTTGAAGTCAAAAGAAAAGAGTATAAACATAAAACACTTATGAGTCAAAGTTTAGGGTAATAATGGTTATTAAGCAACTATGTGCATTCATCTGTTCAGGAAAAGGTTTTGATTCCCGTGAATGAACTCCAAAGAGGACTAGAAAAATGTTCAAAAATTTATCCATGAGTCCTCATGATTGCAGTCAACTGACAAAGAAAATGGTACCAAACAGTGGTCAAAATGTATTCAGAATGTTCTACCAACGGCTGTTAAACCACTGACCATTTTTCATAAACTTGAGAATGTTATGATTACGTGTTCTTTTGAAATTATACCAGATCCTTTTTGATGCTATTCTCAGAAAATCCTTTAATTTTTTTTTATATATATAAAGGATTTTCTCGAATAACCAGGATATATTGTTCATTTTTTTTGAAATAATATATTTTGAACTCTTGCTTGTTTTTGTTGGCAATAGTTTCAGTTCCTGTCAGGATATAGTACCGTATTTTTGTTGGTATTATTGTCCTCATGAATGGGTCAGAAGGAAATGGTTCATACGTCTAGATCATATCTTACTCAGGTTTGTTTTTAAACATTTATCAAAAGTTGATTGCCAAACTGTACTTAAATTACTGGGGCACTCATGTTTTAATTGAATATTAAATGAAAATGAGGTGCCTTAGTAACGAGTTCACATCATCTGGGATACTAAACCACTGTCCCTCAAAATTGACATGTGGCAAAAACCTTGAATGAAAATTCTCAAAACAGTTGCTGAAATACTTGTCCTTCAAATCTATACTATTTACCCTAATCACTGTTTTGTTCATACATCTGATCACTAAATACTATCCACTGCTGAAAGTCAACCACTGATTCTTCATTTTGCTAAGACAAGCACTGATGCTCAAAATCAGTGTCTTATCCACTGATATGCTATCCACTGATAGTAAAAATCTTCCACTGTTTTCACTTTATTACCGTTGTAACTACTGATGCTTGGTACATCAGTGGTTCCTAAAACAATTGTTCTCCACCCTTCATCCATTTCATCAGTGTTTTGACACGTGGTCAGTTTTTAGCCTTCAGATCATAATAACCGCTGCCACATCAGCGATTATTTTTTCCCTAAATAAAACCCTGATCAAAACCCCCAAACAGGGTTTTACACTGTCGAATTGAATTCCAAAGTTCTCTTCTCAAAGCAGTTTCCAACCTTTTCTTCCCAAATCTCTCTCCGATTCTTCTTCATCAAAATGACGAAGTCAAAATCAAAATCAAAATCTAAACCAAAATCACCATCATCTTCAAAAGAGGTCGCTCAAACGGCCGAAGAACCCATCGAGATTCCATACAAATCACCGCACAACTACTTGGGTCTCCTCACAAAACCTACCGATAACCACACTTTCGACTCCATCATTGATACACTATCTGCATCAAAGTACAAAACTTTGTTGACAGTAGATGCTCCCATTTACTTGCAAACCCAGAGAGAGTTCTGGAAAAAGGCAACGCTTGAAAAACAAGACGATAAAGCCACAGCCATTAACTCTTGGATACAGGGTAAAGTGATTCAAATCACTCCACAATCAATCTCCGAAGTTTTTAAACTCGATGATCTAAAAGGTAAAATTTATTTTGATAAAGCTGAGATGAAAACCGATTTCACAAAAAGGGGATATGCAGAACAATCAAAGGTAGATACCTAACAAAAAGGTTATTTCCCATCTGCACCCAGATTTTTATTTCACACACTTTTAAGTTGTATTTCAAATAAAACAACAACGTTTAATGAAATACCATTGAAGATTCAATGCCTGGGGTATGCTATTTTAAACAATAAAGATTACAACTACTCCCAGGAGATCTTCAATGACATGGTAAAGAATGTTGAAAGCAAATCATTTCTTCTTTTTCCAAGATTTCTAAGCTACTACTTTAAACAAAAATTTGAAAAAGAGGATGAAAATTTGCCTAAACAAGGTGTCCATTTTCAAATAAAAGGCTTAACAAAAGAAACATTTTCAAGAATGATGGCACCAATAAAAACAAAAGCAGAGGTGTCTGAGCAGACTTCAGCAGTTACCACTGCTCCTCAGACATCTGCTGCTGAGCCCACTGCTCCAGGTGATCAAGGCAGCACAACCACTGCTTTGAAACCCACACCTGATATCACCAAAAAGACCAAAAGAAAATCCTACAAAAATCCCACCAAACCCAAAACAAAGGCAACTCTGGAAGATGAGATCCCAGAGCAACTGCCTGTGACAACACAAAAGTCACCACAAACCACTGCTGCTACTTCCTCACAGCAGTTGGAAGAAAGATCTCAACCTATGCCTAAAACTCCTCCTGCATCCTCACAAAAGGATCAGGTTGTAATCACAGGGACACCAAATTATGAAGCTCTGGATCCACTTGGCTCTATCTTCCACAGTCCTGGTCCCAAGGACATGTCTCTTTCAACTCCCATACCCTCACCAATCATACTACCACAATCAATAATACCCCTGTTGCATGCGGTTGATATTGCACAGACACAAACCAGTTCCTCTCTATCACCTATCACTGAGAGTATACCCCCACAAGTGACTGGGTCTGATGCTTATACCTCTGCTATCCCAGCAACAGTTGAGGAGGTTACACTGTAGGAGTTACATGTAACTCTTGTCAGTAGTTCAAGTGGAGTAGCAACTACAACTGATTGATCAATAGATCTTCAGTTGGACAGTTGCTTCATTAGTAAGACTCCCTTGAAGGCAATTTCTTCTATAACACCATCGATAACCACTAGTGAGCCTATTTTGACTACCAGTAACATAAAAGGTTTATCGAGTGCTGAAGAAAGAAGTCCCCAGTACCAAGAACAAGGGGCATCAATGGATGATTTCTGGAACACTGTTCCTAAGTCACACATTGGTATAACCTCTTCAGGAGGGAAATCAGATGATCCCATTAATTTGGGTGATGATTTAAAATATCAGGAATTGACGGACAGAGTTGACAAACTTGAAGAGTCAGTTGCTGAAATAAAAGATATGGTGCAAGAGATTTTGAAAGCTCAAAAAGCACAAGCCACTGCTGTTCCACCTCAAGCACCTGCTCCACCACAAGCATATGCTGCAAATGAGCTCTGGAATATCTTTCAACCCTTACTTGAACAACAAAAGCAGATGGCTGATCAGCAACATGAAACACATGTAAAAATGCTGACGAACATGGTAGAGTCGAGGTTTAAAGATACTCAGGCAGATATTAAAGCTATCAAGGCTCATATACAATGCACGACTCATGGTGGAAAAGTTCCCTCAACTGTCCTTTTCATGGATAACCCCCTGGCAGATAATGCCAAAAAGGGGGAGAATGTCAAGAAGATGAAGAAAAAGGGAATTGAAGATGGTCTGTATGTTGAACCAGAACAAGAAAAACAACCATCCAAACCACCTCAAACCACAAAATCAAAAACTCCCATTCAAACAGCTGATACAACAGTGGTTATAAAAACTACTGTCAGTAGCCAAACAGCTGCCATTTCATCAACACACACACCTTCAACACACACCACTCTATCACACACCATCACAACCACTGTTCCACCACCATCATCATCTACAATCATATCACCACCACTGCCTCCTGCCATAAAGCAGAAGACAGCAGATGTTACAACATCTGCTGTAATGACAACAGTGATTGAGACACCAGTTGTTTCAACCACTGTCAGTCAATCACAATCACAAACTACTGTCACTCATATCACTACCACTGATCCACTCACTACATCATCAGCCTCTCCTACAATAACGAGGAGAAGGATTCTCATTTCTGATGATTCACCACCACCATCACCACCATCAAAAACTACCTCACCACCTCCATCCCCTGCTCAAAAGCAGAAGACATCTGCTGACATATCAGCAGTTGTAATGACAACAGATGTTGAGACACCAGTTGTTTCAAAAGCTGTTAGTCAAACATCCACCACTGATCTTATCATTCTTACATCACAACCTCCAAAGCCTCACAAAAGAAAAAGAGAAACAACACAGGCGACTGATGAAAAGTATGATCCTGTTGCTGCTAAATATCCATTGGAATTAGAAGCTGTGAAAAATGAGATGAAACAATTTTACACTAAAGATGATCCTTCAAAAAGGAAATATCCTTCTCTCATAGGTTTCATAATTCCAGAAAACATGGATGAATATCTCGAAATAAAAGCAAGACAAGCAAGGATAAGAGCCAAAGTTGAATGCAAGGATCAAGGTGATGAAGCCATTTTGGAAAGAAGGGAATTCCTGCTCAACAAAGTCAAACAAATAGAAGAATATGCAAGTGATCTGAACAAAGAAATGTCAAGCCTATCCCCTGAAGCAGATCAACGAAATGAATTGAGAAAAGAATACCTTGCAGACATAATAAAAGAAAAGTTCTATCCTGCTGAAGAGACAAAATTCAGAGACTGGCCAATAGTTGCACTAAAGCATGAGGCTTACAGAATTGAAAAGATTAAACTTGATCCACGGAAGAAGGACAGCTCCAAATTGGAACAAATACAAGAAATTCATAGTTGATCTTATTTTCGAGCATAAAAGAAAGAAGCAGGAGTTGGTGGATCGAAAGGTGGACACTGCGGATGCCATAGCAAAATGGTCAAAGCAGCAAACTGATGAAGCTTATGAAAGGCTTGAGAAACAGAGGATGAAAGTCTCCAACACTCCTAAAAAGTCTGACTACAAAAAGCTAAAGGAGCAGGTCAAGACTTTTGAAACACAAATCAGTACAGCAGAAACTTTTGTTACAAATTTGAGAAAAGAAAGGAAGGAAATGCTGACTGTTGGTAAAGAAAAGCATAAAGAAGATGATCTGATTGAAGAAGCTATCAAGAAATTGGCTTTTGATAAAGAAAAATTAGCAAAACTACAAGACCTTACCAAAAGGGTCAAAGTAGTAAGCCAAACATCATCAGCAGATGTCACAAACAGTGAGCTGACTGACAAAGAAGTTGAAGCAGACATAGCTGCAGCTAATGAGATTATTGAAAAAGCATTCACACGAGTGTCTGAAGCTCATGATACTGCTCTACACTTCTTCTCTAGGCCAAACACTTTAAGTTCATCAGTCAATAAACCTCTCCCAAGAAACCCATTTGGTTTAAAAATACTAAAGTGGCTCTCTGATCAAAAGACCCACGTATTGACTCTGATCAGAATCAATGGAGAAGTGAGGCATATATCAAGGAATCAAGCACTAGGCCTGAGTGTTGAAGATCTACAAGATCTCCTTGAGCTTACACTGTGCAGGGATGAGGCTGATTCAAGTTCCAAAGATTTTGAGGAAGAATTTAAAAGAAAAGCAAAGGAACTTCTGATGAAGAATAAAAATCCAGAATAATGAAGGGTTTTGGCATTATCTGTTCCAGGGGGAGATTGTTGGGATTGAACCCTACCAGAGGAACAGATAATGAAAGCCAAAACCAGTTCACAACAGTGGATTCACAATAAGCAGACGTTTACTCTAAGCTCTCCCCTTGACAGTGGTTACCTATCTGCTGATACACTCTAAGTACTGCTCAGAAGAACAACCGATGAACCAAACACTGATGAAACAACTAAAGACTGCTAAAAGGCAGACACTGAGCTCTATCTACTGCTGTCTCTTAAGTACTGCTGAAGACCCAAGCACTGCTCATTCAAATACTGATCACCTCTTGAAGAAAGCACTGATGTTCAAACAATCAGTGCTTAGGCTACAACAGTGGAACGTGAACAGTGTTAGACTTGTTTTGTATCTTATTATCAATCAGTTGTTAGACGTCAGTAGTTTTGTATAGACCAGTGTTTACAGGTTGTTAGGCTGTTAGATGTCACTATCATGGTAACGTCAGCTGTGGTACATGTCACACCCCCAAAATCCACACGCGGAGTATCACCGCTTGGAGGCGTGACTGACCAGGATCAAGCCACCAATCATATTGAACATATAAGTAAGTAGTAAAATCATTCATCAATGCGAAAGGTGTTTTCAAAAACCAAACGTCAACAAGTATGTAGCGGAAGCATAAGTATGTAAACCCAAAGTAAATAATAAATTCAAATGTTTAGATAGATAACATGGCATCATCGATCCATGTCCCACAACGACCTGCTCCTCCCTGTGCAAGCTCCATATGTACCTAAGGTCCTGCAAGGCATGTAAGAGAGAGTCAACAACTAGTTGAGCGAGTTCACAGTTAATAGTTCAGTATTAGTATAGCGTGAGTAGTAGTATGTTCGTTCGTTACAAAGTATCGTATTATTTCCCATCGCGGCCCTCCAGGCAGGTGTGCGAAGATGTTGGGGAATGTTATTCCCCAAGTATTCTAGACTAGGTTTATTTGTATCGCGGCCTCTCTTAGGCAGGTGTGCGAAGATTTGTAAATTCAGTTCGTGGCCATCATATGGCAGGTGTGCGAAGTCAGTCATAATATCGCGGCCAATCCTTGGCAGGTGTGCGAAGATCGTTCAATAAGTGTTACTAGTCTAGCAGTAGGTTCTATCATTTATGTATGTACCGTAAATCATCCAATCCCCATTCCCACCCCGGGAACCCCATGCCTTGGCTTGTGTGAACTCACCTTGGTTTGCTCGGTATGCTAGGTATGTAAGTGCTCGCAATTAATCAATCACGTCCTAAGGTATGCATGTATGTGAGATCAGTTTGTGTTCAAGTTGTTCACGTATAAACATGTAACACGTAATCACAGTCATATACAAGATGGTTACACTTAACAGCAGTTAAATATTCCAGTTAACACTTAACAGAATTAACCTAAGTTGCTGTGCTGATACATATTGGCGAAACACACATGTTGGCGAAACACAATAGTTGGCGAAACACAATATTGACGAAACACATTATTGACGAAACTCATTCAGTTTCGTCGTGTCCTTGTTTGGCGAAACAGGATTCTGATTCGTCGATTTGCTCTTGGCGAAACACTTCTGTTTCGTCAAGAGACCTGTTCGTCGAACAGTCAGTTACGTCTAACAGTTACGAATCATACAGAAAACCCTAATCATCACTAACAGCCGACATCAACATTAACAATCATGCAGTAATCATTTGTTCACAGAATCACATAACACAATCCTTAAAGAATCATCGTCTAGCATGAACCCTAGTTTACATATACAATATATCGATTAACATACAACGTCGTATCACCGATCCCTATCAAGATGTTAATTGTGTATTCAGTACCAGATCATAATAATCACATTCAGAACCGAGTATTTGATCGTATTAATTTTCACATAGCACCATTATATCCGACTACATCATGCCTATCAAAACCTATATCATCATCATACTCTTATAATCACAGCAGTAATACACATCAATCATATGTACAAGCATGAATCGAGACATCGCAGAAACATGAAACCGATTAACAAACATACACTAACCGATTCGAGATGAACAACAAGGATTCGAGAGCTAGGGAACGCTAGATTGCCGTCAACAGAGAAGGAGAGACTCTAGGGTTTCGGTTGTTATGATAAAAGTGTGAAACTGATGTAGTTTTACGTAATAAAACTCAAAATAACATGTTGGGCCCGAACTGGGCTTCGGCGGATCTGGGCTCGGCGAAACAGCTTGTTTCGTCGAGTTGTATTTGGCGAAACATAATCTGTTTCGTCGGGATTAGTTATGGCGAAACACACTTGTGTTTCGTCGGGTTCTCTCTTATGTTAGACAGTTTATGTTTCACGACAGGTTCCATGTTATAAAGTCAAACACATACTCATGCAAACACCATGCATTTATCATATCACAACTATACAGTCAAAGTCAACGTGCATTTAATGCGAATAAAGAATGTCGGAAATTCGAGTTGTCACATTATCCCCAACTTGAAAGAAATTTCGTCCCGAAATTTAGCATGCGGTTACTGAGGAAGCAAGGTAAGTTGTATCGTTTACTGGTTTTCCTGGGGTGTCACATCATCCCCCGTTGATTTGGAATTTCGTCCCGAAATTCTGCAGTAGTAGCTTCAGCCTCAGTAGTAGTTGCATTGGTTCCGAACAACTGGGGATACTTGAGTTTCATTTGATCTTCACGCTCCCAGGTGAACTCTGGGCCGCGACGGGAGTTCCAACGAACTCGTACAAGAGGGATTCTCGTGTTCTTGAGGACCTTAACATCCTGGTCCGTGATCTCAACTGGTTCTTCGACGAACTGCAACCGCTCGTCGATGGTGAGTTCCTTCAAAGGAACTATGTGGGTCTCATCTGACAGACACTTTTTCAGATTCGACACGTGAAAGACGTTGTGAACTGCACTGAGTTCAGGTGGTAAGTTCAGTCTGTAGGCCACTTTGCCTATTTTCTCTGTAACTTCGAAAGGTCCGACATAACGCGGATTGAGCTTGCCTCGTTTGCCAAAACGAACCACACCCTTCCAGGGTGAAACTTTAAGTAGCGCTCGATCCCCAACCTGGAATTCGAGTAGTTTCCTGTCTTTATCAGCGTATACTTTCTGACGGTCGCGTGCTGCCGCCATGCGTTGTCGTATTTGTGCAATCTTTTCTGTAGTATCGACTACCATTTCTGGACCTGTGATTTGACTTTCTCCCACCTCTGCCCAACAGAGAGGTGACCGGCACTTACGCCCGTACAATGCCTCGAATGGTGCAGCTTTAATGCTGGTGTGGTAGCTGTTGTTTTACGAAAATTCCACAAGTGGCAGATGTTTTTCCCAACCATTGCCAAAGTCTATTACGCACGCCCGAAGCATGTCTTCTAGAGTTTGAATAGTGCGCTCAGACTGCCCATCGGTCTGAGGATGATACGCCGTGCTCATGTCTAAACGAGAGCCAAAAGATTTATGCATTGCTTGCCACAGTTCTGAAGTAAAACGTGCATCACGATCAGAGATGATGGAGGTGGGCACCCCGTGCCTCGAGACCACTTCTTTTAAGTAGATGTCTGCTAAGGTAGAGAACTTGTCTGTTTCTTTGATAGCCAAGAAGTGAGCAGACTTTGTGAGTCGATCCACGATCACCCAAATAGTATCATTTCCGCGCTGAGATCTAGGTAAGCCAGTAACAAAATCCATGGAAATTTGCTCCCATTTCCATTGTGGTATCTCAGGTTGTTGGAGTGGTCCTGACGGTTTCTGATATTCTGCCTTGACTCTCGCACAAGTCAAGCATTTACTAACGTATGTGGCTATGTGGGCCTTCATGCTAGGCCACCAATATGTAGTTTTGATGTCGTGGTACATTTTATCCGCACCTGGATGTACCGAGTAGCGAGACTTATGAGCTTCATCCATCACTAGCTCACGTAAGTTGCCATAAAGTGGAACCCAAATGCGTCCTGTAACGTAGTAAGCACCATCTTCCTTCTGTTCTAAACGTTGTCTTGAGCCACGTAGGGCTTCAGCCCTGACATTTTCTGGTTTTAATGCTTCTACCTGAGCATCTCGTATCTGGGAAGGAAGACGAGACTGTATAGTGAGTTGTAGAGTTCGTACGCGCTTAGGCGCAGTGTCCTTTCGGCTGAGGGCGTCAGCCACAACATTGGCTTTGCCTGGGTGGTACCTGATCGAGCATTCGTAGTCATTTAACAGTTCGACCCATCGTCGCTGTCGCATATTCAGCTCTTTCTGTTTGAAGATATGTTCGAGGCTTCTGTGATCAGTGTAGATTGCGTACTTGGTACCATACAAATAGTGTCGCCATATCTTAAGTGCAAAAACAACCGCTCCCAGCTCTAGGTCGTGTGTCGTGTAATTCCGTTCGTGAATCTTAAGTTGGCGCGAAGCATAAGCAATAACTTTATCCCTTTGCATCAATACACATCCAAGACCTTGGATAGATGCGTCGCAGTAGACTACAAAATCGTCCGTGCCCTCAGGCAGTAAAAGGATAGGTGCGCTACAAAGTCTATCCTTTAAGTGCTGAAACGCTGTTTCCTATGCATTACCCCAGCGATAAACAACACCTTTCTGTGTCAGTAGCGTAAGCGGCTGAGCAATCTTTGAGAAGTCTTTGATGAACCTTCTGTAGTAACCCGCCAAACCCAAGAATTGGCGTATTTCAGTTGGTGTACGAGGCGCAGGCCAATTCTTGATCGAATCTACCTTGGATGGATCGACATGGATCCCATTTTTGTTTACCACGTGGCCTAAGAAGTGGACTTCACGAAGCCAGAAGTCACATTTGGAAAACTTAGCGTATAGCTGTTCCGTTCGTAGAAGTTCCAGTATAAGTCGTAAGTGCTGCTCGTGTTCCTCCTGACTTTTCGAATAAATCAGGATGTCGTCGATGAAAACAATGACAAACTTGTCGAGATAGGGTTTGCACACCCTGTTCATAAGATCCATAAATACGGCAGGCGCGTTCGTTAGCCCGAATGGCATGACCATAAACTCGTAGTGGCCGTAGCGAGTTCTAAATGCTGTTTTAGAGACGTCCTCATCCCGGACTCTCAGCTGATGGTAACCTGACCTCAGGTCTATCTTGGAGTAGTAGCTCAACCCTTGCAACTGGTCGAATAGCACTGGAGCTCCCTAGGGCGAAGAGCTTGGACGAATGAAGCCCTTATCCAAGAGCTCTTGTAATTGCTTAGACAGTTCCTCCAGTTCCGTTGGAGCTAAGCGATAAGGTGCTCGAGCTATGGGTGTTGCTCCTGGAGCTTGCTCGATCTGAAATTCGACTTGACGATGAGGCGGTAACCCAGGTAATTCCTCAGGGAACACTTGAGGAAAGTCACGTACTACAGGAATATCTTCAATCTTTCTCTTTCTTCGATGTATCCGTGACGAGAGCTAAAACAGCTGTGTGACCCTTACGTAAACACTTCTGAGCCTTCAGGAAAGAAATGATGCCACTCACGACACCACTCTTGTCGCCCTGAACTTCGAGAGGTTCTTTACCAGAACAGGGAATGCGAATGATCTTCTCCTTGCATAGGATTTCTGCTCGATTGTTTGAGGTAGCCAATCCATACCAATGTCGATGTCGAAACCATCACCAGTTTGGGGTCATTCTTAGTATCACCCTGACCAATCACGAACATTCGACCCCGGGCACCATTGCCGTCATTGTTACCCCCATTGTTGTCTCCACTAGTTCCCGTTTCCTTGGTTGTGGTTCTAGTTCTGGTTCTGGTTCAACCGTGGGCAGTGTATTTTGAAGTGACCTTCAGCATCTTCTGATAACATCCCTTGTTACCCTGCTGTTGCCGCCGATTCTATAGATCTTGTGGCTGTTGTTGTTGGTTCTGGTTTGCAGGACGTGAGTTTCTACCATCTTTGGTTCCATGACCAAGCTTGTTGCATTATTGACAATGATTGCGTTTGCCCTGCCCGCTGTGGTGCAGGTTACATCGTTTGCACTTAGGGTGGTTTCCCCTGTATTCACTCTGCCCTTGACTACTAAAAGGTTGCTGTCCAGGACTTTGGTTGTCATTGATCTTTCGCTGCTGTGCCTGGGACAGATTCGTAGTCGAACCCTTGCTAGAGGTTCCATCCCACTTTCATCCGTTGTTACTGAGGGTAGCAGAAGTAGTTGAAGTAGTAGTGGTAGTAGTATCGCTGATACGTTGAGGCAACTTGTTCTGTTCCACTGCCTGGTCTGTGAGATGATGAGCAAGATGAGTAACATCTTGAATAGTAGCAAGATTAGCAGTCATCACATGGCTTTGAATTTCTGGTACTAAGCCTTTGAGGTACAGCTCAATGCGATTGATAGGAGGATCCACCATAGTTGGGCATAACACTGCCAGTTCGTTGGATCGTTTCGTGCACGCTTCTATCTCTGACCCCGTCATCTTCATGTTAAAGGACTCCACTTCCAACTTGTGGATGGCATCATAACTACTGTATTCACGTTTGATCAGTTCCTTAGAATCATTCCATGGGGTGGCATCAGCAGCCGCCAGCCCCAACATCGTAACTTGCGCGTTCCACCAGGTTAACGCAGTGCCTTCGAGAGTATCAGTGGCATATTTCACCTTACGAGCCTCAGCTCATTCGCACATTCGAAGACCGATTCGAGTTCCTCGAACTAATAGAGGACTCCAACAGCTCCTTCAGTGTCGCTAAAAGTAGTAGGACGACAGTCCATAAAAAGTCTTGTATGTGCATTCAGGTGGCTGAGCGTGTTGACTTGTCGTGTGCGTAAGAGTAATCAAAATTAAGCACAAGTGTTGAGTTACGAAAGTAGGATCTAAAGATCCTAGAGTAAGTGGTGATGGCAGGTTACACCTCTTGCCTGGGCAGCTGCGAGTGCTGCAGTAACTTGTTCAGTGATCGAAGCCGCCAACGGGGCTTGAGTTAGGTTTGCGCGCCCACTCATGATCTTGATATCAAGGAGAACATGAGTGAGAGAGGTTTGCGAAAGTGCAATGTCAATAGAGAGTGAGCACACAAGTGTTCTCTAGCAGTAACGAATAGTAGGCAATGTAATCTAAGCATACCGCGAGCAAAGTTCTATGTAATTCTAGCATGTAGGCAATAAACATAAACCTTATTACCTAGGATGTTGAGTCTTGCACGTGGAGCGAGGCGTCGTTGTGGATCGTTGAGCACTGTTCTGGTTATAGTCTGGTTTTAACAAAAATCGTTTTCCCCTTATTAAAACCGAGTTCTCTATAACCAATGGCTCTGATACAAATCTGTCACACCCCCAAAATCCACACGCGGAGTATCACCGCTTGGAGGCGTGACTGACCAGGATCAAGCCACCAATCATATTGAACATATAAGTAAGTAGTAAAATCATTCATCAATGCGAAAGGTGTTTTCAAAAACCAAACGTCAACAAGTATGTAGCGGAAGCATAAGTATGTAAACCCAAAGTAAATAATAAATTCAAATGTTTAGATAGATAACATGGCATCATCGATCCATGTCCCACAACGACCTGCTTCTCCCTGTGCAAGCTCCATATGTACCTAAGGTCCTGCAAGGCATGTAAGAGAGAGTCAACAACTAGTTGAGCGAGTTCACAGTTAATAGTTCAGTATTAGTATAGCGTGAGTAGTAGTATGTTCGTTCGTTACAAAGTATCGTATTATTTCCCATCGCGGCCCTCCAGGCAGGTGTGCGAAGATGTTGGGGAATGTTATTCCCCAAGTATTCTAGACTAGGTTTATTTGTATCGCGGCCTCTCTTAGGCAGGTGTGCGAAGATTTGTAAATTCAGTTCGCGGCCATCATATGGCAGGTGTGCGAAGTCAGTCATAATATCGCGGCCAATCCTTGGCAGGTGTGCGAAGATCGTTCAATAAGTGTTACTAGTCTAGCAGTAGGTTCTATCATTTATGTATGTACCGTAAATCATCCAATCCCCATTCCCACCCCGGGAACCCCATGCCTTGGCTTGTGTGAACTCACCTTGGTTTGCTCGGTATGCTAGGTATGTAAGTGCTCGCAATTAATCAATCACGTCCTAAGGTATGCATGTATGTGAGATCAGTTTGTGTTCAAGTTGTTCACGTATAAACATGTAACACGTAATCACAGTCATATACAAGATGGTTACACTTAACAGCAGTTAAATATTCCAGTTAACACTTAACAGAATTAACCTAAGTTGCTGTGCTGATACATATTGGCGAAACACACATGTTGGCGAAACACAATAGTTGGCGAAACACAATATTGACGAAACACATTATTGACGAAACTCATTCAGTTTCGTCGTGTCCTTGTTTGGCGAAACAGGATTCTGATTCGTCGATTTGCTCTTGGCGAAAAACTTCTGTTTCGTCAAGAGACCTGTTTCGTCGAACAGTCAGTTACGTCTAACAGTTACGAATCATACAGAAAACCCTAATCATCACTAACAGCCGACATCAACATTAACAATCATGCAGTAATCATTTGTTCACAGAATCACATAACACAATCCTTAAAGAATCATCGTCTAGCATGAACCCTAGTTTACATATACAATATATCGATTAACATACAACGTCGCATCACCGATCCCTATCAAGATGTTAATTGTGTATTCAGTACCAGATCATAATAATCACATTCAGAACCGAGTATTTGATCGTATTAATTTTCACATAGCACCATTATATCCGACTACATCATGCCTATCAAAACCTATATCATCATCATACTCTTATAATCACAGCAGTAATACACATCAATCATATGTACAAGCATGAATCGAGACATCGCAGAAACATGAAACCGATTAACAAACATACACTAACCGATTCGAGATGAACAACAAGGATTCGAGAGCTAGGGAACGCTAGATTGCCGTCAACAGAGAAGGAGAGACTCTAGGGTTTCGGTTGTTATGATAAAAGTGTGAAACTGATGTAGTTTTACGTAATAAAACTCAAAATAACATGTTAGGCCCGAACTGGGCTTCGGCGGATCTGGGCTCGGCGAAACAGCTTGTTTCGTCGAGTTGTATTTGGCGAAACATAATCTGTTTCGTCGGGATTAGTTATGGCGAAACACACTTGTGTTTCGTCGGGTTCTCTCTTATGTTAGACAGTTTATGTTTCACGACAGGTTCCATGTTATAAAGTCAAACACATACTCATGCAAACACCATGCATTTATCATATCACAACTATACAGTCAAAGTCAACGTGCATTTAATGCGAATAAAGAATGTCGGAAATTCGAGTTGTCACATTATCCCCAACTTGAAAGAAATTTCGTCCCGAAATTTAGCATGCGGTTACTGAGGAAGCTAGGTAAGTTGTATCGTTTACTGGTTTTCCTGGGGTGTCACATCGCGAAACAAGCTTCTATTTCGTCGACAGTCCTTGGCGAATCACATATTGTGTTTCGTCGTGGTCACCTCGACGAAACACACTCAGTTTCGTCATATTTAGTTTCGCCGAGGATAGCAGCTCGTCATCAAGTCAGTTACGAATGTAAACCCTAATCATCATGTTCTGCCGTTTCTTAATATCATGTAATCATCATACAGCACAGAATTCATCATTCACAATATACATAATCATCACAGTACTTCACATCTAGCAGAAACCCTAACTTACGTATATAAATCCGACGTACATAATACTCATAACACCGAACCCTATCCGTGTACTATCGCGTATCTAAACTCTGATCATCAACAATCACGTATATCATGCATAAACCTGATCTTAACAGTTTACCAGATTCTGATTCGGTTTCATAAGAGATTCGTATATACATTTATCAATTGAATCAACGGATTATATTACAACATCAAACTCTATTCATCATCATAACAAGAACCCTAATATTTAGCATGTATCAGTTGCAATTATACATCAACATAGCAGAATCACATGACACAGAAACACGTTCACGGATGAAAGATCAATCAAGACACATAGGTTTACTAACCGAGATGATGGTTTGATCGCACAAGGGTTTCCGGTGGGTTCTAGTTTGCCGTCACACAGTATAATGTCCTCTAGGGTTTCAGATTGCTCAAAAGTCTGAAACAAGAGGTTGGTTCTCGTAGTAATATGTGAGTTTACGTACTGGGCCCAAGCTGGGCTTCGTGAATTACTGGGCCGGCGAAACAGACTTCTGTTTCGTCGGGATGCATATGGCGAAACAGCCTGTTTCGTCGGAATGGGTTATGGCGAAACACTCTTGTGTTTCGTCGGGTTGTTCAAATCTTAAACAGCTTATGTTTCTTAACAAGTTCCACGTTATACAATCAAACACATAATCATGCAACATAATACGTCTCATCATATCACAAAGTGTACAGTTACGAAATCAGGCAAGTCAAACAACTAAACAGTCAACGTCAACGTGCATTAAATGTGAATAGGGAATGTCGGAAATTCGAGTTGTCACAGCAGTAATACACATCAATCATATGTACAAGCATGAATCGAGACATCGCAGAAACATGAAACCGATTAACAAACATACACTAACCGATTCGAGATGAACAACAAGGATTCGAGAGCTAGGGAACGCTAGATTGCCGTCAACAGAGAAGGAGAGACTCTAGGGTTTCGGTTGTTATGATAAAAGTGTGAAACTGATGTAGTTTTACGTAATAAAACTCAAAATAACATGTTGGGCCCGAACTGGGCTTCGGCGGATCTGGGCTCGGCGAAACAGCTTGTTTCGTCGAGTTGTATTTGGCGAAACATAATCTGTTTCGTCGGGATTAGTTATGGTGAAACACACTTGTGTTTCGTCGGGTTCTCTCTTATGTTAGACAGTTTATGTTTCACGACAGGTTCCATGTTATAAAGTCAAACACATACTCATGCAAACACCATGCATTTATCATATCACAACTATACAGTCAAAGTCAACGTGCATTTAATGCGAATAAAGAATGTTGGAAATTCGAGTTGTCACAGTACATCAGTGGTTTGGTTTGCCTATAAATATGACAGTACTCTGTACTGTTATATTTGATGGTTTTGAGTGAGTTCTTCTCCTCAATCCAATCCTTTCATCTTGTGCAACCAACCCTGAAGTATCAGGCTGAGGGGGAGTTTAGTCTGTAAGCTTGCATTGTAATCTTTTGCTTTTGATGTAATCTTTCGACTCTATGAAAAGCAATTGTTTATCAAACTATATTCTCCTTTGATTGTGTTTACAAAGTTTGTTATTCATTTCCGCTGCACTTAAAACTGCTCATATCTATTTGATTTGTTCAAATCTCACAAACAAGCATAATCAGTAGATCCCCAGATCCTAACATACACATTTCCTAAGTTAATATGCCTTAAATATGTTGTGACATCAGTAAGATATCTTCTATTATGCCCAAAACGGATTTAATCTCAAATTACGCCCCGTAGGGGTATTTTGGTCATTTTAAAGGTTATAAAAGAGTTTAAATATAATCTGAGTTTTGGGTCTGATGTAATCAGTAAAAATACTTAATTTACTAAGTTACATCACTTGGGTGTAACCTATATGTGAAATTTATCATTTCTAACCATACTATGCACCGAAGGGGCATTTTGGTAATTTCACCTAAGGTTTAAAGGTCGAATCTGGAAATCTGAGTTTAAAACTTTTGCTTACTGCTAAAGTATAAAAATTTATTTAAAACATCAGTTGGTATCATGTCTTATATATCTAAAATGGTTTTAATACATACTATGCGCTTAAAACGCGTAAAAAGGCGATTTTAAGCGATTTTCGGGTTTTATAAGAAAAGCTGATATTTTTATTATTCCAGAAGGCTTAAAATATTCTGTCTATCATATTGGATCAGTAGAAAAAGGTTTGGTATCAAAAGGATTGGTAAAACTCCTTTTATAGCTTAAAAGGGCAAAACCAACAACTTACCGGATCAAGCTTAAAACTCTATGTTATGCTTAGCCCCTAAATAAATAAAAAACTCCAAAAATCCCAAAATATTATTTTATATCAGTGGGTAAAAAATTTGGTATCAAAAATCGGGTTTAGATAGGCTATACGCTAATTACACCATTTAATTAATAAAAAGCTTTCTAATTACACTAATAAGCATAACTCTTAATCTAGACCTCAGACTGATGTCAAATTTTAGGTACAAGTTTATTAATCAGTTACTAAGATTTCTACTCTTTTACATTTTCAAAATTCATGTTTTAAGGTCATATGGGCATAATAGTCAACATTTAGGCATTTAACGGAAATATGCATATGAATCGGATAACTAATGAAGCAAGTTGTATAATCACAGAGGGTTATACTTATATGAAACCTGGTCCTAATAAGGCTCTAAGACATTTCTAAACTATGCTCTAATGGGTCAGAACTGAAACTCAAAGCAAAATTCTACTTTTGCGACTTTCGGTTCCGAACCGAGCTTAAACTGAAAATTGTCGAGTTGAACATGTTTAGACATGTTCTTACATTAATTACCAAGTTATATTAATGACAAAATAGGTTGCATAGCTTCTACATTGCTAATTATGCATTAATTTGAAAATAAGCTTTCTGTTGACTTTTTAATATCAAGTTTGACCCGACAATTGACCTAGTTAGAGTGGGAATCAGAGGGTGCTCTTTTAAGGGTTTATTGCCCACATAATTACCAACTCATAGGTACTTTCAATTTGAAATTTGACTGGACAAATTAAGGTTAATGACGAAGTCAAACCTTAATTATGACGGTTTGACTTTAGGCTAATTAACTAAGCAAAACTGAATTAAGGAAGGTTAATGATACTTACCAAGGTCCTAAGCACGACTAATGATCACTAGGAAGAGGTCTTGAGCTCCAGGAATCCTCAGAGAGTGAGTTGTGGAGTTTGCAACTGAATGAGCATTTGAACAACTCAACCCATGGCCTTTTTATAGGTTTTCTAAGGCTCTAAGATCATTCCAACAAAGCCTATGGATGATTCCTGATCATCCCAAGTGTCCCTAGGCCATTATAAACCATCAAACAAGCCCATAGAATCGAAAACAAGCTTCATAAGTCGGTGTAACCTGCTAAAACAGACACCTGTGCTGTTTTTCTGATGTTGGCAGTGCCAGGAGGCCCGCGTAAGGGTCCTTACCTACCTTACGCGGCCGGTATGAGGTCTGGGCCAGGTTTCACAAGTTTCAGCTATTTACATTTTAGCCCCTGGTCCTTCCAAACATGGTTTTCACTTTATTTCTTGCACTTTTGGCCCTCTAACTTGATTTTTAAGGGCTCCAAGGCATAACCAAACATTGTTAAGTCCTCGGTTGATTTTGTGATTACCCGTAAAGCCTTAAATTTCAACGTTGACGCTTTTAACCCCTCGCATACGAATATTATCATAACTTTCTCATACTTTAACGAAACTTGTGAAATTTTTATCACTTATTCTCGTGAGTATAATTAATCATTACAAAGCTTTGGGTTTGCTAAAAGGTCACTCAGAGGTATTCTTTAAACATGTTGACACATTTAACCCCTGTAGTTTGTAATACCTCACTTTCTTTCATAATTAGCTTCGTATGATCCATGAGTTATTCGTTTAAGGGTATAAACATCATGTGGGGCTATTGTGAAGTATATTTATCCATTGTTGACATTTTGAACCCTTATATTCACATATTTTCTTTGTTTGTCAACTTTAGTCCCTCTAAATCACTTATTTACACGTTTAAAGTCCATGACACGTGTTGATATATTATTGGACATAAATTTACGAGGTGTTACATCCTCACCCCCTTAAAAGAACTCTCGACCTCGAGATTTACTGAAATAAATGAGGGTACTTTTCTTTCATCGTGGACTCTACCTCCCACGTGTACTCGGGACCTCTGCGGGCATCCCATTTGATCTTTACAATAGGCACATGCTTCCTTCGAAGCTTCTTTACCTGTCGATCCTCAATCGACAAAGGTTTTTCCACAAATTTCAAGCTCTCATCTATGTGCACATCCGTATGTGGCATGACTAGCGACTCGTAAGCTAGACATTTCTTTAGATTGCAGATGTGGAATACATTGTGAATACCACTGAGCTCTTCAGGTAAGTTTAACTTATAAGCCACTACTCCTACACATTTGATGATCTCGAATGCTCCTATATACCTTGGGCTTAACTTACCTTTCTTACCAAACGGCATCTCTCCCTTCCAGGGTGATACTTTAAGCAGAACCTTATCACCAACCTCAAACTTTAGAGGTTTTCGCCTTTTATCAGCATAACTTTTCTGCCTATCCCTGGCAGCTTTCAGGCGGTCACGAATCTGGACAATCTTGTCCGTCGTTTCAAAGACTATGTCAGGTCCTGATAACTGAGCTTCTCCTACTTCTGCCCAACAATAGGCGTTCTGCATTTTCTACCATATAATGCCTCAAAAGGCGCTGCCTGAATACTAGTATGGTAGCTATTGTTATAGGAGAACTCAATCAATGGCAGGTGGTTATCCCAACTACCACCTAAGTCAATCACACATGCACGAAGCATGTCTTCCAAAGTTTGGATGGTACGCTCACTCTGCCCGTCCGTCTGAGGATGGTAAGCCGTACTAAAATTTAAACGCGTGCCCAAAGATTGTTGGAAACTTTTCCAAAAATGTGATGTGTATCTAGTATCTCTGTCAGAGATAATAGACACTGGTACGCCATGCAGAGATACAATCTTATCTACGTACAATTGGGCTAACATGTCGGAGCTATAAGTCTCCTTAATGGGTAGGAAATGTGCTGACTTAGTCAGTCTATCTACTATCACCCATATAGTATCATTTCCTTTCTTCGTCTTTGGCAACTTGGTGATGAAATCCATTGTCACCATTTCCCACTTCCAGGTGGGAAGCTCAGGCTGTTGTAGCAAACCTGACGGCTTCTGGTGTTCAGCTTTAACTTGCGCGCACGTCAAACATTTGTCTACATAGGTAGCTATAGACTTCTTCAAGCCTATCCACCAATAGTTTTCCTTCAGATCCTGTTACATCTTATCAGCTCCAGGATGAACGGAATATTTAGAATTGTGGGCTTCCTTGAGGATAACATCCCGAAGTCCTCGATAAACTGGAACCCATATTCGTCCATTTAATCTTAGTATTCCGTCCTTGCTATAGGATAACTGCTCCTCAGTTACTCCTAAATTTTCATCCGGATAGTTAGCTTCTAAAACAACTTCCTTCTGTGCAGCTAACAACCTTTCATTCAAACTATTCTTTAATTCAATGCTCTTGGCATTGATTCTTATAGGCTTCACTCTTTCCTTCCTACTTAAGGCATCGGTGACAACATTCGCCTTGCCTGGATGGTATCTTATTTCACAGTCATAATCATTTAAGGTTTCCATCCATCGTCGCTGCCTCATATTCAAGTCCTTCTGATTAAACAGATGTTGAAGGCTCTTGTGATCAGAATAGATCACACACTTAGTTCCATACAAGTAGTGCCTCCAAAGTTTTAGTGCAAATACAACGGCACCCAACTCCAAGTCATGGGTGGTGTAGTTCTTCTCATGCACCTTTAACTGTCGAGAAGCATAGGCAATAACCTTGCCTTTCTGCATAAGTACACATCCCATACCTGTGTGCGATGCATCACAATATACTACAAATTCCTCTATTCCATCAGGCAATGTCAATACTGGAGCATTGCTCAACTTTTGCTTAAGAATGTCAAAGGACTCCTGCTGCTTAGGACCCCAGTCAAACTTAATATTCTTACGTGTCAACGAAGTTAGGGGTGCAGCAATCCTTGAGAAGTTTTCTATAAATTGCCTATAATATCCTGCTAAACCTAGAAATCTGCGATTCTCCGTAGGCGTCTTTGGCTCTTGCCAGTTCATAATAGCTTCAATTTTAGCGGGATCTACTTGGATACCATGCTCACTAACAACATGTCCAAGGAATTGGACTTCACGAAGCCAAAATTCACACTTTGAAAATTTGGCATAGAGCTTTTCTTGATGAAGCAGTTTCAGAATGCAATAGAGATGCTTCTCGTGGTCAGCTTGGCTCTTCGAGTAGATGAGAATGTCATCGATGAAGACGATGACAAATTTATCCAAGTAAGGCTTGCAGACGCGATTCATGAGATCCATGAACGCGGCAGGTGCATTAGTGAGCCCAAAAGGCATCACTAGGAACTCGTAATGACCATAACGAGTCCTAAATGCAGTCTTGTGCACATCTTCATCTTTAACTTTCAATTGATGATAGCCTGACCTCAAATCGATCTTAGAAAAGTAGCTTACCCCTTGCAATTGATCGAACAGATCGTCGACCCTGGGCAAAGGATACCTATTTTTTATAGTGACCTTGTTAAGCTCGCGGTAATCGATACATAAACGCATCGATCCATCCTTCTTTTTCACAAATAAGATAGGTGCTCCCCATGGAGACAAACTAGGTCTAATAAAACCTTTGGCTAACAAATCATCTGATTGGGTCCTCAACTCCTTCATTTCTGTTGGTGCCAATCTATAAGGCGCTCTTGCGACAGGCGCTGCTCCAATGATGATGTCAATTCTGAATTCTACTTGCCTATCTGGTGGTAAACCAGGTAGTTCTTCCGGGAAAACTTCTGGGTACTCGGAAATGACGGGAATATCTTCAATCTTAGGCTTCTGCTCATCAATAGTCACCTGTGCCATATAAATGACACAACCCATCTTCAAACATCTAGATGCCTTGAGCATAGACACTTGCTCGGGCAGTCCATACTGGGTATCTCCCTGAATGGTAAGTGGCTCACTAGAAGGGGTCTTGATCACCACTTGCTTCTTATTGCAGACGATTTGGGCTTGGTTATGAGATAACCAATCCATGCCTATAACTATATCAAAACCGGCTAACTTCAATGAAAGTAAGGACAATGGAAAAGAGTGGTTCCTAATGGATATGCAACATCCATCTAACACGGTTGAGACGGTTTCTAAAGTACCATCAGCTAATTCCACCTCATACTTCACACTTAAGGTTTTAACAGGTAAATTCAGCAACTTACAAAACTTATTATCTACAAACGACTTATCAGCTCCAGAGTCAAATAACACTCTTGCATAAACATCATTTATGAGGAAGGTACCTGTTATCACATTGTCGTCCTGAACCGCTTCCTCATCCATCCGGAAGACCCTTGCATTGGTCTTCTTGACCTCATCAGGCTTCTTGGCGTATTTAGGGCAGTTGGTCTTGATATACCCTTTCTCATTGCAGTTGTAGCACGTGGCATCTTTAATCTTCTTGCAATCAACAGTCTTGTGTTCCTTAGACTTGCATAACCCACATGCAGGTGGTCCTGACTGAGACTTGGTCTCAAGCCTTCATTTTCCAAAGTGGCGTTTTTGGCAAGTCTTGCACTTTGGCTTTTCCTCTGTCTGCTGATTACTTTTGTTGGACCCAGACTCCTTCTTGTGGTTCGTGTAACCCTTTTGCTTCTTCTCAGATCGTCGTGAGTTATCATCCTCACGTTTTCTCTTACTTTCTTCCGAACTCTTAAGCGATCTCAGCCTGACCGCATCCAAAGTAAGAGACAGAGATAGATCAGCTGCTAACCTAAAGGTAGCAGGTCTGGACGCCTTAACACTGGCTTTGATTTATGGGGCTAAACCCCCAATGAAGCGAGCAATTCGCTTGGGTTCCGGTGTTACCAGATACGGAACCAGCCTAGACAGGGTATTGAAACTGGTGATGTAAGCTTGACAATCTAAAATTTTCATTTCTAAAGATAAGAAATCCGACTCAATCCTCTCAACCTTGTGTTGAGGGGCAGTAGTTCTCCTTAATGAGAGCAACAAACTGATCCCATATCAGATTGTAGAGTGGGGTCTTTCCTACAGCTTGAATGAGGGACTTCCACCATGCTAGTGCCTCTCCCTTGAATGCTTGGGATACATACTTCACTACATCCCTTTCAGCACAACCGCTGATATCAACCACGGTGTCCATTTCATCCAACTAGGTCATACAATCAATCGCTCCTTTCTCCCCAGTAAAATCCATGGGTTTGCAAGAGACAAAGTATTTATAAGTGAAGGACTTGGCACGTGGTTCCCTGTCAAATACCATTCTCTTAGATGGAACACTGTGTTGATTTGAGGAGTGTTGAACATCCTCCTTCTTTGGTTCATCTTTCTTAGAGGGTGGCTTGCTATGAGCCTCTGAATGAGTCTTAGGGACAGATTTAGAGTGGGGTACAGATGAAGTCCTACTATGCGTCCCACTAGACTCCCTGAATTGCCTATCCACAGATTTAGATACAGCTGTATCAATCAGTGTACGAAGCTCTTCCCTGGTTATATTAATCGTAGTATTCTCATTATTCTCCAGGGGATGACTGTTTACTTCTTCCGACCTAGCCATGTAGCTTTAATTGCTACATAAAAGAAAAATTTAATGAGGAGGTTTTTTTTAGAAATCTATACAGTACTATCGTTCTTGACGATTTATTAACCATGGTCTTTAATAACTATTTTTGGTTAATTGGTTAAGTATATACATATTCAGGATCTTTATTATAATCCCTAGTTAGAATTTAATAATAGCACAAAAGGCAAGTCACATGGACAGATTTATTTATAAACCAGGATTTTACAGAATCAAGGTATTAAGGTTTGAATCAAAGTTCATTACCTTTCCTTGACAGGGAGTTGTAGGCCACCACTGTCTTTAGTCCCAAAGAACATTAATTATAGCCCGTAGGCACTTCATCTTTAGAGGGATGATTATTTTAATAAGGAAAATTGGAGTAATCCAATTTAAGGATGACTTATGCGATTTTATCGAATCACATTTTTGCCACCCATGTTAACAAGGATTTGAATATTTTGAATAGGTTTTACCATCTTGGTCATGTCTGCAATGACATATAGACTAGGTTTTTCCTTTAAGATTCTTTTTAATATTTAACGCAGAACAATCCTAAATTGAGATGTTAACAAGGATCTGAATCTAATTGAGGAACTACCATCTTGGCCCTGTCTTAAGATGACACACGAGCTAGGTCTTGTCCTTTTTAGATTTTGCCATTTTATTATAATGGTAGATCTTTAAACAAGTACATGGTTGCCCTAAACGGGACTTCTAATTGAAATGACTTGCCCATGCAGGGGCTAAACAGAAAATAACAAGGAAACAAATAAAAGACAAAATAAAACGAATTAGGATTAGTCCTATGTTCTTTGTCTAGACTCGAGAATGTGCAACTGTGTAACTGAGATTAAACACAAAAGGTTAGTGTTTAATTCACTCAGTGTTGGCTCTGATACCAACCTGTCACACCCCGATATTTCCACGTATTACCGGTGGGCCCGGTGGGGAGTATCGTGACGTAATTGATATCGTCATAGTCAAACAACACAAATTTAAATGCACAGCGGAAGCAAAAGATAGATTTATTTCAACTGAATAAATTGTAATATTAAGTATCACAAAATAGTTGAAACAGATCCACAGGCGGATCGAAAGAAAAAGGAAATTGTTCAACAGACTTTAACATCTAGAGCTTGCGAGACTTGATTATTGATGCCTGGAGTAGCCAGCCTTTTACGTATAGTACCTGCACTTAGCCTTTTTGGAAAATACGTCAGTTTACACTGGTAAATACAACTTAACTGACTCATTTTGAATATGTTTAAAAATTGATTTGAATGCACTTAGGCAAAAATATCTATTATAACTTTGGACAATTATTTAAAAATAATCTTGTATACAGTTTTACTTATTTGTCGTCCGTCGGGGCCGGTTGGTAGAGCCGGTCAAGATTAACTGACACGCCACAGGTATAATGCCCACAAGGTTGATTCCTTTAAGTGGATCACCAGTTTTTACATAATGCAACTGTCAGGTGTACGCCTACACCCCGTGCTTAGGTCGTGGCCATTTCTTTGAATGATGCCAAGGATATCCGGGACATGGTCATTTAACCCCCAAGGGCAATACACCAAATAATACAGATTAAAACGAGTTATGTAAATACATCAATCATAGTCCGATTTAAATGACTACACACCCGACCAAGCGGTACTTTTATAGTACCGTATCCCAAGCCCGTATAGGGAAAATAAGTTAAGAGTATTTACCTGAGCAAAGTATAAATCAAATACAGCAAGTGCACGTAGCTTTTACTGGGCTCCTAATATGGAACGAAGGTTTTTAATAACCTATTAGAATCCTAACGGGTCTTTAATTAAGCTTAGACTTAGACCGGTTAGTTTTCAGAAGGAAGACACGGTTCAAACGCATGATAAAGCGAAGACCGGTTTAGAATGTGGTTTTGACCCGACAAGCTTGGACACTTGTTTAATATGGGTAAACTAAACACTTTCTGGATTTTGAGATGAAAACGATATGGTTTGACCCGTTTTGGCTAATATATGCAAACTAGTTACATACGCCGATCCGAACGCGAAAAGTGCGTAACGGGTAACCAAAAGAGTCATATACAAGTTTTCTAAGTTAATATGCCTTAAATATGTTGTGACATCAGTAAGATATCTTCTATTATGCCCAAAACGGATTTAAACTCAAATTACGCCCCGTAGGGGTATTTTGGTCATTTTAAAGGTTATAAAAGAGTTTAAATATAATCTGAGTTTCGGGTCTGATGTAATCAGTAAAAATACTTAATTTAGTAAGTTACATCAGTAGGGTGTAACCTATATGTGAAATTTATCATTTCTAACCATACTATGCACCGAAGGGGCATTTTGGTAATTTCACCTAAGGTTTAAAGGTCGAATCTGGAAATCTGAGTTTAAAACTTTTGCTTACTACTAAAGTATAAAAAATTATTTAAAACATCAGTAGGTATCAAGTCTTATATATCTAAAATGGTTTTAATACATACTATGCGCTTAAAACGCGTAAAAAGGCGATTTTAAGCGATTTTCGGGTTTTATAAGAAAAGCTGATATTTTTATTATTCCAGAAGGCTTAAAATATTCTATCTATCATATTGGATCAGTAGAAAAAGGTTTGTTATCAAAAGGATTGGTAAAACTCCGTTTATAGCTTAAAAGGGCAAAACCGACAACTTACCGGATCAAGCTTAGAACTCTATGTTATGCTTAGCCCCTAAATAAATAAAAATCTCCAAAAATCCCAAAATATTATTTTATATCAGTGGGTAAAAATTTTGGTATCAAAAATCGGGTTTAGATAGGCTATACGCTAATTACACCGTTTAATTAATAAAAAGCTTTCTAATTACACTAATGAGCATAACTCTTAATCTAGACCTCAGACTGATGTCAAATTTTAGGTACAAGTTTATAAATCAGTAACTAAGGTTTCTGCTCTTTTACATTTTCAAAATTCATGTTTTAAGGTCATATGGGCATAATAGTCAACATTTAGGCATTTAACGGAAATATGCATATGAATCGGATAACTAATGAACCAAGTTGTATAATCACAGAGGGTTATACTTATATGAAACATGGTCCTAATAAGGCTCTAAGACATTTCTAAACTATACTCTAATGGGTCAGAACTGAAAGTCAAAGCAAAAGTCTACTTTTGCGACTTTCGGTTCCGAACCGAGCTTAAACTGAAAATTGTCGAGTTGAACATGTTTAGACATGTTCTTACATTAATTACCAAGTTATATTAATGACAAAACAGGTTGCATAGCTTCTACATTGCTAATTATGCATTAATTTGAAAATAAGCTTTCTGTTGACTTTTTAATATCAAGTTTGACCCGACAATTGACCTAGTTAGAGTGGGAATCAGAGGGTGCCCTTTTAAGGGTTCATTGCCCACATAATTACCAACTCATAGGTACTTTCAATTTGAAATTTGACTGGATAAATTAAGGTTAATGACGAAGTCAAACCTTAATTACGATGGTTTGACTTTAGGCTAATTAACTAAGCAAAACTGAATTAAGGAAGGTTAATGATACTTACCAAGGTCCTAAGCACGACTAATGATCACTAGGAAGAGGTCTTGAGCTCCAGGAATCCCAAGAGAGTGAGTTGTGGAGTTTGCAACTGAATGAGCATTTGAACAACTCAACCCATGGCCTTTATATAGGTTTTCTAAGGCTCCAAGATCATTCCAACAAAGCCTATGGATGATTCCTGGTCATCCCAAGTGTCCCTAGGCCGTTATAAACCATCAAACAAGCCCATAGAATCGAAAACAAGCTTCATAAGTCGGTGTAACCTGCTAAAACAGACACCTGTGCTGTTTTTCTGATGCTGGCAGTGCCAGGCGGCCCGCGTAAGGGTCCTTACCTACCTTACGCGGCCGGTATGAGGTCTGGGCTAGGTTTCACAAGTTTCAGCTATTTACATTTTAGCCCCTGGTCCTTCCAAACATGGTTTTCACTTTATTTCTTGCACTTTTGGCCCTCTAACTTCATTTTTAAGGGCTCCAAGGCTTAACCAAACATCGTTAAGTCCTCTGTTGATTTTGTGATTACCCGTAAAGCCTTAAATTTCAACGTTGACGCTTTTAACCCCTCGCATACGAATATTATCATAACTTTCTCATACTTTAACGAAACCTTGTGAAATTTTTATCACTTATTCTCGTGAGTATAATTAATCATTACAAAGCTTCGGGTTTGCTAAAAGGTCACTCATAGGTATTCTTTAAACATGTTGACACATTTAACCCCTGTAGTTTGTAATTCCTCAATTTCTTTCATAATTAGCTTCGTATGATCCATGATTTATTCGTTTAAGGGTATAAACATCATGCGGGGCTATTGTGAAGTATATTTATCCATTGTTGACATTTTGAACCCTTATATTCACATATTTTCTTTGTTTGTCAACTTTAGTCCCTCTAAATCACTTCTTTACACGTTCAAAGTCCATGACACGTGTTGATATATTATTGGACATAAATTTACGAGGTGTTACATAGAGGAGGTCCAATTCTTGGGTCACATTATCAATAGTCAAGGTATCCACGTTGACCCTGCGAAGATCGAAGCTGTTAAGAGTTGGGTTACAACCAAGAATCCGTCTGAAGTCCGCCCTTTTCTCGGACTGGCAGGCTATTATCGCCGTTTTATCGAAGGTTTCTCCAAGATCGTTGTACTGCTAACCTCTCTTACGCAAATGGATAAACCTTTTGTTTGGGGAACTAAACAAGAGGAGGCCTTTCAAACTCTCAAAGCTATGCTTTGCAATGCTCCCGTGCTCTCATTGCCCGACGGAAACGACAACTTCGTAGTATACTGCGATGCCTCGAACCTTGGTCTTGGTTGTGTTCTTATGAAACGAGATAAGGTTATCGCGTACGCTTCTCGACAGCTCAAGATTCACGAGAAGAACTACACCACACACGACGTCGAGCTTGGCGCAGTTGTTTTTGCGTTAAATATTTGGCGACACTACCTTTATGGTACAAAGTGTACGATCTTCACCGATCATAGGAGCCTACAACATATCTTTGACCAGAAGGAACTGAATATGCGTCAATGCCGGTGGGTAGAACTGCTCAACGACTACGACTGTGAGATCCGTTACCATCCAGGCAAAGCAAACGTCGTTGCCGACGCTCTCAGCTGACAAAGCTATCTGCTTAGAGTTCGTAATTCCCAAGCCCAGTTTCATCTCGAAACTCTCATCCGTGACGCTCAACATGCTTGCTTTACCGAACGAACTTTGAAGAAGGAAAGGATTCTAAACGATCGCGCTCAACTCGAGAATAAGTCGAATGGTATTTTTCACTATTTGGACCGAATTTGGATTCCCAAGCGTACAAATTTGCAACAACTGCTGATGGACGAAGCACACAAATCTCGATATTCTATTCATCCAGGTGCTGAAAAAATGTACCAAGACATGCGCTGCAAGTACTGGTGGCCGGGCATGAAAAAGGATATCGCTATCTATGTTTCAAAATGCCTGAACTGTTCCAAGGTTAAGACGGAGCATCAAAGACCCTCTGGCTTGCTCGTTCAACCCGAGATCCCTGTGTGGAAATGGGAGAGCATAGCTATGGACTTCATAACGAAACTTCCGCGCACAACATCAGGTTATGATAGCATTTAGGGGTGAGCAGAAAACCGAAATAATCGAACCGTAACCGAAATAACTGAAAAATCCGGACCGAAAAAAGCGAACCGAAACAAAAACCGACGGTTCGGTTTTCGGATTTTAAATAACCGAAAATTTCGGTTTGGTTTTCGGATAATCATTTTCAATAACCGAAAATAACCGAACCGATAAGTTTTAATAGTATACCAAATCTATATATTTTTATGTTTAAGTTGTTTAACCAAGCTAAGAATTATTAATTTTATTCCTGTTTGTTAAATATTTATAATAAGAACATTACCATGTTTATTTAACATTAAAATTGTCCATTGTTTACAAGAACTAACAAAGTTTAATATAAAAATTAAATGGTTTTCAAAGTATTATAAAAGAAAACGTCTGAACAAAAACTTTGGAGAAATATTAGAATAGATTATAAGGTTAGGTTTATGTGAATAATATTAATTTAAAAGACTAAATATATTAACTTCAATGTAAACATTTAAGAAAGATTCTTAAACTTTGAATTATACTTTTAAGTTTTGAATCTTACGTAATTTGTTTCAAAAACCGAAAGAACCAAAAAACCGAACCGAACCGTTGCTAAAACCGAAATAACCGAAACCAAAAAAACCGAAACCAAACGGTTTTTAAAAACCAAAAACCGAACTTTCGGTTATGGTTTTGGTTTTACCCAAAAACCGAACCGAACCGTGCACACCCCTAATAGCATTTGGGTTGTGGTTGACCGTTTAACCAAGTCAGCGCACTTCTTGCCGATACGAGAAGACTTTAAGGTGGAAAATTAGCCCGAATGTACACCAAGGAGATCATTTGTCGACACGGGACGCCTCGTGACATCATCTCTGACCGTGATGCTCGGTTTACCTCGCGTCTTTGGGAAACGTTCCAATCTGCTCTCGATACTACTCTTAATCTAAGTACCGTTTTCCATCCCCAAACTGACGGTCAGTTTGAAAGAACGATTCGCACCCTTGAAGACATGCTCCGTTCGTGTGTCATAGATTTCGGTGGTAATTGGGACGCGCACTTACCTTTGGTAAAATTCTCGTACAATAACAGTTATCATTCTAGCATACAAATGGCACCATTCGAGGCTTTATACGGAAGAAAATGTCGATCGCCTATTGTGTGGCACGAGATCGGAGACACGCAAATTACCGGTCCTGAGCTGTTGCAAGAAACGACTGACAAAATCCTCCAAATTCGAGATAATCTATTGAAAGCTCAGAGCAGACAGAAAAGTTACGCTGAGAGACGCCGCAAGCCCCTTGAATTTGACGTTGGCGATCACGTGCTCCTAACGGTTTCACCTTGGAAGGGGGTGATCAGATTCGGCAAGAAAGGAAAGCTCGAGCCTCGATATGTTGGACCCTTTAAGATTCTGGAAAGGATTGGAAAAGTGGCCTACAGACTCGAACTACCAGAGGAACTGAGTAACGTCCACCCGACTTTCCACGTTTCGAACCTCAGAAAGTGCTTGGCCGACCAGGAATTTCATATCCCTCTTGAAGATTTACAAGTGGACGAAACATTACACTTCGTGGAAAAACCTGTCGAAATCATGGGACGAGAAACCAAGGTGCTCAGACGCTCACGCATTCCTATTGTGAAGGTTCGCTGGGAAGGCAAACGCGGTGCAGAGTTTACCTGGGAACTTGAAAGCGACATGAAGGCGAAGTACCCGCAACTGTTTGTTATGCCTACTTCTTAAATTTCAGTACGAAATTTCCTAAAGTAGGGGAGGCTGTAACAACCCGCTTTTGGAAGTCAAAGTCAAAGTCAAGTTTGAAGTCAATGGAAGAAAATATTGCTAATTGTGATCTGTCACTCCTTGCTCGATTACTGTTTTGACTTCTTTGACTTGTAATCGAATCTATCATTTAGTCGCTTTAGTTGTATTATGTGGAGTATATATTAATAATCAAGGTTTAATAGCATATTAATCACTAATCAAGTTATCGCTATCGTAATCGCAACTCGAATCATGTGTTCTGGATATTGTTTTACGTGTGTGTGCCATTTAGGTGTTACTTGTGCATGTTATGTTTATGTTGAGGTGTTAATCGCACTCGCAATTCTATCGCATCGCAATTGAATCGCAAACGCTAAACGCAAGTTAATTATAGTGATTGTATGTCAGATATAGTAGTTATGTTATTTGGGTAACTAATGGGTAATACTATCGCATCACACGCTCGAATCACATCGCAAAACCCAACACACGAAACGAAACGCCAAAGCTCAAACGTCGGAGCCACTCGATCGAGTGACCGCTTGATCGGATGGCCAATCGATCGGATTGCCATCCGATCGGGTTGCCATCCGATCGGACAGTCATCCGATTGGTGACCTACTAGATCCCTTGCACCTTTCTTTTTGGGAAACCCTATAAATACCCTCACTTGTCACATCAGTTGATGTGACAGCTCGCCACTCGACCCAGCCGCACTTAAGCTCTATTTCTCTCGATTCCTCTCGATTCTTGTAAGTTACCAACCTAAATCTTGTTCTTCTATGATCTACACGCACTCCTTCATCTTTCTCACTTTTGAATCTTAACTTTTAACCGTGAAATCACCGGATTTGAGGTGTTCTAGGATGATGTCATCATGGAGTTCTTATGAACTTCAAAGTTTGGCTTCATTCCACCAAGAATAACTCAGATCTGAAGGATTTCCACAAGTTTAAACAATGTTTTCGCATAAATCTACACATGTTCATGGTTGAAAGGATTGAAAGAAGGTTTTCCAACTTTCTTTCAACTCTTTTACACTCAATGCACTCAAAACCGATAGAATCGGAGCTCGTTCTGATCTTCTACTCATTCTTAGTGAAGTATTAGTTCAAGATCTGATTTCTATCCAAGGGATGACTGATTTTGGGTTAAACATGAACCACCGTCTTGAACAGTTAGCTGGTCGGACTAGGGTGATTCCTGTTCGATCGGGTTACTTGGGTCAAGATGGGGTTTCTGTTGTTTAGCACGATGTCAAAACGTCTCGAACAAACTGCAAACACTCAAAATAATCAAGTGTCAAGACGATCAGACCGTCGGGACGGAGTGCTGTCCGATCGGATTGCCGTCCGATCGGATTGCCATCCGATCGACCGGCCATCCGATCGGGTTACACTTGGTTCCACACTCAGGTTTTCCTCTTCAAATTCAAGGCTCTGGACGTTGAACGGAATGTCGTCCGATCGGATTGCTATCCTATCGACCGACCATCCGATCATGTGATGTTTGGAACCTCAACACTTAAACAATTTTAAACATGTTCAATGCATAAGATTGCCATCCGATCGGATTGCTATCCGATCGAGTGACCGTCCCGCTGTGAACTTGTTCTCAACTGAGAAGCCTCGCCAATCGGATCGCTGTCTGATCGAACCGCCGTCCGATCGATCGACCTGAAAGGAAGAGACACTTCTCTATTTTCAGAATGCTACAACGAAAACTTCAAAGGACAAACCATCATACACAAACACACCCATCCCAAACGAGGTGTCAATCCGCCCGAATGGCCATCCGAACGGATGACCATCCGAACGGATTGACATCCGGTCGAATGGCCATCCGTTTGGATTGCCATCCGGCCGGATGACCACTTGTCACCATATTTCACTCGCACCGTTTTACGCCCCGCTTATCATTTATACTGTCATTAACTGTCAGGCTAATCCCTCTCAGCGCTCCCTTCAATCCAAGAGAATGTTTACTTGTTGAACACAATCTGTGAGTATACTCGAACCCTTTTTGCTTTGTGCACTTTTGGGTGTTACATATGTTATCTATATTCAAATCACATCAATCACACCATGCAAACACTATTTATACGCTAACCGTTATTGCATGCTACGTGTTATTCGATCAATGCTTGTATGTTATGTTAACACAGTGATTGTTGCCTGACACCTTAGCAACGATAGTACTATAGTTTGGACTCAGCACCTGTCGTGGACAGGGGTTGTTAAGGGCTTTACTTCACGTGTCCCAGTGGGGATATGTGTTGCGCATTCTACAACTCACAGTCACGTCTGTGCATATTTCTCTGTCGATAACTTACTTGCCTTCGCTTTATACATGTTACATGTTGGTTATGCGTAAACGATTTCGAACTCTATTATATCTATCAAACTTGTATGCTTGATGCGTGTGAAGTGTGTATATAAGTTTAAGTATATTTTAAGCCCTTTTACACTTTCTTTAGCCAAGTTTTAAATTTATAAAACACGATATTTACTAACACTAAACACACATATGGGCAAGTGCACCCATCGTGAGCGTAGTATAGTGTTGGTAAGATACCGAGGTCGTCCAAGGACACAAGAGCTTTTAGTACCGGTTTATCCTCAACGTCTAATCAAATCAAAAAGTTTAGAAAAAGGTTTTAAACTAAGAAAATAAAAACTAACTAAAATGCTGGAAAAATAAAAATAAAAGTAAAAACAGATAGACAAGATGAATCGCTTGGCTCCGACTCGTGTTTAGTGTAACCTTTGATTATTTCCGCACTTTTGCACTATTTAAGAGATTATCTTAGTTATTGTAGTAGGCCCCTCTTTTGAAGGTGACGTTACCCTAAACCCAGTAGTTTGAGTCAGCAAGGATACAATCCTAAAGGGTCGGATTATTGAAAGATAATTAATTAAGTTATTAATGCATATTGTGGTAGGCCCCTCTTTTGAAGGCAACGTTACCCTCGGCTAAGTAGTCTGAGTCAGCAGGGATACAGTCCTAAGTAGCCGGGTTAAAGTATTAATAGTAGTTTAACTTATGAGGGGATCAAAGAGTTTGGACCCCCGCCATCCAATACCGTTAAGTATTGAAAGAGGTCTTACTAAATTTGACCCAGGTCCTTTGTAGGATCTATACACTGAACAATGGCAAGACTCTTACCAAACCGTTCCCTTAACCCCCGACCAGGTAGCCAACATACCTCCATATAGACCGTGGAGATATGAATGGTGAAAATCTTTTATTTTATATAGACAGTAAAATAATGCCAAGACACCACGGACAAACGATAAGGAAGAATCACCTTCAACATAAGAAACTAGTTATTAAAGTCATTAATACATAACCAATTAAAAAGTGCGAAAAGATTAAAAATAAAAAGTATTACACTAGACACTTTGTCTTCACCAAGTGATGTAAGAGACTTAGGCAAACATGGCCTTAAATGTCAAGAACTCTTACGATCAATCTTGGATCCCGAGAAGACTCACACACTCTATGATGGACAATGGATGATGGTGGTGGATGATGGTGTTATGGTGGTGGTGGGTGGTGGGTGAAATGTGAGAGAGGTGGTGTGCCAAGGGATGGTTTGAGCTTGAGCCAAGCACTCCTATTTATAGGCTGAACAGAAGCTCGGGCACGGCCCGTGTCCAGTGGGCACGGCCCCGTGTCCACATCCTTCACTGTCTTCATTAATTGCTCTTGTCTTTATTAGTTGACCACGGCCCCGTGTCCGCTGGGCACGACCTCGTGTGCAGAAGCATATCTGTACTATCAAGATTTGCCTGGATTCTGCGAATCTTATAGTTGACCACGACCCCGTGTCCGTTGAGCACGGCCCCGTGGTGGGCGATGGAAGCTTCTACAACTTTGTCTTTTATGCTGACACTTGGGCACGCCCCCGTGCTCATTGAGCACGGGGCGTGTTCAGCCTCCTGTTTTCTTGTTTTGCTTGGGAAGATGCTTTCGGGGAGGTCGGGCATGCCACGTTTGTTCCTTTTCTTGTATTTATGTTAGATTTAGCTGCCTTTTTGCTTCTTTTGTTAATTTGAGCTCATTTAATCCTGAAAATACAAAAGGAAGACAAAAACACACTTTTTCCAACATTAGTACTAAAAAAGGGTTAGTTTTATGCCACAATTGATGTAATTTATATGTTGCATTTTGCACACCTCAAATACCCCCACACTTGAATCTTTGTTTGTCCTCAAGCAAAACTCTTTATAATGTGGCTTTACACTCCCAAATGGAATTGGTAGAAAAGAAAGTTTTTGGGCTTGTCATAGAGTGTCGGGATTTCCAAGATTCTTTATTTAGTTTTATTTTTATTTATTTACAATCCTATTCGTCATGATTTATTTAAAACTTTTCATAAGATAAATTACTTATTAGGGCATAGCATGCCTCTTTAAAATTCTATTTATATACAGGTTCACATACCTCACGGGGGATCACTCAACACTCGGCCGAAGATGTATTTTAGTGAATCACTCGAGAGCGGCATGGAACTTACTCCTACCATAGGCTTGCCAAGCAGTCAATCATCCTCCTTTTTAACTATATACCTTTGTAAATATCAAGAGGACTTTTGGGTGAAGGGTTAGGCTTCGGTTAAAGGTAGGTGGTTGGGTTAGTGGTTAGTGGTTAGTAGAAAAGGGCGAAAAAGCGTAAAAAGCGTCGGTTTTCGAAAGACTTTATTTTTGCAATTTTTATTTTGATGAAGCTATCATTCAAACAAAGTTATTTTTGATGAACTTGTTTGTTTATTTCTTTTGCTTCATCAACAAAACATAAAATATATATATATATTTTTTTTTCAAAGTCAAACGAAAAACCGAGCTTGTTACTAAAACAAAGCGTTAAAAATAAAAAGGTTTTGGTGGGTGAAAGGGTGTTTGGTTTGGGTTAAGAAATGAAAAGGTTTAGGCTCAAAGGGGTTAACTAGGGGGATTTTGGGTAGGTGGTAAAAAAAAGAAAAATAATGGTGTAGAAATAAAAAGGGTTAGTCCTAATCCCTCCATCATTTACTTACTCGGGTTTAAGTTAGTAAGGACTGGGAATGTATCGTCGTGGCAAGTTCTAGAGTCGTAAGAACCAAGCGGCTATTCGCACAAGAAACGAAAAATGAGCATTTAATTTAAAGATATGTATTTATATGCTCAATAAAGGCTCAAAACTCACTTTTATGGGAATGGGTTTTTATGTGATCAAGTATATATATTTAAATTTTAACTTAGCTTGTTATGCATTTTCATAATTTTCTTATGTTGGTTATTTTTATCACGATGCTATCGGTTGTAAATTTGTAAAAATATAACCTTTTTAGAATTTTGAAATTCCCAAATTAAACCTAGACAAAAAAAAATGAAAATTTTTGGAAAAAAAATTGGGGTGATTAGCGGTTCCAATAGAGTTTTGTGTAAGGCTTGTTATTAGGACTTGCAAGATTCAAGGTTTTAGCATCCCCCCCACACTTAAATTACACATTGTCCTCAATGTGTCCCAAAAATAAGTTTTTAGGTTGATTGAATGTGTAAAAAGGTGTGAAAAAACAAAAATTTGGGTTACTGGGCGTTCTGGACACGGCCCCGTGTCTGGTGGACACGACCCCGTGTTCAGGTGCCAGTAACGAAAAACCTACAGAAGGTGGACACGGGGGCGTGTTGGCCGGACACGACCCCGTGTCTGACAAAAGTCTGCATATTTAGACAAACAGCAGGTCTGGGGTAGTGGGCACGGGGGCGCGTCGGCTGGACACGACCCCGTGTAGACAATCTGCAAGGTTGAAAAACAGGTTTCTGGCTCTAGTTTTCCTGTCCCGGCTTTAGTAGCACTAGGGTTTAGTGCTCTAAGCCTCGTATGTACCTGTTTTAGCAATAAACACTACACCAAACCATAGCAAACACCCTAAATTACCAACGTTCAACGTCCCATCCATCACAAAAAAAGAAAAAGAAATGCAGAAAATAAAAAGAGTTAAAAGAAAGTAAATTGTTCGACACACGGCACGCAGGCCGGAAATTGTTCAAGATAAAAAATTAACCTGGTGGATCACCAACCAACCACTTCTACCTCCGCTCATCCCGCCTAGTCCATGTCCTTGTCCTCATCCTCATCATCTCCACCATGCCCCGTAATTTACTCCCGGATATTTCCAATATCATCTTGGATATCGGATATGTTTATCTCGATTGCTCCAACCCGGTTGTACTTGTTTCTCGCCATGTTATAGGTGTTCCTGGTGCACATAAGGTTTTCCTACAATAAATCATGTAAACTTTGGAAGTTAGGAAAACCGCCTCCTGAGGAGGATTGGCCTGGATCACCGTGGGGCTGGTACTGGTATTGATGATGTTTTGGAGCGTGAAGGACAAGTGCCTCTTGCGGGTTCCATGCATGCCCCTGCATCCTTTGGAAGCTACCCGTCCCGTCTTCAGCCTCATAAATTAGGTTCATTGAGCGACAAATGTGTATGTCTACCCTTCCCGACCATGGGCTCCTTTCTAATGACCTAGGTATGTTGGTGAAGTGCTTAAAGAGACGGTATACCCATCCTCCAAAGAAGATAGGGGTTGGTGCAGTAGCAAGTCGGTTCAAATGCATGTTTCAGAGCAGGAGGAATGGAACATCAAGGTGTCTGCGGTTATGGATGCAGTGGAGGACAACCAAATATCTTAACCTAACAACGCCACCGCTATCATGCCTTTGGCTAAGAGAGTAGCCGAGGAGCCTATGGATGTATCGGTAGAGCGGATCCCTCAACTTAGTGCTCTTAGTGCTGCTCGGATTGTAGTGCCCTTCACCAATCTGAGCCCATGCAGCTTGGCGATCATTCTCATCTATCTCTCGCATCCCTCCAGTATTTTCCTCGTTACCCGGATCTTCCTCCGCATACAGCCCGACAATCGACCCAAATCGTGCCATAGAAATCGAATACCTAGTTCCACCACATCGGAATGCTACCCCATCATTGTCAAATGGGTCGCACCTTGAGTTGAACGTGAAGGTGCTATAGAATTCCAAAGTGCACTCGTGGACGGAACGAATTCGAGTTGTCAAAGCGACTCGTAGTGGGCCTGTGACAAGGTTGTTGAAGCGGTCGAGTTGGTTTACCAATGCTAACAAATCCATGCATGCTTGTCTTGGGTATTCTTCCGGTCTTGTTTGAATTACTTCGTATCTAGCCCTAGCATCGAGCTCATTTGCGTTAAACCTCGTGAACTTCCTTGCCATCTGAAAGAATACACCAAAAGTTAGCACGAAACATTTGAATTTTTTGACAAAACTGCAAACATCGTACTGGACACGACCCCGTGTTCAGCGGACACGGCCCCGTGTCCAGGCGTCTGTTACTCAAAAACATCATTTTTCGACCCGGTTTAGAAAACTTGAAAATTTTTGGTCCAATAGGTGTGGTTTCCCTAGAAAATGAAACCCCAAGTGCCGTTTTTCCCAAAGCAGCCCGTTTACCCATTCAATTTTATCTTTTTCGGTTCAAAAACAAGGGTTTGGGGTTTTTGTGAGAAATCGGGCGAATCTATGAACAATACAAGTGGATTTACTTCCTTTAACACTAATCTAACTAAATGCTAACAGATTAAAGCAAAAATTTGAGGTTCGATCCGGGTGTAGTTCAAGAACCCTAGAATTTTCCCCAAATTTTTGAAGTTTTAACTACATGCAAATGCTAAATCTAACTACTAATGGTGATAGAATCATACCTTGATGTTGTTAGAATGATAGGAGACGTCGAAAATCTACGGAAAATCGCCTGAAACCAGAGCGTTTTCGGGGAAACGGGGCGTGTGGAATGAAGTAACTGTTATGAAAAGGGGAATATATCCCGACAGTAGCACGGACACGGCCCCGTGTCCAGGGGACACGACCTCATGCCGAGCAAAGTTTTATATATATATATATATATATATATATATATATAGTGCTCGTGTGAGTGCCCTTGTTTCCCAAAAAGTTTGGTTAGAAGACTTACCGATTTAGATGTCGTCCCAATCGTTCGTAACTTACCAGGTATGATGTTGTTGCCTTTACTCATCGACCGTTTGAAGCGAGATTTCTTCCTCTTCATCCTCAATAAATCCTTGATAGAGTTTCATCCATTGGCCATTGACTTTGAATGGAGGTCCATTCCGAGATTTAATTTCTACTGCACCGTGTGGGAAAATATGGGTGATGGAAAAAGGTCCTGACCTCCTAGACTTTAATTTACTAGGGAACAATCGAAGTCGTGAATTAAACAAAAGAACTAGATCTCCCACTCGAATTTCATTAGGTTTAATATGTTTGTCATGCAAGTTTTTCATTCTTTCTTTGTAAATATCTGAGTTTGAGTATGCATAATTCCTAAGCTCGTCTAATTCATTTAATTGACAAAATCGATTTTTACCAGCAAATTCTAAATCTAAGTTTACATTTTTAATTGCCCAGTAGGCTTTGTGTGCAATTTATACTGGTAAGTGACAACTTTTTCCATAGACTAGCTTATATGGGGTTGTACCTATTGTTGTTTTATAATGTCACGACCCCCGGCCCACCCTGGACGGAATCGGGAGCCGCGAACAGCCAAGTGGTACCGGTGATTATTTTGAAAAATATTGCAGCGGAAATTTCATCAGGACCGTGAGTTAGGAAAAATATCAGAGTTTAGAAAACACCGGATTTTATTTATTAAATAGATGGGATAACCCCATGTTTTACAAAGGTAGCTTTAATAAAGATAAATTTGATTACATAAAACAATATTTCTTAATTTGATTTAATTAATAAAATAAGCCACTTCTTGAAGCCCTTCAGTGCCGGATCCAACTCTTACTCCAATCTACTGTAATTACCTGAAACGCGTTTTAAAAAGGTTTTGTCAACAGGAAATACCGGTGAGTTCATTCATTTTGCTAAAACGACACGTTTGTTATAATTTACAGTATTAAGGGTGATTACATTGTTTGTATATGAACCAACTACCCATAGTATATGTCACTCGACCGGATCTGTGACTATGGTCATATCACCATTGGCCACCCGTTTGTCCAATGGCAAAGATTATCAAGTAATGTATACAAAACCCCACATACCGGCTGTAATTTGGTGATTACAAAGACTTAATCCCTGTAATTATAACGTTTGAAAATAAACATGATTTTGAAAGTAATTTGATAAAAAGAGAATGACTCACATTATAAGCATGCAGATTTATACAGGCAGAGCTTAGCCTATTGATTAGTCTTGTAACATAGTGCACACGAACTCGGTAAGTAACTAATACAGCATTTACGATAACTCACGAGATTAAAATCCTCACAACGAATGACAAAGTGCAATCACTTAAACATCCATCGGATTCACAACGAATGACAGAGTATTGCCCGAGTTCGGGTGGTACTCAAACATCCTGTCGGAATCACGACTAAAACATCCATCGGATAGTACTAAAACATCCATCGGATAGTTTCAATCGATCGGACATTGAATCGTAGCAGCGATCTAGTTAATACCCGATATCGTAGCAGAATTCGAGCTAGTGTGTGTTTGGTAGTAATCAGGTGATATCTCGACGTAGGAAATGAATTTTAACGTCGTTCCAACGCATAAATGCAAATCCCAAACCCCTCTATTTATACTGAGATTTTGACCCCCTCGCGTGACGCGACGGGTCACATCTCATCATAGGGTTGCCACGTGTGTTTCTAGCCTATCTGAGTCGACGGAAATTGAAAATTCGATTTTGATAACAAACTGTGATGATAATCGTCAATGGGGAATACCCCCCCCCCCCTGAGTTTTAGGGGCCCTGATCCTGATTCTGATTGTTATGAAAATTTTAGGGTTTATACAGAATCACTTGGGGGTTTTAATTATGGTTTCTTTTTGTACAAAATATAATAAGAAATAATAGTTTTGGTGAGAGTTGTTTAGGTTTGGGATAAAAGGGAATAAAACGGTGAGAAAAGAGAATGGACCCACTTTGTAACTTTAGGGTTTAACTAGAAAACCTCTTGGTAGAATATTGGGTATAATATATAATGCACTCGTGTTAAGTATAATACCCCTCATTCAACCTTATCCTTATGTCACGAGACAGAACCCCAACGAATTTAGTCAGGCAGAGCCTTCACATGTGTTATGGGGCTCAGATCAATCGGAAAGGGTAGCGGTGATCGGGAGTTAAAACACTTAAAACGGGGCTGCACTTTAGTATTTATTATAGGTGAAATAATATATATATATATATATATATATATATATATATATATATATATATATATATATGAATCAATTGAGAGAAAGAGTGAGGTGAACAGGTTCTTTTGAAAATTTGTTGGCCTTATTTATAGTTGAATTATTATATGGCTGCTCATGAAAAAGAATTCATTCTAATCCTATAATCCTATAAAGGACACATGCCTTTCATATTACTATATCATGTATGAGAAGTCATTTCTTATTACACACGTAGCCACCAACACTACATGAAGTGTTTTATTATTTTATTTTATTTATAGGACATGAATTTTAGGAAGGGTACACGACACCTTCCAATTGTTTTATTTATATTATTATTATTATTATTATTATTATTGTTATTATTATTATTAATTTAACTACTTTATTCGTTTTGACGTGTATAACTTCTAAAATATGACGTTTTATAAACTAATAATTATGTTATTAGAACGAGAATAATTTTATCTATATTTTGAACCAAGTTTCATTAAAAACAGAGCAGGTTCAAATATAATGTATTAAATGGTTTCTGGGCTCGTCTAGGTACTTCATATTTCTTACGGTCAATTTACTTGTAATCTACACGTCTAATTATATGAGTTTTTTTATAGACTTTTATTTTATTAGAAAGGTCACCTATATGCATGCCAATTATTTAATATAATATTTCAACCAACTATATAAAATAGTGTTTAAAACTATTTGGGTTGAATAAAAATAAATTATTTACTTGTTACTAGTTACTAATGGTTAATAAATTTACACAAACCTATAATTCTTATATGATAAAAATAGGAATGTTACATCCTCCCCACCTTGTTTTAAATTTCGTCCTCGAGATTTGGGTTACGATATTTCTTTTAGACTTATGTCATATTTTAGTCAATAAAAACAATATTATAGTAGATGACACAGAATTAAAATATCAAATTTTGTGAATACGAGTTGTACGATAAGTAGGATTCAATGGTTCAATTGAATTAGTTCAAGAAATTGATGATAAACGAATGAGATGAAATGATATAATTTCCAAGGTGACGAAGTTCAAGCCAAAAGATATATGATCAATAGATATTTAAAATGAATATGAAGGACTTTTAGAATCAATAAAATTCTTTGTTAAAAGAAGCTTACTTTGATTGGCAACTGAGGAGGACTTAGAATTGACAGGTTCAAAATGAAATAAAAGCATGAAAATTGTTTTGTCAAATATTTATGATATGAGAAAATCAAAGTGTTGAGATGAGTGAATTGCAAAAATACACCAAAAGATAATAGAGTTAGTGTATCATTGTTTAGAGTTCCAAGTTATTTTAATTGTGAAATAATGTGATAGTACACTATTAGTGACCATATTTTTCATACTATGTCCTAGAGATCGAAATATAATAAGAATAAGTTGTTTTGGCATGACCCACCATTATATTATATTTGTAAAGCAAATGTAATATATATTATTTGTGTCCCTGTCTGAACCGTATATCAAATATAAATACTATGTAATATATATTATTTATTACGCATTTTTACTATATGTAAATGGTCACCACTTTTAAATAAATATTATTTTAGTATTTTACTATACTATGTAAAATAACTTATATTTACTATGTAATATATATTACAAAACACCGTAATGAAGTTATTACATTACAAAATATTTTAGTATTATTATTTTGTAAAAGAAATCACTATTATTTATAACGTTAAATGAAAGTTGTAAATAAAGGTGTAAAAATATTTATTGTACAAAAGTATTTGTAAAATATTTTGTAAATATATAACACTTAATGGGTCGATTCTATGTGATTACTTATTTTCATTTTGAAACCATATAACGTTGTGAATGTATTTACAAATGTTGTAAATAAGTGAAAACGGGGACTATTCTTATATATTACAATGTTCCCTTAACCCAATGTAGTTGATGACTACCATATTATTCTTATATGATCATTTTCTTGCCAGAGTGTTACGGTACATAGTTACCACAAAACATGTGATACACAATTATTTATATAATTTTATTTGTCCCTCTAATTCTTGCATTGTTTTATGAAATTATGTCTTCTCCTTACAGTACAAAGTATATATATTTTTATATAAAAATATTTTTATATAAAAATATTTTTATATATAATTAAAATTTACTAAATAAGTATGATGACTTAATTTATATACATTAACTAGTCATTATCATGGGTGGATATTGGTTAGTGCTGCCTTGTTTAAGCATAGGTGATCAGTTCATGCCTAACTAAGGCTAGGCTATCCAATACCTACCCCTGACAATAACCCTAGTACCTAAAAATAATACTAACACTACTATTATTAATATATTATTACTAAAACTAATATTAATTATCAAAAATAAATAACTAAACATAAACTTAAATGAGAGTAAATCTCAAACAAAATAAAAATAAAAATTCTTCACCTCAATGGTTTAACAAGAATTTTTTAAATATAGTAATACTATATTATAAATTAGGTAATTACTTATGTAATTGATTCGATATCAAAGAGTTATCATATTGCAAAATGCGGTTTACAATGCAAAGATCAAGTATAGTAAAATGATATTTGAGTTTGGATAAAATGACAAATCGGAATGAAGCCCTCCAGTGGTCTTCATAAATCAAACGAACCACATGCGTAACAAACAGTGCATGTGTAACGTGTGAATTTACCAAGAAATGAAATAGATCAATATTCATTATTATGAAAGAAATCCTCATGGTATGATGACCATTAGAGGAAATAGAAACACGAAAGTCAACTCTTTATATGCAGAAGTCAGAATTTTAATGAAAGAAATATAAGAACTTCTATCTGGAATTTTGTATGATAACTGTTGTTTAAGTGACATTACCAGGGAATGTCGAATAAAATGAAATAGGGGAATTTGCAAAGGTATATGACTTCTTTTTGTAGTACTAATAATTATGACACTGATTAGACTGGGGCACCGATGGTTGTGAAATTTTGTTTCAACGTATCTCAGCGAAATTTATGTCGTTTTGTTGGATCACGTGGCAAAGTGCCGCTTTTTTATTAGTAGTTCTTCCATTGACGGGATTAGGATTGGTGTCGTTATGCCCAATTATATTTTCCAAAGGTCTTGCTTGAAAATCGTGTGTGATATACTTTGACGTTTGTGGACGTATAATTTAAGTTTCATGTGTTTTCTTGTGTACTAGCACAACTTTACATGCTTCTTACTTGCGTTAATAGTTAATGGTAACGCATTGGAAATTCTTATACTTTTGATGGTGTATTAACTTAAAGGGTTTCTATTGCACGAGTTACGAGATAGATGATCAAACGAAATAATGTTTGATATCAGAATTATAGACATATGCAAAAGATTCCTGATAAAGAAATCTAGATTTATTATTGACACATATGCTTGTGCTTTATTCCTAACTGACTTTTGGAATTCCTTATAGATATACATATCTATATAATCATATATTTCACATGCTGTAATATACATATCCTCTATAAGGTTTATGTATTTAACAGATTCATATTTCCAAAAAACAAATCAGATATCATGTCATGATACTATTTAGGGAAATCTTGTCACTTGTTTGACATATTATATACCCCATCTTATCCGGTTCGCGCCGGAGAGGTAACCTCAGTATATCCGGACAAGCTGGAGAGTCTGCTACACCATACCCAGTCTTGCCGGAGAAAAATTTAGATTTTCCCATAAATAGTATTATTTTTTTTTCTTAAATCATGATTTGGAAAGTGCCTGCTGACTTTCAACAACGACTAAGCAAATTAGTCTTTAATATGACAGATCATATTCTAGAACAAAGTAGTACTAATAAATAAGAAATAACAGTGGTCAAGTGTTTATTGCCTATTTATTATACTTGCAATGTTCTAGTTATTATTCTTACGGCATACCAAAATCCCTCATACTTTATTTACACAAGTACTTAGCTTATCTCGAAGCTTATACTAAGGCATATTTTCTTAAGTTCAAGTCTAAATGCTATCATGTGTGCTACCAGTTAATAGCAATCTTCTAACTCTTTTATATAAACTTAGGTATTATTATCACAACACCTATTGGCTTAAAGCAGTGGCTCTGATACCACCTTCTGTCACGACCCCCGACCCACCCTGGACGGAATCGGGAGCCGCGAACAGCCAAGTGGTACCGGTGATTATTTTGAAAAATATTGCAGCGGAAATTTCATCAGGACCGTGAGTTAGGAAAAATATCAGAGTTTAGAAAACACCGGATTTTATTTATTAAATAGATGGGATAAACCCATGTTTTACAAAGGTAGCTTTAATAAAGATAAATTTGATTACATAAAACAATATTTCTTAATTTGATTTAATTAATAAAATAAGCCACTTCTTGAAGCCCTTCAGTGCCGGATCCAACTCTTACTCCAATCTACTGTAATTACCTGAAATGCGTTTTAAAAAGGTTTTGTCAGCAGGAAATACTGGTGAGTTCATTCATTTTGCTAAAACGACACATTTGTTATAATTTACAGTATTAAGGGTGATTACATTGTTTGTATATGAACCAACTACCCACAGTATTTGTCACTCGACCGGATCTGTGACTATGGTCATATCACCATTGGCCACCCGTTTGTCCAATGGCAAAGATTATCAAGTAATGTATACAAAACCCCACATACTGGCTGTAATTTGGTGATTACAAAGACTTAATCCCTGTAATTATAACGTTTGAAAATAAACATGATTTTGAAAGTAATTTGATAAAAAGAGAATGACTCACATTATAAGCATGCAGATTTATACAGGCAGAGCTTAGCCTATTGATTAGTCTTGTAACATAGTGCACACGAACTCGGTAAGTAACTAATACAGCATTTACGATAACTCACGAGATTAAAATCCTCACAACGAATGACAAAGTGCAATCACTTAAACATCCATCGGATTCACAACGAATGACAGAGTATTGCCCGAGTTCGGGTGGTACTCAAACATCCTGTCGGAATCACGACTAATGACAAAGGATAGTACTAAAACATCCATCGGATAGTTTCAATCGATCGGACATTGAATCGTAGCAGCAATCGAGTTAATACCCGATATCGTAGCAGAATTCGAGCTAGTGTGTGTTTGGTAGTAATCAGGTGATATCTCGACGTAGGAAATGAATTTTAACGTCGTTCCAACGCAGAAATGCAAATCCCAAACCCCTCTATTTATACTGAGATTTTGACCCCCTCGCGTGACGCGACGGGTCACATCTTATCATAGGGTTGCCACGTGTGTTTCTAGCCTATCTGAGTCGACGGAAATTGAAAATTCGATTTTGATAACAAACTGTGATGATAATCGTCAATGGGGAATACCCCCCCCCCCTGAGTTTTAGGGGCCCTGATCCTGATTCTGATTGTTATGAAAATTTTAGGGTTTATACAGAATCACTTGGGGGTTTTAATTATTGTTTCTTTTTGTACAAAAATATAATAAGAAATAATAGTTTTGGTGAGAGTTGTTTAGGTTTGGGATAAAAGGGAATAAAACGGTGAGAAAAGAGAATGGACCCACTTTGTAACTTTAGGGTTTAACTAGAAAACCTCTTGGTAGAATATTGGGTATAATATATAATGCACTCGTGTTAAGTATAATACCCCTCATTCAACCTTATCCTTATGTCACGAGACAGAACCCCAACGAATTTAGTCAGGCAGAGCCTTGACATGTGTTATGTGGCTCAGATCAATCGGAAAGGGTAGCGGTGATAGGGAGTTAAAACACTTAAAACGGGGCTGCACTTTAGTATTTATTATAGGTGAAATAATATATATATATATATATATATATATATATATATATATATGAATCGATTGAGAGAAAGAGTGAGGTGAACAGGTTCTTTTGAAAATTTGTTGGCCTTATTTATAGTTGAATTATTCTATGGCTGCTCATAAAAAAGAATTCATTCTAATCCTATAATCCTATAAAGGACACGTGCCTTTCATATTACTATATCATGTATGAGAAGTCATTTCTTATTACACACGTAGCCACCAACACTACATGAAGTGTTTTATTATTTTATTATTTTAATATAGGACATGAATTTTAGGAAGGGTACACGACACCTTCCAATTGTTTTATTTATATTATTATTATTATTATTATTATTATTATTATTATTATTATTATTATTATTAATTTAACTACTTTATTCGTTTTGACGTGTATAACTTCTAAATATGACGTTTTATAAACTAATAATTATGTTATTAGAACGAGAATAATCTTATCTGTATTTTGAACCAAGTTTCATTAAAAACAGAGTAGGTTCAAATATAATGTATTAAATGGTTTCTGGGCTCATCTAGGTACTTCATATTTCTTACAGTCAATTTACTTGTAATCTACCCGTCTAATTATATGAGTTTTTTTATAGACTTTTATTTTATTAGAAAGGTCACCTATATGCATGCCAATTATTTAATATAATATTTCAATCAACTATATAAAATAGTGTTTAAAACTATTTGGGTTGAATAAAATAAATTATTTACTAGTTACTAGTTACTAATGGTTAATAAATTTACACAAACCTATAATTCTTATATGATAAAAATAGGAATGTTACATATAAGCAGTTCGAAAAGCCCATAAAGCATCATCTAATTTATCTGCCCATTCCTTTTTATTTAACCCTACGGTTTTTTCGAGTATTCGTTTTAAACCTCTATTAGTCACTTCGGCTTGTCCGTTTGTTTGAGGGTGATATGCTGTGAGACCCGGTGATAGACCCCATATCTTGTTAAAAAAAATTCAAGTTGATGGTTGCAAAAATGGGTACCTCTATCACTTATTAATGCTTTAGGTGTGCCAAAACGAGAGAATAATTTTTTCAGAAATCTTTCCACTACCCTTCCATCATTTGTTGGAAGTGCCTCGGCCTCGGCCCATTTAGACAAGTAGTCTACTACCACAAGTATATATTTGTTTCCTTTCGACGGTGGGAAAGGTCCCATAAAGTCGAGTCCCCACACATCAAAAATTTCACAAACAAGAATGCCATTTTGTGGCATTTCGTTTTTGGAAGAAATATTACCTGTTCTTTGGTAAGCATCGCAAGTCTTGACAAGACTTTGGGCGTCTTTGTAAACGATTGGCCAATAAAATCCTGAATCAAAAACCTTTCATGCGGTACTCGCGGCACCATGATGTCCTCCATATGGACCTTCGTGACAATGGCGGAGAATTCTTTGTGCTTCACTACCATGTACGCATCGTCGGATGAGTTGGTCGGCACACATTTTGAAAAGATATGGATCTTCCCATAAATAATGTTTCACATTGGCAAAAAAAAAAATTCTTTGATGGTGTGGCCAACCCTTAGCGACTATACCGCTAGCTAGGTAGTTAGCATAGTCGGCGTACCATGGTTCTTCCTTGTATTCCACCATTTCTAGGGACTCCGTTGGAAATTTTTCGTTGATTTGCTCGTCCCTGGTTGCCTCCAAAGCTGGGTCTTCTAAGCGTGAAAGATGATCTGCTGCGGTGTTTTTTGCTCCTCTTTTGTCTTTGATTTCAATATCAAATTCTTGGAGTAGTAGAATCCACCGAATCAAACGTGGTTTTGCGTCCTGCTTTTTGAAGAGATATCGAATGGCTGCATGATCTGTGTAGACTATAGTTTTAGAAAGAACAAGATTAGAACGAAATTTATCAAAAGCAAATACCACAGCTAGTAATTCTTTTTCAGTTGTTGTGTAATTTTCTTGTGCATCGTTAAGTGTTTTACTAGCATAATAAATTGGGTGAAAATGCTTTTCTTTTCTTTGTCCCAAGACAGCTCCAACTGCAAAGTCACTTGCATCACACATGATTTCGAAAGGAAATTTCCAATCAGGCGCTATCATGATAGGTGCATTGACTAGCATTTCCTTTAAGGTTAGAAATGCTTGATTGCAATCCTTGTCAAAGATGAAAGGGGCATCTTTTTCAAGTAATTTTGTAAGAGGCCTTGAAATTTTTGAAAAGTCTTTGATAAATCGCCTATAAATCCGGCATGCCCTAGGAAACTTCTGATAGCTCTAACTGAGGATGGGGGTGGTAATCGAGAAATAGTGTCTATTTTTGCTCGATCAACCTCCATTCCTTCGCTTGAGATTTTGTGACCGAGTACTATTCCCTCCGTTACCATGAAACGGCTTTTTTCCCAGTTAAGGGCGAGGTTAGTTTCCTCACATCGGGATAGCATTCGTTCAAGGTTATCGAGGCATTGGTCGTATGAATCCCCAAAGATAGAAAAGTCGTCCATGAAGACTTCCATTGTCTTTTCTATCATGTCGTGGAAGATGGCTACCATGCCACGTTGGAATGTTGCGGGGGCATTACATAGACCAAACGGCATGCGTCGATAAGCAAAAGTTCCATAGGGGCATGTAAAGGTTGTTTTTTCTTGGTCTTCGGGTGCTATCGGGATTTGAAAGTTACCTGAAAAACCATCCCAGAAACAATAAAATTTATGACCAGATAATCTTTCTAACATTTGATCAATGAAGGGTAAAGGAAAGTGATCTTTTCTTGTTGCTTCATTTAATCGTCTATAATCTATACATACTCTCCATCCTGTGACGGTTGTAACACCTCGAAAATTTACGTCCAATAATGTACTGACACGTGTCATGGGCGTTGAATATGTGAAAACATACTTTAGAGGGACTAAAGTTGACAAACAGTGAAACTATGTGAATATAAGGGTCCGAAGTGTTAACAATTGATAAATAGGCTCTACAATAACCCTACATGGTGTTTATAATCTTAAACGATTAGATCATGGATCATACAAAGCGGAAAATGAAAGAAAGTGAGGAATTACAAACTACAAGGGCTAAAAGTGTCAACATGTTGAATGTATACCTCTGAGTGATCTTTTGGCAAACCCGAAGCTTTGTAATGATAAAATATACTCACTAGAATATGTGGTAAAAATTTCATCAAGTTTTGTTATCGTATGAGAAAGATATGATCAAAACCGTGCACAAAGGGTTAGTTGCGTTAACGTTGAATTTCGAGACTTTTCGGGTAAGCACAAAGTTGTTCAAGGACTTTACCATGTTTGTAAAAGTCCCAAGGCCCTTAAAAATAAGATTTGAGGGTCTAATGAGCAAGATAAATCGCCAAAACCACGTTCCAAAGGACCAAGGACTGAAATGCAAAACAAAGAAACAAGTTAACTTGCTAAACACAGGTATGCGGCCCGCCTGGGGTCCCCATGCGGCCCGCCTGCGACCTGCCAGCGACAAAACAACCTGCAGATGCCAGTTGCTGTTCTGTTTCGAGTTGTAACCAGCTGTTGTCGATTCAGGGAGCTCACCAATGAACTTTCATGCAACTAGGGACACTTGTATACTTCTTACAACAATCCTAGACCTCAGTGGCAGCCTCATATGTGATCAAAATCTGCATAAAAGGATCTTAAAGTTGCAAACTATGAACACTTGCAACTTCAAAATTCACAAGATCAATTCCTGGAGCTCTCTGGACGTCAAGACATCTTCCTAGTGATCTCTAAGCTTTATTAGGACCATTGTAAGTATTCATAACCTTTGTAAATTCGTTCTAGCTTAGTTTATTAACCGAAAGTCAAACCATCGTAATTTAAACTTGACTTTGAGATTAAACGAGATTGGCTCTGTCATTTCTCAAATTGAAAGTACCTACAAGTTGGTATTTTTGTGGGTAACAAACCCCTAAAAGGGTATCTTCAGATTCCCACTCTAAGTATGTTAATTGTCGAGTCAAAGCTTTTCTTAAAAAGTCAACAGAATGTGTTTTTGCAAATTTAAGCATGATTAACAATGTAGGCTACATGCAACCTGTTTGATCATCAAAATAACTTTGTAATTAATGTAAGAACATGTTTCAACATGATCAACTCGACAATTTTCAGTTTAAACCCGAATCGGAACCGAAAGTCGCATAAATTGACTTTTTCTTTGACTTTCAGTTCTGGTCCGTTCATGCATGTTTGAGATCTGCATTAGAGCATATTTTGGACCAATTTTCATATAAGTTTAACTCTCTGAGATTTTACAACTTGGTTCAATGCTTAACCGACTCATATGCATGTTTTCGATTTATGCTTAAAGTTGACTATTTTGCCCTTTTTACTATAAAACGTGATTTTTGAAAAAGTGAAAGAGTAGAAACATTTGTCACTGATTTATAAACTTGCACCTAAAATTTGATATCAGTTTGAGGTCCAGATTAAGAGTTATGCTCAATATCGTAATTTGAAAGCCTTATGTTACTTAAACGGCGTAATTAACATATAACCTATTTAAACCCACTTTTTGATATCAAACTTTTTACCCACTGATGTTATATAATATTTTGGGATTTTTAAAGATTTTTATTTAATTTTTGGCTGATCATATCATAGGTCTCTAAGTTTAATTCGGTAAATACCGATTTTGCCCTTTTAAGCCATAAAATGAGTTTTACAAATTCTATTGACTCCAAACCTTTTTCTACTGATTTTATTTGTTAAATAAAATATTTTGAGAATTCTGGAAATATAAAAATATCAGCTTTCTTTTAAAAACCCGGAAACGGCTCTAAATCGCCTTTTTAAGCGTTTTTATCGCATAGTATGCGCTATAACCATATTGGACATATAAGATTGATACCTACTGATGTTTTTAGCATATTTTTATAAAATAACAGTAAGTACAAGTTTATAAACTCAGGTTTCCAATTTTGACATTTTTAGCCCTTGTGAAATTACCAAAATACCCCTAAGGTGCATAGTTTGGTTTTAAATAATAAGTTTCACTTATGGGTCATACCCTACTGTTATAACATGTTAAATTAAATATATTTACTATATGAACCAGACCTGTAACTCAGATTTCTAATTTAACTCTTTTATAATCTTTTAAATGACCAAAATGCCCTTATGAGGCATAAATTGTGTTTAAATTCATTTGGGGCATAATAGAAGATAACTTACTGATATTATAACATATTTAAGCCATATTATCTCAGGGAACTTGCATATGACTCTTATGGTTACCCGTAACGCCCTTTTCGCGCTCGGTTCGGTTTATGTAACTAGTTTGCATAAATTGACCGAAACGGGTCAAACCTTATCATTTTTGTTTCAAAATCCAGAATGTATTTAGTATACCCATATTATACAAGTATTCAAACTTGTCGGGTCTAAATCACATTCTATCCGGTCTTCGCTTAATCGTGCGTTTGAACCGTTTCGTCCTTAAAGCTAACCGGTCTAAGCATAAGCTTAAATAAAGACCCGTTAGAAATCTAATAGGTTATTATAAACCTTCGTTCCAGATTAGGAGCACTGGTAAAAGCTACTTGCATTTTGCTACTTGAGATTTATACTTTACTCAGGTAAATACTTTTAACTTATTTTCCCTATACAGGCTTGGGTTACGGTATATAAAATACCGCTTGATCGAGCATCAAATCTTACATATTTGGGTGGTTAATTGAATAATTTGATCGGCTCGTTTAAACAGTCTTGTTCACTTAAAGCCTTTGGGGGGTTAATGACCATGTCCCAGATATCCTCGGCATCATCTTACGAGATGGCCACGACTTGAGCACGGGGTGTAGGCGTACACCTGTCAGTGTATAACTCTAATGTGGAGGGTCTATTGATCTTTAACCCGGACAAGATCCGGGCTACTGAACGCATAGTAACATGTAATTCGTTCACATGATTATAATGTATAATTAACCCAAGTTATAAAATGTTTTGTGCCACGTGCATTCAAATCAATTTTTAACCATTTTCAAAATGAGTCAGTTAAATTGTATTTACCAGTGTAAACTGACGTATTTTCCCAAAAGGTTAAGTGATATTTAATACTACACGTAATAGGCTGGCTGTCTTCTAGAGCGTCCACAATAAGTCTCGCAAGCTTGGACGACAATAAACTGTTGAACAATATCTTATTTTTGTTTTGATCCGCCTGTGGATCCGTTTCGACTATCAGTGATATTTAATATTACACTTTAGTAAAGTTGAAATGAATCTATCTTTGCTTCCGCTGTGCATTTATATATTGTGTTGTTTGTCTATGATGATACCAACTACGTCACGATACTCCCCACCGGGCCCACCGGTGACACGTGGAAAATAGGGGTGTGACAGGTTGGTATCAGAGCCAACTCTGAGTGAATTAAACACTAGCCTTTTGTGTTTAATCTCAGTTACACAATTGCACAATCCTCAATTCTAGAGTCTAGACAAAGAACTTAGGAATTTTCCAAATTTTTGGTTTTTAATTCTAACTTTGTCTTACATATATTTTTGTTGTATCACTTGTTGTTTTTGACAGGTTCACAAAAATGCCGCCACGTATGCGAGGAAGAGGAAGGGGACAAGGAGCTCATGTAGCCCCAAATGACCACGAGGCCGGACCATCACACCGGCGAACACCATCGGACCCTCACAACACAGATGCTCAGGATCTTTGGAGATCCTTTACTGAACCAGCTAGGCGCTCAGTCTCACTGAGTACCTCACCTTCCATCCCACACTCCTTTGGGCCTCATTCTGAGAATGAGCCCCATAACTCTCACCAGTCCTATATTCCTCTAGGACACCAGTCACCTTTTAACCAACCATCACCTGTTTTCCAGGGTTTGTTCAACCCTGATGACTACCTGGATGTGCCTATGGGTGTTAACCCACTTGGGCCCGAAAACCACTTCTCTGGTGGCAACCCGATGGACATCGATGAGGATACTGATCCTGCAATGCTGCCATCTGGAACTCCAAACCACCCCATCGAGATTTCTGATGGGTCACCTTTCATGGGATCACCATACAATGGTCCCGACAGCTTTGAGGAGAACTTCAAGCAGTACGACTGGGTGTTCACCCCCAGCTATCATAACTCTCCCCTGCACCAGCCACATCACTCTCCCCTGCACCAGTCTTACCATAACTTTCCTCTTCACCAGTCTTACCATAGCTCTCCCCTGCACCAGCCACATCACTCTCCCCTACACCAGCAGGAGCACCCACAGCAGCAGCCACAGCAGCAGCAGAATCCTTCTGAGGATTCCCGACTTGTAGCGGTCACTCCGCCAGCAGCACCACCTTTGCTTCAGCCTCCCTCGCCCCCGAGGCGAAGGAGAACTACCGTGCGAATATCCGCACGAGGGGGAATACGCATCAGCACCCCTCCACATTCAAGTGGCAGCCGGTTCTCGCCACTTCACGAAGAACCGGAGACGGGAGAATCTTCGCATCCCATCTCAGAAGTGAACACTGCGCCAGTCGCGCCACAGCCACCATTGGGTTTTGGAGACCCAATTCCCACTTACACTGGGGCTGCAGCATTCAACCCTTTCGAGCAGCAGATCCACACAGGTTACAACTTTACAGAAGATCCCTACTGGATAGCAGCAAACTCCAACACTTTCCATCAGGAAGGTCCCTACGGAGGTAACTGGGCTACGGGACAATCAACATATGGATACCCACCATATGGGTACCAGCAACCGCAACCTTCTCAACCTCCACATTATCAACAACAGCCTCCTCAACCGCCGCATTATCAGCAACCACCTCAGGCACCGGCGATGTCACCGCCCCAAATGCAAGAAATCCTTCATGAGATTCAAGAGGTGCGTCAAGAGATGCGGCATGAGTTGCGGCATGATCGGAGGCATAACCGGGGGATGTTTAAGAAGATGGTGGATCTAATCAAGGGTAAAAGCAAGAAGGGTCACTGAATCCTTTGTTTGTTTGTTTGTTTATTTATGTTTGTTGTAATCATGTCCCTGCGTGGACATATATTTGTTTTTGTACTCTACCCCTGCGTGGGTATTTCTTTCTGTTCTGCCCCTGCGTGGGCATATCTTTTATTTGACCCCTGCGTGGGTTTGTTTGTTTGTTTTGTTATTTGGCCCCTGCGTGGGCATGTGGTTTATGTAAAAGACCCGTTTAGGGAAAACTCGTACTGATTTAAATTTTATTTTGAATGGTTAATTTAAGTTTTCATTTTTAAATTATGTGCATAAACATAGTATATGAATAAATGAAAAATAACATTTATTATTTTGATTCACCATTTTAATAAAATAATAAGGATCTTAAAAAGGTAAAACCTAGCTATTATGTTGTCATAAATTTAGCCAATATGGTGGAACCTGTTTAAAAGATTCAATTCTCTGTTAACATCTGTAAACATGTTAACATTCTTGGCTAGTGTGATCCGTAAAATCACACATGTCACCCTTTTAATAAGTTAACCAAGTTTAATATTTTTATATATATTTGGTTGTGACATAATGCCTATGGGTTATAACTAATGTCATATAAAACAAAAGGCAGCTGTAGTTTATACACTCCCTGCCAAGAAAAGGATTGATTTGTTTTAGTTATTCAAACTTTAATCCTATAAGATCTAAATTTGTAATTTAGAAATTTGTCTACGTGACTAGGCTTATTATGCCAAAATTATATTTCATTCTAAAAAGATTACTAGTAAAAATCCTGAATGAAATTATTAAATTAACTAATATGGCTTTTATTTACCATGGTTAATAAATCGTCAAGAACGATAATACTGTTTAGACTTCTAAATAAACCTTGTCCTTATTTTATGTAGCAATTTAGACTACATGGCTAAGTCTGAAGAACTAAACAGTTGTCCAGCAGAAAACCCTGATAATACTAAAATATTAGTAACGGGTGCGGAGTTGAAAGCATTAGTGAATGATGTTGTTATCGAAGCGCTAAATAGACAGTATAGTGAATCGAGCGGGACCCGGAGTAGGACCCGATCTGCACCACGTTCCAAACCGAAAGTCCACTAGGAGGCTCATAGCAAGCCGCCCTCTAAGAAAGTTGGACCTAAGAAAGATGAGCTCAATAGGGATGATGAAGATCATCACTCCTCTAACCAAAATAGTGTCCCGATAAAGAAGATCAAGCAGAAACAGGAACCGCATAGTAAGTCCTGTACATATAAGTACTTCGTCTCATGTAAACCCAGAGACTTTAATGGGGAGAAAGGAGCGGTCGACTGCATGTCCTGGTTGGACGAAATGGATACAGTAGTAGATATCAGCGGGTGTGCTGAAAGAGATGTAGTGAAATACGTGTCCCAATCGTTCAAAGGAGACGCGCTGGCGTGGTGGAAGTCTCTTATACAAGCTACCGGAAAGATCCCACTCTACAGTATGTCATGGGATCAGTTCGTTGCCCTTATCAAGGAAAATTTTTGCCCGCAGCATGAAGTTGAAAGGATCGAATCTGATTTCTTATCTTTGGTGATGAAAAATTTAGACTACCAGGCATACCTCACCACTTTCAATACTCTATCTCGGTTGGTTCCGTACTTGGTAACCCCAGAACCGAAAAGGATTGCCCGTTTCATCGGGGGTTTAGCCCCTGAAATTAAAGCAAGTGTTAAGGCATCGAGGCCTACAACTTTCAGATCAGTAGCTGATCTATCACTATCTCTCACCATGGACGTAGTCAGGTTGTGAGCACTCAGGAACTCAGAAGAGAATAAGAGAAAGCGTGAGGACGATACCTCACGAAGACCAGAAAAGAGACACCGAGGAAATAACGACCACAGGAAAGGGTCGGGATCTAAGAGAGATAGGCAATAATCGGGGGATAAGCCCAAATGTAAAACTTGTAAGAAGAACCACTTTGGGAAGTGTCGTTTGGAGTCGAGATCACAGTCTCACGTGAGATCTTGTGGGATTTGCAAGTCCACGGATCATAAGACTTTGGAGTGTAAGAAACTGAAGGATGCAACGTGTTATGGTTGCAACGAAAAAGGGCACATTAAGTCTAATTGCCCAAAGTACGCCAAGAAAGCCGAAGATGGGAAGAAGACCAATGCGAGGGTCTTCAAGATGGACGCTAAGGAAGCTGTTCAAGATGACAACGTTATTACAGGTACTTTTCTTGTAAATGATGTTTTTGCTAGGGTATTCTTTGATTCTGGAGCACATAAGTCTTTTGTTGATGATAAGTTCTGTAAGTTATTAAACCTACATGTTAGAACCTTAAGCGTAAAATACAAGGTGGAATTAGCTGATGGAACCATAGAAACAGCCTCAACTGTTTTAGATGGATGTGTTATATCCATTAGGAATCATTCTTTTCCTTTATCCTTACTTCCCTTTAAGCTAGCCGGCTTTGATGTAGTTATAGGCATGGATTGGTTATCGCATAACCAAGCCCAGATTGAATGCAGCAGGAAGCAAGTGATAGTCAAAACCCCGTCTGGGGAGTCACTTACCATTCAAGGGGATACTCAGCATGGATTGCCTGAGCAAGTGTCCATGCTCAAGGCATCTAGATGCTTGGGAAAGGGTTGTGTCATTTATATGGCACAAGTTACTATTGATGAGCCAAAGCCCAAGATTGAAGACATCCCTATCATTTCGGAATATCCTGAAGTTTTTCCCGAAGAACTACCTGGTTTACCACCAGATAGGCAAGTGGAATTCCGAATTGACATCATCCCGGGTGCGGCACCAGTAGCGAGAGCACCTTATAGGTTAGCACCAACAGAGATGAAGGAGTTAAGGACGCAGTTAGATGATCTGTTAGCTAAAGGTTTTATTAGACCTAGTTCGTCCCCTTGGGGAGCGCCGATCTTGTTTGTCAAGAAGAAGGATGGATCGATGCGTCTGTGCATCGATTACCGTGAGCTTAATAAGGTCACTATCAAAAATAGGTATCCTTTGCCCAGGATCGACGATCTGTTCGATCAATTACAAGGAGCAAGCTACTTTTCTAAGATCGACTTGAGGTCAGGCTATTATCAGTTGAAGGTCAAGGATGAAGATGTACACAAGACAGCGTTTAGGACTCGTTATGGACATTACGAGTTCCTAGTGATGCCTTTTGGGCTCACTAATGCGCCAGCCGCATTCATGGATCTCATGAATCGCGTCTGCAAGCCTTATCTGGATAAATTTGTCATCGTCTTTATTGATGACATTCTCATCTATTCGAAGAGCCAAGCTGACCACGAGAAACACCTTCGTTGTATTCTCAAACTTCTACATCAAGAGAAACTCTACGCCAAATTTTCGAAGTGCGAATTTTGGCTTCGAGAAGTCCAATTCCTTGGACATGTGGTAAGCGAGCGTGGTATCCAAGTGGATCCCGCTAAGGTAGAAGCAGTTATGAATTGGCAAGAGCCAAAGACACCTAGTGAGATTCACAGTTTTCTGGGTTTAGCAGGATATTATAGGCGTTTTATCGAAAACTTTTCAAGGATTGTTGCGCCCCTAACTTCGTTGACGCATAAGAAGGTTAAGTTTGACTGGGGTCCTAAGCAGCAGGAATCCTTTGACATTCTGAAGAAAAAGTTGAGCAATGCACCGGTATTAACATTGCCCGATGGTATAGAAGAATTTGTGGTGTATTGTGATGCATCACACACTGGTATGGGCTGTGTACTCATGCAGAAAGGCAAGGTTATTGCCTACGCTTCACGACAGCTAAAGGTGCACGAAAAGAACTACACCACCCACGACTTGGAGCTGGGTGTCGTTGTATTTGCATTAAAACTTCGGAGACATTACTTATATGGTACCAAGTGTGTGATCTATTCAGATCACAAGAGCCTTCAACATTTGTTCAATCAGAAGGACTTGAACATGCGACAAAGACGATGGATGGAAACTCTAAATGATTATGATTGTGAGATAAAGTACCATCCAGGCAAGCCAAATGTAGTTGCTGACGCCTTGAGTAGGAAGGAAAGAGTTAAGCCGATAAGAATCAATGCCAAGCGCATTGAAATCAAGAATGATTTGAATGAAAGGATACTAGCTGCACAAAAGGAAGCTGTGTTAGAAGCTAATTATCCTGAAGAAAAGTTAGGAGTAACTGAGGAGCAGTTATCCCATGACAAAGACGGAATGCTTAGATTGAATGGACGAATATGGGTTCCAGTTTATGGAGGACTTCGGGATGTTATCCTCCAGGAAGCCCACAGTTCCAAATATTCCGTTCATCCTGGAGCCGATAAGATGTACCAGGATCTAAAAGCAAACTACTGGTGGATTGGTTTGAAAAAGTCTATAGCTGCTTACGTAGCTAGATGCTTGACTTGTGCGCAAGTCAAAGCGGAACACCAGAAGCCGTCAGGTTTGTTACAACAACCTGAAATCCCCACATGGAAGTGGGAGATGGTGACGATGGATTTCATCACCAAGTTGCCAAAGACGAGGAAGGGAAACGATACTATATGGGTCATAGTAGATAGACTGACGAAGTCAGCACATTTTCTACCCATCAAGGAGACTTATAGCTCCGATATGTTAGCCCAGTTATACGTTGATAAGATTGTAGCTTTGCATGGAATACCTGTGTCTATTATCTCTGATAGAGATACTAGATACACGTCACATTTTTTGAAAAGTTTCCAACAATCGTTGGGCACTCGTTTAAATTTTAGTACGGCTTATCATCCTCAGACTGACGGTCAGAGTGAGCGTACTATTCAAACATTGGAAGACATGCTACGTGCATGTGCGATCGATTTGGGTGGTAGTTGGGATAAGAACTTACCATTAATTGAATTCTCCTACAACAATAGCTACCACACCAGCATAAAAGCTGCGCCTTTTGAGGCCTTATACGGTAGAAAGTGTAGATCGCCAATTTGTTGGGCGGAAGTTGGAGATGTCCAACTATCAGGACCAGAGATAGTTTTTGAAACAACGGACAAGATTGTCCAGATTCGCGATCGCCTGAAAGCTGCCAGGGATAGGCAGAAAAGTTATGCGGATCCAAAGCGTAAGGCTTTTCACTTCGAAGTGGGTGATAAAGTGTTGCTTAAAGTATCACCCTGGAAAGGGGTGATGCGATTTGGTAAGAAAGGCAAGCTAAGCCCGAGATACATAGGACCTTTTGAGGTTATCGAACGTGTCGGGTCAGTTGCTTATAAGTTAAACTTGCCTGAAGAGCTTAGTGCTATACATAATGTGTTCCACATCTAGATGAATCACTGGTGTTAGGATCGGAGGCTCTCATGATTGTGTTTGTTTGTTTAAAATGAATAATCAATGACGATGAAAACATGTAAAGTGCAGCGGAAATGAAAACAAACTTTGTAAACACAATCAAAAGAAGAAAAATAGTTTGATAAACAATTGCTTCTCATAGAGTCGAATGATTTACAAATCAAAGCAAAAGATTACAGACATGCTTACAAACTAAGCTCCCCCTCAGCCTGATGCCTCAAGGTTGGATTGCACAAGATGAAAGGATTAGACATGAGAAGGGAAAACCAGCTCAGTTAATCAAATGTAACAGTACAGGGTACTGATACATTTATAGGCAAACCAAACCACTGAGGTATCTCAGCTGACGTCACCATGAAAGCGACGTCTAACAGCATAACAACCTGTATCTACTGACCTTACACAAACACTGCTAACCTAACCACTGACTATACATAAGACAAACAATTTACTAAACAGCTGCTCTCCCTTTATGTCAGTGCTTTCCTCAAGGTTGATCAGTCCTTGACTGGGCAGTGCTTTACCATCAGTAGATAGGACCAGCATTGTTGAATACTTCAGGGCTTTCATCAGCAGTTGAAAGGACAGCAGCAGTTGAATATGAGCAGCAGATAGAGACCATCAGTTGTTATAAATCACTTTCAAGGGGAGAGCAAAGTGTAAACCGCTGCTTATTGTGAATCCACTGTTGTGACCTGGTTTTGGCTTTACATTATCTGTTCCTCTGGTAGGGTTCAATCCCAACAATCTCCCCCTGGAACAGATAATGCCAAAACCTGTCATTATTCTGGATCTTTATTCCTCATCAGAAGTTCCCTTACATGTCTTTTAAATTCTTCTTCAAATTCCTTGGAACTTGTGTCATCTTCATCCCTGCACAGTGTAAGCTCAAGGAGATCTAGTTGATCTTCAACACCCAGGCCTAGTGCTTGATTCCTTGATATATGCCTCACTTCTCCATTGGTTCTGACCAAGGTCTATATGTGGGTCTTTTGATCAGACATCCACTTTAGTATTTTTAAACCAAATGGGTTTCTTGGGAGAGATTTATTTCCTGATGAGCTGGATGCATTTGGCCTTGAGAAAAACTGTAAAGCAGTATCTTGAACTTCAGACATTCTTTTAAAAGCTTCTTCTATGACTTTGTTTGCTGCAGCTATATCTTCTGCAACTTCTTTGTCAAGCAGCTCTTGTTTTTGTTGTTGATCAAGCTCACTGTCTGTGATATCTGCTGATGATTGTTTGCTTACTACTTTGACCCTTTTGGTAAGGTCTTGTAGTTTTGCTAAGTTTTCTTTATCTGAAGCTAATTTCTTGGTAGCTTCTTCAATCAGATCATCTTCTTTAAGCCTTTCTTTTTCAACAGTCAGCATTTCCTTCCTTTCTTTTCTCAACCTTGTAACAAAGGCTTCTGCTGTGCTGATCTGTGTTTCAAAGGTCTTGACCTGTTCCTTCAGCTTTTTGTAGTCAGACTTTTTAGGAGTGTCCCTCCTTTTCCTAAGTCTTTCATAAGCTTCGTCTGTTTGCTGCTTAGTCCATTTTGCTATGGCACTTACAGAATCCACTCTTGCATCTACCAACTCCTGTTTCTTTCTCTTGTATTCAGAAATAAGATCAGCTATGAGCTTCTTTTATTTATTCCAATTTGGACCTGTCTTCTTCTTTCTTGGATCATTGTTAACCTTTTCAATTCTTTTTGCCTCATGCTTTAATGCAATTATTGGCCAATCTTTGAAATATGTTTCTTCAGCAGGATAGAACTTCTCTTTCATTATGTATGCAAGATATTCCTTCCTCAATTCATTTCGTTGATCTGCTTCAGGAGATATGCTTGACATTTCCTTGTTCAAATCACTTGCATATTCCTTTATTTGTTTAACCTTGTTGAGCAGGAATTCTCTTCTTTTCAAAATAGCTTCATTTCCTTGATTCTTGCATTCAATTTTGGCTCTTATCCTTGCTTGTCTTACTTTCATTTCAAGATATTCATTCATGTCTTCTGGAATTATGAAACCTATGAGAGAAGGAAATTTCCTTTTTGAAGGATCATCTTCAGTGTAAAATTGTTTCATCTCATTTTTCACAGCTTCTAATTCCAGTGGATTCTTAGCAGCAACAGGATCATACTTTTCATCAGTGTCCTGAGTTGTTTCTCTTTTTCGTTTGTAAAGCTTAGGAGGTTGTGATGCAAGACTGGTGGGAACAGTGGAAGATGACTGACTAACAGCTATTGAAACAACTGGTGTTTCAACATCTGTTGTCATTACAACTGCTGATATGTCAGCAGTTGTCTTCTGCTTTTGAGTAGGGGATGGAAGTGGTGATGTTGGTGGTGATGGTGGTGAATCATCATCTGATATAAGATTTCTTCTCTTTTTTAATGAAGAAGAAGCAGATGATGTTTTGGGTGGATCAGTGGTGGTAGATTGGATAGCAGTGGTTTGTGGCAGTGATTGACTGACAGTGGTTGAAACAACTTGTGTTTCAATCACTGTTGTCCTTACAACAGATGTTGTAACATCTGTTGTCTTCTGTTTTATGACAGGAGGCAGTGATGATGATGTGATTGTAGATGATGATGGTGGAGCAGTAGTTGTAGTGGTGTGTGGTAGAGTGGTGTGTGTTGATGACATGGTAGCTGTTTGGCTACAGACAGCAGTTTTTGTAACTACTGCTGTATCAGCTGTTTGGCTAACAGGTTTTGAGACCTGTTTTTCTTTTTCTTTTTCAGTTTCAATGAAGACACCATCCTCTAATCCCTTTTTCTTCAACTTGATTTTCTCCCCCTTTTTGGCATTATCTGCCAGGGGTGTATCCATGAAGAGGATAGAAGATGGAACTTTTCCACCATGGACAGTCTGTTGTATGCTAGCCTTTATAGCCTTTATATCTGCTTGAGTGTCTTTGAATCTTGATTCCACCATGTTGGTCAGCATTTGTACTTGAATAGCATGCTTTTTATCAGCCATTTGTTGTTGTGCTTCAAGCATGGGTTGAAATATATTCCATAGCTCATTTGCAGCAAATGCATGTTGTGCAGGTGCTTGAGCAGGAATAGCAGTGGCTTGTGCTTTCTGAGCTTTTAAAATCTCTTGCACCATCTCCTTTATTTCAGCAACTGATTCTTCAAGTTTGTCAACTCTGCCCGTCAATTCCTGATATTTTGAATCATCACCTACTTTAGTAGGATCATCTGAATCCCCACCAGCAGTGGTTATATCAATGTTTGACTTAGGAACAGAGTCCCAAAAATCACCCATTGATGCCCCTTGTTCTTGGTACTGGGGACTTCTTTCTTCAACACTTGATAAACCTTTGATGGTGCCAGTGGTTAGATCCAACTCACTGGTGGTTATCGAAGTTGCCATGGAAGAAATTGCCTTCAAGGGAGTCTGATTTATGAAACAACTGGCCAACTGGAGACCTGTTGGTCCACCAGTTGTAGTTGCTGCTCCACTTGAACTACCACCGAGAGTTACTTGTAACTCAGGGGGTGTAACCTCCTCAATTGTTGCTGGGATAGCAGAAGTAGTAGCATCAGACCCAGTCACTTGTGGATGTATGCTCTCAGTGATAGGTGATAGAGAGGAACTGGTTTGTGTCTGAGCTATAACAGCTGCATGCAACAAAGGTAGCATGGATTGTGGCATTATGATTGGTGAGGGGATGGGAGTTGAAAGAGACATGTCCTTGGGATCAGAACTGAGGAAGATGGATCCAAGTGGATTCAGAGCTTCATATTGTGGTGTCCCTGTGCTTACAACCTGATCCTTTTGTGAGGATGCAGGAGGAGTTTTAGGCATGGGTTGAGATCTTTCTTCCAACTGCTGTGAGGAAGTAGCAGCAGTGATTTGTGGTGACTTTTGTGTTGTCACAGGCATTTCCTCTGGGATCTCATCTTCCAGAGTTGCCTTTGTTTTGGGTTTGGTGGGTTTTCTGGATGTTTTTCTTTTGGTCTTTTTGAAGATGTCAGGTGTGGGTTTCAAAGCAGTGGTTGTGCTGCTTTGATCACCTGGAGCAGTGGGCTCAGCAGCTGATACCTGAGGAGCAGTTGTAACCGCTAAAATCTGCTCAGGTACCCCTGCTTTTGTTTTTATTGGTGCCATCATCCTTGAAAATGTTTCTTTTGTTAAGCTTTTTATTTGACAATGAACACCTTGTTTTGGCAAATTTTCATTTTCCTTTACAAATTTTTGTTTAAAGCAATAACTCAAAAATCTTGGAAAAAGTAAAAATGCTTTATTGTCAACATTTTTCACTAAGTCATTGAAGATTTCCTGGGAATAGTTGTAATCTTTGTTATTCAAAATGGCATACCCCAGGCATTGAATCTTCAATGGTATTTCGTTAAAAGATGTTGTTTTATTCGAAGCACACATCAGAAGTGTGTGAAATAAAAATCTGGGTGCAGATGGAAAATAACCCTTTTGTAGGGTATCTACCTTTGCCTGTTCTGCATAGCCCCTTTTCAGAAAATCAGTTTTTAGCTCGTTTTTATCAAAGGAGAGTTTACCTTCTTGATCATTGAGATTAAAAACTTCGGAGATCGACTGTGGGGTTATTTGAACTGCTTTACCCTGTATTGAGGAGTTAATGGCTATGACTTTTCCGTCTTGTTTTTCAAGCGACGCCTTTTTCCAAAACTCTCTCTGGGTTTGAAGATAGATGGGAGCATTTACTGTCAACAAAGTTTTGTACTTTGATGCAGATAATGTATCAATGATGGTGTCGAAGGTGTGATTGTCTTTGGGTTTTGTGAGTAAACCCAGATAGTTGTGAGATTGTTTGAATGGTATTTCGATGGGTTCTTCGGCCGTTTGAGCGACCTCTTTGGAAGGTGATGGTGATTTAGGTTTTGATTTTGATTTTGTCATTTTTGCGGAGAAGAACGAAGGAGGATTTTGGAGATTTTGAGAAGAAGGGTTGGAAACTGCTATGAGAAAAGAATTTTGGAATTCAATTCGACAGTGTAAAACCCTGTTTGGGGTTTAGGGCAGGTTTTATTTAAAAAAAATGATCGCTGAAGTGGCAGCGATTATTAAGATCTGAGGGCTAAAAACTGACCACGTGTCAAACACTGATGAAGTGGATGAAATATGGAGAACAGTTGTTTTAAGGCCCACTGACGTATCAAGCATCAGTGGTTACAACGGTAAAAATTATGGGCAGTGGATGATTTTTACTATCAGTGGATAGCATATCAGTGGATAAGACACTGATTTTGAACATCAGTGCTTTTCAAGAAAATGAAGGATCAGTGGTTAACTTTCAGCAGTGGACAGTGTTTAGAGATCAGACGTTGGAACAAAACAGTGGTTAGGGTAATTAGTGCAACACTGAAGGACAGGTATTTCAGCAACAGTTTTGAAGATTTTCATTCAAGGTTTTGCCACATGTCAATTTTGAAAGACAGTGGTTTAGTACCCCAGATGATGAAAACTTTTTACTAAGGCAACTCATTTTTGTTTAATATTCAATTAACACATGAGTATCTTAGTAATTTAAACACAGTTTGCAATCAACCTTTGATAAAAATTTAGGAGCAAATCTGAGTATAACATGATCATGACATATGTACCATTTCCTATTGACCCTTTTATGAGGATATTAATACCAAAAAAAATAAGGTATTACATCCTGACAGGAGCTGAAACTATTGCCAACAAAAACAAGCATAAGTTCCAAATATATTATTTAAAAAAAATGAATAATATATCCTGGTTATTCGAGAAAATCCTTTGAACAATAAAAATAGTTAAAGAATTTTCTAAGAAAAGTATCAAAAAGGATCTGGTAAATTTTCAGTAGAAAACATAATCATAACATTCTCAAGTTTTATGAAAATGGTCAGTGGTTAGACAACAGTGGTAGAAAACTTTTAGGATACATTTTGACCACTGTTTGGTATCATTTTCTTTGTCAGTTGATTGCAAACCTGAGGACACATGGATATATTTTTAAACATTTGTCAAGTCCTCTTTGGAGTTCATTCACTGGAATCAAAACCTTTTCATGAACAGATGAATGCACATAGTTGCTTAATGATCATTATTACCCTAAACTTTGACTCATAAGTGTTTTATGTTTATACTCTTTTCTTTTGATTTCAAAAGTTTTGAGATAGACACACTTCTGAGTTTTTGTGAATATTAGTCCAAAATCATTTTGCAGTAATGTTTTGAGAGACTTGGTCAGGTTTTCACAAGTTTTTCACCCAATCTCACATTACATATGATACGGGCTATGTTGACCCCTGTTTTTCTTAGTGTATTTAGACAAAGTTGATTTGTTCCTTTTGAGGATCTCAACCTGTTTTTCTACACATAAGATCTAAATAACTAAAGTCTTAATTCCCTCTTTATAGAAAATCAAAACACTAATGTCTTATGAATCATAGGTTTTGTTATTCTGAGGATCATACTTTAGTATTTAATGAAAACATCACAAATATCAATACAACAGTTGAAATCAATTTTGAGAATATAGACCAATCCCATAATTTATCAGATATGTTTACAGATCTGAAAACTATGAGTGACTTGTGCATGATATCACTTATTGTATGAATTTTGTGTGTCATATGACATCTTGGTTGATTTACAGAGTTTTTGAATAACCATTTTGAACATGATTTACACAGTGCTCTGTTTTTCAACTAAATACAACCAACCTTAGTATCAATGAATTTTGAGCCGAACTGTTATGTCAAATTGATTGTTAGATCGAATTTGACTGTCCAGGCTCTGATACCAATTGTTAGGATCGGAGGCTCTCATGATTGTGTTTGTTTGTTTAAAATGAATAATCAATGACGATGAAAACATGTAAAGTGCAGCGGAAATGAAAACAAACTTTGTAAACACAGTCAAAAGAAGAAAAATAGTTTGATAAACAATTGCTTCTCATAGAGTCGAATGATTTACAAATCAAAGCAAAAGATTACAGACATGCTTACAAACTAAGCTCCCCCTCAGCCTGATGCCTCAAGGTTGGATTGTACAAGATGAAAGGATTAGACATGAGAAGGGAAAACCAGCTCAGTTAATCAAATGTAACAGTACAGGGTACTGATACATTTATAGGCAAACCAAACCACTGAGGTATCTCAGCTGACGTCACCATGAAAGCGACGTCTAACAGCATAACAACCTGTATCTACTGACCTTACACAAACACTGCTAACCTAACCACTGACTATACATAAGACAAACAATTTACTAAACAGCTGCTCTCCCTTTATGTCAGTGCTTTCCTCAAGGTTGATCAGTCCTTGACTGGGCAGTGCTTTACCATCAGTAGATAGGACCAGCAGTGTTGAATACTTCAGGGCTTTCATCAGCAGTTGAAAGGACAGCAGCAGTTGAATATGAGCAGCAGATAGAGACCATCAGTTGTTATAAATCACTTTCAAGGGGAGAGCAAAGTGTAAACCGCTGCTTATTGTGAATCCACTGTTGTGACCTGGTTTTGTCTTTACATTATCTGTTCCTCTGGTAGGGTTCAATCCCAACAACTGGTTATACCGCATACGGATGTACATATAGATGAAAGCTTGAAATTTGTGGAAAAGCCATTATCGATCGAAGATCGACAGGTAAAGAAGCTTCGAAGGAAGCATGTACCTATTGTAAAGGTCAAATGGGATGCCCGTAGAGGTCCCGAATACACATGGGAGGTAGAATCCACGATGAAAGAAAAATACCCTCATTTGTTTCAGTAAATCTCGAGGTCGAGATTTCTTTTAAGGGGGTGAGGATGTAACACCTCGAAAATTTACGTCCAATAATGTACTGACACGTGTCATGGGCGTTGAATATGTGAAAACATACTTTAGAGGGACTAAAGTTGACAAACAGTGAAACTATGTGAATATAAGGGTCCAAAGTGTCAACAATTGATAAATAGGCTCTACAATAACCCTACATGGTGTTTATAATCTTAAATGATTAGATCATGGATCATACAAAGCGGAAAATGAAAGAAAGTGAGGAATTACAAACTACAGGGGCTAAAAGTGTCAACATGTTGAATGTATACCTCTGAGTGATCTTTTGGCAAACCCGAAGCTTTGTAATGATAAAATATACTCACTAGAATATGTGGTAAAAATTTCATCAAGTTTCGTTATCGTATGAGAAAGATATGATCAAAACCGTGCACAAAGGGTTAGTTGCGTTAACGTTGAATTTTGAGACTTTTCGGGTAAGCACAAAGTTGTTCAAGGACTTTACCATGTTTGTAAAAGTCCCAAGGCCCTTAAAAATAAGATTTGAGGGTCTAATGAGCAAGATAAATCGCCAAAACCACGTTCCAAAGGACCAAGGACTGAAATGCAAAACAAAGAAACAAGTTAACTTGCTGAACACAGGTATGCGGCCCGCCTGGGGTCCCCATGCAGCCCGCCTGCGACCTGCCAGCGACAAAACAACCTGCAGATGCCAGTTGCTGTTCTGTTTCGAGTTGTAACCAGCTGTTGTCGATTCAGGGAGCTCACCAATGAACTTTCATGCAACTAGGGACACTTGTATACTTCTTACAACAATCCTAGACCTCAGTGGCAGCCTCATATGTGATCAAAATCTACATAAAAGGATCTTAAAGTTGCAAACTATGAACACTTGCAACTTCAAAATTCACAAGATCAATTCCTGGAGCTCTCTGGACGTCAAGACATCTTCCTAGTGATCTCTAAGCTTTATTAGGACCATTGTTAGTATTCATAACCTTTGCAAATTCGTTCTAGCTTAGTTTATCAACCGAAAGTCAAACCATCGTAATTTAAACTTGACTTTGAGATTAAACGAGATTGACTCTGTCATTTCTCAAATTGAAAGTACCTACAAGTTGGTATTTATGTGGGTAACAAACCCCTAAAAGGGTATCTTCAGATTCCCACTCTAAGTATGTTAATTGTCGAGTCAAAGCTTTTCTTAAAAAGTCAACAGAATGTGTTTTTGCGAATTTAAGCATGATTAACAATGTAGGCTACATGCAACCTGTTTGATCATCAAAATAACTTTGTAATTAATGTAAGAACATGTTTCAACATGATCAACTCGACAATGTTCAGTTTAAACCCGAATCGGAACCGAAAGTCGCATAAATTGACTTTATCTTTGACTTTCAGTTCTGATCCGTTCATGCATGTTTGAGATCTGCATTAGAGCATATTTTGGACCAATTTTCATATAAGTTTAACTCTCTGAGATTTTACAACTTGGTTCAATGCTTAACCGATTCATATGCATGTTTCCGATTTATGCTTAAAGTTGACTATTTTGCCCTTTTTACTATAAAACGTGATTTTTGAAAAAGTGAAAGAGTAGAAACATTTGTCACTGATTTATAAACTTGCACCTAAAATTTGATATCAGTTTGAGGTCCAGATTAAGAGTTATGCTCAGTATCGTAATTTGAAAGCCTTATGTTACTTAAACGGCGTAATTAGCATATAACCTATTTAAACCCACTTTTTGATATCAAACTTTTTACCCACTGATGTTATATAATATTTTGGGATTTTTAAAGATTTTTATTTAATTTTTGGCTGATCATATCATAGGTCTCTAAGTTTAATTCGGTAAATACCGATTTTGCCCTTTTAAGCCATAAAATGAGTTTTACAAATCCTTTTGACTCCAAACCTTTTTCTACTGATTTTATTTGTTAAATAAAATATTTTGAGCATTCTGGAAATATAAAAATATCAGCTTTCTTTTAAAAACCCGGAAACGGCTCTAAATCGCCTTTTTAAGCGTTTTTATCGCATAGTATGCACTATAACCATATTGGACATATAAGATTGATACCTACTGATGTTTTTAGCATATTTTTATAAAATAACAGTAAGTACAAGTTTATAAACTCAGGTTTCCAATTTTGACATTTTTAGCCCTTGTGAAATTACCAAAATACCCCTAAGGTGCATAGTTTGGTTTTAAATAATAAGTTTCACTTATGGGTCATACCCTACTGTTATAACATGTTAAATTAAATATATTTACTATATGAACCAGACCTGTAACTCAGATTTCTAATTTAACTCTTTTATAATCTTTTAAATGACCAAAATACCCTTATGAGGCATAAATTGTGTTTAAATTCATTTGGGGCATAATAGAAGATAACTTACTGATATTATAACATATTTAAGCCATATTATCTCAGGGAACTTGCATATGACTCTTATGGTTACCCGTAACGCCCTTTTCACGCTCGGTTCGGTTTATGTAACTAGTTTGCATAAATTGACCGAAACGGGTCAAACCTTATCATTTTTGTCTCAAAATCCAGAATGTATTTAGTATACCCATATTATACAAGTATTCAAACTTGTCGGGTCTAAATCACATTCTATCCGGTCTTCGCTTAATCGTGCGTTTGAACCGTTTCGTCCTTAAAGCTAACCGGTCTAAGCATAAGCTTAAATAAAGACCCGTTAGAAATCTAATAGGTTATTATAAACCTTCGTTCCAAATTAGGAGCACCGGTAAAAGCTACTTGCATTTTGCTAGTTGAGATTTATACTTTACTCAGGTAAATACTTTTAACTTATTTTCCCTATACAGGCTTGGGTTACGGTATATAAAATACCGCTTGATCGAGCATCAAATCTTACATCTTTGGGTGGTTAATTGAATAATTTGATCGGCTCGTTTAAACAGTCTTGTTCACTTAAAGCCTTTGGGGGGTTAATGACCATGTCCCGGATATCCTCGGCATCATCTTACGAGATGGCCACGACCTGAGCACGGGGTGTAGGCGTACACCTGTCAGTGTATAACTCTAATATGGAGGGTCTATTGATCTTTAACCCGGAAAAGATCCGGGCTACTGAACGCATAGTAACATGTAATTCATTCACATGATTATAATGTATAATTAACCCAAGTTATAAAATGTTTTGTGCCACATGCATTCAAATCAATTTTTAACCATTTTCAAAATGAGTCAGTTAAATTGTATTTACCAGTGTAAACTGACGTATTTTCCCAAAAGGTTAAGTGCAGGTACTACACGTAATAGGCTGGCTGTCTTCTAGAGCGTCCACAATAAGTCTCGCTAGCTTGGACGACAATAAACTGTTGAACAATATCTTATTTTTGTTTTGATCCGTCTGTGGATTCGTTTCGACTATCAGTGATATTTAATATTACACTTTAGTAAAGTTGAAATGAATCTATCTTTGCTTCCGCTGTGCATTTATATATTGTGTTGTTTGTCTATGATGATACCAACTACGTCACGATACTCCCCACCGGGCCCACCGGTGACACGTGGAAAATAGGGGTGTGACAGACGGTTCTCGTTGGTATTAGTTCATTCTTTTCATTAGTTATTACCGTCATACCTCCTTTCTTTGGAACAACTTGGATGGGACTTACCCAAGGACTATCGGAGATAGGATAAACAAGTCCGGAGTCAAGTAATTTGATGACTTCGTTTTTAACCACTTCTTGAACATTTGGATTTACTCGACGTTGTGGTTGTATTACCGATTTGTAATCATCATTCATTAAAATTTTGTGCGTGCACATGGAAGGACTTATTCCTTTTATGTCTACAAGTTTCCAAGCGATCGCATTTTTATGTTTTTTCAAAAGACTAATTAATTTTTCTTTTTCTAAACTATCTAATTTAGACGAAATAATTACAGGTAATTTACCATCTTTGTCTAGAAAAGCATATTCCAAACCTTTTGGAAGTTCTTTGAGCTCAAGAGGTGGGTCTTTAGGAGACTCCTTATTTGGTTGCTCATTTTGATCAAGAACCTTAAAAGTTTGTTCTATGGCGACCTCTTCTTCAACAAAGTGGTCAAACTTTTCACTTGTATCGGGTGGTTCATCCTCATCTTCAATTAGGGGGTCATTATTGCCGAATGGATATTTCATTGACCGCTCAAGATCGACACTCTTTTTAAATGCCCCTAATTGAAGAGGTAGATTATTGTACTTCCGGTTTTTCAAAGCTTCGTGAGTTTTTACAAATGGTCGTCCCAACACTAGAGAAGCGTCATCAAGGATGACAAAGTCGGTTGGGATTACCATTTGATTTGTTTGAACCAAGACATCCTCAACTACACCGATTGATTTTATTACTTTCCGATTCGATAGAAAAATGGGTATTTGAAGTGGAGAAAAATCACTAATACTTAATTTTTCGAAAATGTAGTTAGGCATTATGTTAACACAAAGATCTTTATCGATTGTGACATTACTAATAAATGAATTTTGAAAGAAACATGGAACCGGTGTAATGTTAATTTCAAATGGGTCTTCTTTTATTAGTGAGGTTTGATCAATAGTTAACTTAACACTTACCGTTTCATCAATTTTAGTGTTAGTCTTTAACTCTTTTAAAAACTTAGCATGAGTTGGAACTAAACAACGATTTTCAAAAGAAGGTGACAAGAGATTAATTTCTTCAAAATTAGACTCTTCTTGTATGTTAACGTTGTTGGACTCACCTTTTTCGTTGTTTAACTCATGTGTCGGTTTCTCACTTGTTTGTTCTTCCAGTTTTACACTTTCAGTTATCTCTTCTTTATTTAATTCTTCTCTTGCGCGGGACTCCTCTTCCCTTGCGCGAGATTCTTTTATATAGCGATCGATAACTCTAAGGTGTTCTAATATCCTATCGGTCACTTCGGTGATAGAGTAAGGATCGGGATTTTCAAAGCTTGAATCCGGTTGTTCGATCCTTTGTTCCTCATAATACCCATATGAAGTAGATGGTTCACAGCACTGTTCTTCATTGTAAGTACATGATAGATAAGGGTCGTAATTTTGTTCTTCATAATACTCATATGAGGTGGGTTGTTCACGCCATGGTTCCTCATAATAAGCATATGAAGGTGGTGGCTCATATCTTGGTTCCTCAAAGTATGAGTAAGAAGGCTCATACCTTGGTTCATCAAAATATGAGTATGAGGGAGGAGGTTCATACCTTTTGTAACAACCCTCGGTAAAATCAATACCCTCATAATATTTTTGACACCCTATTATATGTTAGAATGTCCTAATATGTTTTATATTATACCCCGTATGTGAAAACCAAGCCCGATCTATGTTATAGTTTATAAAATAAATCAAAAACATGAAATATAGGGTTGAGGCGGGCCGCGACATACTCTACCTTTACTTTACGCGGGCCGTATCAAGGTTGGTATTGACTTCGCTGACTTCTTTAGTTGAAGCGGGCCGCGTAAGGGTTATGCTTAGTTAACGCGGGCCGCGAGGGTTCGTGAAACGCGGATACATCCAGAGGCCGACACGTGTCATGATCGTGGCGGTCTAGTGAACGACTCAGCTAAGCTACTGCGTTGACTAGTGTTGACGCGGGCCGCGTAAGGGTCCCTTGTCTTTTACGCGGGCCGCGACAGGACCAGAATCCAGCCATATAAATAGATAGCATCGGATTACAATTTTCGTCGATCACATTTCAATCTCAACTCTCAATTTCTGTAGTAGAGGAATTATAGTCGGGTACTATACCCCTAATTAGCGAGGTTCTGCTTCGTTGTAAGTATTATAACCCCAATTTCATAATAGTTACGCTGCCCGATTGATTTAGGGTTCCGTAACAACTGTCGTGGTTCTGCCCTACGTAGTTGTTGGAATGCCGTCTCGGGGAGGGTATTATTAATATTTTCAAAGGGTTATGATACTAACCAATATACATTTGTATAAATTATAGATTATATCCAGGAAACCCTTACGAGAAGCCTAAGCTAGCAATGTGAGTAATCTTTTTTTTTTGTGTCAACTGTTTTTATAAAACCTCAATTGTTTATATCATATTACCAGTATGTGAGTCGTGTAAGTCTTCAATTATCGCCGGTATTATGGGGTTTTGTATACACTACTTGATAACCTTCACAATTGGACGGCGAGTAGCCAATGTGTGATATGACCATAGCCATAGATACGTCGAGTGGCAAGTACTGAATGGGTAATTGTGTAGATATAAACATTGTAATCGCTCTCAATACTGTGGTAATTGATAGAACTTGTTTTGATTAAATTGGGATTCACTCACCAGTATTTCCCGCTGACAAAATATTTTTAAAACATGTTTCAGGTAACACAATGTGAAAGCCAACTGGGAAAAAGCCAGCTCTAGAGCACTGACGGCTTGGAAAATAAGTGGCTATAAAAGTTATCTAAAACACGATGTTTTAAAATTCAATAAAATAGGATTTTGTCCCTATAAGAGCATTGTAATAAGAAACTTGGGTTTTACCCATGTGGTTATTAATATAAAATATGGTGGTTTTACTCTGATAAACATTTCCTAACTACGGTCCTGATGTAAATTCCGCTGCGAGACTAAACAAACTGATACCACCAAACTCTGTGATCACGTCCGCCCGTTCCCGGGGATCAGGGATCGGGGGTTGTGACACCTTTGGTCTTCATAGGATGTGTATGAAGTTGATGGCCCGTACCTGGGCTCCTCATAGTAGGTGTATGAATTGGATGGTTGATATGAGTGACAATATTGAACTGAGTGCGGGTCACCACAATTAGTGCAATAGTTATTACTATAATCATCCTCCTCATAGGTGTAGTTGTAACCTCCTGAGTATTGATCCATAAGAATCACTCAGCAGACCACAACCAAGTCTCGAGATCAGAAAACAAAAATAAAAACGAAAACAGAGGCTGGACACGGCCCCGTGCTCAGTGGACACGGCCCCGTGTACAGAATCTGTATCTGGGCGTTTTAATTAAAGTTACTGATTTCGTTGAGCACGGGGCGTGTTCAGTGAGCACGGCCCGTGTTCAAGCTACTGTTACTGGGTGTTTTATGAAAATGTGCAGCACGGCCCCGTGTTCAGCGAGCACGGCCCGTGTTCAGGTTACTGTAAATGCAAAATTAAACTAAAATGCAGAAAAATGTGCGCGCGTTTTGAAAAGGTTTTTGAAAAACTGATTAGGCCGTCGATTTTAAGCTTTCTTAAAATCCTTGTGTCCCCGGCAACGGCGCCAAAAACTTGATGCGTGTGAAGTGTGTATATAAGTTTAAGTATATTTAAGCCCTTTTACACTTTCTTTAGCCAAGTTTTAAATTTATAAAACACGATATTTACTAACACTAAACACACATATGGGCAAGTGCACCCATCGTGAGCGTAGTATAGTGTTGGTAAGATACCGAGGTCGTCCAAGGACACAAGAGCTTTTAGTACCGGTTTATCCTCAACGTCTAATCAAATCAAAAAGTTAGAAAAAGGTTTTAAACTAGAAAAATAAAAACTAACTAAAATGCTGAAAATAAAATAAAAGTAAAAACAGATAGACAAGATGAATCACTTGGCTCCGACTCGTGTTTAGTGTAACCTTTGATTATTTCCGCACTTTTGCACTATTTAAGAGATTATCTTAGTTATTGTAGTAGGCCACTCTTTTGGAGGTTACGTTACCCTCAACCCAGTAGTTTGAGTCAGCAAGGATACAATCCTAAAGGGTCGGATTATTGAAAGATAATTAATTAAGTTATTAATGCATAATGTGGTAGGCCCCTCTTTTGAAGGCGACGTTACCCTCGGCTAAGTAGTCTGAGTCAGCAGGGATACAGTCCTAAGTAGCCGGGTTAAAGTATTAATAGTAGTTTAACTTATGAGGGGATCAAAGAGTTTGGACCCCCGCCATCCAATACCGTTAAGTATTGAAGGAGGTCCTACTAAATTTGACCCAGGTCCTTTGTAGGATCTATACACTGAACAATGGCAAGACTCCTACCAAACCGTTCCCTTAACCCCCGACCAGGTAGCCAACATACCTCCATATAGACCGTGGAGATATGAATGGTGAAAATCTTTTATTTTATATAGACAGTAAAATAATGCCAAGACACCACGGACAAACGATAAGGAAGAATCACCTTCAACATAAGAAACTAGTTATTAAAGTCATTAATACATAACCAATTAAAAAGTGCGAAAAGATTAAAAATAAAAAGTATTACACTAGACACTTTGTCTTCACCAACTGATGTAAGAGACTTAGGCAAACATGGCCTTGAATGTCAAGAACTCTTACGATCAATCTTGGATCCCGAGACGACTCACACACTCTATGATGGACAATGGATGATGGTGGTGGATGATGGTGTTATGGTGGTGGTGGGTGGTGGGTGAAGTGTGAGAGAGGTGGTGTGCCAAGGGATGGTTTGAGCTTGAGCCAAGCACTCCTATTTATAGGCTGAACAGAAGCTCGGGCACGGCCCCGTGTCCACATCCTTCTCTGTCTTCATTAATTGCTCTTGTCTTTATTAGTTGACCACGGCCCCGTGTCCGCTGGGCACGACCCCGTGTGCAGAAGCATATCTGTACTATCAAGATTTGCCTGGATTATGCGAATCTTATAGTTGACCATGACCACGTGTCCGCTGAGCACGGTCCCGTGGTGGGCGATGGAAGCTTCTACAACTTTGTCTTTTATGCTGACACTTGGGCACGCCCCCGTGCTCATTGAGCACGGGGCATGTTCAGCCTCCTGTTTTCTTGTTTTGCTTGGGAAGATGCTTTCGGGGAGGTCGGGCATGCCACGTTTTTTCCTTTTCTTGTATTTATGTTAGATTTAGCTGCCTTTTTGCTTCTTTTGTTAATTTGAGCTCATTTAATCCTGAAAATACAAAAGGAAGACAAAAACACACTTTTTCCAACATTAGTACTAAAAAAGGGTTAGTTTTATGCCACAGTTGATGTAATTTATATGTTGCATTTTGCACACATTAATGCTCACATTTACACTATGTGTATTGACCTCTATTTTAACGTATGTGACAGGTGCCTAAGATGCTAGGAATTGTTGTGCTTTGGTGAATCAAGCTAGGGGTCTAGTTATGTCACGCTTAAATCTGAGTTGTCGGAACAATATTTGTTTTTGAGACAATTATTTGTAATAACTGTTTTTATTTGGATATGTTGTGGTATGGGACATGACGTTTAATTATCTGGTAATGAATAGTTGTTAAGGATACTCATGGACAATCTGTTTCGCTCAGTGCCATGCCCTGATGTATCCGACATCGAATGGGGTGTGATAGTTGAAGGTAATCATCAAGTTACATATTCTTTGATTTTGTTAGTGTTCATCGTTCTCAATTATAGCATTATAGACTTAAGTTTGAATTGAATCTTATTTAGCAAATCGATTTTTAGGTTTGTGTATCCCTGTGTCTGGTTGGTTTGTGCAAATTGAATTGAATCTTATTTAGCAAGTCTATTTAGCTTTATAGACTTAAGTTTTTTCACTTGAAGGTTGAAACACATGTAGGTATTCGCCTATGATGTCTGGTAGGCGGCTTTTCTTAGATGCTCTTTCTGAAGATTATCCCAATAGTGATCGCATATTCTACAACAAATGTTTGGATTCTTTCAATTGTTCTAATTTTCTTGATGTTGATCTGATTTCTTCATCTGGATATTCATGTGAAGACGAACCATATGAAAGGTATTCATCCTTTATTTCAATAAATATTAATGTAGCAATTGTCTCATTCATTTGTTAAAAAGCCTTACCCTTTCTGTTGCAGGTTCATGTTTATTACCTCCCCTGTAGGTGGCCAGTCATTTGATGGAGAATTTATCGAGTCGTCTGCTTCACGATCTCATACCGAACACAGTTACAAAACCTAGAAATTGTTGCAGTATTATGTTTTCGTTGTTTTGGAAATGCAGGTTGAAGGAATCTGTTAGGGTTTTATGTGACGTTGAATTTATCGGAGGGATGCAAATTACAGTGAATAGCGTAGATATCATCGTCAGTTATGTTCCGTCGTCTTAAATGGTTCATAGTTGATTTTAATCAACAGAGAACCGTTAAACTAAATGCCGATGCGAAACTATTGTCGCTGCAGAGGGAACGTTATTGGAATCGGAAGTCAATGTTGAAGGCTGTTCATGAAGTTGCGACTTATATTCATAGGTTTGATAACCTAGACCTGTTTAAGCAAGGGTAAGGATTGTTGTTAATACATGAAGCTAACTTTGAATTTTGATCTTGAACATATAGTAGTTTTGAAAATAAAATTTGTAGGGATTTTGAAACCACTGTTTGGTTAAAACTGTGGTTTGAAACCACTGTTGGGTTAAAACAGTGTTTTGTTGAGAAAATAGTGGTTGAAACCACTGTTGGGTTAAAACTGTGGTTTGAAACCACTGTTGGGTTAAAACAGTGTTTTGTGGAGAAAACAGATGTTTGAAACCACTGTTGGGTTAAAACAGTGTTTTGTGGAGAAAACAGTGGTTGAAACCACTGTTTGGTTAAAACTGTGGTTTGAAACCATTGTTGGGTTAAAATAGTGTTTTCTATAGAAATGTTCTCACTTAGATCCAGGATGTAAGAGTAAAAACAGTAGTAATTCTGTAGTATATTCTTATTAGGTTATTTACATTTTACTTAAGAGACATAGGAAAAATTATAGTGCAGGCAGACGGGGTTGTTTTGCTCACACTTGCCGGCTGTGAGGTATATTATCCGTGTCATATATGCATTTATTAGTTATAATATTTATTAAAGTTGTTCATTACGTTATCTTTAAATGTAGATATTCACAAACTTTCTGTCAAGTTGATTTAATCCATAAACTTTTTTTGATCTCGATTGATTCAGGTTCGTTATATTCTAGAGCTTCTCTGTGGGTGATGACTTTTCAAAGAATTCAGATTCATAACTAGAATCAGGATCACGATCACGATCAGGATCGAGATTGGAACCAGGCTTAGGAAAGAGTGAATTATCAGAAGACGAGGTAGATGGTAATTACCTTATTAGTGAGTCGGAAATATATTATGTTTATGGTTTTTTTTTTTAATTACAGATCAGTCAAGATTAGTTACGTCAAATCTTACATAGGTTTATTTCTTTTCCTTTCACAATTAAGGTTCTTAAAGAAAGTTTATAGTAACCTAAATTTATAAATGTGATATTTAGTTATCACTATTGTTATAATAACAGGATGATGAGAACCAAAGCATCTAACTTCGATTGAGTGATGGAGTTGATAATCTTAGTCAAGGAGATCAAAGTGGAAGTGATGATTCTCGTGAGGTGGGAAACCAGAGTGATTCGTCATATCATGAGGTATGCTATTATACTTTTCAGTTTAACCTTTTACTTTGGTAGACCTATTCAAGGTTTTCTGGATATATAATTATCTATTTTGTTTAAGGCGAATCATGAGCTGAGACATCAATGGTTATTGGGATTTGTTTAGAAATTAATATTTTTTATGTTTTTTTTTTTTAATTCTTGGGACTTATATTGGTAGAAATTAATCTGGCTTGCTAATTTCCTATCACTCATATTGTTCATAATTTGCCTTAGTGGGTTGTAAGTGTTTCTTCATAAAGATTCAGTTTTTGTTGGAAAGTTTGTATCTTTTTTTCTATTTGGGAGTGTTTCTTATTGGAGAATAATTCTTAGGATTTGTTCAGGTGTTGATATTTTTTATGATTTTGTTTATGATTCATGTGGACTTGAATTGATAGAATTTGTCATTTGGCGTTGCTTTTTTTCGAAGAATAGTTCTTGGGATCTTATCAGAAGTTAATATTTTTTTATTATTGTTTTTAATTCTTACGATTGAATTGAATTGGTAGAAATTGTCATCTGGCTTGCTATCGCTCAAAATGTGCATAATTCGCCTTAATGAGCTGCAAGTATTTCTTCATAATTTGCATTACTGGGTTGTAAATATTTCTTCATAAAGTTTCAGTTTTTGTTACTTTCTGTAGTAAAGTTTATATCTTTTTGATTTGTGAGTATTTCTTTTCAAAGAATGGTTATTGGTTTTGTTTAGAAGTTAATATTTTTATTTAAAATTCCAGATTATTCACCTCTTAGAACTCTCATAAACAGAGTTACTAAACACTCAAAATAATCGTTTATCTGATCATTTCTCGATCCCAACTTTATTAAGTTTCTTGAATTAGATAATACGGGTCGGGTCTCCTTTCTTAACTAATGACAACCGTTGTTTGCAGTTATGGATTGCACTCGTGCTAGCGGCTAACAGTAGCGCTTGGCGGAGCAGTGGCGGCAGCTGTAAGAGCAAGAGCACGTGCACCACGAGGAGCCGCAGCTGCAATAGCAAGAGCATGAACATGAACAAGAGCCGCAGCTGCAATAGCAAGAGTATGTTAGTGATGATTTATTTGAATAAGGATGCCTATTTTTTCTTCAGACTTCTTTCCCAAGTTCCATCGCTGAGATATTGTCTTCACACTAACAAAACCCTAATTTTTCTTTCAACGAAATCTCAATTTCTCCTTCAATTTCACTCAACGTGCACCGCGTATGCAAATCCAAACATCACTCCAGGTGGAGTTGGGTGCTTGCTATGGTTTGGGTATTTGATTGATGTCCGACAGTTTTCAACAAACGGGCAAGATCTTTACGTTATACTTGCGGCCTCGGAATTATCAGGTAAGCCAATAGTTGACTAAACTAATTCATTCATGTTTAACCATGTTCAGTGAATTGAATACCTGTTTATGATATTTAAATATGGTCTACATAGTAAAGTAACTGCTGAACATAAGTAAAATTGGAGACAAGACAAGTTGTTTTTTATTGCTGTAAACTTGACAATATATTGTTTCCTTGGACATTGTGAAATATTCTAGACCTCCATTCCAGCTCCAACAGAAAGAAACGGGTAATTATGGTAGTTACTTTGTCAACATCAGCAGTGAGGTCTTTGTTGGGCCTCATATTGACCCTTTACATTAGGAGAAAATGAAAGAAGTGATCAGATGTATAGACTATAGAGAGAAGGCAAGTAATATCGATCTGAGTTGCTATAGATATAAGTTAATACCTTATGATCAATACTGTTTAAAAATAAGTTCTTTGTCTCATCGATATATTTTCTAGATAGAACTAAAAAGATCATTTAAAGAGTACAAAAGTAACAGAAGCCAGATGAGAAGTGCAGAGGTACCGTTGTTAAGGTTAGCTAATATTTCTAGGGCAACCAATGACTTTTCGGTCATCAACAAGCTGGGAGGAGGGTTTGGACCAGTTTACAAGGTAAATGATATGAATTTATATTTGCATAAGTACATAGTAAACAACTTTGGCAATCTTGATACACCGAAGATGGACAAGAGATTGCTGTGAAGCGGCTATCAATCATCAGTTTTGAGTTTAGTTATGTTGTGTTTTTTGATAGCTTCAAGTGTTGTGATGTGAACAGAGATGCTCCATCCACTGCTGATTATATTGTTTATAGTTAGTGTTGATTATATTGATAATATTTTGTTTATATTTACAGGTTGAGGCTTCAACTAATCAGGTATCGGAACAACATATGCCGATGTATAACCTTTCCTCGAAGATCCTCTGTCGTGTTATGAACGTGCATTTGAGGGTAAACTTGTTTAAAATTATTAAATTTGATGTTTGTGGTTAGCCGGTAGGCCATTTATTGTTTTTTAATAATATTTATGGTATTGTGTTTGTAGGTTGAATTAGCGTCGGATGAGGTCTTGGCTCAAATAACTTTGATGCCTGAAGCTAATGTGAGTTTGTTTACCTTTTGGGTGGTTAATCAATTTGGTATGTATATGTGTAGTTGGTATTTGAATACAAAATCTCATTTATGTGCTTACTACTGTGATATATCAGTGAATACATAGTTTCATATATTTTATAATCTAATTTTTAGTGACCTAAACTTTTTCTTCTGTTAGGTTTTATCGAGCCAAACAAAGATGTATATAATACTGGAGTTTGTCACTGGAGGCGAGCTGTTTGACAAAATTGTAAGGTTTACTTATGTTAAAACATTGATACATGTCTGTACCCTTACATTATTCTCAATATATTATTTGAAATGCGATCATCCATCTCATTGAAAACTATTTCTTTCTATCTTCCACAACTTTCTTCTTTATCCGTTCAAGTTGTATTTAGATGTCTTTCTAGAATTACATGGAGATATATACTTGATCCATATCAAGTAATGTGTAATTTAGACTTGCAGAGTAAACTTCTTCATGAGTATTCACTTCTTAGAATCAACATACAAATTAATAACTGATGTACATGTCATTTGTAATATTATGTCTGCTATAATCAAGCAATTAGATTACACTATTGTTCCAAAAAAAAAGTAATTGCATTTCTAATAATATACTCTTCTAATTCTATTTTCCTAACAACATACTTAAATGTAGTATGCATGGTTTTCTAAGAAACGACCCGTGTTTGCACACGGGTCTTATCGCTAGTACTATATAATAAAATAAACCATTTTAGGGGCACTTATCATCATATTAGGCCATCTATTATGGATAATTAATATATATTTTAATCTCTTCTAATTAATTATAGATAATCATTCTACTAAATATTATTTAGTTTAATCTTTTATGGATATTTTTTTTTTTTAAAAGTATGGATAATTATTATTTAGTTTAATATATTCTAATTAATTATAGATAACTCTTCTAATAAATATTATTTTGTTTAATCACTTCTACTAACTATATATAATTATTTTTTAGTTTAAATTTAATGTATACTTCGCATTATAATATTATTTATTTGATTTTCTATATCATATTATCGTCATTGTTTATATTACCTGATATGTTATATAATAGCTACAATTTTTAGCTTACTTTTACCCTAACTATTCAATCATATATTTTTTGCTATCTTATATTAACTAAATAAAAAAAATAATACTAAATCTTATCCTACTTTAAATGTTGAATAAAATACTTCTATTTTTCTAATAAAATATTATCCTTAAATTTAAATTGTTAATTTAAGAGATTTTTAAATAGCCATATTATTTATCACCAAACCCACACTTTGTGATAATATATTATTTTTTTATTTTCGTTATTAAAAATATTATATTGATTTTATGACATAATTTTTGAACAAATTGTATGTAACTTTCAATATTACTTTATATATAAAATTAGATTTATTACGGGTTTTTTTAAATATAATTTATACTTTATCACTCAAATAGCTGCTTATTTGCTTCTTGAATAACATGTTTAACCACTGTATCTTCTTTTCAATAATAATCTCCGTAATCACCACACCTTTGGCTTACCGAGTATATCCATTAGTTTTTTTAAATATAATTTCCTATTATTTGGTATATAAAATAATATTTATTCAACCCGTGTAATACACGAGGGTTTTTAAAGATATAACTCTTTTTATTATTTGGTAAACAGTATTACATTTATTCAACCCGTGTAATATACATTGTTTTAAAGATATAACTTCTTTTATTTGGTATTTAAAATTACATTTATTCAACCCGTACAATACATATGGTTCTTATATATATATAGGGAGAAGATCATGCGAGAACCACCTCTTATTGCGAGAACCGCGAGAACCAATGTGAACACAACCAAAAATGACTAAAAATAGCTAAAAATCACACAAATTTTTTTTTTTTTTTAATATTTTTTAGGTTAAAATCGCTACTTTTCGAAGCAAAAAAAAAAAATTTTAAAAAATAATTTTTTTTTGCTTTGAAAAGTAGCGATTTTAACCTAAAAATATTAAAAAAATCAAAAAAAAAATAGATTTTTTTTAGAGTTTTTTAGGTTTTTTGGGGGTTTAGTTTTTAGCATTTTAGCTTGGGGTGGGGGGGGGGGGGTGTTTAGGTTTTTGGGGGGTGGGGAGGGGGGTTTAGGTTTTTTTTTTGGGGGGGGGGGGGGGGTTAGGTTTTTTTTTAGGTTTTTTTGGGGGTTTTAGTTTTTGGCATTTAGCTTGGGGGGGGGGTTAGCTTGGGGGGGTAGTTTTTTTTTTTTTTTTGGGGGGGGGGGGGGGTTTAGGTTTTTTGGGGGGTGGGGGTTATGTTTTTTTAGCTATTTTAGGTTGTGTTCACATTGGTTCTCATGGTTCTCACAATAAATGGAGTTCTCGCATGAGCCCCTCCCTATATATATATATATATATATATATATATATATATATATAACTTTTTATTATTTAATATATAAAATTACATTTATTCAAACCATGCAATAAAGGAGGTTTTTAAAGATATATTGTTTTATTATTTAGTATATAAAATTCATTTATTCAACTCGTATAATACACATTGTTATAATCTAGTTTCATATATACGTAGGCTAAAGCTAGGGAGAAAACCCTAAAAAATTTAAAAAACCCTAGAAAACCCAACCTCCCGACATTTTTTTTTGAAAAAAATAACACATGTAATATACATGTTTTTAAGAGTTTTGGGCCAAAAAAATAAAAAAGCGCCAAATGATTATTTAAAAAAAAAGAAACAAATTTCAGCAACTTCGGTGACTAACATGTGTTAGACAAAAAATGCTGAAACTTGTTTATTTTTTTTAAATATTCCTTCGGCGCTTTTTTGTTTTGTTTTTTTTTTTTTTTTGCCCAAAACTCTTAAAAACATGTGTTGATACACTTTGTGTGGACGCGACTCGGCTCGGTTCGACTCGGCTCGGTTCGACTCGGCCTTGAAGACTTGAAGACACGAAGATCGAGACAAAGCTACAGCCAAGGGGGAGTTTGTTGGTGCACTTGTGTCTGTACTTTGTCTGTATTTCGTCATGATACAAAACGATGTCTTTAATGTAAGGTTGATGTAAGTTTGACCAAGTCAACCATCCTCCTGGTTTGACTTGACCAAACAGTTAGAAAAATGTTGTAAGCTGGTTGTGTCGAAGGATGTGTCATCGAAGGATTGTTTTATATTCTTCGATGAGCTCGAAAGATGAACATTCGATAGATGAGTTCGAAACATAAACCTTCGATGGATGAACTCGAAGGATATCTCGAAGGATATCATCCTTCGAGGTATTTGTGAATCTTTCGATGGCTTTCTGGTCGACAGATGATCTTTCGATCAATCTGTCTGATCCTTCGACCAGACCTGCTGTGTCGGGTATAAATACCCATGTGTTGTGTTCACTTCAAGTTAGAGTTAGACAAGTTAGACAGGTGAGACAGTTAGTTTTAGACAGAAGAGAGAAGAGAGCACACACACGAGAGAACTTTGAGAGTTTGCAGAATACATCTGTGAACATTGGGCTTGTAACCGAACCTTTCATACGCATTAATACAAGTGGTGTTAATCGTTGAATGTTGTGTGTTGTGTTTGTGCATGTTCTCGTATAAAATCTCGGTTGCATGCTAGCTTGGATTCCGCACTCGCTAGTGTGTTTGATATAACAAGGATAAGGTTTTATCTCATCCTCGAGAGGGACCTACAAGTGGTATCAGAGCCGTGGCTCTTTTCCTTGTTAAAAACCGGATTTTATACAAGCTTTGGAGTGTTTTGGACAAAAACTCATTTGGTTTTGCTTCTGTTTTCAATGTTTTTCTCGCTGTTTTTGTCGTTAAAACGTGTTCAAAACCTGTCGGGTGTGTTAAGGGAAGGTTTGGGTAACTTTAAAACTTTTTTAGGTGTTTGGTGATTTCCGACCATAATTCCGGCTTACTCCGGTACCGGTTTCTGGGTATTTTTATCATATTTTATTGTTTAAAATCTTGGTTTTGGTAAAAATCATGGTCTGACCATACTTTCTGCGAAAGATCTCACCAACCCATCACCCTTTTTCACCTACCTGTCACTCTTTGTCAACTGTGTCAGTTCGTTTCGATAGATACCCTTCGAAGTCGAAAGATCATCTTTCAATCAAGGAGGTTCGACAGATACCCATCCTTCGAACATCTTTCGAAGTCAGTGAGTTATCTTTCGAGCCAAGGAATTTTTCGAAGGATATATTGTTCGTACTACTGTTACATTTCGAAAGATAAGGATCCTTCGTCTTGGAGAATCTTTCGAAGTCATTGTTCGAAACTCAACAGTGATCTTTCGAACACTGTTGATCTTTCGAACAGGTGTTGATCTTTCGGTCCTTGTCTGTTTAAGTTTAACAGGTTGTGCTTTTCAGGTCTTTCGTTTCTTGATCCTTCGGCTGGTTGTTATCCTTCGAGATTTTAACATAGTTTGTGAAAATTAAATTTTTAAAAGGAGAAAACTTTTTTTAAATTTTAAATCAATTTTCACTTAATATATTAATTTCCATAAAATGGGAACAAACGGTCAGTGGGATCCAACCGCGTGGACTCAAATAACTTCGACTCCACAATCATCAGCTATGCAATCTACGCAATCTACGTCAGATTTCGACAAAACTGCATGGATGCGAGCTATTGCCCCACCTTAAGCTGCAATGATAACTGCAAATCAATGGGCTTTGGTCACAAATCAAGCAACAGCATTCAATCTATGATGCAGAACGACAGTGAAACTGGTACAAGCACAAAACCGCCAAAGTTAAATCACATCAATGATTGGGGATGGTGGAAAGAAAGGCTGAGAACTTATGTTCAGGGACAAGGTCAAGATCTATGGATGTGCTTCTTCACAGCTTTTGAAAATGAGTTGGAAGTTGCAGGATCTAATCCACAAACTTACAGCACTTTGTCTGAAGAAGATAAGAAGAAGTTTGAGTTAGAAAAGAAAGCATTCATGATTCTCACACAAGCTCTTCACAAAGACATTTACCACCAGTTTGTTTACTGCACGACTACTAAAAGCTTGTGGGATATGCTCACGTTACGTTGTGAAGGAAATGCTCAATCTAGAAAGATCAAGCAAGAATTACTGAAGAAAGAGTTTGAAGGATTCACGTGTTTGGAGAATGAGACTTTGGCAGAGTTATCTACAAGGTTCCATCACTTGTTGAGCGAGATGTTTGCTTTTAAAGTCACTGCCACTCCACAAGAATTGGTGAAGAGATTCGCTGATAGCTTACCAGCAAAGTGGAGCAGTTATCTTGAAATTCTCAAAGAAAATGGTGTTCTAGACACAATCACCGTTTATGAATTAATTCAAAGATTGGAGAATAAGGATGTAGAAGAAAAGCTTAAAGCAAAAAGAACACAAACTCCTCAAAATCCAGAAATGTACTTTGGGATTACAGGAGGTATCAGTGGAGAAAAACCAGCTTCTCAACACGCGAAGCTTCAAACAGCTTTCATCTCAAGCACCGGACCTTCCACAACAGATCAGTTTGATTCTTCAGCATACACGATGATGTATTCAAGACCAGATGTGCTACCGAAAGCTCAGCAGCAACAACCGCAACAGCAAGGGTTTTATGGAAGCTCTTCAAACTTTCAAGCCACTTCCAATCCTAACACAGTCAGATTAGACACTTCCAACTTTTCCAAAGTCAGTGTCGAAGTAGCCAAGGAGCATATGGAGATGTTGAATACCTTGGTTAGTGCTTATAGTGGATTGATCGCAGGTCAGATTGGGAATATCAATCTGACCAATGAAGATTATCAGCAAGTGGATAAAGAAGAGTTTGAAATGATGGATATCAAATGGGCTCTTGCTAGTGCAATTCGAAGAGCAAAGGAGTTTATGGAAAGGACGGGGAGAACCAACTTGGAATACAAGAAAGACACCAAGTATGGGTTCGACAAGCAAGCTGTCAAGTGCTTTAACTGTGGCGAACGGGGTCATTTCAAAAGGGAATGCACAAGACCAGCTCAGCATGGAAATCAAAATCCGTTCAGAAATCAAGGCAACCAGCAGAACCAGAACGGGAACAATGTTCGTACGTTGATACCTGTCAACAACCAAGGCCAAGCAGGGTCATCAAATGCCAACCGGGGGCTGGTGGTTCAAATAGATGAGGGTTGTGATTGGTCGCTTCAGCTTGGAGAAGGAGGAAATGGTGGAACAGCATGTTTTGCTGAAGTCGTAAAGGATTTAAAGCACGCCAGTGGTGGAGAATCTTCCACCAATGGTGTTGCATCTTCTGAAGATGAAGAAAGTTCTGGTTATAGTGGAAGCTCAGATGAAGAATCCTCCACTTCAGGAAATGATCATGTGGATGAGACATCAAGTGCGTCAGTCGATGCAGATATTGATGAGCTTTTGGAAGAAGCTGCAGCAGGAACTGAAAGAAGATCTAATTTGATGGATCAAGCGGCTTACTCTTCGTCTTCTCTCCATTCAGCCTTTATGGCTAATGTCGACAGTTCATCAGGTCAGGTATGTGTCGATGAACCCACTGTAGTTAGCTGTGAAAAGTGTGATAGTTTAAATGTTAAATATGCAGAAAAGGAAAGTCAGTTTGAAATCACACACAAACACAATCAACAATTGATTGTAGATCTTGCTAAAGCAACTGAAGCTAACGTGTTTTTAACCAGAAATGAAAAGGAATTTAAAACAACAATTGCGTCATTAAGACATGATGTTTCAGAATTACAAAAAGCTGTTTTGCGAAAACAACATGCTAACAATGATCTTATAGACACAATTGAAAAGCAGATGGTAGAGTTGGCAACCGCTCGATGTGAATGTGAAACAATCAAGCAGAAATTGGAAAGTTATTCCAATTCCCGCTATGTATTGGATCACATTATTGATGTTCAAAAGAAAAAGGGGGATAAGAAGTGTATGGGATTCAAATCATGTCCTCCCCCAATGAATCACAATTACTCCAAATTGCCTGATGACGAGGATATGCCCCGTTTTGAACCTACTGTGCCACTCGATCTAGATGACTTTGCAGCAGGCCTCGGGTTCACAACTGGCACATCATCCTCGGGTCAATCAGAATCTGAGAAAAGTGTGACAGATTCATCATGTGTTAAGGAACAGAGTCCTCCCGTTGTTGAGGATACTGATTCTTCGGATGATGAATCTGATGAAATTGTGAACCAACAGTCTAACTCGGTTACAACAGATATTCCAATCGAGAATCACATCCTGTGTGATCCACCAGTGAAACCGAGTAAGACTGAAATGTCAAAAGAAATGGAGTCGATTGTATCAAGTTTTGAAGGGAGTAACTTGTTGTACACGCTCAAAGGAGATAGCAAAATCTACTCTAACAAAGATTTTCCAATTAAAAATGTAAATCAAGATTTAATTGAGCAAATTTTTGAAGGATGCACTGATAAGTTTTTGGGGAACAAAAGTGGCAAAGTTACCGTCACTCAATGTGATCCAATTCCGTGTGAACAAATTAGAAAACAATACGGAAACCAAAAACTACAAGTTGAGCGAAAACAACAAGTCAATTCCGGAAAAGGTAAGGTACAGGGAAAGAAGGCTCAGAACAAGAATTTTCAAGCACCTAAGGTTCAACAACAATGGGTGCAAAACAAAAGAGCTCCTGTTAAGAAAAGAGAACCGAAAGTGAACTTTGTTGGATCCACGGGTTCAGATAAACTTGAAACATTTCGGGATAAATCTAACATTGATTTTGTAAAACAAGTTAGAATTTTAAAACGAAATGATCAGAACAACTACACCCAACACACCAACGGAGGTGATTTAGGTCCAAGCACGTCTAGATCACAAAGTTCATTGTCTGGTTCTCCGTCTGATCATCAACATGTTTCTCCGAGGTTTGTCGAGCGGAGAATGTGTTTTGAGTGTGGCACAATTGGGCATATTGTAAGATACTGCCCATACCTGCAAAAGTTGAAGGCAAAAACAAGTGCTCCCCAAGAAACCAATTACCAAAAACGATCATTTTCCCCGAAACAAGACCCACGTGTCTTGAAAGAAAGGGAAAAGAAGTTAAAACAAAAGAATCAAAAGGTAATTGAAAAGGCCTTAAAATCAGAGGTCAAAGAAGAAAAACCTGTTCAAGCAAAACCTAAAACTGTAAAACCAGTAAATGCTAAAACAATTAATACAAATACTGGTAAAGGACAAACAGCTTGGAAACAAAAACAGGTAATTCAGTCAGGGGGAGCACCACAGGTTCTTTTTCCTAATCATCAAGTGATTGAAATCACTTTTCTTGATGATCAAGGACGACCCAAGTCCACAAAGGCTTGGGTCCCTCTCTCCAACTAATTTTTGAGTGAGTGTGTAGGATATTCCAGGAGGAACTTTCGATAGTCGTAAGATTGTTGATAGTGGAGCATCCTTGCACAAAATAGGCAACAGAAGAAATTGCTGCCTTTGATGGAGAGAAAAAGTAAAGGGAAACAGAAATGTCTGTTGAAAGAGATTGAAAAGCTTCGACAAAATGAAAATCATTTCAAAATGTGAATGTTCAAGGCTTTGATCGGGTCCCCGGGATAGATTCAAATCAAAATGTACGCACCTGCAGCACGTCTGAAGTTCAACAATCTACAGGATGAACGTGCAGTGTACATTTCTTCGTGGTGTGATTGAAGAAAATGTGTTTGTTGAACAAACCAACCGGGTGTGCGGATGCCTTGGCATGGGTTGAACAACCGCACACTACTTCACAAGAGAAAGACAAAAACCTTTGCTGGTGCAATGTGGAAGACCAGCCGGACCCAAAGGTTTCTGATCTTGTTGCTGTGAAGAGATTTCTAAGTAGCTACAAAATCGACTTTGAAATCCACAACCGGGTGGATATCCAGTTTGGGAGAGCACTCAGATTCCTTGCAATGCACGAAGCAGTTGCAGGATATGGTTTTAAATTTCTAATCTCTCTTTTACTTGTCGATATTTAAGCTGCTTTATGAATTATTATTATCTCGTACAGCACTCTTTGGCCAGACAATGTTGTCATGGTCCGCACCGCTTACCGACATGCCAACTCATTTTTTTTCCAAAATTCGATAAATCATTTCTGATTCAAAATTAATTTTGGTAAACGGCATTGATTTAACCAACATCGGAAAATCATTTTTGTAAATACCTTTGTGTCTTAAATTTTATCTTAGTTTATTGATTTTAGGGGGAGTAAATCCAAATTTGAAAATCCAAAAACATCGAAAAATTTCAAAAACACAAAAACAATAGAAAAACAAAAATGAGTTTCCTGGCGAGCAAAAGAGAAAATGATAGTACATCAGTGGTCTGTCTAAACCTCTTTAAACCTTAAATGAAAAACGATAAGCAGCTCTATATAAGATGTATCGGTAGGCTCACAATCATTTTAAAGTGTGCAGGGTGATATAAATCTTAAATCGACTGAGGACTGGGTGGAAACCATTCATTGGCATATGGTCTTAGTACCGAAATTTCGTTTGAGAGATTGCCGAGGTTCTGAGATATTCGGTCTTTATGCTGCTTATCATCTGGGTATCATGGTTGTATCTTTTACCGAAAATTAACGGGGACGCAAGTCTAGATCTTCCATGATACCATACATACGTGTACATACTGCATACGACCTCAATAAGTGATCAACAATCACATGTCCAAACAAATAAGTGATAATATATCACAAATTCTTTCCGGGAGTCAAGTTCGTCTCTCTGCTGTACGAAAGTACTGACCTGTTCACGGACTTGCTCCTGTGCCCTCATGCATATGAAAATCAAGTTCCTCATAAATAAGTGATTCTATCACATAGGGCTTGTTTTCAATCAAAATAAGTGAGAATCTCACATCATATACGGTCAAACAGATGATAATCGGTATACTCACCGGTAAGATGAATCCTCGTGCATACCTTGATACGGGAATGTGTCGTGATGTGGATGAACACCGGTCGGTAAGTATAAATTATACCTTAACGTATCCCCTCGCCATGATTACAAATGATAAGTTGAGCTTATGTGGACAACAATACCGATAATTGTTATAGGATGCTTATCTTAATGTTAACTAATTGAAAAACAAGAGCGTTTTGGCATGACCGTACACTGATATGATTCTCTTACCCTCGAAACTCGCAAAAAGAATGTCTGTAAATATTTATTTAATGTTTCCTGTTTATGCATCTTTGTATATATTTATTTACTGCTTTCTGTCTTTACATTTGAAAAATGAAAATTTCAAAAGGATTTTAGGTGTGTTTTAATTTAAACTTTATAAAATCCAAAAAGATTTTTCTTCTAGTTTATTTTTGATTGACCGATGTTGGAACTCGAGTCTATCCTACCCAAAATCCTGATCGTAAGCTGGAAAACAATTGCATCTTCATAAACAGTCGAAGTTAACGAGTTTTGAAAGTTAAAGGATTAAAATGAATATTTTTCTAAACTTTCAAACTGCTGTCGGTTGGTGTTTGATTGAGATTTGATCTCATATGTGTCGTTAGTTTAAATGTTAACTATATTCCAAGCGGTTGTTCTCATTATGCGTTTAGCTTTCTTGCATGTGCAGATGCTAAAGGCGAGGAGAACATGTTCGATGAAAAGCTTTGGAATGAAGACACGAAGTGGAGGCACTCAAAGGATAAAATGATCGAGTTACCGCTGTCCCTTCATCAACACCACAAGGATCTGAAGAATTGACAAGTCAAAAGATTCACGAGCATGACTCAATGGAGAGTTCAATCTAAGGGGGAGTTTATTGACACACTACCTAAGTTAAATGGGGAGTTTGTTGATACACTTTCTACTTACGACGCGTGAAGACTTTGAAGATCCTCCGACATGAAAGTCACAGAAGACGAACCATCACGAGTAGCGTCCAAGGGGGAGTTTGTTGATACACTTTGTGTGGACGCGACTCGGCTCGGTTCGACTCGGCCTTGAAGACTTGAAGACACGAAGATCGAGACAAAGCTACAGCCAAGGGGGAGTTTGTTGGTGCACTTGTGTCTGTACTTTGTCTGTATTTCGTCATGATACAAAACGATGTCTTTAATGTAAGGTTGATGTAAGTTTGACCAAGTCAACCATCCTCCTGGTTTGACTTGACCAAACAGTTAGAAAAATGTTGTAAGCTGGTTGTGTCGAAGGATGTGTCATCGAAGGATTGTTTTATATCCTTCGATGAGCTCGAAAGATGAACATTCGATAGATGAGTTCGAAACATAAACCTTCGATGGATGAACTCGAAGGATATCTCGAAGGATATCATCCTTCGAGGTATTTGTGAATCTTTCGATGGCTTTCTGGTCGACAGATGATCTTTCGATCAATCTGTCTGATCCTTCGACCAGACCTGCTGTGTCGGGTATAAATACCCATGTGTTGTGTTCACTTCAAGTTAGAGTTAGACAAGTTAGACAGGTGAGACAGTTAGTTTTAGACAGAAGAGAGAAGAGAGCACACACACGAGAGAACTTTGAGAGTTTGCAGAATACATCTGTGAACATTGGGCTTGTAACCGAACCTTTCATACGCATTAATACAAGTGGTGTTAATCGTTGAATGTTGTGTGTTGTGTTTGTGCATGTTCTCGTATAAAATCTCGGTTGCATGCTAGCTTGGATTCCGCACTCGCTAGTGTGTTTGATATAACAAGGATAAGGTTTTATCTCATCCTCGAGAGGGACCTACAACATGTATATTACATGTGCTATTTTTTTCAAAAAAAAAATTCGGGAGGTTGGGTTTCTAGAGTTTTTAAAATTTTTAGGGTTTTCTCCCTAGCCCTACCCTACGCTTCTAAACCTCATAATAGCATATTTGCCAATTTCAAAACACTATATTTACACGTTCAATTAAGTATAATGTAACTTAGTTACTGATAATAGTCTTTTAGGATATAAATAAACACAAAATAAAATAATTATATAAGTAAAGTATACGGATGGTCCATATGATTTATCAAAACTTTGGATTTGATCTTTAGTTTTTTAAAAATACACAGATGGTACATATAGTTTTCACTTTGTAACGCATTAAGTCCCTAGCTTTTTCCAAAAATTATATAGATGGTCCTTGGACATGTTAAAACCTTTAGATTTGTTGGATGAAGACTAAATACGTTAAAAAATACAAACCATAAGGACCATTCGTGTACTTTTGGAAAGCTAGGAAACAAATCTAAAATTCTGATAAACAAAAAAAGAAAAAAACCATGCGTGTAATTGACTTTTGTTATAAATATATTTTATGATTGTTATAAATATATTTTATGATATGACTATCCACATGCCTAACTCCCATTGGCATTTAAGTTGTGTTGAATGATAGCCCTATAAATAGTGGCTTTTGTATTTCATACATACATGAATAAGAATGAATTCTCATATTCTCTTTCTCTCTTACTTTCTATAATACTTGTTCTTTATGTTAATAGTTATACGTTGGTTGCTAGTATGTCGTTGTTTTACAACACGTTATCAGCACAAGACTCTAAACACGGAATTCTGGTAATTCACATGCAGGTCGTCAACAAAAATCAAAGTTCTCAAAAATTATTAGTCGGCGTGACTATCCTACAAGTAAGTTTTATTTTGATTCATGAGATTTATTAATTATTAATCTTGTATTACTTATTTGTATTAAATCTTTGGATGATTAATTTATATTTTCAATTTCAAGCATCCAAAAGCCATCATACATATTAACATAAAAATATTGGAAAGAAATTTTTGAATATCATAAAACAAATCTTTTGGATCAATATTGAAGATTTCAATCATTGAGATGTTATTTAATTATTTTGAACAAATCAAAACGATGCTAACAAAAGCAATGGTTTCTGTAAAAAAAATTGTTGATACATTTAGTATTCTAATCAGAAAGAATTTAATACAACTTTTTTTTCAAAATAGATGTTGATCCAATATTAAAAAAAATAGGTTTTGTATAATGTGGACTAGATTTTTTATGCAAATTTCAGTAATTAATTATTAAGGTATTGGTAATTAGTAATTTTTGCATGATCTCTAAATTTTAAATAAATATACTTGGGTTGTCTTCTATCCTAATAAATATGAGTATTATTAACATTGATATCCTCACATGATTGTTATCGATAAACTAAAATGTTTATAATCTAGTTATGCTCATCTGCATATTCCTTGAGCCACCATGATCATATATTTATGCTTCTTTATTAACCATGTTAAGTTGTAAATAAAATTGTTGAATTAGTTTGATTTGAGGATGTTAAATATTAACCCTGTTAAGTTGTAAGTAAAATTGTTGAATTATTTTGATTTGAGGAAGTTAATTTGCAATCTAGAGAATATTATATGTGATTTTCGAACTCATGAAAAACAATTGAATTCAATATTTATGGACTAAGCAGTCAATTGTATTAGGTATATCTGCTTGTATTGGTGGTAATATATAAATGATGTATGTACTAGATTTTCATTTTGTATAGTTTATAATTTAAATGGATTTACTGATGTTATAGGATTAAATATTTGTTATACGTTTATGCATAAACCAATTGTATTCTTAAGAAATTAAAAAAGGCTTTAAACGATATTAATATATATGGTATTGGTTAATGCTTAAAAATTAAAATAATTAAATATCATTTATTTCATTCTTTATTAATTTTAATTATATTGTTGATTATGTTATGAATACATCATTAAGAGTAACTCTCCATAATAACTTTTTCCCATCATGTTGGTTAATGCTTAGAAATTAAAATCATTAAATAGCATTTATTTCATTCTTTATTAATTTTAATTATATTGTTGATTATGTTATGAATACATCATTAAGAGTAACTCTCCATAATAACTTTTTCCCATCATGTTGGTTAATGCTTAGAAATTAAAATAATTAAATATCATTTATTTCATTCTTTATTAATTTTAATTATATTGTTGATTATGTTATGAATACATCATTAAGAGTAACTCTCCATAATAACTTTTTCCCATCATGTTGGTTAATGCTTAGAAATTAAAATCATTAAATATCATTTATTTCATTCTTTATTAATTTTAATTATATTGTTGATTATGTTATGAATACATCATTAAGAGTGACTCTCCACATCCTTAACTCCTATGTTATGAATACATCATTAAGAGTGACTCTCCAAAATAACATTTGATGGAGATGAATTTGTAGTATACAATAGTTGACAGATTATTATACTATGAAAAGTCTGTTTAGTATTTAATATGTTCATGTACCTTCACTTCTGATGTGTAATACTTGTATTTGATATATAAATTTTAATGTGATTGTTCGTAACAATTTAACTAGAAATACAATACGATAAGTGTATGTTTATAGTGTTCTTATCTGATATATAAGAATAAGAAATTTGGTGCTTTATATGACATTACACGACATGTTATCATATAATTTTTAATCCGTTTGATGACAAATTATAGCTATATTTTAGTAGTAAAAAAAACCATATATTGATTTGCTCATCTTTCATTATAAATGTTATCTTACTATTAACCAAGATGTATGATTTTATTGTGGCTTTCATCATATATCAACTTTGTCCTTTATGGAACACCACTAATTTCAAAACTAACGCACACGATGTCGATAAATTAGAGCATGACCTATAATAATAGGTTCATCACTATTGTAATTTTATGTGTCTTTTATATGCTTTGATTTATTTAGATGATATATTAAATAAAAAAAATTATATGTTTCTTACAAGTGATGAAAAAAAATCTTATTTTATAAGGTTGTATCATAACCTATTTATTTGGTGACATGTTATATAGTCATGCATTGTATAATCTATTGTATATATTATGTTCCATATGTTATAAATTTGGACAAAGTGACAAGGATTGTGGTATATGATCACAAGCTATAAAAACGATTGAATTATGGTCACGGTTTATATAAAAAGACACCTAAAGTGTCTAACTTCTCAAAGCTTATTATGAGTTTATTGAAGCTTATAAGATTTTAAATCGATAAGTATAAATGTCTCGGTTATATAACTACATCTCGATTTATATCATGTGATGAGAAAAATACATATCATAATCCATTGAGCAAAACAATTGCCATCATCAAATATCATTGATTGTTAAAGAATATATATATAAAGTTTGAAACAACAAGCATGAAAGTTATGTGGTTCTAATTCATTCCCTAATATGAATGTGATGATGATCAATTCAAAGGTTATGATCATATACATAACTAATAAAATTGTAATGATGCCACCATGAATGTTGTATGGGAGTATAGTAAATATGACCAGAAGACTATATTAGAAGTTACTAGAAATGATACTAATTTTCCACAATATTCCATTAAATCAAATATGGTGAGTAACCAGAAGTTACTAGAATATTTATACGTTCACCACATGGCATGACCAAATAGGTCATCAAGATAGCATCATGATATGCTAAACAATCAAACATGCTAACCGGCATCTTAGCACCTCTAAGTAATCTAAAAACATTGCTCCCAAAATGCCTTATCATATGTCTAGTTAGTTCACTACGTGAAAAAAGGGCTACGGCCACACTTTTGGCAAAACCGCCCTGCCACACATTTGTAAAAATGTGTGGCTAAAGGTTATTCATAAAATTTTAAAACACATTTAGCCACACATTTTATTATTAATGTGACCATTTATACCAGTTCATAACATTTAGCCACACTTTTAGAAAATAATGTGACATTTATTAGCCACAAATCGAAATGTGTGGCCATATGTGATCTATGGCCACATATTTTTGTTTCATGTGACGAAAAATCATGTATTTAACACCTTTAGCCACACTTTATGAAAAAAATTGTGACATGTATTTGCTACACTAGCAAAGTGTGGCTAAATGTTATCTACAATCACATTATATATTTTCATGTGACCAATAACATGTGTATTCAAAACCTTTAGCCACACTTTAAGAAAAAATTGTGACATTTATTAGTCACACTAAAAAAGTGTGGCCAAATTTGATCTACGGTTACTGTATTTGTTTCGCGTGACTAAACACAAAACTATTCCAAACCTTTAGCCACACATTAAGATAAAACATCCACATTAGAAAAGTGTGGCCAAATATGTTCTACAACCACATCATATGTTTAATAATGTGGCTAAAATCTAACACATATGGCCACATATATTATTTCATGTAGCCAAAGGTTAGACAATAGTCACATTTAAAATTATAAAATTTAATGTGGTTTTACATTAACATTCGTCACACAATTATCATTTTGTTTATTTTGTGTGACGAAATGTTATCAAATATCATTTAAAAAAATGTGTGACAAAATGTTAAACTTATTACATCTTTAAAAATTCCCTCCAAAATATTTAATTCCATAACTTAATCTTTCACCTAAAATATTTCATCATAAAACTTCCCCCCAAAAATATTTCATTCTAAAACTTAAACTTCCCCCCAAAATATTTCATCCTAAAACTTAAACTTCCTACCAAAATATTTCATCCTAAAACTTAAACTTCCCCCCAAAATATTTTATTTTGATTCAAAAATTTTCTCTCAAATAAATTTCTTATTTAAAAAATTACATTATTTAATATTAAAAAACAAAAAAAAATCTTACTAGATATTTAATAATTCAAACTATTATTAAATATTATATATTTTAAACCATATTTGTTTTCTTCTAAATGATATATTAATGTATGTATATTAATAATGGTACCGAATTTCTCGTAGTTAACTGTTTTCGGTATTGGTACTTTCAGTTCGATACGGTACCGGTAGTTTACCGAATTTTACTTTCAAATAGTGTTTCGGTACATGTACCGGTATGTTCGGTACCAGTATCAGTACCGAACTCATCCCTAATCATATATGTGTTAATAGACCATTTTGGGCTTTACTGGGTCACAATGGCCAATAGAGGTCATAGATATGTTAATGAACCATATTGGGCCTTAATGGACCACAATGGATAATAGTAGATCACACATGTTTAATGGACCATATTGGGCCTAAATGATAGTGGATGATGCATGTCTTAATGGATCATAATGCACAATAGTATATAATATATGTGTTAATGGGCCTAAGTGGAACACAATGGCCAATAATGGAACGTATATGTCTTAATGGACCTTATTGGGCTTTGATTTGTCACATTGGCCAATAGTGATTCATATATGTCTTAATGAACCATATTAGGCGTTAATGTATCACAAGGTCAATAGTAGATCAAAATTTCTTAATGGACTATATTGGGCCTTAACGGATCACAATGGCCAATAGTCAATAATACATATCTAAATGGACCTTATTGGGCCTTAATAGAGAACAATGGCTAATTGTGGATCATTAATGTCTTAATGGACCACATTGGGCCTAAATGGATTACAATGGCCAATATTGGATCGTACATGTCTTAATGGACCATATTGGACTTAAGGGACCTCTATGGGCAATACTAGATCATAAAAGTATTAATGGGTCATATTGGGCCTTAATGGATCACAATAGACAACAGTAGATCATACATGCTTTACGGACCGTGTGGGGCCTTATTGGATCACAATGGATAATAATACATCATAGATGTCTTAATTGACCATATAGGGCCTTAACAGATCACAGTAGACAATAGTTGATCATACATGTTTGAATTGACCATATTGGGCTTTAATGGACCACAATGAAAAATAGTGGGTCATACATGTCTTAATAGATCACAATGGACATTAGTATATATACATGTATTATCAGACCATATTGGGCCTAAATGGACCATAATGGACAATAGAAAATCACACATCTTTTAATGGACCATATTAGGCTTCAATGGATCACAATAGACAATAGTAAATCATACATGTCTTAATGGATCACATTGGGTCTTTATGAATCACAATAGACAATAATAAATCATACATGTCTTAATGCACCATATTATACCTTAATGGATTTCAAAGGACAAAAGTAGACCATAGATGGTTTAATGGACCATATTTGGCCTTAACGAATCACAATAGCAATAATAAATCAAGTTGTAAGGAATATTACACAACATAATGGATATTAATAGATCATATATGTTTAATAGACTATGTTGAGCGTTAATAGCTTTTAATGGACCATGTTAGGCTTTTCGATGTCATGTCAAGTATTAAATGGTTACGTGTTATTTAGTGTTAGTTGTTGTGATAAGTTTTATTTGCTTTTTCTCAATCTAAAAGTTTTAATTTAGTTTTTATACATTTTTTTTTTGAAAAGTAAACTTCATTAACAAAAAACGCCCAAAAGCGGTCCTTAAAGCAAAGACCCCCGGGCAAGGAAACAACAACCGATTACATCGAATCCAGCGGATAAGTACACCACTTTTTTAGTTTTTATACATAACATGTACTTTTATATATCTTTAAAATGGTATAATTTATATTTACTTTCTATAACTTAATATTATCTAGAAAATTGAAAATGATTTTCCTTCTAATAATCCTGACCAAGTTTACACTTAAAAAAAACCCATTTAGAATACACAATTAATATTTAAATGTTATTAGACGCAGTATATCTTCAACCGCCTCTCAAAATCTCCACCCTGAGAACCCCTCAAAACCCTAACAGTTCGAGTTTCCAAGGCAAATCACATCCCCCACACCCATTTCCCTGCTCGACGTCCAACATCCACCTTTCCCCATCGTTCCTCACCACAATGTAACTGTTCCCCATCTGAAAACAGCCACCATCGACGGTACCACATGGTTTTGTGTGTGCGTTGATGTATGCTACAGGAAGAAAAGGAATCAGAGGAGATGGAGAAAATTGTCAAGAAATTCAGAAGATTACTAATTAATCATCACTCTATAGCATCACATTCTTCTTTCTACACCATAATCCTTCCATTGTAAGTCTTATTTTTTATTTTGGTCTCTGTTTACAAGTGGGTTTTGGTGTTGATGAACAAAATATTTGAAAATAAGAAATTGATTTTGTAGGTAACTTCATGTATTAGAGCTATGTGTTAATGAGATCAATCAATTTTGTGCATAATAATTTTAGGGTTCTTGAGCTTGAATTGGGGGTTTTGGTTGGGATAGATTACATTGTCAATTTGATGTTGAACAATGATCTAGAAGACTATAACCCATTAATAATATATGTGATGTGTAAGGATAGACAAACACCATCTAATAAACAAAAGGTGAAACTAGGGGCCAAACTCATGAATTGGGGATTTTGATTAATTTGGTGATTTTTCATGTTTTGTATTATAATTAGTTGTAACTTATAATAATAGTGTAACTAGCTCATAGTTGTCACTAGCGATTGTAGCGGTCGCTATAGCGCGCTATATAGCGAAGCGATGTAGTGTCACTATTATGGTTGTAGCGATGGATAGCGAGAACAGCAACACCTTAATTTTTTTTTAAAATAGATAGCAATTAAATATAGCTATAAAATAGCTAGATTTTAGGTTTTTGTTAAATATACATGTAAAATAGCATATATACAAGGGTATTTTGATATAATATACATAAAAAATTTAAAATTCTTTTTTCTAGTGTGTCGCTATTTATAAAATAGCTATCCGCTATTTATCGCTATTCGCTATGTAGCATATAGGTACCTATTTGTCGTTATTCGCCATTAACAACTATCACCACGATAACCTATATCTCAAATATCGGTCCTTGACCGATATCTTATTTTTTTACGGCATTAACTGCATAGTGTGTCTATATTCTCTCTCGTAGTGATTTATCAATATACATCAGCTGGATTATATTCATACGTGTTTAAAAAGTTTGCTGATTGGCTTTCAGGTTCATCATGTTGTAGTACTTTACAACTATTATCATCTAAATCACCACCAAGAAATCCAATTATTAAAATTCGATCAGTTTTGTAAGCTGGCTACAGAGCTCAAACCCGGCATTCTACGCCACATGAAATTCACGTGTCAATCAGATCGCACCATTTTTGTCTTGCAGAAGCTTGCATTTTTGGCTGTAAAAGAAGTAGGAGGTAGAATTATTTTGATCTTTTGCTAGTTATGTGGTTAGGATTTGGTATGGGTCAAAACGGGTTAGATTGGGCTGACCAGAAACGCCTTTTGTAAAAAAAATCATTTTAAGAGTAATGTACACGAATAGTCCCTGTGGTTTACTAAAATTTTGGATTTTGTCCCTAGCTTTTTAATAAAAGTACACGGATGGTCCTGGTGGTTTGCACTTTGTAACGCATTTAGTCCCCAATTTTGCCAAAAGTTACATGGATGGTCCCTATCATAGTTGTCAATAGCAAGCGTAGCGATCGCTATAGCGCGCTACATAGCGTATAGGTCTAGGCTCGTTATTAGGGTTGAAACGGTAGATAGCGATGATAGCGACAATTTTTTTTGTTTTTTTAATATAAATAACAATTAAATCTAGCTATAAAATAGTTAGAATTTAGGTTTTTGTTAAACATACGTGTATAATAGCATATATACCAGGGTATTTTGATAAAATATACATAAAAAATTTTAAAAAAAAATTCTAGTGTATGTGTATCGCTATTTATAAAATAGCCGCCCGCCATTTATCGCTATTTGCTATGTAGCATATAGGTACCTTATCGCTATTTGTCGCTATTCGCCATTAACAACTATGAACTAGCTAAAATATGTCAGATGTAATTTGTGTATTATATATAATGGTCGATCTAATTTACTTTATCAGTTTTCACTTTATCATAATTTCCATCGAGCCCGAGTTTGAAAAATTGCTCATAGCCGATCTCGAACTTTAGACATAAAGTAAAAAAAACATGCCAAAATCTAATTCTTTGAAGTTGAAAGAGCTAAGCTTGGGATGGTTTGCAACTCTAGGCCCGATCCGTCTTGAGGTTACTTAAAGTTTTGAATGATGTAGGTGGAGAGATTTTCTTGTCTGTACACAAGTGAAGTTGGCAATCTGGGGTATAACCCACCGGCGATATACTAGAGGCCTGGTGAGGACTTCATTGCTGATGAGCCAGATGTTCTCACAAAGTAAAAAGGTAAAGTACGTTATTTGTTGTTATGATACTTTCTCAGTTCCAAAATGCATGTTGAGTTAAACTCGACCTTAACCATTGGTCTCAGTCAACTAGTTTGTTTGTCTGGTTGCGTGCTATATATGTTTATGACTCCATGCTTGTTAGTGTCACTTGTTTGCGTTTTGTAAATTTAAATTCAAAACAATAGGTACAAGTTAACAATTAGGACTAAAGACTTAACGGGTCAACTCCTCTTGTTGTGACCCAAATCTCACCTTCACAACTGAAAATTATATCATATGAGGCGTCAATAGTTATATATTGATATGTATCAACCTTCACTGTAACGGGTCAACTCATCTCGTTGTGACCCATATCTCACCTTCACAACTGAAAATACTTAAAACAAATATATCATATGAGGCATGAATAATTATATATTGATATGTATCAACCTTCACTGTAAAGTATTCGTTAGTAATGGTCACCAACACCAAGGCCTTGGTTTCATCCTTAAGTTATATCCACACAATTTTCAACTTGTTGATTTAAAGTTTGGAATAATTCGTATGATTTGGATGTATGGCTGCAGGTTCAGAACATGGAATATTGTTTTTTTTTTTCCTGTTTTTCATCTCAAGTCAATATTAGTTAGAAAGGAATACACATTCTAAGTGTATCTGATGTTATTTACGGTTTTAGAAGTTCATTTAACAAAATAGGGAAACAATTTCTAACATTCAAATTCAATTAAAATAGAAACCCATTTTAGTGTACAAAGCCCTCTGAAGAATTATGTTTTTAGTGATCTTAATTATCTTTGATATCTCAGTTTTTTCTATTTGCTTTTACTTTTCGGTCGGTCGATGATATTTGTAATAATAACTCATTCTATTTGCTTTTAGTTTAGATGTGGCACAACACGAGAGAGGCTATGTGTAATGATATAGATATTTTTTTGAAGAGGTTGATGCCGGAATTTTTTCGTGAGTTTGGTATTTCATTTGTTTAGCTTTATATATAGATTTTGGAATTGTATGTAGTTTAATTATAGAATTTAATGTAGTTTTTTATACATTTAGCAATGAATTGTAATTTAACTGGTTTATTTCTGAATTGAATGTCTATTGGGTTGATTTGTAAAGGTTTGAATTGGTGTGTATATATTAGCTTTATTCGGACAGGTTTGGAATGGACACACAACTACAAAAGAACCAGCTAAGGGCCGAAATGAAAGTGGGGAGATGTTTTTAGAGAATGAGGGGTGGTTATGTTGTTGCAAGTGTTGCTAGGAGTGATGCAGGCCGAGACAAAAGTGTTGCTCTTGCAAGTGCTGCAGGTTATGTTGCAGTTACTACATCATTTGTAGATAACTTTTGATTAGTAGTTGATGTATTTAGTGTTAAAATTGAAAACTTGTGTATGGATTTGGGTTTATTATTGTTAATATCATTAATTTGGTTTTTAGGTTTGTTGTTGCTTACTACTTTTAATTTTACAAAAATTTAAAAATAAAATTGCTAATTACACGAAAATGGCCACATAAAACTATTACAAATATGTGTGACCACAGGTTAGACAATAGTCACACTTAAATTTTCATTTTTTATGTGTCTATATACAATTTGTAGCCACACTTACAATAAATTCTTGTGACTATATAATAGTTACGGCCACACTGACAGTAAATTTATGTATCTGTTGATACCATTTAGCCACACTTATAATGAATTCATGTAGCCGGCGATACCATTTAGCCACACGTAATGGACCATTTGCTTGATTTCAACAATTTTTTGTCACTGTTTTTTTAAACTGATGTGGCTAAAACAATTTTTTTAGTGACTATATAATATAAATGAATACACTTATAGTAAATTTATGTAACTATATAATAGAAACGATCACACTTATAGTAAATTGTGTGGCCACCGATACCATTTAACCACACTTAATGAACCGTTTGCTTGCTTACAACAACCATTTTGCCACATTTTTTTAAATTGATGTGGCTAAATCAAACTTTTTAGTAACTAGATAATATAAACGGCCACACTTATAGTAAAATCATGTGGCTATATAATTGAAACACTCACATTTACACTAAACTCATGTGACCGTTGATATCGTTTAGCCACATTTAATGGACCATTTGCTTGATTAGAAAACCTTTTTTGCCACATTTTTCTAAAATTGATGTGGCTAAAATAGACTTATTAGTGACTATATAATAGAATTGGCCACACTCATAGTAAACTCATGTGGCTGTTGCTACCCCTTTAGCAACACTTATTGGACAAAATAATTGATTTTTAGCAAGACCTTTTAGCCACAATTTTAAGTTGCTACGGCTACACATAAGTGAATGTGGCAGTATGATACCTACGATGACTTGACCTTTGGTCACACTTGAGCTGGAAAAAAAAGTGTGGCAAAAGGCGTATGGTCACACTTTTTTTATGTGGTTGTAAGCCTTTTTTGACGTAGTGGTTTTTTTTGTGGCAAATAAATTTTTATGCCCTTCCAAACAATAAACTCCTTCAAACAATCCCTCTTATATGGGACCATTGAAATGTACATTTGTGTGGATTGTGACATTCATACATTGGTTACATGTGAGTTTTTAGCTACCCGTATGTAGCATATGCCCAACACTATGGAACATTGTTTTTTTTTTTGACATGGTTTAACACTGTTCTTTGACAACCCAATTGTAGGGACCATTGTTGGGCACAATGTGAAATATAGTGAGAGGCATACGTAAGTCGAGACGAAATTCGTCGATTGATTATATCAATTCAAAACCAACTGCTTATCACAAGTACTCCCCATTACAAATGGTCTCCTGAAGAGAACCAAGTTTCCATTTTTTATATATTTTGTTGTGCAGCCTATGTACCAATAGCACCACAATAACATATAAAATGGGATATGTACATCGTATTCCCAGTCTTAGGGGGAGACAAGAAAATGAAAGACTGGTAACATAAAAAAGTGCATCATATTATATATCGACCCCTGAAGTGGTCAATGCAAATCTGAAGTCCAAAAGAAAGAGCGTGTATTTGCAAATAATAACAAATGAAATATAAGATGCATTCACTAACACAAATAAGGTGACAAAGTCACATATACCAGCTTAAACTTATCTGCTCGAATGGAAGTACTCACAAAATGATTATCGTATTAATAAATTGTGAGAGATAAATCGGTTCCAAAAAGATAAAACCCACAAACACAAAAAGAGCAGAGTAACGCAGTTGGTGTAACCCCAAAAGAGGTGGCACATAAAACACCATAAGTGGTTGCATACAAAACCCAAGAAGTGGTTGCATACTAAACCTTAAAGAAGGTTGTTGTCAAAACCCCAAAAGGGCCAATGGAGTTCTAAAAGAAACTCTAGTACCAAACAAATATGAGATCGCGATGAATTATGTACAAAATAAGTATAATATGGAACCGTAATGAAACACGTGTAAAATGATATATTTGATTATGCTATAGCAATAGATGTAATCGATGAAAAAAAAATTATGTATATAGAAAGTGTGCAAGAGTGTATGCATACAAATAGCCAAAAATGGCTACATGACTTAAGATTGAACTAAATCTGCTCGACAAACTAAACGTTTTCGAACCAGCAGTTCGAACACCCATAGACTTCAAACCAGTAGGTTATAAATGGGTGTCTTTAAATAAAACGAAACGTAAATAATGAGTTTTTGCGATGTAAGGCACGCATTTTAACATAAAGATTTTTCCCAAATCCCAGTAGTTGATTATGAGGAAACGTATACCCCTGTAGTGGATGCGATAATCTTTAGATGTTTAAACGGCCTCGCAATCTCAGAATGACTTCAGATAAAACAACTTATGGATGTCATCACCGTATACATGTACGAGACAATTGCAAATGCCATTTGTATGAAAACCCCCTGAATGATTAAAAATGCTCAAAGCATTATGAAACAATAACCCCATAGGTGTTATATATATATGAATCTTAAAGGAAACTACTCGTATGTGGTACAGTCGACTATACTCCGAAAAGAGAGGTATAATTTTAATAAAATGAGCTACATCTATTTAACAAGATTTCACTCTTACAGTGATAATGTAAACATCATCGAGATGGAACTCTCAAACTAAAGAGGAAAATTTTGAATGACCTTTACAAAGTGTAGTTATTCTCGACATGTAGTTCGAGTATATATGTAATTATATTTTACTAATCCCTCAAGTACATCTAGAAGATGATGTTTGGATATTTTAGTATGGACATAGTTGAACCTTAAAGTATGTTAAAGGTTGTTAAGTCATTTGTTATAAGAAATGCCTATCATCATTTCCTACCATAGTAGAGATTCCCATTCTAGAAGTACCATCGTTAAATGCATAAGTGCATTAATATGTTTTACTAGCTATGTATGGTCACAATATCTTTCATTTGAGCTTATTGTCATGATATAACATTTGTCAAGCGAAGAGACATTGGAATGAGTTCAAAGAAATATTTCAGGTATAAACGATATTTGATTATATTTTACTAACCCATCAATACAAGTTTGGTTAGTCTTGTAGATGCAAGAATGTAACGAAACACAGTCGTGGACATATGATAATTTTTTGAAGGAGACACCTAAAGTCTCATTAAAAGATTATACAACATTGCTCAACATAAAGGATTGCACATTAAGGGATCAAGCGATAAATCATTCGCTACAAAAGCTTTGTTCGACTTTCAAGAAAGATGGACACACATCACTTAAATGATACATGTTAAAATGAGGGGGAGACTTATTCAAGTTGCACTCTTTTTCCCTTGACTAAGTTTTGTCCCATTGGGTTTTCTTAGTAAGGTTTTTAATGAGGCAACATACCTGATCCAGAAGTATTAGGGGGAGACAGTACGCGCTGCACTCTTTTTCCCTTAGCTGAGGTTTTGTCCCACTGGGTTTTCCTTGCAAGTTTTTAACGAGGCAGCACTACCAAGCGTATAATACATTGTTTTCTTTTCTCATGTGGATAGTCAAGGGGGAGTGTTATAAATATATTTTATGATTGTTATAAATATATTTTATGATATGACTATCCACATGCCTAACTCCCATTGGCATTTAAGTTGTGTTGAATGATAGCCCTATAAATAGTGGCTTTTGTATTTCATACATACATGAATAAGAATGAATTCTCATATTCTCTTTCTCTCTTACTTTCTATAATACTTGTTCTTTATGTTAATAGTTATACGTTGGTTGCTAGTATGTCGTTGTTTTACAACAACTTTAACTATATTTAAATCTTATCGGTGAATAAGGTTCTTTCTATTTATCGAGTGAAACACCAAGAGTTTATTTTATTTATTTACTTTGAGATGGATAAGAACGTATTATGATATGAAATCATCCCTTAATTGGGCCACTACGATGGGCACAAGCCCACCCTATTTGTTGAATGATCCACCACTGAGTATATATAATATAGGGCCATCTTCGTAAATTTTTTTGCTTAAAGTTCTTACGAATCTCACATCTGAAAATATGGAAAGATGATGTGTCATATTTTGTATGTGATTTTAATGCATATAATCACACGTGTTAGGCTATGTGTTATGGGGTTTGGGTGAGTAAATAGTGTTGTTATATAGGTGAGACACAGGCACACTTTTTTCTCACTTAGAAATGTCCAAAAAAGGTGTAATGGTAGGGGCATGGTTGGGAGCCTGGTTGAGGATTAAGTAATCATTATTTAATTATTATTATAATTTATTTATGTTAGTTTATATATCTACAAAAATAATTTAATATTACTAAATACACTTATAATTTAAAAAGCTCAAAGTTTCTTTAAATTTTAAATAAAAAATACAACTGAAACTAAAAAAAGGAAAAAAACAAACCATAATTATAAAACAAAAAAAATCACAAATACAAAAAAAAAACATAACTAAGCCGACTCCTCGACTGTTCAACGCTTAGCCCTTCGTTGTTGGGATCCCGATGGCTCACCAACTTGTTTTTTCTTGTGTGAGCGTTTTTTTTGGTAGTGGTTCGTGTTCGGGTTGAGGGTGGGGTTGGGTAAATGGAAAAAACGGTTGTTGTGACATAGTTTGTGCTTTGGGTACCCATTGTGTTTGTGAATCGGGTAAATCTCAACAGGCCCACCACGTATTGTTCATATGAGTTGAACTCGAATGAGAGCCGGTAATCGCCCCTTGATCCATAATTTTTATAAAATATGACGTTCAAGAATATAGAATGTTTGAAAGGAGAAGAGTATTTTGGAGTGATGAGATTTGAATAATAAAAACTAGTAATATGATCAGCAGGCGATGCGCCGCGGGCCAGTTGCAAACATTGTATGGATTAGCCCAAGCACTACATAGTGCGTTAACCATATGAAAACGCGTGTTTCAACATATTCAATTTAACTCAATGTAACATATGTAAGCAATACAGTTGGATCATTGCGGTGGGACCGTGTTTAGCGACGCGTTTGCGAACTTCGTTACACTCGTTGCGACAATGACATTAATTTCTTTAGGTAAATATAAGAAAACATATTAAAACCATATTATGCCTCATACGTTATGGATTTATAAAATTTAAAAAAATATATTTTAAGCGAAATACCCTAATTGGTAATTTCCTCTCGTGCAACGCGCAAGGTCTTACAATGACATGAACATGTTAAAGGGCA